>OY756394.1:18147692-19633287 GCA_963576865.1 Anania hortulata
AAATTTTGGTAAAGACACAATAATTTTCCTGCGGGAAATTCTAATACGACTAAAACTGGTTTTCTTTATTAAAACGACAGACGTCCTATTTCAAAAATCACATATATGCATAAAAGTTAAATCATAAATTATACTTGATGTATGAAACATCAAAATTGATAATTTAATTACAGTAATCGTGCCATAGTACTCGTTAAGTAATTTGAATCCTGTCACAAGCTAAGCAAAGGCTAAAGCTGCCGGAAATCACGTTCGTGTACTGTTACATTACATAACATTGTTCCATTCCAAACACTAAATAGGAGCCGAAGATGTGTGAAGTTTGACAATAAAATTGATGCTATCAGCCCGCTTGCGGTCGTTGCACTAGTGTAGAGTCCGGTCATATACCTAAACTTACTAATATAAATAAAAACGCGAAAATTTGTATGGATGGATGTTTGTAACTCTTTCACGCAAAAACACAATAGGGATTTTGATAACATTTAGCATACTGATAGATTACGGCCTGAATTAACACATAGAAAACTTTTTTTCCGGGTATGGACAACGCAGACGACGTAGCGGGTAAGCTAGTCCACAATAATTTGCATCACAATAAAAATATAATGATCTTGCAACACACATCAAACTTTTCATTGCCTCAACTTTTGGCGCCTTGGCGCCGCCCGCAACCACTGATCATGTAAAACTACATTCCGCAACAATAGGTAGTTTTTTTATAGACACTGATATTTCTAACCAGCCAGTAGCCAGCACCTTACATTTTTTTTTCTTCTTGACAGACACCCTAATGCAGGGAATTTTATATAGAAAAATAATAATTAAACTGCTACAGAATATCTGCAAGATAATGACGTGGTTATTAATGACTCCATTGACCAGCTGACCACAAACTCAATTTTACCAATTATGCAATTGTGCATCAACGATTATGCCGCATTCGTTTCGTTGCAGAATTTGACTTTTGATCCTTAGTGTCACTTGGAATTAGACGTGCGATAACAATATTACAAACGAGTCTAGGCACTGCTAACACTTGATCATTTCTCATCAGTCTTATGACTGACTGACAGACGACCAACCTCATTTTACTGTTGTAAGATGCAGTTGTAACGTTACCGGGTGTCGCGCGTTGCACAACGCGACCCTTGACCCTGACTCGCCGGGAAACAAACACGCGACCTCCATACTATCCAGCCAGCATCTCACGACAAGATGTCTTAAGTTTACGTCTTTCGACAAAACATATTTTACATAACTATTATTGTTTATACTTTACTATGTGGGCTATAGTTGCTGTAGTCAGTTCGAATACCAGAATGTGCTTACCTGTAAATTTTTCGGAATCTTTATACCTACGAATTTATACCTTTGCTCGGACGTGGGGAAATCCTTTTTTTATCTGATCTGGAATATTCCGGTTTCGCTGTCTAAGGGTTACGGAACTTACGGAACTTACAAATGCAATACTTGGACTTGACTCATACATATAGAATAATGGCTAAGCATATACCCCCCCAACTAGAACAGGGACAATACGTGAGAAAGAAGAATATTGTCTACACTTTACTCAGTTTAGAGCTCATTAGCATTAGCTCCTAGAATAAGACTATACCAAAAAAATTGCTACGCAATGGGCATAAAAATATATAATAAGTTGCCAGCCCATGTAAAACTTTTACCATTACATAAATTTAAAAAAGTCTTGCATGCTTGGTTAATTCTTTGTAATTTTTACACTGTAAGCGAATATTTGGATTCAAAAATTTAGCAGCTTATTAATTAACTTTTTTACAGTTTGCATGCTGGAATGTATACAGCGAAACATGGATCCTACTTTGTACCTACCATCTTATGTAACCTGTTTCTAGCAAATAAATGACCTTTTATCTTTATCTTTTATCTTTAATAAATAATAACAAATAAATTATAACCACAACGACACCTTGGCCCAAACCATAGAGAAAGAAACTCCAAACTAAGCAAAGCTTGTACCTATGGCGGGTGACTGGATAACGGATAAACATATACTACTTAAATACGTTAATTAACATCCATGACTAAGGGACGAATGCTCGTGCTGATCACACAAATATCTGCCCCTTGCGGGATTCCAACCCGCCTGGCTTTGTAGTCCGAAGCGCAAATCACTACACCAAACCGTCATGAAACTTTATCTATTGACTATTGAAACCTGAAATATCTTACACACATACTATCACCATCCCTACACTGCATAAACATCGTATTTTTTACATAACAAAGTAATAATGACCTGACCTAAGGCTATCCACCTACTTGACTGGCATAATGAGCCGATTACGCTGTCAGATCGCAACGCATTTCCGACGTATGCAGTATGCCCTGTAGCGGGTAAGCTAATAGGAAAGTCAAATAAATTATGAACATGCGCAAAACAACAGACTTAACATGGGCGTCAGTCTAGGTCGGATTGCATAGTTTCAACACTAAAACCCCCCTGTGTACGCTGCTTGACATGCACTGCTTAATTTACATCAGCTACATTACAGGCGAAGTAACCCCAGTGCCTCATCATCATCATCATTTCAGCCATAGGACGTTCACTGCTGAACATAGGCCTCCCCCATTGACTTCCAGATTGGCCGGTTGGAAGCGGCCTGCATCCAGCGTCTTCCTGCGACCCTTACCAGGTCGTCTGACCACCACCACGTTGTGAGTGGACGTCCTACGCTGCGCTTGCCGGTACGAGGCCTCCATTCTAGAACCTTTCTGCCCCATCGGCCGTCAGTTCTACGTGCCAGTACCCCAGTGCCTTATCGGAGTTATAATAACTCTATAGGTTTTGATGAGTAATTCAGTACAACTTAGTCATTTTAGCCATAGAACGCCCACAGCGCATAGGCCTCCACCAATGACTTCCAGATTGGCCGGTTGAAAGCGGCCTGCATCCAACGGCTTCCTGCGACCTTTACCAGGTCGCCTGTTACCTTGTGGATAGACTTCCTATGCTGCGCTTGTCGGTACGTGGCTTCCATTCTAAAACCCTTTTCCCCTATCGGCTGTCAGTTCTACATGATATGTGCCACACCCATTCCTACTTAAGCTTGCTAATTCGTCGGGCTTTTATACTATAACTTTTGTTAGTTTACGGATCTCCATATTTCTGATTCAATCAACTCAGTCCACTTCTACTAACAATTAAAAAAACAAAGTGAATATCTGGGCGACAAGATGTAAAACTGCCATAGATCGTACAAAATTTCTGTAAACAACGCAAGAAAATGTAATAGCTTTGTTCTCATTACGTTATAAACACGTTGTAAAGAATTGTCTTTTAAATTATATTTGTTACAATTGAGGAAATTATTACAGTGTGTGACCGAATGGGAAAAGAAAAGTAATAGGTGGTTAAGAATCACATTAAGAAACGGGAAATTACGAGAAAAGGTGTCCTTATCCGTTGGTTGAGTGGCCCAATTGACCAGTTATTTAATTTATATATATTTTATCATAACCAAAATAATATTGTTGTGTACATACCACGTTTTAATGTACGTACACCAGTTGTAAGTTAACTGTTTCAATTTATTCTTTAACTTGTGTGTGCGTCAACATCATCAACTTATAGTTAAAGTACAGTGGTTAGTTTTCATTTTAGAACAACTGTTAAACGAGAACGGACTAATTAACCACTTTTTTTATCTTAGAATACTTAGGTGCTTGTAGCTCAGAGTGGTGGCAGCGTTTATTGAAGCGGTACATCACTATCAAGTGATTAATAACAAAAATAATGTATTTCTGTAAATACGCCTAAATTAAGCACTTTCACAAGTTTCAATTTTTTATCCTACCACTTACTGTTTCGGGACAATATTGTGGGCTGGCACCGAAAAGAAGCAGGGCAAGAAACTCGGTCACTGTTGTCGTCAGCCTCTTTTTAAATATATGTTTTATGGTCACAAGAAAATTATATGTTCCTGTGCGAGCAAGGTAGTATTTAATTTCAGACATTTTGTCATTTAAATAGTCATTAACAGTATAATAACCTTTTTTTATTAAACATAACTTGCGATTTACATTTAAACATGGTTATTTTAACAATAGACAATAAGTTGTTAAAAAAGCGAATAAATTTCCCTGTGAAATCGGCAAGTTCATCTTTATTCCGGGTATTTAATTTCGAGATTGCCATAGTTAAGCAACCCAAGTCGCAGTTAGGACTGGATAGGTGACCATTCCGACCATAATATATAGTGACATTTGTCGGTATTTGTATAAGGCACGTGAAAAGTTGATCCTGACTAATAATGCTTGATTCTAGTCAGAGCTTGATAAAATATTCTGATGACAAGGTTTAGTCACCAGTCCACTAACAGGTAGTGGAGAATAGCCTAAACAACCTCATAGTTGAGGTGAGGCCAGCGCCCCGCAGTTGGACATACTACGAGTACTTACCTACAAAAGTATGTGTACTGAAAATTCTCCTGATTTCAGAACCACTCAACTTAACTATACAAATATCAAGTCTAAAGACTAAGTAGCGGAAACGTATTCGAAACAAACAATTCTATTTTACTTAGAAATAGATAAACGTAATAACTAATAGTTTTGCTTTGTCCCGTTTAAATATTAATTTAAAATATCGCATGACGTCACGTCTTGGTAGGTACAATTTTTACTTGGAAGTGACGTCACGAACCTCACCCGAACTTTGACGCGCTTTATCTTTGTAATTTTTTGGTTGATTGACAATCTGTCTGATGGACTAGATAGTCCATTTTCTTTACCCAGTCCTCATCCCTATTCAAGTTATCTCAGGGCGAAAAAAAAGGGAAAGTTATCCTCACTAGTTTTTCATTCTTGTGGTTTATGTAATATTTTCTTTATGTACATGCATGATAAGGATGTTAATGTTAGTGTTAGGTGCGTGCATAGAAAATGTGTCAAACCGTTAATTTTATTCGTTGAATAAAAGTTGACAATAAAGAATATTTGAAAGAATATTTGATTTTGAATATCTGGCGATTGAAAAATCTGCCCTTAGACATGAAAAATTGTATGCATGTTAATTTGTTGCCATTTTTTTTTTTGGACAAATAAAGAGTTATATTGTATTAAAGAGTTATATTATTTAATCGGAGCGATTGTCATCAAACCTTCGTAACGCTTCGACAGGGTACCGGTACCAGACCATTTTTGACTATGGATGTGTATCCATCCAGTGCTCTCTGAACGTGCAGGTTTTTTGAAGGTGTTTTCCCTTATCGCCGAGCAACTGGTATAACTAATAGATATAAGAAGTAAGTAATTACCTAAATCTAAATTATATCACTATATAAAACGTCTTTCTTATAAGATAAAATATAACGTTACAGGCCCTGCCTTTTAATTACGTAGAACTACTTATTTGTCTTTCATAAATACTGTATTTTAATAACCATATATATTTTTTTAAATCCTACAATATAGTTAGTGCTGCAATGTCGGAAATAGTTATATTAGTATAATATCATGTAACTGTACCCAGTTACGTTAATTAGGCCGGTGGTGCAACGCCGACGCGATCGTGCGCGCGCTAGAAGATAAGGCTTTCTCCTCACTTGCGATCGCATCCGATAACTAAAGCAAATAAGTATAAATCGTTCGTTTTTTAAATGAAAATAGATCAATCCGTTTGTCCATCTCTTATTTCTTAATCCGTCATGACAAAACCTATACTATCAGAAACTCTATGGTCGATCCTACAGTTAGAGTTCAAAGTCAATTGTTAAAGTTTGAGGTTTTGTTGTTGATGAGCTGTTGACTGTACCTACTGTTAATACGATGCCTACTTATCCATTTTTGTAATGTGCAATATACATGTATTTAAATACTTGTATATTTCGCGTATAAACGACTCTTACGATTTGAATAAAATTATGTGTTTAGATAAGGTCTTACTTTTTAAGTTTACAAAAGTTTAAGTTTACATAGGTAAACTTAAACTTTTGTAAATACATATAGATGTATAAAATCAATTGATCCATTGCACTTTAACGATGTAATCATATCCATTAAGACTGGCTGCACAAAACAGTGTGGAGATTAACCGATACTGTCCACTAACGAATCGGTTGGGCAAGTTCGTGATAAAATCGAGGCGAGCGACTGGTCGACTGTAATCGATACCAATCAAACGAACTATAGATCGGACGGTTGGATCTATTCGGAATTTCGTTGCGATAGTATCTTTATTTGACCAAAAAACCTGTAATAGTATTTTAAATTATAAAAAAAAAGTTTTCTGATAACTTATTACCAATGATCGGAATAGGTAGATTGATTTGGGGTCAATGATCTCAAACACAGATGTTAATATGGACATGCCTCCGGGATTACGCCATTTCTTAGTATCAGTTTTTGAAAAAAAGGCATATCCTAGCACTACCAAAGTACATCAAATTAATCTACCCATTCCGATCACTGCTTATTATAGTTTTAAATATTTATTTATTAATATTAGTGATATGTTTTGCGGGTAAACACAAAAACTTACCAGAACGTATACTTCTTTCTTTGTCTCCTATCATTTATTGTAGAACGAAAACCAAAGCTGTTAAGTAAATTTTATTTAAAAAAATAAAACCGACTTCAAAACACTAAAATGCTAAAAATAATCCTAACACTTAAGTACCTAATCAGTTACTTTTGGAGTCGGTGCCAGCCGATGAGAGATTCAATGTTTTTGTTTGCACCGATTGAGAACGTCCTCCTTTTTTGAAGTCGGTTGAAAATGACTCTCTTATAAGTAAACTTTTTTTATTATCAATAAATAATTCCACACTGGGTAAAGATATCTCCTAACCTCTTCCTATCCATATTCATACCACCGATTGTATCCATAGCCAATTTTCTTGTCACGTTTACAAAATCGTCACACCTCTCTTCTTAAGTCTACCTCTTCGGCAATAATCGTGTGTCTGTTCACTATCATGGTTAACTTTTACAATCATCAACAGTGCCGTAAATAGGGCGGTGCCACCAGTGCCCAGGCACAGGGCGTAGACTCTGGGGGGCGCAAAATGGTCAGACCAGCCAGGACTATTATTTTTTCGGTCTGTTTCTGATACGTTCCCACTGCGCCCCTAGTGCTCGATCATCAAAAACGTCTATTAAATTAAATCTTCAGGGTGGGCAACGCATTTGCACTAGTGAACTTGCGTTTGAGTCTTAATGAGTGAAACACAGTGGGTGGTATACATAGCTTTGCTCTAGGGTACCTATAATATCTAAAAAAAAAACAAGGGCGCAGTTATAGAAGCTCGCACAGGGCGCAGAAAAGGCTATTTACACTGCACTGATGGTCAAGTAAAGTCAATGTAAATTAAGTATTATAGTGGGCCCAGAAAATTCACAGTTCCTGATATTTGTACCTTGACGTCTTTCTGTGTCAAACAGATCACCACTACCAAGAAACGAATTGGCTGAAAGAAGCTAATTAAAAACATTTACATTCTTATTTAGTAATGGGAACTGGACCATCACCAAAAACACAGCAAATGAAGCGCAAGCGCATTGAATGCAATCTGGGTCATGCGGTTTTCACACTCGAAATATCGTCAAAAAAATGGCAAGTGTTAATAACTCTGGTTTCGTTATAGAGGTCAATGTTGCCACACAAACATTTACTTTGAAATACTTACTACTTTTAAACATTAATAATTTTCTTGCTGTGTAGAGTATGTAACACTAACTGATATTACTATTACTAATTGCTTTTAAAGATTTCAAATTTCAGACTGCATAAAGTGAGTAATTCGTTCATGGGGAAATGTATTCGCTTTTTTAACAAATTACCACAGTCTATTGTTGAACTACCCATGTTTGAATTTAAATCGCATGTTAAGATTATTTTGATGGAAAAGGGTTATTATACTGTTAATGACTATTTAAATGACAAAAATGTCTGGAATTAAATACTGCCCTGCTCGCACAGGTATACATTATTTTCTTTTCCTTTTTTTGTGGCAGCTAGTGGTGACTGAGTTTGTTCCGGCGTTTCTTCTCAGCACTTGCCAGATTGTCTGTGTCTTGTCTCGAAGCGCTAGTAGGGCCCAAAAAATAAGGAGACATGTTCTGCCCCATATGGGCCAATAATGTTATTATTGACGTTCATAAGTGGCAGTTTTCTGCCCTAAACTGAATAAATGATTTTTGACTTTTGACTTTGACTTTGACTTTGATGCTAGAGTCCTCCTTAATATGAAAACGACTAACGATTATTCTAAAGAAGTAATTGGACAACATCACATACATTGCTCTGATCCTATGGTAAGTAGCCAAAGCACTTGTGTTACAGAAATCAGAAACAACGACGGTACCACAACACCCAGACCCGAGGCAATATAGAAAAGCTATTTTTCTACATTGACCCGACCGGGAATCGAACCCGGAACCTCAGAGATAGCAACACCAAGTATTATATAGTATATCGATTTTTATTATTTTGATAATAAGAATCGATTAGCACCATAGAAACCTACTCAATGAATCTGGTACAGGTAACATCAAATTGTAGTTCGGTGCATTTTTCTTTTGTCATAGCTTACTTTCTTTCGATAGAAGAATAGGTAGATATTGTTTCATGTCTATGGCCAAATTTACAGAGCCTTAGAGTTAAAAAATATTTTCTTGGGACAATTACCAATTGATAAAACTATATCAGAGCATTGTACTATGTGATGTTGTCCAATTTAATTTAATGAATTGTTGTTAGTTTGACTTTATATATCATCATCATTTCAGCCATAACACGTCCACTGCTGAACATAGGCCTCCCCCAACGACTTTCATTGGGGAGAATTGCCAATACCCGCCACGCTTGGCAGGCGGGTTGGCGATCGCAGTTTTTTATCAAATTTCGCTCGCAGACTCGTCTCGTGCTACAGGAATTAGTCGCCTCTACGACACACCTTTTGTTAGCGGTGGGGAAGTGTATTCTTTACGGCATTCCCCACACAGCATTTTGTTAAAAAAACCGTAGATTTTTAATAATGTTGTGTTCACGTAAAAGTGTCATTTATATTAGAAAAATCTTCGAGTATACCTATGATTGTGTGTTAATACATTATGTTATTGGTGTGTCTTATTAAATAAATACCTTAATATATAATATGTAAATACGAGTAGATATGGCATAAAAATATTCGATATTGACCACATATCCAAAATCCATTACGTGTAATGTATCACAACCAGTGTCTCCGGTCGGACCGGTCTCATTGCATTGGGTGCAATTTTGAAAGACCGTGACCGATCGATCCGCGGGTACCCACTGACCCACTCCCACGCATACAACAATGACAACTTAATGTTAGTAATAGATACTATTTGTTGCATAAAATCAACAATTATCTGTTTAACTCTAAATCAATTACTCAACAGATTATATAATATTATTATGAATTCCTAATATATAATGTCGATAACATAATATCTATATTGACGACCTTAGCCGATAGGCAAATACGCCGGACTTGGCGTCGAAATCTCTGAAGTTCCGGGTTCGATTCTCGGTCGGGTCAATGTAGAAAACTGGAGAAATGGCTGGCAGTGGCTTAATGAAAAAAGCAGGAGATTGAACTCTGTGACGCTCTTTGGGGTTGACGTTCAGCAGTGGACAGCAATAGGCTGGCATTCATTATTATATGGTTTTTCTTTATATTATGTAATTTAACTATTAATTTGTGCCTGCGTTAAAATGTTGCATGCCAAATTGTGATAAAGTATGCGGACATTATTACTGTGACCATAAATTTGTATTCATCCCTTCGCGTGCCACTAAAAATTTTACCTATTGTTTCCATTATTTTTCCGGTCTACCACGGGTAAGTGGAACGCGAAGGGATAAATGCTATTTCTATTTGGCGTCTGGGTGTTCTGGCAGACAGTCAATATTTAAGTACTCGCATTTCGTTTACTTAATCATTTATTTATTCAATTATTAAGTAAAAAAATAATGAGCTAGTTAATAATTGAAAGTAGTAAAAAAATAATGACCTAGTTTCCTGGGTCCAAAAATGATTATTCTATTTAGTCCGTCAGTTAGATTATCAAAAAATATTGGACCCATATTTTGTCTTTTGTCAATCAAACAAAAAATGACGAAGATAAAGCGCATCAAAATGAGCACGAGCCGTCACGTCTTGCTAAAATGTGTGCGCAAGGCGTGACGTTACGCGGAACTTTAACGGGCTATATCTTCATCATTTTATGTTTGATTCAGAAAAGAAAAAATACGTGCCCAATATTTTCTGTTAATCCAACTGACGGACTAATTAGATTTTTTTAGGTAACTATCCCATTCGAACTAGGCACTTGGAGACCATCATAACAGCAAAGAAGTCTAATAAGACGACCCGAGTAGCTCGATCATTAGGGTAAGGTTCCGGATTCAATTTCAAGTCCGTTCAACTCAAAAAACGATATTCAGTTTTTTTTTTAAATAATAACGGCTTCGGACAGCAGTCCATACGGCCATTTTCTCTAAGTTTGCTCTCGTCGGGATGTGCTGGGAGACGGCTGTACCCCCCACCGAAACCCGTTTTTTCTTCTTTTTAGCATCTTTCTACTCCTTATTTAATGTAGTTATATAAAAATAATTGAAAGACATACGAGTAACAATAATCTTTGAAGTTTTATCTTTAAAATGATCTTTCCTATGAATACAATATCTGACTTTGTATAAAGAGTTTAGTTTTAGAATATGTACATATAATTAGGTATTTTATTTTTATTGGATTATTTATAAATGATCGTTAAAATTTGTTATTACGCTATTTTATATTTACAAAAACAGGATTTTAAAATACGCCGATAAAAATGTATGCTGTGCATCTTCTCCGTATGTAATCCTCATCTTCAAAAAACTCGATATTGGCCGGGAAAAATAAAATTGGTCCATCATTAATTATTCATGATCTTTATAAACTTCTGTTTCTTTGGCGTGCCGTACGGGGTAAAGAAGAAGTTAATGCTGAAGGTCATTTGCTCTGGGAACCTCATTTCTTTACTTCGAGACCGTAATATGTCTAGTGCATATCATATATTATATGAGTATTCATAATAATTATGGATTAGATAAATATGGAGAGTAGAAAACCTTTTAAAGATCGAAGGATTTGAAATAAAAATTAAAATCAAGTGTCTTGTTTGCTTTACGAATAAATAAGGCAAATCTTACGGGTTTACTTGTCGTAAACCCACATTGCTAAGCAAAGTAGTAGGTAATAGAAATGTATTTTAATTATCAAGATATGCAAGAAAGCGATCTTTTCTTTTTAATTGATCAAGTATTAATGAAAGTTAAAAGGGATATCGCTGTAAAATTTGACATCCTATGACCAATTACACTGTAGACTAACCATTTAGTCTTAAAATGCACAACAAATGCAATGCCTTGCCTGTGACCTTTAAAATACGAATAACTAATTAGCTACACTTATATTATATAACTAAAATCTTAATGCCTAAGCCAAGCGTAAACATCTTTCACCAAAGATTACGACTGCTTACCCTTATGTTCGATTGAAGTTTGGAAGCTTATTTTTGAAAGACCAATTTCACTATGACTATCATCTAATTAAACATAACACTTTGTTAGGCGATCACTATAAACTATTGGACAAACAAATTCGTACATGTAAGTATAATTTTCCATACACCACAAAAAGAGATTCGGGAATGAATATTACTAAATAAAATTTGCTGAAAATATACCAACCTTATAAATAGTGTAGCACTTGCCATCTGCGGGCCAGTACAGCATCAGCCAGCCTCTAGGATGGGCAGCGCACGGGTTTCTCCTGACGTCCGCCCAGGGCGGGGGCAGCACTGCTGCCTGCGACCCGCACAGCAGCGCCGCCAACCAAACCCACGGCGCCATTTTTAACGTTCCAATTTGTTTTTAAAAGTTCTTAGATCACATTGTTTGGTGGCCAGTCACTTTACGGTCATATTGTTACTGTCTTTTTCATTTTGTTTTGGTTAAAATTAAAACCTTTTTAAGTTCACCTTTGTCACCAGTATAAACACTTTTAATAACACAAGCAAAATTTCGAAAAACTTAGATGTTTTCTTTTAACACAAAATTATCTATTCAACACGTTCGTTCTGGCTCACGACTGTTTTACGTTTCATGAATGACCAATTTGGATATTCGCATAATATTCGCAGTGGGTCACGCGCGCCACTTCCTTGCCATTATAATTTTTTTATGTCTCATCCGATCAGCTTCGTTTCTCATTCACTACGCAACTGGTTATAAAAAACTTCACTACCTCCAATAGACTTTGATAAAAAACGTAAACAACTTTAGCAAGTGTAACTTTCCCAAATGCAGAGATGCAAAATTCTTCTATAATCGCATAAATATTTGAAAGTATGATTATTAATTTATTACATCTTATTTTGTCTAAGGAAAGTTATGAAATGTTTTCTATCAACAACAACTTCGATAACCTAATTCCCGTGATTTAACATTAGTCGCAATCCAGTGCCGATCCGCTGCTAGTAACATTACTATGTATATAAAACGGTATTCTCATAAACCAAAAAATAATAATTATAGTTCGTAATGCGACTGAAAATGGAAGAAACCAAAATGTGTTTTTTTTTTGTTTTTTTCAGTCGCATTTGGATAGTTTTGATAATGTTAAATCAAATTGAACGTTTAAAAGAATACCGTTTTGAATAGTAATGTTACTAGGACCGGATCAACACTGAAATTCTTTTCTGGATTTTTTCTTTTATCTTGAAACTTTATTTTCTGATTGCTACTAAAAATAAAACTAAAGGATCGATTGAATAAATTGAACGGAGATCGCGATTAAATAAAATTGTGATCTATGTGCTATTACAAATATTGCTTTCGCAATTACGTGCTAGTTATATACAGAGTGCAACGAAAAGGTGAAATAAAACTTTAAGGGGGAGATTTCCATGTTTGTCCCATAGTAAAAGTTGATGTAATTTAGCCGTAGAATAACCCCTTAAAGTTTTATTTCACCTTTTCGTTACACTCTGTATAAGATAATATTACACTTGAAAAAAATCGAACCCACGTTTTTTTATATAAAGTCTTATAATATTATTATAGATATATCTAGCACAAAAACAACATTTATATTTGTTAAAGCTTTTTTATCTCAACGATAGTTAAAGGTCCTGGGTTCGATTCCCTACCCGGTCGGTCAATGTAGAAAATAACTTTTCTATCATTATTGCCTCGGGTCTAGTAGTCATTGCTTCTGATTTCTGTAACACAAGTGCTTTAGCTACTGCCATACTATACCATTGCTCTAATAGCAATGTATGTGATGTTGTGCAATAAAATAAAATAAATTACTCAATAATAATTATATTTTTTGACGTTGCCTATACTATTACGTACACAAAAGCGCTTGACAAGCAACACAAACACATGAAAGAATATTAAAATGTCATCAGTAGCTCAGTTGGAAGAGCGGTCGCTCGTGCTATGTATTGGAACAATAATTCGCAACTTGAATCTCTATTCCCTCAATTAAGTCCAACCGATCCGCATGGCTGCACAAAGTAACCTCAAGTTCAAGAGTCATCTCAGGTTACACAGCGGATGGCCACGACCGCGTAATCGCAGTAATAGAGAAGTAACGGCTCTAGTACCGTTTGATCTGGCCGCGGTGTCGAAACCCACGGCTATTGTAACCCAGTTGTGTTAAGTGGGATTACGTGAAGGTAGGGTATGCGGTACGCCACAATAGACCTAAGAACAGAAGAGTCACTACTAACTACTCTACTAACTACTCACTACAAATATTATTAATAGTATTACCGATTATATCTAAGATCTAAATTTACCATGTATTTTGGAAAAAAATATTATTCTTATTCTTATTATTACTCCTCCTAACTGATTTCGGTTACGGCGAACTACGTGCGTGAGCTCTAACATGGCTTACGTACCTATCCAATTTAGTTAGCATAAGTACTATATTGCGGACACGTTAAAACGCTTCCAACAAAATTTTTATTAATAGTTACTGGAGGTCAGGCTTTCATTTTTTCGCGTTTGGCATATCCTTCCTTTTATTTAGCTGAGGAGTTGTCTGTCATGCTTACGCTTGCCCTCTTGAAGCTCAGTGTGAAGGAATCCTTTACTCTGAGCTTAGCGTATTCTTTAAAAGGATACGCTTTGCCACTCTCTCCTCCGACATAACAATTATAAGAACCCTGCACCACCTTCCCCTTTCTCTAATGGTTGTCCTCTACCTGAAGGTTGTCTGGAAAAGATAAGACCGCCTAAATTGTACGTCTTTCTGTAAAAGTCATGTGTAATTTACTTATATGGTGTGCAATAAAGAGTATCTATCTATCTATCTATACGCGTTGCACGCACCAGTGAAGTTGTCTCCTTATGAGATAAGACTTTTACTCATTCCAATTTCAATACGAGATCATACTAAATCCCAAAAAGCGTGTAAGTATTTCTAGGATAATAATATTGTCATTTCTTATAATAAATAATGTTGTCAATTGATAAGTAAAAACTTTGCCCAAGAATTGGCTTAATTTTGTTGACGTTTGTCATCTGCGTTCATGTTAGGAATCGTTTTCGTATACTACAAAATTAAGTTGATATAGGTTAGTAGTTTCTTGGGTAGATTTGTTTAATATCATTTTCACTAATAAAAATTCACTCTCTATACTACTGCCTGGTCATTTGATAGATTTAGTATTGAAGGTCCAAAAATATTGTTTCTTTGCAAAGTTGTAAAATTTTATAAGCTAGTATGTAACTATATCGTTCCTGAAGATCAATGGAGAAAATTCAATGTTCATCAATGTACCATACTCTAAAATAAAAATGAAATATGTAGTTTTAATCGACTTGAATCAACCACTCGTAATCAGTAACTATATTTACTGGTGAGCCTACTGTATCATAACTATCGAAGTAACGCTGGGCAGCCGGCCAGATTTGTAGATTGGATATCGTAAGGTACATGGTAGAACTTGCTAAAATTGAGACAGAAAACGGAGAATTCGCTCGTAAATAACATTACAGCTACACCCTATACAGCGTTTCTATGATGAATAACGAGAATGTTACAATACGAATCTCTATGTCGGTACATCTAAGAATAAAAAGAAGGTTGATGTGCAATCCTAGCTGTCTGCTACCCTTGACAAAACAAATTCAGACACCGATGCGAGAATCTGAGAAAGAAAATGCTTTTTTTATTTTTAATGTCGTGGACCCGTTGGGAATCAAAGTATTCACGGATGAAATGATGATGATGATGACGATAATAGTGACAATAAAAGTTTTCAAAAAAATATTAATGATGTGGGGTACTTATCTATCTCTTTCAAAAATCTGTTGCATGTTCTGATAATTCTCGTAGCGAACAGTATTTTTTCACATCGTAAGAAAAACCAATGAACGGACTTAGATGCTGTTACGTCAACCGTTAGGCGAGATGGAGAGCAAACGCCGTCACGCCAAGGAAATGTAGAGCAACCACATCGCAGGATTGAAATGGCTCTATTTGAATTACTAGTTCATATATTAGCGCACAATGGTTACGTGGGGATACCGGTGTGAAGAAGAATACCATTGCCCATATACATACTTAGTAATGTTCTGGAGGTTCTCTTTACGATTTAATTTTTGTCATTCTTCATTGATTTTTAAACCTATTTAAGTGTAGAGTTGACAAAATGAAGATTGCAAAATTTTCTCTATGAAACTTTCAGATTGTAAAAAATATTTATTTATTGCACGTTGCACAATGTTAACATATTACAAAACCCTGCAAAAATATGACAGTAACTTATTTACTCTAAATATAAAGTGATTAGTCTACGAGTACTTATATCATATAATTACTCTAGGTCTGTATTTACTTAAACCAACGATTAACATAGCTCTCATTATTATTACATTTTAATATTACAATGCAAATAAGTCAAAACAACAGTCAAATTAAATTAATACCGAATCATCCTTTATATTTAGCAACCCTATAGATCACTGCCCAAGCGCATCATTATTTATTATTGAAATCCCGTATCTCCCATAACGCGCCGATTCTGCAACATGCAGTATGCAAATTCACATATTGCAAGAAGCGATACTGTTCATACTGCGAGCTTGATTAATATTCCGTTCTCAATATCAATCAATTGACAGCAGTTATGAAGCAACCCGCTTTTTACTGAAACACATACACACGCAACCCTTGTTGACTTTTTCTTAAATTGCCGTAAGTATTTCTAGGAAGTTCGATAGTAAGTAGGTCGTAAATTTGATATTCTGTTTCTGGATGTAGTTTTAAACAATAGTTAAAAAGACATCGAACTTTTTTGTATGGAGCCTGGCATACCTCAAGTTGCAAAAAAACCTTAAATAATGTTAATTTGGTGTACACCTATGAAACATACGTTAATCGAAAAAAAAATTACAAACAACAAATTTTAATACTCTTTGACAAAATGTCGTAATTCACCCTGAATTTCTAAACAAAATATATAATTTACGTCATTTTTTCAAAGAATATTTGTTGTTTGTAATTATTTTCTCTGTCGATTAACTTTTGTTTCATACGTGTACACCAAAATAACGCTAATTAAGGTTACTTGCAACTTGAGGTATGCCAAATTAGGTTCTATGCCTTTTAAGGAGTCGAATGTGTTACACATTACAAATAACTTCTTTTTAAAAAAAAACTTGTAAAAGGTTTTTATCACAATGGTTACTTCTACCAGAAATATAATTATCTAAGTATGTAGTTACTAATGTAGGAGGTACCGACTGCAAAGAACTTTTATTAATGTTTTATTGGACAGCGAGTTTATAGTGTGGTTCCTAAATCTTTACTGACTCAGACTGATTGATAAAACATGATATGATTTAGAGTTAATGACAAAGAATGTTAATTGTTATTCAAATCACCTTTTTTCGGAGTAGAGTCAAATAAATATAAATTAAACTTGTCAACGTATACTTCCAAAGAATTAAGTGCAAAAATTAAGGGCTGCCGCTGGGTTATTTTTTCATATCCTAAAAAAATTTTTGAACTTTTTAGGAAATTTATCAATAGACCACGCATCAAAGTGCTACCTTTAATTGACAGTTTCAAATCCCATGGCGGCAGGGAATGATCTGCAATAGGCTTTCAGAAAAAACGCTATGTGACAATATTGCGGTGTTACAGTAACGACATAATCGTTTCTGTCGCAAGAACTTGTAATGAGAACTACATGCTTTTTAGAGGCAGCAATTACATCTAGAGTTTACTTAAGCCACTTAATAGTCGCTGTAAAAAGTGGAATGACGTATGTAGTACTGTTTTGTACTGGTGTTTCTACACACTCTTAAATTGTTGTCAAAGGGCACAGAATAAATAATAGGACAAGTAAGGCAAGGAAATGGAGCCACAGACTGCAAAGCTGTATTTGTGTCATACACACGGACAGTATGACACAAATATACAGCTTTGTAATCTGTGGCTCAATTTCCTATCAGTGCGAAAAGTTGAAATTCGTCATAATTAAAGATACTTATCGATAAAACTAACAAAGATTTAAAGAAACATTGAATAAAGCGTATTACTTGTAAAGTGAGGCTAATATATTTTTTACCCAATCGTGTAGGGTATTGTTATATAAGTCTTTCAGATAATCAGCCGATAAGGTTTGAGGTGGACTTTTATGCGTACACCTACCTGAAATCGAAAATCAAATGTCGAGTGTTCTATTAGCCCAAGGAGCGTCCTACGCGAGATAAACCTTAGTTTGTTTGGGGATTTATTACGTTTAAAACAGACCTGTGCAAGAAAAAAAAGCGAAGCTTCTTCACATAGCTGTAGTAAAAACCCTAACGCTGCTATTGCCCAATGTCATGGACGTTACTAACAAAAACTCTTTGAACCAACTAATAACAATAATTATTCTTAAGTAGGTAGTCGGAACAAAAAGCAAAGTACTAACAATACAAAACCTCGAGGTGGTCCTCTTCCGCAAGACTTTTTGTTTTGAAAAGGCGAAGATTAAATAATACTCCGTTACAAAAGATCGCCACAATCTCTTTGGTACAGTCCGTTTCTATTCAGCCTTGTCTGAGTCTGAAACTATTGCTGAAGCTGTTGTAAAATTTCTTGAGACTTTTTACTAGCTGCAAAAGTTCCTGTAAGCTTGCTTGGTATAGTCTCTGACTACATCCCATAATATAGTATAGTATAGATTAGTATGCAGGCCAATTTGACGAAATTTAACTGATTAGATGCGCTCGAATCGGCCTTTACCTGTTGGATCTGTATTCTTAATATATCGTGTCACTTTTGGCTCGTGAACTCTTACAAATAATAATAATCCGAGCATACAAATAATAATAATCTATAAATATAAATAAATAAAAAATAAACATATATAAAACAAAGTCAGGTTAGTTACACTATTTATAAGTCAAGACCGACTGCACCGATTTTTGTAATATTTGTTTTGTATCTCTATCTAAATAGAAGAATAACTATTAGAACATCGGAAAAATTATCTTTTTTTATGAAAACGAACGGTACGAAGTTCGTCGGAACAGCTAGCATTATACCTACATAAAATATTGGACAACATCACATAAATTACTCTGATGCTAGGTAAGTAGGTAGCCAAAGCACATGTGTAATAGAAATCAGAAACAATGACGATACCACAACACTTAGACCCGAGATAACATAGAAAAGTTCATTTCTACATTTATTCGACCGGGAGTCGAACCCGGAACCTCAGTGATGACGACGCCAAGTCCGGCGTGCTCGCCCCTTGGCTACAGAGGTCGGCATTATCTGGAAGGTTTCTAGCGACTTCAAAGAGCAAATTATATTAATTATATTATGTACTAAACAACAACATCAAACAACTAGAGACGCTCAATCCCGTGCGAAGTGCAGAAGTAAATCAAGGAAAGCGAACCCCGGGTTCCAAAGCAATGGCTTTGGACGCAACCGGGATTGACCGTATAGATGAAAAAGAAAAACACTGACAACTGTAGTGAAATGAAGATCGAAGTCAATAATAGGAGGTGTCGGCAACTGTATTGGATTAGCAGAACACATACACTTTGGGGAAAAAGACAAAAACTTATAAAAATGTAAGTCTGTCTTAGCGAAACTTTGCAAGTGGTGTACATGCAATCATGGAAAGAGCTGCTCTATCCCGAAGGTGTTTTTTGGGACACAATTTTAAGGGATTCTGCTGCTCGTATGATTGTATTTTTTAAATCGATCATGGTCCCTTAGAAAGTCTTATTAAAAGATTTTAAGAATAAGGAAACGTGATTATTTGCGAGATCAAAAAATCGGTCACCGTCGCGCATTTCAGCTAGTTTATCACACAGCCGAATCTTTTGTAATAAAATTTGCGATGTGCAAATACCAAGTCTAATTTATGTAACTCTTCATTTGAACACATTATAACGTTTCGTAACCTGAAGATAGATCTTGCAGTATGTCAAAGAGATTATGATGAATGTATACAAATAATAGTACAAATTAAATTTAATTCTGTAATGCAAGAGTATTTGATAAGACACATTCGAAGACTCCATTTGATAAAATACATAGATAGATACTCTTTATATTGCTTACCATACGAAGAAGTTACAGTTGATGTTTAGAGAAAGATATGCAATAAAGGTGGTCTTATCAGTAAGAGCGATCGCTTCCGAACAACCTTTATAATTTAAGAATAAGATTTAGAATACATAAGTTTGTCACAAATTTTAAAAAAAAACATAACAAACAAAAAGTAAATAAAACAAATGTTAAATAGGTTCCCAGCATTAATTTTCAACCGGCTTTAAACATCCTCTTAAAATCTATTAGTGACTTACTCAACGCTTTATACTTTTATAAATATGCACTAAATCTTAAATAATAGGTCGTACGTTACACTGTATTGAACATACAGTTTTGTAAGTATCGTAGGATTCAATCTCACTTTTTGAATTAAAATCTATGTCTATCTCTACCAAAAAGTAGTTTAAAATCTTGTAAAATATTAAAACGAACCCTTGTGTTCACTCTTAAATAAAAAAAGTTGTCACAGGCCTACGCAAACACACCTATCATAACAACAACGTTCTCAAAAATATTATTTACACTAGTTCACCGCCAGCGCCGTGCGCGCTGCAATCGACCGCACGCCTGTGCCTACCGACTTGGCTCTCGCGACTGAAGCTTTAGAATTGAACGAGGCTTTTGCGGTAAGATACGTATGCCACAGAGATTACGCAGTCTTTTCAATTTAGTAATATAGCACGTACCCTATGGCTTGATTGATGGACAGGCTAATAATTGTTGAAGACTAGATAAAGATGTGTAAATAATAATGACAATCATGCAATACAAGATCCTGGTGAAGGTGCTATACAAATATCTGTCACGGCTGCAAAAGTATTGTGTATTAGCAACTTCGATGTAGATTAAACTAAATATAAAAAACTAAACTTATTTGGACCTCCATACTAAAATAACCAGTGACCGAGAGCTTCAGTGACCACTTGAGAGAGCCAAAATTATTTCAACTTTTTGACCTAATGTTACTTTGGCAAACCTTTTAATTTCATAGGCATAACAAACATCCTATATTATGGCTAAACCTTTGTGTTTCCTTGTATACTTCAAATACAACCACTTTTTTTAAAAGACCAACATTAGAATCGCATTAAATATTGTAGAAAGATATTTGTTTCGGCTTTTGCGATCACAACAAACACAGTACTACAAGTAATGTAGAGCTTTTACACAAAGAGTCATTTCTTTATATCACAGAAAATTTATACTAGAGGTATTTAGTTGCGAGGTGTTTCGTTCAATAAAATTCACAGATTATACGCACTCCTTTGAATGTAGTTTTATTAGCACGTCCTTTAATAAGGTTATTTATTTAAATTTGTACAAAACTTTATGTTATGATGAGACATTCTCTGCCAGTTGACTATTAGGCTAATCAGAATTTCTTAAATTTTCAGAAGTCATTTTACTTTTTTTTATGTACTTACATTTCTTTTTTTTTTAACTTATACTCTACAGCATAAGTTTAAAAAAAACGTATGAATTTAGCTTTTCTTAGCAGATTTGGTCAATAATTACTGTAATAATTATTTAAACGACCTATTGATTTAGGGAAAACGTTGAAAGACTTTGCGACCGTCTGTTTTTCTGAGGTAGTAGTTCACGCTCCGGACTACTAAGCTAGGCGGTTTCTGGTTTGAATCCCACAAGGAGCAAATGTTACAAATGTTAGTGTGATGAGCATTTGTACTTAATTCAAAGATGTTTTTAAATATGTTTATCCGTTATCTTGTCACCATAGTACCTACTTCTTACAAGCGTCGCTTTCTCGCGTCGCGTTTGGACTTAAATTGTTGTGATTGTGAAAACAATTTATTTTTCTACTTGGATATTCTATTTACGACTTTCACTTGACACTATTTTTGGTTTAACCTGTTTTCACGTTCTCTGCTATCGGCATCACAAACAATCTAAAAAACAGAGGTCCTTGCGCTGCAGAACGTATATGTAACAATGACATGCATTACCAACAACAATCGGTAATCATTGCATTATATCACATTGGGTTATCCGGCTGTATGTCAGACGTTCTCGAATACTTCCTGAAGCTATCGGAGATAAGTGCAGTTCCAGTACAACTGTAAGGTGTCAAAGGCAACGTCCCGAATATGATTTATTGCGACACGATTACGGGTTACGGGTCACCGCGGAACGCGCGCTCACAGATTACTTCTAAGGTAAACCGATTTTACACGGTGTACACTTTATCTGTTATACATAGGTGCTACATTAATACAACTTTGCAAATTGATATTTTTATTGTACATTTACTGCCAAAAACATAGTTTCCTACTGCGAACTCCACTATCTGTTTCAGCATAATTTGTTTTTTATGGTTCCGTAGCCAAATGGCAAAAAACGGAACCCTTATTCGTCATGTCTGTCTGTCTGTCCGTCGATATGTCACAGCAACTTTTTCTGAAACTATAGAACTATACTGTTGAAACTTAGTAAGTAGATGTATTCTGTGAACCGCATTAAGATTTTCAAACAAAAATAGAAAAAAAAACAATAAATTTTGGGGGTTCCCCATACTTAGTACTGAAACACAAAATATTTTTTTTCATTAAACTTCGAAAGTTTCTAATATCATTTTATTCTAAACTGAATAGTTTGCGCGACAGACACTTTCAAAGTGGTAAAATGTGTGTCCCCCCTCCCTGTAACTTCTAAAATAAGTTAATGATAAAACTAAAAAAAATATATGATGTACATTAACATACAAACTTCCACGGAAAATTAGTTTGAACGAGATCTAGTACTAGTTTTTTTTATTTGTCCTAAATCGTAAACCGCAATTTACCTTTCGTAATGTTATGGATTTTATTTTGCAATAAAAATACCATAACTATGACTCGATTGTCGTGATGGGTGAACTTTTACATAAATAGATGGTTACAGGTTTGTACAGAACCCTCGGTGCGCGAGTCCGACTCGCACTTGGCCGGTTTTTTATAATTCGCGTAATAATGTTTCTAGAAAACAAACGCATTAGACCTACCAAAAATATGTAAACCAATTTGGAGGTGAATAATTATTGTGTTAACATATAACATATTATGGTTTTATCGATTTTTAAGCTTTTATGTGAGTGAATAAAATGTTTTTCTTTCTGAATGTGAAGGCGAAAGCAAAATTATCTTAAACTTACTTCTCATGACCTATCCCATATTCATCATCATCATCATCAACATTTGAGTAAATGGTTACTATCACGGACCCTTTATGACTTAAAAGAGTTCTTTGATAATATCGTGTAGGTGCTGATATTTTGTTTGTCTTCTGTTTTATCATAGCTCATTAGCTTATGACATATAACCCTTGTAAAATTTTGAATGCTAATTAAGTTTGGCTAAACATTTTTGGTTCTCACTGTCTGTAACATCTTTGTATACAATGTTTACTTGCAAATAAATTATTATCATTATCATGTCAGCCCACTGCTGAACCTAAGAAGTGCGCCAAAGAGCGATCTTTTAATTTTTCATCCATCCACTGCCAGCCATCTTCCTGAGGTCATCGGTCCATCGAGCTGAAGGGCGTCCTACACTACGTTCACAAAGGCGTGTTTTCCACTCGAGAACCTGTTTACTCCACCTTTCGGTTCTGCGACAGATTTGGCCGGCCCGCACTGCATCCCATAGTACGTCCAAAATCCTCAAACACAACAAAACTAAACGATAAATTACTCAAATTATAAAACAAAAAACATTTACACCTACCACACATTTCTCATTATATAAAATTAATCTACGCTTTCGCACCTCCATTCACGCTTAAAATAACTGCGTGACCAGTTGAACACACTAAATCAATCCGTCTCGACCAAATCATCTAAGCTTTTTGCTCACATCGGTTATCCTTGATCTATTTATGAGCGTGCTATAACGGGCCCGTTGCGGCAAAAAGCCGCGGGCACCATAACAGCGTCAGATCCCATGCTTATCAAGACGTTTACTCTGTGATGTAAGCGGTATACCAGGGGACTGCAATCTTACCATGAATTTTGTTACTGTATATATTAGCTGTATTATTTTTCTTACATCCGATCTTTATTCTGTGTTTCTGTTTATGAGCGTACCTACTAGGTATTGCGAAACCGTTAGGCCGTGCCCTGTTTAGTGTCTAGGCATTTCCTCTTGGTAGCTAACTCTAAATGGAGTGGCGCCAGGCGACTATCGACGCCGCTAAGCGCGCAAGGAGTCTAATCGAGGGCCGGCCGCCCTTGCTTAGACACCAGATACTAAGCGATGTATCAAGCTCAGCATCCGTGGTAAGTATTTTCATTTACTCAGGAGAGAAAGAGATATCAGAGCCTCAATTAAATGACAAGACCGCGGCCTTCCGGAATCCAATGATTCATTATGGGGAACTGTTCACACATGGGTACCACAGACGGAGGGGCTTGTGAACAAGGATAGGTGAACGGCCGCGAACGATCGTGAACTGGTGAACGACAGCGATCAATGTTACACTCCCTTCATACCCTTCTAAGTGTACGGTCATTGTAATTTACTACAATTTATCTTCTGATTTTCTCTACTTACCTCTGTTGGTAGGTTTTGTGTGGTGTGCAATAAAGAGTATCTATCTATTTCTCTATGAATAATTTCATCAAAAATAAAATATATTTCTGACTTTTAATGGATGCTGTCCCCTGGTCAAGATAGCTCACCGTCCATGCGATCCCGTTAAAGTTGATCGACCGACTCCTCGTAAAAACGGCGGCTACCGGTCTAGTTGTATTTACTCATACAAGTGACTCTGCTAGAGTTTTTACAGCAGTTTTGCTGTTGATAATGCTATTCTACCAAGAATCTTTATGGACAACTTGACACCGCCTTTCAAAGAAACATGCAATCCTGGCTTCGAAGGCGAGTTACACTTGACAAATTTCGACAGGTTTGCTAATGTCCTCGGTAGCTTTGTTGGAAAAGATCACGCCCGTCATTCGATGCGATGTGAATCGGTGGATTTTTTTCTAGTGTTAAATTATCTTAAAAATTATACCCTGCAATTATAAGAAAAAATATATGGAAGACATGGATTCGAAAAACTCGCATCCCAGCAGAAAATAAAAGTTATTTACAAATATCATAGTAATGGCAGAAATTGTACCTTACTTTGGCAGTGAATCCTACGTGTAAAATCCATAGCAAAATAGGATTAACAGAAATGTTTAGTAGCAGTGCGACTTATGTAACGTTTCAAAGGGTATTAAAAAGCTTAACATACTCTAACTCAAGTTTTTTCTTTGTTAAATATAATGCCACCTTCGTCTCTAGTGCAAAATGCAGATAAGAAACATCTTATCTGCATTTTATAGAAGCAGTTTAGTAGAGGTGTGTTACTTGCAAAACCCACATAAAAAGGAACCATTAAAATAAAGCTTTAATAGACTGCTATTTTAATTAGCAAAGCAATCCATAACAAGCAAAGAAATGTATTTTGTTGGATCTTGTTTAATTGCGAGGAAATGGTGGTTTTTCCCCGGGCCAATCGGAAGGCGGCGATTAACATTCAACTGTTGATTGTCATGCTACTTAAACTAACGACTGTTTGATAGAATTGAGCAATTAATGCTCTTCTGACTGTAAGGGCCGCTTAACTGAGGGCACTTAGCACGTAAAACTGACGGCCGGTGGGGTAGAAGGGTTTTGAAATGGAGACCACATAATGGCAAGCGCAGTGTAGGACGTCCACCCACAAGGTGGACAGGCGACCTAGTAAAGGTTGCGGAAGCCGCTGGATGCAGGCCGCTTTCAACCGGCTGATCTGGAAGTCACTGGCGAAGGCCTATGTTCAGCAGTGGACGTCCTATGGCTGAAATGATGAAGGGCAATATGCGCATTTATTTAAAATCTAGATTTAGGGTAACTCTGGATTTAAACATCAATCTGTCGACTGTCTCTATCAACTCAAACTGTCAGACAAATCTATTTAAATAAAAATGAATCTTTATTTCCCTTGGTCATCGCATCACACGTGAACGGATGGAACAATTTTGCTAATTCTATTTTTGTAGTGTTAATTATTATCAGGAGAAGGTTCTTATGAAAGAAATATTTAAGAAAGATGCGCAGATTTTTCATCAATAAACTAATGACCACGCGAACGAAGTCGCGGGCAACAGCTAGTTAAAAATAAAATAACATTTGCCTTATCTTTTATACAAGCGGAACTAAAGATAAATTACAATAAAGTTTATGAATAAAATATCAATCACAATGCCCAAACCACCCAATTGCCTAGTTGTCATAGGGCTTTTTATTGCATAAGTTTCGACAGGAATTCGTGCGATAAACATTATTAAAGTTACGTGAGAGCTGGTTCAGTTTTGAATTGTAAATTAGTTTTAAAGATGTTGTGAGTGGAAGTAAAATATAAAGTGTCTACTTGATAGGGTCACCATGCTTTTTAAACTTAATATTGGGAAATGGAATACTTTTTAACTACACCTTTTAGTGCTGGTTTCCTGATGTCTCGGATCCGCAAACAAAAAACGAAATTATAACTGCGATTATGCGACTGAGTAGGTAGGACCAACACCAGTATAACCAATTTATTTATGCAAATAGCATTGACTTATATATTGATATTACTGCAAATAGGCTTTAAAGTAAGCTGTTTTACACGTCAAATATATTTTTTTTCCCCTATAACTGCTTTGGGACAATAACGTGGGCTAGCGCCAAGAAGAAACTCTGTTACTATTGTCACCCTTTACATTACAAGATAAGTGTAACTGTGCGAGCAAGGCAGTATTTCAGTATCATTGAATGATCATTATTAACAGTTAACATTTTTTCATCAAAATAAATAATTAAATATTGGACAACATCATACAAGCCTCTGATCCTAAGGTAAGTAGTTAAAGCACTTTTGGTATAGAAATAACGATGGTACCACAACACCCAGACCCGAGACAACATAGAAAAGTTCGTTTTCTACATTGACCCAGCCGAGAATCGACCCTGGGACCTCAGAGATGGTGACGCCCAGTCCGGCGTACTCGCCTCTCGGCTACGGAGTCACAATGTCACTTTTTTTAGAGAAATTATGCAGAATTTTGCGAATGTACATAATAAGTAATGTTCAATAAATGAATTGAGAAACCACTGTTAGTACATTTTGCTTGAACAGTTCTTTCAATAAGTCTCGGGGTCTATGTTTGTAAATTGCCCTTACAGCTCTACACCTTTAGTGTGACATTTTATATTGTAATTTTAATATTATTATTCACACGCCTGCACGCAGGTTGAATACATGGACAACTAATGGTTTTAAATTCTGTACTATTAAATGTATAATGTATTCTCGCAAATAAACGATTAATTATGAATTAAATTTTTTTTAGGCCAAAATTGACTGTCGTTTGGACCGTGGGGACCGAGTGCAAAATTACTTTAAGGGAGAGCTTTTACGAAGAGCTGTGATTGGCAAGAAAAAAAATTTAACAAAAAGTATGGTAATAATAATAATTGTTGTGATATGTAGTCAACATATCACAACAACGACCGACAGTCTAAAGGCAACCCACTTGACTGGCATGCGTTATTAAAATACACATAAATGGTCCGCTCATAGATACTTATCCAAGCAATCCCGACATAATATCACGTGCATCTTGGAAACAACACAACCTGTTTGTACAGTCAGCCGTATATTAGCCATAGCTAGACTCAATAAGGCTTGTATTAAGTACTAGTAAGCTACTTATGCAGGTATTAAGAATTTTAACGAGCAAGCGTAGGTATTTGAAAAATTTGCAACGCTAAAATAGTAAGTAGCACTGAAGTATTGATATGTTTTATCCCACTTTCTTCCTCTTTGTGTAAACCGTTTCTCGGTATTATTAATAACTATTAGTGACAGACAGGGATTTTTGCAAGGCAATCATTTTGAATGGGTATTTCACTAGATTCTAAAAATTTATGATCGTTCTTATTTGAAGACGTATTTTTGAGATTGGGCTAGTTTCCTAAAAAAATCGAATTAGTCCGTCAGTTGGATTAACAGAAAATATTGGACACGTTTACGATGAATATATAGCCCGTTTAAGTTCCGCGTAACGTCACGCCTTGTGACACTTTTTAGCAAGGCATGACCTCACGTGTTCACTTTGATGCACTTTATCTTCATATTTTTTAGTTTGATTGACAAAAGACAAAATATGGGTTCAATATTTCTTGATAATCTAACTGACGGACTAAATTTTTTTTTTTTTGATCCAGGTAACTAGCCAATTCAAAATCGCAAGATTCGTATGCGAATGCTTTGAAAATACGTCTGAATCTAATTGGATCTAAGTATTACTTTAACTAACGTTAAAAAGCCGGAAAATTTGATTAATAATTAAATCAAATGTATTTACGTATGTTTATCCATTATCCGTTACCAGTATAAACATTGATTAGTTTGGGGTTATTATAATTTATTATTTATAGTTAGTTGACTTTAATTTAAACCTACAGGATAGGCACCCTAGGCTAGGCTACCTAGTAAACCAAAGACAAACAAAACCTAGCGATTTTCACACCTCACGCAGGTTACAAGACCCCCTGAACATTCGGTTGACGGTAGCCGATGTCTTTTTCGTTAGTCAAGTAAGAAATCAATGAAAAATCTCGGTTTTCGTATCCTATTCGTCATTTAGGATGCGCCTGATCACAGAAATAAACATAAACTAACTAATCTGTAAGAAACGAAAAGGAGTGCAATTTCACAATTTCCTTTCTTTGCCTATGCATTTAGACCAAGAAATGCCTTGCATTAATTAGGCATAATTTAGCGCGTCGATTCTTTTGTTCATCGCTTTCGATGTGATGTCATGCACCAGACCCGCGATCATTATAGATGGCAGGGCATTTGTATGTGATTCGCAATGGCATCATAAGGATTTCGCTTATGAATCAACGCTGACACAATTCGTTGGCACGAGACCCGCGCGGGCGCAACTGTGATCCAACGGAATTATAAAATGGTCAAGAAAAGACCTTATGTAACTGACTCCGCGTCCGTTATGCTTTGACATTGCCTAACGCGACCTATGGTGAATTTGATATTCGTGACCAACATGTTAAGTATTTAATCGCCTCCCATTGTAAGTTTGTAACACACACATGTACCTACAACACAATTAAAACTCTACTAAACCTCATTATGGTGATTATTAAATAAAATAAATATTAATATGGGCCAGAAAACACACTAATTGTTATGATCTAGAAGTGCCAGTGCTACGAGGTACCATACAATGCCTTTTGCCATGAGCGTCTCCCAGCACAGCAGACTCTATCTAAGTTAAAAAGATCTTTCTCTAAATTTACTCGAGCCAGGAATTGATCCCTTTACGTACAACACAAATTAGCGCGCCACTATATCAATTAGGTCGTCGAATCACTTCTGTACTTTTTAGCCAAAACCCAACTGACTAAAGCTCCTTGAAGATGAACATGGTTGACATGCTTTTTTAATCTACTCAGTAAACCATTAGTATATTGGCTCGAAGTCGTGGGCTGCGCTGCGCCCCGCGCGCTTCTTACTAGGGCTTGA
This sequence comes from Anania hortulata, assembly GCA_963576865.1. Taxonomy (NCBI): domain Eukaryota; kingdom Metazoa; phylum Arthropoda; class Insecta; order Lepidoptera; family Crambidae; genus Anania; species Anania hortulata. Next base: position 18,176,885 of record OY756394.1, read on the forward strand.
ACTGAAATTACTGGTAAACTAAATAATAATGTATCTGCAACTTTTTCAACCACATTTAACAGCAATAGAGTAAGTACTTAATATTATATTTTACGTAAAAAACGTAAAGTTAAGTTAAATGTAAAATTCAACGATATTAAATATCGTTGGTAAAATTACAAAACACAACTGTTAGGTTCGTCAATTTGGAGAGCCATAATCATTGCCCTATCATAAACAGAAGAAAAGACGTAGTTTTACTTGATCAGTGGGGACATACACGATTGACTGCAGTGCAGTCTCCCCTCAGCCCACAAAAGATAAAGTTTTATACCTAATTATCTTGCCCGTTTTGGCGTTTAAAACGACACTATGATCTGGCTTTATATCTTTGTACTGTTGCCTTTCCCATTTTGTTAAAGAAAAACAATGACAGTGCTTTATGACATTGACACGTGTCATTTTAAAGTAAGCTCAACAAAACTGTGTTCCTGTTTCAGAAATTTGCAGAAATTGGAAGTCGTCTGCTGAAGATATAAGTTGACACTAAATTGCATACCCATCGCGTTTTTACGTACAACTGAAAAAGATACAAAATTAATTAATACATAAGTACATACTTTAATTTCACTATAATGTTTATTCATGTGTTTATTTAATTTAGATCACAAATCAACTGAATTGTGTAACAATTAGTCATTATGGATCGAAGTCGAACAAAAAATGCATCTGAAGGGATTGCAGTAAGTTGTTTACTTTTAAATATTACTATTTACTACACACTACCTACTGCTTCCTCGTTTAGTTAATGATGTGGTCCTTTTATGTATAGTTTTCTGCTGTTTGGCACTTAGTTCCTCAATAAAAACAACTACTACTCCTTAATTAGCCATATTTTATATACTGGTTAGGATATATTATTATAAAAATAAACATTAACTTAATCACTTTTTTTATAAATAGATAACCATAAGGTTATCTATTAGGACCCTTTATTATAGTAATTACAAAATTTTCAGCCCATGGGTATCACAGCGCTAACTGAGACAGTTCTTACCAATCAGCCGGAGTCACGGTATGAATGTCCGGTGTGTCTCAACTGGCTCCGGGATCCAGTGATCACGACTTGTGGACACAAGTTTTGCAAAAGTTGCATTACTTCTTGGCTGCAGTAAGTATTTCTATATTATAAATGAGGTAATTTGCAATTGTGCAATAAGAATTAATATACTTTTACTTCCTAAAACAAAGTAATTACTACTGTACAAAGAGTATTGTCTGTTGATTTTTACAATTTCAATGACTTGTGAGTCACATCTGACTCAACTATATTGTTGTAATATTTTTGTCAACTAACAAGGATCATCATCATCAAATTGTCATTATGATAGGTTAAAAAATATATTCTTTAACTGACTTTTCTATTTTAAGTGAGAAAAATAATAACTGAGCCAACAAGTCAGTAAATAAGGCCTTAAATGAATGACAGTTTGACTACATAATAAAACAATTTTTTATTAAAAAAATAACCAACTTCAAAAACACTAAAAAGCTAAAAATTACTTTTAAACAATCATACCAAACAGTTCTTTTTGGAGTCAGTGCAAACAACCACATTCAAACACTCCACGGCTGGCAGCTTGAAGTTGAAAAAAATGGGACCAATCTGGAGAACCCTTACAATTGAGAAAAGAATTTTTCAAATCGGTTCATTAATGGCGGAGTTCTGAGGTAAACATTTTTTAAAAAATACAGCTGAATTGAGAACCTCCTCCTTTTTTTGAAGTCGGCTAAAAATAACAAGTTAAGATCTAAAGAGTGTACTCCTGCGCCTGTGCCCTTCTCAGCTTTCAGTGTAAACACGGACTTCCGCGATGCCTGTGTGGTCCTTCTCAGTCTCAAATGGTTGTATGTTGTATAGTTTTTGTGTTAAGTATTTGCTAGGAGTCCTGTCGATTGGTGCCATCAATAGCGGCTGGTCCGTTATTGCTTGGCTCAGGATAGATGTATGGTGGCTCCTGCAATTGCCCCATAGGCCTAGGTTTTGCAGCCTAATTGCACTCATTGCCGCTTCCTGCTGAATTAGAAGGTCGAGTGGGCGCAGATCAAGCAGTATCTCCAGGGCGTCTGTGGGTGTACTTTTCATGCAGCCTGTGATCGCAGAGCAAGCCAGTCTTTGAAATCGTTGTAATTTGGTTTTTGTTGTTGTTAGTGTTGTTCTTGTCCACCATACGAGAGCTCCGTGAGTTAGTGCTGGTCTGATTACCGTTGTGTAGAGCCATCTAATGATTTTCGGGGAGAGGCCCCATGTTTTACCTAGCATTTTCTTGCACTGAAAGGACGTTGTGCAAGTTCTTTCTAGTTTATGGTCCAGGTGTTTATTCCATAAAAATTTACTGTCAAGTATTACACCTAGATACTTAACTTCCGTTGTGAGTGAGATGTCAGTATCAAACAACCTAGGCAGCGTTAGGTTGCTGATATTTCGTTTGTGTGTAAACATTATTAGTTCCAACAAATAATGTTTCAACACTAACATAAGCATGACACTAAGCCCACAAAGCTCGCATCTTCCAATGCGAATGTGTAGCTATCAACGAAGCTGCCAACGCCATAGCCAGACGAGAAATTACCGACCTTAACATACGGATACTCTCTGGCAGCATGGTAGTGCTAAAAGCCCTTGACAGCTACACCAGAAACTCAAAACTCGTATACGAATGCTACCTATCCCTGCAAAAGATTGCTACAGCCAACAAGGTAACACTGCAGTGGATAAAAGGTCATAGTAAATCCTTAGGCAACAACGCCGCAGATGAGTTGGCGAGGAGAGGTTCGGACATGGTCACTGAGGGGCCACTCCCAATTCTCCCTCTACCATACTCCCAACTACGCACCTGGATCAGAAACCACACACTATCACAACAAAACAAACGTTGGGCACTGAGTACTGCATGCAGGCAATCAAAGCTAACTCTTCCAGAGGTCACGCCCAGATTGACTCGACGTATACTCAGCCTCGAAAGACAAAACCTGCGAATAATCGTGGGCACAGTGACCGGTCACTGTCTCCTAAACAAACACCTCTACACCATAGGTAACACAGACAGCCCTCTCTGTAGGGCATGTCTCACTACAGACGAAACTGCCAACCACGTAGTCCTGGAATGTGAGGTGGTTGCATCACAACGTAATGAAATCCTTGACAACCCAAGGTCGCTCCGCGAAGCCTGTGAAAAACCCAGGAAACTTCTGCGCTTCTGGGCGGAGCTAGGCTGGTTATATCCGTAACCATCATACCCCTACGCACAAAGGACCGAATTTGAGTCTAAGTGCGGAAAAGGGAGTCCATTCTCATACTCATACTCAAAATAACAAGTTTGTATAGGTGAAACTTAAAAAACTAAAAATTCCTATTGCAGAAACAGTGGCCACTGTCCCATAGACAACATAAACCTAAGCATGAAGGTGGACATATTTCCAGACAACTACACCAAGCGAGAGATACAGGAGCAGCGGATGTCCTGCCCTTTTGCTGACAAAGGTATTGGCATCTTCACTGGTTTCAGTTTCACGTCAATGACATATCGCAGTACTGTGGGCCTAGTGAGATATACTTTTATACAATTAAAAAGTAAATGCAAACTTATATCATTCAAAGTGGCACTCAAATCACCATGATTTACAGAACCTTATTTTTCTATGCAAATCTGAGTTAACTTTATGGTCGCATAAAAGTAAAAAAAACTCAAGAGTCAGCACTCTGTTTAGTAAATATTTTGCTTATTTACACACAATAACGGGAATGAACGCGATCATTATTACCTTTTATCTGCTTGACATTTTTCATTATTCCCGTTACGGTGTGTATTAATCATGCAACACGAAAGATAAAAAGTAGGTATTTTGTTATTATAGTAAGTGAAAGTAAAGCTCAACAGTAGAAAAGTAAAAAGACTAGACTTTATTATTATTCCTTTCGATAACTAACGACCGTCTGGATCGCAACTACTACACAATACGTGTAGTGGTTCGCGCTCCAGACTACAAATCCAGCGGATGCGGGTTAGAATCCCGCAAGGTACAAATTTAAGTGATGAGCACGAGTATTTGTACCAAAGTCTGTGTCCTGATGTTTATAAAAGTATTTAAGTATGTCTATATGTTACCAAGTAGCCATAGCACAAGCTTTACTTAGATTGGGCACTGATTTGGTTTGGGGCTAGATAATTGGTGTGATCGTGGAAACAATTTAATTCATTTATTTAAATGGAAAAGTTTTTAAAAGCAATAATTTAAAACAAATCCCAAGGTTGCAAACTGAAGGTGACCCCGCTAGACCTGGACGGGCACATAGCGTGTTGCGAGTTCAACCAGCCGGAGACGTCGGCGCAGAAGGAGGCGCGCGTGCCGTGCTCGTTCCAGGCCGTCGGCTGCCGCGAGACCTTCGACAGCCAGGAGGACATGAACGCTCATCTCCACAAAGACACGCAGACTCATATGAGCGTAAGACTTTACGATCTTACAACATATCTGTGTGTATAAATGAGTACTTGTGCCAAGATCGGCATGGTAAAACCAAGACCGAGTGTCGATTTGTATAGAGTATATCAGTGATCAATCACTTGGCAGTGATCGATAGCCTTATTCCTGTAAATTGTGACTAGTCACAATAGGCTAGTTGTCTGAGTCAAAAAAATATTATTCTATTATTTAGTCTGTCAGTTAGATTAACAAAAAATATTGCACCCATACTTTATCTTTTGTCAATCAAACAAAAAAAGACAAAGATAAAGCACATCCAAGTTAGAGAAAGGGAGCACGTGACGTCACGCCTTGCTAAAAAGGGTCGCAAGGCGTGACGTTATGCGGAACTTTAACGGGCTATTTTTTCACCGACTTCATATCATTGATTCTTTTTTGTTTGATTGAAAAAAGAAAAATACGTGTCTAATATTTTCTGTTAATCCAACTGACGGACTAATTAGATTTTTTTAGGAAACTAGCCCATTTCGTTTGACTACCAAAAAGTTGATCAGCGACTTCAGCGAGCTATGAAAAGACGGCTCGGGATTTCTCTGAAACTAAAGGTTTAGCTGAGCTAAAAGTCAACTTAAAAAACTTGTAGATAAAAATCTAACGCAATAACCTATACATTTTATTATTTATTTTAGTTAAAAGGTTAAATCTTAATACGTATTTAATAAAAAAACTACATTATCGCAAAAATAATAATTTATAAATAACCAATGAGAACCTCTTCAGCTCCTTCAATCACTTATCATTTACACAAAAATATTGTCGGTCCACAGTACCTAATGAACGCATACTCGGAGATACAAATCAACAACGACATCTCAAACGCCAGCCTTGACGCGAAAGAGCAGGAGGCCATGGTTTTGTGGGAGGCGCCAGACAAGGACGGAGAGTCAAAACCGGCCCCACCAATCAACAACACCAGCGCTCTTATAAGGTAGGTACTATATAATATTCATATTCATATTCATTTATTCACAATAGGGTAGTTGACACCGTTCAATGTGCTTCCTGGATTAGCAAGCTGAAGTGGCAGTGGGCAGTCGGCAGGGCACATAGCCCGTAGTAGGACTGACGGCCGATGGGGCGGAAAGGTTCTAGAATGGAGGCCACGTACCGGCAAGTGCAGCGTAGGACATCCACCTACAAGGTGGACAGACGACTTGGTAAAGGTTGCAGGAAGCCGCTGGATGCAGGTCGCTTCCAGCTGGCCAATCTAGAAGTCAATGGGGGAGGCCTATGTTCAGCAGTGGACGTCCTATGGCTGAAATGATGATGATGATGATGAATGTGCTTCTTCACAGGCAAAGCTAATTTCGAATGGCGCCAGCGTATTTGGTCTTGTCAACTATTGTCAACCAAGGTCCACGTAAATGTAAACCAGCGTCGCGGCCTACTCAGGCCGTGGCTCAAGCTGAGTGAGGTCCCATTATCCCGGACATCACAGGCACATAGTGGCACCGCTTGGTTTACTTGTTTTTCTATTATAATTTTATTTTGTTACTCTTTTTTCTTTTTTTCTTTTAATTTAAATAATGTATTGTGTCATTTACTATTTGTGTGTGATGTCCAATGCATAATAAATGTATTTTCTTTCTTTCCTTCTTTCTAAATGTCAATATTTAATTTTATTTGTGCTCGCTAGTTATTTGACCACGCGAACGAAGTCGCGGGCAACAGCTTGTTTCATGTAAATAATGGACATTTGATCAGTCGCAGCTGTGACAGAACCACTGATCAAATAATCACTGGTTGATCAGTGGTTCTGTCTGTCTGTCTGTGTTTGGTCAGGACCAAACACAATGCGACACCTATCGGGATAAATATGTGCAGTGTACTTCCCCATTGGCGTAAATTTTTACATGTCAAGACGCACCTCTTCTATATAATAAGGCAATAGCGAACGACGACGTTACTGTTTACCAAACTGAACTAACTATTTATTGATTTCAAAGCAATTGTAAATCAAATTTAACAAATGAGAATGGACCAGGTTTTTAAGCCTTGAACCTTAAACTTTATTAAAAAAAAACTGGTAATGTGATAGATTAGTAATTTTGAAGTGTCCAAAATGACCCGCTCGCTGGGCTTGGCAACACACGAGCATACCTTCGGCCGCCACAAGGCGAGCAGAGGCAAAATATCGATATTTTAATCCCCCTCCACCTCCTATGTTACGTTTTATTCACATCTCCTTATCATGCACTGTCATGTTTGGCTTGACCGATTCAACACGTAAGCTCAAAATCTATTTAAATAAAAATGAATCCTTATTTTCCTTGGTCAGCGCATCACGCGTGAGCGGGTGCATCAATTTCGCAAATTATTTTTTTGTTGTGTTAATAATTTTCAGAAGAAGATTCTTTTATAAGAAAAAATTAAGAAAGTTGCACAGAAAATCCTTTATGAATGAACTAAAGCTCACGCGAACAAAGTTGCGAGTTTATAAAAATCTCGTGTCACGGTTTGTGGTCGCACTCGTCCGAAACGGCTCGATCGATTTTTATGTATTAGGTGATGAGAATAGGTCGTAAAGTTTGATAAGGGTGTTCCCTTCCAGGTTTTTTTTTTCTAAACGAAAGACCACGCGAACGAAGTCATGGGCAACAGTTAGTATAATATAAAAATTGGGTTTTGTGGTAGGTTTTGATGAGTTGTTGACTGTACCTATATTATAATCTTCTGTAGATACTTTTCTATAGAACTTGTAAACGAAATTAAATATTTTTTTAGCGTTAGGTATGCGTAAATTGCAACAGAATAAATGCTTGTACTGAATGTTTTTACAGAGCTCTCTACGAAAGAGTGGTAGTTCTCGAACAGAGAAATCGCGAGCAGGACATAGTCATCGCGAATATCTCGAAGCAGCTCTCCGCGTTCGCTGTGGCTAAGATGAAGCAGAATCACGACATGCTGTTGCGCTACTGTATGGGCAACTTCGTGTGGAAGGTCGACAACTTCAAGGCGCGGCTGGACGCGATGCTGAAAGACCATTACAAAATGTTGTACAGCCCTGGATTTTATACATCGCCCAATGGATACAGGTATAATTAAAGATGGATTTTAATGCGTTAACAATTTTCTCGGTTTCGAGAGAACATCTTGTAGTAACCTCATTTTAGTACCAATCAGCGTTGCTGCAAACCGCTACAGCAACAGCAACCTAGTCTGTCTGACCAACGAAAGGTGTCGCTTACCATAGATTAGGGTTTTGATGATTCAGTTATATCCATTTCTATGCCACTAGGATAGTAGTTTTTAATCTGTTATCGCCACAGTATATTAGTAGATTCGACAAGTTCAACGTAGTTATTGGGATTTCAATAGAATTGATTTAAATATAAAATTATTTTTACAAATATTTTTTTAAAAATCACACTTATTTATGACATTTAAAATCCATTAATTATTTATGACATTTGAATGTGGAAACAACTGACTGTTCCATCTCGTTTCAGATTCTGCGTCCGGCTAAACATATCCCCTCAGAACCCTCACTGCTTCGCGCTCCACGTTCACCTCATGAAGACGGAATACGACGACTGTTTGGAATGGCCTTTCAACGGTCGCATCTCCTTCGCCATGATCAACCAGTACGACCCTGACCTCACGCAGCGGGACACCATGATGTCGAACTCTAGCCTTATCGCTTTCAGAAAACCGTCCGCAGAAATATGCGTCCGTGGTTTCGGATATACCGAGTATGCCGTGGTGAGTGACGTAGTGAAGAATGGTTTCGTTAAAGACGACACCCTGATTGTAAGGGTTCATATCAAGTGTGTATGACATGAGGAGTAATGTTTTTGTTTCTTTTACGCCATCCATAAGCATTGCTGTTACTGTGTGTTTAGTCAACGTCTTATACCTACCACAAAACGGCAAATTATCTCAATTGATTTATGTTAATGGACTCTGTTTGACTAAAAGTTAAAAATCGATTAAGGACGTCGCACTTTTGTCCTCGGAGGACAAAAGTGCGCCAAAGACTGTCACGGACTCGACGCATACTTTGTTCTCCGGAAGTTAGCGAAGCGCACTATATTGAGGCGTACTTTTATCAAAGATTACAATAAGTTGTAATTTACTCGAAAGTTTAATAACTCTTGGGTACTTTCGTGCGATTAGTCTATCGATGTCCTCGGTTATCCTTGCACTTTTTGTATGCGGTACTTTAGTCCATCGTGTGCGGATCTATATTGACGGACAATATTATACCTCATCTGCGCAGGTCGTTGAAGAGATTTGAGATTTTGTAGTACGTTGATGACCCGATGACTGCACAAATGAATGTCGCCACATAGTAGTCAGTATCAAAAATCAATGACCAAATTTAGATTTTCAAAATCGCTATACACCATATTATACCTAAATTGATCAAAATGGAAAACGTCTTATATGATAATCGTCAAATTCTGGCATGTCTGTCAAATGTGGGTGTATACCTTGATGCAAATTGTACTTATTTCACAAGTTTTGCGTTTATAGAACATGAAATTAAATTCTTGACATTTTTTTTTAAATTATATTATGGATGGCCCAACACTGACTAGATCTATGCCCTGGCACTTTAGGCCTAAATACAAGTCATATCTGTTAATGTATCCGTCCATTGTTCAGCAAGAAAGTAGTTGTAAGAGAATTAGTTAAATAATAATTATTATCTTGTTGTAAGTTTTAAGAACAAGTAGAGTTTTATACTTCTTATAGAAAAAAAATACCTAAGCGAAAGATGTACTTAAATCAAATTTTCCACCGAAATGAAGTAGATAGTATAATTACTTATATGAGAACATTCCATTTATTTACTATATATACATGGACTCGAGAGGAAATTATATACATTTTCTAATTACATTCCTTTAATTTGAATGATGTTATTTATTAGTATAGTTTTATAACTGCTGAAAGATCTTATGGTGCCTCAATGTTGTACTTAATGTAATTTTAATTCGTTGTTTTTTATATTACTGTAAAGTATTATTGATGATCTGTTATGTGTATTTTTATTAATACAATATTTGTATCCCAACTGCATTTTAATTTTAATTGAGAAATAAAACGCAATTGATTGTTTTAGATATAATTATATTGATAATGCATGTCTTACAAAATAGTATAAACCGACTTACATGACAATCTTAATAAAATATAGGAATTTACCTTACGTACGTAAAAACACGGCTAACAAGTATAAATTTACGACAAAGGCTAGCGATTAACATTTATCCGTATCACATCCAACCATCACAATATTCAATTGTCTCCCTCTGAACCCGACCATCACTGACTACCTCTTTATGGCTTCAACACATTATGCACACGAATACTTACATACAAATTATTTATATTTTTGAGAACTCATAGTATACTATTTCTATCGTTGACTAGCAACATAGTGGGTGTAAAAATTAAAAACAAATACATTTTATAAAATTTAGACTTAGTAACAGAAACATGATTTTAGTAAGACGAAATTATAATAAATACAACGAATATATTATACAGTTAGATCCGGATTCATTGCTGATTGGTCCAAGTAATTGTCGTTTTAGTATACAGGGTGGCCGGTAAGACGAGGATATTTGGAGGATGTTCTACCCATTAAAATGAATAACTTTCTCTATGACATTAATATCGAAATGAGCACCAAAACACGATATGATATAATATGACAGCGATTTATCGACACTAATAGTAATTTTTTTAAATTTTTATCGAATCATCGATCATGTGACGTCACCGGCACGGCGATTCAACATGGCGGCTATATCTATCTGCATTATATATATATATATTTTTGCAGTTGGTGTCAATAAATCGCTATACCATACCATGTTTTGGTGGTCATGCTAGCAGGGGGGCAGGAGAAAAAGTTAACCTTTCCACACAAGATAATCATTTACCTCGATCTACGATAATGTATGGCGCATCAGTTTTTATTTCCGTGTTGCGAACTTGCTACGTTGCCCCAATAGCTGTTAACATTAATGGACAGATCATCCTGTCACCCTGTAGGGCGTCATCATGCTTGCTTGTAAATGCGCCATCCATAAATTACGTCACAAACTCATGACTTGCCCCCCCCCTCCCCTCTAGTGTGACGTCACATAATCAAACAGCAGTACCGATATTAGTGTTTTACTACTTAGATTATTAGATTTTGAAACATGACATCACGAAAATGTCACACAATGTCAAACTTCGTTAAATCCCTTCTCCTCTTCCCCCCCCCCCCCCCCCCAACCTAAACATGTGACATAATTTATGGATGGCCCCAAAGGCGAAAAATGGTGCAGGCAGAGCGAAAGGGTAATGATATGCGTCCACTGGATCGGAATCGGAGCGTACAGAGCCAAACGATTTTTTGCTTTTATTGATTTCTATCAAGATGCGTGCATTGGATTGGCAAATGCCCTCCGAACACCGGTTCCTGGCCGGAGACGTCATCAGAAGTGTCTTGTCCTCCATAATCGTGCACGTTTCTGACACTTACAGGTTAATACTCGACTTATATGAAAATACCGATGCGAAATCTAAATGCACCCTATCAGCATTTTGTTAATGCCGGCGCTCCGTACGGTGCGTACACTCCGATTCCGTTCCCGTGGACGAATAATAATACTTTTGGGTATGTAGGACCTAAATCTCTTTGTCATCAAAGGTCACAAAAAATATTGTATGATCTTTTTCTTGGAGCAATCCTAACAAATCTATTCAATAATACAACGAAGAGCGCGAGCACCACTAACTTCCAAACATTAGCCTTTCCCGACGACCTTGGTTGAGCTTATTTTATTACCCTGGTTATTGCATGGTAACTGTAACCAGTGTTTTAATATGAAGTGTTGACAATAGAACGTTAAACCGATATTTATTTTATGTTTCTAATAAGTGATATAGTAAGTTTCTTAAACAAATGTAACTTTGAGTCCATTGAAATACTTTGAAAGTTAATTTCGAATCCCTTTTGTTTAAATAGTATTCATACACTATAATAACAATAATTACAATACGAAAGCTCTTTTTATAAAAATATAAATACATTCAAATTTAACTTTGGCATCGCCTTATTAAAATGAAATCCAATCGGTGGTTTCAAGTGTTGATGTTTAATTTTCAGTCTAGTATTAAAATTTGGGAGCTTGCGCCACGCACACTAACCACAGTTTGACATTAACATTGTGACTGTTTTAACTGGGGTGACTAATTACGGCAAGCCTTTTAGTTGACCTTGTGTGACCTTCCACATTGGTAATCCATCTGATCGCCTATAACACAGGCAAGTCTTAGTATTCACTCGAGGTTGCGTACAACTGTTCGCGCACCGCTCGTGAGAGCGCAGGCAATATTTTTTTGTTTGTGTATACATACTATAAATCACAATAAAATAAAGTATAGACAAAATCTTTGAAATAGTCTATGGTGTTGATGTTTCTGATTATGGTGGGCAGAGTTTTTTTTAGGAGCAAGGTCAAACAAGATCAGTCACCCCATAACATACAATGCCAATAAAATCACCTCTAGCTTACTCTATATAAACTCATAAACGCTCAATGAGCCTCTTAATATTTTGTAGCTCATATCACGTCTATATGTAATCTAAATAGTAAATATGTACCTATATTTTTGCTTATAATGATAGCGTTCTACTTTAAAATAATATAGCTAATGAGATAAGTACTATTCACTATCAATCCTATAAAAATATTATTATGAGATAAATATCACTCCATTCGCATTACACAAGACTAAACTAAACTAAAAATGTGTGTTCATGAGAAGCAAAGGGTTTTTTATTTAATTGAAATGTTAATTATTTTTAACTATAATTTTAAAATAAAGAATTACGTTTTATTTTTTATTTGTACTGCCTATGTTATACGACTACTAAACAGCTTCTTCTGGACACACAATGGCTTCGGGTAATTAATTTAAATAACTTAAATCGTGTTCAAACAATCAAGGACAGAAAAACTTTACACGCAAAGGAATCAATTAGGAAGACTCGACGGAAGCTATACGATACAATATTTTTATTACAATTAATCTTTAGTTCATGTCTTTACCGCGAGACTGGAATGTTAAAAACAATAACACCAATAACGGTACGAATGTGTGATTGTATTTTAAGGATAAAAATAATAAGAAAATCTTACCTTTTTCGTGCCTAACTTATTTTTCTATAATTTCTACTACATATCACAGTTACGGTAAACAAATGCATAAATTGATTAAAATGTGATGGTCTCCTCCATAGTGTCTGTTGATACCTTCAAACAACATGACCTGAAAATGAACTTGAGTTTTCAAATACATGACATAGCCTTAAAATAGTAAGTAGGTATGTATAATTAATATTTCATGCATTTAATATTTCTATTTATAACTAAAATGTATTTAAAAAACCGTAATAAAATTGTGATGGACAACACACACATTAATAATAATTACCTATCTCTAAATGCCAAAGATTATAATAAAATTACTCACATATTGTTAGGTATCAATAATTTATCAGTAAACTTCTAAACAAAGCATGTTAATTTTTGTCTAACGAATCCAAAAATATATCTTTAATTTAAAACACTTGTGTACGTAATTACTAGTTACAATTATTTCACATGAATAATATGACAAGATTTTATAACTTAACTTACTAAGATCGCGTCTAATATAAAACCCATACCTAGTAATAATAAATGACACCGCTACGATTTCAATCTTTAGTGGTCAGTATAGCGCAGGTAACACTAGGAGCGATGCAATACAAAGATAAGTTCGTTTGGCTTCGCTCATGTCGCCCAACTATGAAAGCTTGCAAGTTCGCATCGCTAGCATAGTTTTGTAGTTCGCGGTGTGAACTCAAGTATGAACCATAGATTTAGCGTATTCTAAGTCTATGGTATGAGCGAATATAAATGAAATTATCTTCGTTTCTATTACTCCCAGTGTAGCCTACGCTTAGGCCATAAATGGGCTAGTTTCCTAAAAAAACTAATTAGTCCGTCAGTTGGATTAACAGAAAATATTGGACACTTATTTTTTCTTTTCTCAATCAAAGAAAAAAATATGAAGATATAGCCTGTTAAAGTTTCGCGTAACGTCACTTACGACACTTTTTAGCAAGGTATGACGTCACTCCCAAACTTTGATGCGCTTTATCTTCGTCATTTTTTGTTTTATTGACAAAAGACAAAATATGGGTCCAATATTTTTTGATAATCTAATTGACGGACTAAATAGAATAATCTTTTTTTGACCCAGGAAACTAGCCCATTCCCTACGTCGCAGTTTGAAGAGAAGTTTAGAAGAGCATCTCTGCTCTTCTAAACACACCTCATGCAGCCGTAGCAAATTTGCGGTCTAACGTTAAAATTGATTAAATCAGGATGTTTACCATTTATCGATTATTGCAAAATACATGGCAAAAACTGTTTTAATTGATCTTAACTTAATATACCTCATTTTTAGGCCTTAGTTCAAAAGCCTTTATAAAATGAGAATAATATGGGTCAAAAACCAGCCTGGTGCAAGTGAATGTCCGTCAGAATGAACATTGGTATACAATAAATATAATACACAGAAAAAAAAGGAACATGCCCTAAGGCTAGATTTAGCGCAAACGCATATTCAGTCGCAAAAAATATTAAATTTGGGGTTCCTTAAAATCGATTGTAAGTTATAGTCCTCGGCTCATAACCCTACTACAAAACATATTTTTTTCAATTCATATTAAACTGTGTGTTCGACTTTAAGCTAAAAATCGGTTGAGGATTTTTTGTTTAAATTAAAATTTTGTAGTTGGCTATCGAGCAGTTGATTGCACAAGCTTCTGAAAGGTCAGCAGAAATGTATTATTGGAAATCCAATATATGGAGTCAATTTAAGTGTAAATGTACGTACAGCATAAATATTCATACATTTTCATCAGACATTAAACTTAAGAACGGAATATGTTACGATGTGTACACATTTAATCGCTCGCGACTGTACATAGACAAAGATGTTTTTAATAACGTTGTAACATTTCACTGGAAAAAGTCTGGTTTTTGAGTCGTAAAAATTCTTATTTTGAGACTATTTGTAACTTAATATTCCTTTAATCATACTATAATTAAACTTGAGTAAAGCAAAAACCACATTAATGTATAGCATGATAGATATTCTCATTTATGATTGCACACCCAAATTATTCCACTACGTATCAGCCCAAGTAATTTATTTTAATAAAAATATCAAGATTATGTACATAGTTTATGAACTACATACTTACACAATTTTTAATTAATAAAAACGTAAAAACTTTCAAATCAAACTTTTCAACAATTTTCAAAATAAAAAACATCTAAGTACCAAATAAAACATTTTAGTGATTTTAATAGAATATGAAACTAAATTATCTCTCAATATTATCAAAATCCATAAGAAATTTCGTTACGATTACAATTCATTTCACTTACCGTCAATCGCATAATCAATTATCGACCTTATTTCAGTAGAATACTGCGTCGAATATGAGATGAAAGCAATACCCAGCCCACTCAAGGACCCCCCTCAAACTCTGGCGCCCTTTCCCACTTCTGTAGAGCAACCACCACGCGATGGAACGACTGAAGGTAATGTCAAGCGTCACCGATTTTAGGCTATTAGTCCTCAACGAAAGTTGAAACATTTCAAGATATTCTGGGAGAAAATGACTGGTAATATTGGTATTACACTTCGCGCTGAGACTAAAATTAACGTCGAACATGTTATTTTTGTGTCGGGAAGTCAAATTAAACGTCAAATCGAACGTCACAAGCAATATACCGCTATAAAGCGTCTATAAAGTATCTCGTGCTATAAAGACACGCTATAAAATCGTTGCATCTGATTTTAAGCGAGTTCTTACACTACACATTAAGCCCGGTTGTGGATTTTAGATCTGCGGCATGTATGTTAGATTAAACTGCTGCTATTACATAATAGCAGCAGTTTAATCTAATCTATAATAGTAATAATAAATTTAATCTTTACCAGCCCTCCTAGAATGACCACCAAAACACGATATGATATGATATAAACATATATATAAAATTGACTGACCGTGATATTCAATTTTTGAATATCACGGTCAAAAAAACATGATAGATATAGACACCATGTTGAATTTTTATCGAAACAACGATCGTAACATGTGATGTCACCGGCACGACGATTCAACATGGCATATCGTGGTTTGGTTTTGGTGGTCATGCAATGAACCTATACCAAGTAACATTCAATATTCGAATCGTTATTCGCAACGCAACTCAATCCGTGGGAATGACAGATGTTTTCGGGTCGGTTATCCGCCATCTAGTGCTACTTTTTTTTTTGTTGGTAAAAACACGTCATTCCACTATTTAGTGGTAATAACGCCTACGTGTCTTACAAGGCAAACGAAAGGTAGATTATCGTGCCGCGAGTGTAGCAATATGATTCGTCTAGGTTGCTGCCGATGTTCCCAGACGTGGGGTCGGTTAGCGTCAGGGGCCGGGGGCGGGGCGAGGCCGGCGGGGGGCCGGATGTTAGACAGAGCTGCTGGAGTCTCCGGGGAAGTGCAGCAGGTTGTCGCCGCTGCACGAGGGCGTGGGCGAGGACGGCGGGTCGAGCGACGCGCGGGAGGTGGAGCTGAAGCTGCTCGAGCTCAACTCTTCGGGCTCCGCTTCGTAGCGGCCGCTCGTGGTTATAGCTAGAAAAAAATATGACAATACACTTATTCCTTTTAGAATCATAGCGTATAAGTATTTTAGACATGAAGGGGAAAGGTGATCTTCCGGTATCCATGCAGAACATTCGGTCGTTATAATAAACCCATGACTTACTTACTAACTTACCCCCTAAAATTTGAATTTGTTACCTAGCCCCCTATTAAGAACATATTGATAGCAAATTGTCGACCGGAAACCCACGTGACACTATATGATATAACATTAGAGTCGTGATTTACCTGTTGACAATTCGTTACCAAAGTGTTCTGGATCGAGGGCCAGATCGCAATTGACAAAAAAAACGGTTCCTACAGGGGATCGGGTTATTAAAAGGGCAGCATTCCAAATAGCAGGTACTAAAGCATATACATAAACAAGGATACTTCTGAACAGTCATAAATGAAAAGACAACATTGGTTTTTGAATTCTCAATTTATTGTTACTTGCTATTATGATTTTAAACACTCCATAACATTATCAACAAAACCGTACGGAGACAAGGCAGCCGATTATTAAATTTTGATACACGCTCACTAACCTACCGTCGTAAATTCGATAACACCATTCAGATTCTTATAATTACACAAACGGTTTCTAAAAGATAGATCTTAAGATCGTACAATACTTAAAATAACTTCACATTACAATATGGAAAATCCACCAGGAAACCATTAAAACAAACATACTTTTAAAAAAAGACTATCAATCATCGGGGAGCATTGATTTTTGCAGCTGTCATGTTTTGAAAGAGACATCAAACTGGTGACGTATTAGAAATGAAAGAGACGACGCTCTCTAATACCAAAGCTAGCCGATTATTTGACAAGTACCTTTGCTAAGGTCAATAGGGAACCACACTGCACATTTATCCCGATAGGGGTCGCATTGTGTCTGGTCTTGCCCGTAGTGATTATTTGATCAATGGTTCTTTCAATGCTGCCACTGATCAAATAACCACTACAATAATGGTCATGATAAGTTGTCAAACGTGTGTCAAACTTGCGTCATACTAGCGAGCACAGAAAAAAAAACGTACTTTGACAACGGTTGATAGGACCAAACACTCTGACGCCATCTGAGATCAGTTTTTTCTGGCTTTCCCATTGGATACTGTAATAGTAATTAAATAATTAATTTTACATTTATGGTCAACAATTTTAAAAACATTTTAAATGTTACATTACAAGAAATTTAACACAACACAAAAACGAGTAAGTTATTCGATAATTATAACTAAGTAACATAGTCACGTTGCCAATTTACCTTTAAATTTTTCTAATCGTTTTTGTTGAAACCTAAGTTACTGTGTAGCGGCTAAGATAGCACAAATTCGCTACGCGTGCGGCGGGCGTTTAAGCGTTGTGCTTACCATTGCACTGTGACAGATATACCTCAGTAGCGCGGAGAGGATCATCAAGTATTTAACGCCTCGCTGCACGCCTCGCAGCGAATTAACGGCATAGGTTATATTATCAGGTACGTTAGTTGTGTACGCAAGGTTCAAATGAAATAGACACTAAATCACTAATCACATGAGATCTTTGATGGAAGCGCCTTGCGTTATAATTAATACATGTTAAGATTCAGTTAGGGTACGAGTAGCACACTTATGTTTACAGCAATCATTTTACGCGTACTTGGTACGCTAATTAGCATTGTCTCAAGGTTAACACAGGCTCGTGCAGACACACGAACGATGTAGTTAAATAAATTCCACAACTTATTCAAAAATTATTAACATGTAGTATGACGCCAAACATAAGGGTGCGTTTACCTTCATAAGTACATAAACTAATTTCAGTCCTTTACAACCTACAAATTAATAAACAATTTAATTTTGAACACAATAAATTCATTACAACACGGTATTTTTATGCTGCAATTATTTATAGGGTGTTAAGACATAGACGTGAAACATTTGCTTTAGTGTAGTCTAATGTATTTCGATCTATCTTCAAAACCGAATGTGGCCTTTGTCACACAATATCAAAAGGCTTCCTGAATAAGATGTAAGAGCCGAAGCAAGAAACATACATAATAATGCGAAGAAAGCACTTACAATCCCAAATATAACATGGAGATCAATAGATTATGTAAAATCACAAAGTTCTACTTTTTGGTTACATGTGTCCAACATGTCAATATATGTTTTCTAAACGTTCAAGATTTTATCAATAAAAGTTTACCCAAATGTAATCTAATAATTATGATATGAGTTATTACTACTTGCCGTTGGTTAATGACAGTAAAACAACTTGTACAACTATCTCAATTTAAGTAGGCACTTAACAATTTTATGAGCATGAATGAAATGTTATGGGGCATCATCGAACATGTATACTTTTAATTTGACTAACATTATGTTAATCAGCAAAGTGTGACAAACAGAAAAAAAAAACAGAAGCTAAAAAGCCTTATTTATACACACAGCACCACCCTTAAGGTTATACTGCAGCCTTTGGCATAGAAATGGGAAATAATGTCGTATTTAGTGTGATCTTCGTAGAATACTACGGTTATTTTAATTTAAATTTTGTGTCTGTCATTAGATGTTTTGTGAAAATTTACCTACTATTTTTCGGTTCTTTAGTTTGACAGTGCCGTGACAATAGTGATGCAGTGTAATCTAATTATTTCTGATTCTGTACACTTCGACGTTAAAACCAAAGTATATTAAGAAAATTAGACGAACTTATAAACACTTTAGTAAGTTAGTACCGTGGCAATGTATAGTATTATAATAATTAAAAATTAAGGCCAAAATAATTGGGACCAAACCATTAAAGCCAACCAGTAAAGCCAAAACTAGTTGAATGTTACTTATTTCTCTAAATATATTTATAAATTATTATTTTTGCTTAGTTTAATGTATGTACTATGGTCAATAAATAAAACTAACTAATCGTATCACCAAAATAAAAATTGTATAAATATTATGCACCAACATAACCATTTTTATAAAATAGGGAAAAATGAAAATTGCTTAGAAAAAATAAATATTTGTCATGATTCAACATAATTACAACTAAAAAATTAAAATACAATTGATTCAACTAAATAATACTTGTTAATAAATATTACATAGTTGTTATTTGTACATACGACAGCCGTGGATAAAAGAAGGTATTACATACCGGTGACTATGTCGATTTAAGCATTCTCCAATATTTAACTATTAAAATAACATAATACTGAAGTTATGAACAACATTTCAGGAATATGGTTTTTACTAAGTTAGTTTTCTTAATCGGTCTTGTAGAACTAATTAAGATTTTAGATAATAATAGATAATTAATAACTGAAACAAAAAAACTTTATTTGTTTAAAAGAAAAAAAACTTGATTTACTTTTATATTACATTGTGTGTACAAATATTTGTATCATAATGAGTATTGTTTAACCAATAGCGATTTAAACAAAAATATTAATTACATGTATTACACTGGTAAATACTGGTATTATTAGTAGTGCAAAATAAGAACAGCGGTTATATTTAGTGGTACTCTTTTTGTTGAGGTCCACGTCCTTACTAGGAAGGAGCATTTTATAGGCATTTTAAAAAAAAACTAGTCATTTTTAAAGTTCCGTGCTTTAAATGACCGACCACTGTCTAGGTCTAGTTGTTCGCGTTCTGGACTACAAAGCCTGCGGTTGTGGGTTCGATTCCCCAAAGTGGTAATGAGCACGAGCCTGTACCCGAGTAATATAAACAAAGTTTTCTATCCTTTACTCGTATTTAGTCACGATAGTACAATATCTGCTTAGTTAACGAAATAGGTATCCCGAATACATATTTGTTGTGATTGTTGGAAGAATATATAGATCTTTGAGGTCAAACTCAAATGGCGCCTTGTAACAATAACATTCTCGTTGTCTCGTTGCCGTGGGCGTTTGTCCGTCTGTTAGACCCTAATTCTTTGATATTAAATATCTAATAATTAGTAAGGTTTACGGTCCCTTGGGATTGTAAACAATTTATGTCAACCAATCAAAAAAGAAAAGATACAGCTGTTTTAGCTATTTATGATACGAATTTTGATACTCGCAAACCTACAGTGAGTAAATTCCTTTCTGTTCACTTTTTTTAATTTAGCTTCTCTTCTGCCAGGTCTCTTCGCCTATTAATGATACCTCTTCCTGTTAAGGACGCAGTAGATCCATTAAATTGATAATGGTGGCGATTCAGTTATTCGCTTCTCTATACAAAACTAAAAGGCAGTATAGCATTTTTTTTCTTATCAAACTTAAAAATGCTATTATAGCATGTAACCATTACGATTAAAATATCGAGAAAAGATAAGGCAAAATACATATTTTGTTGGTTCTTTAGTTTTTGAGTTCTTAATTTAAAACTCAGCTTTTCATTAACTGAGGAGCCAAAGAGAGAGTTCACACCAGAGACTAACCGAATCCCCAATATTATTCTTTAAAAATTAACTACACAATATTTCAAAGTGGTTAGTTGCTTTTTCTACTTACAGCGAAAACATTAGACACTCGTAGGAAATTAATTTCGGGTTTCGCTGAAACACGAGTTGTTAAGGCAGTAGCCGCCGCACTCAGAGACGTTAATGGTTACTTAAGGAAAACCTGTGATACTGAAGTCGATACGAATAAGACAAATATTGAATGAACAAAAATGTTTTTGAGTGCGGCAGTCATTCACATAACAGATGTGCGATATTCATTGCAGAAATTGATACTATGATTTATTTCTTACTCAGTAAAATTATATTACATTATGAGATTCTATTGCCACAATTATTTCTTGGTGTATAAATTAGCTTAGACATAGTGTATGAGGTATTTTAAATAATATTACTGGCCATGCAGCTGCTTTGCGAAAGTAAAGTGCATATATGTCGGCCGTAAAGTGTGGCTACTATAACTAAATACAAGTTGTAACTAAATAAGAATAAGTACTACAGAGCACTGAAGTGTTAAGGAATTAGATATTTTGTGCGGATACTTTTACTGATAATTTACCAAAATCTTTGCGCGAGCCAGACATACTGACTAAAGGTAGATCTAACTTTTTTGTGAAATTTATTATATATCTATAGTGTTAGAGTGAGTTCAGACACGGCGGGAACAGCACGGTTTTAAAATCGCATGGGAACCGCGCGGGTCTTATTTACCTATCATTGTTCGCAATCGTTTAGACATACTCGCGCATTTTGGTAACGGTTATATCTGAACGGTTGCAAGCAATGTTAGGTAAATAAGACCCGCGCGGTTCCCACGCGATTTTAAAACCGTGCGGTTCCCGCCGTGTCTGAACTCACTCTTAAACACATATTTGGTCGAGAATGTATAGACATCTTCACAAAATATCTGAATCCAAACAATCTTTTTTGTTATTTTACTAAGTTTTTATTTTTTATGTTTTTTTTTCCTCTCTATATGACACAATATAATACCACTAATTTATTGAAATTAGAAGTATTATAAAACTTGTTATTATTTTCGCCTAGCACGAAGCAACAAATATTTCACAATCCAACTTATTTTTTATTTTTTTGTCTTTTACATGTGCATTTCAATTTATAATTGCAATACTAACTAAACTATAAATAATAATTATAGCAGCAAATATTTTATAGCTAATCACGATCATTTCAAATTACATAGCAACATATTAAACGTATATTAAGTAAAATATTTTTGAACACATTTTTCCGATATTACTTCTTCTTTCGGCGTGAATTCTTAGATTTAGCTGATTTCTTGGATGAAGGCAGTGTAATTTTAGACGCACTTATTTTCTTATCTTCCTTATCGCTATCAGTTGACACCACGGGGGATGTGTTATCGTCATCAGAAGATTTCTCCATCATTTCTGATTCTCTGTCATCAGGTTTCAACTCGTCGTCTATTTTAATTTCTTGGCTCGTTATTTTATGACTTTCAATGACACTAAACCCTTTCTCCCTCTTCGCCGGGACCTTCTCTAGATCTATCAGATTAAAGGTACTGGATTCTATCACCTTGCTGGTGGTTTCTTTGATCGATGAAAGTATGTCATCTATGTTAATTTTGCAAATTGGGCTAGTCAGTTTAGTATCGTTGACTTCTAGGAGGCTGTCGCGCATCACTTCCAGTTTGAAGTCGTCCAGGGCGAAGTCCAAGGGCTCCAGCGGCGGCAGGTCGTGCAGGACGGCGTGATGCTCTTCCACGAAGTTGAGCTCGGTCGGGGCGTCGCACTCGGCCACCACGATGTCCGTCCTCTTACACAACTCGTACAACTTCTCGTGCAACGACACCTCTTTGGAAGACTCTTTCTCATCTCTCAAACACACAATATCACTAAACTCTTTCGACTTATCATCTCTGTCAAATTTTTTATCATCTAAATTAGTCTCAAGTTTCTCATCCTCGAATTCAGCTTTCTTTTCGAAGTCATCAAATTTCTTAGCACTTTTGGAAGCCGCAATAGAACTCCACGATTTGGGTTTATCGACGACTGGAGCGGGTTTCTCGATGAGAGTCGGTTTATCCTCGATCTTTGTATCCATCGGCTGCGGCGATCTCTTTCGAGGCTTGGTGCCCCTGGTTATCTGAATTTCCGGAAACTCTTCTTTAGTCGAATCGATAACGTATACATCTTTCACTTCCGCATCTGACATCTTTTCCACTGACTTACGATACTCTAGGTAAGGCGACAAGGATTTGCTTTTCCTCGCTTTAGGTGATTCTTTACACTCACTGACACATTTATCGTCCGCCTCTTCGGGACGCGTAACGATAATAGTGTTGGATTTAGATTTTTCTTGAATCACTTCCAACGACTTTTCCGTCGAAGCTAATCGGGTCCACGACTCCACTTCGGCCAGTTCACTCTCAATCTTACCGAAGCTCCCGGACACACCGTAGCTCTGATCGAATTCATCCTGAATATTCGCCTCGGCGACACTCATCTCCGGCTCCGAAGCGACCGCGCGCTCGGGCGTCGAACTTTTGGATGCCCGTATTTTCTTAGTTTTGGCGATATAGGAGCCGCACGGCTCAACGTCTTCGAAGGGAGACGAGATCGATACCAAGTTTTCGCTGGAGGGTTGGGGCTTCTCGTCGATCGCGTGTATTTCCACGAAGCTGTAATCGTCGGCTTTAGCCGAGGCGTCGTCCTGGGCTCTCCTCGTTTTGCGATTTCTCCTAGATTTAGGTTTCGGATCTTCCGGAATCTTCTCGACCGCGGGGGGGTCGCGGAGAGCCGGTCTCTCGGGCTCCAGCAGCAGATCCCAGGCTCGCTCCTCGGTTTCGACGTTCTCGTCGCGCCACACCGGGGCTCGGCTCGGCTCCCGACGTCGCTCGGGCGCCGGCGGGGGTGGGGCGACCTCCGGCACCGGGTCCGGGGGCGGGGGCGGGGGAGAGTCGTCGATCGGCGGCTTCCCGTCCGAGGTAACCCTAAAACTAAAGTCGCTCTCTTTCGGGTGCGAGTCTCGGACGGGTGCGTCGGGGCGGGCCGGCGGGCTCGGCGGCGGCGCGGCGGGGTCGGGGTGCGCGGAGGCGGGCGGGGCGGGGCCGAGCGCGGCGGGGATGACGGTGCGCGTGTGCAGCGCGCGCGGCGGGTCGGCGGGCGCGGGCGGCGCGGCGGGGGCGGCGGGCGCGGGCAGCGGCTGCACGGGGATGGTGGTGGTGCGCGGCAGCGGGCGCAGCAGCAGCGCGGCGGGCGGCGGCGCGGCGGGCGCGCGCACGACGGGCCGGAACGTGGCCTCGTCGCTGTTGCAGCGCGTGTACAGGTCGGGGTCGGGCGCGGCCGCGGGCGGGTCGGCGGGCCGCGAGCGCACCACGCAGCCGAGCGGGTCCACGGCGCGGGCCACGCCCCCGCCCCCGCCCCCGCCCCCGCCCCACACCGCCCCCTCCGGCTGCGCCTCTTCCGCCAGCTTCCGGTCGCGCCCGCAGCCTGAACGAAACCGAAGGCAACCACGTTACTGTTAGTTCGACCGTTTAGATGCGCGAGGCGCCGAGCGGGCGAGCCGCGGATTCATTCTCAATAGGACTCTCTCAGGATTGAAATTTTAACTGTTTTAGATGTAGTACACAGAGAAAACGAGATGACACAAACGTGAAATTATGCTACCAAAAAAAATTACATTGAGCATGATGATTCACGGTTCGCAACTTCGATAGAACAAGGGCACAACTGAGTTTTTGAAATTTTACAAAAAAGCCATTTTATGTTTATTTTTTCAATTTCGTAGGTATGCTTTGATATTGCTCTAAAGTAATTCTCCTGAATCGCTTGCATGAACTAAACTTTTGACGATAATTGTTTTAGGTAAGTTGTTGTCAAGAATTAAAAACGTTTAATTTTTCACTTCAATTGTACCCTTGTTTTATCAAAGAAGTAATTTTTCTTTTGTCTTCGGATATTACAACAGTTGCAATAGTATAGTATTAAAATTATTAGCGAACGAGGAACCACTACATAATTTCCAATTTTTAAATTTAAGCAAGCACTATATTAGTGCCATCTGCGTCGTGTTTCTGTGTGTCGGTCAGGCGTAACCTC
Source organism: Anania hortulata (assembly GCA_963576865.1). NCBI lineage: Eukaryota > Metazoa > Arthropoda > Insecta > Lepidoptera > Crambidae > Anania > Anania hortulata. Next base: position 18,201,644 of record OY756394.1, read on the forward strand.
AATTTTTCGAATGAACCTTCAGGCTGTTAGATTAAAAATAGTTTGGAGTTGATGGAGCCGATACTAGTTAGCAAGGGCGACATTTTTTTGTTATTTTCAAATGATACAATTCAAGAAGCCATTTAAAATTATAACGCCATCGCTAGCTAGTACTGTCTCCGTAAACTGTGACAGCATTAGAGTAATCGGTGAAATTTGTATTTAATTTTGTAAGTATGAGAATGAGCCCGCGACGACGCCGGTGCGATGGATGCCTTCGGCTTCGTGCAGCGGGGCGCGCCGCCGCTCGCCGCGTCTTCGCCTCTTGCGTTCACTCATTCACTTGCTTCGTTCATTCATTCTTCACTCCCCACTACGGATACTTGAACACTCCCGTATCGAAACGGCAACGCAAGTATTTTTAACGCGTAAATGAAAAAGACGTAAACGTTATACAATTAACAAAGTTTTTGCATTTTAATAGAAATATCATATCATTGTGCAATGATGATACAAAAGTATCAGGTATTCGCGATCGTTTAAATGCGGTTTATTTATTTATTTTAGGAGCTTAAAAACAGCCCGTATTACAATTATTAAAGTAAATAGGTAATCCAAATGTTACCAAAAGTTTTAAAAACATGCTTTATTAACTATTATTATGATCACAAGCTTTGCATGCCACTAAAACAATGAACATCAGGGATCGAACCCGAAGCGTCCGCATTACAGAGACTGGAAGCAACCCAAATGGAACCCGTGGTTATAAAACAAACCACTTGATGCACAAGTTTGTCTTCTGTTTGTTACAAACAAGTTGGCACATGGAACAAACGACACTAATTTCACCCGTCCATCTATCCCTTTTCATGGGTCTTTTCGTCAATAAGACTATATATGATAACTTTTTTTTAAATAACAAAACTGCCGTTAATTCTTATATTTTTTCAATTTATTCGTGTCAACTTTTCCTAATTAAACAATAATGTTATTCATCCGCCGTCCAGGAATCGAACCTGGCCATACTATCTCTTTGTAGTAAAAATATAACTTTATTTCTAAGTGCATGCCAATAGAAGGCACTTACAGCATAGTAAAAAGAACAATAATAGTAGTACTTATGAACACTCGATAAAGTAATCGTGTAGGGCACTGTGTCAGCTCTGTACTGCAATAGTATTGCGCTACTACGGCCGTAGCATTACTATTAAAACTATATATTAAAGAAAGAAAGAAAGAAACGTTTATTCGACACACAAGAGAAAATAATAATAATAATACACAATACAATATAAATTTGATATTGTGTCGAAAAGTTTTGTCTGGCAGCTGAGACTCAGAGACCCGTTTTTTTTTTTTGCGATTTCGATGTTGGCCTTGTATAAAAAGCGAACTTCGTACCACCTATTTTTTTTTCTTCAGATTTTTTTTTCAGTGTTTTAATAGTTATTCTGCTATTCGGGACGGAGACAAATCCAACAAAACAAAAATCTTGAAAATCGGTCCAGCCGTTCTTGACTTATAAATGGTGTAACTGACCCAACTTTGTTTTATAATATTATAGAGAAGATTTAACAAATTCCTAGCAAATATAAAGAACAGTGTTATACAATTTGAAATGGAAGTGGGTATTTAGGTGGACCAAAATTGTCATAAATAATCTCTCATCAATGCTAATATGTATTTGACAGTCTTGTTGTCGCGTAGGGATGGCGCTCCTAAGCAGGGCTGGAGAACGGTTCGCAAGATACCGCTCAATAAAGGTTTTTAACCAAGTTTTTACTAATCACTCGCTAGGAGCGGAACCTATTCGCGAGCGTTTTTGTCGCTGAAATTTAATTAGTTAATTCCTAGCGACCTGCGGGTGCGACGTCACTCATGCGCTTTATCTCTGCCGCATCAATCCCTACTGCATTTCATTAGATAATGGGAATTATTCCTTATCGCAGGTGGGCGGAGCGTACTATGTTTTTTTTTAATAAACCAGTTTTTTATGCAGAAACCGTTATTTTACGCTCTTCGATCGAAACCGAAATAACATAGATTCTGTCGGAGCGGAATCGAAACGATAATGCTCATTCTATTTTTGTATGGCTTTGCTTACGAGCTGGTTAATTTTTTTAACCAGGTTTTTCGTTCCATAGATTGTCATTTGTCATGTTACCGCTACCTATCGTTCTCAACGCTAGAGCTAGGTCTGCAGCTCACAGCCGTCACGCAGGGCACTAACCGTGGTCCTCCTTCATGGCCTCGGCCAGGTCCTCCTTGAGCTGCACGTCGCACAGCGAGGGCGCGGAGGGCGCGCGGCCCGGCGGGCCCGCCTCCAGCAGCGACTTGCGCCGCAGCCCGTCGGAGGGCGAGTGCTCCACCGAGCCTGCGACCGGTGCTCGGGTTACGAAGGCGTACGAGTACGTCCGGGGCCCGGTTCCCGTAACTTGACGATAGCCGCGATCCGGTGTCGATCCGCTCCCATTACCGTTACGATCACAAACGGTATTCTCGTAAACCCAAAAATAACAATTTATAGTTCAAAATGCGACTGAAAACGAAAGAAACCAAAATTAGTTTTTTTTTTTTTTGGTCTATTTTCAGTCGTATTGGGATAGTTTTGATGAGTTAACGTCAAATTAAAGTTTTACGAGAGTACCGTTTGTGATCGTAATGTTACTGAGAGCTGATCGACACCGGATTGCGACTAGTGTTAAATTACGGGAATCGGGCCTCTGTTGTGTTGTTATGCTATGTCGTTCTGACACGACGATTCGGGACCGCTAACTGGAGAAGTTACCTTCTGCAGGATTGCGTATTGGACATCACATACATTCCTCTGATCCTCTGATCCTCTGATGAGTATGAGTAAGTACTTGTGTTACAGAGATCAGAAACCACGACGATACCACAACACCCAGACCCGAGACAATATAGAAAAGTTATTTTTCTACATTGACCGACCGGGAATCGAACCCGGGACCTTAGAGATAGCGACACCGAGCCTGGTATGCTCGCCTTTCGGCTACGGAGGTCGTCAAATATTGTATTGCACATAAAAATGCTTAATAAAAATAACGACCTCCGTAGCTGAGAGGTTTAGGCTCGTACACACGACCACGCAACTACAGACACTAAACTAAACACACACAACTACACAGACACTACACTCGATACACACGCAACTCTACAGAAACGCAACTAGACAGATACTAAACTCGACATACACGCAACTCGACAGACATTAAACTCGACGCACACGCAACTAGACATACAATAAACTAGACACACACGCAACTAGGCAGACACTAAAGTCGTCACACACACAACTCGTCAGACATTAAGCTCAACAGACATTAAACTCGACGAACACGCAACTAGGCAGACACTAAACTCGACGCGTACGCAACTCAACAGACACGCAACTAGGTAGACACTAAACTCGTCAAACACACAACTCGACAGACATTAAGCTCAACAGACAATAAACTCGACACACACGCAATTCGACACACACGCAACTCGACACACACGCAACTCAACAGACAAGCATCTCTACAGACACGCAACTCGACAAATACCGTCAACAGGATTCACACACTTGTCGAACTTTGAGACTATAACAATTAGTGTGATAACACGTATCTGTATTTGTAAAAATGTAATTGTAAATATTAGTTAGACTCACTAGCAGAGCCGGAGTCTATAAGCACGGGCACGATGGGCCGCACGCCGGGCATGTTGACGGGGTTGGAGCGCGCCACGCCGCGCGACGCGCTAGTCTCCACCTCCACCGTCTCCGCCTCGGATAGGGACGAGTTTGACCTGAGGGGAAATTATTATATTTAGAGATAATGTATAGTCTACAAAATCTTGACCGTACTTCCCACTCATCGAGCACATACCCTATAGAGCAGCAATACGGATTACCTTTCTCCGAAATTAGTGAGTGATTTTTCACTTACATTTAGTATGAAATGAAAAGTAATAAATAAATAATAAATAAATTAATTAATAATAAATTTTTATTTCCATAAAAATCCTAGGTACATAACAATATAGGTATCCCTGGCTTCTGTGCTAGGTTTAACACCTGTGTTACACAAGCCAGATCTCCCTCCCAAGTTGTTAACAAATCACATTTATGGTAACTTTAATAAACTTACAAAATAAATACAATCAAAACGAATGAAGGTTTGTGTGTGTGTATATGTGTTGTAAGTGTGTGTGTGTGTGTGTTTGTGTGTGTGTGTGTGTGTGTGTGTGTGTGTGTGTGTGTGTGTGTGTGTGTGTGTGTGTGTGTGTTTTATGTGTATGTGTGTGTGTGTGTGTGTGTGTGTGTGTGTGTGTGTGTGTGTGTGTGTGTGTGTTATGTGTATGTGTGTTATGTGTATGTGTGTTATGTGTGTGTGTGTATGTGTGTTGTGAGTGTGTGTGTGTGTATGTGTGTTGTGAGTGTGTGTGTGTGTATGTGTTGTGAGTGTGTGTGTATGTATGTTGTGAGTGTGTGTGTGTATAGGGTGTGTGCGTGCCTGAATGTGAGTATGTGTGGATCTCATTTAAGCTGACACAATAAATTTTCAGTGTCCAAATAATCCTTACTCAACAGCCAATTTTTAACATTTCTTAATGGATGTATGTATAATTCCTTATTAATTTTGTTGTACAGATACGCCGCCATATAGCGCTGTTGTCGTCTAGCTGAAGCTGTACGTCGTTTTATGGGCTGGCATACATTGACTATAGTTATCTTTTTATTATATTCTTTGCTATTAAAAGGGGTGAGCTTGTGTTGCTTGGTTACAGCATTCAGTATACAAAGTTGCCTGACAGATAAAACTGCACATTTTTCATAGAATGCCCTTGTCGAGAACCTGTACGGACTAAAAGTCATAACCTTTAACAAAGATCTTTGAGCTCTTTCCAGTGGCATAAGAATTCCTTTACAGGCACCACCCCACACCCCCACACTGTACCCAAGAATAGACTGCGTAAGCGCATATATATATATATTGCGCAGGAGTTCTATATGGGCAACATGTCTCAGTCTTTTAAACACCCAAATTAGTTTTCTAATACGGGAGGTAGTCAGCTCAATATGTGGTCGCCAACTCAACCTATCATCCAAAACGACTCCAAGGTACTTAACAGAAGTTGTTCTAGTTATAATTACACAATTACATTCAGATTTAGCCGGGAAGACCTATCACCTTTCGCCAATAATTATACAGTACAGATTAAAAAATTGGGGGAAAAATTTTAGAACAATGCCATTTTTTCTATTATATAGGGTACTTGCTCCATGTTCTCACTTTACCACTTCTATGTGTAATCTTCTCTATGACGGTTAGAACCGATTTTGTTGGACAGTTCAATAAAGGAAATTGCTATTCACCTTCCATACAAACTTCAACTGCTATTATTATTAGTGAGTATTTATTGTTTTTCTTTACTGATTCTGTATCCGAAATGGGTAGTTTTAAATACAAGGTATTTTATGAATATCAAAAACTATACGTTAAACTATTAGACTAAATATTATTATCTGAAAGTTACATGTTGGTCTTGCTTTGCTTTATGTAGGAACTTTCAGTTGAAAGAACAAAGAAAAGAAATAAAGTTAATTGCCTTGTTATATTGCACTCTAAACAAGCGTTCCTTTTTTTTTCTTATCGCGTGCCTTTTCTAATTTAACACTGGCCATGCTCATTGACCTTGCGCCATTTAGCGAAAAAAAACTTGCTCTAGCATCCTAAATAGAGCAATGCAGATAGTTCAGTCATGGCTTTAAATTTGTGCAAACTACCGAGATTTGATGATTACATAGTTATAATATTTATAGATTGGGGCAAGATAACAGCATTTTAAAAAGTTAACGTATCAGATTTACTTGTAACTATGTGATCATCAAATCTCGGTAGTTTAATTCGAACCTACTTTAGAATTTGTGAGTATTATAATGTGATAATATTTGTATTAAGTAGTAGATATGGCATATTATTATATTATTATGCGTACCCGGTGCAGTTGTACGTCTTGAAGACGAACTGCGGGCCCATCCACAGGCGGCGGTGCGGGCCGGCGTGCGTCACGATCTCCACCTGCGACAGCCAGCGCTCCTCCTCGCTCATGCCCATGTCGCCGCATTTCTGGACACAACACATTCAGATACAGGAATACTTTTTTACCACCATCTAAATATTTTCTAGGCATTAGGGATCCTTCATAGAACCCATTTATTTATAAAAATTGGTATGTCAAGTTTTCACCATAGAATATGTTTCCCAATATAATTTTCGATTTAATGTGGTTACTGCTTAACGTAAACATTACGCTAGATACATGAATGAGAGCGACGCGAGGGCAGCGGCGCGCGGGCAGCGGCACGGGGTTGCTATGACGACGGCCTCGTGTCGGCATCGGTGGCGCGCCGGCCGGTGTCAACGAACATACAAATCAGTCGCCCGCGCAACCCCGTGACGTATGTGTGCCTTATTACCGCGTTTCCGCCGTCCCGCGCGCTGCGTACTATCGCGAAAATATGAAGGGAAAGTCAACAACTTAAGGATCGCAAAATCATCAATAAAAAGCGGGGGCGGGGAGAGGCGTCGACGCTAGCGCGTAGAGTAGTTTGCGTGCCGTGTCCATAATACTCTTAGTATTTGTTTAGACAATTTCCAGGTGCTTTATATTAACATTTTTGTACTGGGCGATACCAAAAGAAAAAACACGTGTATTGTTTTTTTCCTCATAGATTATTATATTTAAATTTGGATGGTGATAAAAAAAATCTGTATAGAAAAAGCTTAACGAAGCCGTATACCACTTATTATACCCATCTTTTGAGATGGCGCCGGTTGCTGCAAGCACCGGTCAAAAAAGTCGCCTATCGGCTTATGGCGCCTTATGCCAATAGGTGACTGAACACTTGACAGGTGCTTGCAGGCAACCGTTGCCATCACAAGAATTATTGCAATCTTTTTTTTCTACAACACCATACCTAGCATAGGGTTGGCGGGGGGCAGCGGGGCGAGTAGGTCCGGAGCAGCCAGGGGCCGCTGCAGGGCCCACTGGGACAGGCTCTACTGTCACCAGGACAGAGGTTCGTACTAGATAGACACTAACCGTAGCAGCTAGGTGGAGATGCCGCACCAGGGGGTTGGCGGGGGGCAGCGGGGCGAGAAGGTCCGGAGCAGCCGGGGGCCGCTGCAGGGCCCACTGGGACAGGCTCTACTGTCACCAGGACAGAGGTTCGTACTAGATAGACACTAACCGTAGCAGCTAGGTGGAGATGCCGCACCAGGGGGTTGGCGGGGGGCAGCGGGGCGAGAAGGTCCGGAGCAGCCGGGGGCCGCTGCAGGGCCCACTGGGACAGGCTCTACTGTCACCAGGACAGAGGTTCGTACTAGATAGACACTAACCGTAGCAGCTAGGTGGAGATGCCGCAGCAGGGGGTTGGCGGGGGGCAGCGGGGCGAGAAGGTCCGGAGCAGCCGGGGGCCGCTGCAGGGCCCACTGGGACAGGCTCTACTGTCACCAGGACAGAGGTTCGTACTAGATAGACACTAACCGTAGCAGCTAGGTGGAGATGCCGCAGCAGGGGGTTGGCGGGGGGCAGCGGGGCGAGAAGGTCCGGAGCAGCCGGGGGCCGCTGTAGGGCTCACTGGGACAGGCTCTACTGTCACCAGGACAGAGGTTCGTACTAGATAGACACTAACCGTAGCAGCTAGGTGGAGATGCCGCAGCAGGGGGTTGGCGGGGGGCAGCGGGGCGAGAAGGTCCGGAGCAGCCGGGGGCCGCTGCAGGGCCCACTGGGACAGGCTCTACTGTCACCAGGACAGAGGTTCGTACTAGATAGACACTAACCGTAGCAGCTAGGTGGAGATGCCGCAGCAGGGGGTTGGCGGGGGGCAGCGGGGCGAGAAGGTCCGGAGCAGCCGGGGGCCGCTGTAGGGCTCACTGGGACAGGCTCTACTGTCACCAGGACAGAGGTTCGTACTAGATAGACACTAACCGTAGCAGCTAGGTGGAGATGCCGCAGCAGGGGGTTGGCGGGGGGCAGCGGGGCGAGAAGGTCCGGAGCAGCCGGGGGCCGCTGTAGGGCTCACTGGGACAGGCTCTACTGTCACCAGGACAGAGGTTCGTACTAGATAGACACTAACCGTAGCAGCTAGGTGGAGATGCCGCAGCAGGGGGTTGGCGGGGGGCAGCGGGGCGAGAAGGTCCGGAGCAGCCGGGGGCCGCTGCAGGGCCCACTGGGACAGGCTCTACTGTCACCAGGACAGAGGTTCGTACTAGATAGACACTAACCGTAGCAGCTAGGTGGAGATGCCGCAGCAGGGGGTTGGCGGGGGGCAGCGGGGCGAGAAGGTCCGGAGCAGCCGGGGGCCGCTGCAGGGCCCACTGGGACAGGCTCTACTGTCACCAGGACAGAGGTTCGTACTAGATAGACACTAACCGTAGCAGCTAGGTGGAGATGCCGCAGCAGGGGGTTGGCGGGGGGCAGCGGGGCGAGAAGGTCCGGAGCAGCCGGGGGCCGCTGCAGGGCCCACTGGGACAGGCTCTACTGTCACCAGGACAGAGGTTCGTACTAGATAGACACTAACCGTAGCAGCTAGGTGGAGATGCCGCAGCAGGGGGTTGGCGGGGGGCAGCGGGGCGAGAAGGTCCGGAGCAGCCGGGGGCCGCTGTAGGGCTCACTGGGACAGGCTCTACTGTCACCAGGACAGAGGTTCGTACTAGATAGACACTAACCGTAGCAGCTAGGTGGAGATGCCGCAGCAGGGGGTTGGCGGGGGGCAGCGGGGCGAGAAGGTCCGGAGCAGCCGGGGGCCGCTGCAGGGCCCACTGGGAGACAGGTTCTACTGTCACTTCGATCGGAGACTCGTCACAGATCTTTTCTTTCGGTACACCTGGTAACAAATAGGCCGAATCAATGCAGGTTGTGTTATAAAAAAAATATTTTTGCATTACACATTCATGCAGTGGCCACCTAAAACAATTTTGATTTGATAGCAGTGTCCAAGTCGGTTAAAAGCGTTTTATATAGTTTGCTTCTAACAAACTGTTCATAAATGCAATAATTGCAATTTGATCAAGCGTAAAGATAATCATTGGGTTTGTCTAGAGAAACAAACTATATCTTGTTCCAAACAATCTCCAATCAAGAAAACAAAAACTACCCCGTCTTACCTTGAAGAAATGATGGAACCATAGGAAAACTCGGCGATCCTGTAATTTTAGTACTCATGAACTCATTTATGGATTCGTGGAACCCCAACCCCATCATGGTCATAAGAGATTTGCCATGATGATATGTTTTGGGATATATGAATTCTAATAATGAGAAATGAGTTAAAAAATGGAATTAGAAATGGCGACGCCTGTATTTACCGCACAAGCGAACTAGTTTCTGATACCATCCTTTAAGGGCTATTGTTATTACAGGACCAAATCGATCGGTAGAGCTATGAAATGAAAATGACAGAGAACTTAAAGCAGCCGAGTCTCTTCAAAACGATGTGACAATTCACAACGTACCGGCAAGCGCAGCGCAGGACATCCACCCACAAGGTGGACAGACGACCTGGTGAAGGTTGCAGGAAGCCGCTGGATACATGCCGCTTCCAACCGGCCAATCTAGAAATCACTGGGGGAGGCCTATGTTCAGCAGTGGACGTCCTATGGCTGAAATGATAATGATGATAATGCGCAACATTCAGAAGCGTACTCCTACCTTTCGACAAGCCGGACGTGAGTTAGTGGTTTACCATACCATATCTCTAATGATTTTAAATGTGTGAGATTATAGGCACAAGCAACAGGGCGCAGGAGTACTAGTGTAGCACCAGTACTGCAGTAGCGTTACCAGGTACAGTTCGGTCGCGAGGGCAGGAGGGCGCCGGGCTTTAGCCCTCTTGAACCTCCATCTACACTGCATGCGAGTATCTAATAATTTCAGAAGAATATGGTAATACGCACTAGCAACAGGGCGCAGGTGTCATCATTTCACCGATAGCAGCACGGTCGCAGGGGTAGGGAACCCGCCCTTTGCCCCCCTGAGCCCCTGATCCATCCCTTGGCTGAACCGCGCGGGCTAGTATGGAACCTCTCCGGGCTATGCGAGTTTTAAATTATTTTTTAATATACGCACTAGCAACGGGACGCGGGTGTAGCACGAGATGAAGTAACGTCCCGCTGGCGGTGACCAGGTACAGGGCCGTCACGGGGGCAGGGGAGCCCACCCCTAGGCCCCCGGGGCCCGGCCCCGCTACCACTCCCTGGCCGAACTGGGCACGGGCTAGTAGGGGTACACTATTGCTGTCTTCAGAAAGCGATGACAGACGTTGACGGCCTGGAGGAAAAAAAATACAATTAAACCTTATATTATATAAAAATATAACTTCACTGTATAAAAATAAAAATACATTATCAGTTGAGTACAGTCATATGCGCAGATAAAATTATGTATGGATTTGTGTTCGTTTCAGAATTACTGTTGGTAGAACAGATTCCATTCATAAAATTGTTTCCATTGATTAGCTTTACAAAATGCAGTGTTAATTTAATTAGTTCAATAGTATGCTCGGCTGAGGCAAGCTAAGTAAATATCTATCTCTATCAACGTAGTTTCACTCTTTAAGAATAACAATTCAAGTAGTTTAATAGATAGAAATTATATTTTTCAAAACAGCGTATTGTAGTAGGTAGCCGGAATTTGAGGCCGGTGGGAATACACCCCTTTTTTAGATTTTTTTATATAAATAAATATTGGACAACATCACATACATTGCTCTGATCCCATGATGAGTAGCTTAAGCACTTCTGTTACGGAAATCAGAAACAACGACGGTACCACAACATCCAGACTACAGTTATTTCTCTACATTGACCGACCGGGAATCGAACTCGGGACCTCAGAGATAGCGACACCAAGTCCGGTATGCTCGCCTCTCGGTTATAGAGGTCGTCGTGGGCGAGAATAACAATTCAAGTAGTTGAATAGATAGAAATTATATTTTGCAAAACAGTGTGTTTTAGTAGGTAGCCGGAGTAGGAGCCCGGAGTCCCACATACCCCTTTAGGCTGGTTTTCCTGTCGCGCTGACCGGCCGGCGCTGACGATCAACGCTGATCGGTCAGCACGACTTAAAAACGCTACCTATAACTACATACAATGTATGCGCTGATGGGTCAATATGTCATATTGACCCATCAGCGCCGACCGTCAGCGTGCGATCAGCATGACAGGAAAACCAACCTTACACTAGTGTTGTAGCTCGATAGGTCAATATCGATTTTCTATCGATAGTTGAAGAAAAACGATAAAATCGATATGCTATCGATTCTATCGATAGTATCGATATCTCGTTAAATGCAATACTATCGTGAAACAGCAATACTATCGATACTATCGATAGTTCATTGGTTTTCAATATCGAATAGACTATCGATAGTATCTATACTATACTATCGATAGTTTTATACTATCGATAGTTTTATACTATCGATAGTTTTATACTATCGATAGTTATATACTATCGATAGTATTAAAGCTTACTATCGATAGTATTGCTGTTTACCGATAATATTTCACTAATAGAGACGTCGATACTATCAATGTAATCGATACTATCGATATAATCGATACTATCGATTGTCCTATCGATAGTATAGATTTAACGTTCAACCATCGATTGAAAAACTATCGATTTTTCGGCAACACTTCCTTACACCACCCACTGGAGGTTGGACCACATCAGGATTTTGTAAAGAAAGCGTAGTGTTACCGGCGCTGGTCCTGGTGATGGTGTGCGTGGGCAGGTTGGCGGTGGGCCGCAGCTGGGCGAGCGGCGCGGCGCCCGTGGGCTGCGGGTAGGGCGGCAGCCGCGGGTTGGGGAACCAGGCGCCGTGCGACACCCCCTCGCCCACCTGACGACCACATAGTTATTAACATTTCCTTTACATTATACACCGTGAAATTTTAGTGGTTGTTTTCCCGCGGGGAGGTCATTCCACTCATAAAAACAAACAACTTTAATTATGGAACCATCTCTGAATTCGCGAAAAAAAAAAGACTTTTTCATACAAACGTATAATAATTACTCGACTTTAATGTATGAAGCAGACATTTATTTTCTCGCGATTTCTGAGTTGGTTGCATTATAAAAGTAGTTAGTTATTATGAGTGAAATCACCTCCCCGCGGGAAAATAACCACTAAAATTTCACGTTGTATAGTCCGTTTTTATAGATTGGCGAATATTATAAACAATCTTGAAATTTATTTATTTATTGCAGATATTTAAAAAAAATCATACAAAAGATGGACTTAATACTATGAGGCATTCTCTACCAGTCGACTATTAGGCTAAACAGATACATTTTGTGGGCGATGAGATATACGAGTTGCAAATTCAAATGAAAGGTTTGTATGAATTATTAAAAGTATAAACTACATACAGTAAAATAACGACCATTCCTTTTTAACAAAATTATTCATTTAAAATAAGATAGACGCAAAAATAAAAACGTACTATTGTAATAAATCATGTAACACAAAATTCCATTTTATTCTAATATTTTATGCTCTGATATTTTTGTAAAAAGACATGTCAAGATTAATATTATGAAAACGGATCCTTAAATAGAAAAATGGTATTTGCATACATACAATATTTTTAAACGACGTATCCAACGACAGCCCACACAGTTAGGTGTAGGCGAGGCAACCTTAACTTTTTTCTTCAAAATTTCATTCCATCCTTCTACCGGCGTGATTAATATGTACACCCTAGCGAAATAAGTATCTAAACTAAGCCGTAGACAAACGGACCGACAGGCAGACGGACCTCTAAAAAGAAAAAAACTCACCGGGCTACCAGAAGGGCGTGCGGGCGGCGACTGCGCGTGCGCAGGCACTATGGGCAGGCCGGCCGAGCGGTGGAACCGCGACAGGCGGTTGACGACGCGCGGCTGCGTGTGCGTGCGCACGCCGCACGCGCCGCCGTACGGGCTGATCGCGAACACGTGCGTCGTGCCGCGCAGCGTCGATATCGCGGCCCAGCGGGAGTCCGATGATATCGCTATGTCCTGGGGAAGCGACGATACGGTACTTTAGAACGTTCAACTTAACGTTCACTGTCTTTTGACAGTGGAGTATGCAAAACTCTACTCTGTCTCTAGGCGAGACGTTATCCCACAACAATACGGCGACCCTACTGCGGGCTAAAGATACGTCGTGTGTCGTCGTGACGTGAAAAGCGAAAGTATTTTAGAAAGCGAATTTTCATTTGACGAGTGCAAATCACTTGCACGTATTACTGTCGGTCCACACGGCCAAAGTACTTACCACTTGCACTTGTCCCTGATCGAAATGGAAATCGGACAAAACTAATCGCCTCTGGAGTTTGACAAACACCAAATAGGTAGAATACGGACCTAACTTATCTCCAAAACGTGTTAGTGACTTAGTATGAAATAACAAGTCCTGTCAACTTTTGGCCATATTAAAACAGTTTAGGTAGGTACGGTCGGAGATTAAGTAATGGCACAGATACCTAATAGTACTACCGTACAGAAGTTTCACAACCTAACAAAAGTCAGGTTTAGGTAAAAAAATATACCTAGACTCGTCCGAGCTACCAGCCCGCTAGCGAAATTGAAACTTATAACCGCGCGCAAAACGTGAATTTTCTTTGCGCGCCCCAGTTTTATGACCGGGATGCGTACGACGGCACGGGGTTGTCACTTGAGAAGTTTTTGTACTTTATTAGTTTTAAGATAAATAAGTAGATTATGCATTACAAACGTTGATTCTGTAAACATAAAAATTCCATCTGAATGTCGTTTGTTCGATTCCCACGGGTGTAACGGGATTAACTGGGAATTTCAAAACAAAATAAAATAAAAATAAGTAAATAAATAAAATGTGTTATCATCATCATATCATATCAATCATCTTACAATTGCTTAATTATTAAGTATTGTTTGATTGATTTTTTTCCAGGTTTAAAATGTTAGTTCTGATTCACTATTCGTTTTATTCAGACATCCGCAAACACAGCAATATCTTTTATATGGATTATATTGAAGTTTAGGCTTAGAAGACATTGCTTCTGTCAAAAAGCAAAAAAAATATTTTCAAGTATGTGCGAGCGCGACGTGACCGCGACTGTCGTGCGAGCTGAGAGCGACAGTAGCCCTATGCCATACGCCGCTTCGGGCGGCACGCTGCCCGAATATACCTAAACTGCGGAGTGACAACCCCCTGGTAATGGTGAAATTTTTGTCGAACAAATTAAGTGACATTTCTACTTAACTGTGCTCGTTAACTCTTTCCGTGACATTGACCCAGACACAATAGAAGTTTATTGTTATCACGGCTATAGCCGTTTAGTGTCGCGGATAGGGTTAAGTGAATATAAGCGTAGAACGTACACAGAAAAGGTACTTAGACGACCAGGTAAAGGTTGCAGGAAGCCGTTGGATGCAAGCTGCTTCCTACCGGCCAATCTGGAAGTCACTGGGGGAGGCCTATATTCAGCAGTCGACGTGCTGTGGCTGAAATGATAATGCTTACCTGCACTTTGGCCGTAGTATCACCCCTGTGCAGTATGTAGAGGTGGTGCACCGAGGCCAGGCTGGGCCCGCAGGGGTGCGGGTTGACCCTGAACACGTGGAAGTCGTGCCCGCGCCGGTCCGCCGTCACCAGCAGCATGCCGCTCGCGTCGAACTTGAGCGCGATGATCGCTTCCGAGTGGGCTATGAAGTGGGCCACTATCGGGTCGCTTGGCTCCTCGGCATCTTGGCCTTCTTCTTCTTCTATTCCCTATATCAGAACAGTGCAATATTAAGTTTTGGCACACGATAATATCAGAAATTGACGACCTCCGTAGCCGAGAGGAGAGTACGCCGGACTCGGTGTCACCATCTCTGAGGTCCTGGGTTCGATTCTCGGTCGGTTCAATGTAGAAAACGGACTTTTCTATATTGTCTCGGGTCTGGGTGTTGGGTACCGACGTTGTTTCTGATTTCTATAACACCAGTGCTTCAGCTAAGGTACTTGTAAAAGTACCTTAGGATCGGAACAATGTCTGTGATGTTTTTTTTTTTAAATTATCGATAAATTTCAAAGGATAAGCAAGCAAAAGTGGCAGTAGGCTGGTTTCTATTTATTTTATTCTAGGTATTTTAGAGTAGACGTGTTCTTGAGTGGAGACCAAAACTTATCAAACGCAGCATAAAGCGCGTACTGACAAAGTTGTGCCATGATATACACGCTGCTGCTGCTGACAGCGGATGGAAAAGAATAGCCGAGGATCGGGCTCAGTGACATGCATTGGAAGATGCTTATGTCAAACAGTGGACTGATGTGGGATAATTATTATATTATATTATTTTAATTGGACAACTCCTTTGGTATATAGATAAAGCACTTGTGTTATAGAATCAGAAGGAACGATGGTACCACAACACCCAGACCCGAGACAATACAGAAAAGTTATTTTTCTACATTGACCAACCGGTAAGTTTTCAAAATCAATGCCGATTTCTAAATTCTAAATAATAGTGAGGAGAGCTATGCAGTGATACAAACGCATTTATTGAGTTACCCCGGCGTTGTCGGGAGTTTTCATGGGTAAAATAATTATATTTAAAAAGAGGCTGACAATTGTGGCCAAATTTGTTGCGCTGCTTTTTCTCGCCACTATCTTAAATTTCCCGAAGTAGGGTAGGCTGAAAATTTGGGACGTATAAGTGTTATTTATGGCCTATCTGCAAAAGTAAATAGATTTACTGTTAACACTGACCTCGATGTCGAGTATGGTGACCACGCCCGGCTGCTGCGTGTCGGTGTTGGGCGGCGAGGGCGACTGCGACGCGCCGCGCCCGCCGGCCAGGCTGTGCGCCACGCTCTCGCCGAGCCCGCGCAGGCCCTTGCTCAGCGACTTGGCCGCGTGCAGGACTGTGGCTGTGTAGCTTGTTACGCCTTCGCCTAGTTTAAATAAAAAGTTGCGTGTAAGTAAAGCGCTTGCTAAACGGAGGGCGGACTCCTCTTGACATTGCTCGACTTTGCCCCCACTCTGCTTTCCTTGACGTCAAACGCCCGCTGCTATTGCAGATCTTCTGTCCACTTCCGTTAGCCTACCAGCCGGACTCCGCTTCCCTTCTTGTACGTAAAACCATTCCGAAATTGGCCATAATCGATATTAGTGTTTTCAATTTGGTCCGAGTTTATATTCGCCTACACTACTCGAGTTTCAGTAAGCTAAAATCGATGTATGCTCAATCCGGAACAAGAAGCGAAGAGTCATCGAATACGATACCGGAAGTGGAGGCTGGCTTTCATGTCTCATACCCATAAGTAATAAGTATAATGGAGACAGAGATACAGCGCTGTGGCTCTGTAGCTTGTTACGCTTTGACCTGTTGGCTGCTACACGGTCGTTAATCGTAAATAAGGCACTACCAATGAACAGGATAGACCGCCGCGGGACACCTGACATAATGTCGTTGGTCAGGCCGCTCTTCCCAGCTGAACCGACTAAGACACTGTGTTAGCTGGCCCGTAGGTAAAAAGCCGCAATTGCGGCGGCCAATCACTGGAGATATCAGGCTATTCGCCCGTGTCCCGCACCATCCAGGAAGGCTGAAGAAATCCTACGACGACTGTCGTTAGACAAACCCACGTCACCTTGTAACTAACTTCATTACGTTCGAAAATTTTGTTTTATTTATTTTTTAACACACTTACATCTAGGTATTACTGACATAAACGATTTTGTCATATTTCTAAGAACTATTCAAGACAGGTGATACTTTTGTTTACTCAATAGCAAAAACATATTTTTGAAGGTAGTCACATTACCGGGCTTTTAAATACCTACATGATTATTACTGCTAATGTGTTGCAAACTACAACCTTTACTACAATAAATAGGTTGTTTTAATGAAAATTAACTATAAATCTGCTTGATTCTGCCACGTTACACGCTGTCAATATTGTAGTGCGTGAACTAAAATTATTCTTTGGCGTTTATTTTTATTGTGGTAATGAGTTAAAACCTGAACTTGGCCTTGTGGAATTTTGAAAGTAGTGTTATAAAAATATTTATTGACTACGTCCTACGAGTAATACCTATATAGGTTTAACGCAATAGTATGTTGTCTCGAACTTTTTATCAATATCTGTCTGCGTCTTGCGTATGTATGCAAAGACGACCAATTTCGGGAATCCCCGCTAAAGCAGCGCAAAATTATAATTCACACAATAATTTATTACAAAGCTTTTGAAAAATCAATTTTAAAACCACAAATGATGTGGTTTATTATTCAGTTATACTTTTATTAGTGGTATCATTAGCCTAATAACAAAAAGAAACCAGTTTTTACTATGTCTTAGGCCTAATTAATTTAAAATCAACGGGCAGTAAAAATAATAGAAGCAAAAATTAATATTGCCTGTGTACACTAACATACAGAGCACCGATTGTTGCCAAGGCGTCGATAAGTATTAAACTAAGTACTGTAACACGCACGTTTCACTGATGCGGGTTAGTCATGCATGTTTATATTGTTTTGCAATAAAAGAATGATATGCACTACCCGTAAGGTCAGCGTGCATAATCTTCGAGTCAATAGTCGTGTGATAAAAACAAAGGAAATAAATACTTTGTTTAACACTACGGTATTTATAGTTTGAGAGGCTTACGATAAATCGTTCTAAAAAACGTTACTGATAAGTAATCGCGTATGAACTTAATCTTTTCCGTTTTGATAAATACTTCTAAACTAACAGCAATTTTGAACCAACTTGTAAGATGTATTCTTAATGTCATATAAACTCGACCTAGCGACCCTTCAGCCCTACATTTCATCTTTGATGTCATTACTGATAAACAACTAGTACATTGACTTAACGTGTCTGATTTAGCGCAGCTATTTTTGACTTTATTTTAAATTCAGCAGTTCCTCTCCCTAATGCTTGTGCTGTTAGGGTCCTTACCTTCGCATCCCCACTGCTTCTCTTCGACTGGTTCAGCTTCTTGTCAGCATACGCCAGCCAGTAATCACCCAGCGCGAGCGGGTTGACGGGCCTCGGGCATGCTATAGACGTAGCCACTACGTGCTATAGCATGCCCGTTCGTGTGCCAACGTCAATGTTAATATATAGATAAAAATCGTATGCTATTAAGTTTGGATCCTTACCTTCGCACCCCCCACTGCTTCTCTTCGACTGGTTCAGCTTCTTGTCAGCATACGCCAGCCAGCGGTCGCCCAGCGCGAGCGGGTTGACGGGCATGCTTCCGCCGAGCGGGCACGGGCACGGGTAGCACGTGGTGACCGTCATGCGGTCCTCGAGGGTCGCCGCGTCGAACACGGCGAACCGTTCCGAGAACGAGACCACCACCGAACGTTTGTTCGCCAAAACGTCCAGGATGGGGTTCTTGAATTTTATGCTCTTCACCTGGGCGGCAAAACAACATATTTAATGCTTAAGCCTCTGACTGTGCCTCCTTGTTTTTTATCGAGTCTGAAATTTCGTCACTGTTACGAGCACTAAGAGTACCTAGTTATATAATACTAGCTTTTGCCCGCAAATTCGTCTGCGTTGACCTTACCTGGATAAAAAGTGTTGACCTTACCCAGATAAAAAGTATCCTATGTGTTAATCCAGGCCATGGTCTATGTGTATTTATGCCAAATTTTATCAAAATCTGTTCAGTAGTTTTTGCGTGAAAGAGTTACAAACATCCATACATACAAACTACCGCGTTTATAATATTTTTAAGGATATATTCTAAGCCCTGACAAAGAAAGAACTGAAGTCGATGCGGATGGTATTAATCCCAAACTACGAGTAAAGTAAATATTCAAATGCTTTGGCTGTCATTTCTTTTTGTTGTCATCTGTCGCAAAGATATTGGCAATTTAATTACCGACATAATAATAGGCATGAACCAGCAGGTCAATAATGTGAATTTAACCAATCATTAAATTCAACAGTAAATACACTTAAATGGAATTCATAGTGATGTACCTATTTCATTTTATAAAGTGATCAACAGAACAAAATCAGAATATTTCATTGTAGTAAAAATAAACGAAAGTATTTTTAATTGTGTTATTATTTGTGTTCACTCTTTTTCTAGGCCGTGCATTTTCCAATCAATGGCATTTTAATTACTATCGACGAACACGCCACTTTGTACTCATTACTGTTGGTACTATAGTACTTTAGGAATAAAATTATTACAATCATGTTTAAAGACTTGACTTGTAGTCAATTAACTTACACAGATGAGTAACGAGACGTTACTTATCTATACAAGTGGTTAACCTCTGTCTTATCCAGTCCGTTTAACTTTATACTCCTTGAACATAATTCTTGCAATTTTCGCTTATTATAATTAGTTTGTTGGAACATAATAATATTATGAGATAATGTAAGTAGGCTAGTAACTAGTAGGTATGTTTTTTGTTATTTATAAATTAAGTCAGTAAGCATCAAACGTAATAACACAAGGTGCTTTAATGTGTTGTTTTATGCGAAAGTTCAATCCCTCAAATATTTATATACAATTTGAAAGTTTAGATGTTATTCACTAGACGATCATTTTGTATGATAAAATAAAACCCATATTATTATTTACTTCATACCATATATGCTTTTGTCAAAACGTTGTCAAAACGTTGCTAAGTAACATTGCCAAAGCGCAATTACCATTGCAAGGAAATATTCAATATTGACATTAAAATAAAAAGTTTATTGGAATTACTTAATATGGCGCCGATTATTTTCTCTCTCACAATAACTTAAATCACATGGTAGAAAATGGCTGTTGTTTAGCTTCAAGACATTCTTGAGCCTATAATAAGTTCTAGATAAAAACAGAACACAGGCTGCATTCAAAATCAACGAAATCAAAACAAATCCTAAACCCACCTGTTCTCCTCCCCTGATAGAAATGAAGCTGAGCGAGCAAAACGTGGGTCCTGGGCTGGCGGAGTCGCATAGGGCGATGAGGGGCCTCTTCGACGCGAAGCAGTCGCCGTGCTGCGGAGTAGGCAGTATACGGAGCACCCTCACTGTGCCCTGTAGTCAACATAATAGGGTCAAACATTATTATAATTACATCATCAACATCATTATTTACCCTTAACTGACCCTTTTGTAATTGTCCATCACTGACCGAAACTGCTCTAGATATTACTACTTTGAGGGCGCTCGTCTACAAGCGACAAATCGCTAAGCGATTATTTTGCCACCAAACCAATTCAAAACATTCAGAGTTCAACACCGAAATGCCTACAGACAAATGTGTCTACGACTCAGCTAATGATGTTAGAATCGCTGGCTGGTATTCTGCCGTAGCCTTTAACTCATTATAACGAGAACATAAAACTCTCAGTATACTTAAAGTAAAACATTGTTTTATTTTAAATATAACATAATTTAAAAATTCGTTTGAATCATAGTTGTGATAAAATGCCTTTTGAATTTTGATTTAAATATCATTGTATTTTTTAAGTCTATTTATTTTTATTTAGCTACATTTGCACCAAGCTGGCGCCAAGAGAGCCTAGGGATGTGGCACTGTCGTGCCACTGAACAGACTACTAAGAAGCACAAAGTACTGTCACTATCTTTCCCGATGCAGGCCCCCGATTCAGAACCATTCGATTTCAAATTATCGACCGGAAAACCACGTGACAGTATTGGATTTAACATTAGTGTCACGTATTTTATCGGTTGTCAATTCGTTATCGAAGGTTTCTGAATCGGGGGCCAGGTTCGGTAATGTCCGCTTTTACAGAGACAGCATTTTAAAGAGCAGCAGAGAGAGCAACAATTATCAATGCCACATTTACAGAGAGAGCAGTCTGTTTCCACCAGAAGCCTAATTTCCGTAATTTGAAAGTAATCAAATTAAAGTTTCGACCCGGTTTTAGTACCATTCATATCAAAAACGGTATTCTCGTACACACCGAAAATGGAAGAAACCAAATTGGTACCTAGTCTACTGACTTTTAGTCGCATTTTTCATTATAAGTCGCATTAGTAACAATAATTGACGTCATATTATTAATTAGTAAACGAGAATATCGTTTTTGATATTATTACTGTACTGGGACCAGATTGATACTGTATTTTG
This sequence comes from Anania hortulata, assembly GCA_963576865.1. NCBI lineage: Eukaryota > Metazoa > Arthropoda > Insecta > Lepidoptera > Crambidae > Anania > Anania hortulata. Next base: position 18,222,766 of record OY756394.1, read on the forward strand.
ACTATATACTTTCAAATTACGGCTAGGCTTCTGCTCGCTACGTACCTGGCGCCAGGAGAGCACCTCCTGCGCCTCCCCGGCGGGCGGCACCAGCCACACCTGCACCCCCGACCCGTAGCCGAGGATGAGGAGGAGGGGGGATATATCATTGTCGCTATCCCCTTCTGGTGTAGGTTCATTGATGTCCGCTGTTTCGAACCTAAGAAAGAAAAGATTTTTTTGAACAAATTCACATAATAATAAATAATAATAATAATAATAATAAACATTTATTTCAGGCCCAGAAGCCCATATAATGTTAGTAACAATTGGAATCTTAAAAACTATTGTTAGTAAACATAAAAAAAAAAAAAACAATTCACACAATCTTATTTTAAATTATGGATTGTCATCCACCTTTGGATGAGGGGTGATTCCCATCTGTCAACAAATACTCTGAGGATAGTGTTGGTGCCGCCTCGTAAACGAGTCAACGCTGACGCGCACCGCTTTCTCATGATGGCGGCAAAGCCGTCAGTTCGCGCTTCCGCGAACATGCATAATAATGTTGCTATAATAATGCTATAATAATAATGCTATAATAATGTTTTTTCTAATAAATAATAAATATATAAAAATATGCGCCATAACATACCAATTGTCATGGTCTCAAAGTAAGAGATAAACATATAAGGTCGCCTTTTATAAACTGGTGAAATTTGAAGAGCAATTACAAAAACATAAATGAATCATTTTTGTCAAAAAAAAAGAAAATTTTTATACGCTAGTTTTCGCCAAAAACTATTTTGATTTCAACGTAAAATAAAACACCCCGTGACCCGTGCGTGCACCCGAGGGAAATTGAAATGAGAGAGACAGTGGCGACGTAGGGACGTTTCCGACTAGCCAGGATGCTCTTATTATTATTTTTTTGTTAGAATTAATAAAAATTAAAACTAGCCCGTTTTTAAGAACGAAAATAATAGGGCCCAGTTTCTGTAAAATATTTAAAAGTTCTGTTAAAGTTTCACCAGTTTATAAAAGGCGACCTTGTATTATGTTTGTGTTACGAGGTACACAGAAATGTATTTCGTTGACAGGGGCGTCTTCTAGCACAGCCAGACTTGAGCTAATTAAGAAAAGATCGTTTTTTTAATTAACTCGACCCGTTTGCGTTCGAATCACCGCGGCGCTACACCAATCGGGTTGTCATGGTCGCATTTAATTTTGTGGGCAAAAAAAATGTAGAAAATTATAATATAATAATTAGTCTATGGCAATACAAAAACAGCATAACAGTAGAAGCACAATAAGTATAATTCTTTCTTACCTTGCCCATTGTATAACGTCCTTCGGGTCTACGGAGGACGACGAGGAGAGTGTGACGTCATTAATGAACCCGGAGACCGCGTCGATGATGCTGCGGTCGCTGGGCGGCTGGGACGGCACCGTGAGCGGTCCGCCCGAGCGCACATGCCGCGGGGACTCCGCCGACATATTGGCTACTTATCACCTATGTGACATAAATAAAATCAACAAAAAAAAAAAAATGCAACGCAGCTAACAATAAAGGTCCATTGTGTTTCGCTTTTGTGCTCTGACAGAACCTTAACAAACATGTTATTGATTACCTTTACCTTACTGAGTACTTAAACTGTAAATAAAGTTTTAAAATACATATTGTAATAAAACTCAGAACATTTAACATTTAAGGAGTCACTTGTTACATCTTTATTACACTTCAGATAGACCAAATTTTAGTCCATTTTTTTTAGTTATATCACCTGTTAAACTATATTCAATTATTACCTACTAAGATTCTGAATCAAAGATAAGTATTTTGCCAATTAGATACCAACTTTAATTACACTAGGACAGTTGTTATTTGATCTCGTACGTACACTGTTATCAAAAGAATGTAGCTTTGACGAAAACAAAAATAACATTTGGCAATGATCTGTTATTGAAACAGATAAGAAGTTTTGCATGATTATCACATATTGATAACATATTGTAATACTTATGCCATATAGAAGTCAATAACAAGAACATGACAATTTTAGAAATATGTAGGTAACACCTAAATTTGTAAGTCAACTGGTACTCATATTTAATAATGTATGTGCAGACAACAGGTCGTCAACCTACCCCCCCCCCGTTTGACATATTGAATCGATTTAAAGACCTTTAACTTTTTGGGTAGGTTGACCTGCCGTTGACTGAACCCACTTACCAGTTAATGTTTTGATCATTTAGATAACAGAAGAAACATATTCTACCTAATAATAATCTCTAACATAGCAAATGCAGGATAATATTTTATTTGAAATAAAACACTTATGATGTCACCTAGTCATTGAAATTGATGACAAGTTATTAGGCTATTTACCTATTAGTAGATTTTATTAATTTTCACCAAGCCGAACAAAAAAAACAAAATCAACAATAAATTACTTTTACATGGATAAGTATAGACTAGATTTTATTCAGCAATTTTTTTTATAGGAAGGTAACTGTGTATTTTTATGCAAAAAATTTAACTACCCATCTTTTGTGTTGTTGATTACATAATTTTTACACACATCTCAAACTTACCTCATGAATATTCAGCGATTGAATGCATGCGCTTGCTACAAATATACGATAAAATGCTATCGTGAAACAGCTGGCTGTGTTTAATAGCTACTACCTAGACAAGGGTCCGAGGACAAAGGAAATCGATGCACTCAAACCAACACAATAAAAACACGATGAAACCGTGCCACAACTTAATCTAAGCTGAATAAACATACGCAATTACGCGTTACGCACTTAACTCACCTTGTTTACGAGAAAAATCCTCATTTTAACTTCATTTTAACTACAAAAATGCAACTGCGTCGTTACTACTGGCAGTCGAAAACAATGACGTCACGCAAATATAAAACAAAACTTATATAAACATCACTCTCTTATGCGCTTAAGCACCAGCCTCAAACTATCATAACGCTTTTTAATAAATAAATTGAGAATAAATTAAGTTTATATACAAAAATATACAACGATTCACGAAACAGATGATTTGTTTGAATGACAATACTTGAACGCCCACCCACGTAAATTGTTATATGTGAATGTGTGCGTGAGTGCGTGTATGCATGCAAAGTAGGGTTGTGTTGTGTTATTGCTATCATTACATAGAGGGCGTTGTACCATACTTTAAAAAATAATAGGTTGATACATTTTTCTGAGTTCTGAGAGAATCCTGGAGACGTATTTTTGAAGCATTAGAAATGAATCTTGAATTCGAACACGAAAAAAATTCGTGTATGAAAATAGTTTCTATTGCTTCCGATTTTACGCATTTTTGAATCACTCGAAATAGGTGTCGCTATTAGATTGAAATCTTGTAACTATGTTAGTTTCACGCAGAAAATATCATAAACCATAAAGCTTAAACTCACTAACGAACGTAAATAAAAAGTTATTATGTCAAATTTCTGTCAAACATACGTTTACTTGTCAATGTAATTCTTCCGTACTTTCTACTAGTAGAAAACAAAAACGAGTGGTCGTTGCAGAATTCACGGAATGAATTTTCAAAAATAGTGATTTTAGGAATTCGCCTTCGAATCTTGCGATTTCGTATTCGGATTGGAATTCGCATGATTCAAAAATACGTCTCCTGGACCTGCATCCTGAATTTCAGCATTCGAATGACACGAAGAATAAGTACCTATTAACAATAACTTTTTGCACTATGTACTTCTAGAGAATATATTAGAGTGGACGCCATGAATGAAACGGAAAAGCGATTTAGTAGCGATCGCCGTAGACCTAAATACATAGGTAATCTGTGATCGATCATTCAAGCAAGACGACTCACAATTATTAGCTTTTTCTTAAAAAAGCAAGTGATAAATTGTCATTAAAGTTATTACTAACAAACTAAGAATGGCGTCTTGTATTATGGTGATTTTGTTTTTATTAAATGTTACAAAAACGATAACAACGAAGTCCAATGTTTTGTTTATTATTATTGATGACTTACGCCATCTAACGGACAAAGATGTAGAATTACCTTACCTAAAAAAATTGGCGGCAAACAGTGTAAACTTCAAAAATACTTTTGCACAGGTTCGTACTTACATTTTGCATCTTTTTTTATGTATGTACATAATCCCTGATAATTAATTCACGTTAAATGTCATATTATAGCAAGCGCTCTGCGCTCCAAGTCGCAATTCCCTACTTACAGGTCGTCGACCCGATGCATTGCGTCTTTATGATTTCTACAGCTACTGGAGGGACACTGTAGGAAATTTCACAACAATTCCTCAATACTTCAAAGAAAATGGATACGAAACGTTTTCAGTGGGAAAGGTTTTTCACCCTGGAAAAAGCTCTAACTTTACGGACGACTACCCTTACAGCTGGTCGCATCACTCCTATCATCCTCCTACAGACAAGTTCAAAGACAGGGCCGTATGCTGGGACCCAGGGACACAAACATTTCAGAGTAATCTAATATGTCCTGTAAGAGTCAAAGATCAGCCAGGAAAGTCCTTACCTGACTTGCAAACTCTTAATTTCGCAATTAATGTATTGAGGGAAAGAAATAGCAGCAAGCCATTTTTTCTGGCTGTTGGGTTCCATAAGCCTCATATTCCTCTCAAGTTTCCTCAAAAATATCTTAGTAAGTACATATGTTATTTATTTATAATATGTTTATTTAAATATACTTATATAAGCAACTACTTACTTCAAGTTTTTAAGATGTACCTAACACCTTGTTTATTTCAGAAAAGGTTCCAATCAGCCAAGTCAATCCGCCAAGATATCCAAATGTACCGACGGGCTTACCAATGGTTGCCTGGCATCCCTGGACCGACGTCCGGCACAGGGATGATATCGCGAGCCTCAACATTTCGTTCCCGTTCGGCACCATGCCCCATAAATGGACGCTTAAAATCAGACAAAGCTATTTCGCAGCAGCCCGGTATATTGACGACATGGTCGGGGCGCTGATGAGCTACGTGAACTTTAATAACACCGTGGTGGTGTTGACAAGTGATCATGGTACTGTTTTATCACCTATTAAGTATGTAGTTTGAACCAGCAATATATAGCCTGACCACCAAAACACTATGTTATTATAGGGATTTATCGACACCAAGTTTTTTTTAATATGACATAGATATATAGATGCCATTTTTTGATTTTGATCGAAACAGCGATGTGACGACATGGGCACGGCGATTCAACATGGCGGCTATATCTATGATATTTTTACAGTTAGTGTCGTTAAATTACTTTACTATATTATCGTGTTTCGGTGGTTACGCTAGGGGGGCGTGCAGCGAAATATCAATTAAATACCTTCTATCTATATTTTCAGGGTGGTCCCTTGGAGAAAATGGCCTATGGGCAAAGTATAGTAATTTCGACGTGGCATTAAAAGTACCACTGCTATTTATTGCTCCTGGAATAGAACCTAAATCTGTACTAAACCCAGTCGAATTAATAGACATTTTCCCATCGCTAGTTGACCTTTGTGGCTTGAATGGTAATATTTCGCAGTGTAAAGACAGCAAGGATAAATCTATATTGTGCTTCGACGGAAAAAGCCTGCTTCCTCTTATCAAGTCAAGTCCTACACAAAGTCGATTTAACTACAATTTTGCAATAAGTCAGTATCCTAGACCAAGTGTTTATCCCAGATTTAATTCGGATAAACCACGCTTAAACAACATAAAAATAATGGGGTACAGTATAAGAACAAAAATATACAGATACACAGCATGGATATCATTTAATAATACGTTATTTACAAGAGACTGGAATAAGATTCATGGCTTGGAACTATACAACCATCTCATTGACCCAGATGAGACTAATAATATGTATTTGATACCAGAATATAACACTATTACAAAATATTTATCAAAATTGTTAAGATCGGTTGTAAAATAAAATATATAAAAAACATCAATTTAGATTTTTATTACAAATTTATAACTGCATTGCTTATACTTACAATATTGCCAAAATTTTCAAGATTATAGTTATGGTTTCTCCAGGTGTACTAAAAAAAAAGACATCAATACAATATAGAAATGCCAAATGAATAAAATTAATGTCTTATTTTAAAACAAAATAAATTTTGTAAAAAGTAGATAAAGATCTATTTTTTTGAAATTACACCCTCATTGCACAACTAATGTTTGGAAAATACCACTGGTAAGTTGCAGCAGCAACCACGCAACTCTCGCTCACTTACAGACATGTGGAAGCGAGAGGCACATGTTTGCCATTATTTATTTATACTTTATTGCAAAATTAAAAATATTGTACACATGGCTTAATGCCTCTATGCTGTAAAATACAAGTCGACATAAAAAAAACATATTGACTTTCATAGAAACATTGATCCAGTATAGAAATTATAATGTGGTTTAGTTAAAACGGCACATCATTTTAAATAACACATTTTCATATTTAACATTATAATAAGTCTGTATATCACATCACAGTATCCTTGAACAGCATTATACTAAACTTTTTTCCTCATCAGGTGCTGATTTTTTTGACTTCTCCTCCATTTCAACCTGTTTAAATCTAGCATACAGTCCACTACTAGCTAATACTATTAAGTTAGATGTCCACCAAAGGATGTTCTTTGATTCATTGTACCACTGGGTGGCTATCACAGTCTGGGCACATGCCTTTGCTGTGCCTGATATATTGTGGGTTAAAGGCGATGTCACCTGAAACAAATTGACCTGATAAGTAAACTCATTTGAAATAGGCATAGGCGTCTATACAGTACCATGACTATGATAAACAAAATGAATTTTTAACTAACTTATAATTGGATACTCATTAAAATTTGGAATAAATGTATTTATTCTTTGCTATTTAGTTAGTTAGTTATAGCTGCAAACTAATTATTTTACCTGTATTTGTAAAGAAGTGACATATCCTATAGCAAAACCACATACTCCACCAACAAGCATTTGGATCCAGAAATAAGTGCTGTCAAAGTGAGAGTAGTTCCATAATGAAGTCAATTCACCATTCAATATAATCAATGGAAGGAATAACATTATAGAGTAGGCATTGTTGTAATATGAGAGCAGCCACACCTCCTGGTTTACACTTGGTAAAACCTTCTTGGTGTATATGGAGTAGAGAGACAGCATAAGAGAGCCCACAACACCATAAACAGTTCCTAATAATGAAAACGAATCTGGAAAAAGAAAGATTCGTCTGTAATACAATCCATTTTAGCCAAATAAATATTACATATTTACAACATTCACTTTTTGTACTGACCTAATAGGCTTTCCTGGTCAACTCCCAGATAAAACCCAAAGATAATAAGCCCACAACACATAATACATTTTGACGAGGTCACTTGCCCCAAGAGTACATAGCTGAATACCACATTAAACACAGTGGTCAAGGACCTTCCCACATAGTAGAAGGGTACTCCAACATATTTGAGACATAAGTTGTTAGTTGCTATCATCAGTGTAAACATCGCTGAAAGAGGTAGAACCTGCAAGACCAGCATGATTAGATTCTTTTCCATATTAATATTATAAAGGTGAAAGTAACTGTCTGTCTGTTACACTTTTACGCCTAAACTACTGAACCGATTTTGATGAAATTTGGTACAGAGATAGACTATAGCTTAGGAAAGGACATAGGCTATTTTTTGTCACGAAAGCTGAACCTATTTTGATGAAATTTTATACGGAAAAAGCTTGAACCCTAGGGAAGGGTATACTAGTAGGCTATACTAGTTTTAATCCACTTCCTAAGACAGTAAAATAGGGGTAACATGCCATATTCCACGCCGGCGAATCCGCTACTATTTCTATAAATTAGAAGAAGAGATCAATCTTTACATAAAATTTTGAATATCATAACTTTTTCTTTAACTAACGTGCGCCATTGGTGCGTCGCATCCGCGACATCACTCCTTTCATATTTGTTCAAAATGTAGAGAAACAACAGGGTGCCCATGCTGCACTTCCTGTGTATATCTCGCACCCCAGTTTAGTTTATACATTTTATACAAAAGAAGTGGTGTGGGCATCTGAAGCCACTTGAGTATATCCCGCGCTATAAAAATGTGCGGTATTGAGCCGATAGAAAAAAACTAATTTTAAGCTTTCATCATATCTTTCTGAATATGAAAACCAACTACTTATTGTATTATACTGTACATACAAGGTTTATTAGTTTCTGTGACGAATATAACCTGAGTGTTTATTTAATGATATCAGTAAATTGCACTTGACTTCACAAAGTGGAACTACTTAAAACCTGTTCTGATATAACAACATTATTACAAATTGTTAAATTTCTCAGCAAATATTATGTTAATACCTTTTTATTAATACCTGTACTGGGCAAAACTTTGTTTAACAAGTTGTAACTGAATAAATAAGATTATTAGTTACCCGGCTAACAACTTCAATGTTCCATGGCGTGCCTTTAGGAAAAACAAAAATTCCAGGTATCCCTCCGGTATTGCTTAGAGTAAAGCATATTGTAAATGACACTAGACATTGGAACCATGTTATGAACAGGGGAGCTTCCAATGCCACGTTTTGACTACTCAATAGACTTTTATTTACGAATACTGTGGCAATAGATACGATCCTGAAATCATTAGAAATAAAATATGTTAATATATTAATTGAAAATAGATTAGCATTTTTTTTACAAGGTTAACGATTATTGGCAACCAAGCGGTTCTTCACCGGTTTATCGGCAACATTAATTAAAAATACATAAACAATTTTAATTTGCCGGAGAACACTTTGTTTACTTACCAATAGCAGCTTACAACGGTGAATATTTTAATATAGCGTGAGCACAGATCAGAACGTAATTCCTTCATAATTAAATTACTGGTATATTACAAATAATACAGTATTTTTTAAATCATGTAAAAGTATACCACTGTCTTGCTGAAAAACCTCAGAATTTCTGAAATTCTTTTCGACCAATGACAGTATGACGGTATGACAGACAGCTGACATGTTTGGTTTGGACTTTGGTGACACACCACAGATTAATATGGTGACACACAAGTGGGTACACTCTTTTTGCACACAATTGACATTGACAGTTTGACACACGAATGATTTCATTTCGACAGAGAGAGAAGGAGATAATGTGCTTGATATTTGCAACATGAAAAAAAAAGACAGAGAAAACTACTTTGTAAAAGTTCTTTCAAGTGACGGGTTTTGTCACACATCACGTGACTTCACTGTTGACAATAAAGTGATGTGCCGTAACGAAATCCAATCGATTCGTTATAAAAGTCAAGAAAGTTTAATTGATTTTATTAAAGGTATTATTTTTAAATACTGTATACTGCGATGTTCTACCTAAAGTTAAATTATAATTTGTTTGTCAAAATATTCCAACATTTTTTAATCTGTATCTGTACTGTTTTGGTATGGGCAAGAATTGATAGGTACCACTATATTTTTCTATTAATATTATTTACTTTCGTTGTTGAAAACTGAAAGGAAACCAATCAGAAGCATCATCAATTTGCCTAGGCATTTTACAAAACAGCAATCGTTTGCAAACAGACGACGCCATTTGAGCAATGACGAATCAAAAAAAATAATAATACAAACATATCAAATCACTGTAGGTTGGCTGAAAAAGACCACTTCCATACGCCTGAAGCGGCGTATGGAAGTGGGCTGTCGCTCGGCTCGCATGGCAGTCGCAGTCACGTGAACGTCGCGCTTGCGCATACTTGAAAATATATATTTTTTAACTTTTCGACACTCGCAATGTCTTCTAAGCCTAAACATCAATATAATCCGTATATAAGTTAAGGTTATTCGTGATATATTTGCGACTCTGAGATTTAATAATTTAAATTTGAAAAAAAAACAACCAAACAATAACTAACAATAAAAGAAGAAATTGTAAGATAATTTGGTAATAAACATATTTTATTTCGTTACTTATTTGTATTTTATTTTGTTAGAAATAACCAGTTAATCGCCCATCTGTGCAATAAACTAACTTAACATAAATAAGCTGCAGCTCTCAGACTATGATTATAGCGCGTCATCGAAGTAGGTAGATACCTACGTGCAAAAGAGGCGGCGGCAGCCGGTCGTTCTTCTTTAATTCCATAAGTCCTCAAGTACTTAATTAGTAATAGTTAAAATAAAAATCCTTAATTAGTTGCCCAGAAACAATGTTAGGAACAGGATAGAGTAATGTTTACAAAGGAATACCTACACCCGTGAGAATCGAACACACACGACATTCAGATGGAATTTTTGTTTACAGAATCATCGTTGTAATGCTTAATCTACTTATTAATCTTAAAACTATTAAATCAACTAGAGGTACAAAAACTTCTCAAGTGACAACCCCGTGCCGACGTTCGCAGCTCGGTCATAAAACTGGAGCGCGCAAAGAAAATTCATAGTTCGCGCGCGGTTATAAGTTTAAATTTTGCTTGCAGGCGGGTTGCTCTGGCGAGTCTAGGTATATTTTTATACCTAAACCTGACTTTTGTTGGGGAGTGAATCTTCGGTACGGTAGTACTATTAGGTATTCTGTGCCGAGGCCTTGTGTTTTGAACGAGGGTAAAGCCCGTCAGTGGCATGTGACCATTAGATAGATAGTCTATCTTTTCTAAGGCCGTAAACGTAAACAGAAATAACAGTACTGATAGGCGCCGAACGTCTCCGACAGATTCTTCAGGTGCTGGTAGATTGGCGCAGGCTGCCCGCTTTTTTTCTAACAGCGGGCCCTTATCTAAGTATCAGTGTTATAAAATAATCACATAAATCGATTGAACAGTGATAATAATTGTCTATTAAATTTTAATTATTTTTGCGAAGCGGTTATTTTGTGAATTCACACTATGCCTTTGGGTCTTATGCAAAAGAGAGATTCATAAAAAAGAAATTCATCAATATCAATAGCACTGCGATTATTGGTGGTACTCGTAGCTAGAACGGAGAACTTATAACTTGAGTGGTTTTATTAAAAAAATAGTGTTAGCGTTTTTAGCAACGTTATCCAAATTGTCAGTAAGATCGATTTACGCTAGGGTACAACACTAGTGGCAAAAAAAATAAACTGTCGTTTCCAGGCGGTCTGCTCCTCGCTGACGTCATTCATTAGTTATTTTAATTTACTTCATAAAACATTGAGTCGGATTTTAATAAATTCAGGCGGAAACAAAGCCTTCTTTTAATAAGCATAAATAAATTCACCAGAAATGGCATCAGCACCTGAAACCAAAGCGGCGGAAACTGAGGAGAACATTGGCGAGGCATCTGGTTTTGTGAATGATATTTTCAAAATTTACAGTCCTGTAAATTTGTTGTTGACTGCATTTATTTTCTTTTTGGCATATAAAATATACTGTAAATTTACTAAGTCATCTGCTGAAGCGATTGTGGTAGATCTGCCGAAGTTACGGAAGGATATGACAGTGACCGAATTGCGGCAGTTCGATGGGACTCAGGCTGACGGCAGGGTGCTCGTGGCGGTGAACGGCTGGATATTCGACGTGACGAGGGGACGCCGCTTCTACGGGCCCGGTGAGTGCATCTCGGTGCGTCGCTGCTTATAAATAGAGTTGACACTATGACTCATTTGCATTTTATCAACTCGCTTTGTTATTCTGCTGTAGGTTTTATTATTTACTAAGTGCAGGTGCATCGCCTCATAATGTATTCTTGTTTTTAAGATATTATTATAGAAAAGTGTAAAATGGTGTCTTTTGATTATCCAACCTAGATGTCACTAAATAACCAACTTAATTAAATTATTGATTAAGTATTATTACTATAGCTAATACATGAAATACTAAATCAAAAAGTGTTATTATTATTTTTAAAAATTGACATGCTTTTATTAACATTGCCTATTACATGTTTGAAAAAATATTGACATATAATATACCCATTGTTCTTAGTTGAGCCAAAATCAATTGTAAGATGTTTACACTTGAGTAATGTTAAGTAAAATATCAATTCAAAATAAGCACACAAATTGATTTTAGCTCAAATCGATAGTGTTGTATTATTAAATCTGAAGCCAACTAAGATAAATTCCTAGAAACTAGTAACTGGTTACCCTCATGGCTTTCAATGCATTAATATAATCTTTCTTCTTGTTCAGGTGGTCCATATGCAGCATTTGGGGGCAAGGATGCATCGCGAGGTCTCGCCACCTTCTCTGTCACTTCATCAGATAAAGAGTATGATGACTTAAGTGATCTCAACTCCATGCAGATGGAATCAGTTAAGGAATGGGAGGCGCAGTTCAGAGGTATATTATTTTACTTATTTTCTTAAGAGAGCCATCCAACCGCCTTTTATCAAACTCTTTAAACTCTTTTTTTAAAATAAAAAAATTATTTTATGTATGTTCATTTAAAAATTATTACCCATACATCCTTGAATTCTCTAAAAAACTTAAGATTGTCGATATGTTACTTTTATAAAAAAAACATGGATGGAGACTGAAACTAACATAAAAACTATCAGTTATTATTGTTTATAATCATTTTCTGCAATAAACAAATTCTATCATATGATTACCTTTGTAAAAGATTATGCCTGACTTTCGATGTAAAATTGTAGATAAGATAAACAATCATTTACAATGTGGTGCCTGGAAAATCATTAGTCTTAAGAATAATATTTTGCTGTCAAAACTTTAAGCATGCGCTGCTTGGCACCTTTTCATCTAGTAAAATTTTATTATCATTTTGATAGAAGAAGATTAGCATATTAGATGTATTAACTTTTTATTTTATGCTGTTATTATCTCGTTCCTCTGTTGATATTAAGACACCCAGTCTTAATATCAACACCTTTACCTTACAAAGTCAACAAATGTCATTAAAAATTGCAGATAATATAGATATTAAGGCTTAGTTAGACTAAAATTTAGGGCACGCTTTATTATCCATACATTCGTTCATGTGTACGGGTGTTACCGCCGCATTCAGAGAAAAGGCAATTTAGGACATGGTACCTGTTAAATTGACCCCACGTTTCCTCCATATATACCGGCCATTTATTCAGATGCTTACCTTACAAACCTTCAAAATTTTTGCCGCCCATGAAAAAAAACTATGGACATGTCGTACTTAAGAAATGACGATGAATAAAATCTGCTAGACTTTTTAGGTAAAAAACTATGTAATTTAGTGAATTATAAGATAATTTAAAATCATTAATTAAAGTCGCTGACATAGCCCAATGGATTAGCAAGCTGAAGTGGCAGTGGGCGGGGCATATAGTACACAGAACTGATGGCCTATGGGGCAGAAAGATTTTGAAAAAGAATGCCACGTACCGGCAAGGTGCACAGATGGCCTGATAAAGATTGCAGGAAGCCACTGAATGCAGACTACTTCCAACCGGCCAATTGGAAGACACTGGGGGAGGCCTATGTTAAACAGTGGACGTCTTATGGCTGAAATGATGATGATGATGATAAGATTAGTTAGTCAATACCGAGAACATAAGATTAGCTAAATTAACTCTTAATTTTAGTCAAAAGACATCCATATCCATTTTTCTTAGAGGTGAAAGTGAAGTTTCGTTAAGAGCGATCGTGAAGATCCTAGTCATAACAGCTCATAGTGCAAAGACTAACGCGCACTGTGTTGACTCAACGTAATCTAAACGTAAACGTATGTTGCAATGTCTTTGTTAAAGACAAATACCGTTGTCGACATTTTAAAATATTTGTAAAATATTTTCTCATCTTCCCTTAATTAGTTCATCATCTTGTAACTAGTTAATAAATTAATAAGTAATCTCTCAGAAGAAAGTAGTACGCGATTGTACCAGCGTCAGGCCTACGACACTCCGCGTTTCGGGCGGGATAAATACCTACTCGTCGCGTCCCTTCGAAGGGACTAAAATCAATCGAGGGTCACGCGCGGCGCGCTGTTACACGCTCTCACTACTAAAGGTTCTTTTATACGCGTTCCGACACTTTATACTTTATTCATATAGACTTTATTCACTATGAATAAGAAAAATAAAAGAAACGACGATATTGCGCAGCCTTTGGGTGTACGTATTCATGTTTCATTGACTTCTATATTACATATTGAGTACAATTTAAATATATGGTTAAAAATTAGGAACTATAAAAATATATAAAAACCTCACTCCAATTAACCAAGTCAATCTGAAGGCGTGTTGTCAGGTTCGCAGTTCAGTTAGGTAGGCAAGTAGTTACTCCGTAATTAAATTTCTTAATTAAAATTCTTCTTCTTCTTTTAAATTTCTCCGAAAAATATACGTGCAAAATGAGATATAAAACAATCAAATTAGGTTTGCTATTAATTAAAAATGATAAAATAAAAATATTTTAAAATCTATACATATCTATACTAACTTAAATAAATAACTTACGAATATTTAAAACAAAACGAAACAAAGAAGGAAATATAAAATACAGTGATAAAACAAAACAATATTAACCAATTGCCGCATCCAGTATTCGGATACGCTCGGTGCGCACTACATCTATGGTAGACCGGCGGATCATGTTCTGGCTCGTTGTTTTTGTTGTGTACCTACCCGACTTTATTCTTGTTCCCAATAATACTTTGGTTTTATCTACCGAATTTGTGCGCTCATTGTGTTTATGCGTTATTTTTATAAATGTAATTTCTCAGGAAGTGAATTATGTACCTGTAATTCTTTTGAGAAATAAAGTTCTTAAACCATTAATTAGCAGTGATCGGAATAGGTAGATTGATTTGATTTACTTTGGTAGTGCTAGCATAATAAGGGTATGCCTTATTTTCAAAAAACTGATACAAAGAAATTCCGAAATCCCGGGAGCATATCTATATTAACATCAATGTTTGAGATCATTGACCCCAAATCAATCTACCTACTCCGATCACTGGTAATTAGGCAGGTAGGTACCTACCGACATACTTACGAAATAAAATAACCCTCTATCTTAAGTTTCTATTTACTAGCTAAAATTCAAACTCATTCACGGAATACCATGATAACTGTTATTCGTTTAATTCATCTACAAGTAAAATCTACTAGCTGAATATAATATACATATTAATTAAATTAATATTATTATTATTGCTACAACATACTTTTATTTGTTTGACTAAAGCAACCTTGTCAGATTGTAGTCTGTTGGGTAGTCATAGGCGCCATATATAATTGTCTACACACCTACTTCATGTTAGTTATCGGCCATCGAGTACATACCCTATAGAGCAGCAATACAAACCATCTTTCTCCGAAACTAGTGAGTGATTTTTCACTTACATTTAGTATGAAATGACAGCTCCTGCCAACGCTCGCCCATACAAACACAGCACAGATACAGATTAAAAATTGGCAAATTAATTTGTTTGACAAAATGATAATTTTGTCAAACAAATTATTGACATTTCTACTCTATAAGGTATGTGTAATCGGCAATCGGTAATAATAATTAATCTCCATGGTATCGGCTAAATTCACAAACACAAGTCGCAGCCCTTGCAATAGATAGCTCGAGCGGTAGCTAGGTGACAGGATAAAGTAAAAAGAGCTCTCGCTTGTGGCGTTTTGGTGGATTATCGCTTGCAGTAATGCTTTGTAGGCTATTATAAAATTAGAGCACATTGCCCGGTGCAAGCTAATTTGCTCTTTATTGCCGCACAGTGAGAGTAGATTATCTATTTTAGCAAATTTCTGTAAGTGTCAATTCTGGATTTATCCTATTATATATTCTGTGCCAGCGTCGCCGCGTAGACGGGTTCCCGCCTCGCTCAGCAAAGGCCCAAAACGTCTTAACATGCGTCAATCGTCTGATCTTAGCCTAGTGAAATCGATCAGATGTTAGTAGTGAAGTAGTTTCTTCTGGCAGCAGCCTTGGTCGGCGCGCCCCTGTGAATTCCTTAAAAGGAAGCTGACTTATTAAATGAGCCCCGTAAAAATTCTACTTTAACTAATTACCTAGAACACCTACCACCCCACCTAAAGGGGTTTTATGATTGCTCCGACTGCCCCAGACTTGCATTGTCTTGGTTTAATCAAAGGGCTTGACCCGGCCCTGTGAAGACTGATCAAAAACAGTCAATGTTATTGTTATTACGGCATAGATAATGTGGGTTAAATGATACAACCTTGCATACCCGATTCTCAACTTCGTAGGCGCCTGCGTCGCGTAGGTATTATAATTTAGACCCACTGCACTAATCGGACTATTCATTCCGATTACGTAATCGTTCCATACATATCATTGTTATGATTTTATCGAATCATCGGGACCTCTGCCTCATACTAGTAATTTACATATTTGAAGATAAAGATTTATCTAAATAATATTAATATAGTCTACTTACGTAAGTAGCAGGTATTTTAAATACACAACCTTTGTATCTCAAAGTATGTTTACTGCTTATGTTAATTTTAAAGATTATGTTTATATATATGTAAGGGAAAAAGACCTAAAACGCTCATTGTACGTCAAACTCACCACAAAACGTTGTAATAGTATTTTTGAATCATATAAACAGCTTTAAAATGTTTATTGTTAAAATGGTTTTTGTTAAAAAATGGCTGCAAGGCTCTAAACATTGATTACTCTTATTACTTGACCTGATGATGGGTAGGGTACAGTCCACGGCAATGATGTAACTGTGTTAGGTAAGAAAAGTACCAAATTTTGTGATTAAACATTTTATCTCGAGGTCGATGGTACCTCTAAAACCCTGAGGTCAAGTGAAATATCTCTGAATTTACACTAAAATTTATCAGTTATGTGTGTATCCGATACACTACGTACGCAAGCATTAATTATACCTACATATCTTTAAAAAAAGGAATGGTGCAAACTGCAATCCCTAAACATGAGTAAACAGCAAATAATAAAATTTGGAGACGTAGTTTTGAATTAATCGAATTTCAAGCCAATTCCTAAAATCACGAATTTTGAAAATTCATTCCTTGTATTCTGCTACTGCTGCTAAACACAATTTTTTTGTAATTCAAAAATACGTAAACTAGAAATTAAACTAGCGCAAGATTTGTTCGTGCTCGAATTCAAGAATCATTTCTAAAGTTTCAATAAGTAAATTTTATTTAAAAAAAAAACGATGCAAACAAAAACATTGAATCTCTCATCAGCTGGCACCGACTCCAAAAGTAACTGATTAGGTACTTAAGTGTTAGGATTATTTTTAGCATTTTAGTGTTTTGAAGTCGGTTTTATTTTTTAAAATAAAATTTACTTATTTCATCTATTTTTAATCTAACTGCTGAACACCGATTTCATCCCCTATTTTCCTACCCTTAGGGGTGATTTTTTTTTTGCAAACTTTTATCATAGCATCTTTGAAATATAAGCTATTCAATAAACAAAAATCATCAAAATCGGCTCATATTTGTCGAAGGTAACAAGAACCACAACCAAAATATTATCTGGGTATATATTTGTTGATTTTCTCAAAAAGTTCTAAATCAATTTCGATAAAATTTATATGGGACCACCTCTGAAGTATGATCTACCAAACAAAAAAAGAATCATTAAAATCGATTTATGATTGGCGGAGTAATCGCGTAACATACATACAAAAAAAAAAACATACAGTCGAATTGAGAACCTCCTCCTTTTTGAAGTCGGTTGAAAATGCGTCTTCAGCTAGATATGATATAGCGATTTATTGACACCAACTGTTTTGTTTTTGATATGATAGAGTTAGCCGCCATGTTGAATCGCTATATTATTATCATATCGTGTTTTGGTGGTCATGCTATACAGGGTTATTTGTAAAACATCAACAACCTCCTAGGGGCTGATTGTAGTGCTCAAATACAACAACTTCTTCTATGGAACCAATTGAACGCAAAAAAAATCACTTTCCCATAACGAGCCGCCACCAGCTGACATCAGTTTGTATTTTTAGATTTCAATGTTGGGCCCATAGAAAAAAAAGTTGTACTTGAGCACCAGAATCGGCCCCTAGGTCTAGGAGGTTGTTGATGTTTTACAAATAACCCTGTATAGGGGCGCTGGGCATGTGTGTGTCGGGTTCGCGTCTCGAACTGAATGAAAGAAACGGAGGTACGCTAGTTCGAATCCCACCTGACCAGTATTTTACATTTAACATAGTCTAAATTTTTTTTTCTTTTTATATGATTTTAAACTCTTGGTTTGTAAGCACTTAAATGAAATATGCAAATTTATGGTTTGAGATTTGTGAAAAATGTTTATTTCAGAAAAATACGAGCTCGTAGGACGCCTCCTGAAGCCCGGCGAGGAGCCCACGAACTACTCCGACGAGGAGCCGGAGGACACCGACCACTCGAGCGGCACGCCCACCGACAAGAAACACGATTAGAGCCACCCGCGCACCTTCGAATGCTTCATACGTCCGTAAACTCTTTCACTTGCCTTAGTCTCACCTTGTCCGCTCGGAGCGCCCCTAGGCAAACATTCTTCTCAAACTTCTCTGGGCTCCATATAGCGGCCAAGCCAAGAGCCATCATACATCGGATGGCTGCCTTGTGCGTCCCTAGCCTAAGTGTCGATTGCCGCCTAGTGTATGGAAAGATGCCCAGAGAAGTGAATGTTTTATATCGCGAGTTAGTGCCAAGCGTCCACATAAAACTCTCAAACACAAAAAATACGATATAAATGGCGCACGGTGAGTAACAAATTACTAGGTGTAAACAAAATAACGCAAAGCCTTGCTGTGGCTACAAGCTAATATTCTTCATGGCAAACTCGCTTATGCAGCCATGCCAATAAAATGCAATTAAATGTGACAAAGACGTTTACGCCAGAATCCATATCTTCTCAGAACGTGGCAGTGTAGCCACAGCATTAAAAGGTGTTTTTTTTATATTGAGTTCTTTTATCTACAACTTTTAAACAGAAAACATCATCTAAATTTCAAAAAAAGAACTACCGTTTTGAGTACAAGAATCGGCCCTCAAGAGGTTTTGCTTTATTACAATTATACCTTGATGCGTTGCGTCTACGTGCCATATAAAATTCATCGAGCGAGAGCACCTGTCGCGTTTTACTTTATGCTCCTAATTGTGCTGGTCCGCCTGGTAGGAACTTAGTATGACCTCTTGTAAGGTGGGGTCTCTGTACTAACGCAGTTACGATTAAATGTTAAAACCAGGATTCCCAAAATGTTGACACGGCACTTTGGTCACAAAATCAGTTTTAACATAACAATCTGAGAAAACAAAACACGTCGCTTTGCTTACTCTTCATAGCGCCCGCGCAAAGTTTAAGAACCTCTGGTCTGAGTCATGAACAAAATATGATGAGAACATGAACAAAATCCACTACAATTTATTTTTAGATCAGTTATTTTGTTACAGAAAATCTTTGTTGTGTCTCTACGTCGATCTTTTTATAGCTAAAATGGCAGCTGCGTTTATAACCTTTTTAACCGTTAAATTATTTTCAAATTGAATTTATTATTGCAAGCAAAAATTTTGTAATTTTTAGACTGGTATTTTTTTAAATTAATTAAACTTCATCTCTATAGCGACTCCACCTTATTGTTCTAACAATCCACGTGCCACAGTGCCGTTACTAGGGCGGTGCCAGGCGACCAGGCACCTATGCCGGGCGCAAAAATGCCTAGACAAGACCCATGTATTGGCGCAGTTATAGAAGCTCGCACTGGTTGCGTATAATAAGGCTATCTACGGCAATGCTTGGCAAAAAGTCTAATGTTGACGATAAAAATCTCAATTATTTTATTAATATAATTAGAACTTGCCCCTTACATCATCGTGGGTAGCTCTCAACACGTTACGATAACGAAAACGAGGTTTGCGAGTGTTATTTTTCAAAGTTTTAAGTGATTCTTCTGTCTACATAATTTTGTACTTACATAATGTAAACAGTCAAAGCCGCGCTCATCCCTATTCTCTCGTTGTTCTTAAGGTAAAAAGAGTAGTATTTTTACACGAAATATGATGAGGCGTCTTAATAAATAAATAAATTGTGCTGTGTATATTATCCTTTATCTAAATTCTGTTAGTGCTGTGACATAAGTTTTATTTTGTAGTTTTTCTAAAGAGCTACTTTATAAAATTAACAACAATTAATAATTCAAACAATTGTCTGTCTTGGCCTGGCAATTTGTATTCATAGTGGCTGATTAAATCATTTGATTAAAATGTTCCGATTTGATAGCACTGTGTGAACTACAATATGAGTGTGTTAACTACCTTTCATAGGGTAATATGTAGCTCGAAAATACAATAACTTTATGAGTTCAATATTAAAATTGCAATTTAATTGCAAAACTAAAATCTCTTCGTCACAGTAAGTTGCTGATCAGCTGTTAAAGGATGGGAAAAAAATACTTTTAATTTGAGACTTCTTCAAGGGACTATCCTTGTAAAAGTTGTTGATTTGAGCAGTAGAAGTATCCTCTGATTGGAAGTTAACTATTATAATATGACCTATGTTAACTATTGTATAGTTCTTAATACTTCAAAATCTAAAGGCAGAAGTAGTAGAAAAGTTTACATCAATTATACATTTTTATGCATATTAAATGTCAATTTTATCATAAATGTGTAAAAGTAAAATGCTTTTTGTGATACATAACAAACTTGCGCCAAATTCGCTGTAGACTTTGTTTACACAAATAAAATCTTGTCCGGTGAATCTTTCTCTTATTTTGACGACACGTATTTTTTTAATACTTCAAAATGTTCATTTGTAAAATAAAAACTGACAGCTTTTTGTCTCTAGTCTATTGCCAATTTGGTCTAAGTAAAGTTTAGTTCTCTAGTATGTACCATTTTTATATGTTTGGTCCGAAGAGGATGATAAACAAGTGAACTGCTATTATGTAGGCTTGTTCAGAATGTTTTGATTAAGGTAAACAGACAGTCTCGTGGAAGAGAGCGTGCCAAGTCCATGTTTAATTTTTTACTTCAACAGATTTATATTTGTTAAGTTTGTTCGAGAATGTCAGTTTGACCTTTGCTACTTAACACAGTCGCGAGTTCAAATATGATAATTTTTAAACTTGTATATCTATACTGCCACTTTAGAATAACTGATTCTATTTTAAAAATACAATTTCGGAAAAAAATAACATGTGGCTTGTTTGACTGAAGGAGTCTAAGCTCGAAGGTGAAGTTAGATTTTATTGTATATGGAAATATATTCTATCGTTTCAGTTTAACTGTTGCTTATTGCAGATTTTTGGATATAATATATTTACAGTTTGATGAATTGAAAGACTGAGTGATGGCATATTAATTTGAATAAATTATTAAGGAATTAACAGAAATATTGCGCATTCCTATTCCTATTTTGGTTGCAAAATGTTAATTTCGTGCCAACAATGAAAAAAAAAAATTTTACTTTCGGCTAATTTAGAAAACGAAAAGACTTAAAAAATGAGTTATTTGGGAAAGTGCATGTGTTTTTTGCAAATTAAATAACTGAATAACTTATCAGTGTTGGTTTTGGGGAAGTAAATCTACTAGAGAAGTGATAAATGAACGGCAAAATATATTTAATAGGCAGGTGTTAAGGTGCGCGGCCTGTCAATGTAAAGGAGAGTACTTGTACTGAACTCACTGAGAGCACTTAAATGATGTTCGTACTAGAGTTGTAAATTGACGGTCATATACTATAAGCGTCCGTAATTTATGATAAATGCTTGGTCACATTGGACATTTATTGTCACGATGGTATAAATAAAAAAAAGAATAATTCCACTAAAGTAAGTCTTAAATGTAAATGTAAAGTAAGTCTTAATAAGTATTTGACAATAAACACATACAATAAAACATGTAATTGGATCTGGATCGAACTCAAAAAAAAAGCACGCGTAACGATACGACACTTATTAGCTTGTTCTGGTTGTGTTGTTGCTTGCAGAAAGATTTTAGAAATTTCTCTTAAAATAATGCATTTATTTGTGACCAAATGATTTTATTTCATAGTTTGTCAATAGAATTGAATGTGACGTTAGTGACAATAAATGTCCAAAATGTCCGGTCACATTGAGAAAATGTCCAATTGGCACAGTCATATTGGTCAGACATTTAAACGTGACGGACACTTTACAACTCTAGTTCGTACAAAACAAATTAATTAAAAAAGCAACGTAATGAAAAACTATTGTTGTGCTTATTCACTGATCGACATACACGTATTAATATGCTTCCAGGGAGTACACACACACTCGTGCAAAAAACTAAACTTATTTGCGAGTTCGCGAACTGTGCCCTCCTAATGCTGAGTCTCCTTACTCCTTTGTTTTCAATTAAAAAACGTTCACTTGTTCGGGGTTCCCTCGTCAAACGTCAGATCGTTCTAAATTGTCAGCAGGTTCGGTTGAACAACAATATTTTGCAAGTTTTTGAGAGCAGGAGACTCGTTATAATACGTGCCTAACATTGCCATTGGTCATCATCACATGTGTCGAAGTTAAGAGGCTAAAGTAATCGATGAATAAAATGTCTATGCGTTACGGGGCGGTAAAAATTCATGGGACCTATTTTTTTATGATGTCTCATCTTAACCGTAGTCACGTTATCACGTTTGTTATTTATTAAGCTGCGCGGTGGCCGATAAACCCCCCTGAATCTATAGCGGTAGTTTTACCCCGCATAGAATTGAACTTTTACGTATGTGCATTCTGTTACCTTACCTCTCCACTTCTTCAATAATATTATTTAGGTGTACAGTAGGTATATGCATTTAGGTAATTTCATACTAATACAGACAAAATCATTCAGGACTCTAAACACACTGACCCTGGCCTTCTACCCCTGACATACGGTACTTAAAACTTTAGCAGTGTATTCGTTCATGTTATAAATTAATATGTGTTGCAAGTGAAGAAAAGCATAAAAAAATTAAACGTGCATAATAATTATGTAACTTGACGTGTATGTGTAATTTAAAAGTGTGGGTCTCAACATTTTTACTTGGTGTGCGAGTTTTATACGTTTTGTTTGTCCCTTTTGTTAACGTTCTCGTAAGTGATACGATATTTTGAGGCGAATTCAGCATTAGATACAGAACCTGATAAAACGCTTTATGCAATATTAAAATCTAACATTTATGTTTAAAAATATAAACACAGATTAAATGCCTATTCTATTAACATACTAAAAAAAGTACAAAATTAATGAGCGCCAGCCTAAAATATCTATTTCATGCGATAAATTGTTTGTTATAATCATTGTTCGTTATTTTTTTTAAATTAGATTATGATTGATAGTAATATAAGGATTCCCGTTGTATATTTCATTTATGGAACTTGGGATAAAGGATTTTGTTATTCCTATATTTTTAAGTGCTTCGTAGTCTACGTTGGCATTCACAAATTGATGTGTGATGTTGCGGAACAAGCTTTATAACATTAATCGAGTCTGAGTTTGTATGTTATAAATATTAAGATATGTTATTAATAAATAAGCGATCAGCTCCAAAACGATTGTCCTTTTTTGACAGAAATGCACAGCTCATTAAGGCAATATTTTATAGTTATCTGTGATGGTTGTTTTCGGTCGGTAAATTCTCAGATTTATCTCGAAAACATGCTGGAATTTTCTAAAACAATGTTCGAAAGCAGCTAAAGTGCCTGTATTCAAATTCGTAATGAGGTTGAATGGCGAACAAAAGTGAATATTAAATACTCGCTTCGCTTTACACAGAACGAAGTAACACGGCACGCGTCGTAACGCGCTTGCCGTCTAATTGGTTTTCTATTATCTTTTGCTGTTTTACAAAATCCTAAATAATCAAGATCATACCTGCTGCGTGCAAAACGTCTGTAACGGCTACGAAGTATACAGGGTGTCTCACTATCCACTTAACTTTGAAGTTTAAGATAACTAAGTCATTATACTATAAGGAGTACCTATGTTTTATTTTTTGATTAAAGAAAAACTGCATTTAGAGTTCGTGTCCGAGTCAGGAATAGAACTGACAAAAACTCAAATGAATGGTTTCTTATGGTATTTAATCGATTAAAGATTTGTTTGTTTAAGATATTTGAAACATATTTATGACTAAGACTTTTAATAATAAAAACAAATTATATGGATGCAGTTTATTTAAAATAAAGTTTTCATACAGTAAAATTCATACATATTCAATCTGAGTAGGTACTTACTCTTTAGTGTTTATTGTAATAAGAAACCCTGTATAATATCAATCTACGGTGCCGGCATACCTAGATTGCCATAAATTCTTTACATACACAATAAAAACTTGCAAATAAATAAGCGTTAATTCTTCGTCAATTTATTATTTAACAGTGGAGATTGTTAGCCTTTACAAAGTTTTATTGTGGAGTGTTTTAGTGTCTGTTGGAAAGAGCGGAATAATGTTTATGGTTCGAGAACTGTTCAGACCCAGATGTTTTATCTTGTAGGGTAAGATTGTGAGTTAAATGTACTTTACAGCACAGCAAAATGTTACTAATTCTAAAATTAACTAAAATGTTTATTTTAACAATGTCACTTAATTAAAGCGTTTTATATACATGTTCGTTTTTATTTATTCAAGTATTTTAATAAACCTATTCTTCTTTTGTTAAAACAAGTGTATGCACAAGTCGATTGCAACTAGCGAACGCCGTCCATGGCTTGTTAGCGCCACTGGCGTTGGAGTAATTATATCTTAGTCAGTCTAAGAGTAACAGTGTGCACAGTAACCACGTAATCGGCTGCTCGTGTACAACTTCTACCTATTAGAGCAACATCGAAATCGAAACAGAATGGAGGTGCTCTTTTTTCTTCAAAATTCGATACTACTCTAAATGTTGTAAAAAAAATCGTACTACTTTTTCTTAAAAAAATATGTAATATCGAATTTTGAAGAAAAAATTGATGCTCAATAGGTTGTCATCAAGGTAGATCGTTAGTTAGTATAGAGCACGTGTATTTTCTATTGCGGTTTCGATGTTGCTTGAGCTCCATATTAAAAAATTGTTGTTTCGAACATGATTATAATTTTGATTAAATCGCAACGACTTAGTACTTCTCGCTCTCGCAGGATAACGAGCGAGTGAGATATCACAATTACCGATCTCATTTTTTATAGGCACAGGTTGTAATTAGATTTTGATAAGCAAAATAATTATCAATAGAAATTGTAACTACGGAAGTTGTTAATTCAGTAATAAAACACATCATTTACATAGATATTACAATATTTATTAGTGGGGACTTACATAAAAATTAAAAATAGTTGTGTAGATATAAATTCGTTTGTAAATAGACAACATGTTCTGCCAAACATAATAGTCTAAGATCCGGTATTTGAAATATCTCCCCTAATCTGTTATTTAAGGATGACTCAGATTATATGTTAGAGATAATAGATATGTAGGTAATGATATTGATTAATCGCACATGGGTTGTCCAGCTAATCGCGTGCTGTTAGTTATTGTTTTCTCTATTTAACTTTTTTGGCTTATTTTCCTCAATTTGTAATTTATAAAAATCAAGCATTAGTTAAAAGAATATGACACAAGGAATAAGAAAAATATAAATTGCCTCTTCGTCTATCCTCTCAACTACGAGTATAAAGTTGCGAGGTATAAATATCACCTGTTTATTAAGTTCTTTTCCTTTCATTTCATATACAATGTTATTAAATAACTGATGGTTAGAGTATATTAATAACGCTTGATCGCTTGTTTATACATAGCAAATTCATTGTTGTGCGGAGGGGAAAGTAAAGTAGACAACTATATTTTTCCTATTCCTTGTGTCATATTCTCTTAGATAATGTTCGATTTTTAAAAAACACAATCAAGACAGTTGATCCAAAAATTTAAAAAATAATCGGCAAGCGATTTAGCTAGCAAGCTAGCAACCCATGTGCGATTGAATAATCTAAGTATTATCTAACATGTAATATTAGTCATCGTCAAAATAACAGATGAGGGTAGATATTTCTAATACGGGATTTCGTACTATGATGTGTTTAAAATTTTGAGTCGTCAACAGAATAATTACATAAACATTAATTCGTTTACAATCTACATTTTCTAAACAATGAACATCAATTGAAAGCGGTTGACACCGACCGGCAGAGGTACCTCATCGCCTACAACATCGATAATAGAGGGAGTGACAGTGGTGAGGCGGGAATCCCTCCCTACTCCTCGGACTGGTTGGATTCAGTCTGTTCTTCGGGTGTTTCGTTGTTTGACTTCTCGTCTGAACTAGCAGCGCCAGGCTCCTCAGTCGAGCCTCCTTCGTCGCTGCTAGCATCGCTCGAGTCATTATTATTCTCTCCGACGTTATTATTATCAGCCACGTCACTAGCTTCACCCGAGTCGTTGTCCTCAGAGCCATTGAGCTGGCGCACGGCGGCCTGGCCTTCCCCGGCGTCAGCGTCGTCTAATGGACTTGGGCTAGACACGATGCGGACCAACCTCCAACCTGATACTCCACCACAAATGTTAACCTACGAAAAAATAATTAAATCCTTGATCTACAGATTTATAAAAGGTGATACCTACTGGTCACTTAAGATCACCTCGTTTATCGTGCAAGACCTATAATTTAATATTAGCTATAATTTAATATAATTTAATTTTATATATTTTAACGATAGCATGTCATTTAGAAACTACCAAGTCCACCTGCAAGGTGGACAGACGACCTGGTAAAGATTGCAGAAAGCCGCTGAATGCGGGCCGCTTCCAACCGGCCAATCTGGAAGTCACTGGGGGAGGCCTATGTGCAGCAGTGGACGTCCTATGGCTGGAATGATGATAAATGATAATTTAGAAACTTACAAGCCGTATAAACGTGAACTTATATGGCCCCACGTTGGGCGCCACTTTGCCAAGATAAAACAAAGTGTAGGTAGGTACGTAGAAAAGCAAGTTATTTTCCTCAAACTACATTACTCAGTATTACGATGTAACGTACGTCGATTTCGTCCGGCTCGTCCTCGGGCACGAGCCCGCGCGCCGTGCGCAGGCGCTCGAACAGGAGCCTCTGCCGCCGCACCTTCTGCTTCACCATGTTGCAGAACGGGACGACGCAACCCATGTCCTGGGAATATGATAATAGACGGTGGAAAATCTGTATTGACAGTGAAAAATAAACAACTAATCGCTAATAAACTACAACGCATAATTATACTTGCAACTTTTACAATTTCACAATGGAACCAACATCAAACAAAGTTAAATGTTCCCACAAAACCCTTAAGAGCTGGTGGCCTATTTAGGTCCCGTAAAAGGAAGTTATATTAAAAGAATGGGACTGATTATGATTACGGACTTTTAAATCGGCCTATAGTGTAAGTTTGCATGTTATATTTTATGGCTAAATAGGTGTTGATCATTATTTTCTCTACTTTATCAGCTTATTACCTACCTAATTTGAATTTGTGAGTGGTCTTTTGATTCCCATCAATAGACAAGCACACATTAAAAACGATTTGTGATCGATCGATATTTATAGTAATTCAAACATACACATACCCTACAGAGCAGCAATACGAACCATATTTCTCCGAAACTAGTAAGTGATTTTTCTCTTACATAGTATAAAATGATAAGTCCTGTCCACTTTCGGCAATACAAAAAAGAACAGATACAGATTAAAAAATGGACGACACAAGCAGAAGCTGCGTGTCACGTAAATTAATATGCTGCGGTGGATGTGCGGAGACACGGGGAAGGACCGCGCATCCGCGGTAGCCTTCGTGTCCGTGATATTTTAAGGAGAGTCGCCTACGCTGGTATGGTATGTTTTGCGGAAACCGGCAAGCTACGTAGGAAACAAATATCTGGCCATGCCGCCACCGCCCGGTCCTGGCAAAAGGGGTAGACCCACGATGTGCTGGCTTGACGTTGTGAGGGCTGACATGCGTGCCAATGATCTCACAACTAGAGACGCTCGAGACCGTGCGAAATGGAGGAGTAAATCAAGAAAAGCGGACCCTGGGCTCCAAAGCAATGGCTTTGGACGCAACCGGGATAGCCCGTTTATATGAAGAAGAAGAAGACAGATTAATAAAGTACGAAAAAATTTGTCGAAGAAATCATATGACATTTCTACTCCATAGGTTGTGCTGTGGTTGTGCATGAATTCTAATTACCTATCTAACTATCGGCCGATCTTAAATCTGTATGTATGTGTGTGGTCTTAAACCACGTAATGAGTTCCTGATCTGTTAAACAACAACTTTTATTATGGATACAAAATATCATAGAATAGGTACACCTGTTCCTGTGTCTTTATCAGCAGTACACCTATCAATCCAAATACGGGAACTTTTAAAGTTTAATTTAAACCTAGTCAATGTAAATGCAAAATAAGAAGTGAATTCACCTTGCAGCTCTTCGCATGGTAGCAACACAGCGCAATCAGTTGCTTGCAAATCGGGCATTTCCCTTTATTTTTGCGCTGGCAGATGCTGGTGTGGATGACGACGCGCTTCATCTTGGGGCAGGCGGGCAGGCGGCAGTACGCGTCGGCGCAGGCGCACGAGTGCGCGAGCGCCGCCACGCCCTGCTCCACCGCCGCGCGCCGGTGCTGCGCCACCAGCTGCACCGCCGACAGGTCGAACCGCACGTCCATGTCCACTTTGTGTGGGCACATCGACTCTGACGATCGCTTCTGACGCCGCTGAAGCTACTCTTAGCCCACGGTGCGACTGTAAGAAAAGAAAAAAAGATTAGAGACAGCCACTCGAGTTAATGTGGTAAATACCACATAAGGGTAAAGATATTTATGTATGCAAGCAAGTACATAAAAAGTATTACTCGCTAAATTATCTAATAAATCTTAAGCTATGGCGTTGCGCAGACGAAAGACTTACCGTACCGTACCTACTTTCTAGGACTAAATTCAACCTTGCGCATTTTTACAGAGCATGGATTCGACGGACAAAAAAGACCTTCGTCTGTGCAACACCTAACGCTAGCATGCTTAAAGGTACTAGATAAATTATTATAAAAGTCATATGAGTACATGACTCGAGCATGATCCATGAGCACCGCCACTGGATTAATTTAAAACAAAAATAAAAGTTATTAAGTATTTGCGATTTGTACGTGTTTTAAATATATTTAATACTTAAATAGAATGATAGTAATTCGCTTTGCAGTCACTTGTACAATAAGCATACAACTACTTAATTAATTGAAACAACTAGTAAAAACCTCTAACTAGGGACATAATATTTAACAAAGACCTTCAGGAAAAGAGTGTCACATGAGAAATCACTTTTCTTCAAATAAACAAACCAATAGGTACTTAATAAACCTAAGTTCGCACCTATTATAGTTATTTTTCAGAAATCTTAGCTTTATGAAAATCTGGCGGCGCTCATGGTTATTAATCTAAAATGATTTAAGTCTGATAACTCTAAGCTGCAGACTGGAATGTAGCGTTATAACGAAACTTCCTTAATGGTTTTCTTGTTCCGACTAGACAGGCGGCTGTTACTGCCAAACCTGCAAAATCAAAAAAACAAGTTACTTTTGTTTGTGTATTAACTCCTACAAAAGTTATGAAGGCAATATTTTTAGTCATTGCTTGTGACTTCTAAGTCCTGCCACTTATTTATCATGAAATTGCGTCTTTTTACCTACCTAATTTAATATTTGCAGATGAATCGTCAATAATATACCGCATGCGCAGTGCAGCCTTTACTGAATTAAGAATGATGGACCAAAAAAAAAACAGAAGTTGCATGCACATAAAATCTATAGTTATTTTGGGAAATATCATAGAAAGCTTTTTCAATATAATTACTAAGAATGTAGTCAAATTAATGTATGTACTAATTAGATGCACTTGATGCAACTAAGTAATGCATTTTGTTGACACTGCATCGTAATAAATTACCATGGTGGTACACTGCGACATTTGACATGACTACAATATAGGTAAATGCATTAAAAAAATACATTTATAATTATTGCATATTTAAGTGCATAATGCAATAAAAAAAATTGTATTCAGGTACCATTATTTGTTATTCAATTCAAGATCTAAAAAATCTATGCCCGCCACTCCTTAATTAATTTTTTTGTAGGTAATAACTTTTTATTCGACTTTATCTGTACACATAAAACTACCTACCCTAATAATAAACTAACCTGACGAGGCAAACATAAAATTTTATGTATAGTTAGGTAGGTATTATTTTCAATTTAATGACCAACATAAAATATTTTCCCTATTTAATCGGAGCAAATATGCTATTCCCATGTCACTTTGCTTTTCTTGGATAAAGGTTATTAAAAAAATTAAGCATTTCCTTATTCAAATTAATTAAAAAGCGCTTACCCCTTCCTGAAATTGAATGCCCAGCTTCCCAGGTCCTGAGTTATCGATCGAGAGCCGAGCGGGGATGCCATGTGAGAATTTTAGCCTAGCACTTAGATCAAAAACTACACCAACTGACTGAAAGGACACAAAGTTTAAAAACTGTATGACTAAGTTACGGACTTACTATATTAACTTTCGTACCTACATCAAAAAGCATTAATTAAACGTAAACTTGTAGATTTGTTAAAGTATATTTACGCTGTTTTCAAGTGTAGTGAACGGACTAAGGCATTGACATGTGACGTCGTTTCAGAACCTAGTTCATAACAATCAATATCTCGAAAAGATATTTATAGCACAACTATCAATTTGATGTATGCGCCTATTATGGGTTTGGAAATGTGTAGAAAAAAGTTTCTACTACTAGAATAAGTTGTTTATTATGTACATTCAACGGCAGGTCAATCTAACCAAAAAGTTAAAGGTCATTGAACCGATTTTCAACTAACACGTAGAAAACAATATGAATTGAGAAAATTTGATGTGGTGGTGGTAGGTTGACGAGCTTTTGCCTGTACTAGTTGTCCCGTCGAACTTCGTACCGCCTCTTAATTTCATTTTTGTATTTTTTTTCCGATGTTTTAATTATTCTGCTATTCGGGTCAGACACAAATTCAACAAAATAATCAAAGATCCCAAACATTTGTCTAGCCGTTCTTGACTTATAAATTATGTAACCAAACCAACTTTGTTTTATAAATATACAGGGTGGCCGGAGAGTTGACGTTCAAAGGTAAAATTTAGGTGCCTCATATTAAGGTATCCAAATCACCCCCATGTATGTTCTACGATTTTGCTTAGTTGAGTACTCGGTGTTCGTTTTTTCAGTGATAATTAATAGCAATACTTACAAGTACCACCCTAAAAACTACAATCTGTCTGGATATTGAGGAACTTGCTTAAAATTTTGTCGCAAGTCCGAAATTACCGACCAAACTTGGTGCATGCACATGTTTGATGTATAAAAAAAAATGTTTAAAGGGAACCTGTGGATTCTAAATATTGTTAAAAACTGTCTAAGACATTAAGCAATAAAGTGAGGTCAAATAAAATTGTTGTCAACTGGGGTTTATTTTCTGTAACTGACCCTTAAAGTCTAATGACGCATTTTATCGGGGTAAAAATACTATTTTATTTTATTACAATTGTTAGGTTTCTTCGAGTTATGATGTTTTTTGATCATTCTTTTTTATCTTGATTAACACAATATGAAAATGAAGGAACAAGGAAAAAGGTCAGGAACTAACCATAATTAGGTATCGTTTGTGATAAAGCAGGTATAGTCCAGTCATTATAGTAAGTTCACCTCGGAATTCGAGATACCCAGCTGTAAGTCTGTAAATACTTGTATATTGACACCCCAAAAGTGGTCTCAAAACCTACATATGGTAGGGTGTACGCAACTATTAAATTTCAAGGTCAAAGGTCACAAAAATCAGTTTTTTGCGCTTTTTTTGCTATTTGTATTTATTA
Organism: Anania hortulata; assembly: GCA_963576865.1. Taxonomy (NCBI): domain Eukaryota; kingdom Metazoa; phylum Arthropoda; class Insecta; order Lepidoptera; family Crambidae; genus Anania; species Anania hortulata. The sequence continues at coordinate 18,254,574 of OY756394.1, forward strand.
TCAATATTGTAGAATACAAAATTCCCTACAAATTTTGTCAAAAAAAAATTTTTATACGATAACCATTTTCGAGATAGAGGGCGGAGAGCGCGCGGCACAGGATCACTTCAGGTCAACCGGTGCCTGCCCAAGAAGATGATTAAAATTATAAATTGTAGTTTTTGTACCCTTTATTCCATTTTTTTACTTTTAATAAAAATAAATGTATTGAATGATATTTTTAAATAAAAAGATTATTTCATAATTTATTTGTTTTTTTTTCATCATGTAAGAAGTTATTAATATTAATTAGGTTACAATTCAAACATAATTCCTATATTTTCATTAATAATTCTGCAATTACATGGGCAGGAAAGTGTTGTTAAATAAATTAATACTGAATAAAAAGTGTATAGGTTAGGAAAAAAATGATAAAATATAATATAATAGTTAATAAAAATTGACAAATATTTATAATCATTGATTTATCGAAAGTTCATCAACTATATATGGCGCGTTTTCGACCGGAGGCACCGGTTGACCTGAAGTGATCCTGTGACCGCGCGCTCTCCGCCCTCTATCTCGAAAACGGTTCACCGTATGAAAACATTTTTTAAACAAAATTTGTAGATAATTTTGTATTCTCTAGTGATGGGCAGTGGATAAATACTCAAATAGTAAATACTCGGATATTTATCCAAAATGGATAAATACTCGTTTTTATCCATTTTTATCTGATATTTACTCAAAATCATGGATAAAAATCTTTTCAGCTGTACCCACACACAACTTTTGTTTTTCTGTTCTACATTTAACGAATGGTTAATATTACGTGTCCGAATACAATGTCATTAAAAATATATATTGTAGTTTTAGCAAGGTTGCAGTGTATCAAGTCACAGTAATTGTAATAATAATAATATAATATGTAGTGGAACTCAGTCCCGTCCTTGAAACAATTAGCCTTTCTTGCTCTTGCACACGTTGCGCACAGATCTGCTTAGAAATAGTTATTTGATAATGCGAGGCTGCAAAGTTGGTTTTTGGTGCGAGTACCTACTTTTATCAAAACTTCAGCAAGGAAATCTGAAATGAATCTAGGATTGTTGTTCAAATACAGAATCCTGAGCGTAGCAAGGGTTTCAAAGGTACGAGATGCAAATAACTTTGCTGCCGAGTGAAACAATTTTTCACCTCACCACAGCGAAGAAAAGGCTAGGTGCAAAAAAATTGCTTAGTTTTTAATTTGTGCTTATTCATTTGATTGATTTTCTTGTTTCTGATAGTTTAATAAAGTATGTTAGCATTATAGTCTCCGAAAACGTTTTCGCACCTTTAGAATGTCTCCATGCATTCAACAAATTGTACGCTTTTAAGTACTTTTCACGCGATTTTTTCGGTAGAAAACTTAATTCGGCACTATGTACCGCTTGTACTAACTCTGCAGTGTTAAATTATTATCTTCTTCGCTGGTGGACTCGCTCATATTTAATGAAATTACGATTTTCAAATCAAATTATGGAAGATGAATTAAATAAAGAGAACATTTTTTATTTATTTAGTCAAGTGCTGCCACCTGTGGCTGACCAGTGCAATTCTTCTTCTTCTTCATCTGTACGGACAATCCCGGTTGCGTCCAAAGCCGTTGCTTTGGAGCCCAGGGTCCGCTTTCCTTGATTTACTCCTTCAGTTAGCATGGTCTTGAGCGTCTCTAGTCGTGAGATCATTGGCACGCATGTCAGCCCTCACGACGTCAAGCCAGCATTTCTTGGGTCTACCTCTTTCGCCAGGATCTGGCGGTGGCGGCATGGCCAAACATTTGTTCCCTACATAGCTTGCCGGTTTCCACAAAACATGGCCGTACCAGCGTAGGCCTCTCCTGCATTTTGTCTGCAATATCACGGACACGAAGGCTACCGCGGATGCGCGAGTTCTTCACGCGGTCCTTACGCGTGACTCCGCACATCCACTCCGCACGCAGCTCCTGCTTGTGTCGCTCAAGTAGCGGCCACGCTTCGCTGCCATATGAAAGGACAGGCCTAATGATGGACTTATAGATCTGTCCTTTCTGCTTAACCAGCATTATGGGGTCACAAATGACACCAGTCATCTCTTGCCATTTGGCCCACGCAGCAGTAATGCGTGCTTTGATGTCGCAATGGATGTCTCCCAAAGCATGAAGTACAGATCTAAGGTATTTAAACTGTTCCGTACGCTCGACTTTGTCTATGCCTATGCAGGCGGACGTTGGATTTGTAGAGTTACAGGCTAGGTACTCGGTCTTCGCCACATTGAGTTTCAGACCACCGCTCTCAAGCGACTGCTTCCACTCGTTCACCCGTCTCACCAGCCTGCTTACAAAATGCACCTTGGTGCAAAATGAAAAGTATATTCGGTTTCCTATGTTAGCCCGCGTCATCGCTTTGAGTTCCCCCCGTGCTTCGTCCGTCGGTCAGTAGTAAGCTTTGTGGTTACGCATTTTTTCACATAACTGTCCTATTATCGGAAGTCCGAAAATATTTCTCATACCATTTTACTTCATAATGATCACTCTTCATAAAAATATTAAACTTATGAACATCAGAATTCATCATGGAAGATAATTAATTTAATTTATGTACACATTACAACACGCCTCATGTTGGCGGTGGGGATTACGGCCGTCCCCACACGGCACCGAACACGAGCACCTGTATCACGAGACGGGCAGCAGCATCTGCGTGTGAAATCCTATAAAAAAACTGCGATCATCAACCGGCCTGACAAGGGTGGTGAGAATTGGCAATTCCCCCCAATGATAGAAGTCATTGGGGGAGGCCATGTTCAGCAGTGGACGACCGATGACTGTTATGATGATGATGATGATGTACACATTTAGTTGTATTCAAATACCATAAAATAATGAAATAACATGTTAAGCATTTGATAGCTGTTCTTTTGGCTATTATTCATTATTTATAGTTTAAAAACGCAGAAACACATATTTTATCTTGAAATTACTTATTACCTACATTCTAATTTCGAAATTTACGTTAAATAGAAATAAAAATGTTCAAAGAGTATTTATCCACCTTTTTGGATAAATACTCGAGTAAGAATGGATATTTATGAGTATTTATCCATTTTTAGTATTTATCCGGATAAAAACCCATCACTAGTATTCTCCAATATTGATACTAAATAAAAATAGCAAAAAAAGCGCAAAAAACGGATTTTTGTGACCTATGACCTCGAAATTTAATAGTTGCGTACACCCTACCATATGTAGGTTTTGAGACCACTTTTAGGGTGTCAATATACAAGTATTTACAGACTTACAGCTGGTGATCTCGAATTCCGAGATTCTTACCTAATTTAAGCTTAAATGACTGGACTAGTAGCCGCCCTTATCTCAGTAACCTTTTTGCCTATTGTTATTGACAAATGTGGCATACCGAACTCTTTTAGCATTTTTATTTTTTATGACGGTTTTGTTTTTCTTTTTACTTGTCAATGTGCCATTGTTATTAGTAAACTTGTTTTATTATTTAAATAACTTTTTCTTTTGATCTCTTGATTTTCTACGTATCGGCAAGATTTTTAGTACAATAGGCGGAAAGGTTTCAGTGATAAGGACGGCCACCTGCTTTATCACAAGTGATACCTAATTACAGATCACTTCTTGACCTCAGTCGTTTTCACATTGTGTTAACCGCTACTTGTCTTGTCACGTCATTATTTTCTACCTCTTTGCTTTGCCCACTGATACTGCTGCTGCCTACTTGTTTGACCCATGCTTGTTATTGAACTCCGTTTTGCCCATTGATTTGGACTGTTGTTATTACGAAGTGTTCGTGATGGTCTACACTTTGAGTGAATATGCAGAAATGCATTATTTCTACGGTGTTGCGCAGGGCAACGGCCTCGAAGCAGCAAGACTCTACAGGGAACAACTCCAACGCCGGGGTGGAACGCAACCTGATCATTACCCTGACTATCGTGTATTCATTAATACTCACAATACGTTAATGGCTGGCCGCATACCGGGTCAACGTGGTTGTGAAGGAATTCACAGAGTTGACCCGGAGCGCAGAGAAATAATACTAGAAGAAATACAACGGGATAGGACTACAAGTACGAGAGCATTTTCTCGTAATCTTAATATTCCTAGATCGTCGATTCAAGACATTTTGCACGAGGAATCTTTTCATGCTTACCATATTCAAAGAGTACAAGCCTTGCAGCCTTGTGAAGCTATGTTAAGAAATCAGCAAGATGACCCCGGATTTTCAATAAAATTTTATGGACGGATGAGTCACGATTTGAACGAACCGGAGTTTTTAACATCCATAATTATCACATCTGGGTTATTAGAAATCCACATGCTGCAAGAGCTTTATCATTCCAACATCGCTTCAGCGTCAACATGTGGTCTGGTATCTTGAATGGGGAATTTATTGGGCCATTTGAACTGCCATCCAGACTTAATGGAGACACCTACAAAAGGTTTTTTTAGAACGATCTGCCAATTTTACTGGGGGATGTGAACCTGAAATTGCGAAGAACAATATGATTTTTCAGAACGACGGTGCGCCTTGTCATTACGCGACACAAGTGCGTAACTATTTAAATAACAAGTACCCCAACAGATGGATCGGACGACGAGGACCAATTAACTGGCCACCACGCTCGCCTGATCTTAACCCCATCGATTTTTTTATCTGGGGTTACTTCAAAGAAATAACGTACGCTAGAGAAGCATCCAGTGAAGATGAACTCAGAGCAAAAATTCTTGAAGCAGAACATTGTGAGAAATAATCGTGAAGCTTTTAGAGCCTTAAAATATCTTTTTTTACGCAGATGTAGGTTGTGTATTTCTGTGGAGGGCGACAATTTTAAAACCTCTTGTAAATAAATAAATTCAAAATAATGTTATTGTGTTTTACTTAAAGCCATCATCAGAAAAAATAACAATTGCAATAAATTAAAATAATATTTTTTTCCAAAAAAAATGCCTTAAATAACTTTAAAGGTCAGTTACAGAAAATAAACCCCAGTTAACAACAACTTTATTTGACCTTACTTTATTGCTTAATGTCTTAGACAGTTTTTAACAATACTTAGAATCCACAGGTTCCCTTTAAACATTTTTTTTGATACATCAAACATGTGCATGCACCAAGTTTGGTCGGTAATTTTGGACTTGCGACTAAATTTTAAGCAAGTTCTGCAATATCCAGACAGATTGTAGTTTTTAGGGTGGTACTTGTAAGTATTGCTATTAATTGTCACTGAAAAAACGAACACCGAGTACTTACTCGCCAAAATGAGTAAAAAAATAAAAACCAATAATAGGTGAAAATTAAGGAAAAAAACATAAAAATTATTCTATCTCCTAAACTAAGCAAAATCGTAGAACATACATGGACCATTTGGATACACCTTAATATAAGGCACCAAAATTTTAGCTTTGAACGTCAACTCCCCGGCCACCCTGTACATAGATTTATTAGTCAATCTTACTCAGTACTTAAGAGATTTATACTATAATATAATCTGTGGTAAGAGCTTCAAATCAGTCGTATACTTACCAGATGGGGTTTTGAATGATTCATTCAGGTCCATAAAAATTAACACGGGCCCCTATTTATAATTGTAGAACTAAATGGCAATAAATAATACAATAGCGCAGAACCAAGGTCAATTATAATTTTTATCAAGATGAGTCTAGTCAATGGGGCTTGAAAATTAATTAAGCATCTGAAATACGCGCCCTTGGGTTACGAGGTACCAGACAAATATTGCGTTCATGGTTATTCACCGCGCTACAGCATTTGGGTTGGCAAGTTAAAGTCCAATGATAACGTCCTACTACGAATGTCATAATACAATGTATATTTTCGATACTTGATCAAACGAAATGTGCGGATACTAGACCCAAAATTATCGTCAAAAAAAACAATAAAAAAAATTTTGTCAGCCAGCCATCTTTAAAACCGAGACGTTTTTTTTTTTTTTAAATAAAATTTCTTTTCGTTTTTTCGTCGTTTCTTTTTTTTGAAACGGTGTATTTTTTTATATTTATTTTATATTATTTTATTTTATACATTTTTTTAAAAGTAGTCTCATTTGAAAGCTCAACAGTTTATCTAGCTAATAAGATAAAAAAACAGCAATACCTAACAAAAAATTTTAAAAAATTTAAAAACTTCTAAAATTTGTGTAAAAAAATTGCTTTTTTTTCATTTTTGATCTGTTACTTTAAAACTAGGTTCTTGAGGTGTACTTTTTTGTATGTTTCCTTAATCTTCAAGATTTACTTTACAAAGTGTCAAAAAATCATGGGTCTGCCTTTATCGTTTCTCATAAAATGTATATTTAAAAAGGTGCTCCTACTCTTGTAAAAAGATCAAGAGAAATCTAAATTGTTTTTTTTACATTAAATTATGAATAAAACTACAATATACATTATCAATTAATTTATTACATTTTAAAATGACCACCATTTTCTTTCAAGCATACCGTTGCACGTAAACAAACGCGTTGTTCGTTTTAAAACGTCGCGATTGTTTCTAATTTGCTCTCCTGCTACGATTATTTTTGCAACAGCTCTTCTCTTGTTGCAATGGGAGTGCTGTAAACCAGCTGCTTCATATGACCCCATAGATAAAAATAGAGTGGCGTCATATCTGGACTTCGCGCCAGCCACGCCACAGGTCCTCCTCGTCCAATCCATCTATCTGAGTACGTTGCATTTAAATGATCACGTACGATTCCGCTGAAGTGAGCTGGGGCGCCGTCATGCTGGAACCACATTACCATTCTTGTTTGTATGTCAACATCTTGTAATAGGCCTAGGAAGTCTTCTTGAAGAAATGTTAAATAGGCTTGGCCTGTCAACTTTGATGGCAGTTAAATGGTCCAATTTAAATAATCTTCAATCATTCCAGCCCAAATGTTAATTGAAAATTCAACTTGAAATGAGGCAGGACGAACTGCCAACGGATTTTCTTCCTTCGGCATCCACATGTGTAGATTCCGAAAATTGGTTATTCCAGTCCGGTTAAAATTTGCTTCGTCGCTCCACAGAAATTGGGAAGAAGACGTCTTTGCCGCAGCAACCACGAACAAAAAACAGCTCTGCAGTTGTAATCTGTCGTGTCGTGTCGTGTAAATTCTGCGCTCTTCGAAAATGGAAGGGGTATAAACATTCCATTTTCAAAATTTTCCACACTTTGGTATGGGATATCCCCACCTGTAGTGCTAATCTTCGAGTACTAGTTGTAGGATCTTGAAACACCAAACGCAACACTTGTTCTTCCGTTTTTACGGACACAATGGAAGCTCGTTCACGGCGTGGTCGTCGTAGCCCATTCTCACTAAACTCCCTATGCACAGCTGTGAAAACTCTGTAGTCAACGGCGGCTCTTCCTGGGAATCGCCGAAGATATTCTCGAGCGGCAGCGCGAGAATTGCCATCACATGGGCAGACAGAGTCCAGCGTAGAAGGCATAGCGACGAAAACAATTGAGCGTATTCAACGTGCAAGTCAGGAAGCGTTACAAGATGAACTGGTTAAAAAAGCTTTTGTTAACCGAAACACCAATAACAACTACAATTCACTCTCTCGCTCACTCATTCAAACCGGAATTTAGCTATCCCTTTCGATCTTTACCTGCCATTTTTCGACAATGGGTAGAAAGGGCGCATAAGTAATAAAACTTTTTTTGCATGAACTTTGGCGGTAAATATCATGATAATGAATAAAGCTAGAGACATGATTTTTTTTACAGTTTGTAAAATAAATCATGAAGATTACGGAAACATACAAAAAAGTACATCTCAAGGACCTAGTTTTAAAATGAAAAACAAAAAGCAATTTTTTTACACAAATTTCAGAATTTTTTAATTTTTTTTTAGGTTTTTTGTTAGGTATGGCTGTTTTTTTATATCTTATTAGCTAGATAAACTGTTTAGCTTTCAAATGAGTCTACTTTGAACGGTGTTTGTTTGTACATACATCGTTTCAATAAAAAGAAACGACAAAAAAATTAAAATAAATTTTAATTAAAAAAAAAACTAAAACTGCTCGGTTTTAAAGATAGCTGACAAAAATTTTGGGTCTAGTATCCGCACATTTCGTTTGATGAAGTATCGAAAATACACATTGTAGATAATGTTCAGAAGACCATAAATAATGAGTGTCGATTTAGTCAGTATAAATAATGAAGAAGGCAAAAGTGTTCATCAAATACGAACAACTTTTACAATAATATTGCCTAAAAAAAATCTGATAATATGAGTAAGTAAGTAACGCTCTACCTGATGATAAATGTAGGACTGGAGGAGTTTTTTTTACATATTCGCTTTCTTCCTTTGTTATTGAGCTTGATTAAATATAAACCCTGTAAGTATCTACTTTTATTTATTATCTAAACTACATAACATAAAAAATAAATAGTTTTTAGCGTTTTTGTAGTAAAAATTTTTCATTGATGCTCCGCTCCTATGGTCGTAGCGTGATGTTACATAGCCTTCCTCCATAAATGGTCAATTTAACACAAAAATATTTTTTCAATAAGAATGAGTAGTAGTTCCTGAGATTAGTGCGTTCAACCAAACAAACAAACTCATTAGCTTCATAATAATATTAGTATACATGATGGTGTACAAAAGAATAGGACACACCTTAAAATCACGTAATCAGTTGCTCATATGCAACAACTTTTAATATGGAAGCAACATCGAAATCGTGAAATTTTTTTCAGATGCTTTATACAGTATCATCGAGGTAGCGTCCTGCCGGAAGAAGTTATATGTTTATAATTTTTATTTTGACAATCCTTTGCAAATTAGAACAACAAATAGTGCAGGCGCCAGAGGTCTAAAAAATCACTTCGAACTGATGTGATGACTGTCGGCGGTTCAGTATAGAAGTGTTTTTTTTGTAGCGATTTCGATGTTGCTTCCATATATAAAGTTTTATCTTTATGGATAGAATATTCTGTAAATGTCTCTAAGATGGATAAATGTAAACAATAAATAAATAAATTGAAAAAAAAAATGTTTCCACAATTACACCAATTAGCTAGCCCCAAACTAAGAAAAGCTTGTACTGTGGCGACTAGATAACGGATAAACACAATATAATATAATATAATGTATAAAGGTACTTTTTAATAATACACAATTAAACTTAGTAGGATTGATGTTTATCCACGAAAGGGAAAACAATGATACAGATCCATACAGCCAAATCTTATATTATGATTGCACCTTATGATACATCTATCTTCTTGTGTCGACGGCAATTCTGTAAAATTTTTGATGATCAGTATTTTGCTATACGAACCGGATAAGCAGGAGGATGTTTGCGTCTGCAAGTTCACTCAATCGCCTACGTAATTTTCTACCGATACCCACCAAAATTGCTCTTGTACAATGTACAGGCCTTACTTCTGCCGATCCTAGATTACGCTGAATGCTGCTATCTAGACCTCAATGAAAAGTTCCTTGATAAGCTTGATAACCTTTAAAAATTTTATATCCGCATCATTTTTGGTCTTCGGATGTATGACCACGTTTCGAAGTTTCGCGCTCAGCTTAACTGGCTTCCAATTCGTCTCCGTTGTAACCTCCTTCCTTACTTTACTATCATTGGTTTTATTTAACCCGCGAACTCTTGTCCAATTTACCTTAAGGAACGTTTCCAATTTCTGCAGTCCACCAAAGGTCAGGATCAGGACAATTTGCGCTCGTCTCGTAAACTCCAACTTTCTTTCCCTTGCCACTTTTCTCTGTTCTATTTACAACCCTTTACTGTTCAGTCTTCCCGCCTATGGAATTCTTTACTCTTATCCGTTCAGCAGTTTGAGTCCCTTCCCATTTTCAAAGCTATGGTCAAAGCTTTTTTCCTATCGCTTTAAATGCTGTTGTGGCTACATGTTCCGGTTCGCGTAGATAGTTGTATTTTATTTATGTATGTTTATGTACCGTATATTATTTATTTATTTATTATTATTGTTTTTCTATTTTTATGTATTATGTATATGTATTTATTTATTTTTATTTCTGATTCTTTGTCTTTACGCACTCTTTTGCTCTCGCATTTCTTTACCCCACTGTATTACAACTTAATTTCCTCTGCCCTAAGGTTGTCTGGAAGAGATCGCTTTTGGCGAAAAGGCCGCCTGATTGTACATAACTGTATCTTGTTTGTAATAACCTATATTGTGTGCAATGAAGTGTCTATCTAATGGTAGCGCGTAACAGGTTTTCGCGTTGCTGCTGTCCTTGCACGCGAGGCATAAAAAAAGGCGGCCCATGGGGTTTAGGGTGAAGAGCCATTTCACATTTTTAGCGCAAAATCTAATATTTCCAGCGCCAAACTTACGACTTTAGGAAAGATTTTTTATTACAGTGTGATCTGATGTCTAATGAATAATAAATGTCTTTTCTTTCATTCTTTCTTTCTTTCAAACAACTCGTGAACTTTTCTGAAAAATGACGCTAGTTTACACAACGGATTTGTGTCACAATACCTTTGATCTTGAATGAATCGAAATATGCAATTTTATTGACAATCCAATAAGGTAATAAGACCCCAAATAACCTGTGTTTGCAGCCTTTCCAGCATAGCTACGGTAATTCTTTGGCTGGACGGAAGCTCTCTGTGGTACAGACGTCTTCTTTTTTCACCTGGTGACCCTGGAATTGAGACCATTTTCTCATATGCTGTTAGCATTAAGTCCACCTATTGTACACTTTTAAAAGTTTGGTGCAATAAAGATTTTAAATAAAATAAATAAATATGCAACAGGTCTCTAACATGAAGCTCCGTCGGCTCTTTAGCGTTCGCCACTGCTGTTCCGGTGATCCACAGTGTGGCGGGAATCAGGATCCGCCTAGGTTCTTTCCGCGGAGCTAGTTACTTCTTATGGAGATCTGGAGGCGCGATTTCAGACAGAGAACACAGGATACTTACCGGGGTCGGCTTTAAGCAGCCGTGATTTTCCGGCAAGTATTATTCAGTGCAGTCAACCAGTGTTTTGCGTGTCGTGAGCGGCTCCACACAGGGCAAGCATACTTGCAAACCAAGCAGCAAAGCGCTAGACCATTGTCCGCATAATCTGTGTGCTGGCTCAACACTTTGTTGAAGTCAGGCGTCGGAGGAAGCGTGTTGAGAGCGCTGACTTAGGTTTACGTTGTGGCAGTTAGCCATGAGTTAAGAGCCCTGTCAACAATCACTTCTAGATACTTTGAGTAGGAGCAGTGGGTCACTATTGTCACTAGAACTCTTCCTTAGCAAATATTGATAAGGCGACTTGCCCCTTAGTTGCGCAGGTGGAATGCACATGCCCGCGTTTAAACGGGTTCGGCTTTAGTGCGTATTGTTGTAGCAGGTGCTCATTTCTTTATCATATTTACCTCAACTCGTTCAAACTGACACATCTAACTTATGGAGCTTAGGCCAAAGACCATTGGTGTAGACTTACATCAAGGGTGCCAGTATACTTCCCTGGGGGATGCCATGTTTTTTTGAGATAGCAATCTACTTTTTTCCGATGAAAGGAGGTGATCTGGAAGCGACGGTTGAAAAGAGAATTCTCTGAGAACTTTTATAAAGTTCTGTTTAGTCAGATCAGCAACCTTCCAGAGCAGTCTCCTTAGTTTTACTGCGTCACCTGCCGAAAGGTCCACAAAAACTACCGTTTTCTAGATCTTACGTGAGTTACGGTTGGCTCCAGCTGCAGCTAGACTTACCCGAATGGAAGCCAGCCTGTTCTATTCTAAGGTTGTGTAGGAGCGCTCGAACAGATTGTAAGTATTCTGCAAGGAGAAAGCAGCCTGAAACTTTTTGGGTCGTCTGGCTTTCCGGGCTTTCGCTACAGGCGCAGGATTTTAGCTAACACCAAATAGTTGTTGAATGATTGCAGCAACGCCAGCAACCGCGTTAAAGTAGTCTCTTTAGACCAAATTGTACTTATTCCAATAGAATAGAATAGAAACACAATATCTACTCCTAAAGCTTTTTCGGGTTTCGAGCTTGTGCTTCATTTAAAATGTCTGCGGACTGAAATGTTGAAATGTTCTGACGTTTACTGTTCGGTCATATACCGCGGGGATCGGAAACAGAAACAACAGTTTATAATGATCACATAATTATATTATAAAATGATTTAATTACAATAAACAGAATAAGTATCATAATGTACCTACACTACGAACAACTTACATTACGCAGAAGCGGACAGGACGTACTTCCTCTCATATTTACATTTTGTACATTGAGCGCTCGATTCGGTCATCGTAATACTAACGTCCGTCACGTCGCCGACGACGACTTCACCGACAATAAATAGGGCGGGGCGCGCTCGGCGCGATATGTACAGGGGCCGCGCCCGCCGCCACTACAACTGCTCCACGAACTTGGTCAGCTGGTCCTGCGGCGTCAGCGGCGCCAGCTGCTCGTCGTGCGGCGCGGGCGACACGCGCCGCGGCGACGCGCCGTCCGGCGAGCGCGCCAGCCCGCCGCCGAACGCGTAGCGCGCGCGCGCGCCGCCCGCCGCCCCCGCCCCCGCCCCCGCCCCCACCGCGCCGCCCACCCCCGCGCCGCCCACCACCCCGCCGCCCGCGAACGGCGCGCGCATGCCCATCACGCCCGCCTGCTTGTACCAGCCCACGCCGCCCGGCGCCGCGTGCATGGCGTTGGGCCCCGCCGGCCCGCCCATGCCCACGCCGGGGCCCGGCCCGCCCGGGACGTTCGTCACGCCCCCCACCTGCAACGATACAGACTAACGTTAGCCCCGCTTGTTCGCTTTGAGTGGCGAGAGAGCGCTCTCGACCGAGTGCTCGGTTGGTATATACCGTCTAACGAGTGCTTCGCCGAGTACTCGGCCGAGCAAAATGGCGAGACAGCACTCGGACCTTGTTTTGTTTATTAGGCCGAGTGCTTACCTCCGCCCTTCTATAAAGCTAACCCCAGAATTGTACGTGTGTCTTAATGAAGCGATGCGATGGAATTCAACCGATTTGGATGGTTTGGATAATCATCGAACCGAATGGTAATATCTTGAAAGGAATTGAAAAATACCGGTCTTAAAAATAACGATGAATTCTTCTCGAATTCATTTAATTCAGATAAAACTAAATAAATAATGAAAATTGACGTAATTTACCGAATCGATAGCGGTATAACTATCTACATGCCGAGTCAAATACCTTTATCCGATTACGGGTAGCAGCGTTGTCGAAACGAGTCTAGACACTACGCTCACCAACCCGCTTTTGCTCATCGTGGTGAGTATGGTCATACCTATAACCCCCATGATTAGTTGAACCCCTACCGGGTTCAAAGAAAGAATCCCCGGGCTACGGAATTTTGATGGAACTCGAGATAGAACGAGACAAGATAAGTAACAAGTTCTAGCTTTATCCGAAGTCCGAAGAAAGAGGGAAGACATGGTAACCTTAGAATCGAGACACCTTTTCTACTAGATCTCAGGGTGGCGTAGGATTCCTTGTCAACAAAGATCTCGGTGACAACCTGTTGGAGATATCTAGTGTGATCGACCCGGGTTGCGTACCTTGTACTAAAGCTGACCTGAATACTCTCTTAAGGTCATACAGATGTACGCACCGACTTCGGCACACTTGGACGATGTGGTCAAGGCCATTTATGAAGACATCAATCACAAAGGCCACACAAACGACTACCAATGCTTACTTTACAGTTGTCATTGGACCGCACGGTTACGCAAGCAAGACGAAGAATGTGATACAATACATCATGACGGATCAACGGCACATATTTAGAAATGACCCTGTGATCAACAGGTTTAACACTGGAAGTAAGTGGTAAGAGGCACTCTAAATATAGGAATCTTGAAAGAAGCTGTACTGTAAGGTCTGTTGTACGTCCGACAATCCATCAAACTGATCAGGAGGTTAGCTTTAATGAGATCACGCTTTTTATCAAGGACCTTGGACCGTCAGTCCACAAATTCACAGACCCTATTGCTTACTATTGTTCTCCACTCTGGTCGCATAGCAGCCTGCTTCTCCTACTGCGCGGGCTTTAGGCAGCAACGTTTCTTGTGGCGTTTAAGAACATCTTTGCTCCGAACTCCGCTTACCTTCCTTCCTCCGCCATTCGTAACCGTAACATATGACCACACCACCGAAGCTATCGTCGCATGAGGTACGCCTCAATAACACACATTTGCTTTACTGCAAAACTTCTATGTTCCAAACACAATCAGACCACTGGAACATTAGTATCTTACGTAGGCATCTGAGGTGAAAACGGTCCAGCATACAAATATGGCGGCGGTAAACTATCCAGGTTTCAGCGGAGTAAATGATGTTGGGCAACACGACGGCCATGTAAACAGGGACCTTAGTGGCCAGCTTATGTCGTGTGAACTGAAGACCTAGGAATCTAGCATTCCGAATGCTGCTGTAGCAGCAGCACCGATCGTAATGATAACCTCTGCGTCAAAGTCGCATTTAGATGTTACCATCAGATAGCGGAACTAGTCAATTTGCTTCAGCTCATTCTCACCGAGTTCAATGGTCAACGTCTCTTCAACGTTAATGTCTACTGACACTACTTCAGTCTTCTTGACGCTTATTTTTAGACCTAATTTCCAACGGGATACGTCGAAATTGGACATGAGTTGTCGAAGGCCCTCTGGGGATTCAGACACGTAGCACAAATCGGCCGCATACATGATCTCAGGGATCACTGCATATGACACCTTTGTGCGAGCCTTAACCTAGACAGGTTGAAAATATTACCATCAGTGCGGAAAAGAATGCAGATTACTTCAGAGGATGTTTGTAAGACCTTACTGACTACAACTGAAAAGTACAAAGCGAAAAGTGTGGGTGCAGAAACGCCCCCTTGCTTCACCCCAAAAGTCACACGACACACACCTCCAAGTTCGTCATAGAGGAGTCGTATGAACTCACAAACTTTTCTGTGCACCCCATTTTGCCAAGCACTAACCAGAGGGTTTCTCGAGGCAGACTGTCAATTAATGCCTTCTTAAAGTCAACAAAAGAAAAGCAAAGCTCTTTGCTTTTCTCCTGCAGTTGACGCGCAGCAAAAATAGCTTCGCAGGTGCCTCGGTCAGGTCGGAAGCCAAACTGAAAGGTATGTGGTCGATGTTGTAGTGGTGGTGTAGTGTTTGAGTGTGTTATGTTACCTGCTGCTGCTGCGGGAGCATCTGATGCATCTGCTGCAGCCTCTGCTGCTGCGGCTGCATCATGTGCTGCAGCGGCTGCTGCTGCGGCACGCCGCCGCCCATGCCCACGCCGCACGGGCCGCCCACGCCGCCCGGCCCGCCCGGGCCCACCGGCCCGCCCACCGACCCCGGTCCGCCCACACCGCCTGCCGCAGCTTGCTGACTTTGGGCGTTCTGGAATAAATCAATTAAGTTACATTAAACCAAACAAACAGAAATGAAGAGTGCATACCTATTCTTCATAAATTTGTGTACAGCCGGTGCCGTTATAGAATACCTACTCCTTTCTTCACATTTACTTGGCTCATGGCTCTGGCTCAAAATAATAGTATCATTATGTAAAAGTAAAATAGCGATACGCCCATGTTTTGTTACGCACATGTACAAAAGGTAACGTTCGTGTTATACGCCAATCAAATTAGATTATTTAAAGTTTTTAATACATTCATTTGCGCATTGATTGAGATTAGGAGATAGCGCAATCCCAGGAGTTGTGCATAAATTTTAGGAGTCAAGTAGCTTTTAATCAAAAACTTTGCTCTTTTTCCGTTCGAG
The DNA here is from genome assembly GCA_963576865.1 of Anania hortulata. Lineage (NCBI taxonomy): Eukaryota > Metazoa > Arthropoda > Insecta > Lepidoptera > Crambidae > Anania > Anania hortulata. The sequence continues at coordinate 18,270,335 of OY756394.1, forward strand.
GATGAGAGTATGTCCCACATGCCGATCGCCATAGAAGCAAAAAAAAGTAAAAAAGTATTTTTGAAGATGATCCCGATGAAGAGGGGCTCGACATGCTACCCCAGCTTGAGAGACATCTAAGAAAATGCAAGCATGAAGACTGCCTTATTTTCTGGTTTGATTTCTATAACATGTTTTACATATTTAATCAATGTCAGGTCAATTTTCTTGTACTCTAACTTGAGTTCGGCTGTACCACTCATTCGACGCAGAATTCAAACCTGATTAATATTGAATTCCGTCGGATGTACCGTTTTCGAGCTACAAAAAAAATTTAAAAAATAGCTACAGTTTTCGCAGTTACTATAATAATATAAATAAAATACTACACGCGTTTAGGACTAAATAAAGGTATTAAAAAACTAGCTTGCTGGAAATGTATTTCTTAAAACGCTTTTTACGGATCTAATTTGATTGGCGTATTAACGTTAAGATCATCACCATTATACCATTTTTGGGTAGACCAAAACTTAGCAGTGAACTTTCTTTAAAAAATAAATCAAATGGTGATAATTGCATATCTACTAATTACCTACTTGTTAGTGTTTATCTAGTACCTACTTATTATTTATGTAAACTATTAACTTGTGAGGTTTTGGGTGCAATTTCCCAATGGCATGGGCCTATGCCATCCACCGCGTTGCAGGTTGCAGATAGCGTAAAGGCTTTCAGTTAAGGATACTAGCTGCTTTGGCACTTGCGGACAATTGGGCGATCTAACTCGAGGGGTCCTGGGAGCATTCATAGCTAAACTTTCTCTATAAAAATACTGCCAAACCCAATGACATAGAATGACAGTGGCGAGTATGAGCCGCCACTTAAATCAAAGCTCGAACCCGGAGAGAATAATCTCATAAGCGTTGCGGTGACAGTTAGTCTAGGAGGCACGAGCTCCGAAATCAAATAGCACCTGCTGCCTTGTAGAAAGGTGTTGAATCACCATGGACTAGGGCCTTAACTCGAAATCCTGATGTGTGGTACTTTAGGAAAGGAAATTCGTATGAAATGAGTGAAAACAATGATAATCATTTGCTCATAGGTACCCCCGGGCCTGTGAGTGCGAAATAGGTTACCGAAGACTGTAACCACCTGTGACTGGTGGGCACCCAGGACTCCTTGAACGCTACTGGTCACAAAGAGAATAATAAAAAGCTAGTTCAGCAAATATTTCATCCGAGCCTCCTTATGGCCTGGAGGCCTAGAATCGCGTCACTAAGTTCGACGACAGACATACCCAACAAGTCATAGCAAGACAAACAGCTCTAATCACGAAGACGCCATCCCTCCCACTTGGCAAAGAGTTCCAACCCTAAGATGTTCCAAAAGAAAAAAGTATCCTCTCTATGCTCAGAGTTTAAGAGTTAGTAACTAATTCAGTAGTTCTATCGACAAAAATGAAGAAACCCGACACAGCCGTAGGACAGTTGGTCGCCCTCCCGGTAGTAAAACCAATTTATTTCTGCAAATAAGCCTAAATTAAGCTCTTTTACACATCCTAATTATTATTTTTTACCCTACCACTGCTTCGGGACAATTGTGGGCTAGCGCCGAGAAGAAGCAGCACAAGAAACTCGGTCACTATTGTCAGCCTCTTTTTAAATAGTATGTTTACATTAGAAGATAATATGTACCTGTGCGAGCAGGGCAGTATTTAATTCCATACATTTTTATCAATTAAATAGTCATTTACAGTATAATAACATTTTTTTCATTAAAACCATCTTGACATGCGATTTAAATTTATGTATAGGTAGTTCAGCAATAGTCTGCGGCAATTTTTAAAAAAAGCGAATACATTTTACCATGAACTGAAATTTGGAACGGCAAGTTTGTCTTTATTCCGGGTATTATGATTATGAATGTCACTTTTCTTAGAAAATAGATGCAGGTTTTTACGAATGTACATAATATTTTCATAAATGAATTGAGAAACAACTGTTAATATATTAATTTCCTTGAACAGATCTTTTAACGAGTCTTGCGGTCTAAGGTCGTAAATTGCCCGTACAGCTCTCTTTTGTAGTACAAAGATTGACTCTATATCTGCTGCTGAGCCCCATAACAATATTCCATATGACATTATACTGTGATAAATTTTATTTAAAAAAATAAAACCGACTTCAAAACACTGAAATGCTAAAAATAATCCTAACACTTAAGTACCTAATCAGATACTTTTGGAGTCGGTGCCAGTTGATGAGAGATTCAATGTTTTTGTTTGCACCGACTCCAAAAGTAACTGATTAGGTACTTAAGTGTTAGGATTATTTTTAGCATTTCAGTGTTTTGAAGTCGGTTTTATTTTTTTTAATAAAATTTACTTATTTCATCTATTTTTAGTGATAAATCCTAATCTAACTGCTGAACACCGATTTCATCCCCTATTTTCCTACCCTTAGGGGTGATTTTTATTTTTTAAACTTTTATCATAGCATCTTTGAAGTATAAGCTATTCAATAAAACAAAAATCATCAAAATCGGCTCATATTTGTCGAAGATAGGTAACAAGAACCACAACCAAAATATTATCTGGGTATATATTTGTTGATTTTCTCAAAAAGTTCTAAATCAATTTCGATAAAATTTATATGGGACCACCTCTGAAGTATGATCTACCAAACAAAAAAAGAATCATTAAAATCGATTCATAATTGGCGGAGTAATCGCGTAACAAATATACAAAAAAAAAAAAAAAAAAACACAGTCTAATTGAGAACCTCCTCCTTTTTTGAAGTCGGTTGAAAATAGCTGAAATACACCAATCTTGCCGTTCCAACATCAGTCAATTGTCTTATCTTTCTCACGGCATAAGCAGCTGAACTAAGTCTTCCCGACAGAGTCTCAACATGAGCACCCCATTTCCCAAAAAGGTAGTGGAACTAGACGTAACTAGTCGTTCATCTTTTACAGTAAGATATGTTGGGACTTGCTTTACGTTCGGCATTATGAATTTAATACATTTTGTTTTATTTGCATTGAGCATAAGGTTGTTGGTAGTAAACCAATGCAACACTTGCGAGAGAGAATTATTTACATCGTCAAATGAATGTTTACCTCTCTTGATTTTAAAAATCAGTTAAGTATCATCTGCAAATAACACTGTCTCACAGAGGTCTTTCGTGAAAGAAGGAAGGTCATTAATGAAACAGCAGGGGTCCTAATATCGATCCCTGAGGCACACCCATGGTAAGAGGCGACCTAGAAGACAGTTCCATTGATACAAACTTTTTGTGTTTTGCCTGTGAGATAAGAGTTTACTAAATTTAAGGCATCATTTACACCATAGTGCCTTAGTTTTTTCAGTAAGGTTTGATGGTCCACACAATCAAAAGCTTTAGAAAAATCACAAAAAACACCCAAAGCATCCTGCCTACTCTCCCAAGCATCAAACACGTGTTTTAAGAGTGCAACTCCAGCATCAGTAGTACTTCTACCTTTAGTGAAACCGTATTGATTGTTATGCAGCAATTTATTGAGGACAAAGTGTGATAAAAGTTGATTAAAATTTACTTTTTCGAAGACCTCTCTGAGTACTGGTAATATTGAAATCGGACGAAAATTAGAAGGAACTTATTCCTCGCCTGACTTAAATAATGGAATATTTTTACCTAATTTCATTTGGAAAATGTTTATTGTCAATACATTTGTTAAAAATAATTGCGAGATGAGGGGCAAAGGAGTAAAGTAGGTTGTCAGATTTTAAGGTAATTGTGTCCTTGCCCTCACGTCGGACTTTTGATAGCCCCATGATACTCCAGCGGAGCCTATCCATTTTATCTTCCAGCTCAACAAAATTTTCTGTCAATTCCTAAACGTGTGTACTTTGTATGTTACCAGAGCCAGTTATGGTAGCCATTCCGCCTCCAGGGATTTTTAGCACACCCTGCCCCGCCTTCAAGCTGACCGCTACTGTAGCCAGGAACAACGGGACCGCAGGCAACTGTCTGGTCTTCTTTATAGTCGTCATGAGGGTTGAATGTCAATACAATACTCGCCATGCTTGGCAGGCGGGTAGGCGAGCGCCGTTTTTTCAAGATTTCGCACGCAGACGCTGCTGCCCGTCTCGTGAAATATTTTTTTATGGTGTCATAGCAAAAAAATGTTTTTTAGGGACGACTTTCGGTTTACACTTATTACAGGGCTGGCGAAGCTGGGTGTATTTTGCCTACTATCCTTTACGATAGTCACACGATAGCTGTCATGAAATTTGAAATAAAATGTAATGAAATTTATTTGCATATGAAAAAGGGTACATTGTGGATGGAATTGCGGTATAACGATCAGCTTTCTCATCCATTTACAAATAGCATGCAAATATTAAAATAAAATGAATTGAAGTCTAATTGTGGAAAATGTAAAATGTCAATGTCAAAACGAATTAAATTTTAACAAAACAAGAATTGGATACCATTTTTAACACATGTCAAATTTGATTCCAATAATATCACAATAGTCAAATATATTAAAAATAAATTACACATTAATAAAATAGTATACAAAATTAACTACTGAAATTTAAATATTCATTGACAGAATAAAAACAATGTTCATTTAGCCACTTGTAAAATGTTACTTTAAATTTATTGAAGGGAAAGTCTTGCATAATTTGGGGTATTTTATTAAATATAACAATGCACATCCAATAGCAGTTTTTACGAAATCTTGCGGTCTTGGGAATCAAATCGGAAACCAGCCTATTGCCATTTCTGGTATTCCAAATATATAAATGTTTTGCTTGTTTAAAAAAGCCCATATTTTTTTTACGAATTTGGCAACTTCAAATATATAAAGACATGAAAGTAACAAGATATTTAAATATTTAAATAGTGGTTTACATGGTTCGTCTGGTGCAGTGCCACATATAGCCCTGACACATTTTTTTGTGCAATAAGTACCTTATTAACATAGTGCTATTTCCCCATATAATTATACCGTATTGCAGTACGGAATCTACGTAAGCAAAGTATGCTGTAAGTGCTGTATTTTTTGTCGCTACTTAAGTTAATTTGTACAATATATTAATTTTATTGCAAACATTTTCAACTTGGTTCTTACAATCAAATTTTTGGTTAATCAATATAGCAACAACATGCGACCCACGGTTCCCCTAAAGCTAAAGGGAAAAGTCTACAAGACTATTATAAGACCTGCTTTACTACATGGCTCTGAATGTTTGGCCATTAAGAAGGTAGATGAAAAGCGATTGCATGCAGCAGAAATGAGAATGTTAAGGTGGATGTGTGAGGTGACGAGAATGGACAAGATAAGGAATGAATATATTAGAGGAAATATGAAAGTGGCACCTGTAGCAGAAAAGATGAAAGGACACCGTTTGTCTTGGTATGGACATGTGATGAGTAGGGAACAGGAGCACGTAACGAGAGATGGATATGAGTATTGATGGGTGGAGAAGTAACGACCTAAGAGGAGATGGATGGATTGTGTGAGGAGAGATATGACTGAGAAGGGAGTGAATGACTCAATGACGAGTGACCGGATTGCATGGAAGAGAAAGACATACTGCGCCGACCCCAGATGACCTGGAAACAGGGCAGGCAAATGATGAATATGCCTAGAAATTTTGTCGTATTTGTACCTTTAAGTTGATGCCCTTCAAAATGTATGTCAATTGTCTGGTAAAGTATGTCATTAAAATTAATAAAATATGTTTTGTCAATATTTGTACGAAGATTGTAATTTTTAAGCCATGTAACTAGTGCTTTGACTGTATTATTTATTTCGATTATATGGTCATTTAATGGCAATTTACTATCAGTTTTAACTATTACAGATATGACGTCAGTGAATAAGACACATCTGTGTTTAGTCACTTCTAAGAGATTATTAATATAAATAGGCGCAGCAGCGGTCCTAAAACACTTCCCTGTGGTACTCCAAATTCATTTTCGCGACAGTCAGATTTATATTTTTGAACTGTTGCATTAGAGTCAAGTTTAGCTATTTCGACAGATTGTTTCCTATTTTGCAAATAGGTTTTTATCCAATTTAAAGCAGTGCCTCTGATGCCATTGATGATTGACATTAGATCACCAATAAAACACTTTAAATTTTCGACGATAGGACTGTTCGGAGTAGGGTTTACGTTACGATGCAACTAATGTCAAATGATGTTCGGTCGGATCGACTGGAATACCCAATCCAACCGACCGACTGATAGCATTTCGTAGTAGGAAATGCGTTATATCGTTTTTGTCACTTCATGCTAGACCCCCAGAATTCGACCTAATCGACAAAAAAGGTCCTAGAAGAGATGCCGCGAAACGCCATTGTGTATCTGACCGCTTTGTACAATACCATCCTAAGAGTGAAATATTTTTCCTATCTGTAGAAAGTATACAAGTCGTGGTAAGCCCGCCCACCAAATAACCCACATATAGGCCGATTACTTTGCTGCCTGTGGTGTCAAAACTCTGCTAAAATGCGTCCTTACTGCACAGAATTACAACTGCTCTAAAAGAAAGGTCAACATTTCCTGACAACCAGTTTGAATTTCGCCAGGAACCCGCCATCATTATACATGTTCATCATAGAGAGTGCAGGACCATCAGAAGATTATTTGAACAAGAGTTCTGTTCATCAGCCTTTCTTGACATTCAGAGCAGGCTTTCGATAGGATTTGAAACAATGGGTTACTTTTTAAGATGAAAACCCTTCTGCCACATACATTTTATCTTATTCTTGAGTGTTATATATCTCATAGACTATAAGTATAAAAGAAAACGACTGTATATCGAGGTTCCACAAGATATATCGGCAGAAGTACTCACTATTCACATCTGACTTACCACAAAGTCCAAATGTTACAGTCGCAACCCTCGAACAAAAACTTCTAAAATATTGCGAGATTGTCTAAACAAAATGGAGGAATGGTTGAACAAATGGCTAATAGCTGCCAGTGTCTTCAAATCAGTGCACACAACTTTTACCCATCGCAGGGATAACTGCACACCAGTACTAAACGGTACTGAAGTCCCACATATCCCAAGACAGTGCGAAATAGCTGGTAATACATTTGGACCGCAGGCTTAACCGGCGAAAACCAGATGAAAAAGACGAAATTAACACATGGTACAAAGGAATTCAAAACTGTGTATTGATAGCAAGGCATATGGAATACAACTGTAAGGTTCTGCAAGTGGTTCTGATAAAATTATTGTGCAAAGGGTGCAAAACAACATCCTAAAAACAATTCTGAAATGCACCATGGTTTATCAGAACATCCGAGGTCCATGAAATCTTCATGCCAATGGTCAAAGGGAAGAAGAAGAATGCTCATGACGCTAAATACGAATTACAGTTACGAAAGCACCCAAATAGTACCTTGAGGTACATATTACGATTTCTAAAGTCATGCGTCGTTTGAAAACTATGGCCAGAGAGACTGACTACACAAAAAGGCTGGCTCCGCTGGGAGTTGCACCCTAACCTAAATACCTTAAATCACATTTGCTCATAGTCAACATGATGACTCACCCGATATATACAAAAAAGGTACGTTAAAAAGGTTGCTAAGTCAATTTTACTTGTTAGATTTTCAGTTTTTGCGTGGTTAATCCAGTAAACCTTGCGTGCAGTTTACACGGATTGCGAACTGGGGACTGATTCGCCAGATACTAACCTGACATATCGCAAATTAATACTTATAACAAATATGCACGATAGACGTGCATGTTTTAGGTAATTTATAAATAAACAATGATATTATTTGCAAAATGGTCATTGCTCTGTATTGGACAAGTTCATAATTACATACTATTATTAGATTGAATACGAGTTTTCAGTTGGCAACTGTATTATTATAGAAGTTTTATGCAATAGGGCAGAAATAATTTTATATATTGTTGTTGGGTTGAAACAGCAAGATAGAAGATCCTGTTTAAGAAAAAGGTGTCAATTCAAATCTTTTGCACAAGCTATGCCTGATTTGAGTTCATAAAAAATTGGTGTGATTGTTAGAATTAACTTTTTTTTTGCTTTCAGATAACTCTGTTAGGGCCCTTAGACCAAGTGTTACGTGATCTCGAAACGGGATCCTATGGACTGCGTTACTTCGCGATTTGTGATCTAGACTATCAGAATTTTATCATACCTGTCGCTGTTTGATGAAGGCGGCCATGAGCGGGGGGTTGGATTTGAGTATCTGTAGGATCTCCTGCTGCTGATTGTGCGTGGTGGGAGATCGTAGCGTCGCCATCAGCTGCTGTAACGCTTTCTGGTGCATTTGAGGTTGCGTCTGTTGCTGTTGTGGCGCTGGTGCTCTTTGCTGGAAACAAGAAAAATCATTGTTATAAAGAAAAGTCTTCATGGTAGCTTTAAAGTAGAAAAATACATAGAAAGCCTTAGGAAGTAAAATTCTCTGTGATGCCAGGCCGCATGGTCGGTAATAAATAATATAAACAACAATTAGGAACAACACACGTCGCAATGATTCTTACTAACCGGTTGCTGGCTAAATAATAACTGCACGCACTTTTATTTAGATCGTAAGCTCGCACATCTCTAATGCAAGATTTTCTGCTTTACGAAGAATTCGTAAGGCATTCGAAAATGCCTTACGAATTTTACTCCACTTCCTTGGGACGTACATCCGGTGGTGTGATTCCCGACGAGGAATACAGCATGTTTAACAGGGTGGGTTTCAAGTAGCCCGTAATTATCCATCAAGTTGTATTCAAAGCTGTATTTACCGGTTTCGTGTGGGCCAAGCGACTCCACACACACAGTATGTCTATACTTGCCAGCTAAGCAGAGCTCGGTTACTAATCCACAGGACTTGCGCTGAAGCTTCCTATTTTTTAGAAGCCACCAGACTATATACAATAACTCTGAAATATTCTAGGTTAGGGCAATGCATAACTTCTTGCCGAAGAACGTTAATAAGACTTGGCTTTTGGTTAGATTAATGGAATTTAATGCACAAGTTTGGGTTTTAGACGGGTTTATCTAATGCGTTTTCGTGTAGGACGTGTTGAATTCCTCCAAGAAACCGTTGTCCATCAAGTTCCACTTATTCGAACGAAGCTGATTTTCAGGCCAACGCTAGGTTGTCATCATATAAGAACTGGTGGTGGTGGAGGTGTTGGAGAAAGATGGCTCATCATTTGTGTAAGTTTTAAACAGCAGAAGAGTTAGAAGCCTGTGCAACGCTATTCATCTGTGAAAGCTATCTGCTATTCAGGGCGATACAAGGGGAATCAAGCGGCGATTAAAGTTCTTTCTGGACTTTCACAAAGTTTTGGTTTTCGGAGCAATATTCTTCAATTGAACGGTGATTTACTCCTATCACCTGCCTGGACTTAATTCTGGGTAAGTTTCAGAGTTTGGTAAAAGGCGGTGCTTGAATTCAAGTCTGCTCGTTTCCAAAACAAGCGATTTAAAAGTATGCGAGCATTGCGAGCGTGACTGCAAAATCCGGTTCTTGCTCCTCTTTCTGCGGTCATGGTCTCGAAGGTAAGGAATTGTCATTTTTGTGTGTTGTGTAGCACACAATGATTTTTTGCCAAGAACATGTCCCAGGCCAGCACAGACCCAAACCAATTAAAAAAAGAAGATTTTCTAAATGACCCAAATCGATAATTACTCCGAGCGTAAGTGTAATAGCCAGCGCAGAGCGGACAATGGTATTGTATTGTGTGTGTGTGTGTGTGTGTATGTGGTCGTGCGTCAGCGTACCTGTTGGAGGGTCTGCTGCTGGTGCTGCAGCGCGGGGTGCTGCTGCAGCGCGGCGAGCTGGTGCTGCGGCTGGTGCGGCTGGTGCGGCGGGTGCGGCGGGTGCTGCTGGTGCGGCTGGTGCAGCGGCTGGTGGTGCTGGTGGTGCGGCAGGCGCGCGTGGTGCGCGTGGTGCAGCGGCGGCGGCGCGCGGTACCGGGCGGCCCAGTCGGCGCGCGCGCTCAGCCCCACCACGCCCACGGCGCCCGCCCCGCCCGCCGCGCCCACGCCCACCGGCGCGCCGCCCACCACGCCGCCGGGGCCCACGCCGCCCACGCCGCCCACCCCGCCCACGCCCGGCGGCCCCATGCCGCCCTGCTTGCCGTACGACGGCGCCTGCTGCCGGGCCGCCTCCTCCTGGACCTGAGACGGGAACACACCGTTATTTATATTACTTAGCGCTCACTAAACGGAGGTCGGACTCTTGCCATTGCTCGACTTCGTCTCCACTCTGCTCTCCGTGACGTCAAACGCCCGCTGCTATTGAAAGATCTTCCGTAAACTTCCGTCAGTCAGACTCCGCCCCCTTCTTGTGTGGAAACCATTCCGAAATTGGCCATAATCGATATGAGTGTTTTCAAACTTGGTCCGAGGTTTTATTCGCTTACACCACTCGAGTTTCAGTAAGGTAAAATCGATGTATGCCCAATCCGAAGCGAAGAGTCGACCGAAAGCGATACCGGAAGAGAAGGCTGGCTTTCATGTGTCATAACCATTAGAAACATTGATTTAAAAAATACACGACAAACAGTAGTACACTAACACTGCGTTGCTTTGTGTTACCATTGCTTAAATACTCGTCGTCAATTACACTCATTCATAAAACACTTGGCAAATTCCCATCTACGGTGCGGGTGCGACGCCGCTCCATTCGTACTACAAAATGTAATGGATCGGGAAAAAAGTATTTTTAGCATAAAGTATGTATAAAGTAACAAAATCTCTTTGACTGTAGGTACTATTTATATCGGGCTGGTATTGACGACATTAAAAATGTTACATTTCAAAAAAATAACCAAATTAGATGTTTCCAGCCATTTCATTTGTTTTTCTTTCTGTCTAAATCAGTGAATCTAATGAAGAAAATTCTAAATTTTAATACAAATAAAGGCAAAAGTTGGTTTCAACGATTTCTATCCGGGAATTTTGGAGTCAAAAATACACCTTGCTCTGTTCGCCCAGCTACAGATAAAAGGGGACAGTATTTTAGAATTAATTTTATAAAAAAAATTAAAAACCGACTTCAAAAAACTAAAACGCTAAAAATAATCTTAACACTTAAGTACCTAATCAGTTACTTTTGGAGTCGGTGCAAACGAAAACATTGGTCTCTCATTGACTGGCACCGACTCCAAAAGTAACTGATTAGGTACTTAAGTGTTAAGATTATTTTTAGCGTTTTAGTTTTTCGAAGTCGGTTTTTATTTTTTTATAAAATTAACTTATTTCATCCATTTTAGTGATAAATCCTAATCAAAACAAATCTTACGAGTGCAAACATAATTTAACTGCTGAATACCGATTTCATTTCCTATTTTTTCACCCTTAGGGGTGAAATTTTTTCCAAAAATGTTTTATTGTAGTATCTTTGAAGTATAAGCTATTCATTAAAAAAAGAATCTTCAAAATCGGTCCACATTTGGCAGAGATATAGGTAAGATAGATACTAAAATCAGTTGGCGTGGTACGGAGTTTATGCAATGTTTGATGATTTTCTTATAGATTTCATCATCAGAATTCAACCAAATTTATATGGGACCATTCTGAAAGTATTACCTTTCAAACAAAAAAATAATTATCGAAATCGGTCAACGCAGTAACGAATGATCGCTGAACATACATTAAAAAAAAAAAAAAAGATACCGACGAATTGAGAACCTCCTCCCTTTTGAAGTCGGTTGAAAAGTGGAGCAAGATCGGCTTATTAATAGTAACGACATAGATGAAGAACTGGGAATTGACCACAAAACAGTTTAGACCCATTAAAAAAAGCTGAGCACACAAAAAATCTCGATATTTGGGGTGCTCCGCGACCTCACTCAAAGATACTCAATGAACCGTGTACTAATTTGCGATTCTTTATTGAGACGTAATGAAACCGAACCGTTTTTGAAGAGATTTGATAACTGGTAATGAAAACTGGATCACGTACAACAAAAACGTCGTGGTTACAGGTCAGGCAGGCCTCAAAGACTGTGCAAACCCCGGGTTAATTTTTAAACATCACAAATGTACTGCATTCTTACAAATAAACGTTTGATTTGATTTGATTAGGTGTTGCTGTGTGTATGGAGGTAATTCGCGTAAGGCGCGCGTGTTCCCGGCCGCCACGCCGACTGCACACGTACAGTGTACAGTGTACACTGGTACAGTGTAGCGGGTGGCGGGTACAGCTCGAGCGCACGTACCTGCTGCAGCGCCTTCTGCACGTTGTGCGGCAGCGCGTGCTGCGGCTTGGAGGGCGGCGGCGAGGCGAGCGCGGGCGGCGGGTGCGGCGGCGACGCGGCCGCGGGGCAGGCGCGCGTGTTCATGGCCGCCATGCGCCGCCGCAGCAGCTTCGCCTGCTGCACCCTCTGCTGCACCTGCTGCTGCTTCAGCTTCTGCTTTATGCTGCTGCAGAACGGCACCGAGCATTTCGTTTCCTGGACAAGGAGATCGATCATGAAATCAATCCTACGACTCTGCTAGTATTATCAACTATCTTCAATAGGGATGACGACTGGGTAAAGAACAAGACGTGATGTCATGCGACATTTCAAATCAATATATCTCTGTTACATTTTAATTATGTGGAAAAAGAAAAATACTTATTATAATCTACTTGAGAGACAAAGAAAAAAAAATTATCGTCATCTGGGATATTGACACCGTTTACACATAATTCTGAGTCACGATTTCTATAAATTATCATATTATTTACGATATTCATTAGTTATTTTTAATTATTTGTGGAATTTAATTTAAATCAATTTTAAATAAATAATTAATCAGTCATTTGACTTCGTTTTAGACTACATAAAAACGTCATAACTATGGTTTTCTATACGTCTAAATCTATAGAAATATCGCGTTTTATCAACTCATAAAAAGTATATCAATTGATTGGTGATGTCATCTGCATTTGATCGAGACGAGCTCTAGAGAGAGATCTAGAGAGCGCATCTAAGCGGCATGTTTGTGTGGAAACGAGGCTTTTGTGCTTCATATCTATAAATGGCCGAACCGGTTCTCCACACAGTCACGTGACAAGTTATTGCGAGTAAAGGATAGGATAGAGAAGACATCAACCTGCTCAGCTGAGCGCTTATTTATAAAATTCATTGATGAAAGTGATTTGGGTGACATATTCGATGTTTCCCATGGTGTTTATTATGAACAAAAACTTTGTAAATTATTTCTTCAAAAACATGTCGAGAATAAAAGCAGGGCATGTTGGAAACTATTCTATAACATACAGATTATGGACGACATATTCTCATTATGGAAGAACAAAAATATATTTATTATTTTTGACGTGGTTCATCCACGCACGCGAAAAAACTATTTTCAGAGTACTTTGTTTATTGGTAACATGGAAGGTTCAAAATTAAGTTTACAAACATTAAAGAAATCGTCAAATTCTTACCTGACAATGTTTCGCGTGATAACAACACAACGCGATAAGCTGTTTGCAAATCGGACAGTCTCCTTTCGTCTTCCGCTTGCAAATCTTTGTGTGCGTGACTACCCTCTTCATCTTCTGGCAGGACGGTAGCCGGCAGTTGGCGTCTCGGCACTGGCATGCGTGCACCAGCGATTGGATGCACCGCTGGATGGACAGCTTGCGCGCCTCTTGAGGGTTCGCCTGCTTCATGTCGCCTGGCGACGAACCCACGTCGATATCGAGACCTATAAACAGTTTATTGCATGTAGACCTGAACGAGGAACTTTTAACTTTCTAATAACTTTACCCTATCAGGCATCGGGAAACGAGACAATTGTGTAGGCTAGTGCTGAGAAGCAGCATAACAACTATCTCAGTTCTATTGTCTGCCCCAGAGGTTCTTCAGATATTGCATCTAAACGACATCACGAAACAACGAACATCTAACTCTCCACACATCTCTCTAACACATCCCGTCATACACTACTAACTATGCTTAAAACTCAGTACTCGGAAGCATTGCTAATACCTATAACTATTGATGTGCCTTGGGAACATTCCCGAAATTTCCCAAGGGAATTTCCCAACGGGAAAAGGTGGCGAAAGACCAGTACAGATGGCACACTATTTTTAATTTATTTTAATAGGTTAATTAATGAAGTAAAAGCATAAATGAATAGATGAATTTTAATTCCATTAATTCCATATTTGAGTCATGTAAACGTCGGGGCAATTATGAGAACTGTAAATTATAATAGCCGCATGTCATATTTTACTATTGTGAATGTGTAGGTCCTTCAACAGTAAGTGATAATTTTAACAGAAATAAAATACCAACCTAATTTTTCCATCTTATGCGGATGTCCCTCCTTCTCGTGGCAGGGTACGCACAAGTCGAAGTCGTCGCAGACGGTGCAGTGGTAGCGCGTCTCGACGTGCGACTTGCAGCTGTTGCAGGTGTAGACGAACTTGTCCGTGCCCTGGTTGTGCAGCTCGTACAGCATGCACAGCGTCGAGAACCGCGCGCGCCGCGTCGACGAGAACTCGTAGTGCCGGTCGCGGGCCATCGTGAGGAACGCGTCGCGACCGTCCATTAGGTCGCAGTTTATTAACGGGTCCGGGTCTTGGATTGGCTGCAAACAATATATTTTTGTGAGTGAACACAAAGTGTTGGCGTGTCGTGGAAGCTGACAGTGATAAACGCGGCAAATGATTCATCAAAACCCAAAACAGACTTCAGCGCTCAAGATTATCGGCGACGATTACGAGATCTGAACCCTCAAAACTGACTATGATGCGCATATTTACTCGTATTTATATTATGGGCCGACCCCAGATGACCCGGGAACAGGGCAGGGCAGGCATTATGAAATCACTAAGTACTGTATTTGATCAATTAAAAACTTGAGCCATTCAGTTTTTGGTGTTTTACAAAACATAAAAACTACTAAAACTGATCTGCAAGTAATAATAGATAGTAATTATCTTACCGCTAAACTCGCCGCGGACTGTGCGGAATGTAGCCTAATAACGAAGAAAACTTCTTTATGTTTCTCCATGGTTGCAAAAATCTTTGCACTGAGATCACTACCCTGCTGCTGGTCGCTCTGTTTCTTGCTATTTTTCCTCTGAGCGGCCTTGGACTTATTCGATTTCTTCGCCTTTTTCTGGCCTTTCTTCTTTCCGTCGGGGCCTTGTTCGCTTTCCTCTGACGACTGGAATATCTAAAAAATATGTTAGGGAAATCGTCACACAGTCGATCCACCACCAAGGTGGTGTTATTATTAACAGTGTGATAGTATTGGAAAGTAAAGAAGATAAAGCCGACAGCAAACAATTGACTCCAGTTTTGTCTAAATTACATTCCAGCCGCTGGAATAATTTAGATTGAAGAAGCTAATGAAAACTTATTCTTTAGATTTAACAGTTTTTAGCAGTAGGCCTTGCGGGGTGTTAAGTTTCTCGATTTCTTATTGTGCAATGCTTATAATTCAAATTACATTTATAATGAAAAATATATAGTTTATTAACAAAGAGTAATATATTTGCTGTCAGAGTGTGTAGTAAGCGCCGAAGCGATACTGACCACTGCCTCGGCGGCTTCAGCCTGCTTCCGCTTCTCTTCCTCCTCCTGGTCCAGCTCCTTGATGGACTCCTCCAGCACGTTGGGCCAGAAATCGCCCTCGAAGTAAGGAAGCTCAGCCGCCGAAGAGATGTTGTCCTCCATCGCTTGCTTTAGAATATCTTTATAGTCTAATATTATCCTCTCTATTATTCCTTTATCTAACATTTTCTTATACCATTCTTGTAACCTTTTAGGTTTAGGAATTTTTTGTTCAGGCGGATGGCAGTGGAAAATGTAGTCGTCGCCTTCTGAGGGCGGGCACGCCCATATGTGGGCCATAGTATAGCCCAGCTGCTTAGCGTAGTCCAAATAACCTAATAAAATCTCGTGATATACAGCGGTACGGTACAACCTAGGTTGGAAGAAATGTACAGAGTCTAAATAAGCTATATACACACGCCTCGTGTTTGGCGAAGGACTTTCGCTGCCGTACTCCTGAAATACAACAAAATAAATTTAAATCATCTACACACACTGGCGTACAAATATAAATGACTAGTTTTTTCTATAGGTTACCTGTACGTGCATGCCAAAGAAACAAATATCGGTTCCGTCAACCTCTTCAAATGCAAATAACGCCTTCGCCCGATACGGGAATTCGGAGTTAAGTTCGCCGGATTCCACAAATTTGGACCTCATTCCAGGCTTCACTTCCACCATCTACAAATAAAAAATTTACATCAATTACCATGAACATTTCACAGCAGGTAAGTATAGTCTATTTCAGACAAAGCTAATGGATAAGAAAGTTTAAATTTTACCTTTTCAGATGATGCGACAACCCTGATATGCACTTCTCCAGCACTAGCCTCTTTTTTCTTAAGAAAATTATTGACTCTCGTCTCAATATAAATGCCAAGTTTCGAGGTAGGCAGCCTTTTAGCACAAAACTTGTTATCTTTTCTCTTCGCCCCTTTCATTTTCAGACAGTTATCACAGCAGAAGCCCTGAGGCCATATTTGGTCATGGTGCAGCACACAGATCTGGTGTTGCTTCCTACCACAGTCCATACACAAAACAAACGGTTCTTGTTCTAAGTGATCGTTCTTCATTTCCTTGAATTGATCCTTTTTGATTGCACTGAAACATTAATTTCTTTTAGCAAATTGTGAAAATTGCACGATAAAAATAAAATTAAGATTGAATTTACTAATTGTTTATATTATTATGAATTCAACTTACGTTTGCGGTTGCAGAGGATCGTCTCCGAGCGTGACGGTGTCGCCCTGGATGTCATTGAAGCATTTCTGGCAGAAGGTGTATCTATCGGACACAACCCCATACGCTTTTAGACTTTATTCACAATCGTCCAGGTAGCAGTAGTGATGTGAAGCGTGACGACATTTTGTGTGCAGGCAAGGACGTGCGTGGAGGGCAAAAAAAATTAGTAAGCAATGAGAACATAAAAGGGTTATTCTTAGTAGACAGTGAGCACATGATAGGTTATTAACATAAAGAGTATATTAATTAATTGTTTACATGTAAAACTATAGTCTTACGATAGCTTCGATAGTTTTGCATGTGACAGTGCTCATAGAGCTAAGGCGATTAGACACCAGAGGCAACCAGGATCTACACTGTGAAGTATTACTGCCGTGAATTTTAGACATCTAAAATCAATGTTGCCTTGTTGAGTGTCAAATCAGTCAACCATGTAAATCTTACATCAAAAATCTGAAATATCATATTACATTCAAATAATCATCAGGTTTTTTATGACAATGATCCAGTACAAAATTGTTATGCAGTAACACTTCGACAGTAAAGATCTTAAACAATAAAAGACAGTCAGACATGCCGTGGCGCTAAGGCTGATCACACATACGCCAAAATTTAATAAGAATTTTGTATAACGCTCACTGTGCACTCTGGCATCGCGAGTCAAAAAAGCGATGGGTTATGAAAATTAAACCAATAAAAAATCTATAATATAAAATAATTGGTCGGAGAGTTTTATCGTACCCATCACTATCTTTCTCACAAAGCTCAGGTGGACAGCAAGACTTAGTTTCGGAAACGATTATTCTGTGAACAGCCTTCATAAGCTTTCACCGAAGCCTTTATAGCGCTGGTTTACGACGCAACACTAAACATTATCCCAATACATTAAAATGAAGCCATTATAATATTATGGACTTTGCGGCAGTAGGTCAAATAAATTACTTGACCGCCAAAACAGATTTATTTGCAATTATCATACATAACATCTGGGGTTTTAAGTTTTTTAACACGCATCTTTGCCATCCTTTTATATCCTTTCTACCTATCTATGTCTATCTAAGTCTTTGAATTCGACAACACTTTTTTTTTTTTTTGGTTTATCTCTATTTTGGCGGTAAAGTTGGTTAAATAACACAAACAGCAAGGGTAACATACAAGGCAACAGTTTGCATAGTAATTTTGAGTATTCTCTCTATTATAATTATTAGTCGATATACCGATTGTACTTGAAGTTGAAACGGGTGTAAGCCATAAAAAAGCTTAATAGCTTGTATAGCAAACAGTGTCACATGAAGATTATAACAAATAACTGCAACATAACATATATTTCGAGGAATTTATGAAATACTATACTACTAAAATGATGTGTAAAGTAATTAATACAACATTTTCCTCGCAATTCTATCGAAGCGACAGAATAATTTAATAGAATGCTAAGCAGTATATGTTACAACCCTATTATAACATTGTTTTTATTTATGTGTATATTTATCATTAAACTAAGTCGCAATGGAGTGCTACGGCATTGCGCACAAATATTTATTTTATTAAGATACGGTACGTGTTGCAGTAAAAGACAGACTGGAGCACAACAATGCGACTCGACAAAAATAAAACCCAGAAAACTTAAGCAGTATCAAAGGAAAACTGGTGTAGTGAAATAACATTGCTCGTGTTCTGGTAGGTCCGCCAAACATTCGCGATCAATGCCTCGCGTACAGCGCCTTTGCGCTTTATGTGTGTTGTATTACATTGTTCTGTGATAATCATAGCCATTTGCACGTGACGCGGAGTCGCGGATTACATAGTGTCCAGTTCGCACAAGTTTTATAGTTTTGATGAATTTTATACTTAGGTATATTGCCTGAACATTGCACAATATTGTGTGTAAATGACAGTACCGTCTCTTTCGAACAAATAATATAAATATATCTAGAGCAAACCATATGGTTTAAGTGACGACAATGTAATAGGAACTGTTAGGTTTTGTGTTACATCACAATGCTACTGAAGCTAAATTTTGACACCAAATAGTTAAATGATCACCAGTTTAAATAATATTCGAGGTATGCTATAATATTATTTTTTAGTTGCAAAATTTTAACCGAAATTGTATTGTGCTGTGTTAGACATTTTTTGTCCTACGGATATTTTTTGCTATAAATAGTATTTTGAAATATACACATCACGATTTAAAACGAGTATGATTATTACAGAATCAAACAAAAGCTTGTTTCCGAATCTTATTCGCGTGCCAAACTACTCCATTCTAATGACTACAAAGAACAAAATCATCAATTTATGATTTAGAATGTTTATTCTTAAAAATAAAATTTTCTACAACTCGAGTAGTTTGTTCGCCCTGGTACACTCCACAATACTGTCGCACTCTAGGCCACGATTGTAGAGCGTGTTTAGCTGCCGCATGCCGAAGAGGAGATATGGCAGGCATCATCTGTCGTACAGCAGAGTGATTTACCTATTTTATCATCTCTAAAACATAGCCAGTGCATGCAAAAAGATGGATTACAGCTGTCAAACAGCATTCATAGATAAATAAGTTAGTTTTCTATTTTTGATTGAATACACGCAATAATAGCAAATCGTTAAAAAGGATGCCTTTTATAAATCTGAAACTAAATCGGTTAAGTTAAAAAAAATATTACACGGCTATATTTTGTATAAATATGAGGAAGTGTGAGTGTAGTGGGAACATCACGCTATCTTCCTCGCACGCCACGCACCTAATGGCATACGACGTCACGGTTTGTGTCGTTCATATAATATTTTATGACATTTATCTGTTGAAGACATTCTGAAATATTTTACAGTCCCAGTGTTTTTTCATTCAGCAAGTAGAAATAGTAGAAAAACAAAGTGATGAAAATAGGGCGCGTCTAGTGGCTCAGCTAGCTCACTCGTGTCTGCGATGTGGCCTAGTATGCGGCAGTGTTGATAACAACAGAAAGAGACCACAGATCAGCCACTCACCTGTTCTGGTAACTGAAGTACTTGGCGTCGCGCGGGATTGTGCACAACTGCTTGCCGTAGCAGCAGAGCACCTGCGGGTTAAACGTGTACTTGCGCCCGCAACAGTAGCCCAGACTCTGCATCACCGGGTCTATTTCTTGTTCGAACACCTCTGACAGCTGAAACCATAAACAATATTAGTATCGTTTATTTCATTAAACGACCAAAAATGATTCAGGCATCTCTACCGAACATACTAAGAGATCATCAACACAGAATAACTTAAAAATGACAAATGTCTAGACGTGAAAGGCGGATCAAGTTGGTAAGCGTAAGATTAATTCATTGTTTCGTATGGGTGCTACTTTTATTTTTTACGTTTTTGTAAGCATCTGGCTATTTTTAGTTGAAATCTTTAGATTTCAAAGCATGGCAATTTAATTTGGAATGAATGATTCAAACCTTTAGGCACTCTACGTCCTATTACCGGAATGTAAAGTCGGTATTTTAGGTCTATTTACACTCAACGTCCACTTCCCTGAAAGTCCAGTTTTCTAAACGTTTATTCTGTTTACGTCTTACTTTTCTTAACGGCCACTTCCTTGAACGACCACCTTCCTAAATTGACAATTTCCCTGAACGTCCACTATTCTGAACGTTTATTCTCATTACGTCTACTTTTCTGAACGAACAGGTCCCTGAACGACCACTTTCCTAAAATTACCATTTCCCTGAACGTTTACTAATTAAAATGTTTGCGGCGAAATTGGTAAAAATAATCATGAATCCCACATTCCATTGCTTATATTTATTGATGGATAATCTGGGATTGTTTGTCTTGTCTTTATCCATTGCGGCTACTACTTACTATCGGTTTTAACTCTGTGATTAAACCTACATACAGTCGTATCTATATGCAACCTCTTTTTATCGTGCTTTGTACTTGAAATTATGAATAATGTAATTATGACAGATCATATCAATGTCACTATTTTCCTTTATTTTCGCTGGTTTTTGTTGGTTTTTTACACAATGGACGAGAATATTGTGTTTATAAAAAGCAGAAAAGGTAAAACATCTGTTCTGAGCAACGGATACCAGTATAATTTATCAAGAAAAAACAAAATTGGTACTACACTGTGGAGATATTGCAATCGGGGTGAATATTCTGCAACAATAACTTTGTAGTCGAATAAAGTAATTCGTGCTAGCAGGGCATACCTGTGAAGCAAATCTAATCCAGAATGAAATAAAAATTATTATGGATGAATGTAAAAACGACGTATGTTGAATTTTTCTGCCCATGCAACAAATTTTTGACGACCGTTTTGAAGAATTTCAGATGAAGGGCGAAGACTACAGAAACATAGCCTTCATTTTCTTCAAAAAATAATAAATTGTATAAGGCAAGAAAAAACTTTTTAAAAGTTGATAAGCTGCACTATGATCATTTACGAGATATTAAATTATCATCAACTCTAAATGATACATTTATCATTTGTGAAGACGGGGAAGACAATAAAATAGTAATATTTGCGTATAACATAATTTTGACCTTAATATCCAAAGATTTAAGTGTGACTATGAGGTGGCTCCTATGAACGCTGTACTTGAAGTTTTTCCCGGAGTTCAGCTAAGAGGATGTTTCTACCATTACAACAAGGCTATTTTTCGAAAGGGGAAAGAACTCAAAATAAATAAGACGAAAGTTGGTAGGAACATTCTAAGAATGGTTGCTTTTCTTCCCCTTTTACCTCCTAATAAAATAGATGAGACATTAAATATAATATGGAGTGACGCGCCGCAAACCCCGGAGATGAAAAAGTTTAAGAATTATTACCAAAGACAGTGGTCCAGTAAAAGCTCGCAAATATTAAGTTGTGCCGGAGACACACATCGTACTACAAATTCACTCGAAGGTTGGCACCGTAGACTTAATTCCAGAATCCCTAAAACGCCAAATTTATATTTGGTTATCTATTCTTTGAAAAAGGAATCCATACATTATGATAGTATCATAAATAAAAGTTTATTTGAAACATTAAACCGGAAAAATAGAAAAATGCAAAATATCCAGTAAAACAAAGTTGAAAACATGTTAGAATGTTATTCATTATTTTCATTATCATATATATATCTCTTTTTTTTTTGTTTAAACCTCAAGGAAATATTATTTGTAAGTTCAATACATGTAATAAAATTTTTTTTTAAAGTTTCACTACCGTCTTTTGTTTCTAAGATCTTCAGTTGCTTTTTTTTTCAAAATCGCATATTACTAAATCGGCTACTTATCCATAGTACAACCACCACTAGTTCTACTAGTAGTACCACGGGTATTTTTTTTGCCCGTGGTCCTACTGAGCACCTCAATAGTTCTACTGGAAATTTTTTTTACCCGTGATTCAACCAAAAGAATTTGTGATTACATTATAACATATATAAAAAAAAAAATGAACGCCACAAAAACAAACGATAATCAGTCTTAACGTGAAATCAAGAAACAGAGAAATAATAGAAATCAAGGAAAAACAAGTGACTGGCACGAAAGAAACCAGAACCGAAAAAACAATAGAAATCACTTAAAACCAGTGATTGCCAAAAAAAATTACTGGATCGTCTTTTGTTTTTTCGGCTTTCTTTTCTTTCTTGTCAGGCACTGTTTTTCCGTAAATTCTTTTATTTTTCGGTTTCTTGATTTAACGTTAAATGCTGATTTTAGTTTGTTTTTGCGCTTTTCATTTGTTTTTAAGATATATTATAGTATAATCACTAATTCTTTTGGTAGTACCAAGGGTAAAATCATTTTTTCTGTGAAACTACCACGGACAAAAAAAAAAACCCGTGGTACTGCCCGTAAAACCAGCGGTAGTACTAGTAAGAAGGGCAAATGGACCCTCAGGAAAAGTGACATTCGAGGAAAGGGAAGGACAGGGAAAGTGACATTCGAGGAAAGGGAAGTACAGTTAAAATCACGTTTGCGGAATGGGACTTTCGGGCAATAGGACGTTCGGAGAAATACGGAGTTGACAGTCCGGTAATAGGACGTAGAGTGCCGGAGGGGATTCAAAGGATGATTTCATGACAATGAAATCAATACCAAGTTATCTTCACTTTTACTTCTATTGATAAATAAATATAAAATGAGCTTACCTTAGTACAATATCTATACACTCTGGAGTTCTTTCTGTTGTACAGCCACGCGTTCTCAAACATGAGCCACACGTCGTCCACGTACTGCCACGGGTCCTTGTACTCCCCGTGGTCGAGTTTGTTCTTTATCGTGGACAGGTCTATGGGGTTCTTGACGATATCGAAATAGTCCGGGATGCCCAGTGCCTGGGCGTCCACGGGTTGCCGGAAAGGCAATGACTCCGGTTCCTGGCGGAACAGTTTCTCTAGCGTCGGCATGAGCGCCTGCCGTAGCTCGTCGGCCTTGAACACGAAGGCGCGGCGGCCGCGGTCCCCCGCCTCCAGCGCGCCGGCCTCCGGCTCGTCCTTCACCTCCTGCTTGATCTCCTGCTTGATCTCGTGGTTCACCACGAAGTCGCTGTGCTCCACGGGGTCGCCGCGGGGCTCGTCGCGCATGCCTTTGCCTCCGCAGTCTTCTTCGATTTCCTCTTTTATCCTTGTCTCTTCGGGCTCTTGTTTGATTCGAACCTTGAAGAAGAATTGCATTAAGAAATGTTGCGCGCGGCTAAGGATAAAGTAGTCGACTTTTTTTAGGCGTGACCTTAGCTGCAGTCGCGCGCCTACAAGCCGCCTTATTTATGGCGGTTTTAGATAGTACGAATAAGTTTCTAGATTTAAATATCAAATTGTATGTGTGTAGTCATTATATAGTAGGTAAATTTAGAAAAAAGTTTAACACGCATAACAGAACTCTAATCTTACGTATGAAGTCATTAAAATTTCTTACTTACTGTGGAGTAAGAAATTTTATAAAAGAAAAAAAAACTGGACGATTACGAGTCAGACTCGCCCACCGAGGGTTCCGTACAATTTGTTGGTACATATCATACATAGTTTAGGAATCGAGTCTCAGTTTAATCACAATTTTACAAATGTATAGTTTTTAGTAGTAAAAAGTACTCTATAAATTTTGATTCTCTTAAGAATGTCGAAATATACAGTTTTTGCGGCATAGACGGCCGGTACAGTTAATTTAGAAGTTTTAATTTTTTCACAGCTTCAAGGGACTGAAGATCTGAGTATATGGTTTTAATTTTAACTCGATACCTCCATGCCTTCTCAATATAAAGGGTCTTCACAGACATATGGACAGACAGCCAGACAGAGTGACAACAAAGTGACCCTATAAGGGTTTAGTTTTTTTAAAAAAAATAAGGAACCCTGAAAAGCATATTTCTTCAATAACAAAAGTTGAGGTAAACCCTAAAAAGTAATTTCTTAAAAGCTTCACGAGGTCTACTCGCAGAGTGTATAGTCACCTCCTGGTGCGGCGAAGCGTCGTCGATGTGCGGCGGCGGCTGGGACTGCTGGGACGGCTGCGGCGCGTGGGCCGCGTGGGGCGCGTGGGCCGCGTGGGGCGCGTGGGCCGCGTGCGGCGCGAGGTGCGCGTGCGCGTGCGCGTGCGCGAGCGGGTGGTGCGGCGCGGGCGGGTCGGGAGCGGGCGCGGGCGGCGCGGGCGGCGCGGGCGCGGGCCGCGACGCCGGCCGCTCGGTGGCGGGGCTGGGGTGCGCCAGCGGCGTGTGCGGCGTGCCCGGCGCGGGGGACGCGCTCGCGCCGAACGCCGAGCTGTGGTTCACGAACGGGCTGTTCGCCACCGGCCCGGCTAGCCGCACCTGGGGGGCGACGCATCGGTTACGAGATTCGATCGTGACGACGGCGGTCGAAGGTCATCGAGCCGAACTTCAACTTTAAAGCCTCGGCTAAACGGCCGGCGGGGCGGGGCGGCGACGGAGCGGCAGCGCGGCGTGCACGTCACACAGCGGACGTAACGGTTCTGTTGTCGTTCCTGATATGATGTTTGATTTTCCACTATCCATTATTAAATTAAAAAGATGAAAAAAATATACAAATCAGAACGTCACGTGACCACTGAGTACGTTTACCATGCGTACGACTTCTGACTGACCCGCTCACGCCCGACAACAGCGCATCGCGTCCCGCCCGTTTGTAGGCACGCCCGGCGGGACGGCGACGGATCCCGTCGCGCCTGTGTCGTCTTCTATAGACTTCAGTACATTACAAACACTGGCGTCGCGCTAGCGTCCCGTCGCCGTCACGCCCGGCCGGCTGTGTGGCAAAGGCTTAAGTCCGACACGTAAAGATCAATAAAAATGGTACCTAATGTTCAAAACTCAAACTCTTGTCTCTAAAATACAAGATTATCTAGTTAAGGTACTATTAGTAATCTGTAAGTTGTGTACCTATTGGAAATAAGTTTTTATTATTCTTTATTAATTGAGAAAATTTGACGTTTTGTCAACCTACCGGTTGACGAGCTGTTGTCTGTACACGACACGCTGTTCTAGTAGAATAGCCGAAGATCGGGCTCAGTGGCGTGCAGCGGGAGAGGCCTATGTCCAGCAGTGGAATGACGTGGGCTGATTATGATGGTGCTTCTACGAGTAGAGTCGTGTTTTAAACTTCTCGTGAGCATTGTCCACGAACATATTATAAAGGTATTTTTTTCTAAAACATTGTTGAGACCAAGCAATGCCCATATATATAGGTAGTTTATTTAATGACAGAATTTTAATAAATCATTAGTATTATAAAATAACCACCAATTTGTTAATTCCCTATTAAATATGTTTCTGAAATAAATATCACAGCACCAATGTACGCATACGCAACTAAATAAACTTTAACTAACATGATCGATAATTAACATTAAAAAACCCGGGGTCATTAGACAATGACTAAGCTATATGAGTCATTTTACAAGCGATATTTTATTTAAAATTAATTCCCATGCAATTTTTTTAATGTGCAGCGCAATGGTCTTTCGAGCCGGATTTAATTTATGAACTATGTATTCGTTTACTAAATGGTTAATGTAATTTTACTTTACATTATAAATGCAAAAATGTTTTTTTGTTTTGTCTTCGAAACCGAGAAAGCGTCTTCTGCATCCCCGTCTCCCCAGTCTAAGGGGAAACGGGTAAATCGTATAGGCAATGCACTTTTTTCTCACCCGCGATTGATTGAAACGAAATAGGTGCCACGAGTACTCTCGCCCTAATATTTAAATGCTGTAATGAATCATCATCAAATCTTACCTTCGTATCAGGATGGCTAGGCGAGGCAAGCGGGGCGGGTCCGTTGCTATGGAGCGCGGGGTAGGACGCCGGCGACGTCATGGTCTGCCCGAACGGGGACATGATCGGGTTGCCCACTACCGTGCCGCCGTTTGGTGTTTGAGGCATCTGGGAAAACGGTTCTACCTTCAGACATCTTTTATTTTGATCAGGAACCATAGGTCACAGTGTTATGCGTGCTATGGTGGACACAAAAACAAGACAATTCCCATCAATTCGTTTCATGAGTAACCAGGATCTTTAACTTGTCGCCAATAAAACCCAACCAGTAAAAGTTAGGAAGTCCCTGGGAAAGCGAAATAAACTACACAACAAATATTTATTATATTTATTAAACAACCAAATTAATTAGAAAAGTTCATAATTTAGTTTGTCCTTTATTCTCTGGATTTTTTTACTTTAGTGTAAAGAGTAGCAATAGGGACCAATCACGTCCGTGGCCGCAACCATAGTACCTACGCTGTGACCACAAAAAACATGAAAATGCGACCACGCATGTCTGAACTAACCTGGTTCGGACTTGGTCCTGGCGGGCCGACGAGGTTAGACGGGAACGACATCCTGTTAGCTGGCATGCCGAGGGTCATTCCCGCATGTCCCGGCGACGGGATCCTCATTCCCGGAAGCGACTGAGTGGGCATGATGGCCGGCCTGGACAGGCCTGCCACGGTATTCGGCGCGGGCGGCCGGGCTCCACTCATCACACCTCCACCGGACATCACATTGACCGGCTGCTGTATTGCTGATATACCCTGCCCCTGCTGCAACTGTTGACTCTGTTGCTGCTGCGCTTGCAATTGTTGCTCCTTTCTCTTTTGCCGCTTCTCCTCTAACTCTTTTTGAATCTTGTATATCTTCTCCGCGAGTAGGTGGTAATACTCTGAGCGCGTACTCGCCATTTCGTACATATCGCCTTCCACCTTTCTCGCGTACGCGACTAAGTTATGCATTCGTTTATCTAACATTGCGTGAGGATCTGGCGTAGGAAAAATAGCTTGCACCCTATAAAAATTACAGATTGGATTAGTACCCAAAATCTGCAAAATAAGGATGAGATCTTAAAAGAAAAGAAACTTACAATTTATGAACAAGATGGTTTCTGAGATCGGCTGTTATAGACTGGTGCCACTCTTTAGTGCCAGATACCGGGTTAGCTGTAACCGGCCCGCCTGGTAGTTGTAAGGTATTCGCGGTCATCTGTAAAGAAAATATAGCTAGAATGCGGGTCTTGTGTAAATAAAATACCTAAAGCATCAGAACAAACAGACAAACTTATGACTCCGACATTTTAGGTTGACGACCTATAATGTCTCAAGTCCATACAACTCGGGTCGAGAAGCTGCTGCTGCTATAGATCCTATTGGACCACATTTGCAAGGTTGGCCAGAGGGCAGCATATATGTGAAACATGGAAATCGTCATTCAACGAGCTAACGCTGTGACGAGCCAATAGAAGAAGTTTTATGAGCCAATATGTTTGTAGGTCCGAATAAGAATACATTTGAATCTGACTCATATAAAAAACTTAGGTCGGCACACACAAACCTTTTCTTCAGCTGCAAGCCCAGCTGGAACCACTGTTGGAACACTAACAAGTGGATAGCTCCTTCGGGGTCACAAAGTCAACGAGCTACACTGAGATACTAGGAGACCATAATTTTTCAAGTATGTATTTACCACCTGCTGCTCTTAAAACCCCAGCTAAAAACGCATCTCATGTAGACAGGACACAGGACTACGCCAGCACTTTCAATTTTAGCATAGGCGTAGGATGTCGCAAAAAGACATTAAGGCCGCGAGGGCGCGGCACGGACATTCGTATGGGGCACCTATGGGCTGTACTTACCAGTTGTCCTGGTGAATTTGCTGGAGCAGGTCTTGCAAGGGCTTAGGCTGTCACCCGTCTTTGGTGAGCCAGGGGCCGGTGCCGCAAGGGCGTGTTCAACACGGGCTCGTGTTAGGCAATAAAAGGATGCACTTACCAGCTGGCTGGCTGGCCAGATGGGTCTCCTAGAAAGGACACTACATGGGCGGAGCCTGCGGAACGTAGTCAGAGCCCAGGGGGCGCGGCAAGGACATGTTTTTTTTTAATGAGATTATAGTTTAGTTAACTATACTGCAGAGCTAGTGAGTTACTCTGGGCAAGGACATGTTCGAGACAGCACTAAGAGGCGGCACTCACCAGCTGCTGCTGCTGCAGGTCCTGCTGGGTCTGCTGGAACAGCTGCTGCATGGGCGCAGACTGTGGCACGACGTCGGTGAGGCCGGGTGGGCGCGGCACTGCCATGCGGGCTAGAGGCGCGCGCGGGAAGCCGCCCGTCATGTTTGACACAGACGTCGGGCACGCGATGCCGAGTGCTTCATACGCGCGCTTCATATCGGCCCCCTAAGGAATACCAATCGTATTATAATTTCATGTCCTGTTCGCGTAATTAACTTTATAACCCATCAAGTACAATAAGGAGAGTATTAATGAATACTTAAATAAGAAAACTATACGATATTTTAATGTGGTACTATGGCGGAACTAGTGAAAGGTCTACTGACCTGCGTGTTCGCAACGGGCGTCGGGGCGGCGGGCGCAGGCGCGACACCGGGCAGCGAGTTAACGCCGGGCATAGAGCCGGCGTTTCCGACGCCACCCACCACGCCCACGCCCACACCACCCACAGCGCCCACGGCACCCACTCCGCCCACGGGGCCAGGCCCGCCGGTGCTAACGCCGGTACTCGTGTGGCTAACTGCTGCTGCTAAGATCGGAAAAAACATAGCTGTCAGAGGAATACACGATGTCAAGCTGTTAACCATAACTCTTTGAAAGCTCATACACTAGTGCTTTATTACTTACCATTCATATTGTTATTTCTAGTCCTGTCTGCCTGCTTCAAAGGCAAACATACTGGACAGTCATTCTTGTTACAGTGTTTCCAATGGTTAATAATTTGTCTCGATGACGAACAGTGAGGCACCGCACAGTTTTTGCCAGCCTGACAAGACATCATATGGTTGAGTACTCCTTTCATAGTCTTACAATGCGGCAGCGTACACTGCCATGTCTCGCCGTTCGACTGTGACTCCCTTCTCTGGCATTTGTGTGCGTGAAGTAGCAAGACTAATTGTTGCTGAATCAGCTTCCGCTTCTCCGGGTCCGCGATGGATCCGGAGGCAGGGGGCTGGTGGGGCGCGTGGGGCGGGTGCTGCTGGTGCTGCTGGTGCGGCGGCGCGGCGGCCTGCGTGGCGGCCTGCGGCTGCGACTGGCCGCCGGCCGGCGCGCCCGGCGTCTGCGGCGAGGGCGCGGGCGGCACGGCCTGCGCGGCGCCCCCGCCCGCCTCGCCGGGCGGCCCGAAGCGCACGCCGGCGGCCCTCTGCGCCGGGGGCACGCCAGGGCCCTGCGCCGACTGCCCGTAGGCGGGGTGGTACGGCGCCAGCGGGTGGCCGCCGCCGCCGGGCGCCTGCATGCGCTGGTGGTGCTGTAGACTTGTCCGCATCGGCGCCTGCATGCCGACGCCTACTCGCCCGCCGAGTGGGCCGTTCTGCATTGTCTGCGATTACAATTATCGTGAATCTTCTCTAAATTTCTTCAAGAAGACAGATCTAGAATCAACTGCAAATAACTTACCTGGACATGCCCAGGATGGTGCGGCGGCGTCCCGTGATGGTTATTTCCCATCAGCGTTGGAAGTTGCTTGTTCACATTATTGATGCCCAGCATACCGGCTCCACTCATATTACTGTTAGTCACAATCATGTTGCCAACGTTTGCGACGTTCATACCACCTGCAGGATGAATTTTGTTTTAGGCAAAATAAGTAAAAGATTATGAACATAATTTTTAGTGATTTACTAAAAATAATTAACATACCTTGTATTGAACTCATTGGCATATTTGAATGCATTTGATTTGGATGACTTGTATTTGGCATTAGTTGTGGATGCATACCACCCATCAAATCCTTTGATACAGACACATTAGGAGGCGACTGTAAACTTGGACTCTTACTTCCTAAGCTACTCAACCCTAAAGGGTTGTTGTGGCCTACTAAGCCACCCTTGTTGCCCTGTGAAAAGGCCCACAAAATAATACACTATTAGTATGGCCAGTAACCAAAATTTAAAGTTATTTTAATTCACCTTTATGCTGCATTTGCAAGAAATTAGGTATAATTATTGAATATCACACACACTATTTATTATTATTACCATAAAATTAATAGAAATCATATATATCATATTTTTTAAAACCATGGCAGTTTCTTAAATCAAAGTTTAGTTAGTGATCTACTGTCATTAGTCAATGTTTTATGAAGTTATTTATTTTTACTTGCAACTGGCCAACAGGTAATGTGTGACACCAGTCCCAGATACTCACTTGTTGAATAAGATGATTATTAATCTGCCTATGCATAGCAGCTGTGGGGTCGTCCCCATTGAGCTGCTGCTGAACCATTTGTCCCCCAGGCCCAGGCCCCTGGGCAGGGGGCTTGGGACCCGTGACACCAGGCTGTTCGGCCCAAGAACCTCCCATTAATTCATCAGGGAGGTCCTTTTCAAGGTCGAACATGTCTTGTAGGTTTGAAAACCCATCTGCAAAAAAAAAAACAATTTGTTGCCTAAATCATTTTTGTATAGATATAAAATATGTATTATTATTTGGCAATATGTGTTTGTTAAGTAACTTACGTAAGAAGTAAATTTGTTCTATTTGTTAGCACATTTGAATGTTTTAAAAATAATCAGTTGTAAATTTTCCAAAAATTGTCAAAAGTCTATTTACAAGGATATTTAGTGTACAAGTCTCAGTACTGTACTGACACCTCTTTGGTATTGTTTGACATAGATGTCTCTTTTATTTTTTGCCAAGGGACCACAGAGAGAACTGATTTGATATTAATTTCAAATTAATTCATCTACCTTTTTTATGAGATAAGGGCAGAAAAGACAGACTGACAATAAATTCCTTAAAATAAAAATAATATAAAAATAATGACCTTTACAGGTCCAGTTTATTTATAATTTTTTTCTTAAAAAAATAATTGCTTTTACACATCATTTACAAGAGAATAAATTGCAATGAATTATACTTATATTTTTTTTTTAGTTTTAGTTGGTTAAAAAGTATTCTTTAAAAAATAAAAAAAGTATTACTAGCTGATTGTTTTGTTACAGCCATAATTAATGAAAATGTATTTTAAAAGTCATGTTATTAAAAATTATTCAAATAAGTTTTTTTTTTTTAATAGTAGACTAAGTAATTTAAAATAAATAGTAAACAACATTAAAATAAACCATAACACAAACTTAAGTCTAAATTAATATTATCACAGCATCAAAGTAAGAAAATAAAACAAGGTAAGGTACCTTTAATATTATGTATAAATTTCAATTACTTATTTTTTATTTAAATTAACAATTCAAGGGACACCATTGTCACCATACATACTGGGCCTAAAAAATTAATGGGCCAGCTAATGTTAAAAACTTAATGGGCTAGTTTCCTAAAAAAATCTAATTAGTCCGTCAGTTGGACTAACAGAAAATATTGAACACATATATATATATATATTTTTTCTCAATCAAACAAAAAATTATGAAGATATAGCCCGTTAAAATTCCGCGTAACGTCACGCCTTGCAACACTTTTTAGCAAGGTGTGACCTCACGTGCTCACTTTGATGCGCTTTATCTTCGTAATTTTTTGTTTGATTGACAAAAGACAAAACATGGGCCCAATATTTTTTGATAATCTAACTGACGGACTAAATAGAATAATATTTTTTTGACTCAGGAAACTAGCCTATTGCAAATATTTTCTTAAACTAACAACACTAGGCTTAAGGTAGTTGTTAGGAATAAAAATTACTGACACCATACCATAGCGTCGCTGTATCGTTCTATTATTTTAAGTAAACTAAAACTGACGCCAAAAGTTACATAAGCCTCCTAAAATGGTTGATTTTAACAATAACTACTGATACTAAACCTCGGTGACATTAAGCTAATATTGGAGGAGAAAAGCTTTCGACACATTTTCAAGCAAAACTTAAACTCCTAAGTAGTGCTAAAAGTGTGGTCTGTTGAAATGGTAAACTTTTGACAAAAACCACCAGGGGGCCAGTTGACCCAAAAAATTATGTCAATGTCGTAGCCAGAACGTAAAATTGCCCACTTCATGATGTTACCGATAATTTTATAAAATGGTAGTATTTCATGATATGGCCAACTAAAACTGACCATATCGTTTAAACGTCAACATTCAATGAAATGCCAGTACACATTCGGCCATTTCATTAAAATTAAAATATATTTACAAGTCACCTGAATTTGTTAATATTTGTGATCTTGGTTGATAGATGAACTAATCATTTTAAATACTTGTTAGTTTTAAACAAAACTAATAAATAAAAAGACTTGAATAGCTAACTAATCTAACTAGCCTCTTAAATTACATTCTGAACTTCTTAATTTTTTGACGTTGCGCTCGTTTTTTGTGTCGTTACGATATTTCACTGCACTTTCACCTTCAATTTACACATTATTATTCACTTTTAGAATAAAATATTTGTCCACTGCCATTATTCATCACAAAAACAAAGCAACATTAGCGCCTTTACCGGTGAGTAATGTAATGATTTTACGATATGATCACTGGACTGTTTGACCATTTCGCCAAACGCTGAGTATTCATTGATCTGGCCTGACCACATCATGATGTGGCCAGCAGGTTCTGTACTATATCATGAAACTCCACCATTTTATAAAATTATCGGTCACATCATGAAATGATCAATTTTACGATCTGGCCACGACATCAATATGACATTAAACACGGTAATTATTCCATGTGCTGTTATTAGGCTAAACAGTTCCCCATACATTTCAAGCATAACTAAAACTAAATTGTGTGCCAAAAATATTCCTTAAGAACCCTTATTTTAATTGGATCTATATATTTTAAATAAAATTAGTAGTCACTAAAGTATAGTGTTATAGAATAGCTTCATGAATAAATAATCTTGATATGCCAATAGGGCGTACACACAATTTTGGCGAAAATGACTTTTTAATGCAGTCTTACTTATATTTTTTGCTCTATTGATCCGTGATGTAAACATCCTGAATTGGAAAAATAAAAGCAAAATAAACATATTTTTAATTTTTCTGTTGTAATTGCAATACTAAAATATTACTGTTTTATGAATTTTCTGTGGCTCATTCGCCTTCAAATATCTTATAAATTATTATGAAAATATAAATTAACATTATCATATTTGACCGCTAGGTAATATTTATCTTGATCAACATTGCTAATGAAATCAACTATGCTGCTAAAATCATATTACCTATTAGGCAAAATTTTTTTTGTATAGAACTTTGATAACACATTCTTGGCCACTTTGGTGATGATTTTATAAAAGCTTACAGTTTATCTCAAAAGTGGAATATACAACCAGTTATAAAACTGATCATTACTATCTGGCAGTAAGTTTCAGTCCTAACCCACCTAATCTTCAACATCTTACAGAAAATGTATTTATTTATGTATTGGAATGACAAGAAGAATCTCTAATACTACTCTTTTAAGTAGATATACTAGTTATTACAGTAAATCTACACTTGCAACTATGAGGAATTAACTAGATAAAACAATGGTTCATTTTTATTGTAGGAATGCTTCATTGTTTTTTGTAGTAATAAAAATGAACCGCTTAATTTTTTTTGATGTTTGTTTTGTTGGTAAAGACAAACATTCTAAAATAAAATGGCTTTTTTGGCTGTATTTTGGCATTTACACCTTATAATCCTAGTATTGAAACATGGACAGTTTTTAGCTCAAATAACAGCAAATGGAATATTTGGGTTTTGGTATCATTCTAATTTGTACAACCTAACAATTCAATAAATGTTGCTATTTGGCAGATTTAGTTTTGCTAGAAGTTGTATGGATTAGCACAATTCCAAACTAAATCAATTATAAAGCAATGGTTATGGCAGTTTTGTGTCATAGTAAAAAATACTCCAGCTGACTTATTTGATCAATGTAACAATACTCTTTGTTGTCCAGCTCCATGTTTTAACCATATACCATACAAACATAGAGGGTAAAGGGAAGGTAGGAAACCTTAATTGTTGTGATTGCACAATTTATGCAAGCCATAAAAAATATACAAATTAAAACTTCATTTAAACTATATTATGTTTAATTAAACTTAGTTCTTAGTAGCACAACAAAAAAGATTTTCTTAGACAAAATTAGTTTAACAGCCTAAATCAAATTTAAAGATTTTGAACAAAAAAAGAGTGCTTACAATATATAAACTTTATTACATTTTCTTCTAGGTTACTTTGGCCTAGAAAATACACAAATCATGGCCAGATTTTGACCAATTATTTAAGTAATCATTAATACTATTAGTATTTCTATACATTTTTAAGATTATAAATATACACATAATTATCAGAAACAACTGACTGATCTTAATAATAATTTTCATAGAAAAAAAACAAATTGACAATATTTTATTTACTTAACTATTTTTAGTTTTTTAGGTTCGTCAGGTGTGTTTAATACTACACATTTTATAAATAAAAACTGCTTGATTGTTTGAATTCATAATCTGATTTTAGGTATATGTGGGTCAATTATTTTCAGAAAATGATGCTAGTCAAAACAAACGAAAAAATTACCTATGTCTACATATTCAGCTAAAATTCTTAAAAACTTTATGGCACTTGAAAATTAAGTATGTACTATACTTTTGAATGATAAAATTTTCGAGTTTAAAATTTGTTGAAATAGGAATACAGGAATACAATTGAGTACATTCCTGTACCTATCTGATCCCATAGAACCATAAATAAACAAAATAATATTATTTCTAGGTCAAAAACTAATGTTCAACATTAATAAAAGTGAGGTTCATAGTCATATAAGATTTGTAGAAGCTTAACTTGAATTTTGTCACTGTAGCCAAAGTTTTTAGAGAGATATTGAATAAAGGAATATGGTTCAGATTACATTTAACAAAACATTTTCTTTATCCTGCGAGCGTAGTAATGAAAATACGACGCAAATCTTGCAAGGCGCTAACAAGAACCAAGGCAAGATGTCAAAAAATCAAAGATTTGTGACAGTCTTGCGGCCTAACACTTGCCAAAGTGGTATAAAATAACAAATTACTTACCAGTAGAGTCCGATGGACCCTGGAAGATTTTTGGCCGCTTATTAGGCGGCTCATCCCCGTGGTGATCGGCCATGGCTCTGTTTACTAAACGTATGCCGTCGTGAATATTTCGGCCCGCCGATTCAAATAACACTTTTATGTCTTAAATCTTTAAGAAATACCATTTTAGAGCGATTTGTCATTCATCATAATGTAATTCACCCACATCACGATCGTTCGATGTCCTTCGCACCATTGAAG
Source organism: Anania hortulata (assembly GCA_963576865.1). NCBI lineage: Eukaryota > Metazoa > Arthropoda > Insecta > Lepidoptera > Crambidae > Anania > Anania hortulata. Next base: position 18,305,768 of record OY756394.1, read on the forward strand.
GCACATATTAAAATTTCTCACTCAAGTATTCGCCATTACAAAGCTCCGAATCGAAGAGCTACACAGACCCTCTCACCATCTTCCGTCGGAACTAGCACAATAAATGAAAACAATATGACCAGATTTTAGCTACTTTATATGACTTATTTTATAGATCGAATAACACAATTTCACTTAACACTTTAAAATACACGGAATGGTACAGTTTATGATAAATGATGTAAGAAAAAACAGAAAATTTACACGACAAATTCCGAAATTCTTCTCAGTCTCTCCAGCGCAAAATGGCGGCTGTTGATGAAAACTTTTTCTACGCTTGTCAGAAAATGTCGGCCTATAAAGAAACTACGCGTTCTGATTGGTCCGCAGGTACCACGTGATTGCCGGAAGTGCCATTTTGACGCAGGATCGGTCTGTACATTCTGACGTCAACGCGTTCAAAACCGAGTATAGCCGAAGATAGCCGAATGAATAAAAATGCATGTATTTAATAATTTCGCTCTAAATAAAAGCTTTAAAGCATACTTTCTGGTCAAAAAACCTTTATAAAAATTAAACGCATAAATTAAAGCATGCCAATTAATACCATAATATCCTAATAAGCATTAAACAAAGTGCTAAGTTTTCACATTTTAAATTTCCCTCCATATCGGGAGTGGCCATCATCAATACGTGTCTTTAGAAGTGTCTATGGAAATTTTCGTAGACAATTTTCTTTGTTTTTAACTTACTGCGTTTTGTTCATTTAAGTGAACAATCAAAACAATCGAGAAATCGTATAAACTACTTTTTTATTTTAGTTGTACATGTAAATACAAAATGATGCCTATCAGATTAAGAGTTTGATTGCAGTCTATCCTTAATTCCTTTATGATTTTCCTTTGATTTTGGGGTAAATTAAATCATCCCCGATCAGCAGGGAAATTTTTGATTTTATTGTTTATTTTTTTACATTACAATTTTATAAGTTATTATGGGGTTGTGTGTGTGCTCAAGTCATACTAAAAATTTATTAAATATAAAATATTTATTACACTGTTAAGCTCGGACTTGTCCGGAGCCGATTTGTATGGAATTCTGAAAAAAACCGGATGCATATAGTCCGAGCCTTAAAGACAATATAAATAAGATCGTAATATTATTTTATCTGAAGATCATAAATTTATTTGCATCAAACATGGTATAAATAATCCAATAAAAATAAAATACCTAATTATATGTACAAATTCTAAAACTAAACTCTTTAAACAAAGTCAGATATTTTATTCATAGGAAAGATCTTATAAATAAAATATCTGACTGAGATCACCGTTCAAGGGAAAGGTGCCCAAAAGGCTGGCAACATTACCACGCTGGATAGCTAGGCTAACCCGTTGGCCAAGGTATAAGCCAGCCTTTGGATCGTGAGATGTCTCAACTAAACGCTTAGACAACTCACGGTATAGCTTGTGGGCACTCGGTCCCCACGGGCCCAAAGTTTCCACACCAAATGGCTCAAATATGTAAGTCTCACCAAGACCTTCATATTTGCGCCGTTTTAGGGCCTCTGCAGAAGCTGCTGCAGAACCCGCTCGGTTGCCAGTCGATGGAAGATGGGAAGGGGCTAAAGTGTCGACGCAAGTCGCGTCCCACACTAAGGGCCATCTTCCATGGAACGAGGGTCATGCCGTCAGGACGCTTGCCATCGCTGCGTACGAGGCCACTCGGTTCAAGAACGGCCGGAATACGCGCGCTGACAAGTGCCCGACAGATGACGTCGTTTAAACTAGCATGACGGGGGATTCTTCCAGCACTTCTGCAGCATGAGAGACCGTGGTAAGCAAGCTGATCGACAACCTTTCCACAGGAACAGCGATGAGGTACAGAGCTGAAAGCACCTAACCTAAGACTAATTGCTATTCTAAATGAAACATTATCAATAAGGGTACCCAGGGTCGGAGACGGAAGAGCATTTAGCCAAGACTGGATTCCCATTCGGTTACGGATAGGAGACGAGCCTGATCAGCAGAATTGGTAGACGTTTGAAGTAGGTTATTACGCACCACTCTGCAGAGAGGCTCGTCCCAAAGCCTTTGAGCCGAAAGGTTTTGAGGGGTCATCCGTGGTAAGGTTCTTCCACGCATCAATGGCCTCCGCTAAATATGGAATATAGACAGCATTAAAGTCATGGGATTTACTAAGAATTTTGCATATTAGACCAAAAGTTTTGTGGGATGAAGACAAAAAAGCTGGAAGACTGACACCGGTGATTTGTCTTATCCCTAACCCCCCATGCCGAATAGGCAGGGAAGTTTGAGTCCAGGTTCGTCCTTCCAGCTTAATGTTAAGAGTTTGTGACATTATATTCTGGATGATACAATCTAATTTTGATGTTAATTCAGGATGTTTCCAAAAAGGCGATGAGCGTAAAGTGTATGTGAATTTTAATACAAAGCGACAAAACCGGATGATAGTGTAAGCAATATGACTGTTAATTTTGAGTATTCTATCTGAAACTGAAATAAATTTGGCAATTTGTTCGTCAATGTAGGTTGAAAAAGATTCATCCGCGATTGGGGAGCCGAGCAGACGAAGTGATGTTTTATCTATAATTTTGATGTTGGGTGCTAATTGTTTAAAATCGTTTATAATAACATCACGCTGATCACAATTTTGCGGAACATAAAGTTCACATTTAGAAAAGTTTAAATCCAAACCACCAATTTTGAAATTATTTAATAAGAAAGAAAAATCTTATAATACCGTAGAAGAGTCACCACCCAGGGTTCCGTCGTCAAGGTACCAAACATTAAAATGAGACTTTAATTTAGTAATGATGGGATGAATGGCCAGGCTAAAAATGGCTGGGCCGAGAGGGTCACCTTGTTGACACCCAACAGCTGAAGAGAGTAGGTTTTCTCTGTACATAAGTTTTGTAGGAGTACTATAGCACTGCCACAAAAACCGTACAGAGAAGGTAAATTTTTTTGCATCTCAGTCAACAAGACACCTATAACGACCGAGTTAAATGCATATAAAAATAAAAATGTGCACATTCAATTGGGAACCTCATTGCCAATTTATCCCGATAGGTGTCGCATTGTGATTGGTCGTGCCCGTATTGATTAATTGATCATGGTTCTGTCATTGCTGCCACTGATTAAATAATGACTACGATAAAGGTAAATCAAATTATATGTCAAACTTGCCTTATCATCATGATTATCATTTAAAAGTAAAGCCGGTGACAGATGGAGGCGGACGCGGCAGCGGACTCGTCTTGACATTGTAAGGTTAAGCGCTGCCATTGGTCGATCCTTGGGCTGGTGGAAGTTGACTAAAGAATAGACCAATGGCAGCGTTTGACCTTACAATGTCAAGACGAGTCCGAAGCCGCGTCGGCCGCCATCTGTCACAGGCTTAAGTCAACATCATGAAGATGTCGGTATATGGCTGAAAGAGTGGTATAGGGTCATCATACTATCAACCACAGAAAAAAAACATTCGCTGGTACATTCGCAACTAGTTGAGGATAAGTTAAGTAGTTGAAGATAAGGAACTTGCTAATAAGTTCTAGATAACCTATCCGGCACTTTTTTGACAGCTAATTGTATGAGTTATCGGTCAAAACAAGTGCCAGATAGGTTAATTAGAACTTATCAGCAAGTGGTGTAAGAGGCCCCTAAGTCATTTATTCCAGTAAGACCATTATAAAAATGTGTCGGTTATTTTTTTTAAATATAAATTTAGAAATAAACTAACAATCATGCAAAAATAATTAAATAAATTGATATTTATTTGTTACGTTTATTATTACGGATGTCAATCATTAAAATAAGTTCATTTCTTTTTAATAAATTAGATACAATTTACAAATTCTTCAACACAATAACAACAATCTAAAGACCTCAATCTGCTAAACTGCTATAAACATTTTAACATTAGTAGTATATTTTAATGTGATCGGTAATCTGATAAAAAGTCTAACTGCTTGGAACCTTAAGCTGGTGACAAACTGAGGCGGACAAAACTCCGGACTCGTCTTGATATTGTGTCTATCCTTCAGACAACTTCCGCCAGCCCAATGATCGACCAATGGCAGCGTTTGACCCTACAATGTCAAGACGAGTCCGAAGCCGCGTCCGCCGCCATCTGTCACCGGCTTATAGGTATTTAATTAGATTGGGGAGTGGAATAAAAGTAGGTGTATTAAGGTTGTACCATCCTTGCCTGTGTTCAAAGAGTAAGTTAGAAAAAACTTGAGGAGCAAAGGGAGAAATTTTTGGATTTTCAAAATAGCATAAATAAAAGCATTCTATTTTAAATTAAATTAAATTAACTCGAAGTTGCAAGAGAAGAAAGTATATGGCAAGACTTTAAAGTACCTAATATTGTACGAAGACATTTGGATTGAAATTTCTTTAGCTTGTCAAGAACGGATTTGTTGTATGGATCTAATAGAAATGAAGCCTAATCGAGGTAATTGCGACGAAGAGAATTTATACTAACTTTTGGGAGATTGGGTGTGCACTCCAGTGGACACCTGAAAGTAAACGGAAAATTTTCACATCTTTTTCTGCTTTCCCAATAACCGAATTGAAATGATAGATGTGAATGGGGATCAGGCACGACGTTTTCTAGTAAAAATAACTGTCAAGCATTTTGGCACGGAGATGGTAAGAGTCTTACCATGAATGGCACCAACCAATGGCAGCATTGGTCGATCCTTTCGTCAACTTCGCCAGCCCTTCAGCAAGACTCGGCCCCTTCCTGTTCCGACACTGGCGTCCGGCTGCCGTGTGTCACCGGTATTATTTATTATCTTTGTTCTTAAATACGTTATTCTTAATTGCGTCATAATTGTGCTGTTTTTTATTTGTTTTAGGGAAAACCTAATATTTACTGTCTCAAGAATTTTGCACAATCTTAAACCGTGTAAAACACCAACAAAAACACGCTGGCACCATCTGAAATTAGCTTTGCCTGTGCTTTCTCATTGAAAACTGCTTCGCTCGCACATGCGTATATTTTGTTGATGTAATACGTATGTAACCATACTTCTTTAGAAAGAGGCTGACAATTACAGTGACCGAGTTTTTTGCACTCGTTTCTCTCGGCCACAATATTTTTCCGAAGCAGTAATAGGTTAAAAAAAGTAAAATTGGGACGTGTAAAATGCATAATATTTCATGGCTATTTGCAGAAATAAATTGGTTTTTACAGACCACGACAGTGATTCACTATGCATATTATCTAACATATAATGGCGCGTGTGTATTAGGCTATTTAAAGCCGAGTGGCGGATATTCGGAAAACTTTTCACAATAGCAGTGATGGTTAACAAAAATTGACACGTAAAAGAGTATTTCTCTACAATTTCAGGTAAAACCCTGGTAAAAACGGGTAAAATGGGTAAACACCCACTTGGGTTTTTACCCATCGCTACTTGTATCTACTTTATTACAAACTGTCCGAATGGGCGACTGGTCGCCGCGTTGACGAGCCGCCTGAGACTTGTGATTGTGACATCTCAGTTTAAAACGGGTGGAAAAACCTCGTCATTTAAAGAAGACAATTGATATTTTTTTTCCAAGGTTTTATTTAGCGCTGAGTATGATAATTACAAATTAAACTTTTAAAAATGACAATTTGCATCGGAACGAAGTAGAACTTTGGAAGTGATGGAATCAAATAATGGGGAAATTCTAGTAACTCCATCTGGCTATACTTTGTTTCGATTACCAAATTACAAGCGTTGAGAGATTATATGCTCTTCGTCCGGAAATCCGATTTTTTTCCCCGGAATCGGAATCATAAAAAGCGCGGGAACCTCTACAAGAACTTAAATATTGTTTCATATTTTGCTAGGTTATTTATCTTTTTGTGAATGTGTTTTAACTCTGATGTGTCGTAATCGGTGAGTATTCTCAATTATATTGATTTTGTCTTATTACAAAATGTTACGATATCTATCGGACAAGCTGGTTTGTTTACTTGATCAGTGGGACAAACTGAGACCATTATTGCAATGCAAGTTTAATGTTCGCATTAATTCGCACTTGATCAGTGTTTCACTTGATTAGCGGATTACGCGACGGCGGCACGTATCACTGATCAGGTAAAACTATGGCACGTATTTTGATGGGTCCAGTGACGGCAACGGATTATCCTCTCTCTCTCTCTCTACTATGTATTACTTCGCTAATGGTCCCCCAGCTACTTCGGTGTTTGGTGTTAAGGTGGTTCCCATGAATCGGAAAAAGATTATTTTAGTTAATATCCGCAATAATGATGTTGTGTTTTTTTAGGGGCCATCTTTATATTACTTTTTTAAGCCCGTCCTTGTCACAGCTGTTTATATTTTTTATACAGGGTATCTAGTGTGACGTTACGTGTGAGTTTTAAGTAGGTATACTTGATCAGTGGTGTGAGTGACGTGAGTACGTGACACATAGAGCGAGTGTAAACCACTGATCAGGTAAAACTACGGTGTAAACTGCCAAAAACAATTTTAACCTTAGCCCTTGTTATACAGAGACGGACTCCTCTTGATTGACATTGGTTGTGGGGATAAACGCTGCCATTGGACGATCCTTGCTTCCACTTCCGTCAGGCCGCCAGCTAGACACCGCCCTCTTCTTGTTTCGAAACTGACCATAAACTTGGTCCGGGTTTATATTCGCTTACACAACTCGAGTTTCAGTAAGCTAAAATCGATGTATGCTCAATCCGGAAAAAGAAGCGAAGAGTCGACGGTCAAGCCTAGCCAAGTTGCAGATAATGGGATTGTATCCTGTTTTAATACTTATCCGATTTTGATCGAACGAAACGGTTTCCAACAGATATAATTTATTTAAGACTGTAATTATTCGTCTTGTTGAGAAATTATTACCAAAAAAACATTAAATACTCAAATATGTAATCAGTCACTTTGGAGTTTGGAGTCCAGCAATGCCAGTAATAGGGAGCTTAAATGTTTTAATTCGCACAAACTCTCAAAAAATTACTGATTAGGTATAGGTACATATTCGTATCTGATTCTGTCGTTTTAAAAAAATACTTTTTGTCCACATAGTTCCCATAAGCACTCTGCACCACCTTGCTCTTTCTTTATGTTTGTCCTTTACCTAAAGGTTGTGTGGAAGAGATCGCTATTAGCGATACGACCGCCTATAATGTTCGTCTTTCTGTAAAAATCTTTAATTTACTTTGTATTGTGTGCAATACAGAGTACCTATCTAATTTATCTTTACATCTCAATTAATGTAGTGTAGTGTGTTTTAATGTTTGAACCTTATTGCCTCATGTTAAGGTTTTAGCATTTTGACACTTTTATATTGCTGATCCGGCCAAATTATTATGAACGTCAAGATGGAGGGACTTCGCCAGGTTTTTCGAATATCATGTGAATAGGATTTAATACAATATTTATAATATTTCATACTTTCATAGAAAAATTCTACACCCATAAAATTTCAAAATATTCCACAAAGAAAGTGAAACACTATTCAGTTAATAAAAAACATATGGCGTGATCTTAAACGGAACACACCAAAATTTAATACGATATAGTACGACTACGATTGAATCATTATTATACTTTTAAAACTCCAATATTATACTACAAATTCTATGCGGCCAAAACGTTTTAAACGCCTAAAAACATTGTAAGAGCAATTAAATGATACTTGGCTTAAAATGATACTTTATCTTCAGGCGCTTTTCTGATGTAAATACATCTCTTTTTTTTATTGAAATAAAAGTTTTTAAAATATAATAACGCTTCAAATGTAGTCGTACTATATCGCATTAAAACTTTAAGTGTTCAGTTAAAGATTACGCCATGTATTATTCATTAACTGAATAGTGATGGTCCCGCCATTTTAATCAAAATAGCGGAACCACTCTCTTTGTAGAATATTTGGATATTTTTTTTAGTGTAGAATTTTACTATGAAAGTATGAAATAGTAGAAATATTGTATTAAATCCCATTCACATGATTTTCGAAAAACCTGACGGGGTCCCGCCATCTTGACGTTCATAAATTATTGGGCTGATACTGACCGGCGTTTCAGGGTGATGTAAATTGTAATACAATATTCGCAGCGAGCATGTTGTGTTATGCCGTGTGCAAAAATCCGTTGAATACTGTTAGGAAATGAAATATAATGAAAAATGCAACTAAAATATAATGAAGACAAACTATGTCCAAAAGCTGCCCTAATTTTATGGAAACACCCACATATATTTCTTATTCCAATAGTTAAAGATAAGTCATTATATCCTTAAATTACGTTAATACTTACTTTTAAAACGTGTAATTAAAGGAAAAGCCAATCAACCATCATCATACGTGGACGTTTGGCCTAGATTTTGAACGATGATGTCCTCGCATTCCTATAAAAAGGGCAGACTGGTCACCCCCATTTGCACCAATGTATGGAAAACAAAAAAACCCTTTTAACTTTGGTTTGCTGGTACTTAGAGCCGTCACAAACATCAAATCGTATTCTCCGTCCCCATCACCTGAGATTTGACGAGTTTCCAGCTACGTAGAACAGCTGGAAGTGATAGTAAATGGTGGTTCAGACAGCCAGAAAATTCCAGCTGAACCATCAAGTTTTTTTTAGAATAACTCCTACACATGTGCGTCACGGAGGTTCAAATCTGATCGAGCCGTCACATGTCGCGTCACAAGATTTTTATTTAAAAATCGGTCGGTCCAAAATGTGATATTTCGTTTAATATCGAGAAAAACAAAATGGTTCAGCCAGCCTGATATATGGCTGGCTAAACACACGTTTTTCAAGATTTCTCGAAGTGTGTTGCATTATAATGGATGAAATCATTTTTTGTTAAGAAACAGCGCCCTAAAACCCTTTAGAAGCTGAAATCGAAAGTGTCCGAAAAGAGGAAATTCTGGCTGGCTGAACCAACATTTTATCATTTTTTAAAGAAAGTATTGCGTCACAAAAGATAAAACCTTGGTAATTGCCGTCACTTACGATTTGTTATCCAGCTAGATATGCGAGATCTCTGTAGGACAGATGGTTCAGCAGACAGCCTGAACTACATGAACGAGCGGCTTGTTTCTGCGTACCGACTGCGCGAATGCTCGCTTTCTGACCTGTTACATTCGCCCCATAATGTCTGCCAGTACCTAACTTAAGAGATTACATTTTGTTTCTTTTCTTCAAGAAACCAAACACTTTTTTATGAATAATATCAATATTTATTAAAATTAACTATATTTAATCACAAAAAATTGAGATATTTTTCCTTATTTTATTCAGACTATCATCCTTATTCTTAAATTGTAAGGGCCACTTGCAAAACCCTTTTTAAAATCGAGGAGAAACCTCAGCTTAGTTTTAAAGCCTCCACGTGGAATTTTAAATAAATTAACCCAAACCATGCTTTTTCCGTCACTGATTGAAGTTGAGACAGAATATTTTTTTAATCCAGGTTAAAATTTAATCTTAATTCAAGTCAGTCTTTCGGTATATTAGAAATTGATACAGAATAACATTTGAAACCCGGTTTCGATAAGTCTCGATTTAAGTTGTCCAAGTGGGCCTTCTTAAATTAATTCTTGTACCTAATTATAAAAAATGCTACAATAACAAGTAAAAAGTGCAGTTATTTAGTTGGCAGCTTAGTGATTAAAGCTTGGACCTTAATCACGAGCTAACAGAACTTCTTTTTACCATTTTGTTAAATCTTCTACTTAAAGATAACACATGACATGTGTGACAACACTACAAATAGGTTCACTTATGTCGTGTTGTTATTTTAACTTCAACTAGTTTTTTATTACAAACTATCAGTTCTATCACAGATTTTTGTTTATAGATACCTACATGTGGCCATCAAATACTTTACAATAACTATTATGCAAAAACGCGACAGAATATAATTGTTCTCAGTATTGCCATGTTCAAATATATTATGTACTCGTAAATTGGTAATAGGTTCGATTTCCTACAGCTACTCTTAGAAACCTTTTATTATATCTCTATCTCTCTTCTATATTCAATCTCTTTGGAGAAAAAAAATTAAGAAACGTCAAACTGAAAATCTGTCAATCCTAGCATCCATTAACAATTTTTAAAAGGATAAAGTGAAACAATCAATATATAAACTTACTAGCTGTTGCCCGCGACTTCGTTCGCGTGGTCTTTAGTTTATTCATAAAGAATTTTCTGCGCAACTTTCTTCTCATCAAAAGAACCTTCTTCTGACAATAATTAACACAACAAATAAAGAATTAGCGAAATTGTTCCATCCGTTCACGCGTGGTGCGATGACCAAGGGAAATAGAGATTCATTTTTATATAGTCTGTTTATCCTTACTTCTCTTATTTAAACAATAATGGCGGACGTATGACTATAGGCAATTGATAGGATTGGGAACCATTGAATGAAATTAAAATAATAGGAATAGAATGTATTAATATTAAAGCATAAAAAACTAAGTACTTACTACATAGTTATATCCCGTGTCAAAAATAAGTTGTAAACAACGATATGTATATATATATATATATATATATACATACATATATAAGTTGTATGTTGTAAAGATATCTTTAAAATAACATTATCTGATATTTGATCAGTAGTAACAATATCACGGAGTAACGGGTCCAAAAGTATCGGTATTTTAGGCCTTGTTCTGAGCATCATAGTCAGACCTAAGTTTAACTAAACCCAGAATAAGCCATGTTATAACATTAGATTATATTATAAAGAGAGATTCATTGCTACCTAATCGAACTCAAAAATTAATTACGCTAGCAAAATTTGGATGGCCCTGAACCCGGGAGACCGGTTTTTGCGTGGCTAGTAAGTAAACTCGGAAGTCGGGTTCATGGGGTGGCGCGACGGTTCTTGACTTGATACTGTACTCGCGTACTGATGCGAGTCAAGTCAAGCTCTGGGTGAAATGCACATGGCTACCGAATATTATTGATTGCAATTAAAGTGTTAAACTAAACCTTATTTTATCATGGAAACCAAAAACACTGCTGCGGTCAAAAATGTTATGAATCATGTTTTTCAAGATCTTCCATAACTATTACTTAAAATTGTTAATGATCGGTAGTAATTTACAAAACAGGTTGCAACACAGCAACCTCTTTACATTCATAATGAGTCATTCGTTCACTAGTTAGAGATGGACGGGAGGTCCATCTCTAAAATCCAAAGACAAACAGAATTTATATAATGTCAAACAATCACGTCATTTTTTTCTGTGCCGGAAAATTTTCGAATTTGTGTAATAAAATCATATAGAAAATTGATGAATAATATTAGTTTACAGTGAAAAATGTATTGTACTTACGTGTCTCCTTTATTATATAGGATAATTATACACAGAATACTATTGAGATAAAGTCGGTAAGACGTGTTTTTTGCTTTGACAGTTGTTTGTTTATCAAATAGGACAAGTAAGGATAAACGGACTATTTAGTAGATTTTAACAGTTCTAGCTATCCATGATTTATCAAATTGACTGGCGCATATTCATTTATTTATAAACTAGTTTTTACCTAAATAATAGATTTCTGTGATCAAAATGATAGAACGTAATATTATTATTTTAATAGAATAAAACATTTTTTTAAATGCTGTATATTATGCTCCACACATCAAACGCGGCGCGCTTACGTGATTTGAACGTAAATTTAGTATATTATATTGATCCCGAAACCAACAACGCATAACATTAACCCTATTAAGGCACTACATCTTAGAATTTTTTTAATTCAAACGTTTATTGCATGTCGCCCCTTGGTCAGATGCTGCGCCTAGTATAACTCACTAATGAAAAGGGACGTGAATGGAAGCCTGGATGTTTTTCGTGACAAGTTGCCAAAATTTAAAGCAAATCTTCACGAATTGCTGAGCGATGAAGAATGAGATGGTATAGGAGTTTGAAACCAATAATGCTATTATTATTATTTTAATAAGCGTGCTACCTTACTGTAACTTCTTTATAAATTCCTAACAAGTACTGTTTGGTAATAATGCTGTGTACGCCTGTAAGAGGTATATATATAAGCTTATGTTATAGTAGTTTTAGTTTTAAATGTTTTTATATATGTACTGTTTGTGTACCTTTCCAATAAAATAAAATAAAATAAAATGTTGCATTACAATTTTACGGTGTTAGATAAATAAAGGTGCCATGTGACGCCTGTTCCTAGTTAGTTAAATTTCATGGTTTTCGATCTTTAGATAGATAAGAGCATCCAAATTATGAGGTCCAATGTAAGGACAGAAACCTACGGTAAAAACGTTAACACGTTTTACCGTACGTATCCGATGTGAATAGGCCTACGTACTGCGTACCGTGTTTCATGTGTGGAGCTTTAGATATATTGTAAATATATACCTACATACTAGAACAGGACAAAAGTAAAAAATATAGTTAATTTCTTTTTGCGAAAAGAAATAACCTCACAATGCACTTATAACTAATAATTTACCCTAAAAGATTATTGCTACACCAATAGTAGTTTATCAATTACATTAAAATACAACGTTTACGCAGTCATGACATTATAAGTTCCATTTAACCCGTCAGTCCTGCAAAACGAGACAATAGAAATTTATTGTTACGCGGTGTCAAGTGACCGACTGGCAGCTAATAAATTATAATTTAATATTAGCTTAATCGTATGACAAAATAAGCATAATTTTGTAAATTTTAGAATACTACTTAGTTATTATGATTACGAACTATTATAAAACCAGGGAAATCCGGCGCAATCATAAGATAGACGGCAAATATAAGGTTAGCATTTAGTTTTCCACGAGGGCTGTGCGAGGGTAATTGGAAATGTGATTCAGGTAGATGACAAAAATTAGTAAAAAGGACTCATTAAAAATAACTGACGGTTGAAATTGTCGTAATATTCAATGAACTCATGAAAGCGAATTTGCCGTCTATCTGTTAAATAATTCAAGATACGGCGGATAACCTTAATTTCTTATTTACTAATGAACACGACTTCGTACATTTCTTGTCGGTAATATCATAGACGAAGAAAAAATAAAATTTTCTTTGTCTATGGTAGTATTCATAAGGCATGTCATGGCAAAGATTGTAATTTTAGTATGTATGTGAGAAAATATATGTATATAAAATCATATTACTGTGTATATAAAATTCAATACCAACACAATCTCTACAAAAATATTAAACCGCCTCATAGTTGGGGCCTTTCCTCTACAGAGCTGCAGTGGTATGTGTATAGGTTCTACAAGAGAATCGAACAGTCCTTCAAATCACGTCACCAGACGCTGATAGACAACCTCCATTATAAAAACAATAAAAAGGTCGCTTATGTAATTAAAATAATAAAATGTATATCAATCAAAAATGACACGATATAAGTATGTATAGATAGATATACACTTTGTTTTACAAAATAATAAAAGGTTTTAATACAAGTATTTACAATGAGGCAATCAGAAACTAATGTAAATCGATACATTACATTGCAATGTTATGTCGTGGGACATACGTAAAAATCGGATTAGGCACAAATCCTAGGATGATTGCAAAGGATAATATTTAGAATTTTAGATTTTTTTGTTATTGTCTTAGTCCATCGAGTACATACCCATAGAGCAGAAATACAAAACATCTTTCTCCGAAACTAGTAAGTGATTTTTTACTTACATTTTGTATGAAATGAGAAGTCCTGTCAACTCTCGCCCATACAAAAAAGTACAGATACAGATAAAAAAGAATGGCGGAAAATTTCGTCGAACAAATTATATGACATTTCTACTCTATAGGGTATGTGCTCTATGTCTTAGTATTATCGCAAAGATTCGAATTTGATGATAATACTAGCTTCGGCTGGCGACTTCTGACTGCGTGGACTTCAAAATTAAGCCAAAGGGGAATGAATAATCATCACTCGCGAACACAAAACGGGATTAATAAACATATTATGCTAGATAAATGTCGTTACGTGTGTCAAATTTCAGTAAAAGTGATTGAGTAACAAACACACAAACGTTTACATTTATAATAGTACTAGCTGTTGCCCGCGACTTTATTCGCGTGGTCTTTAGTATAATCATAAAGGATTTTCCGCATTTTTTTTCAAAAGAACCTTCTCCTGGCAATAATTAACACACCAAAAAAAGATTTATCGAAATTGTTCCATCCGTTCAAGCGTGATGCGATGACCAAGGGAAATAGAGATTCATTTTTATATATATAGAATAGTCACATTCAAATAAACAAATGTTAAACTTAATTAAATCTAAATAAATTGAACGGTGTCAAATAAAATGTATAGCATCAAACTGTAATGTGGGGTGAGATGATGCACAAACTACCATATAAAAACATCAAGCTCTTTCTTCATCGGATGACGGACGGCCATTTTCTTCTGCTGCAAAAACAGAATGTTTTTTGATAAATTATATTATTTATGTTAGGATTTTACAATTTTTTCACAAATGATTATTAATTATTTGAAAACTTAAGGTCTTTCAACACTATGCATTGCGATGTCCTTCGTACTAATAATTGTGGTATTATGCCACACTACGTGGAGTATAAAACGGGATGCGACGCCGCAGCTAGATGCTGCTGCGACGCCGCGGCACCGCACGGCCGTGTCTGCTAGTGCGGCAAAATACTTGTGGTGCGGTGTTGCATATTGCATAGTGTTGTTGACAGGCCCTTATTATAATACACATAAACAAGTGACTAGACGCAACTAATGTTATAAGTTATAACGTTGATCTACTACTGAACTGATATAAAATCACCACTTCACTATTAATTAAAAACATTTTATCTGTAGTGGTTCCATGCATGCAAGCGTGCATGCAGGGTTATTATTGCTGGCGATGCGTGCGGCGGACTTTAAAAAAAATATCATTCCCATTAATAATAAGCATTTACTCGCGATTTAGTTTGCGTGGACTACTTATTATGTTGTGATTTTTTTAAGTGCTAAAAAAAATTGTTCTTGTTAATTAATTAATGCTCTTTGAACCTATTTGAATGAAATGTTTATAAATGATTAAGTGAATGTTAATAATGAACATTATTTTTTCTGAAATTTGGGCAGACTTTTGCATATTTCCGAAGGACAGCGTAACTACCCACCCGAGCCGACGACATCGTCCGACATCAAAGGCTCGATTGCTAAACTGTTTAAACTGAAGTTTAAACGCGGATGAAGGGGCAAGGGGCAACCGCCCACCCAGTGGCCCCGGGCGCCGCAGTGGTGGCAGTGCCCGAAGCCGCCGTAGTACGCGCCCGGCAACCCCGGGACGAACACTCTACCATCACCATCCTCCCTCCACCAGTCTGTACACACCACACAGCATCACGGTCAAGCGACCTTTATACAAAACAACGATAAAGCAATCAAGCTAGATCACGTTTTTATATCATCAATTAAAAACTAAACATTCAAAAAATATTTTTCATCGTTTTATTTGCTTGCATGCGTTTGTGTATCAAGCGTTCTTTTTGACTTCATGTTGTGTCACAAAGTCGGTTACTTGCGAGTGTCACTATACTATAATACTATAAAACCAAAACCAATAAAACCACATGCGCGCAGATCACAAGGATTGTTTTTTTAGATAGATGGATAGGACAACACTACTCTATGGACGACTGACAACTGATGTCAAACAAATTTGAATTTCTCAAGAAATTTATAAGTACTACATTCCTTGGAATTACCACACATTATAAGTATTAACACATAGACAATACTAGGTTGAAAAGTGTCTTATTAATAATTTTAGGCATTTTCAAAGTGTGTAGTTAACAGTGATGCTGTTAAAAGTGTGTGTGTTTTTATATCAAAGTGCGTGCGTATAGTAAAACTCGACAAGTTTTACTCGATGTCGACGAAACAAAAATATTTAAATAAATACTGCATAACTGCATCCATCTTAGACAAAATAATACCACTTAAATAAACATGAAGATGAAATATCATCATCATCATTTCGGCCAAAGGACACTGCTGAACTTAGGCCTCCCCCAATGACTTTCAAATTGGCCGGTTGGAAGCGGCCTACGACCTTTACCAGGTCGTCTGTCCACCTTATGTGTAGACGTCCTTTTTTGCGCTTAGCCTCATTCTATAACCTTTCTGCCTCATCGTCCAGGAAGTTCTACGTGTTTTGTGCCCCGCCTACTGCCACTTTAGCTTGCTAATCCGTCGGGTTACATACCCCGCTAACATCAGCGAATTTTGTTCGTTTACGGATCTCCTCATTTCCGACTCAATCTCGCAAAGAAACACAGTGTTTGCGTGCTAAGGAAAGTCATAGCACGCTTTGCAACCTTGAGCTTTCTATGAGGCCCATAGTGAGAGGCAACGTTTCACTTCCATATGTCACCAATGGTAAAACACACGGTTGTAGACTTTCGTCTTTAGACCCTGAGGTATTTTGGACGAAAAAACGTTGTGAAGTTTCCCGAACGCTGCCATGACCAAAATATCGTCGGTAAACCGAAGGTGTGAAGTGATATACTTGCTGTTAATATTGATGCCGAATAGCTTTTGGTCCAGGAGTTTGAAAGCGTCTTCTAATGCAGCGGTAAACAATTTTGGAGAAATAACGTCTTCCTCCCAACTAACAAAATTTGGTCGTATAGTTTTTGGTCCAGAAGTTTGAAAGCGTCTTCTAATGCAGCGGTGAACAATTTTGGAGAAATAACGTCTTCCCTTACGCCTCGCTGCAGAGGAATCGGACATGGTGGCGTTTTTTATATACACTTCATCAACTCGATCTACCGATAGTCAATATGGCACCGCTTGAGAGACTGCTGCCCTGCCCAGGTCTCGATCGAATAAAGGCTTTCTCATAGTCCACGAACGCCAAACTTATTGGCAAGTTATACTCTTCGGCCTTCTGTATAACTTTCTGAACCGTATGAATGTGGTTTATGATACTAAAGCCTTTTCGGAAACCAGCTTGGTTCGGGAGTGTGGCAATCAGCGAGACGATTCGTGATGACTCCCGAAAACAACTTGTAGATATAGCTCAGATGCGAGATGTGTCTGTCAGTAAGGTGTTATCCCCTTTCTTGAAGAAGAGCACAACCACCCTTCTGTTCCATGCCTCTGGCGTTATTCCCTCGAGCAAGACGGAGTTGAACATTATAAAATAATGCACAAAGCTTTGAATTGTCATTTTAGCCAATACAAACACATTTGAGCTTTAAGTGTTCTGCTTAAATGATTAACAACTGACCTGATAACAATTTAGTTACATGTAATGCTGGTCTAAACTATATTCGGTTACCTGTAGTATTTGTTGCAGTCGGGTCGCCTAAGTCGCCTCCAGCTGCGGCTTCGGGGCGTTCGTCGGAATCACTGTCTGTATCGGAAGAATCGTCGACGCCCGGAGACGAACGGGCCACAGTGTCGCTGCTAGGAATCAAAATGAAATGCTATTACTTAGTTCGATGAATACAAATTAAGATAATATCAATCACCACAATGTATCAATAATGATTTTTTACACACCAAACGAAACTAAGTCGCAGTTTAAAATTTGTGCGCCATTTTGTAATGAGGGGCGAGCTGCAAAGATAGAGAGAATATTATATGAAATACTAACGTCTCCTCTTCGAGGTCCTCTTCCTCCTCCTCGTCGAGGAACTCGGAGTCACTGTGGTCGGAGTCAGCATAGCTGTGTCTTCTGCTGCAAACAAGCAACATCACATTTTAGGGTTCCGTAGGCAACAAGGAGCTATACGATTAATAGTACTTGGAGAAGTAAAAAGGAAAATTTTAAGTGACGTGCAACTACGGAACTACGCGCGTGGACCATGCACTTGGCTCGTGTTTAAAAAAGTTTGCAGCAAACTCACAAGTCTTCTGTCTTTCTATCTTAGATACGTATTTTAAGTATAGAGTAGAAGTTCATGTGATAAGGCAATAAAATATTTCCACACAATATTGATAATAATCAGATAATAAGCTTAATACTCGCAGAGTTAATTAAAGATGCAAATAAAACGATAGGAAAATTTCGGGAATACCCAAATATTCGTGATCGTCAAGATGACTGGACCAAATGAGATTGCAAATGAGACCATCTGCACTCTTTATTACCTAATGGCTACTACTTATTGCCTATAATGAAATATTTATATTTATACCTATAATTTATACAGAATAAATTTGATCTTATTTGCTACTTTTGCCTTAAGAAATATATTAGAAAAATTAAGTGGTCAGCCATTCTGATGTCAGGTTGGCTGACCACTATCACGTTTTCATGGTTTTAGCGTTGTATAAACTACGTTGTTAATGTTAATATTTATTACCTATTTGCTACCTTAACATTTATATATTACATAATTTAAAGCTCTCTTTAAAAAGTTATGAATTAAAATACTAAAACGCCTAAATTATTATATATATATATATTCACGTTTTACATTCTCAGGATAATTGCATATAATGTTTTGGCAGGCGCTTAGTGGTTTAGGAACTACTTGTTTCGGGACATTCTTGATAAGTTTTACATGTTTATTAAATAACTAGATGTAAAATTTAATAAACACCTAAAACTTAATTATAATAAACCGAAACGAGTTGTCCACAAGCCACTAAGCGCCATCCAAAGCATTATTAGCATTATCCTGAGAAGGTAAAACGTAAGATAGGTAAATAATTTAGGCGTTTAAATATTTAATTCTTAAGTAACTTTTTAACGGAGCTTTAAATTTTGTAATAAATACATGTTAAGGTGGCAAATAGGTAATATATATTAACATTAACAATGAAGTTTATACAACGCTAAAACCATGAGGACGTGGAAGTGATCAGCCATCCTGACATCATAATGGCTAACCACTTTATTTTTTTGATTTATTTCTTAACGCAAAGGTACCAAATATTCAATTATAGGTAATAGGCTAGTTTACTAAAAAAATCTTCGATTACTAAAAAACCACGAATCATATTTTACCGGATGCTTTTAATAACGTTTTTTCAAATTTTGGCAGGAACGAAAATTAAAACACCGTAGTGTCATTAACCAGAAAACAGTATTCTGAAAATGAGATGAAAAACCAATTAAATTAACCGGAGAAGAGGATATCCTCCAATTAGCATTAGCAAATCCATTCAATTGCTACTTTATTTTAAACTTTTTTTACTGTTCTCCTTTTTTTTACTTGATTTTAGATTGAGACCGAGTTCCAGTGGCAGTTTTAATTTCTGATCGGTGTTGTTAAAGGTCGCAGTGTGCATGTCGTGGCCAGATCGTAAAATTGATCATTTCATGATGTGACCGATTATTTCATATAATGGTGGTATTTCATGATATAGAACAGAACACGCTGCCTGCATCATGATGTGGACCAGATCAAGCGTTTGACGATATAAACAGCTAAACGCACGAATACCTTATGAAATGGTCAAACATTAGTGATCATATCGTAAAATCGTTACATTACCCACCGGCAGAGGCGCTAATGTTACTTTGTTTTTGGGATGAGTCATGGCGGCGGATAAATATTTTATTCTAAAAGTGAATAATAATGTGTAAATTGAAGGTGAAAGTGCAGTGAAATATCGTTAAGACACCAAGCTAGGCGATTTTTATGAAAGTCACTCAAAAAACGAGCGCAAAGTCAAAAAATCAAAAAGGTTGGAACGTAATTTGAGAGGTTAGTTAGGTTATTTAGCTATTCAATTGTTTTTATTACTAATTAGTTTGGTTTAAAAACAATATCTATTCAAAATGTTTAATTTATCTATCGACCAAGATTACAAATATTTAACAAATTCACGTAACTTGTAAACATATTTTTATTTTAATGATATAGCCAAACGTGGATTGACATTTCATCGAATGTTGACGTTTAAACGATATGGTCAATTTTAGTTGGCCATATCATGAAATACCAATATTTTATGAAATGATCGGTCACATCATGAATTGGTCAATTTTACGATCTGGTTACGACATGCACAAGGCCCACCGAGCGCGACTTCCGCCGCAGTGGCCGATGCGCTGGCCTTTAGATGACAAAACAAAGGAAGCATACATACCGGTTAGGCTCCTCACTCTGTCGCCGTGCTAGCTCGGTCTCGAGTTCTATAAGCAAGCAGGTTCTATTTTGGTCAAAAAGCTACTATATTATATGTGTGTACTATATTTATGTGTTTTGTATACTTAAGTAAGTGTACGCTAGTAAAGAACTGGAGACGTATTTTTGAATCATGCGAACTCCAAAGCGAATACGAAATCGCAAGATTCGCATGCGAATACATAATAAAATCACTATTTTTGAAAATTCATTTCGCGAATTCTGCTTCGAGTGGTCCTACCGACTCGTTTTTCGTTTTCTACTAGTAGAAAGTATGGAAAAATGACATTGATAAATAAACATATAGTTGACAGAGTTAATAACTTTTTATTTACATACGTTCCATTTTAAGTGATTCATTACAGGTTTTTAAAATAAATGGGTTTTTGCACTTTTTGCATTCCGGTTTTTTTCTGCATGTAACGAAAATACTCGTAGTTACAAGATTTTAATTGAATACACTTAATTTGTGATTCAAAAATGCGTAAAATCGTGAGCAATAGAAATTAATTTCACACACGAATTGCTTTCGTGTGCGAATTCAAGATTCATTTCTAATGTTTCAAAAATACGTCTCTGCTGTGGTTAATAGTTATAACATTGTAAATTATAAAAGATTTTGTTTACTTTTTTACTTATAAACACCTAATAATAATTTGAATTCATTTTAAAAATATAAAAATAAACTAAATTATTAGCAAACTAAAGGTGGTATAGGACGTAAGAAATAATAAAAAAATTGTAAATAAACAATAAAAGATCTTACCTTCTCTGTCTTTGAGCATTTCTTGTCTTTTTCTTTTCATATCTTCTGTCAGATTTTGTACCATTTTTTCAATGAAAGAATTGAGCTGTAAGCTTTTGCATTCAAAAGTTATATGCGTCCTGAAACAAAAAGTTTACAAAGTGAACTGGGTAATATGGTTAGTGGTCATTATTAGATCAGTTTTTTTACTATATGCATATAACAAGCATTGTGAATCAAAAATTGCATACTTCGTTTAGTGTAAAGAAATGTTATTAATTTCTTTACCTGCCGTAAACTGGCAGCCGTTTTTCGTCAGGGAAATGGGTATATACCTGCAAATGGGGCAGTTCTTCTTCTTCCTCTTCCACATGGTGATGCAATACTTGCAGAAGGTGTGGGAGCAGTTGAGCGTGGTGGCCGCCACGAACAGCTCTGCGCACACCGTGCACTGCAGCTCGCTCTCCATCAGCTCGCCCACCGCCGCCAGTGCGCGCTGCCCCCCGGCCCCACCGCTGGGCCCGGCTACCTCGTCTGCCCCACCGCTGGGACCGTCCGCCCCTACTGCCCGGCCGCTGGGCCCGGCCGAGTCCGCCTCTGGCTCCGAACTGTTACTCGGTACGCCTACTTGCTTCTCACTTTCCACCATGCTTTGTGCCTATAAGAAACTTATTTATAGCAACTTCTCTTACCGGTTACCATAGCACACTTAATAAATAAATAAAATAACCGTCCTAACCTCTCCGGGGTTGACACCGACTCCAAGAATAACTGTTAGGTAATTTATGTGTTTTTATGTTGCTTTTTTTAACTAATTAACAAAAAGATAGAACCTGGGAATAGCCGTTTAGTGTAGCGACTTGCGACAGACTTTCCAAGTGATGCATGAAAATTAACCAACCCAGTAACAAACATAATGTTTACATGCCTTCTTACCGTATTAAAGTAACCAATTAAATATAACTATTCATAAAAAAAATATCACTTTTTTATTTTGATATGATTCTATGAAAAATAAAATGGTATCACCATTATTTATTTAAGTTTAGCTAGAAAGTACAAACGATTGCACAATTTATTTGCTTTTCGCCATATTCTTAATTATTAAGTAAATCTTTGAGCAATGACAATATTCGAGGCAACGATGGCAAGGAAATTCAACCAATCGAAAGTAAATGCCAGTTACTCTGTTTACAGTTTTTGGTTTACATTTAGGATCTCAAATAAAAAATCTGATATGAATAGTACATTAGGGAGCATCGCACTGCATGGCAAAAATCATGTAAAACATCATTCGTTTTTCGAAAAGTGAAAAAGACGTAAGAGGTTTTTGCGATGCGGTGCGGCCCGGCCTAATGTGCGCGAGCCTTAACGTATGAAGTTTGATACACTTACTTTCTCTAGTTTCTGCAATGAATTGTTAACTTCACGGGCCCTCTAGAAATAAAATGAAACTATTAAGTTTTTTATACCGTGTTTAACAGAAAAGTGCAGTGCAACTTTAACCCGTCAACATCCAAGCGATTTCATGAGACCGCTTAACAATGGAACTTTTTATGTTGTGTCTCGATTACGGATGCTTGGTGAGTAAGAGGTGACTCTACTGCTAAATCTATAAAAAAATCTCTTCCCCATACTAAACCGCCGACCAGCTGGCATCAGTTTGTATTGAAATGTATTTTTTTATAAGATATCGATGATTGTCGCAGTTGGAGCAGTAAAATCAGTCACCCCTTAAAGTGTCCACTGCATCTTTTTGTTACACTCTCTATACTTCCATCGATTTAAATCCTGTACGTATTATAACATTCAAATTTTAGTTCAAGTAAGACCACATATTATAGTATGCACTAACTTCTTAGATAATTTTATCTATAAAAAACAATCCGAAAATCATTCTCAAACCATCCAGTTGCCATAATTTGAGAGGTCTTAAGTCCACAATAATTGTGGTAACTAGGGGCGCTGTCATCGCGCACACAGCAAATATAGCCGACCATTTTTTATGGGTTGTATGGCATAATTTTACTTCTTATTAAGGTTCTATAGTCAACACGGAATCCTTACAGTTTCACCATGTCTGTGCGTCGGTCTGTCTGTCTGTCAAATCAAGTTTAGGTACCTCTAACACGTACGTAACATATTAGATGTTTTGGTATACCATTCTAAACTTGGGGATTAATTATTTTTTTTATTTTCTATTGCATGGTGTGGGGTGTCGTTGGATAGTTCGTTTAAAAATATTGTGGGTGTGTAAATACTATTTTTCTATTTAGGGATCTGTTTGCGTTATATTAAGCTTTAAAATGCATTTTATTGTTAGAGCTAAGTGTCCTTCTGCCAACTATAATAGTTACTTCAAGAAATGTGAAAAAAATCATGTCAGTAGTATCCATAACGAAGCTAAAACTTGGAAAAGAAAGTGGAAGTTGGAAGTTGTTCATTATGCAAACTAAGTAGAAAATACCGCGTATTGTGACGGGCAACTATGAAACCCTATATAACGCGTACCTCGACCCGCACTTGGTAGTTTTTTTTAAATTTCAATGTTGGTTCCATAGTCACAGTCGTTGTTAGAGCGGCACAATATTGTCTAATGTTATATTATTTTTGGGTGGCCATGCAACGGGAACAAATAGTTATAACAAACAGGTAGTACCAATCCTCCGAAAATAGAGATACATATATAAAATTTCAACATATTTGCAATACATTCATTCACTATCTGCTGTGTGGTTGGTGTTATTCGATTTATATAGGGTACATTGCAAAGGAGTCAAAGGCCAGATCTTTGAAAACTCAGCGTTTGACGATATAAACAGCTAAACGCACGACTACTTCATGAAATGGTCAAACATTTGTGATCATATCGTAACATCGTTACATTACCTACCGGTAGAGACGCTAATGTTGCTTTGTTTTTGTGATGAATAATGGCAACGGACAAATATTTTATTCTAAAAGTGAATAATAATGTGTAAATTGAAGGTGAAAGTGTAGTGAAATATCGTTACGACACTAAGCTAGGCGATTTTTATGAATCACTCAAATAACGAGCCCAACGTCAAAAAATCAAGGAGTTCGGAACGTAATTTAAGAGGTTAATTAGGTTATTTTTGCTATTCAAGTATTTTTATTTATTAGTTTAGTTTAAAAATAATAACTATTTAAAATGTTTTAATCTATCGACCAAGATTACAAATATTAAACCAATTCACGTAACTTGTAAACGTATTTTCATTTTATGATATGGCTAAACGTGGATTTACATTTCATCGAATGTTGACGTCATCACGCCATCATTTTATGAAATGATCGGTCACATCATGGAGTGGTCAATTTCACGATCTGGCTACGACATACATATTAATTACGCCGACAAAGTGGGAGAATTAAATCTAGAAAAAAGATAATATTTTTAGTACCTCCTCTACACGTATAGTTCGAATGTTTTTTTCTCTCGTATATCCTCTAAGAGACGCGGCATTAATATTAAAGGCAAGTACATGTCACACTTCCGATTCGCAGATAATATCGTCATCATGGCCGTAACGTTTTAAGACCTACAACACATGCTAGACGGCTTAGTTGAATCTTTCATATACCTATATATAGCTTAAACGGTGATTTTCATCATTATAATACTCGAAATAAAAATAAACTTGCCGTACCGTGCTTCTGACTCCACAAAGTTGGTAATTTATTCTCGGGGAAATGTATTAAATTTTGTACCACAGGCTCTTGTTGAACTACCTGTTCATGAGTTCAACATTCACATTTAAAAAATCCTGATCAAAATGGTCATTTTACAGTAGACGATTATTTAAACGTGAAGAGTGCATAGACTTAAGGCAAGTATAGTCGTTAAATGTAAACTATAGTCCTTTCCGTCACTTGGCATTTTCCGTTTCACCCATACTAATTACGATAATATTTTATAAAATATGTTTTAAATTTATATCATTACAAAAACACAATAGTCTTTGCCTCAAAAAATCTAAGCAAAAATTGCAAACCAATAATATATCTTACTGATTTAACAAATAAATTAATAGGATTTCCTTCAAATACTTGATGCGTAAAGCGAAACGTTTACTTATAGGAATTGACAATACATAATCGGAACTAAACGAGACGAAAGCGTCTGCCTTGTATGCGGTTTGTGTTATCGTTATTTTTCACATTATTCCTATTTTGACTTTTGTTACTGTTTTTGTTAAGTTTTCGTTATTGATTTGCTTTTATTTGGTAAATCTTAAAAAAAAGAAAAAAAAAGGCGTCAAAAAGCTGTATACGCCACTCTGGCTTTTTTATTCTAACGTATATCCATACGTTAGAATAAAAAATCCTTAGCTCAGTTTGTAGCTATTATGTTGGCCTATCAATCGACGTATAAAACTATAAACGAATCAAATCGGTCAAGCGGTTAAATAGAAAAAAGAGAATTAACATCTTTTTTGTTGGTTTTTATGTAGTTTATGTAGTGATTTTAATATTTTTTTTTTTTATGTAGTCCCGAAGCGGTGGCAGGGCAAAGCTGTATTTTAAACTATAACGCATCGACCTCCGGATAAAACTTAGTAAACCCAAGGTTATGTTTAATGAAAATGTTACTACGGGACTGATAGCTATTAACCAGGCGACTCTACTTTGTTCAGGAGTCTGTTTACTTCGGGCAAACATTGCAGTTAGATAAAAACACTTAGTATACAGCTGTGCTGGGCAGCATTTGGGAAACTTTGTCGAGTATTTTCATCGTCAATCCCTCTAAGTCTAAAAACAAAATCTTTATCGAGTGCGTACTACCTGTCATAATATACAGAGCCGAGACTTTGACAATTAGGTTATCCGAAAGAACTACAGTAACCGAGATTTTTATTTTTTACATTTGCCGTAGAACCGATAACCGATGGAGAGGATAGACGTGTTCTTAAGTATCGAGTGATGATATACAAAAAGCTGTTGGCAGTGGATGAAAGAAAATGGTCGATTGTCGGACTCAGTGGCGTGCATTGCAGGAGGCCTATGTCCAGCAGTACGTGGGCTGATTATGATGATGAATAAGTTTTTTTACACTTTTTACAGAAATCTTTCTTAAATTATACAAAATAATATTGTAATAGATGATGTTATATTCATTGCATATTTAAAAAAGGTTTTATAAATCAAAAACTTTTTTCCTATCCTAACCTTATAGCCTGAAATTGTGAACTTTTCTTAATCGCATAACTCTTAACTACACAGCGACAGGCCTTTCATTTAGTATACACGTAATTATTATCGGAGGTTTCATTTTTCCCATCATCCTTTGATAATTTATTTATTTATGTATATTATATAGCCGCGCTATATTATATATTATATAAAAAAAACGTAAAAGAAAAAAATTAATACTGCGGGTTTTGAACGATTGCTCTTAGAGAACAATCTGAACGCCCGCGTTATAAGGGTCGTCATGACCTTCGGCGCTGAATGCGATTGTGCAGTGCATTTGGCAGTACACTTAGCATAACACACATAATAACGTGAGCGGGATGGCGAAGGGTCGGGTCGTACGGCGGGTCTATTAACATACGTTTATATGAGCGTCAGCCTACAGACAGCCAGCGTTCGCGGGACGGATGCGATCGTGCTCAGAACGTTTGCCGCGCGGCCCTTCCGCCGTCACAGACAGGCGGCGGGCGTATACGACTGTTGTGTTATTTTACAAAACATTTATCATTTATTAATCCATTTATTGTAGGTGAATGATGAACATTCACTCAAATGTTTGTACAATGAAATTAAATGTTTGTACGAACTAGGTAATAATCCATTTAGGGTCCAAACTTGACGTTGCTTATCCACAGTCACCTATCTCTTTAGTGTCAAAAATTCAAGTTGCTTAACCACGGTCACCCATCCATTTTGGCACCAAATTTGAGGCTGCTTAACCACGGTCACCCATCGTTATAGTAACCAAACTTGAGTTGCTTATCTTATCTAGTCACCTCTCTATTTAGTGACTTCAAGTTTGGTCACTAATTGGATGGGTACCCAACAGTCTAAGCGACCTAGTTCAATTAGGTCGCTAAATAGAGTGATGGGGATAGTGTATTGACCATAGCGCGAACCTGAGCCGCCTCGCCTTCGATCCGCTCCAAAACCGCCGACGAACCGCGCAACACATGCTCCAGAAACGACCCGTTCCGCACACGCCTTCTGTGTGTGGTACGCTTTAGGTGCCAAATATTCACTCATCATGGCATGATGCGACTTAGGGCTGATTTTTTAATAGCCAGATAACTTTTAAATGCAGAAGAGTTTGACAGTTTGTCAGTTTTCGTATAGAACATTTGACAAAACGTAAATTTAATTCGTCGAATAAAAGTTATCTAGCGTTTTAAAAATCGGCCCTAAAACAGGTATTTTTTCTCGTATTATACTCGCGCTTTTATAATCTTCTCCCTGTGTTGAAATGATGTTTAAATACACCTAGAACACAATTCACTACAAAGCCAGCAGTTGCGGGTTCGAATCCCGCTAGGGGCAAATGTTTGTGTGATGAGCACAAGCATTTGTACCTAAGTCATGGATGTTTATAAAAGTATTTAAGTATGTTTATTCGTTATCTAGTCGCTATAGTACAAGCTTTGCTTAGTTTGGGGTAAGATAATTGGTGTGATTTGGAAACAATTTATTTATTTATTATTATTATTTATTCACCGAAAACTCGGACTCCAAATATGAACTTTGAAATCGCCTTAAATTTTATGTTTATTATATTTCAAACTTTGAATTAATATATTGTAAAGTGCTTGTTTAGGGCGCTGTAGACATTTAACTTCTCTCTAACACACCTGTCGTCGAAACTCCATCAAGACGGCCAATATCGGCGGGTTTGCGTTGATTATCTGTAAGAGTTGCTGCTGTCGGTTGGGAGTGTTTTTGGGAGTCTGTAGAATCATTCTTAACTGCCGTACTGCTTTGTAGAATTCGTTTATTTGAGCTTGCGTCTGTTGCGGTTGTAGCCCTGATGCTATTAGCTGTCAATAAAAAAGGCAACTTTTTTTGGTTGTGTCTGCAACGTAAACCGATTCAAGGTTGTTGTCGCATAGGGGCAACATCAGCTCATCTAACTATGAGGCAGCAGCTGTAATCTAAATGCGAGAGCATTTTTTTTGGTCAGTCTTAGTAAATTTTTAATTTCGATTTCCGGTCACGATTTGCTTATAATATCGCCCTCGCATATACTAAGGGTGCAGATAGTGCACTAAGATGTTAGTATTTTTAGTAAGATTAATTAGTCATTAGTCTGCGACAACATGGTCTGGGTCCTCTTATAATGACCAGTTGCTGGGAGTTGAGCTAGTCCCGAGCGGCTCCCGGGTTTTCGGTTCGGAACAATTTTAAAAACCATTTTTTCTAAATTGACTTAGGTCTTTGTGTTCTAAAAAGACTTCCCTGGTTTGCCATTCATTGCCTGGTATCTCGTTATCCACCTATAATATCCAACGACACCCCACACCATGCCATAGGCGAAAACAAATCAAACATAATCCGTACTGTACGTGTAGGGGAGGTACCCAGGGTTTGGAACACCGGTATTTTCAAATACCTGTATCAGTATCCTCGACAACATACCGGTAATATAGTTTATACCGGAAATAATAACACAGGTATTATTTCTTCTATACCGATATAGTAAACGTTTTATACCTTAAATACCGGTATTTTGGAGATATAATACAGGTATTGATACCGGTACCAGCCAAGCTAACCAATGTCAAATGCGCGAGACAGAAATAGCAGTGTATCTTAACTCAGCGCTGTGTCGTGTGCTTGAATAAACGCCAACATCGCATTTCGCTCGAACCGAGCGCGTCCGGCCGGTGTGCGCGTGAGCGTGGCTGGCGAACTGGCTGAGTCTTAAGAAAATACCGATATTATTTAGGTATAAATACCTGTATTATTGTAATACCTGTAATACAGAAACCGAAATAGAAAATACCGGTATAACCCATATTTTACCGGTATTTTCAATACCGGTTCCGAACTCTGGAGGTACCCTAAAAATTTGTTATTTTAAAGATTTTATTCTATCGCTTTGTAAGCGTGATTTATTTATTTAAAAACAAGATACATTAAAAGCTTATATCTAATTTAATCTTATCCCTACTCTTATTTGATTTAATAAATGGTGAGTTGTAGCTTAAAATACATTATCACATAATATATCCTTTTTAATTATATTTTGTTTTCATATTTTGGCTTTTGTCAATCAAACAAAAAATGACGAAAATAAGACGCATCAAAGTTTGGGAATGGGAGCACGTGACGTCATGCCTTGCTAAAAAGTGCCATGTCGCAAGGCGTGACGTTACGCGGAGCTTTAACGGGCTATATCTTCATAAATTTTTGTTTGATTGAAAAAAGAAAGAATACGTATCCAATATTTTCTGTTAATCCAACTGATGGACTAATCAGATTTTTTAGGAAACTAGCCTATTCTAACTTTTCTGTTATTTTCAGTTTTTGTTAGTTGGTTACTCGTAACGTGTTAAAGAAATAGGGAGTAAATAGGTTTACGATTAAGGAACTAGTACAAGCGAGTCAAGGGTTTACTGACCTGCGTGTTTGGATGTTCAGTGGGCGCGAGGCCCACCACGCCCCCGCCGCCTACCACGCCCTCGCCCTCGGAGTCGGTGCTAACTGTTGTTGCTAAGATTGGAAAAACATAGCTGTCAGAGGTATATACGATTTCATAACGTTACTTTGACTATGATGTAGACAATAGCGTTACTAAAATAAGAATAAAATTAGGTGATTGATGAATTAAGATTATTAATTCTTAATATGAAAAAAATAACATCTCTACTGTGTGTAGGGATGATGAATGATACTTTTGTCCATTATTACTTACCATCCATACTGATGTTTCTAATCCTCTCACGCTGCTTCAGAGGCAAACATACTGAACAATCACTCTTGTTACAGTTTTTCCAATGGTTAATAATTTGTCTCGACGACACACAGTGAGGCACAGTGCAGTTTCTAATGGCCCGGCAAGACGGCATATGGTTAATTAAATTTTTCATAGTCTGACAATGCGGCAGCGTACACCGCAATGACTCGCCGTTCGACTGTGCCTCCCATCTCAGGCATCTGTGTGCATGAAGCAGCAACACTAATTGTTGCTGAATCAGCTTCCGCTTTTCTCTTTCCAAGACGGACAGGGCGGCAGGCTGATGTCGAGGTGGTGGTGGTTCGTCGGTCGGCAGCAGGTTTTCTTCCCCGGTTCTCCGCATTAGCGTTTGCAGGTCGACGGCAAGTAAGTTGTTCTACATTTAAAAGAAATACGGTGATTGTCATCTTCAATTCTTGTAAAATTGACGACAGAACCATAACTAACTCATCAGCCTTAGAAAGTCTACTGCTGGACATTGTATTCAGTTATTAGTTTTACATACTAGTGGAATAAATAGACAAATTTACAATATTTGGTCCAAAAAATATTTTTTTACTTTATGCTCATTCCTAACCATATCAGTTGTACCTGGAGCATTTCACCCTTCATCGAACAAAGTATACAGTGTGTCAATCATAGATTACCCCCAATAGATACCGCATGTCGTAATTTTTGTAAGGATTAAAAGTCAATAAAGTTTGAGAAAAGTGCGGGTTGCGGAGAGCGGGCCAACGGTGCTTTGATTGGCTATTTCAAGGCAGTGGCGTAGCTAGGTAACCAAGGGCCCTGGGGCAAATTAAAAAATGGGGCCCCACTGCTATGTAAACTGATTAGGTTTTATCAAATAAAAATATGAAATATACAAATACTTTAAAAATGCTAAGCTACTTAAGCTCTTTTTTGTGCACTGCAGGGCAGGTAATAAAAATATTAAACAGTAACAACATAAATTACAATTATTACTTGGTGTAGGTTTGGCTAATAAAACGAAATAGAGAAGATTCAAGGGTATATTATATAAAGGTCGGGCCTACCAACTGACTAAATAACAATTACATTTACAATTTTTTCCTACTTTAGTTTTCGCAAAAGTATCAATGACTTCGTTTAATTCTAGGCTTGATGCGGTTTTGTTTTCAATTGCTATTAGCGATAAATGTCAGAGTCGAGTTTGGCCCGTATTATTTCTTAAATAATTTATTATTATTTTTAATTTGCTAAATTACCTTTCAGCCAGTGTTGGGCATTAATCAATTAATTTGTCAATTATCTCGTTAATTGACTAAAAAAGTAATTGCAATAAAATTAATTATAATTAAATTAATCGAAACTAAACTTTTAATTGCACCTTGCAATTAAACTAATTTGATTAACATATGTCAATTGTAACTAACAATTAAAACTAACAATGAACTTTAAGTATCAAAACGAATATAGTAAAAGATTTAGGAAAATTAAACTGTAAGACTCGGATATTTCAATCTCAGATAAAAACGGATGCTCCTCTTCTTCTGTAGCAGCTGAAAGTTTCAGCTGCTGCATAAGTGACAGGAATTGTAAAGAATAATAACATTGCTGTAAATACTTCCGTTAGGTCGCATTCTAGAACTCCATATTTGCTCATTATTTCCTTACATAATTGGTGAACAGTCCATGCTTGAGTTAGTTGAGGTAAAACTAGGTGGTAAATATTAATAAATTGAAGTTAAAAACTAGGGCCATATCTGAATATTTTCTTTGGAATTCGTCACACTTTTGTAATAAAGTTGCTTCATCAACATGTTATAAAATGTTTGTGTTAAAAAATCGAATATATTATGACAGACTGCACTCATACCAATAAAACGTGTACCTAATTGAGATATTACTATGTCTAGTACATTATTGAAAATTTCAATTTTAAATGTTTTTTCTCGGTTTGGAAATCGGTGATCAGCAGCTAATTCATCAAAATGGTTTTTAACTTTTCTTTGCCTTTTTTCTTGAAAATGGGTGTACGAGTTACATCGTACATTCATCTGCTGCGTAGTCAGCGACCTACAAACAGGCGGACGAGCCATGGACCCTGCACATGCACCGTCGGCACTCTACACCGACGGCACACAATAGAAAATCTTCACATGTTAACAGACTGTAATTTTTATAGATAAAAATAACTTTTTATTTAATAAATGAGATATCAACCGTCCGTGTTGGTTCTCATTTCCCTCCGCTGCGGCCAAGACTACCTTAGCCGTCACTATGATCAGTCTGGTGAGTCTGCCAGACTGGCAGCGGGTCCACACCGCCTACCTACCATCCTAACGCTGTCTCCCTGGGCGACCTGCGAGCAGCAGCTCTTCACTTCTCTTTCTACATCCTTATTATGTTTACGTATTTATTGTTAGGTGGGGCTAGGGCTTTAGGGACTTAGTGTCTTGGGGTAAAAGGGACTCCACGCTCACTAGGGAGTTAGTATCCTGTCTGACCTTATATTGTGGACACCGGGAGCGGTGCCTTACAACCAGTTGCTTCCCGCCTGTTCAATGGGTATCAATACCATATTTTCTTGCAGTTTCACTAGCTTTGCACTTGAATAATTCGAAGTCATTTCTATAAATTTGCAACTTTGCTTTGGTCTCTGCTAAAACTTTACTCGCCTCACCTAAATTGATGTCGCATTTTTGTAAAGTTTTGGATACTTAATTGATGTCGTTCAATACACTGTGCATGAATTCGCGCAAAGCAACACGAACTCGAAATTTAGCATTTTTGTTTTAATACTCTCTGCTTCACTACGCTCATCTTTATTAGGACTCTTTAGAACTATTTCTGATAATGCTTAGATAATATCAAAATAACGAAGTTTTATTGCAGATATCGTATTGACCCTACTGGACCATCCAAGTTTTTTTAGAGTGGTGTCCGATTCGCCAGTAAATTTTGACAGTAGATCCCAACGTTTGATGCTGTTTCCGAAAATATATCATATATGCGCATATATATCAATTGGCTGTCCATTTTCCGATCTGGTTATTACTCCATACCTCACAACAATGCTTAGCTGATCTACCTTCGATATGTCCTGTGTCGTATCCATTATGATGGCAAAAAACGGTGACGCTCTAATTTGTTCTAGCAGGTGGGTTTTGAGTTTGGTCCCCAAGCTCTCAATCATTTCATTTTGAATTGTTGCACTCAGATATCTTGTACTGGTCACTGTTCACTGACGACGTTAAAAGTAAAATAAAAGGAAAGAGAAACACAATGATACGCTACAAGTGTCGTTGGGGAATCCCCGGGAAAAAAAAATCACCGTTAGTGTTACCACATTTAACGGTGGAGACCATGAACGATCCCCTGCCCGCGGGCCTGAATTCATGTACCTACTGCAGGTGACTTGCATTTTTACGATATTTCGCGTTATACAATGAGCTGTAGCCGAAATCTATAGATTTGACACGATTTATTGAAAAAAAATCTTAACTCGAATTCACAATAAAACGCACATCGATGAATAATAAAACGCACATATCACTATCCGTCAAAATGATTACTTTGCCAACCTACAGAAAGAATTTAGGTAAATTCCCTAGGAAATTCCCCACTTTAATCATGACAACTCAGTTGAGAGAAATTCAAAAGTTATGCCTAGATAACTTTTGAATTTCTCTTAACTGAGTTGTCATGATTAAAGTGGGGTTGCAACCTGTCATATTTATTTTGAAAATGGGAGTAATTTCCAGTAGTTTAGTTCGATCGAGATTTCAGGTAAGGATTAGAGGGCCCCCTGAGCTTGAGGGCCCCGGGGCACTGCCCCGCCTAGCCCCTAGGTAGCTACGCCACTGTTTCAAGGACAAGCTTGCATTAGCCCTTCCTACCATTGCAAATAGTGTGGGGGCATTGCATGTGATTTCGACCACTGATTGTCGATAAATTAGTGACAAAATATATTTTTAGGTTAGTGTCAATTATGTTTGTATTTCATGTTGTAAAAAATAGGTGTTAAAAATGAAGAGAAATTAATATGTTTTTAAAATAGTGTGCAAGTGAACGTACTCATCATAAAGCGTATAGAGGAACGTCATGGACATATTTTATTAATAAAAAGGCTATTATAATTATCAATATAATTGGCCTAGTTATACAAAAATGTATAACAATGTCGAGACATTTAAAATGTTTTATTAAATACATTATATTTAATGTTTTCATTTGAAACGTAAAATAGTTTATTTTAATCATCGTGAAACGGCACGCATAGCGGTCATCTTGACGTTTGTATGTTTGACAATTGACACTGACATAAGAATTATGGAGAGTAGAGGTAAGGAGTACTATCTCTTGGGTAATTAACAGTTCCAAAACCTTTTAAAATGGCGCTAGCGTAGGCAAAGGGTATGGTATAAATTTAGCAGTTATCAACGGATTGAAGTATGCCGAGTATGGAGTGCCGAGTTAGAACATTTTTAAATATTTTAGTGACTTAAATTATGGAGGATACAGCCATCCTTTAAAAAACATTTGAACTATTTACTGATTCGCGCTCCGGACTACAAGGCATGGCGGTTGCGGATTCGAATCCCGCAAGGGGCAACTGTTCGTGTGATCGGCACGAGCAACATAACAGGTTGCGTCAATCTATTTTTGGTTTCAATTAGATCTTACTAACTAACTATTTAAACGCTTTGTTCTTGTCGATGTAGTCTTTTACATCTTTCCGTGCATTCTACCTCTCAACATACATCTAAAATATATTATAAAAGTATTAAAATTGTGAGCGAGATAATAAAATTATCGACATATTTTTAAGAACTAGTTATCAGACACTAGCATTACCGAAGAAAGAGATAGCGTAATGTAAAAATGCATATAAATGAAAGAGACTTTTCAAAAAGACATCAACGCGTGCCTGTTGGGATAATGCATTATAGCCATTATAACTTGAGCTGTTCTTGTCTGGTCAATGTAAATGTATTTACTTAACAATGGAATGTTATGCTATCATTTTTATAATTTGATGTTCTTGTCGACTTCCCACACCATTTTGCGGCACAAGTGGTCATTTTGATTCACGTTAATTGCTAAAATATATTTTATTTACTTCAAAAATATGAGATACGCGCAGCTCTAATATCTGGACGCTACTGAAATGGCAATGCCAGTGGCCGGGTAAAGTGGGTGCAAATGCACTCACGTGTGGTGCGCGTGGATTGCCCTTTATGCGGAATCTATTGGGGGTAATCTATGGTGTCAATAAACGAAAGGAGATCCTATTAATGGTGGTTAATAGATGATAGATGGATGGTGGTGGTTAATGTTTTTCGATGAAATATACTGCAACTATCGAGTAAGTAATATTATGTAATTTGTGACACTCACCTGTCGTAAACGATACATATAAATACGCCTTTGCAGTACATTTGTCCGTTCAGCTACACTAAGCTGCAGCTCTTCTTTAGTGAGCTCAGGCATTTCTTGTTCGATGTGTAATCTCTCAACTTCCACCTAAAATGTTCATAAAAAAATTTACTGGGGGCACGGAGTTAGCTATATTGCACATTAAAATAGCTAAACTACAAAAATATAAAAAATATGGACAAACATGGACTAAACAAGCTCAGGACTAAGCAAGAACATAAATCCTTACATAACACCTTTTCCTAAATCATAAATATTGCGCCTATTTAGCTGCGCATCGGAACAAAACCGTACGATGAAACTGGTTTTACCCAAGTAAAACCGATTAATTTTGAATCGGTCTCAAGCCTTGCTCCTAAGACACAAAGAAAGTACACTATCGTGCCCAGCCTATAATACAGAAATTAACGAACCAACACCACATTACCTAGCAAGTTGGATCAGATAAATTGGGAAATAATAAAATCATCATCATCATCATCATATCATTTCAGCCATAGGACGTCCACTACAACATAGGGGCTATATTTCCAACAATGACTTTAATTAATAATAACAAAATAAATGAAATGAAATGTTTGGTATACCAAACTCCAAAATCAACTTACACATTAAAATGTACCTACATTATTAGTGATTCGACTAATGCAAGCTGCATTAGTAGACATAACGATGAAATCTATTTCACAAAAAAAGAACATAATAACATTGAAATAACAGAGTTAGGCAAGAAAGTCAAAGAAGACTTAAGAAAGGAGTGGAAATTAGAGAAACAACAAACACTAGAAAAACATATTATCGTGTCATGTGAAACAAGAAAAGCTCATAAAGAACACCGCGAAACTATCCTTTGGATACCTTGTCAGGCCTACGACACTTCGCGTTTCGGTCCGGATAAATACCTCCGCGTCGCGTCCCTACCCTACGAATCGCTAGCAACTGGCTGGCGCGGTGATTTTAAGATTGAGAAAGATAATACAAACTTCTCGACCGTCTACAATGATATTATTAGTATCCTTGTCTAACACGCGACTTTAAAGGGCTGTAAGTCAGGTATTTATATTTTTCGAAAATTCTTAGTTTTTTTAAATTATAATTAAGTGCTATTTATTTTAGGACCAAATAAAAAAACATTCATGTCCCCCATTATCTTCACACTTCGTCATCACTTCGACACATTCGTGTCGACTAAATTCACAAACACAAATCGCAGCCCTTGCGAGTGAGAGGTAGCTAAATGACTTTGACAGGTCAAAGCAAAAAGAGCTCACGCTAATGGCGATTTGATGCATTATCGCTTTGTAGGCTGTTAAAAAATTAAAGTACATAGGTACATCCGGTGCAAGCTAATTTGTTATTTGTTGTCGCTCAATAAAAGTAGTTATTTATTTTATCAAATTTCTATTAGAGTCGTTTCTGGTTCTATTATACAGGATTACATTGCAAAGGGGTGCCAAATCTTTCGGAGTGGCTCAGAATCAGTAACTCAATCGTACAAAGTCAAAGTCAAAGTCAAAAATCATTTATTCAGTTTAGGGCAGAAAACTGCCACTTATGAACGTCAATAATAACATTATTGGCCCATATGGGGCAGAACATGTCTCCTTATTTTTTGGGCCCTACTAGCGCTTCGAGACAAGACAATCTGGCAAGTGCTGAGAAGAAACGCCAGAACAAACTCAGTCACCACTAGCTATGCAAATGTACTATGTACTAGTACTATGCAAAGAACAAAAAAAAAATACATTCAGTTATTCCTATCCGCTGTTAAAAGTCGTACGCGTGGATAATTTATACATTTATGAAGAAACTGCACCGTATGTGCTGTGCGTAAGGTCCTTGTTGGCTCGCCGTACCCACGCCTCTGATGAATGACCCGCGCGGCTTTCGTACTCTCTATTGACTTTATTTTCGGATATTCTTTTTTTTTTTCGTCTCACGTTTATTAATAGTAATAACGATTAGGACGCTTCTTTATATTGTTCCCTAGATCTTATTTTTAAAATTTGGCACCCCTTTGCAATTTAACCCTGTAGCTTGGAAAGCAAACAAAATAACATCACAAACTGCAAAAACATCATCAA
This sequence comes from Anania hortulata, assembly GCA_963576865.1. Classification (NCBI taxonomy): domain Eukaryota; kingdom Metazoa; phylum Arthropoda; class Insecta; order Lepidoptera; family Crambidae; genus Anania; species Anania hortulata. The sequence continues at coordinate 18,343,034 of OY756394.1, forward strand.
AACGATGATGTCGGCTCAATCCTGAACAAGACGAGAAGAATCGATGACCAGTGGATGCGATACCTGCCTGCAGGGAAAGCAAGGGTCCCCCACCCTTGCAAGACCAAGACTACGGGACCGTTGCATGGGTTCGGCTTTCAATAAAGAAACTGAGAAGGTCGAACTAACAATAAATACAAGCAAAACAAAGCTATTATCAAATTCAGTTCCACACGAAACAAAAATCAACAACCAACCTATAGAATATGTGAGAGAGTAGGTATGTATACTATATCTGAGAGAATTAAACTCTTAAACCGTTTAGCTAACTACCAAATTAATCAAAAGAAGAGTAGGAAATGAATTGAATAGATATTAGGCACTAAAAAGAGGTTATGAAAGCAACTGACAGATCTTAGTAATAAAATTAAGCACATAGTCGTTAACAACTGTACTCTCCTTTGCCTTACTAATGGATGCGCAACTTAAGCACTCTTTGAAAACCACAAGAATATGTAAGAACATTGTCAGAGTGCTATGGAGAGGATCAGAGGAGCATGTTGGGAATCACGAAACAAGACAGAGAAAGAAACACAAAATGTGCTAAGACAGGAGTGACAGACATCCTCATAAAGATAGACCAAATGAAATGGAAATTGGCGGGTCACATGTTACATAGAACCCAAGATAAATGGAGTAATATTCTGACAGAATGGCACCCCAGAAATGTTAACCGAAATAGAGGTCGACAAAATTAAATATGGGAGGATAAAATCTCTCACAGCAGGTCCAAATGGAGAATTGCAAAAGATAGAAAACAATGGAAATTGTCAGAGAAAGCCTGTGCCAAGGAGCACACTGAACTCCAAGATATAATACAGGGTTATATTTCAAGGTAGTGCCTAATTTTAAAAATAAGGTCTATAAAACAATTTAAAAATACTAATTTGTCGTATTTCTGGAGTAAAATATACTTAAAAATTTCCAAAAAAAAGGAAACGCGTGTTGAGTTGAGGAACGCCGCCGACGCCGCTCTAACAAGAACCTCATGCAGTGCATATATGGCGCAAATTAATCGAGTAATCGTAAAATTTCTACGTATTCATTTTTCGAATACAGAATGGAAGAATTAAAAATGAAAAAAGAGAGTTTGTTATTTACGATTTAGTTAATGATTCTGAGTGGTCCCTGAAAAATTGGCACTACCGTGAAATGTAACCCTGTATAACTCAGGAAAAAAAAAGGAAGAAACTCAGGAAGGAAAGAAAATAATAGAAGTTTCAGATTAAAAGGTCTATTAATTGATTGATTGAATAAAAAATTATACGGATACCATGTAATTGCTGTCGAATTTGCATTAAATATGAAAACGTAGTTAACAAATAGTAGGTAACACTCAATTGTCAATTTTTTTTTTTACATTTGCAAGTAGAATAATATAAAGGTTTATATTTTCCGATGAAGTATACTCGCAACCCACTATCAAATAACTAATTATGTACTATGGGATACCTGTGGTGGACGAGGACGGTAAATATTAATCCGCCTTTGCAATGCATCTGCCTGGTCAAATATCTGCTCTTCTTTCGTAATTTCAAGCTGTTCCTGTTGGCTGTGTAATCTCTCGAAACCCACCTAAAATACCACCCAGTTATAAGAAGATTTTCTTGAGTGTCTATAATAACATATCAAATACAACATTCAAAATAGATACAATCAAATGACATAAAATTGTCTTTTTATAATAAACGAAATATATAATTTTAAAACTTATAAAGGCCTATTGGTACCTATTGGTATTGGCACTGGTTAATGTAACAACCATTTCATTTATAACTTATCTAGTAAAATATTCAAATTATAGAATTCTCTTTTGGTATAAGTACACACAGTATAACAATCAATGAATATAAGATTATTTTTGTATAATACTCAATCATATTCTTCATCAACATCATCATATCAGGCATAGGACGCCCACTGCTGGCTGAACATAGGCCTACCCCAGTAACATCCAGATTGGCCGGTTAAAAGTGGCCAGCATCCAGCAACTTCCTGCAACCTATACCATAATTATTATAATGCAATTTTTATAAACTCGTTTATGTTCTATAATCTGATTACCCATAATTTTCGTATTCCATAAAAATCCTTAATAGCAGACCCCATCTAGGGGTGAATCAGACTCGAAGAGTGGGAAACCTCACATATAATCCTTATATACAAAAACCAGCCAAGTAAGTGCCTGCCACGTGCAATGTACGGTTCCGCTGTATCCCAATTGTTTTTCGGCTAACCAAACTTGCAACGAAAAATCAAATAATTATGTACTATGGGATACTTACCTGTCGTGAACGATTATGATAAATATTAATCCGCCTTTGCAAAGCATCGGTGTGGTCATGCACCTGCTGTTCTCTAGTGTCACTAGGTTGTTCGGTCCAAGAACTTTCCATTAATTCATCAGGAAGTTCCTTTTCAATATCAAACATGACTTGTAGGTCTGCAAGAAATATAAAAAATACAGCTAAAGGATAATGGACAAAGTACACCCAGCTCTGCCAGCCATGTGATATGTGTAAATCGAAGGTCGTACCTAAAACGAGCATTTTATACTATGACACCATAAAAAAATATCCCGGAGGAAATACACAAAACAAGAGAGTAAAATGTTTTATTCACTACTAGCTGTCCCGGTGAGCTTCGTACCGCTTCTTTGTTTTTTTTTTTGTGAATTTTTTTGATGTTTTAAAGTTATTCTGCTATTCGGGGTAAATTCAAATCCAACAAACCAAAAATCATTAAAATCGATCCAGCCGTTCTTGATTTATAAATGGTGTAACCAACCCAACTTTATTTTATATACAGGGTTATTTGTAAAACATCAACAACCTCCTAGGGGCTGATTCTGATGCTCAAATACAACAACTTTTTTTATGGGACCAACATTGAAACCGCCACCAGCTGACATCAGTTTGTATGGTTTTTTTTTTAGATTTCAATGTGGGTCCCGTAGATTTTTTTTGTATTTGAGCACCAGAATTAGCCCCTAGGTGGTTGTTGATGTTTTACAAAGCGGCGCGCTAAAACGCTGCGCAGACGACGGGGCGAGGCGGTTTTTTTGACCGCAACGAAATTAATACCGTGTCTACCTGTCGATGCCCGCGGCTGCCTATGCCGCAAACTCAAAGCACAAGTCGAAAGGGGGAGATCAGTTCAGCACGATCATTCTAATAAAGCGCGCGACGCGGACTAAAGCCTTGGCCACACAGCCCGCGGAGCGTGACGGCGACGGAGCAGCAGCGCGGCATGCACGTCACACTGCGGGCACGACTGTTTCGTTGACGTTCACGTTCTATTTTTCTACTGATCATCATCATTCCAGCCATAAAACGTCCACTGCTGAACATAGGCCTCTCCCATTGACTTCCAGATTAGCCGGTTGGAAGCGGCCTCCAGCGTCTTCCTACGACCTTTACTAATCCGTTGGGCTATGTCAGCAACTTTTGTTTTTTTACGAATCTCCTCATTTCTGATTCGATCTCAAAACACCGAGCATAGCCCTTTCCATAGCACGCTGTGCGACCTTGAGCTTTCTTATGAGGCTTATATTAAGAGGCCACGTTTCAGTTCCACATGTGCTTTAGGCACTGAGGTATATTGGACGAGATGACGTTGTGTAATTTCCCGAACGCTGCCCAGCTGATTTGGCTTCGACGATTGACCTTCTCAAAATTGGATCTACCCAACTGGATCACTTGTCCAAGGTAGACATATTTGTCAACCATTTCGAGATTAGAACTCCCAACGGATACTGGGTAGGGCGCAACATGGTCATTCAACATGAGCTTAGTTTTGTCCATGTTCATCCGCAGGCCTACTTGAGGTGGTTGAGGTCTGAGGTCTTCAAGTGATTCTGCCATGACCACAATATAGGAGGAACAAGAGGCGATCTTTCAACATCATCAACATCAAAATGTTGGAGGCCAAGATCCATTTCGGGTCACTAAACCAACAAATGTGTAAATATGTTTATAGGTAATAATATATTCAACTTCAAATAGCTAGAGAACCCCGGGATAGAATTCTCTGCGCATTGGCACAGGAACATAGTAGTAACATAGAAGTTCCATCTATGGCGGTTGTAGGTGTGTTAGCCATATACATTTTGCCTACTATCATTTTACTGATAAATTATAATATAGGTATTGTGATTTATCCTATTATATATTCTGTGGTATTGTTTAATTTTATAATAGATAGTATCAGAGAATAAAAGGTTTCTTTACCCATAGAGTCTGAAAGATCCTGGAACATTTTAGGCTGCTTATTAGGCGGCTCGTCCTCATGATGATCACCCATGGCCCTGTTGACTAAGAATATACTGTTTAAACACTTTTGTAGAATATGTTATAAAATGCAATTTTAAGTCATTTGCCATCCATATTGGTATAATAAACCTATATCTACCTATGATATTATTTAATGTCCTTTTCACCATTGACATTATTAGTCACCTAATTTAAACTGGGGCTGTGATAAGATGTCGGCAAAGTGATGATAAAAAAATAGATATGCAATTACATAAAATTAAGAAGTAAACTTACAGTAACGAAAAAAAAGCTTTTTCTTCTATAATAAAAAGACGATAACTGATTTCTAATTTTGATAAAAAATTAAGTTAATTTATTCAACTTCAAAAAAGTTCTGTCATATAATTTAGTATGATGTTATTTTCTTTTAGTACAAGTTATTTTCTTTTAGTAAGTGATAGTTGTTTTTATGATATTGGTTCCCTTCATTATAAGTAAGTGTGTTTTCATTGAAGAATAGGTACTTATTTATTTTATTGGTAGAAGAGGAAACCAACTTTCGACTTCCGAAATTCGCGCTATCTTTTAAACTCCGCTATCAACATAGCCGCTATGTTGCGATTGGTTAAATTTCTTCATAATTTTGAGCACCAGTAAAATTCGCTTTGGCTCTTTCTAACCAATCGTAACAAAGCGGAGTAAAAAAGAGGACGCCAATTTCGGAAGTCCGATTTCGGTTTTAGTTGTTAGCTAGTAAAACTAGTGTATTGACAATGCTAGGCACAACTGAAATCGGATATCTAAAACTGGATTTTGAAATCTAAAATCGGATATAGAACCGTTTGCGTTCACAACCAAAAACGGCCATGTCTAGATTTTGGCATATGTGTATAGAATTTAGAATTATCAGAATGGCGTTTTTGGAATCTGACATTTGTAGAATTTGCCATTTATCGACTAAACCGTGATTAAAATCTGACCCCCAATTCAGAAACATTTGATAACAAATTGTCAATGGGAAAACCATGACACTTTAAGATTTAACATTACTATCACAGGATTTATCAGTTGAATGAAATCCCAGTCCAGGCCAATTTAGAACTGTTTGATACCAAATTGTTGACAAGAAAACCATATGATATTATGATTTAACATTAGTATCACATAATTAGATGAAATAGAAATGACCCTGGGACCCCAGTGGCCAAGAGTGGCAGTGGCTATCCACTTAGCTCAGTATAGACATATGCAAGTATAACTTGTTGTTCAGTGGACATATGGAGGAAGCCGATGCCAAAAGGCACAGAGAAACAAAAGACATACTTATTTTAGCAACCAAGAATAATACATGGGGCACACTAAAAGTTTTGCACTTCTAGTTCTAGCTAATCGGAACTATTTGAATTTCGAATGTTAAATTTTTTTAAATGTTGCAACCTTCTTAGTAATAAAAAGTAGCGGGAAATGATGTCAATTTTGCGCAAAAATGATCGCGTTTTTTTTTTAGGTACGGGTGCCATCTGTACAATTCCACTTGAAAATCAAAAGAGTGTTAATGCCGGGTGGTATTCTACCATTTCTTTACCCAGGGTGTTAGAAAAAGTTCGCGAAAGACGACCCAGAAGCCGCGTTCTCCTACATCATGACAACGCTTCTTCACACACGGCCAAAAAAACGAGTCATTTTTAGCTTCCGAAAAAGTACAACTCGTCACTCATCCTCATCCACTCCTCATAGCCCCGACCTAGCACCCTGTGATTTCTGTATTTTCCCCAAAATCAAAGATTTGATGAGAGGTTTTACTTTTACCAACTCTGAAGAGGCAGTGATAGCATTCAATCAGCACGTAGAAAACATGCCTTCAGATCTGTGGTCCTCTTGTTTTAAAAAATGGTTCGATCGCATGAAAAAATGTTTAAAATGTAAAGGAGAGTATTTTGAAAAGCAATAAACATAATATTTAGGTTAAAACATGTTGTTTTTTTAAGTTACGCAAAACTTATAGTGTGACCTACGTATTAATGTAGATTGTACTTATTGTTGAAAATCTATTCGAACCTTTGACTTTATGGGTGAGTTGGCCTGCCGTTGTCTGTTCCTATTGTCTAATTTTAAAACAACTATGTTTAATTTTTCTAGTATCGTGTTGCTTGTTTTTATTGCTGTATTTTCGATGTAAAAATATTACATTAGTTTAATCAACGTGTGAAGAGTTACGAAGGAGCGGAGTCTCCTGGCACAAGCATCCGAATGCTTAAAAGGAGACTCCAACCACTACTTATTAATATTTTCCATAAAAGCAATAAATAAACTATTTTATTTTTTTAAACTATTTTTTATTGTGCATTGTTTCTGCAAAAAATGGCAATTTTATCTACTTATTTTATTATCACATACCTTTTGTTAATTCTAGGAAATGGGGTTTATGAGCCATGAGACTTAGAAAACTCATCGATGAATATATACAAAATACATTAACCTGTCAAGCATGTGTAAACGAGACACAATAGAAATTACATTGTTATGTGACCGCCGGCGTTCTTATAATCCTCAACGGGTTAAGGAATAATAATAATAAATATTGGAGAACATCACATACATTGCTTGATCCTATGATAAGTATCTTAAGCACTGGGGTTATGGAAACCAGAAACATCGACGGTACCACAACACCTAGACCCGAAACAATATAGAAAAGTTATTTTTATACATTGAACGATAGGGAATCGAACCTGCGACCTCAAAGATAGCGACACCAAGTCCGGCATCGCCTCTCTGCTACGGAGGTCGATAAACAAAATCGGAATGACGCAAAATCGAGGTGGATAAACCCTAAGACAAATTGTGTGGCATTTAAGACATTGGATACAGGCAAATGAATTTACAGTGCGATTTAACATAACAGTGACGCATACTACATTTGCTCTACGATGAAGACCAGAAGACCTATAGCATACCTACAAAACAATCTTGCACAACGTGATATTACATACCAAAATGTTGCCTCAGCGAGTCCGGCAAAAAATAGCAAAAGTTAGAGAACCTTTCTCAAAACTTAATTAATTCATCAGCTGGTATTTTCCTCAAATATACTCTGTAAGTTTGTGCCCGTTGCATACCCTATTAAAATTGTCTGCACTGCAGTGATAACTTGTTGCTTGAGAAACTCTCCGGTTTGTTTTACACAACATAATCTATTCTATAAAGATCGAAATCGGAAAAAGAAAAGGTAAAAATAATTTTGATTCCTCACAAATACAAATAATCTTAAATTGATGTATGTCCGTTGCACAAATAAATGCCGAATTACCTACATTTTGATTACCTACCTTAGAACAGTAATGTGAAATATTAACACGCACGCCACAGTCGCCACACACAAAGTAACACACAAAACAAAAATAATACCACTCTTTCCTCCTCCTCCACCCACTTACACTTACCTAATCTGTGTACCACTCTGTCTGCCTGCTCTGCCCTGTGCCTGCCACTGACACTCACTGAACAAGTAATACTACTGACACTGACCAACTAAAACACTACCTACGTTTCACTGGTCCAGTGTTGTCAGAGCGCACCCGTTAAAAGTTACCATGACTCGGTAAAAAAGTAACCTTTTTCTTGGAAAAGTAACCTTTTTTTTTCTTTTTTTTTATATCAGTGACAACATACAGCGATGTACACATTTATTTTTAAATTATAAAATGTGTAATTTTTACACTTGATCAATTTTATTTACAAGAAAATCAAAATGACTTTTTTTTAAATAGCTTACTTATCGATTCTATTTTTAGGTTTATTATCGAATTTTTTTGGCTAATACTTATCTACTATCCGCACATTTCGTTTGATTAAGTTCAGTGTAAGGCCCGGACTACATACATCCAGATTTATTCTGACCCGCTAAAAAACGGCCCCGGATAAGCCCGGATTCAATCCGTTGCTCAAACAAACATACGAATAATTCGTTTTATGTATCGTAATAGTGTAAATTATTTCTAGTGCATCGACTCTATACGATCCGGTGCCATCCGGTCATAGAGTACATTGGTATATTGGCATCCGTTTTTTCTCAGCACAAGTGGGCGGAACCTTTCAATATCGTACGCAGTTGTATGGCACAGACCACATGACACCAAAAACTTTCCGTCCCGGCCACTTCCGGGCGATTATTGCGCCAGTGTTACAACAAGAGACTCGCGGAAGATAATTAGGACGTAAAAAATCTTTTCATTAATGCTTGCAAGGTTCATTCCTAGTTGCTGGCGTCTGAAATTTGGCATACTTAGCTATGTAAGGTCGGTAACAACAATGCAATGTTATGGTACCATCAACTCGTCTGATAATGGAACTATTAAAATAAACATGATAAACCCATCACGCTCGTAGTGTTTTTATCTGGGTTCGTTTGACTTGTCTTGACTAAACCTACGACCTTGTGAGGTAGTACCTAGGGTCTGATGATTATGTCTGAAGTTGCTCATAGAAACTCCTAAATTACACATGATAAGCCAACGGTATATTTTGGTTCGTTTGATTTTTCTTGACAGAAACTATAACTTTGTGTAGTAGTGCCTCAACTTATTTATTTTTTAAGGGCCACAACGAAACAATTTTAAATCTCAGCTTAAGGTAGTAGCGTCCATGTCCATTTTGAATAGAGCGACCGACTGAATAAATTTCTCTCCGGATTCACCCGTACCGCACGCATGTAGTCGATTGCAAGCCGGTATCGGTTTTTTCCCGAACCAGGCAGATTCCGGATACGTATAGTCCGAGCCTCAAAATTACACATTGTATGTATTTTTCTTGAGAATTGTGTTGTTGCGTTTAACATGATCTTTATACTTGTACGAAAAAGGAAAGCTATAAAAGTAACCTTAAGTCTCAAGTGACCTCGAGGTAACCTCGAGAGCTCAAAAGTAACCTAAAAGGTAACAAAAGTAACCTTCTCGCAACGCTGCACTGGTCATGGATGATCAAGTGCAGTGGGGCGAACTTCATACATTATATTTAATTGACATTACTTCAAGGCGGAATGTAGACATGTGTGTGTGAATGCACAGATTAATTTAAGTGAGTAAATGTTTGACCAACTAATATGTTTATTCCAGTAGTACCAACATACACCCGGGAAAAAAATGCCTGTGTATACGAATGTTCGTTGTAGAAGTAATAAAAACCAATTCATGTTTAGTTTACATAATTGAAATAATATAAGAGTTTAATTGTAGTAATTCTATTTTTCTCAATAAGTGTGTAGATTAAATATTTGGTGGAAAAAAATACATGAACAGGCCACTGGAGATGCGATGGGAGAATTAAATTTTATTTGCATGGTGTTATAACACAAATGTTTTTTCAATAACGTATCTAGAATTTATTTTAAAAGCTATGTAGAAAGAATTTGCGAGGTCTGCAGGATCCGTGAAGCACAGATACACAAATACATCTTTATTTATTGCTAATCTTCCACTGGATGAAAACCGGTAAGTGTCTGATTTATTAAATATAAAATATACCCATAACTTATTAACGCATTAATATTACTATTGATTTGTTTGTGAAATAAAAACGGTGTGCTAATTTCCGCAAAATCACAGAGCTCAATAACCAGAAACAATAAAACTAATGATGTTCCAAAAATTCATCATCATCATCTATACGGTCAATCCTGGTAGCGTCCAAAGCCATTGCTTTGGAGCCCAGGGTCCGCTTTCCTTGATTTGCTCCTCCACTTCGCGCGTTCTTGAGCGTCTCTAGGTGTGAGATCATTGGCACGCATGTCAGCCCTCACAACGTCAAGCCAGCATTTCTTGGGTTTACCCCTTTTGCCAGGACCTGGCGGTGGCGGCATGGCCAGACATTTGTTTCCTACGTTGCTTGCCGGTTTCCGCAAAACATGTTCCAAAAATTATAGCAATTTAATAGGTACAGTTTTACAAAATCATGCTGTATTTAGTGTATAAACCATTTTTTTCACTTGTAAATCACATGTATCTGAATCTAATAATTCATACAATAGGCCTAAAATAATAACACTTGGAAACTTAAGGAAGTTTGATGGTATTACTCGAAGGGTATTACTTAAGTAAAATGGTATGACGTCACACAGAAACAAATTGTACTTATATTCATACCAGTATACAGTCCCTCAAAACAATAATGCATAAACCTGTTTATTTTTTTGTTTATTACAATTTGTTTCATGGTTTCAGATACTTTGACATCAGTTGTACCTAAACAAATATCGAGCACAACTTTGATACAGGCTATGACGTAGCTGAGTGTAGCAGTGTACAGGTAAATTAAACTAAATGTTTAAACTGAATAAACCTCTTGCATTTATAAAAAATAGTAGTTACATATTATGTGTATTGGGGGGATTGCCAATACTCACCACCGTTGGCAGGCGAGTTGGAGAGCGCAGTTTTTATAACATTTCGCACGCAGACGCTGCTGCCTGTCTTGTGCTATAAGAGTTAGTCGCCTCTTACAACACACCTTCTGTTGGCGTCAGATTGGAAGTCATCTGATGGCAGCCAATGAAATGCCAATAATGAATTCCTACTCACTTCATAATTAATTTTGTCAAAGCAACACATCTATTTTTATCCATATCAATAATTTAATTTATTAAATTAATTTTAATAATATTTGATAGACCCGACTGACTGGGCTTAGCCCCGAAGCATTCTAACTTTTCTTTGTAACTAGCAGTGCGACTAAACGCTGTATGTAAGTTTAATAAAATAATCTCTTCGCATAAAACCATTGAAAAATAAACGTCAATTTGTATTATTTTTCGGTCGATTTATATGTGAAGTGAATATTTTTTCAAACATACTAGGCCCAGGCCCACTAGTCAGTTTTTTTTTTCAAAGCTATCTGAGGAAAAAGAAAGAGCGATTTAGTAAAGCAAAACATACTTTATGTTCCCTCATAAAAAGCGCCATTTAATAGATAAAATTACATTTGCAGGTACTAATGGAGCTCGTCTTAAATACTTGCAAAAACCTGAAGGCAAGAATATGGAGCAACCAACACAAATCGTCGTGACTTACAATTTACAAAAGATCGTAAAATATGCAATTATTGTTGTATCTTAATAAATACCAAGCGTTCGTAAGAGACCGCTACTTGGGAGTTCTACATTTTGTCAGAAGAGGTGAAAGTTGACTCTTACTAAACTATAAAGATTTTTAGTTGAAACTTTCCCAACTAGGTATTTAAGCGCACGTTGCGGTATCTATTTTGTAATAAAACTAGCGATGGATGGGCGAGGGAGAGTATTTACTCAATGTATTTTATAAGGTAATAAAAAGAGTAGAATATGTATTTTTTAAAATAGTTTAGTTTATTTTTAATAAGGAAACTTACAGCTACCGATCAATGTTACATTTAGTTATAAACTGATCATTTTATGTGTATTGTTATAACACATTGGTAATCAATCAATTGCCTTGGGTATTTATTTAAATGGTGTCGTAATCGTAATGTTATGTAGAATAAATAAAATTAAATAAAATTACTTAATTTTATTGAAAATGATCCAAGTTAAAGATAAGTCTACCTTTAGCAATATGGTTTATCGATATAAATATATACAGCACTAATGTCGATATCGATATAATTTCTCCCAATTTTACTATTACAACACACATCTCTAGAGAGTTGTCATTCTGGAAGTTAAATTCTGAATGTTGGCTTAAGACTCAAATTGGCGTCAAATTCAATTCATAATCTGTGACCAAAATTATTTTGTAGGGAAGTTCGGCTTCTTATTACGTAGTATTACTTGTTCAGTGCCTTCTGCTAACGGGCTCGCGTGTGATTTATCTTTTCCATAATTCATATTGTAAATAATTATTTCTCTTTAAGTTCTAATATAATTGTACTTCTCGATATACCTTATTCTCCTGTGTTTGCGCTTCTATCCCTTAGCTCAAAGTAGCATGCTCTATCCTAAATAACTTCTATCATCGGGTTCGAGTCCCGATATCGTATGTGGGAGGATAGTCGATATTACCCACACAGATGTGATTAGATCGATTCTATTAGAGCAACACTATTATGAAAGAAAGAGACGACCTTATCGGCCTTGCACCTAGGTGCAAGCAAGATGCATAGATACGCGTCACTTGGCGCCGATTTCATGACCATGGTCATAGCTTAGCCCATTGCAAATAGGATGTGAATATAAAAATTATCGGTCTTACAAAAATCTGCTAATCAACATCTTAGTAGCTAATTTACTAATCACTAGTTAACTTCTTAATTAGTATTTAACAATTTTTTACTTATAAACACTGTTTGAGCGTGTTAGTTAATTAATTAATCAACACTATTGTTATTTTACTCTGCCAACACCGAACTTTTATGTCATTTTGAGAGACACAAAATGCCAAAATGTCAGTCAAAGCAAAATATTTAAATTATGAAACGTCAAAGTAATGTCAATCAATGTATTGTTATCTATCGTTTTCATGGATATCACAGATTCGTCGATCGTTCTTATGCCGGCTGTACACTCTCATCGAGCGTCGCCGCGGCGGTTAATGAGAGGAGAATGAGAGTTCTTTCTCGAGTTTCCTCGCTCGCTCTCGCTGTCAGTTTTTGCGCTGGAGGCGGAAAAAGGAATTCGTGTGCCCTCACGGGAGTAGGCGAGCGCGTTCCTGGTACACACTCGCACACGCAGACAATAAATCCATATTTCTCTCCAATGTAATCGCAATTGTTTATCACCTGGTATCACACACGCACACAGAGACATCGAATGGCACGAGCAGGAGTGTAGACGTAGCTGTCACGCACGAAAGTTGGCCTTTTAATTCTTTCAAAGGTCATTGTCCGCCATCTTGGACTAAGCCCTAAAGGTTTTACCGCCAGGCGGTCGCGAAACCGCCAGTGTCGCCGGCGCGACTGCCCGACTATTTATACGATTTATCATATATTTTTATATGTAAATTGCTAAATCTAATTATTGAAACGTTATCTCCGATAAATTTGCTATAGAAATGTCTATCACACGCAGATAATAGTAAACTATGTAAATTTAGTAAAACTCGTTTAAGTTGAAAATAGTAGTTTGACCACTATTTGTATTAAATAAGAACGAAATAAATGCCATGAGTAGCGGTTTTTATTAAATGTTTCTCTATAACACAACAAGATACGCAATTAAAACTATACACCTACATACAATAATTTTACAGAAATAACGATTTAAAGTTTCGTAAAAAATGGCCCTACCTCCGATTTTGTGGATAAAATGGTCTATATGTCAAAGTTTTATGTCATGTAACGTAAAAAATAAGGGGTTATACTGTCCTAGAACATGTTGCAATAGCTTAAAGTAGGGATTAATGAGTCAAAGAACATGAAATATGGTCCAAAACCGGTTCTGGCGCGTACATCCGCCCAGCGGTGTCGAAACCTTTCGGATATTGACATACGGCTTCCGACAGGCGGTCGCGAAACCGCTGGGAGGACGATTCAAGCAGTATGCTCTATCTAGACAATTTAACATCATTGTATCACATATATTGCTTATCATAAAATACTTAATTGGTGTAAAAATAAAGACGTTACCACAACACCCAGACACGACCAAACATAGAAAAGTTTGTTTTCTACAAGAACCTAGTAGTGTTGCCGAACTATCGTTAGTTGACCTTGGAAATCACCTGTAATATCGATAAGCCTATCGATACTATCGATAGTATTAAAGCTCAATATCAAAATTACTATTGATAGTATCGATACTACAGGCTATGATGACTATTGTAATATCAATCGATACTATCAATATGTTTGTGCAATCGATAGTAGGCTATGATTCAGTAGTATTGTATTTGAATATTGGTTGATCTAGGTAGTAAATATTCTGAGGCTGTAATCTTGATAAAACTATTTGATGTGACCTGAACAGTAGAACGTAAAATAGAGTATCAATATTTAATACTGCAATCAAATGGCCGTGTCGTCAGTGAACAGTAGATCTTGAGTCTAACCAAGTTAGCCACCGCTGGTATATAGCATTGCTATTGACGGAAAGGTCACTATCGATAGTATCGATGCTGTCGATAGTATCGATTGTTGTTGCAATATTCGGTAGCAATAGTATCGATACTATCGATTGTTTGGCAATTTACAATAATATTGCTTACAGTATTCGGGAATAATAGTCAATAGTCACAACGATAGGGTTATTGGAATACTTGAATGACTATCGATAGTATCGATAGTTTTTTATTTAAAAGCGAGAATACTATCGACAGTATCGATACTTTCGAGAGTTTATTCTTCACGAGCAACAATACTATCGATAGTATTGCACTCATTCAATAGTATTGCCTTGTTTTGAGTTATCAATAGGTAACAACAACAGTAAATTTCCAAGTACGACTACAGAATACTGTACCTAATAGACTACCGTACCACAGAATACCTAATAGTACTACCGTACAGAAGACTCACTTCCTAACAAAAGTCGGGTTTAGGTATAAAAATATACCTAGACTCGCCAGAGCTACCCGCCTGCAAGCAAAATTGAAACTTAAAACCGCGCGCGAACCACGAATTTTCATTGCGCGCCCCAGTTTTATGACCGAGCTGCGAACGACGGCACGGGGTTGTCACTTGAGAAGTTTTTGTACCTAGTTGATTTATTAGTTTTACGATTAAAATAAGCAGATTAATCATTACAAACGTTGATTCTGTAAACATATAAATTCCATCTGAATGTCGTGTGTTCGATTATTACGGGTGTAGGTATTCCTTTGTTAACATTATCCTATCCTATTCTTAATATTGTTTCTGGGCTAATATAACTAATTAAGGATTTTTATTTTAACTATTACTACTTATCATGGACATGGAATTAAAGAAGAATAAATATTAAAATATGGTGTGAAATTTAACAAAATGTTAGCTCTGATTCACTATTCGTTTCATTCAGACAACCGGTAAACCACAACATCTTTTATACGCATTATTATATTGACGTTTAGGCTAAGTAGAAAAGATTGCGGGTCAATTTGTAAAAGCAAAAAAAATATTATCAAGTATGCGCTCGTGCGACGTGACCGCGACTGTCGTGCGAGCCGAGCGACAGCCCAGCAGTGCCCACTGGCATACGCCGCTTTGGTCGGCGCGCTGGCCGAATATACCTAAACTGCGGAGTGACACACCCCTGACCGTACAGAAGATTAACTTCCAAAAGCCCAGTATAAACAAAAGTCAGGTTTAGGTATAAAAATATACTTAGACTCGCCAGAGGGTAGCTCTGGCGAGTCTAGCCTGCGAGCAAAATTTAAACCTTATCCGCGCGCGAACCGTGAATTTTCTTTGCGCGCCTCAGTTTTATGACCGAGCTGCAAACATCGGCACGGGGTTGTCACTTGAAAAGTTTTTGTAGGTACATAGTTGATTTATTAGTTTTAGGATAAATAAGTAGAATATGCATTACAAACGTTGATTCTGTAAACATAAAAAATCCATCTGAATGTCGTGAGTTCGATTCCCATGGGTGTAGGCATTGATTTAAATAGTAAAGATACGGCTTACAGAACAAATTACTCTACACGTTTACCATACATGACACACTGACGCCATCTATTAGAACTATCCTAAACTGTGTCGTAAACGATGAAACAGCAACACACCATACGTTGCTTTATTATATGCCAAACGTTGAGATTATGGAAACAAAATTTCTAAAACAATGTAAATATGTTTCTTAATTAGCATATTTATGACTTACCTGACATATTAAATATCGTACTTTTTATTAGTTGTGCTTATGACGTAAAGAACACGACAAATCTTATCATTTTCCTAATTTTAACGTACCTACGCTCTCGACGACAGTCGTCAGCCGACTACGTCACTTCGGTGTAAAGAGGATCACTTTAGGGCCACGTTAGTGGCAACAGTTTAACATGCGGTCCACCCTGTCCTTACGAAGTAATATATAAGTCAATGGGTGTAGGTATTCCTTTGTAAACATTATCCTATTTTCTAGGCAACTAATTAAGAATTTTTATTTTAACTATAAATAATTGAGTACTCAAGGACTAATGGAATTAAAAAGGAACGACCGTCTGCCGCTTTTACACGTACTTCGATGACGCGCAATAATCGTAGTCTACAGAACAGAGGTCATTTTGCTGCCAATTAAACAGAAATTTAATTCCAGTTTTACTGAGCAACTATGGACTCTTGTCTATCAGTGAGAACAGCTAAATCGATTTGGATGTAATTTTATAAGGATACATGCATATTAGCGACAACTTCAAATAATACTTACTTCATTTATTTTTATTTACTTTTTTGTTTACATTTCATACAAAGGTCTAACACCTAAGACTTCTAGCCCAGTTTTAACTTTTAGGCGTGCTGAATGGTATACTAGCAAGCGCTGTGATGCAACATCAGAGTCGATATTTTTTACTTTGAGCTCGTTAAACATCTTATTTACATACCGGGCTAGTCTAAATAGGTAATTGACTATGATACAAGCTTCATTTTCCATAAGAGCTCTGTTCATTACATCGTCAAATCTTGCGAGTTCTGCCACAACATCCCCTACTACCTCTTCAGTAAGATATTTAGGTTCACAAGTGGTAGGTAGTGCAACACCACAATTTTTTTCTAAGCTCCATAATCTGCAATGCAAATATTGTATTTTGATGCCACTGTCCCCTTCACTTTGTAGAGCTCTGTCCCACTCAAATACATAATCTTTTTGTCTTCTCTGTTTCAAGTCATTGATTATAACCGCTGTTGTTCCAAGGATATCACATGTTTCTTCATTTACAGCAGAACTTCTGGTATCTGTAAAATTAATTATTTTTATTCTTAATGAATGAATTTAATAATAAAAATAATATCCTGAAATAAAACAATAATTACTTTTAGATTGTTGTTGTTTTTCAAACATTTTCTTCTTGGCTTCATCTAATATGTCATTAAGGAAAACAACATTCCCTTTCCGAGTGCTTATTCCTTTGATTCTACCAAATTTGACATGTTCACAGCCATTGGCACAAGCTTCATCAACTTTGCTTACAATTTCAAAAACTGCTGCAAAATGATCTGTTTGTGCATTGTCAACGACATACAACATTTTGTCGAATTTGTATCTTTTATACCTGTCTAATAATGCAGCTATGTCTCTGGAAAGATATAAGGTTGTATTATCACTCTTTAGTACAGTTACAACCTTATCTTTAACTATAGCAATTTTCTTTCCTGTTTCATCACTCTTAATAATATTTAGATTCTCTAGTGTTCCCATCAGGTTCTTTATAGCGCCACCGTTATAGTCAGACTCCCAATGGTAATCATCAAATTGTATACCTAATCTTTGGTATACCTTTTCCAATTCTTGTACTGTGACGTTGCGAATTTTTTTCCAGTTTTCTAAATCTGTTCTACCTTGCTCTATGTCAGAAAAATATTTTCTAGCTTGAATATGGACCTTTTCATCAATTTGTGATAATTTATTAGCATACACATACACTTGATATAGATGCTTTATTGGTTCAATTTTAAGTTCATCCAAATTAATATTCTTTGCCTGTAGTCCATATTGGAGTAAACCAAATTGTGTGCCCCAGTCACCTAGATAGTTAATTCTAGTAACATTGTTGTTGAAGTACTTGTTGATATTTGCAATAAAATTCCCAATAATAGTAGACCTCAGATGTCCAGCATGAAAAGGTTTTGCTATATTAGGTGAGCTAAAATCTATAACTACTTGCTTTGGATTTGTTTGCAGTTGAGTTTCTTCTGTTATAGAATTATCCAATATACTTTTAATTACAGATTCTCTATCTATGCTAAGCACAAACTGCTCCGGATTGTTACTTTCAGGCGTATTTTTCTGTAAACTTGTTGATAGTTTTGACTCTTTGTTTGAGACTTGTACAAAGAATTTGTTTTCATTATGTTTATATGAAACATAAATACTGTTTGAAGTGATGTCGATAATGTTTCGATTAT
Organism: Anania hortulata; assembly: GCA_963576865.1. Taxonomy (NCBI): domain Eukaryota; kingdom Metazoa; phylum Arthropoda; class Insecta; order Lepidoptera; family Crambidae; genus Anania; species Anania hortulata. The sequence continues at coordinate 18,361,333 of OY756394.1, forward strand.
TAAGATAGGAGTATGCCTGAAATTAAATGATACTATGAAAAATAAAACTTTTATATTGATAACCGGAACAGTAAATGAAAAACTTAATTGGCTATACAAATTAATAACTTTTAAACTGGTAACAATCGCACAAACCTTTTCTTTTATAAGCATTTTCAATCGGGTGCCCATTTTTTAATTAAAACCAAACAAATGGTATGTGCAACAAATTATTTTATTTCAAAGTATAATAACAGGTATTTTTTTTTACTTCATCAATCAATCTTTATTACCACTATAGACATATTAATCTATGACAACAATAGCTTGCTGCCCTAGAAGCATGTAGGTATACTTCCAAAGAGTAAAATAATACTTGTATACTTCTTTCTAGTTGCTACCGAGCTTGTATTCCTTGTATTTTTATTAAATTAATCTACACAGTATTTTCACTGATCAGCTGGTATCTAGAGATCAAGATCACTGACAGTTGACAGATTGCCGAACCGGATAATGTGCGGTACGGGACTTTGACAGTTCGGTCCGAAATGTTGCATAAATAGGCTACATGGCTGATTTCATTCGCTCAATTTGTCAAGGTCGAATTGACCAACACTTTCCCCTATATTAATTTCCTCTTTGACCAACACACACTGATTTGATCAATTTTAACTACGTACGGTAAACCAATTTCATAGACTTTTTACTTTTATTTTGTAACAGATCGTAACATTCAAAGACATCTCTATCTATACAGCCAAATTAGTCATGTTTTTACACCAATCATAGACTATAAGGGCATGTTAAGTAAAGCGGAACGTTGTTAATAAATACTTTTCCAAAGAAGCTTACGTAAAATTATATCCTATTGGAAATTACTTGGCCATTTCCTTGGCTAGACTTTACCGCTGAGTTTATGGATTACGTTAAATTACTAATTAGCAAGCTAATCGCATCGCAAAATTCGATCAAAAAGTGAATGCGAATTTGTAAGGAAAAAATATGGTTTCGTTGATGTGCCACGAACACTTCCCAACCGTTACCGCTGTAAATAAAGCTGGTGACAAACTGCGACGGACGCGGCTCCGGACTCGACTTGACATTGTAAGGTCAAGCGCTGCCATTGGTCTATCCTTCAGACAACTTCCGCCAGCTCAAGGATTGACCAATAGCAGCGTTTGACCTTCCAATGTCAAGACGAGTCGGGAGTCGCGTCCGCCGCCATGTGTCACCGATATTTAACGAAACTTTTTATCAAGCATTTGAGTAATCTTAGCTATTTTTAACTCATGTGGGTCCATTTTTGAATTCACTTAACCAATTATACATTAATTTGACTAATTAGAGACATATCCTTACAAACTGCTTAAACTAGTGTAAATAAATTAGGTAATGAAAACACTTTCATGGAATCCTTGGAAAAGCTTTTTACCACCTTTTTACTTTAAAGTGACCCAGCTCAAGAAAACATAGTGTTCATCCCATCCAGTGATTACAAATAATATAATATAAATAGTTAAATATTACCTAATATAATCAGTTGTTTTCATTCCACACTTCTTTTTAACATTCTAAAATCGAAATCTGAAAACTCAGAAAACATAATCAACTAGGTGTAACACCAAAAATGTTTGCAAATTATACTAATTTAAAATTGTAAATAATCCTACTTCCTACTAATATTACTAATGCGAAAGTTTGTGAGGATGTATGGATCTTTGTTACTCTTTCACGCAAAAACTACTGAATGGCATACTGATAGACCATGGCCTGGTTTAACACATCGGATACTTTTTATCTGGGTAAGGTCAACGCAGACAAAGTCGCGGGCAAAAGCTAGTATAATATATATTAGAAAGTCTTCCGTTACTTTATTATCTACCCATCCTAACTATTTTAGTTCCACAGAATAAATAAAAAATAAAATGAAATAAAAATCCTACAGAACAGTCAAAAGTAATTCTGATAATGTTAAATTAAAATTTTTGATTCAAACCTCTGGTCAGTAAAGATTTTTCTTGTGACGTAGAGATGATAATAATGATTGCTAATAACTTTATTCTGTGAAACACCTATGGTCACCAAACTGGGCATGGTTCGGGAAACTACACAACGTATGCTCGTCCAAAATACCTCGGTGCCTAAAGACGAAAGAGTGTGCTACCACTTACCAGTGATAAGCCTCATAAGTAAGCTCAAGGTTGCACAGCGTGCTATGGAAAGAGCTATGCTCGGTTATACAATATTTATTTATACACGGCTCCGTTCTCTTAAGGTGCCGGACGAGTCTGGCGGCAATGACACGCTCCTCATCAAGCATATGGTCTCATGAGACCACTTGGATGTTAACGGGGTTGTATTACCGAAACTAAGTATTTAGATCTAAAGCACACAAAGATTAAATATTATTATTTTAAAATATTATTATCAGCTTGTTTAATTCACTCCAATTCACTGACCGTTGTCAGTGAAAGGAAACGAGACACTTCCCACCGTTACAGCGGTAACTTCCCACTTGCCACGAACGAGACACTACCCAACCGTTACAGCGGTAACGGTTGGGAAGTGTCTCGTTCGTGGCACATCAACGGAACCATATTTTTCCCTTACAAATTCGCATTTCGCATTAACTTTTTGATTGAGTTAAGCTGAACGGACAGATCTGTAAGTCTAACATTAGGCCAGAGCGGTCAACGTCCATAAGGCGATACATATAGACACGCATGAATATAATTTGACAGAAGCCTGTCTATACTTATTTTATTCAATGGGATCTTGTTCGTAGGTAGTTTTACTTGATCAATGGTATTTTGTTTGTTGTTTTGATTTGTTTGGTTGCCGAGGCAACTGACAACTTGTCACTGATCAAGTTTAGATAAGTACCTACGACTTCTTTTTCTGTCTGAAAGTCTTAAACCCAATTGAGCAAAGAGGAAATTATTTAAAGAGTAAAATAATACTTAATCCATGACTTGCCATTGAGTCTCTGTCTTTAGACATATAATTAATCTGTGAGAATATGTATTCTAACTCAAAGATTAAACCCGATAAACTTAAGTATATTTAGGTATTATTATTACTGATCAATCAAGTAACCATAATTTAACAAAGTTATTTGCTCTGTGAATTTAACTTTGAAACCATAAGAAACTGAAATTGTTGGGTCCATGGTCAGGACTTGGACATACTCTCTTTCTCGCTCCTGTTCTGTGAATTGTTAAAAAATTAAATATTTGAAAAAAATGTAAGAACTTAATAAGTGCAACAATTTAACATAATTTTATACAACATGACGTCGCCCAAAGTAAGCTTTATTTAAATTAATTTCTAAAAATAAAAGTAGTTTAATTTTCACTTCTGCGCAATGGGATTAAATATTTAGATCCTATAGATTATAAGATATTATAGATTCTTTAGAATTGCAAAATTAATAAGTTTGACAAAATATTAGATAACATGTAATTTATTTGTTTGGTGACATAATAATGATTTTCTCTTTTTTTCTGTCCTAAAAAGGGGGTCCCCTCAGCATAAGTCAAACTAATAATTCATGTCCTCTTACCTCAAAAACACAGTTTATTTTACTTAGTTAATTTGTGTGCAAAGGATTTTAATACCCTCTTAGAATAGAACTAAATATTTTTAATGTCTTAACCGATCATGCATAAGTAATTGAGACACAATAGAAATTCCATTGTTATGCGGTCTCATGAGACCGCTTAGATGTTAACGGGTTAATATAAAATATAAATGTGAAGCACAGTATTAAACAAAATAATTTTATCAGTTGCTGTACACTATCGAACAACCCCATGGCCTGGGAGAGCTGTATTTTCTATGGCAGAAGGGAGAGTCCCGCTCCTTGTTGGCAACAACCGGAACCGATGCCACAGTCGCTATACATGACAGGACAGGACAGCTGTTAGAAAGGATCAAGTTACAGGGGTAAAAAACAAAATATTTATTTATTAACGAAAGGTACACTAACAGAATACAGTCTATACTTGATTTAAAAATGGGCCAAGTGCGTATTAGGCCACACGCAATGTAGGATTCCATAATTTCTAGTCACTATACCTGTGTGCTGTAATTGCTACCTGTTTTACGAAACACAACAACATTATCAAAGTATTTTCTTCCTCCAAGTACATTTTTAACTCTCAAGTAACATTTTAAAAGTTAACGCGGTGACTTGTATTTTCAATCCCATAAATTTCATAATTCTCTTTTAATAATAAAATCAAAATGATTCGTTTTATGGACCTCCCACAAAGTTTACTTTATTGCTCAGAAATATTTACAATAGTAATATCAGAGATTGATGAAATGCTGGAGGTGAGTTGTAGTTGAGTTATTAATTTTTAATTTATTCGTATTCCTATCATGGATTAACAGGCTATGTGCAGGCATGGAATGGGACAACGATGGGGATTACTTAGCTGTAATCACTCCTAACAGCAACTCTGTTTTGCTCTGGGAGTGCCATGCTAACAAACGTATGAACATCGAGACAGGTCTCCGTGAACCTCCGTCCTGTCTCGCATGGGCTTATGGAGAACCGTTGTTGGCGATTGGAACGCAGAAAGGAAACCTTGCTTTGTACAATCATCACACTACCAAGTAGGTGTAATTTTATTAAGCCTTATGGTCCATCTGTAGTATCTTTTTGTGGAACAACATGAAAACATTGAGTTACAAATTAAGTATGTATGATTGAACAACTTTCTATTTACTTTGTTTTGATATTGCCTAGTAATATTAAAAAATATCGCTCAACAAAAAGTAACTATAGTTATTATTTATTCTGTGCTATAGTGTAGATAGACCGTTCTAGTGCCGGGACTGTATACCGGTATGAATACGGGTACAATTTATTTCTGTATGACGTCATACCTTTATATCTTGGTAACGTAAAATTTCAGTACAGATATTATTAATACCTATCTATTGATACAGTTATTAAAGTCTATAATGGTTTAATGGCTACATTTGGTCGCCGCGCGCTCCCGCTCTTTTTCCACCAGCCGCTAGCGCCCCCTCCCGCACCCCGCGCTCAGGCCCCGCACTCTAGTTCAAATCATTTCAGTATAGGAAGAATTCAGTACAAAAATTCGTATTGATGTTTTCTGTATTGTACTGTACTTTAAAGACAGATATTTTAAACCGATACACAGTCCCTGCTCTAAAGCGGCTCAGTGGCGTAAAGAAGCGCCACAGAGGTGCAACAGTTGCGCCACAGACAGACGTGCCACAGTCGCGCTCAGTGTTGCCAACTCTAGACCAGTCTAAATCGCCAGAAATTTGGCGCCAAGTAGCCTAAATTCGCCGATTTCTTTTTTCCTATAAATTAGCCTAAAATCGCCTAATTTAAAGTCAGATAGTCTAAAATGCTACTTTTTTAACTAATAATATTGTTTTTGCAATTTTCTTCTTTTATCAACTCCAACTAATTTTAAAAATTATTCATGAACATTGCTGACATGGCAGCAGAGATATCGGCCAACGCAACTATTTGACACAAAAACATACGTTTCATTGAGAACCTACATGCGTTTTTACAACTTTATTTACTTCGAAATTATGTCGCCCCTTTTTTTTCCGAAAGTAGCCTAAATGGCGACCAGTTGCCAATCGCAATTTTTGGTCGCCCCGACACCGTTCCAGATAGCCTAAAAGGCCAAAAATCGCCTAAGTTGGCAGCACTGGTCGCGCTACTGATGCACTTTTAACTACAATATCTAAGAGCGCAGCTGACACCAATTTAAAGATGGTGGTTGAATTACATCTGATAAAACAAGGTTTAGTCACTGGCATTAGAACACCGCTCCACCAATCCACGCAGCGCCCACGTGTTAGAATACGGTCCAAACCACCTTATAGTTGAAATAAGGTCTATAGTTAAAATGAGGTCTGTATGCCCTGCAGTGGGACATATAGGCTTGCTTCCTATGTTTTGACTTCACTTTTGGCTTAGGGCTTGATTGACGAGCGAAGACATGACAGTCACGAACAGTAGCGGATCCATTGATAGAGGGCTCAAGCCCCTTCAAAATCATCTAGGTTTAACCCTGACAAATCTAAAATTAAAACCTAATATTATACTAGGACATCTTATATCATTTTCTTTCCATGATCTGAGGTACAATAACTACCTAAGTCCCTAGTTATCAACATGAGTGACCGTATGCTGAGACGCCTGACGCAGTGCCTTCCGACGTAGATTTTGTTATTTTGTAAAGCGTAAGCGACCCAGCTTTATGATTTTAGCTAGATTTCATAATTTTGGTGCCAAAATAATAGAACATTTAATTGAATTAGTCATCCTTATCTGTATAATTCAAATCATCCACACTACTAAAATTGTCTATTGCTTGTACTAGGTAGGCCGTGGATGAGTGTACTGTGGCATTTGTGCAACTCAAAAAGGCGGATTTATAAAATTAAAGATATAAATTAATCTGAAAAAAGAAACAAGAAATTTTACAGCATTACATCTAGCCCGAAAATAAGAACAGGCAACAGGTATCAGACAAATTTCTTCGCCATCTCAAAAACTTTTCGCGCTCGCTTTGCTCGCGGTAGTTGTGACATGTGATCTAGGTGAGGTCCTAGTTTATAAGTTCCTTTTCTCTTAAGATAATATGATTCTATCTACTGCTTCTACGTGGAAACAACGGCAAAAGCGCAAAAAACTATCACTACTTTAGTTCAAATAGCCAATCATTCAAAGTTCATTGTTCCTGCTAATTGCTAACACTTAATTAAAACTATTAATTATAGTTACAATCTGCCATCTATTAATTTGGTGGCCATGGTATAATTGATGTCATTAATGCGGCTCAAAAAAGGTTCTCATCTTTATGTACTTTTGTCAATCGTTCGATATCTTCGTTGACATAATGGCCAGAAAAGCAAAGGGGCATCATAATGGTATCTTGCATCACCCTAAATTAACCCTACATCGAGCGCTGTATGCTATGGAATTGCGTTATTCACGTCTGAGTATACGCTACAGCCTACAAAAACTACCTTGATAAAGCCTCTCCTTCACTGGGTCAAGCAAAAAAAAAACCCAGATCCTGGATCCGCCACTGGTCATGGACTATGTCGCTCAGATTTTAGCGAAAATTATATAGCAGCTGTAATAAGCTGCTCATTAGCAAACCTTGGCTGTAGAATTGTAGCTCATAAAATAATAAAATTTTAGCATTATTTTTACTAACATATTATTTTTAGACGAATACCAATAATCGGAAAACACACTAAGAAGATAACTTGTGCCGCGTGGAACAAAGACAGCATTCTGGTCCTGGCTTCTGAGGACAAGAGCTTGTCGATAAACAACTCTGATGGAGACACTTTACGGATCATTTCCTTGCGAGATACTCCATTCGACTTGCAGTTTTCTGAAATGAAAACCGACGAAAGAGTAGCTGGAGAAAATACAGTTTGTTTTCTATTTTGTTTTTTATAAACTTGTTATCGTCACTGTCTTGTGGTTCGCGCTCCGGACTATAAAACCAAAGTTTTGCAGGTTCGAATCCCACAAGGGGCAACTGCTTGCGTTATGAGCACAAATGTTATGAGCTTTGCTTAGTTTGGAGCTAGCTAATTGGTGTGACAAAAACAATTTATTTATTTGTTATTGAGGTATTGTTATAATGTATTGAATTATATTTAATTTAAACTTTGCAGATAAGCCTTGTAGTCGGAAAACGAACGCTGTATCTATACAACCTGCTCAATCCAGAAAACCCCATAGAATTAGCGTTCCAACAGCGATACGGGTCCATAGTATCATACAAGTGGTACGGCGACGGCTACATACTGATAGGGTTCAGTGCTGGGTTTATTATAGCGATATCCACTCATATAAAGGAGGTTGGAGAGGAACTCTTCCAAGTGAAAAATCATAAGGAGAACCTGACCGATGTGGCCATTTGTAATGGGCAGGCTGCCTCGTGTGGGGATGGGCAGTAAGTTCGTTATACTAACATTGTACAGTCAATTCCAGGGCAATCTGCCCAAAAAGTTTAAAAGTTCATTGAACCGATTTTCAACTAAGTCTGAGTCTAATATCAATTGAGAACATTTATAACGTTTTATGGTAGGTTACGAGCTGTTGTCTGTACTATCTTTGAGCATTTATTTCGTATTAAAAATGGAACATTTAGACGTTTGGTCTATGAGTGTCTACCTGCTTCATCATCATCATTTCAGCCATAGGACGTCTACTGCTGAAGATAGGCCTCCCCCAATGACTTTCATCGGGGGGGAATGCCAATACTCGCCACGCTTGGCAGGCGGATTGTCTAACGCAGTTTTTTATAAGATCTCGCACGATGACGCTGCTGCCCGTCTCGGGCTACAGGAATGAGTCGCCTCTTACGACACGCCTTCTGTTGGCGGTGGGGAAGTGTATTCTTTACGGCGGTCCCCACACGGCAGACCTACAGCTTGTTAAATCTTTATTTCTAGACTAAAGCTGATCTCTGTATGGAACAACGGAGAAGTAGTCGGGACAGTCTCCCCTGCTGGAGGCGTCGAGCGATGCGACTGGAGCAGCGACGCGCGTCTGCTCGCCGCGGCGGGCCGCGCCCGACTGTGCGTGTACGTGGCCAGCCTACCCCCACTCCATGCCGCCCACGGGACCAGGCTGTTGACCTTAACTAGTCTCACTGAAGCTACGGTTTATCAGTGTATCGCTATTGGAGATGAGACGGAACCTGTTAATAAGGGTAAGTGGGACATGGACGACATCACAGGTTGTTTAGTTCCGACTGATAGAGCCCGACTGTGTATTTGCTAGCTTATTATATGCCACAAATGTCACCAGGCTGTTGACTCTGTGCAGCCTGACACGGATGGAAAAAAAGGAGACATTATCCCACCCCCGTTGACGTCATAAGGGTTGTGTAAGATAGTGCCACTGGTAGCTAATGTCTGTTGATTAGTTCATTGGGCGTTTATTTACCTAAACTTCGCTTTCACCTTCATGAAAAAATTATATGGATATGCCTTTCTGAAAAAAATAATTCCACGTTCTCAGGATTAACTAATTTATCTTAATCGAGATAAAAAAATTATTAATTGAATTAACATAAATAGATTTGTTGCGGTAATGGGTTAAAGTCGTACATATTAAGTCAGGCATATCCATATATTTTTCCGTGAGTGGAAAAAATTAGGAAGTGTAGGTAAAAACCACGCAAATCACTGCTAATAACACCTGTTTTTTCCAGCGGAACCTACAGCCCTAGCGACGTATGCTCTCCCAACAGAGCCCAGTTTACTTGCGCTGGGCGGGGCCCACGTGTGCTGCGTGAGTGGGGTCCACGCGTGGTTCTACCCGCTGGCGGGGGGCACTGCCACTAAGAGACAGTACCCCGCCCCTGTTGATGTTATAAGAGTTGCGGGGGATTATGCTGCTGCTTTATTTCAGGGACGTGCCATGTTACATGCAGTAAGTATAATAAGCTTGATGAAACCTTTAAAAGTTGTATGCATGATTTAAGTTGTTTCCATTTACTTTTTTTGACAGATTGACCCGCCAGACCCTTCTCAACCAGAGCGGGAAGCGATAATATTCCCTGAGCCACATATGCAGCCAGCAAACATCGTCGACATACATCTCACTAGCGACTTCTTCATCTTTGTCACTGATGTAAGTGGATTTGAGTGATTGAAACGGGGAAATACATAAAACTCACTTTACAATGAAAAAAGACTTTGGTTAGTAAATAATATTTTTCCATGTTGTGTCTGAGGCCCTATAGCCGGCGCACGAATGTAGTCTGGGGGGGGGGGGGGGGGTTAGATGTGAACCATGGTCCCAAGATGGTCTGAGAGCCTGCCACGAAAATGTTTTTTACCCGGCTAGTTTTAGATTTTTATATTTTTTTAAAGGATTGGCAGTGTATTTCCAGTGTAGATAGGTCTTAGAAACCATAAGGATCCGGCAAGAGTAGCATAGGGCGCCCTTCGATTAGATGGAGCGATGATATACGCAAAGCTGCTGGCAACAGATAGAAAAGAATAGCCGTGGATCGGTCTCAGTTGCCTGCACTAGTAAAGGCCTGTGTCCAGCAGTAGGCTGACGTAGGCTGATTACAAAATATAAAAAGTTTTTCACAAACACACCAATATCTATCCCCAAACTAAGCAAATACTATACTATAGTACTATAGCGAGTAGATAACGGAAAAACATACTTAAATACTTTTTATACATCCATGACTTAGGTACAAATGCTCGTGCTCATCACACAAACATTTGCCTCTTGCGAGATTTCAATTGCAACCGCTGGCTTAGTAGTCCGGAGCTAGAACCACCACACCAGACGGTCGTCGTGCGTCGATTTATGATATGTGTGTAGTCGTGTTGCGGGTTGTATTGTACGAGTAAGTTAACTCGGTGTCCCAGCAAGGGCACATCGAGTACTTCGGCGTGGAGGAGTGGCGCACGGCGGCGCGGCACCGGCACGGCTGCGGCGTGCGGCGCCTGCACTGCGACATCGGTGGCGCGCGCGCCTGCGTGGCGGACGAGCGCCGCCGCCTGCACGTGTACTGCCCCGCGGCCGACGACCTGTGCGCCGTGCCGCGCGACGGGCCCGCTGACCTTAGGTGACCTCTACACTAGGGATGACGACTCGCACGGCCGCGGCGTGCGGCGCCTGCACTGCGACATCGGCGGCGCGCGCGCCTGCGCGACGGGCCCGCTGACCTTAGGTGACCTCTACTCTTCTTCAGCGCAGTATAAGTTCGTTTCGCTTCGCTCGTGTCCGTGTTGACATCCAAGCGGTCTCATGAGACTGCATAACAATAGAATTTCTATTGTGTCTCGTTTGCGTATGCTTGATCAGATATAGATAGATACTCTTTATTGTACACCATACAAAGAAGTTACAATTTGTGTTTACAGAAATCATCAAATGAAATGATCACACAGAAGGTGTGAGCGGGGGACGGCGACGGCTCGGGTCGGGAGTACGCCGGGTCTTATAACATACGTTTAAATGCCCGCCCACAGACAGCCGACGTAAGCGGGACGGCTCGCCGCACACGCCTTCTGTGTGTGTTACGCTTTAAGCGCGTGCTAAACGGAGGACGGACTCTTCTTGATATAAATAAATAAAAAAATAAATATTGGACGACATCACATACATTGCTCTGATCCTATGGTAAGTAGCTTAAGCACTTGTGTTAAAGAAATTAGAAACAACGACGGTACCACATCACCCGGACCCGAGACAATATAGAAAAGTTATTTTTCTACATTGACCGACCGGGAATCGAACCCGGGACCTCAGAGATAGCGAGACTAAGTTCGGTATGCTCGCCTCTCGGCTACGGAGGTCGTCTGGTAGTTTCGGATATTGCTCGATTTTGCCCGCATTTTGCATTACTTGACGTCAAACGCCCGCTGCTATTGGAAGATCTTTCGGTCCACTTCCGTCAGCCCGCCAGCCAGACCCTGCCCCCTTGTATGGAAATCATTCCGAAATTGACTATAATCGATATTAGTTTTTTCAAACTTGGTCTGAGTTATTCGCCATAGCGGTAAATAATATCGTTTACATCTAAACAGGCCTTTAGTTATTTACAAGCATACTTGCGGCGTGTTCACTTGCCATTATGAGAATTGGCATTCAGTTTCGGCGTCTAAATCTTTAGCGGTAATATCTTTACCTTTATTCGAAACCTCAGAATCATGCTTACTAACACAATGTTTTCAGAGGTGTGATCTGGGACATCTGCCTGTCCGACCGCAACGTGTTCATAGTGCATCGAGAGGAGGCCATCGAGACGTACTACTACGCCGCCAATTCCATCAATGGGTCGCACGTTGACTTCGTGGCCACCACCACGGTGCTCGCGACGCAGATACCGCTGATACTGTTCTCTGGGGACGTCTACTGCTACGCTAGTGGTGGGAAGTGAGTCATTTTAACTAAATATTATTACCGCAAGTCACAATGCTAGCTATAGTGAAATGTTCATAGTACTATCGCGCAAAAAAAGAATGAGAAACCACGGTAACATTTCGCTATTTATTGAAGTAGATGCATCGCCTACAAATGTAGCAGTTGCACTGACGAGTAATCAGCATGAGACCCGCTTCGCTAAAGTCAAAAATGCTGCCTCACTTTTATATTTTCGAAATCGCAATAAAAAGAACGCTTATGAAATAGGCCACGTTACTGAAAAAATATTTAAGTAATATTGGCCGTTATCTGATCGCGCTTTCTCACTTGTCTCACTCATGTTGCCTATAAAAGTGTGACTTTTTGTATAAACACAATCGTTACGTAGAGTAAATCTTCATTGATTATGAACAACTTTTTCGAAATAGGTGGTTTTAATGCCGTTTTTAAAATTTTAATTAAAAAAAAAACAAATAATCGTTTACGTGGTGCGTGTGTTCGGTCGTGCGGTGTCCGAGAGGCGAGTGAGTGACGCTTCCGTGACTGGCGATTTCGAAAGCGGTTTTCTGTGTGTACATTTTACGTTAATATTACGAATCTGGGAGTCGAGTTTCACTCGCCTTTCCTACCACTACACACTACCACTTTGCAGGGCTCCACATCATGAAAGCAAAATACGTTCAAAGCCATATGATCCCACATTATTTTTCAATTATAGATAGATAGTTAGATACTCTTTATTGCACACCATACAAGTAAATTAAACATGATTTTTACAGAAAAACGTACAATTTAGGCGGTCTTATCGCTAATAGCGATCTTTTCCAGACAACCTTCAGGTAGAGGACAACCAATAAAGAGAGGGGAAAGTGGTGCAGAGTTCTTATAAATCTTAAAACCTGCTACAAATAGAATAGCAAAATTGAATTATTTTAAGATTCATCCCAAACAAATTGTTGTGTCCGTTTGTAGCGTCACCAAGATATCTCTCGAGAGCCACAACACTGCGGGCCTAGCAGACGTGGACGGCGAGAAACGCTTAGCGAACCAGCGGAAGCACGTTGAGAAGTTACTGCTTTTGCGAAGATTCAGCGAGGCCTGGCTGTTCTGTGACGCGGTCGATGAGCCCGACCTCTGGCGGACGATGGGCGAAGCGGCCATTGCTGACTTAAACGTAGAGTTTGGTAAGTTTGTATTAAGCGATTCACATAAGAGCTACTCGCTGCAGTCGCTAAATTAAATGTCGAATTTAGTATCCATACCTCGAAAAGCCATGGATGAAAGAAATAGTAACATAAGAATCTTGCTAGTTAATAAGTGTAAGGTAAGGCGCCGTCGTCGTTTTCTTTGCCGATTGAACATCTAAAACATTTTATTTCTTTCAAAATCAGTAGATTCAGTATAATGTTCAAAATCCCAAAACTAATTAAATTATTCTCGAAAAATTTTGATAATAAAGTCATGGGATAAAAAAAAGCTTCCAACCAGCCAATCTGGAAGTATGTAATTGGGAAGGCCTATGAAGATAATGATCTTAATTGTTACAGCTATTCGAGTGTATACTCGTTTGAGCGACGTGGCGATGGTGTGGGCCTTAGAAGACGCTTCGCACATTGAAGATCTTCCAATATTGTGGTAAGTCTGTGCTAATAATAAGTAAGCGAAAGTCGTCGAAATAGAGATGAATCATTTCTGATTCGATCTCGCAAAGAAACACCGAGCATATTTTTTTATTTCCTAGCTGTTGCTCGCGACTTTGTTCGCTTGGTTTTTGCAAAACCATAGATAGTTTAAAAACCATGAAAACGAAGTCGTGGGTAACAGCTAGTGTTTTTTTTTTTTTTCACATTCAATAATCTTTGCCAACTGAATAGCGACATCTAACGGTAAGAAGCGCCATCTATAATGACAGATAGTACGCATCCCTTGGCAACCTAATGCTACATAATATAAAAAACGAACCGAATATTTAAAAAAATTCAAAGACTTAAATTTTACCTAGTATCTAAGTGCTACTACTCAGTAAGTGAATACTTAAATTAAAAACATTATAATTATCAGTAATAATACTTACTAAACTTTAATAAATAATCTTTGCTGGAGATTTCAGAGACATCATATTTCATGATAATAACCTATCTGCTATTCCAGGCTATAACAATTTCTGTGCCAAATTTCATCTAGATACGTTCAGCCATTCTAGCATGATTGAGTAACAAACGAAGTTACAAATTCATTCAAACTTTCGCATTTATAATATAGTCCTTTCAAGATAAGAAGATACTTAATATGACACTTGGCATTTTCCGTTTCACCAATACCATTTACGATATTATTTTATAAAATAAAATAATCTTTGCCTCTATAAATCTAAAAAAAAAAATGCAAACCAATAATGATTTAACAAATAATGTATTAGGATTTCTTTTAAATACTTGATGCGTAAAAGGAAACGTTTACTTATAGGGATTGACAATACATAATCGGAACTAAATCGATGAATCGGTTCGGTCATCTTGTGAAAACCTATGCGTTGACGGCAGTAGTACGAGAGCGTCTGCCTTGTATGCGGTTTGAGTTATCGTTATTTTTCGCATAGTTCCTATTTTGCCTTTTGTAACTGTTTTTGTTAAATTTTTCTTATTGTTTTGCATTTATTTGGTAAAACTCCAAAAAAGGAAAAGAGACTTGTCAAAAAGCTGTATACGGCACTCTGGCGGTAGAACATTAACATCAAGTATATCTCTTTTTAAATAAGTTCATTTGAATAAAAATCGATTAAACTTTCTTTATAAACTTTCTCGGTTTTCAAAAAGAATCGCTTGGATTTCGTTAGGGCACATTACTATTTGTGTCAACAGTGAAGTCACGTGATGTGTCAGAAGTTTATTTTTATCTTGAAAAGAGTATAGTAAGATTTATATAGTGTCACGTGATAGGTTGACAATTTGCTATCGAAAGGTCTAGAAACGGGGGCCAGAAGCCCAATTCCCGTAATTGAACAATGTTCGCAATCCAATCTGATCCGCTCCCAGTAACAATCTATAACGGTATTCTCGTAAACCCAAAAAACATAATTATAGTTCGTTATGCGACTAAAAATTTTTTTTGTATTTTCAGTAGTATCGGGATGATTTTGCTTATGTTTTTTTAAATGTCAACTAAACGTCACGCAGAAGCGTGAGATTTATTTCTGCCAATGTTGAGTAAAATATTTGAAGTAGTCACAACAATAAATAACGGGTGTTATTTTTGCTTTACGTAGATTCCGTGAAGATTTACTCTTCACGTAGAAGCAGGTTTCAGGACGCTATTGGGTCTAAAGCAAGTTGTCTAGAAAAGAAAGAAAGAAAGAGAAATAAATTTATTACTATAGACATCACGACGACACATAATACAACAGAACCAAACATAAACGGTGGAACGGTTACATAGAAGAAAATAAAATATATAAAACACAGTAGGCAGACACAATAAAAATAAATTCAATCAATTTGTCCTAACAGTGCCGTTCTGCGCGTCGCGAAGCCCATTGCAAAAGGGCCTCACTCAGCTTATGTCGTGGCCCACTATATAGGCCACGACGCTGGTTTTCAGTGGGCCCCCGCTGAGTGAGATCACGGACGGATACATAAATAAGTTAGATAATATACTGAACACTATACATAAACTACTAATACGATGTTACAAATATACTTGAAAGTGAAGTGAAAGAAAAAATAAAAAAGCTTGTAGTGTAAACAGAAGCGAAGTGTGTGTAAGTAAGCCTACGTAACATTGGTGGCAGTAATTCAGTCGTTTAATCAGTATTTAAGATTTACAAATCCACCAGTCGTTATTATTTTTTATTTTTTTATACTCTACGCGCATCGACTATCGAGTGACAAGTGACTTGTCTACTAGACAAGTCGAATAAAATGTATTTTTATTTTATTTGATACAATACAAATTTAAATAGTTTCAGATCTTTATCACTTCACCATTAATTAAATAATTCAAACATTGGAACACAAACTACACCAAACTTGCACTCTAAAGGTCATTAAGTGATAAAAAAACTTAAAATATATAGACCATGCTTTTCGTTTGACTACCCCCCACCGAATTTTGATAATTTTACGTCAAATTAAAAGTTTTCGTGAATACCGTTTTAGATAGTAAAGTTACTAGGAGCGGACATTGGAATGTGACTACTGATAAATTACGGGAATTGGGGTCTGGCTTCAATCAAAAATACACTAGATAAGGCGCTGATTAAAACAGTACTCAAATATGGCACCGTCATATTGTTTTATTGACCAGAAAAAAGGACTATAAAACAATCAATAATTTAGTTCTAACTATAACTAACTAAACGTTAAGGCGCTGTTTTGTTGTGTGTCGCAATGATACCCTTTGCTTCATTTTGGTACAAATATGATCCACGTATTTTGATCCCTATTTCCTGTTTGCCTCAAATAAATCTAAGTTTTCTGCATCACGGATCATAAACGATACGTACACTTTCATACTAAACACTGACAACGTCATCTCTGGGCGGGTAGGGTAATTAAAAGTCAGTTGCAAGTTCGCTGAACAGAGGCCCAATTCCCGTAATTTGACAGAAGTCGCAATCCGGTGTCGATCCGCTCCCAGTAACATTATGATCACAAACGGTATTCTCGTATACCCAAAAAATGAAATTATAGTTCTTAATGCGACTGAAAATGGAAGAAACCATACTTAGATATTTTTTTTCTCAATTTTCAGTCGTATTGTGGTAGTTTTGATAATTTTACGTCAATTTAAAAGTTTACGAGAATACCGTTTGTAATCGTAATGTTACTGGGAGCGGTCGACACCGGATTGCGACTACTGACAAATTACGGGAATTAGGCCTCTGGTTTTGACCGGTGATCGCGCGGCTGTGTTTTCAAAATTAGTTATTCCCGCAATTTTTACAAGAAAAATACGTTGCATTTGAGAAATACTTTAATTCATCTGGACAAGGTAAGTTTTTCTTTTTTTTATGTTTTTACTCACATGAAATGCTATTTTTACGTATGGACTAAATTTAAGCCAACATGCAGAAGTATTTTATTTACCCTTGGTTTATATTTGGTACATAATGCATTAGGGTAATACTTACGTACTGTGATTTTGGCTTAGAGCAAAGGTTGTGGGTTCGATTCTCGCATCAAGACCGATGTTTTTACAATCTGTTATGATACCTGCGTTTTGATAGATATAATATGTTGTGTTGTTTTAGATATCATGGACCCAAGAAAGTTTTATGGAGGTATAAAAACTATCATCAAAGATTTTCCTGATGACAGTACCGACGATGAGCTTTCTGATGACGATAACTCCGCAAGACAGGCAAGGAGTCGGCCACCTGTAATAGTACCTGCACCAGTTAAATCTGAATCCGATATGGAAGACAACATTCCACTATCAGAACTTCCCACCACGAGTTCACGGGCTGCAAGAAACGGGAGGTGTGGATCTTTTAGACGCACTCCTTGGTTATTACAGGATCCAGATCAGGTCCCAAAAATTTTATTACCGTATATTCTTTCATCTCATAGACATGACGACAGTCAATGCCTGGCTGTTGTATTCGCTGTGTACGCGATGACAGCGCCCCTAGTGACCACAATTATTGTGGACTAAGATCTCTCAAATTATGGCATCTGGATGGTTTGAGAATGATTTTCGGATTGTTTTTCTTCGAAATTAGATGAAAATATCTAAAAAGTTTGTGCATATCATAAGTTATTTTCACCACCCACTTTGCACATAGCGAATAGACGCAGAGATGCTGATGTCGATGCATGGTTACCCTTTTGTGATTTCAAAGTAGCAGCTGTGGCTGAAGTCCTGACCATGTCCAATAAGCCCAGTACAAGCATAAAACGTGGACGGCCATCTTCCAATCGTCTAGAAAATGCAATACAAGAGAAGAAATCTAGAAGAGCTATTGCAATAATGCCATCTCAGGATGTTCGCCTAGACCAAATGAACTACTTGCCTATCTAGTCATCAAGGCAGCGTTGTAAAGTGCCAGACTGCACTGGTAGATCTCATTTAGAATGTAAGAAATATAAAGTAAACTTGTGCTTTAATGAGAAGAGAAATTGTTTCCTACTATTTTATACAATTAAATATATATTTTTTTGGAATTTCAGCGCAGTGTGCCATTTAAAGATAAAAATGTTAAAACCAAAATGAAATTTACCAATATACGTGTCTTTTATAAATTTTTTTACACAACAAATATATTTTTTGCTTAAAAATAAAAAATCATGAAGTAAAGGGTAAGTATACCCAATTATTCAATATCAATATTAGGTATTCAATATCGTCGGTGTGTCGATATTAGCACGCATTCGTAAAAATCCGGTCTCATTTTATTATGACACATCTGCAGCAACTATACTCATTATAAATACAACTCTTAAGGTCTAAGAAACAAAGTACAGAATAACTTATACATAATAAGACCTCACTTTGAAGTGAGGCGTTATTTACTCGGCCGTTTTTGAGTAGCTGACCGGTTATCTAGTGTATTCTCGATCGAAGGGTTCTGGTCTTAAATGAGCGTTCACTGTTTTCAGCGGCGTGCTATGCGCGTGCCTGGGCAAGGGGGACGCGGCGGCGCGCTGGCTGGAGTCCGCGGACGCGGCCGGCGCGCCGCACGCGCTCGAGCTGCACGCCGCGCGCGGGGACTGGGCGCGCGCCGCCGCCAGCGCCGCGCGGGCCTGCCCGGCGCGCCTGCCCGCCATACTGCTGCACCAGGCGCACCACCTCGAGCTCACGTGAGTAGCGCGACACCGGGGACCGCCTGCCCGGCGCCCGGGGCCCGCCATACTGCATACTGCATACTGCATACTGCTGCACGCCGCGCGCGGGGACTGGGCGCGCGCCGCCGCCAGCGCCGCGCGGGCCTGCCCGGCGCGCCTGCCCGCCATACTGCTGCACCAGGCGCACCACCTCGAGCTCACGTGAGTAGCGCGACACCGGGGACCGCCTGCCCGGCGCCCGGGGCCCGCCATACTGCATACTGCATACTGCATACTGCTGCACGCCGCGCGCGGGGACTGGGCGCGCGCCGCCGCCAGCGCCGCGCGGGCCTGCCCGGCGCGCCTGCCCGCCATACTGCTGCACCAGGCGCACCACCTCGAGCTCACGTGAGTAGCGCGACACCGGGGACCGCCTGCCCGGCGCCCGGGGCCCGCCATACTGCATACTGCATACTGCTGCACGCCGCGCGCGGGGACTGGGCGCGCGCCGCCGCCAGCGCCGCGCGGGCCTGCCCGGCGCGCCTGCCCGCCATACTGCTGCACCAGGCGCACCACCTCGAGCTCACGTGAGTAGCGCGACACCGGGGACCGCCTGCCCGGCGCCCGGGGCCCGCCATACTGCATACTGCATACTGCATACTGCTGCACGCCGCGCGCGGGGACTGGGCGCGCGCCGCCGCCAGCGCCGCGCGGGCCTGCCCGGCGCGCCTGCCCGCCATACTGCTGCACCAGGCGCACCACCTCGAGCTCACGTGAGTAGCGCGACACCGGGGACCGCCTGCCCGGCGCCCGGGGCCCGCCATACTGCATACTGCATACTGCATACTGCTGCACGCCGCGCGCGGGGACTGGGCGCGCGCCGCCGCCAGCGCCGCGCGGGCCTGCCCGGCGCGCCTGCCCGCCATACTGCTGCACCAGGCGCACCACCTCGAGCTCACGTGAGTAGCGCGACACCGGGGACCGCCTGCCCGGCGCCCGGGGCCCGCCATACTGCATACTGCATACTGCATACTGCATACTGCATACTGCTGCACGCCGCGCGCGGGGACTGGGCGCGCGCCGCCGCCAGCGCCGCGCGGGCCTGCCCGGCGCGCCTGCCCGCCATACTGCTGCACCAGGCGCACCACCTCGAGCTCACGTGAGTAGCGCGACACCGGGGACCGCCTGCCCGGCGCCCGGGGCCCGCCATACTGCATACTGCATACTGCATACTGCTGCACGCCGCGCGCGGGGACTGGGCGCGCGCCGCCGCCAGCGCCGCGCGGGCCTGCCCGGCGCGCCTGCCCGCCATACTGCTGCACCAGGCGCACCACCTCGAGCTCACGTGAGTAGCGCGACACCGGGGACCGCCTGCCCGGCGCCCGGGGCCCGCCATACTGCATACTGCATACTGCATACTGCTGCACGCCGCGCGCGGGGACTGGGCGCGCGCCGCCGCCAGCGCCGCGCGGGCCTGCCCGGCGCGCCTGCCCGCCATACTGCTGCACCAGGCGCACCACCTCGAGCTCACGTGAGTAGCGCGACACCGGGGACCGCCTGCCCGGCGCCCGGGGCCCGCCATACTGCATACTGCATACTGCATACTGCTGCACGCCGCGCGCGGGGACTGGGCGCGCGCCGCCGCCAGCGCCGCGCGGGCCTGCCCGGCGCGCCTGCCCGCCATACTGCTGCACCAGGCGCACCACCTCGAGCTCACGTGAGTAGCGCGACACCGGGGACCGCCTGCCCGGCGCCCGGGGCCCGCCATACTGCATACTGCATACTGCATACTGCTGCACGCCGCGCGCGGGGACTGGGCGCGCGCCGCCGCCAGCGCCGCGCGGGCCTGCCCGGCGCGCCTGCCCGCCATACTGCTGCACCAGGCGCACCACCTCGAGCTCACGTGAGTAGCGCGACACCGGGGACCGCCTGCCCGGCGCCCGGGGCCCGCCATACTGCATACTGCATACTGCATACTGCTGCACGCCGCGCGCGGGGACTGGGCGCGCGCCGCCGCCAGCGCCGCGCGGGCCTGCCCGGCGCGCCTGCCCGCCATACTGCTGCACCAGGCGCACCACCTCGAGCTCACGTGAGTAGCGCGACACCGGGGACCGCCTGCCCGGCGCCCGGGGCCCGCCATACTGCATACTGCATACTGCATACTGCTGCACGCCGCGCGCGGGGACTGGGCGCGCGCCGCCGCCAGCGCCGCGCGGGCCTGCCCGGCGCGCCTGCCCGCCATACTGCTGCACCAGGCGCACCACCTCGAGCTCACGTGAGTAGCGCGACACCGGGGACCGCCTGCCCGGCGCCCGGGGCCCGCCATACTGCATACTGCATACTGCATACTGCTGCACGCCGCGCGCGGGGACTGGGCGCGCGCCGCCGCCAGCGCCGCGCGGGCCTGCCCGGCGCGCCTGCCCGCCATACTGCTGCACCAGGCGCACCACCTCGAGCTCACGTGAGTAGCGCGACACCGGGGACCGCCTGCCCGGCGCCCGGGGCCCGCCATACTGCATACTGCATACTGCATACTGCTGCACGCCGCGCGCGGGGACTGGGCGCGCGCCGCCGCCAGCGCCGCGCGGGCCTGCCCGGCGCGCCTGCCCGCCATACTGCTGCACCAGGCGCACCACCTCGAGCTCACGTGAGTAGCGCGACACCGGGGACCGCCTGCCCGGCGCCCGGGGCCCGCCATACTGCATACTGCATACTGCATACTGCTGCACGCCGCGCGCGGGGACTGGGCGCGCGCCGCCGCCAGCGCCGCGCGGGCCTGCCCGGCGCGCCTGCCCGCCATACTGCTGCACCAGGCGCACCACCTCGAGCTCACGTGAGTAGCGCGACACCGGGGACCGCCTGCCCGGCGCCCGGGGCCCGCCATACTGCATACTGCATACTGCATACTGCATACTGCATACTGCTGCACGCCGCGCGCGGGGACTGGGCGCGCGCCGCCGCCAGCGCCGCGCGGGCCTGCCCGGCGCGCCTGCCCGCCATACTGCTGCACCAGGCGCACCACCTCGAGCTCACGTGAGTAGCGCGACACCGGGGACCGCCTGCCCGGCGCCCGGGGCCCGCCATACTGCATACTGCATACTGCATACTGCTGCACGCCGCGCGCGGGGACTGGGCGCGCGCCGCCGCCAGCGCCGCGCGGGCCTGCCCGGCGCGCCTGCCCGCCATACTGCTGCACCAGGCGCACCACCTCGAGCTCACGTGAGTAGCGCGACACCGGGGACCGCCTGCCCGGCGCCCGGGGCCCGCCATACTGCATACTGCATACTGCATACTGCTGCACGCCGCGCGCGGGGACTGGGCGCGCGCCGCCGCCAGCGCCGCGCGGGCCTGCCCGGCGCGCCTGCCCGCCATACTGCTGCACCAGGCGCACCACCTCGAGCTCACGTGAGTAGCGCGACACCGGGGACCGCCTGCCCGGCGCCCGGGGCCCGCCATACTGCATACTGCATACTGCATACTGCTGCACGCCGCGCGCGGGGACTGGGCGCGCGCCGCCGCCAGCGCCGCGCGGGCCTGCCCGGCGCGCCTGCCCGCCATACTGCTGCACCAGGCGCACCACCTCGAGCTCACGTGAGTAGCGCGACACCGGGGACCGCCTGCCCGGCGCCCGGGGCCCGCCATACTGCATACTGCATACTGCATACTGCTGCACGCCGCGCGCGGGGACTGGGCGCGCGCCGCCGCCAGCGCCGCGCGGGCCTGCCCGGCGCGCCTGCCCGCCATACTGCTGCACCAGGCGCACCACCTCGAGCTCACGTGAGTAGCGCGACACCGGGGACCGCCTGCCCGGCGCCCGGGGCCCGCCATACTGCATACTGCATACTGCATACTGCTGCACGCCGCGCGCGGGGACTGGGCGCGCGCCGCCGCCAGCGCCGCGCGGGCCTGCCCGCCATACTGCTGCACCAGGCGCACCACCTCGAGCTCACGTGAGTAGCGCGACACCGGGGACCGCCTGCCCGGCGCCCGGGGCCCGCCATACTGCATACTGCATACTGCATACTGCTGCACGCCGCGCGCGGGGACTGGGCGCGCGCCGCCGCCAGCGCCGCGCGGGCCTGCCCGGCGCGCCTGCCCGCCATACTGCTGCACCAGGCGCACCACCTCGAGCTCACGTGAGTAGCGCGACACCGGGGACCGCCTGCCCGGCGCCCGGGGCCCGCCATACTGCATACTGCATACTGCATACTGCTGCACGCCGCGCGCGGGGACTGGGCGCGCGCCGCCGCCAGCGCCGCGCGGGCCTGCCCGGCGCGCCTGCCCGCCATACTGCTGCACCAGGCGCACCACCTCGAGCTCACGTGAGTAGCGCGACACCGGGGACCGCCTGCCCGGCGCCCGGGGCCCGCCATACTGCATACTGCATACTGCATACTGCTGCACGCCGCGCGCGGGGACTGGGCGCGCGCCGCCGCCAGCGCCGCGCGGGCCTGCCCGGCGCGCCTGCCCGCCATACTGCTGCACCAGGCGCACCACCTCGAGCTCACGTGAGTAGCGCGACACCGGGGACCGCCTGCCCGGCGCCCGGGGCCCGCCATACTGCATACTGCATACTGCATACTGCTGCACGCCGCGCGCGGGGACTGGGCGCGCGCCGCCGCCAGCGCCGCGCGGGCCTGCCCGGCGCGCCTGCCCGCCATACTGCTGCACCAGGCGCACCACCTCGAGCTCACGTGAGTAGCGCGACACCGGGGACCGCCTGCCCGGCGCCCGGGGCCCGCCATACTGCATACTGCATACTGCATACTGCATACTGCATACTGCTGCACGCCGCGCGCGGGGACTGGGCGCGCGCCGCCGCCAGCGCCGCGCGGGCCTGCCCGGCGCGCCTGCCCGCCATACTGCTGCACCAGGCGCACCACCTCGAGCTCACGTGAGTAGCGCGACACCGGGGACCGCCTGCCCGGCGCCCGGGGCCCGCCATACTGCATACTGCATACTGCATACTGCTGCACGCCGCGCGCGGGGACTGGGCGCGCGCCGCCGCCAGCGCCGCGCGGGCCTGCCCGGCGCGCCTGCCCGCCATACTGCTGCACCAGGCGCACCACCTCGAGCTCACGTGAGTAGCGCGACACCGGGGACCGCCTGCCCGGCGCCCGGGGCCCGCCATACTGCATACTGCATACTGCATACTGCTGCACGCCGCGCGCGGGGACTGGGCGCGCGCCGCCGCCAGCGCCGCGCGGGCCTGCCCGGCGCGCCTGCCCGCCATACTGCTGCACCAGGCGCACCACCTCGAGCTCACGTGAGTAGCGCGACACCGGGGACCGCCTGCCCGGCGCCCGGGGCCCGCCATACTGCATACTGCATACTGCATACTGCTGCACGCCGCGCGCGGGGACTGGGCGCGCGCCGCCGCCAGCGCCGCGCGGGCCTGCCCGGCGCGCCTGCCCGCCATACTGCTGCACCAGGCGCACCACCTCGAGCTCACGTGAGTAGCGCGACACCGGGGACCGCCTGCCCGGCGCCCGGGGCCCGCCATACTGCATACTGCATACTGCATACTGCATACTGCATACTGCTGCACGCCGCGCGCGGGGACTGGGCGCGCGCCGCCGCCAGCGCCGCGCGGGCCTGCCCGGCGCGCCTGCCCGCCATACTGCTGCACCAGGCGCACCACCTCGAGCTCACGTGAGTAGCGCGACACCGGGGACCGCCTGCCCGGCGCCCGGGGCCCGCCATACTGCATACTGCATACTGCATACTGCTGCACGCCGCGCGCGGGGACTGGGCGCTCACACTCACTCTTGTCACTCACGTAAAAAAAAGATTACTTGAATAAATATCGATTAAACTTTCTTTATAAACTATCTAGATTTTCAAAAAGAATCGATTGGATTTCGTTAGGGCACATCACTTTAAATATCAACGGTGAACTCACGTGATGTGTCACATAACCCTTATCTTGAAAGAACTATAGTTGTTTTATTAACCACTAGCTATGCGTTTTTTCGTCTATCTATTAAATTTTTATGTTTTAAAGGCCAAAGTTACTGTTAGTATTAGCAATTTTCTTCTTCATTTAAATTTTTTTTTTTAAAACTTGCATTTACATGCTAGTGATAACAAATATAATAATTATCACTTAAAAAAACACTGAATTGTTTTCTTACAGGGCAGACTATCATGAAGCTTTAGCGAACTATGAGAAAAGCTTAATCCCCACCAACACAGACGATCCTAAAATCAAAGAACACAACGCGAAATGCGAGGCCGGCATTGCTCGCATGTCGGTTCGCTGCGGCGACATCGCGCGCGGCGTCACTGTCGCCATGAAGCACGCGAGCGACATCACGCTGCTGAAAGACTGTGCGCAGTTGCTGGAGGAAGAAAAGCAATACAGTCATGCAGGTAATGGTTTAAGAAATATACTTTGTTCATCTATGATTGTTTACTTCTCGTTCCCACACTTCTACGAGAGATAGTGTTACCCGCCGCCGCACACGGTTGTTGCCGGTGGTCACTACTTGTGGCGGCGGCGTTTGTGGCTGTCGCGTGTGGCACGTGTGCAGCGAAGCTTATTTGCATTAACGTTGATTTATTTTTCTTTATTTGGTTAATAAGAAAATGTATAACCAGTTACGTTAAGCACAGGATAAATACCAAATTTACTTGGTTGAGCAATTTAATATGATCTTTTATTGATATTAGCATATCCTTCATTATAGATCTCTTGCAAAGTGCACAATAAAATGTTCTTATCTATCATCTTCCCGGATTCAGTCCAAAACTATGATTTGTTCCCAATTTATATCAATTGCACATTGGAAAACAAGAACGCCATGAAATGCAAATAAAGTTAATTAAATTACAGTTTCAATAAACTGTAGACAGTTTATAAAGAAATAACTTGCAGGTTATATCAGTAACTTTTTATTTTGACAGCGGCACTTTACGATCAAGCTGGCAACACTGAGAAGGCTGCCTCGCTTTATATCAAACTCAAGTCCTGGTTGAAAGTCGAAGCTTTGCTGCCCAAAATCAATTCCCCCAGCATCCACATACAATACGCGAAAGCCAAAGAGGCCGAAGGGAGATACAGTGACGCTTTGAAGTCATACCTTCGAGCGCAGGACTACGAATCTGCCATACGACTTAATTTAGAGAAGTTGGACGACATTGACGAAGCTGTCAATTTAGTGCAAGAAACGAAATCGGTGCAGGGTGCTAAAATGGTGGCAAACTATTTCCAGAACAGCGACGACCCTACATCAGCAATAAAATTTTTAGTCATGTCACTATGTTACGACGAAGCCTTTCAGTTAGCAAGAAAGAATGGCAAGCTGGATTTGTACGGGGAAATACTTATACAGACATCGCAAGCGAGGCCTGAGGATTTCAAGAGTTTAGCGTTGCATTTCGAAGGGGAGAAGAGTCATTTGTTAGCGGGGAAGTTTTACTTTCACGCGGGGGAGTATAGTAAGGCTATGTCGCACTTGTTGAAAGCGGGGGGGTCGGAGGAGGGGGAAAATGAGGCTATAACCGTGGCTATTGATGCGGCCGCGGCGAGTGACGACGAACGATTGACTAGAAGGTAAGTTTTAACTGCTAAATATAGATCATCGAAGTTAAGGACGTGTTTACTTCGCCACTTAAGTCAATTTGACCATTTGTCCTTCGCTGCGTTTAGCAGATCTCGCGCACGGACAGCCTAACGTGTCTGTTCCGTAGTAACCTGCCTTATTAACTTACCTTATACTAGCAGTCTACAGATCATCATCGCTGCTAGCGAAAAGAGTTTCTACCTCTCGTTTCCCTCGTAACGTTCCCTGAAACGAGTTGTAGATGGCGTTACCATATTCGCTGTGTGCACTGTGACCTATATCGCAAAATTTAACGTTTTTACTTAAAATACGTATAAAGTGTATGGAATTATATGGATTTATAGCAATTTGACACATGACAGTCCAGAGTTATTTCACATTTCTGCCACATTATGCGCCATCGATTTGGCGGCCCCCACGACTTTACACGTAGTAAATACCTACGTGATGTGGCACAAAAAATGTAAATTGCAAATAAGCCAAAGTTTGCACACACAGTGTGGCGAAAGTCCGTTACCAAAAGCGATTCGAATGAATAATTGGGTTTAGACCGTCTGGTCTCGGAACAAAAACTCTGTTGTAGATATATGTAGTTAAAAAATTTAAGAAACTTAAACCCTAAAAAATTAAAGGTGATTGAACCGATTTTCAACTTTAGGTCCGACATTTAGAAATTAATGCCAATTGAGAAAATTTGACGTTTTGTACATATAAATCTCATGGTCAAGTTGATGTACTGTGATGTAGTCTAATATTAGTATCCGGTCATAATAATACTTGTTTTAAAGTAAAACATTTTTAAATTGGTTGTAGATTGATAGAGTTTCTTTTGGGAGAAACTGATGGCACGCCGCGCGAGCCTCGTCACCTGTTTCGGCTCTACATGGCGAAGCGGCAGTTCACTGAAGCTGCTAAGACTGCGGTAAGCTTATTGTATTGTACTTCTTGCTAATAATATTAAAAATGCAAAAGTTTGGATGGTTAGATGTTTGTTACTCAATCACACTGGAACGGCTGAACAGATCTAGATAAAATTTGGCACAGAAATCGATTATGGCCTGAAATAGCAGATAGGTAACTTTATCCCGGAAAAAATTTACGATTCCTGTGGGATGCAAGATTTAAATAACTGAATCGGCAGTTGCCCGCGTCTTCGTTCGCGTAGACTTTAGATTAACTATGGTTTTGTAAAGACCACGCGAACAAAGTCGCGGGCAACAGCTAGTAAATTATACAACTACATATTTTAGGGCACCGTGTACGCGTATTACAAGCATAATTTAGTCGCTCCCTGTAACATCCGATATGGTCTAGTGGCTAGGATACCTGGCTCTCACCTAGGAGGCTCGGGTTCGATTCCCGGTATCGGAAGACTTTTTTTTCTGTTACAGAATGATCTATGTTGTTACACTGACGCAGTTTTGTTATTTGTATTTTCATTAATATTTATTGAGATACATATTTTTCTATATCCTTTGCGTAATTGGGATATTATTTAAAAATTCAGGATCCAATTATTATAATAATTATTATTCCATTTATTTATTTTTAAGTAATTTTAATAAAAATAATTAGTATTTGGTTTTTTGACTAAACTATGCTTGTAGTCTTATACAAAATCTTTAACAATATCGCGTTTTGACAGGTTATAAAAGAGTACGTCATTTGATTATTGGTATCGTCAATCCTATTAATTATGTAGTTTAAAATTTTTGGGTTTAATATAGGCTATAAATAGGGTTTAAATTTTAAGCAAATACCTAAAATATTCTGGGTTCTAAAATGGAGGCCACGTAGCGGCAAGGACAGCGTAGGACGTTCACCAACAAGGT
Source organism: Anania hortulata (assembly GCA_963576865.1). NCBI lineage: Eukaryota > Metazoa > Arthropoda > Insecta > Lepidoptera > Crambidae > Anania > Anania hortulata. Next base: position 18,389,393 of record OY756394.1, read on the forward strand.
TGACAGACGACCTGGTAATGGTTGTAAAGAGCCGCTGGATGCAGGCCGCTTCCAACCGGCCAATCTGGAAGTCAATGGAGGCCTATGTTCAGCAATGGACGTCCTATGGCTATGTCAAATGATGATGATGATGATGATGATAATGCTGAAATGATGATGAGGACGACCTCCGTAGGCGAGACGCGAGCATACCGGACTTGGTGTCGCTATCTCTGAGGTTCCGGGCTCGATTCCCGGTCGGTTAACGTAGAAAAATAACTTTTCTATATTGTTTCGGGTCTGAGTGTCGTGTTACCGTCGTCGTTTCTGATTTCTGTAACACAAGTGCTTCAGCTACTTATCATAGGATCAGAGCGATGTATGTGGTGTTGTCCAATATTTATTATTATTACTATTTATTTATTATAATAACGCTTAGGTGATAATCTGCTACGGCGAGTGCCGCGCGGGGCGCTACCGCGAGGCGCGCGGCGTGGTGCGCGGCATGTGCGCGGCGCTGCGCGCGCGCCGCCTGCCCGTGCCGCGCGACATGCGCCGCGCCATCGCGTTGCTGCACTCATACATACTGGTACGGTACTCTGTTAATTAATTAAATACTATGTTTCATACCAGATTTAAACAGAGCTTTTTCTCTTTTGCTATGGTAGAAACTAACTAATGGATTACTTTTTAAATTCTTGCCAAATTTATTTATTTATTTTTCCATAGAAAACGAACAGCATTTGTGTAACAAATATAGATTTTAATTATTTTAGAGAGGGTTTTTTCTAAAAGAAGATGTCACCCTCACAGTGCTCGCATTTCAACCTAAATAACAATATTTCGTACATAGAGTACTACTTTTTAGCCACATCAGAAGGCAGATCAGATAAAATACTATAACATATGCCTATCTAATTAATATAATATATAATATAATTACATTAAGAAAGTGTCTTTCCTTAGCCTCGCTCCTGACACACTCCATCATGACATGATACGCATCCTTTACAACATTGCATTCGCTACACATAGGTGACGGTGCCTTTCTCATAAAAACACCGAAGCTGTTTAAAGGTATATATCCGTAGCGAAGTCTAAGAGCTGTGACTAATTCGTTCCTGTTCATATCGATCCCATCAAATCAAAGGATTCGCACAGCACAACAAATATAGATAAAATAGTAAGAAACAAGTACATAAGTAGGTTTAGAAAGGAGACATTATTCATCTTTTTACTAAGAGTCATCATCAAAATCATCGAGGTATGAGGTAGTAGGGCGTTAGTTTGTGTTAGGAAAACGCGATTTTGTTTCCATAGAAAAAGTTGAACATTTTCAGCTTATTCAGATGAACATTTCGCCTCCATTTTGGCAGCTGTTTAAAAAGTAACCCTGTACTTCTATATGTCTGATTTCAAACCGATAAATAATATTTTCCCTACTAAAAATAATAATAAATAAAATAATGCAGGTCCGTACCCACGTGAAGCGAGGCCGGCACGACCTCGCCGCGAGGCTTCTGCTGAGGACCGCCGCTGACATCTCCTTCTTCCCGACACAGCAACGTACGTAAATTAACTTTCTACCATTAGATTACTACAAAAAGTTCATTATTAATCAACAAAAACACTGCCCTGATCGCGGTCCATAAGTCATAGCGACAATTAGACATTTGAAGTTAAAATCAATGAAATCTATAGTACTTACAAAGGGTAAAATTTTAATTAATGGTTCTTCTTTAACCATATATTTCGTTCGTTTGGCGGGTAGGAATTGTATAAAGTAATACTCGAGATTTTGTCTACCTATCTACTTGTCTTGTCCTTAGGTTTCATTATATAAGGTCCATTTGCACCTCTCAGGATAAGTGAATTAAATTCCGAACTATCCGCTACCACTGTATTAAGACATCATTTATTTATATAATGGGGATTAAGGGAGTCACCGCAGTGCGACTGCGGAGCACCTGACCAGACCCTTTCCCATGTGGTAAACGAATGCCCACTTCGCTGTTTTCCTGGCGGAATGTCGGAAGTCCACGGTTTTACACCTGCCGCCGCAAGATGGCTTAAAAACCTGGATATCGACGTCTGATCCACGCAGGAAGAATGCCATACGCAATGATGATGATTTATTTATATCATAGCTTAGTTTGTACTAAATTGATAGATACAGAATGATCTCCCAATCCAGTAGTTTAAGCTGTTAAAATCTTATTAAAATCTATATTTTAACATTTGCTAGTGTGAAACACCGTACCGAAACATTGACAACCTACCCGACAGAAGGTCGACCTGTTAAAAGATGCAGAGATCCATAGTCTTTGCTATAGTTTTTTTACGTTATGAAAATCAATAGGGAAAGTCTATATTCAGCGGTGGATATCTATGGGCTGAAGTACCAATTATTATCTTTGTGCATAGACCAAGTATCGATCCTGACGTCTACCGTGATCGAGTGCAGCCGGGCGGGGCTAAAGCACCAGGCGTACCACTGGGCGCGCGTGCTTATGCAGCCCGAGTACCGCTCGCAGGTCAGTTGCTACGCTCGCAGGTCAGTTGCACCGCTCGCAGGTCAGTTGCACCGCTCGCAGGTCAGTTGCACCGCTCGCAGGTCAGTTGCACCGCTCGCAGGTCAGTTGCACCGCTCGCAGGTCAGTTGCACCGCTCGCAGGTCAGTTGCACCGCTCGCAGATCAGTTGCTACGCTCGCAGGTCAGTTGCACCGCTCGCAGGTCAGTTGCACCGCTCGCAGGTCAGTTGCACCGCTCGCAGGTCAGTTGCACCACTCGCAGGTCAGTTGCACCGCTCGCAGGTCAGTTGCTACGCTCGCAGGTACGTACCAAGGACCGAAAAGCCAGGTTTAAGAGTTGACCGCTTAGACGACTAACTCGACGTTTCGCTTATCGGGTACATATCTGGTTAATCCATATAATATCGCTGATTAATTAAATTCAACATCTATACGATTAACCTTTTCGGTCGTTGGTATGAAACAAAGTAAAATGCATGCTTGACGTGCACGTCGGTTTGCCGTGTCTTATAAGACGAATTTTAATTAAAAGCTTTCTGCAGGACCCAATGGTTGACTGGCAAAGAATGCTTCTAGCATAAAGTTCACCTTTTGTACACTATTTATAAGTTTCGTGTTACAAAGTTTTAAATAAAAATAAAACTCTTAGAATAGAAAGCCGTTGTGTGTCGTGTCATGCGATTAATTCAAATGTATGGTCATGTATGAGAACGTTTATACAGTAGCGTTTAGCGTTGCACATTTTTATCACTATTTATAGTCAGTCAAGGTTGCGTGATGGATGCCAACGGACAAGAGCCGATTGCTGTGACGTTTTATTGGGGAGGTCTATGTCTAGCAGGGGGATAATCGACTTTATTGACCTCATCGAGTGCGTACTGCCTGTCATGACGTACGGAGCCGAGTCTTAGACACTCACGGTGCGACTAGTACACCAATTTAAAGTTGTTCAACGAGCTATGGAAAGAGTATGATCGGGATTTCTCTAAAGGATAAAATCAGGAATGAGGTTATCCGACAGAAAACTAAAGTAATCGATAAAAAGAAAGCCAAAAGAATAAGCAAACTGATGTGGCAGTGGGCTGGTCACATTGGCCGTAGAACCGATAACCGATGGGGTAGACGTGTTCTTGAGTGGAGAACGCGACTAGGCAAGCGCATCGTGGGGCGCCCTCCAGCAAGGTGGAGCGACGATATACGCAAGGCTGCTGGCAGTGGATGGAAATGAATAGCCGAGGATCGGGCTCAGTGGCGTGCATTGGGAGAGGCCTTTGTCCGGCAGTGGACTAACGTAGGCTGTTCATGATGATGATGATGATGACCTCATCTACAGATCGACCCAAAGTACAGCAAGAAGATCGAGTCAGTAGTGCGGCACGCGCCGCGCGACGAGCCGCCGGCCGCGGCCGCGGCGCCGTGCGCGCAGTGCGGCGCGCCGCTCGCCGTCGCCGAGCTGCGCTGTCCGCGCTGCGAGGCAGACCTGCCTTTCTGCATCGCCTCGGTGAGTCGCGACTTTCGTTACCAGTCATCTGAATAGATTGATTTGATGTACTTTGGTAGTGCTAGCCAGGGGCGTGCATTGGTTTCAGATGGGGGTAGGCTGTGAGTGAAAATTGAGTAAGTTTGCGTGAAACAGTAGGCGATCTCGCGGCAGCCTAACATTGGTTAAATTGCACAGAAACGATCTAAGTTGCGCGCTTTAGTAAGGAATAAGTACAGGTAGACGACAAAATGGTTACAGAATATTTATTGTTTATTGTTGAATACGTAATTAATAATTATGGTTAGCTGTCGGTTTTTTATAAAGGTAGGCTCTGCATAATAGCCTATATGGAATGCACGCCCCTGGCTAGCATAATATGGATATGCCTTTTTTTCAAAAACTGTTACCGGAAGAAGAAATGCCGGAATCCCGGAGGCATGTCCATATTGATAATTTGACATCGATGTTTGAGATCATTGACCCCGAATCAATCTACCTACTCCGATCACTGGTCGTGACGCATGGCACGATATCCCAATCGATAATGTATGGCGACTGGCGTAAAATGCTTATGTACTTAATAAATAATAATTTGATAAACAAATATTGGACAACATCACATACATTGCTCTGATCCTATGGTAAGTAGCCGAAGCACTTGTGTTACAGAAATCAGAAACAACGACGGTACCACAACACACTTAATTTGAGTAGTACACTATGATTAATAGTTTTTGTAACAATTTTTCTAACTTACAGGGTCTCCATATTGTAAAAGACGACTTGACAGCGTGTCCAGAGTGTGATTTCCCAGCTATATACACTGAACTCAAAGAGTAAGTTTGTCTCATCAAACTCATATTTTACAATTACCTAACAAAATTAGTGCAGAGCAACAGGAAAAAAAACATTGTGTTATTTCAATTAAAAAACCTTTGTGTTATTTGATAATAACATTGAATCAAAACAAGTGTTGTTTCAATGTTATTATCAAAACCGAACGTGTGTATAAAATGATACGTCAATACTTTAAGAGTCCGGGATTTCCTTTCTAACAAGACAATCGGTGCATTACTAAATCTTTGATACCATAAAATAACGCGTATTTTATTGCACAACATCACATGCATTGTTCTGATCCTATGGTAAGTAGCCAAAGCACTTGTGTTACAAAAATAAAAAACAACGATATTACCACAACACCCAGATTCGAGACAATACAGAAAAGTTATTTTTCTACATTGACCGACCGGGTATCGAACTCGGGCCCTCAGAGATAGCGCCCAAGCAGACTCGCCTCATGGCTGCGCAGGTCGTCAATATAGCTGAACAAGTGAACATTCATATATACAATCAGTAGAATGATCAGTAGTACCTGCTCTTTTTTATTAGTAAAACAAGGTAGGTATGTTAGAGCTAGAGCGAAATCGTAACACTTTAAAAGTGACCTTAGGCCAAGTTGTATTACTAATCTAGTCGAATGACGAGTGATTTAGTTACTAAATTAGCTCGATCTAAGCACTTCGATTTTTTTTCGGGTTGCTCTAGTCGTTGAGACAGGCTTGCGCGACGTCGCCAAAATTTACATGTATTCTCTTATTTTCATATTTTCAGCATTCTTCAAGAAGAAGGCAAATGTCCAATGTGCGGAGAAAACGTCGACTATCGCCGTCTAGTCAAGATCGACGACGTTGCTCTGTACTTAGACCTTAACACCAATGAATAAGGTCGATTTTCAATTACCTTAGGTGATTACCTACAGGATCGATTTCCGTCCATATAGATAACGGTGACAAATATATTTATCTTCGGCTTGTGGCAAGCAAGGCAAGCAAGGTTAGTAAAACACGTGCATTTTGTTGACTGATAAGTATTAATGATAGGCATTGACATTGTATTTTTAAAACTACTTAAAGAGATAAAAAGTGTCTTATTTATTATTAGCATGAAATGTGTTTAATGTTAATAAGTGACTTATCGTAATAAGTAATCATTATAATAATCGTGGAATATACGCGTGACTATTTTTATTACGATTTGATAATTGAATGAAATTAGGTATTGATTCTGCTTTTATAATCTAACTAACTAACTTTAGAAGTTGCATGTCATGATAATCATGACTATTTGCTGCTTGTCTGCTACTTATTTCTACTTTCTTACGTACTGCGATGCGGTTACATACGTTTTATAATATGTCGTCGATATATTGTACGATTCTTCATAATACAAACGACGTTGTACGTTTGCAAACGCTCGCGGTTTTGTAAAATGCGTTAGGCAAATTGTTAAATGCCACGTCAGTTTGTAATAGTTCATAAAAGCTAAATGTCGATTCGAGCGCTGTTTATAAAATGCCACGGCATATTAATAAGTTTTTCGAAGCTAAAACAAACAGTTACAAAACCATGTACAATAGAAAAAGTATTTGAGGTATACTAAAAGTTTCCATAGAAACTGGAGTTCGACGGACTAAATATTGCTAAAAAAAAAGTTTAAAAGAAGAAGGGATCCTAACTGTTAGCATAATACGGCGCACTAATATTTATTACTTCTTACAGAAAAAAAAACGCATAAATATTTATAGGATTAGAAGCATCATCAACTTGCCTAGGCATTTTACAAAACAGCGAGAGTTAGCAAACACACGACACCGTTTCTAAAATGACGAATCATAAAATATGCAGACGACATAGGTAATAATGTACATTTTGTTATACAATGGCAAGAAGCATCCGTTTTTAGGGCAATATGTGTTTGTCGTAGTATTTTGTCGTGTTACACTGTTTTAGTGTTATGTTCTTTTCTATTTTATAATTTTTATGTTTGCTGTTATGTATTAAAAATATAAAAATAATCCGAGCCCTAGCATTGTAAGTAACAATGTTTTGCTTTAAAAAGGTCGTGTGCATGTTATAACGTGTGGCATTTAATTGTATAAATTAATTAGTTATGAAGTCTTTATTTTATTAAAAATAAAAACATCTAAATTGAAAAAAGTTTTAATATTGTCTATTCATGTAAGGAGAGACGGCAACTAAATTTGATTTGGCATTAGCATTTGACATTGTATGCCCGTGTGGCGGAACACAGCTGATCTGTATTTTTATTTTATGACCTTTATACCTGTGATTCACAATAAATATATTATGAATTATGAATTATATGAATTATGAAATTATGAATTATGATTGTAGGGTAGGAAATCAAAAAACTCGAATGTAGTGATGAAACATTTAATTTTTCATTTGAAAGTATACCAAGTTGTAGTTACACGTTCGATACTGAGATTCAAATGAAACGCAAAACACAATGGTATTTATTATACAAAATTTACGTGCGAGTCGACTTCCCCGCACGCCCTCAACACTTGGTCCTTCGAGCCGGATTCGTTGGCCGACTTGTAGAGTCAAGCGTCCAGTGCGCGTGTCCCACAAAGACCCCACTGTTCCTCCACTGCCGTCTGATACTCTACTAAGAATCAAATATTGCCCTAATATAATTACTACTACCTAGCTATGCCTTAAGTAGACAATACATTTATACAACTTAAAATAATGACAAGACGATTATAACAAAATAATATATTCAATAATAATAGAAATAATTTCATTGTGCTAATAATACAGTGAAGGCCCTAAGTCGACACCCTATTCGGTCGACTCGACTCATATCTATAATTCGCTAGGATTTTAACATTAACATAGAAAGGAATTATATTAGAGTTTGGTGTTAAATATTATAATATCCTCTTCTATTGCTATCGAGTCGAAAACGGTGTACATGCCTGCTCAGTGCGGTGAACTCAAAGTTGGGTAGGTACTTATGGGATGCGCAGGTATATAATCTATCTAATTAGGCTTCCTTATATGACGCATAGGCAGTGTTCGATTCGAGGCGAGGTGTCGAGTTAACTAGGTCGGTGTTGACGCTGTTTAAGAGATTCTGTAATAGGCAGAAGTAAGGAAATCGAAACAGATGCATCTTGCACTAGCGAGTTTGTCGAGTTTTATTTTCGAGACCACATGGAAAAACGCGTTTTACTCCTCAAAAGATGAGAATTAAATTTAAGAAATACAGTATAGTACCTATTGTACACTTAGATAAAGTTAAACATAGTATTTTCAAGTTCTGAAAATGCACGAACTTTATCCCTAATAAGTCCTATTAAATACGGCGGTCGAAACACCGTCAACAGAGACCCAGTCGCCGTCAACCTTTAACGAATATTACCTGAAAATCTATAAATTCGCAGCATCTAACCTTTACTACGTTTATACAAAATTTGCAATGAGTCGTAAAAAAAGTGAACATTGGTGTTTTATCATCGCCATTCGCGACTTAGTCTAGTTTACACGCGGCTTCGACGGCACAAATACAAAACGCTAGACGCGCGGGGGAGGCCGGCGGGCGCGACTGCTCTTTGGACGTCATGCGGAAAACAATCGACCCGCTCTTTCGGTAAATATAATAAAATATACTAATATCATTTAATATATCGTCGCACCACAACAATAAATATTCAATCGCTCGTTCAGTAATAAATAATATATCTCGTTAAAACTCCTTCTCGGGCCGGATAAATCGGTCGCGACCCGGCCGGTCCGCTCCCCCGCGGGGCCCGAAATATTTACAGATACATACAAAAATATTTTATAAAATCATAGACACGATGGCACTCGGTTGCAGGGGTAGAAACGAACGAACAGACGCCGGCCGGGGCCGGGGGTGAATACTACGAATCTTTGGCTTGAGTCGGCCGCGGCGCGGCGGGCACTGCTGCGTCGCGGCGTCGCACCCACTCGTGCGGAGTAGGGAATTTATCAACTATCAAAATAACCAGGTTCGACACTTACAAAAAGGTGGCGCTAGTATATTAATTAACGATCTCTCTCTGACTCGAGAGGGTAAAGACCACGAATGGATTCGTCGATTATGAATCATGGCTACGCAAATATTTATTTAATAAGTTAGGCTGTGATTACACTTCCTGGGGGTATATATTTCGACGTAAGAACGGTTAGGTAAGTTCCTTACGTATAGTTCTGTTTATGGAAAGAATTTTGTCAACTACGTATTTAAAATGGAATCGTCAGTTCACACACTAGCACCACCCTACGATATATCATCTGAACTAAATTCCCCGCCGCGCCGCATGCGCGCCGGTGCCGCGGCGGCCTACTGCAGGCGCGCCAGCTGCTTGGGCAGCGCGGCCACGACGCGCACGCGGTCGCTGAACTGCGGCGGCGGCGCCAGCAGCGGCGCGGGGCCCGCCTCGCCCGGCGGCTCCTCGGGCGGCGGCGGCAGCGCGGCCAGCAGCGCCGCGCCGCGCACGCGCCCGCCCGCAGCACGCCCCGGCGCCTTGTCCACGTCCACGCCCAGCCTCTCGGCCGCCGAGCGCCCCCGCCCCGCGCCCCCCGCGCCCCCCACGCCGCGCACGAGCGCCGCGGCCGCCCTCTTGCGCGTCAGCGAGTTGTGCCGCTGCATCGGCGGCGGCGGCGGCGCGAGGCTCTCGCTCGAGCTGTGCACCGGCTCCGTGCTGATGACGTCGTTGGACGACTTGACGGTGACCGAGGCGCAGAAGGAGACCTTGTCGCGGCGCGGGAGCGCGGCGGCGGGCCGCGCGTGCGCCTCCTGGTCGGACGAGACGCCGGACGAGGAGTTGTCGGCGTCGTCCCGCTCGGCGCCGAGCTCGTCGCCGCACGAGCGGGACGACTTGAGCCGCGTGCGGATCTTCTGGATCTCGTCGACGGAGAACGAGTGCTGCATCGAACTCGACCCGGAGCTGCTGCCGCTGTGGGGGGATAGCGTCGATTCGTGAGCGCCGGGTGAACGTTGTTCACTCTGTTCGACGAGTGATCGAACGAGGGAAAATATACGAGGCCCCTTCGTATTTTGTTGATGCAAATTAATGTATTTGTATTAAACGAGACCTGCGGGATCCCCACCGAATGTCAGATAGTACGAACTTGTTAAGCTGACTTAGGTACATGTTTTTGATCATATTTTGGATGATACGGATAACGCGTATGATTAGTGAGTCTTACTATACTAAAAATACAAAATATTGACCCATATTCTCAGGTCGATCGATCGCGGACGGAAAATTTTCCTATTGTTCTATCACCCGTCGAACATACAATATTTTGTAAGTTGAAAATTAGTTCAAATGTGCACGAGTTAAAAGCATTTCCTTTCGCTACTTGCGCGTCTCGTTCATCTAGCGCGGTTTTAAGCCATACGCTGCGTCAAACGAGGCCAGGATTCCCGAAGTCTTAAATCCGCCACGCAAAAAGTACGCGTCGGATTCCCGCTTGACGCAGCGTAATAGTATACGAGTACAGAAGGTCCTCTTCCATAAAAATATACCGTTTCGACGCGACAAGCAGGACTCTCTTTTTATCTATCACATAGCTCTTATTTGTTCGCACGGTTTCGCCGACCCAGTCAGCAGCGAATCCTTATGTACATATTCGGTCGTATGTCCCGCCCGGCGAGCCTATTCTGACGAAAGTCTTTAAACAATTAACCAATAACTAGCTACGATACCGTTCCACTTCCTATAGCCATCAAGTTCTAATAACCAACAGCGACTGGCTAAATAATATGTTCAAAACGATTATTTTAGTTTCCAAAAAGAATGGAATAGAATCATTTATTAGTCATTATTATTCTTTTTTTAAATTTTTTCGTCACTGGATGCAGCATTAGATTTGCATTCAACTCGTTCACTTAAAATTGGTTAGGTTATTTTGCGAATCTTAGGAAACCTTTTAAAAAATGGTTTTTAGGGGACACCAAACTATTTAATAGATAGACGCCAAATGAAGTCTCAAAGTTTTTCAGTGCATTATACAATATTTGTGTATTATATGTGGTGTGTTATACACTATCGTATAATTTGGTCTAAGAACAGATTCAGAGTCTCAGATCCATATCTTGAGGATCTTGAGGATAAGGTTTGTGAAATTTGAGTAAAAACCTCAAACGCTTTGACGTTATAGTTCATACAGGTACAATAATTCCACAAAACATTAAAAAAACCAAGTGATACATTCCCAAAATAAACGAACTGTTGATTTATTTTGTAAAATTTGTTAAAGATTTAAAATATATGTTTGACGTCTATCTGTCAAAGGGTGCGGGATAGCCTTTCGATAGGTACATAATTGTTGAGTATTAACATAAAACTCGTTATAATTCGGACAAAGACAAAATAGCGTCGTAATGAAACAAAATGACAAATGAAATACAGCAGTCTAGTGCCTTTTGCATGGACGATCACAGTTAATTCACAGATACGACAAATGAGTGATTCTTGTCGATGGTCAGACACGGACAAGCCCAACCCCAGAGACAAACATGAAAACCAAGAAACGACGGTACCTCTGCCATATTGTGTGAGTTGTCAAATGAGAAACTAAACGTAACTAATTTCGCCTTCGTTTTCATAGATAGTCGCGTATTCATAGATTGTGGCGTACATTGGTATCCTGAAAAATCCAATTAATGATTTTACAATTTATTCCCAATGTTTTTAAATAATGTCTAAATACCTTTTTGAATTAAACGTTTAAATGTATTTTTAGTTGGGTAAATGGGCTTCATGATGTAGTCACCTATTACAAATAGGAATCGTGAATGCAATAACAGAAATTTGAACTATACACAAATAGATACAGATTCTTCTTACCACACATAACATTATTCCACCACTAAAACATAGCAAAGCAGAGCACCTACTATAATATCTTTTCCATAGACATCAACTAAGTTTGCTTTCTAAAATTGTGTGTTGCTTAGTTTTATCGATATTGATAATCGAATCGGACTTACTCTTTAAACTAATTAATTCGGGTTCAGCAGATACCCATTTATCCCTAATAAATGAAAAGGGAGAATAGTCAACTCTTAAGTTAATTTTGTTTTCTTTGTTTTTTTATTAATGATTTTGTTATAATGGTTGTACTTTCTACAATTGTCTATAGCTGCTATGTTTGACAGTTATTTTGTTTACAGTCTTTTCTTTTTTCTTTATAAGGAAAGTACAATAGTTACTGCGGGGAATCGAACCCAATGTGGTGGTAAGTGCAAACTAACCTGGCGTTGCTATTGGCACTGGTTTCTGCGGGCGCGGGCGGTTCGCTCTTGGGTTTGGGTTCCTGTTCATCGTCGGACTCTGACATGCTGTAGTCGGGTTCTGGGATAGGTGGCGCTGGCGTCGAATTCTGAAATGGGGTATGACAATGGGTATGATTAATCACTAGTCACAAGTGGTAAAACACAGATAATAATCTGATCACTTTCAACTGATGAGGGTTAGATAACGATTGATTTGTTTTAATATCATTGATTATATCTTCGAAGCGGTTTCTTAGGATCACAAAAATGGCCGGTGTTTTTGTACGTACCTGCCGCAGCAGAGGCCCGTGCGCGCCGAAGGGCTGCGCGTAGTGCGCGGGCTCGCCGGCCGGGCCCGCCCACGAGCGCAGCGCGCCCGCCGCGCGTACCTACGGACGCGCAACGTTATACATGCGTACATACTCGTACTTCAGATACGTGGCACATCAGCACATGACAGTAAAGCTGGTCCACCGACTTCACGTCACTCAGCGATCTATGAAAAGGTCGATCTGGGAACTTCGTTAAGAGATAGGTTTCCGGCAGAAGACAAAAGCAATAGACATAGACCTAAAATGTAGCCAGCTAAAGTGGAAGTGGGACGGCCACGTCTGTCGCAGAACCGATGAAAGGTGGAGTAAACGGGTTCTCGAGGGTGTCCGCGCCTTGGCAAACGTTGTGTACGACGCCCCCCCCAGCTCGATGGACCGAGGACCTTAGGAAGATGCTTGGCAGTAGCTGGATGAAGAAAGCGGAAGATCGTGCTCTTTGGGAGGCTTACGTCCAGCTGTTAACTGCAATGGGCTGACAGGATGATGATAACATATTTTCAGAATGATTTCATAAGCGACTTGTTCAAGTTACGCTCTACATTGCATATAAATGACCGCTCCCCTCACGTATATTGCGCGAAAAGGCTTTCAACTTAAGATCAGTACTGGATTGCGTTACAGGGCATAATGTAACATTCGCAATGAGCATGTTTACGTTACGCTGTTTGCTAAAATTCGTTGAAAGCAACTTAGTGCTCGCGTTTTTCTCTGAACTTGTAGTCAGTTCAGAGAAAAAATACTTACTTTAGAACATGTTTAATTGCGCCCCGTGGTCAGTACCCACCTTTAGTGCCCTTTTCTTGTAATGCGGATTTCAGCCCGCTTGCGGATCTGGTTTCGCGTGCGTGTAAAATCACGTTATGGGCCGCACGCAGAATAGAGAGTAGAAGAACGCGTGCACGCATGCGGATTATGTGCCCATAGGAACTCCGCGTTCCGCGTGCGGTCGGGCCGCGTAATAGGAAAAATTTGTATGAAATATTAAAATACGGGCCGTCGTCGGCATGCGGATTGTATGTCTGCAGCCAATTCGCGTTCCGCGTGCATGTAACCTGTACGTGGACAGCCTGTATGCGGATCAAATCCGCATGTGGACGGGAATCGGCATCACAGGAAAAGGGCACTTAGACAAAGAGTAACAGGGTGTTAGACAAGCGTCAAAAGTGTGAAACAGTAGTGGAAGTACTGGCTATAAGTAGGTTAGCGTCTGTAAGAATAAGAAAATATAACCAAGGGAGTCGTCGAAATCTTAGCTAGCTGTGTGTGTGGAAACAAGTTGCAATTAGTCACCTCGCTATCAGTCCGTCCTGCCGGGCGGTAGGCCAGCGTCTGCGGCGGCCGATGTGGTGGGGCGGCGTACAGTTTGGCGGTGTCCGCCGGCCTGAACGTTGAGGCTGGCGCGCCGGGAGGTGGTGGGGGTGGGTGAGCTGGTGGGGGGACCCGTCCTGGACCTGTAAAATATAATAAGTTTAAATGGCGTCTTTTAGCGTGATACCACGATGGAAACCTGCTATAGGTACAGTTTACTTCAGACGAAAAATGAAGAAAATATGGCGCTTTGATAAAATGCCATTACCTACGTCAAGTGATGAAGGTAACGTGAAGTCTGCAAAAATGACCGTCATCGTTTTTATAAAAACGAGTAATATCAAGATTCTTTGTCCCCTTTAAAAAGGAATAGAATTAGGTCGGTGCATCGCAGATCTACTACTACTACTACGATAGATCTTTTCACCATGAGATGTCTGCCAAAAACAGTTTGGCTGCTTTTATTTGGATAAGAAGCGTGGAATAAGGCTTTTCGATCACTACACGTGCATGTTGATAAGCTCCGACCAATACGCCATAAAGTGGCTTCTTTTCGGGCCCTAAGTAAAATTTTACAAAAAGTGGACTTAATGCCGTGTGAAATTCTATGCCAGTCGACAATTAGGCTAGAAAGAAATTAACACTTCAAAGAGTGTGGAAAGAAATTACAGTCATGATCCAATTCCATCAGCAGCTTTAATCATCAGTAAATCGTAAATTGGCGTACCATCTTCTTGTGACATTGTTGACACATCATACCCCGTAAAGCGTTTCACTGTTTTCTAATGTGAACAGCTCATATATTAAGTATATAGTATTAAGTCCGCCATTTGTACAATTATTTTTAAATGTGCAATAAAATATAAATAAATAAAATATTAATCGAACACTATGACTTCATCATCATCATCATAATTCGTATGCTCTGCTCCCAGCTCATCTAATGTCGGCGCAGTATGTTTTTCTTTTCCATGCATCCCTGTCATTCAAGTCATTAAAGTATAGTAATACTTATTTGGCACCAAAGATCCCTTATATATTTTCATTGTTTCATTCGGTGCCAAAAAGGTCTTTCGCTAAGCATTTAATCGTGGCATGGGCCACAACACTGGTGTTCTGTCATACATGTCATCGAGTCATCCACTCCCCTCTCATCATGTTATCCCTCACACAACCCATCCATCTCTTCTTAGGTCGTACTCTACCTCTCTACCCATCAACACAGCAAAAGCAAATTGGCCCTAACCAGGCAATTATTTTTAAAGAAATTGTCATACCGTGTACATCTTCACTGGAGCGCGTACGCGGCGGGTGGTGCGACCGCGCGGCGGCCAGGTCGGGCGTGGAGTGGAACTCGCGCCGCAGCGTGCCCGCGCCCGCCGCCGGGGTTCCCGTTATTGCCGCCGTGCTGGCGGATTTACCCCACGCCTGGAAATATATCGACTGCCAGTTAAACGTTGGTTAGGATAATAAAAATGTTGATGCTGTATACAAATTCATCGATGTGGACAGTAAGTTTACAGTGTAGGTATGCCTATATACATTCCACTGCAGGGCACGAGCCTCACCTCAGCTATAAGGTGGTTTGGCCCATAGTACCTACACTACGCGGGCCTTCCTTGCGAGTATTAGAATTTCATTATTCCACATGTACTACCACTTGTGTCCACATAGATTAAGTAGTTAAGCCGGAAAATATAACGTTACCCACGGGTAATTACCCGATTACACTTAAGTGATTATTCAAACGAGTTATTTGGGCAACATTAATGCAACTAAGAAACTTAAATAATAAATACATAACTGGCATATTTGATTTGGCTCTAACAAACCTTGCCCCTTGATCGTTTCATCTCAGCCACTGAAGCGTACACCCGCCCCGAAGTGTTCCCCCGCGCGGGCGAGTATGGGGGCGAATTTGACCCGCCTTGGAATGCTGACCGCGTCATCATCGCGTTTGTTCCACTGCTGCAAAAGAAAATGGTATCTTTCAGTGAAAATCATTCTCTTTTTGGTGTTAACCATCGTCAAAAAGCGTAAATTTTATTTTACTTTAGCAAGTACCTACTTGTAGTTACAAGATCTAACAGATCATTATCATAATCAGACCACGTCATTTCAGTCCACTGCTGGGCAAAGGCCTCTCCCAATGCACCCAATCTTCGGATATCCTTTGCCACACCAATAATCGAGCCCTGCCCTGCTAGCAGCTTTGCACTTGCACCCAATAAATAAACTTTCTAACTCCTAATTGTCAGGAAATTTAATCAATTATTTATGTAGACGACATGATAGGTACTCACTGGTCAGTTGCTGCATCGGCTTGTCTTTGGAAGAGCTCTTCTAGTTCAGCGGCGGTGATGCGGCCCGACGCGGGCCTTTGCCTTATAGACGCAGTTCGCGGTGCTACGGGCGTGCCAGACATGGGGGTTCCACCTACAATGAGAAGTGGTTTACTATCAAGATGTTATATGTGTGCTATAGCCAAGTTTCACCCGAGCTGTTGTTTTTGTAAAGTGTGTTTTTGAGTTATACTTACTGTTACTACCACCATGTAGTTGAACTGACTCCGCTGATGACGACTTGCCAGCGACACTTAAAGGTTCGCAACTCTCCTCCTTTTCGCCGCCATTTTCTGAAAATATGGCGTTCAATGTGATGAAACCTTTTTAATCAAGAATGGCAATCATACTTAAAAATCATACTTCTGGCCTTGTTCGACCTAGGTACTACTACGATATAACTACTCTTTAGAGTAAACTTAATAGTTTTTTCTTATAAATCGGCTTACCTAGCCCAGCGACCATAGACTTGGCCCTCGCTCGGCCTACGCTAAGCGTGGTCCGTGGGTCTCGTCTCGGTGGCGCGGGCGCAGGACTCCGACCTGAAAGACCAGTTTCGCTCTTCTAAAAATTGCTCGATTATTGGTGTGCCAATACCCTAGCCAGTTTGCGAAGCGTGACGGTGCACCTGATTCTGAGTTACATTGTTTTTAGATTAGTCATTTATTTTTATCCGCAATGAGTGAAAAAAAACAGACATCAAAATTCAGAATTGTCATACTTAATTTATTTTAATAATTAAAAGCCTTATTTTTATGTTTTAGTTTTAGAATTAGGAAAAAAGTTAAAATCTTCAATCGGATCAAGGGAAAGTGATTTGCGATCATGTGCATCAAGTGATAAAAATGGCGGCGATTCAGTTGTACTACTTCACTCTAATTTAAATTAAATTAAAAGTCAGTATGGATGTTTTCCTCCCTCCGTGAAAGACAGACTGACATACTCGTTTCATCTAAAACCATTTAAGTCTTATGAGTAAATACATGACGATTAAAATCTCACAAAAAGAAGAGGCACAAGGAAGAGAAATTTTGACAGTTTTTATTAATAGTCTGTCGCTCTTCTTTCCTTTCAGTAGGGTAAAAGAGAGAGTTTAGGTAATTGTACCATCAAATCGCCGCTATTCAGTATGTAAACGTTAATGTTTTAATATGCAAGTGGTTAATTCGCAAGGATATTACAACAAATCGAGGAATTACAGGGGTCGCCTGTCAAGCTGGCAATTTGTAAGTGCACTTACAGAACTGCCAGCTAACTACAACTTACAATTTATTGTCATTAATAAACGCGATATCGATCAAATAGACTTACCTCTCTAGGCGATTCATATTCTGACTAACGGGTAACTACTCAAGATGTTAGATACAAGTTATTTACAATTTTATTGTAATATCCTAACAGATGAAAACATGCTTGATTATGGACAGTGAAGGATGACTAACCACTTTTGCCTAGAAAATGCTATAGGTTACAAGTGTATAAGTACAAATAAATTTTATTTTTATTTTCCTTTGTTAGTAAATTTTTGAAGACAGCTATTATAAGGTAATTTTATAATTTTCAATAATTTTATTGTTATTCTATGTAAATGTGTTTAGACCGGAAACTTATTTAGATACCTAACTGTTAAAACAATGTTTCTAGCGAAGCTGTATTACAACAATGTGTGCGTTTACGGCATAATATTAATAATTCTAAATCTAATGAAGCTTGATAATTCCATGAGACATCACTCTTGTCTCAGCCAAAGTCACAAATCACAACAAACTATCTTGCAAAGCGGGATATTGGCGATAGTGTAGCTAATATAACTGCAGAAGCTGTAGTGTAGGTAAAGCCTGTATAAATGTGTGACCCAAGTTTATGCTAAGTACTATCACTTGTCAGTTTTAATAAACAATAACAAGCACTCTAAGATGTCTACCAAAGCTGAAGTTGTGAGGCTTGTTATAAGCTGTTCGGCGTTAACCAGTTTTGTCCGAAAAATATCCGACCGATGTTCAATGCCTCGGAGAAATCCTTTTCTTCGATTTTTTATGTACTGGTATTTTACTCTCTGGTCTGTACTTGGTAAAGTGGATGTGTTAAAAGTAGGAAAATTGGATAAGCACATCCGAGAGGTACTTCACTATCTAAGGTACCAACTTATACAATTATCTAAGTAGGTATTATAAAATGTTACTATTAAAAAATACCGATACATCTATTGACCAGTTAATTTCTGTGATTATGATACAAATCATGGACCTGTTTAAAGATTTTTTAATAATTTCCATAGATATCCGAAATACTGGACATAACTTATTGATATTGATTCTTGTATTTTCCCCTCCTCATACAAATAACTGCGAACTCAGTCGAATACTTTTCGGACATTCGCTCTTGTTCGTGTAAATGTATTGACTGACCGCCAGCAGCTTTTCTAGGCAAAGTAGCCGCGTAGGGGCGGCCCGAGCTGGACAACTGAGTCTGCGACGCGCTCACCGCTGCGCACGCGCCGTTCTCCATCCCTGGCGGCGCAACGTACTGACCGTTACCATTGGCGTCACTACACTGAACAGATCTGAGCATTTGCTTCATCATGGGACTAGTTGCCTTGATGACTCTACATTTCCTTTAGTATTTATTTATTTATTATTAAGTATTTATTTTATATCAAAGTCAAATTATTTTCTGGAAAGTACGAAGTCAGCTGCCGATATAGTATGTAAGTTTATTTTTATTTTTTTTAATACTTTTTATATGGTAGAAACATTAAAATCATCAAACATCATGATCACTGTTTGTCATTTCAAACAAAACTATCAACTTCCTCGACGATAATACATTTTAAGTTTAAGGTAAACATCTAAAGTTTTTTTGTTGGCTCCATATGTAGTCTTTTTTACGTAGGTACTTCTAACGAAACAAACATTTTAGGTACATTCTTCTTGTATGAAGGTATATATTTAACTTTTATATGGCTATGGTAATATAGTGGCCATCACCATAATATAGTATTCGAAATCTTAACCCAATTAAACGTTGTATTATGCTTTGCCTTTTAAAGGGGTTAAAGAATGGCTCTCAAATTGTGTATTTCCAAATTGACAAATCCCACCCGATTATTTCCTCAAAAATTTCCGTATAATATTGACTGACTGAAAATTTTACCCTGGCAGTTATCTGTGTATGACAGGACAGGACCTTCGAAAAGTATGTTGCTCTTCCAGATATATTCTCGGTATAGTTACGCCAATGGATTTTGCTGAAAAATTAGTAGCCCACCACTCATTATAGGGTTATGTTTCCGCCCTGAAGGTTCACTTATGACTTTTTACAACTGTACAATAGATGTTGAAGGGGGCAATTTTAAGTTAGTTGCTATCCAACTAGGGCAAGCCTCTGACTGCCAATGTGTTGAAGTGAGACTCATTTTGATATGGATGAAATGATGTTCAGGAGTGAGCCTGTAAAGTCACGTTCATTATAAATTATATAATGTACAAAGTTAGTGTTGTTAATTAATTAAAATATAAATTAGGGTGTAGAAAAACAATCCTATATAAGTATTTACAGGAAAATTCGTTTTATTATAGTTTTTCATTTTAAAAACGGAATATAGGCTTACGTATACTTTTATATTTGATAGGTTTGAAAATCCATTGTGTGTGCTTGTGAAAATATTTGAGCACTTTATTAGCGTCTAGCTAATGCAAATCTTTGAATTCCTGTTGCACTAGGGTGGTTTAAACCAGGCCCCCGATTCAGAACTGTGCGATAACAAATTGTCAACCGGAAAATCATGTGACACTATAGAATTTAACATTAGTGGCACATGATTTACCGGTTGTCAATTCGTTATCGAAGGGCTCTGAATCGAGGGCCTGGTGCATTACCAAGGAAATTAACTATTTTTAAATGTTTACTTTACATTTTTTATAGTGACATACTTACGGGGTGAATTTCCATTGGTTTTTGCGAAAAATTACATCATCCTACTCTTAAAAAACTATAATAAGAAGGCAGACTGCATTATTGGTAGTAGGTACCTCTATTATTAATTAGTTATCTGCCCCTAACATTGTGATATTCCTTCAAAAAGCCCATATTGGGCCTTGTGTTACTGTAGTGGTGTAAGTATACACAGTTCCACATCGTAGTTACTTTTTGGGGAGTAACGTTTTGCAACATAATAGCAACGTAAAGTAACTTTCAAGCTACGGTAAACCTAGTATTTATTGACCACTGAAGCAATTTGAGCATTCCGGTTTCTTATAACTGATAAGTACCTATGTCATAAATCCTAGTCCTCTATAGTCGGTCTCTCAGCGATTGAGGATCGTGGGGTCACGATCCACGTCTACTTAGTCGCCTCAATGATGAGCCGTCTCCAGTCATTACAATCCAGCGCCTGTCTGAACGCCTTGTGGAACGGTATTTTATATTTTTTATTTATTCATTCAGTTAATATGATATTGCTTAACACGTTACATGCCACGCGTGTCATCGGTGACCCCCAATATTTTTTATTGTGTCCAGGTTTTAGGCAGTTCTTATGTAATTATAAAAAGAACATAATACCTGAAAAAATGTTATTTACCAACTAATTACCAACATGTTATCTAATCATTTACTCAAATGTGGCCAATAATACCCTGATGCACCCGATAACTTTGTTACTTTCTTTAAATGATATGACCCCGTCACACTAGGAAACGTTTCTCTTCCAAAGTAACTCGATGTGGAAGCAGCATAATGAACGTGACTGCCGGCCGCCCGTGTGAGTGCGGCTACACTCGGTCTCTGCGCGTGCGACTGACCTGCGGCGAGCGCGACCACGGTCATGGACACGAGCGCGCCCGAGCTGCGGATCAGCTCCACCACGTGCTCGTGCGACGCCGCTGACACGTCCTCGCCGTTTATCTAACAAATTAAAAGGTTTATGAGTGATTAGTGATTGACGACCTGATTAAAGTGGTAGAATGAGTATCCATACCACTACCACAGAATATATAATAGGATAAATACTAATATAAATAAAATACCCACTACTTAGGTGTATACCTAAATAAACGCAAAGTCTAGAAATGTATTCTTGGTTCGGGTCAATTTGGAAAATGAACTTTTCTCAATTGACTCGGGACTAGATATGCTGGTGTGCTAGGATTTGATTCGATTTTTTTCAGGATATCAAGTAGACTATGTCTATTCAAAACCAAGAAGAGAAATGTTAGAAGTAGAAGAAAGACTAAATCAGGAAGTAGACGACGAACATCAAATCTGTGAAACAGCTGTCTTGGAAAAAGTTTCGAAAACTGATTGAAACCCATTAATAATAAAGAGGCAGGAAAAGATGAGGGTGATAATGTGGACAACATAGTGGTTTTCAAAAAAAGTAAAATGATCCAAACACATCTCTCTCAAAGTTCCTTTTAAGTTATATGACATTCTCTGATTTATTAAATCTTTCAAGTGATTTCTTCGAAAGTGACGCACATTACAAAGACAAGCATTGACCTGTTATAAATACTTACAGCTACTAGAAAGTCTCCTTTTCTCAAGCCAGCTCTGTCTGCCACGCCACCAGCATCAACGTCGTCTAGGTACTGGAGTCCAGGGCAGCGCTCTGAGGGCCGCAACTCCATGAGTGGTGAGGACGCCTTTGCTCCTCGGAGGATGAACCCGAAGCCACGCTTCGCGCGGTGGAGCACCACTGTCCTGGTCTCCATGTTGCCATATCTGAATGAAGAGTTAAAAATTAGTCTGGGCAGAAATATATCAGAGTTCTTTTGTGACATGATTATTATTAAAAAGAGAGTGAATGGAAACATTAAATCCAGTAACAAATAATATTTTTCATTTAAAATCTCTAATAGTTATTTGAGAAAAAAAAGGAAACTGCAACTCGAAAAAGGCTGATATTCATTTACGGAAGAACTTTAGTTTCGTAAATGTTTGCTAAAATGCAAAAACTTCATGTTAACGGTCTTAAGACACAAAACATGCTTTATTTTCGAATTTTTCATGCGATGAAGAAAAATTATCAAAATACAAGAGAACAATAAATACACCTCCGTCGACAGAATCCGAAAAATATCTTTGATACACATGCCACTAAACTATCCACCTCAACGAGGTGGATGCTCGGTCCTTTGACGAGTAACATTGGCAAACTACTGACCACATTTATAGTTCTATTCTACACACCGACTGTTTGTAAATAAACTGTCTGGTTTCAGTTCATCAATTGTGTTTACCAATGCTACAAATGTTTACAATTGACCCAATTGTGCTTCTGCCGCATTTTTGGGATAGTTTATGTCGTAGGTCAGAGGGTTGGATACTTACGTCTTTTTTATCCTAGGCGCGGTGGCGCTATACGTTTTGCTTAGGGCCATTTCCCGTCTCCCTGTTACGCGGGAGTGGTGGATTGGACCTGATGATAGTACCTGAAATAGCAAAAAATTAAGATTCCGTAATGCGGCAATAAAACTGTTGTTATATTTTTTGAGTTAAACATTATTTCAATATCGTCTGCACCCAGTATGACGCGCCTTCGTAAATTTGACTACTAGTACTAACACAAGTTTTAAGAACGAATTTAATTTTCATCATTTCGTCGTCAAAAATCGTTTTATTAACGAACGAAGCTCGCCTGCATTAGTACCACCGCGCCGTATTCTTTACCCTTGTCTACTGCTTTGCTGTGTTCCGGGTAGAAAAGAGATAGGCTGCAATGGCAGAACCTAGGCCGTCCACTCAAGCTTGTAACTGCTAATGAACGGACGGCATTGACCACCTTATATTCTCAGGGGCATGAAGTCATTTAACAGCACTATTTCAACCTTGTTTGTCAAACCAAGAACAACTGTTTAGCGTTTATGTCTGGTCGCAGGTGGCACGTCCGACTTTGCCTTCTTTTATTCCATCAAAATAGATTAAGAAGTCTTATGTGCCCATTGCACATTACCTGATGTAAGTGTGCGGTGTTCTGTCGCAGGCGCACCTCCTGCACGCATTGCTGTGGGAAGAGCCCCGCGGCGCCCGAGCCCCGCACCGTGCCCTCCAAGTACCCGTCGTCTGTTGCACTCGACACTGCAAGCACGCAACCCTCTCCTTCAGTATAATATATTCGATACATGTCGATGTATCGATATCCGAAAGAGACTATCACGTAGGCGTACACTATTTTTAAAATTTCAAAAGTCTAACGTCTTCGGATATTTTTTTGGTTCTTAGTATACTCGAAAATGATTTTTTTCCTTTATTACAATTCTTAATTAACTTAAGTAAAGCCTTAAAGATACCTCTATAAAGTCTGTAATAAACTGAAAGATTAACTTCTGTTATGTTTTACAGCCGATGAAACTACTTTTGTTTTTTGACTTCGCCTTCCAAAATTTTAATTTTAAAATGTATTGTTTGGTCCAACGGTTAAAATGGAAACCTTTGGACCAAATCTGTAAATAACAAGCTACTCACAAGATAATCCAAACCTCACAAAGTAATCAATTAATAAAAAAATACCAGAGGAGACATCCCTGGCAAAATTCATAGTCTAGTACTTCGTAACTAAGATTGCCATTATTTCCTAAGGGAAGATACATTCACATCCATGGTTCAAATGGTCATGTTCCCTTCTTTTAAGGTAACGGAGGTCTGATGGCAGTCACCCCAAATGTAATAAACAGACTAGCCTTATTCGAACCTGAACGTTACAAAGAGCTAGGCAGAAGAAAAAGGTGACTATTAATTCTGCAATTGTAATTTTTTTATTCTTTATAAATGCTAATAACTCTAAATTGAGGGACATCGTCTTATCTAGGGAAACATGAAATATTTCTTATCATTAAAAATGAAATCAAATGACAGACATGAACCCAAATACATTTTGTTAAATGTATGTATTGATGTAAATAAATGCCCACACCTGTGGCGACAGATGTTTAGTCAGATGTTGCATGGCATGACTCATGTCTTGTGCCGGGTTTATGGCTTGAAAGTTAGTTTAAACACACGTATTTTGTTAATGAATTAGTATGCAAATAGGCTGAACCGGTGTGAATAGTCTTTATAATAATTGTAGTAGATTAGGTAGTTCTTGGAAAATTGTAGGCAATCGTGCCTAGCTAGGTATAATCTTTTAGGAGAATTCGATTAATATGTGGATTCCATAAAAAGTAGAATTTGCAATTTTGCGTTTCACGGTACGGTCTGTGGAAATATTATTATTTTCATAGGTAATAGGTATTGTATATATCCCGCAGAAGCTTAAGGAATTAAAATTGAATATTGGAAAGCGTCTGGAAAACAAGTGAACGATGGAAAACACTTTCCAATATGCACTTGTCATTTTGATATTCACTTGACTTTGAGAAAAATGTTTGTAAAAACGTTAGTAGAATTTTTATCGCATTATAATGTAATGTAATGCAATAATATAATCATATGTAATGTAACTATGAGAATCAATTTCTTGAAATAAATATTATTGAATTTAATTTATAATTAAGTAGGTAATGCGATGAAAATTCTACTAACGTAAGGCACTGGCCTTAGTTTTGTTTAAGACTAATGCTTTAATAATTTTATGTTAAATTATGTTTAGACTTTGAAACTTTTGTGCCGATTTAAATAAGGTCATCCTTTACACGCCTCAAAAATTATCCGTAAAAACTGTATTAATAAAACCACTCAGCACAAATATAAATAATTAGTACCACTTAATTAATTGAGGAATTTATTAAATCGTTTCATTAAAATCGTGTTTTTGTGTCAGTCTAATCACAGCAGAACTCACCTTCAATAATATCCCCCTGGTTAAGCCTGATATGGCCGGGCTGCGTCGGTTCATAAGGCTGCAGACACACTACCGTGGTAGCAGTTGGCTGCAGTGAGCACGTGGTGGTGTCGGAGTTGCTAGTTCCGACGCCGCTCGAGTCCGAGATGATGTCGCTAGTGTCGCCCGCGCTCTTATCTGTCGATACGGCTGGATTGTGAGTTTGCTTGTTGTGTGACCATCATTTTGGGACATACGCTGTTCGCTGCAGATGGCATTTACACCTTTATCGTACGTGAAGGTAGACAGAAGGTATTAATTTAAATATCTGTTGTAATTACTTCCTCGGATCCCTAACTAGCGTGCATGTCGGGCTGTGGCGAACGCTGAAGGCGATCCATTAAGCGGTTTCAATTAGGGGGTTTCAAGCGGGTTGCTCAATTTGGCTCAGCCCCCTGCTCTCTTTTTTCCATATTTTAAGACATGTTACCTTCATTCGCAGACCAGACTACCCCTAATTACAGATGACGTAATACATGGACGGCCCACCAAGACAGAAGTTCTGAAGTATCATACGCACTTTTGTAGTCTTTTACGTTGACTTGTACCCAAATCTCAATTGCATGAGAAATATTACTATTCTGCTCGAATTAGATTTCTCTGGAGTGCTTCAGAAAAGCAAACTTATTTTTATGTTTGTGATTTGGCATGTGCACACAGATTGACAAAACTGGCAAATTACCATTGTTTATGATGGGAGTTGATGGCATTTAACCAGGAAATTAAAATGGGAGGAAATTTTTCCTTCTACAGTTTCAATAATACTACTTCAATAGGTAAGTGCATTTGGAGCTTAGATACGTGTAGGTACTTAATTGCAAATACGATTAGCGTAATTCTGTTTAATATGTAAAATACCCGCCGAAAGCCTATTAGAATTAAAAAATCTGTGCACAAACGTGCGAGTTTACAACAGTTATGACGTACACAGGGCCTACTATTAACGTTAAACGTTTTGTTTGTAGGTGAGGACATTTTTTTAAGAATACCTAAAGATTATCAAAACCAAAACTTGTACGACCCTACACATATTTTAAAAACAATAATTGATGTATGTATACAAAAAGTTATATACAAACGTAATATTAGCAAGGTTTTTTTTTAAAGAAATCTTAGGGCGTCTTCAAGTTAGTGGCATGAAGTAGTGCTATAGTCGCGCAAATGTCACGCGGTAGACGCGCCACTACCTAGTTTAACACAATATGAAGCGTTGCAGTGGAGCCACTGTAGCACACAATGGGAAACTACACTGCTCATTTATGCCGATAGGTGTCGCATTGTGTTTGGTCTTTGCCCGTAATGAGTAGAATCACTGATCCAGCGGTTCAGCCACTGATCACTACATAATAGGTTCTGCTAAGTTGTCAAACGTGTGTCAAACTTGCGTCAAATACAAAAGTTTTATCTCAAAACTATGCCTCTGTGTACTATTTAAAGTCATTAGCAAATACATTTTGTAGTTATTTAATAAGCACAAAAAATTTTGTACATTGACATTTACTTTGACATTTGTTAACAATGTGTTGACAATGGTTGACAAGACCAAACACGCTGGCGCTTTGCTTGTGCTTTCTCATTACAAATTGTATAAAAGTTAGTAGTGGCGTTTTGCCGCTTCTTAACGTCACTTATTTGAAGGCGCCCTTACTCCTAATTTAACATCTAGAGGGTAACTCGGAGCGTGAAGAGAAGCAAAGCCGTGGACTACACAGAGGCATGCGGTGATGGTGCTTGGTGATGGTTGCCTTACCACGACACCGGATGGCGCGGTTGCTGACGTCGTCGGCGGAGTGCTGGAGTGTATCCAGTGTTATAGTTATAGAAGAACGCAAAATCGAGATTATAATTCCCGATTTTAGTAAGCTTAAATTTAGTTATTAGAGTTGTGAAACCCTGATGATTATCAGATTAGATGATTATCTAACCTTATTATTTCATCCGGGTATTTTTAACTTAGAGTCGGATTTATCAGACTAATATTTTCGTGTCCGTATCAATCACCCGAGTCGGATTTATACGACAAATATAAACTTTGTTTCAGTTTTTTCTTATTTATGCTATTTACGTTATATTATTATTAATATTTATTTCTTTCATTGGACGATTTTTGAGCTGGAGCGCTAAGACACGTCAATGACTGTACACGAGGCCGGTAAAAGGTTAAAAATCTTTCATTTGCATGGAAATCTCAGTAAATAATTGACGATGTTGAGTTGATTGAGTCACATCATTAATGCCAGTACGATATCGATAAACGAAAAAGTTCAGCACTGGATACGCTCCCACGCTCCTTTAAGACGACTGCACCAACAGCGCGCGTTACCTGTCACAATACTCGCGTCGTCTTCATGGCTCGGGTGGCTCGCGTCGCTTATACTCGACGAAGCGGACGAGAACGGCCGCTCCATGCTGCACGGTGACGCAGCTGGCCCTGGCTGTCTCCTCAGCAACGCGTCCAGTTCAGCAGGAATTCGGGTGGAGGAAGCCAGGGACGAGCGGTCGCCCGCCGTCCACCAGCCGCCCCACGCGGCCGACCTCCTCTTCGGGTTGTATCGCGGCGGCCCTCGGAACGGGACTGCAAAGCCATCGTTAGCAAACCGAACGAAATAAAGAGTGCGTCCAACGTTATTAGTTAGGGTTGCCAACCCCGAAATATGTTTTACATTTTTTTAATGAATGACTAAAATCTCAATGAAACCCGTGAATTCAGCATTGTGTAAAAGTCTAACCAAAAAAAAAAACAGGGCTATCTTACAAAGCTAGTACCGTACCCTTGGATTAATAAAAACATTTGAAATTCCCTATTTTCCTCTTCCTCAAAACACGCCTTTTTTAAACCTATAAGTTGGCAACCCTATGCGACTCAACTCAACGAACCAAACGAATGTGCACCAACTAAATACGAATAAAATAATGTGATTTGTCAATAAATATCAGTATCCTTTCTGTGTTTAAAATAGCGTTAGTTTTAACAACCATCACCATTATGATAAGCAATGGAATAGTCTAAATATGGTCTAAATAGGTACATAGATAAAGGATGAATTCATGCTTTAGTAATTAAATAAATGTTAAAAACGTTGATATAATAAGTTAATGACATTAGTACAATAAACTAAAGCGTTTGCATGTTAAATAAAAATCACATACAATCTATTATATTATGCAAAGATTTTTAGACACAAATGTTTAACAAAGATTTTTTTAAATTTAGCTAAATCTATTTGTATCTAAAATCCGCATTAAAGTAAGTATTTACATAAACATATTGTTTATGAGGCGTCTGCGCAAGCCATGCAAGAGGCTTGTAAACAACTTACCAACTTCATCAGTTTTATAATTCTTTATTACTTCTGCTAGTTCTAAATTTCCTGCTATGACGGCTACCTGGGAAAACATGAAAACACTGTCAGTGTCGTCTTAGTATGAATACTATTACTACTATCATTGGCGTTCCGTCCATTTTTGTGTGGCTTTGAGTGGATCACCTGGCCCCCAATTTAGAACCGTTAGATAGCAAACGTGATTTACGAGTTGTCAATTCGCTATCGAAGGGTTCTGAATCTGGTGCCGGTGGGGGATTTTCAAGACTACTTTGACGCTAGTTCTAATTTACCTGGAAACTGGTTTAGTAAAATTCACGACTTCCTTAGCACAGCCCTGAGTGTTGATCGCACGTTGAACGTGCCGTAAAACGGAAGATAGTTTACCTTGACGAATCCGAAACATAGAAGACTCTTAATCTAACTGACAAGGAATTTGGTTGGGGAAATTAAGGCCTTCCTTATCACAGCCCTGAACAACAGCTATGCGGATGAATCCTGCATGTTGTTGCTGCACCTCGTAAAAAAGAAAGTTTGTATTTATGACGTCCGCAATTTAGAAGGGTTCTAATCTACCTGTTAAAAAGTTTGGTTAACGAGGTCCAGAGTTTGTTTAACGCAACGTCGGAACAGATCTGTCTGCCGCACGAGATCGGAGATCTACGCGTTGACCACGTCTGCAGGTCAGAACGTCTACCTTGCGCCGGTTCATCGACTACTCTACCAGGGGCTTAGCAATGAACTCTTATAACAGTATTACTTTGAACTACTTAGTTTTGTTTTTTCTGTATCTATTGTAAAATGTTCGAAAGCATTGAGCTTCGTCACGCGATCTGTGGATATTTACACATGTCTTAAGAATTTTAGTCGTGACGTGTCCCGTAGTATGTTAGACTCGTGTAAGAATATTGTGACGCTACCTTGCCGCTCGCTGAGGCATCATATAGGGGAAGCCAATGTCCAGCAGTAGATTTTCAAAGGCTGATGATGACGGTAGTTCTAATTCACCTGGTAAGGAGTCTGGTTGGCGAAGTTCAGGGCTTCCTTATCGCAGCCCCGGAACAGCAGCTGCCGCGCGCACGAGTCCTGCGCGTTGACCGCGCACACGTGGAGGGGCGTGTTCCCGGACGCGTTCCGACCGTTCATGTCCGCGCCATAGAAGAGTAGATGGTCTAAGTGCTGCACGAGACCGTTGCGGCACGCCTGGAAAAAATATTTACAAATTTAATTTTTTTCCGAATAAGTAGGTACTCGTCTCCAAAAGTAATTTATTCTACTAGCGACTTGATTCGTAAAAAAATAATTAGTTTGCAGTACTGAATGCGAGTAAGGTGCGCACAAGCGGTGGGTACAGATCGCGCGCGAGCCGCGCATTCACGCACCACCTTTAAAGCTTTAAATTTTTTTTAGATGTTTTTATGAAATGTTGGTGAAACTGAGCAACAAGACTAAACAAGAAACAAATGTTTTTATT
Organism: Anania hortulata; assembly: GCA_963576865.1. Taxonomy (NCBI): domain Eukaryota; kingdom Metazoa; phylum Arthropoda; class Insecta; order Lepidoptera; family Crambidae; genus Anania; species Anania hortulata. The sequence continues at coordinate 18,419,108 of OY756394.1, forward strand.
TATAAGTACGTAACGATTTAACTTGACACAGTAGGTATATATGTTATGGATATTGAGAGCAATTACAGATTGTATTTTACAGAAAATGCAATCTAATATTGCTCTCAATACCTACAACATAATAATACTACGTACAGACGTAGTATTATCATATTATATTCTTTGCTATTGCTTAGAATTGGCATGTTTGTAACTAAAAATAAATATGTTCAATCTCTCAGCCAGCAAATGGAGTTTTTTATAATGGGCTAGTTTCCTAAAAAAAATTAATTAGTCCGTAACAAAAATATTGGACACGTATTTTTTCTTTTCTCAATCAAACAAAAAATGATAAAGATATAGCCCGTCAAAGTTCCGTGTAACGTCACGCCTTGCGACACTTTTTAGCAAGGTGTGACGTCAAGTGCTCACTTTGATGCGCTTTATGTTTTTTTGTTTGATTAACAATAGACAAAATATGGGTCCAATATTTTTTGGTAATCTAACTGACGGACTAAATAGAATAATCTTTTTTTGACCCAGGAAACTAGCCTATTATTATGCGCTGTCATGCGATCACTCGGTAGCCAATAAGTTAAAAAGTATTTTTTATATTATCAATTTACCTGCTCGTAAAATCAAATATAATATTAGACTTTTAAGAATTAAACGAAAACGAATGTAAGTTGAAACTGCAGTAGCCCGAATTGCGAAAGGAAAGGATTAATTTCCACCTGAGGCAGTCAAACTTTCAAATGGTATATTATCAATATGTGTTATCTAGATATTTTATTTTAAAAAAGCTAACCTGGTGTACTTCCTGCCACCCTTGCAGATCGGTGGCGCCAATGGTCGCGTGGTCATGAAGCAGTGTCTCACACAGCAGTGGGTCGGTTTTATTCGTCACGGACAGATACAAGGGTGTCAGAGCCTTCCCATCTTTGTAGTTCGGAGACGCCCCCAGCTCTAACAGCGTCTTCACAGCTTCCAGAGAGTTCTTCTCGACAGCCCTGTGCATGGCCGTGCTGCCATCCTTCGTCCGGTAGTCTAGAAGAGCCCCACCGTTCACTAAAGCTATCAAAACCTTGCCTGGTGACTTTAGGCCAGCGGCTATCGTTAGAGGTGTATCTGAAATACGAAAATTTCATTCCGTTACCAAACATTGAAAAATACGTAAGTATATTGTAGTTTTAATAAAGTCACCACCACCATCCACCTGATCATAAAACGTTTAGCAGTAAAACATTTACAGCCCTGAGCAAGAGCGAAAAAGTAAGTTTATGGCAGTTTTTGCAGCAATAAATTAGCATTCTAATACCTGGTTGCCTTTCTTTTTATTAGTTTAAAATCCAATAAGCAACACATAAAATGGAATGAAGCAGATCATCTCGGAATACATCTAATTTAAGCGTGTATAAACTCAAGTTACCTACTTATAATTAGATTTCATTTAAACTTCAGTAGGAGGATAATAGAGACGCTTTGATGTAGTCTCTTTCACTAAACGTCCATTAATCTGAGTAATCAGTCCCGACGGAATCATTACTCAAATTCAACATTACGAGATATCGCTCGGAAGGAAATATATCACGAATTAGGCACGTCGTTCTCAAGGCGAGAACGATATACATCGCGGATTTTCCACGGCCCGGTTGATACGGTTAACAATGGTCTCAAGTATTTTAGTAGCCGAACAATAGTCGATAAGGCATCGGCATGTAAATGGGCTGAGAGATGTGCGTCAGACTTCTGTAACTATTTTACTCAATGTTGTTTGGGTGTAAGGGATCACTTTGAGTGATACAATAGGTCCGAATGCTAACGACGGTTATTGTGATTGTAATTGAGCTGAGATTTCTTGGCAACTTCGCTTGGATACATGTTTTAATTACACTGGAAATAGATTAATATCGATTTAATAGAATAGGCAGACGAGCTAGTTTCAGAACAATTCCTTTCCATTGTTTGTAAACTTGTTAACAAACATAATCGAATAACAACAACAATACTAATACATACATTCATGTCTTACACAGATTAAAATATTGATTATTGTAAAGCTAAACTGGCAATGGGCCGGCTACATTACTCGCAGAGCTGACAACTGATGAGGAAGAAAAGGTTTCGAATGGCGACCACAAACTGAAAGACTTAGTGTGGGAAGGCCTCCCAGCCATTGGACTGACGACCTAGTCAAGGTTGTGGGAAGCCGCTGCATGCAGACGGCAAAGGGCAGCTCGCTTCACTGTGGATTTCATTGGGGGAGGTCTATGTCCATTAGTGGATGATAACGATGATGATGAACAGGTTTAAGGATAAGATGCAATAACCATAAGTGCAGGTAACCTTGACCTTTTGAGGTTAGCTTTAGCCCATACCAAAGCTATTGATATTATCAATTGAAATCTACTTATATTATATTTTAACATGGAGTCAAAGAAGAAGAGTTAAAGAAGACCTAATGGTGATGCATTTTAATTTACATGCAAAAATCTGGTACCGGCCTGAGTCAAAGTTATCCCTTAGGGCTAAAGTAACGTAAGTAAGTAAGTAAAGTAACCTTTATGGTATATAATCTTTTGAACTCCCAAAAACGAGTTTAAATGTCCGATGATTTTCTAGTGTAAGTAAGAACGTTAGCTTCGGACACTTACCGCCCGTCTCTTGACAGTGGAAGTTGGGGTCGAGCCCCTTGGCGCAGGCCTTGGTGATCTTGTCGACCTGCGCGTGAGTCACGTGCTCGAGGAAGCGGCGCAGGTTCGCGCGCGAATGCAGCGCCTTCAGGGTCTTCTCGTCAAGCTTCAGCATCTTGTAAACTCGCCGCTTGTATTTTAGCTGGAAGGGATTGAAGTTTGGTGGTCAGTATTTTATATACTGCTCAAGTCTAAGGGCACCTTCAAATTGGTGGCGTGAATAAGTGAGCAGACGCGCAACTACTTCAAAAGAAAGTAGTTCTTGTTAACTTCTTGGTCACGTGATATCATAGGAATGGGGATTTTAAAATATTTAATTGTTTTTTTTTTGTTTATGAAAAGTTGTTGTATTTGAGAACCAGAATCAGCCCCTAAGAGGTATTGCATTACTGATTGTTTATATTGCATAGAAGTTAGTAGTGGCGTGTCTTTGGTGCTTCTTTAAACATTAATTTTAAGGCGTCCTTAAAGATCAAAGGACTCCTGAAATGATATCCATATTAAGGTAAATATTTAGTAACATTCTAGATAGATACTTAAGTCATCTTTAAAACAAAATAATTAGGAATATTTCAAAGCTTGTACAGGGTGTTTACAGATCTGGCGAACGCGCCGCGCGCGCGTCTCAGAATTGGTTGGTATTTGAACTTTCGTAGTACGCAATGCGTGAGTTCGCAAAAAGCGCGCGTGTTGTTCGCGAATGGCGCGAGAGCCGAGCATCGCGGCGCGTTCGATTTCTACGCATCCTTAGGATACAAGTTTAACTTGTCTCTACGTACCTGAAAACAGCTTTTTTATTTATAAATAAACAATTACGTCTCCTCTTATTCGTCTAAGCAAACTCAGACACACCAGTTAAAGTGCAATGACAGCCATAGACATATGCTTTTGTAGTTGTAAAGATCTTTGTTAATATTTCTAGTTATTTAGTAGTAAGTGTTACCTCAAGGTAGCCAACAGGTCCGTTGAAGGGGTAGTCACCGAGCCTCCGTTCTTCATCCAAGAACTTGCCGGCCTTGCCGTTGACTGGAGGGCAGAAGAGACCATAGTTGAAGCTCTCCTTCAGCTCCTGGGGACAAATAAAATTATATTTGTACATGAACTGGTCACGCATTGCATACTATACTATCCCTTCGACATCATCATCATATGGAGTTTGTAGAGAATGTTATAAATCAATATGAGGCTTACAAAAGGAGACTACCACCATGTGAATGTCGAGGTAATCCGGCTCCTCGACAACACGGACATAAGCTTTTGAGTTAGTGCAGTGATAGTATGTATAGCTCTCATGCTATTTTCGAAGACTTGTAAACAATGTGTCTTTCCCTTAACATTATTAGTGACACTAAGAAAAGTGGAGGACACGTTCTTAATTATAACTTATCAGCTATAACATTTATTAGATTAGGTCAAATTTAATTACTCATTAGTCTAGATTGTAGTATTCTTAAGGTAATTATTTAGGTCTTAGACATATTATAAAAAAAAGATATATCCTTATCAGCCATTTGACGCCACAGCGAATGCGCTGTGTCAAATGTGTTTGCATTTATTGGCTTTCCGCAACGTTGAATAAGTCGTCAGTCCATCGGGTGGCTGGACGATGCTACGCATACGTTAGTACGCTAAGCGTTGTGTTGGCTGACTCTCGGCGGCAGGTTATTGTACTATGCCACTAAGCGCTGTGGTGTGGGCGATGTTTATGCATTGTATTGCTACATTGTACGCTACAGGCGTACTGTCAGTATAGTGCGTAGGAACACAGTCTGTGTTTACGTTTACACTGGGCCGACTTTTGGTGTGAACACGGCATTAAGGCGCAAGTCCACTGCAGCTGCTGTCGAGCGTGACGGCAACACACACAGTGTTATTGTCATGATTTCGGTTGACGGTTGGTGGACAAACATCCTTATGGGCCATCATAAGCTTCCATACTAACTTCAAGAATATTATCTTACCTATTTAGAAACACGAATCATCATAATCATCATATCAGCCTATTGCATACACAAATAATGTAATCAAATTACAAATGAATGTTATCTATCAAATTACGAATATGAGCTCAATTGCTTTAGGCTTTATCAAACTACTATAACACTTACAATAAATGCGCTTTGCGAAATTCAAATTACCCTCTGCGCCGTGAAGTTGATTGATTATGACATTCTCCATAACTTCAAGACATATTCGCACGAACTTTTATAGACGCAGTATATTTCACACTGTAAATAATAACGTAATTGGTCCTGAAGGGTTATCTATCACTTAATTACTGTGTTAGCGAGTTAACATATTACTTAAGTGCGCACTTAAGCCCATAAATCTTGGAAGGCAATAAGCAATTAAAAGTACAGTCGTTTTCGAGAGCAAATATAAAAAAGGTGCTTTAAAATATGGTGCAGTTTAGTTAATCTGTCAGTTTACGTGGTACTTGTTCAGACTTCAGCTAAATATCTGAGCAGATAGTTGGAGCTATCAGCTGGGATATTTACGGCGTAATAATTTATACTAATAAAAGGTGCCGAGTGCTGACGATCTCTGCGATTTTTCAGATAGAGCGGCATCCAATTAACTTTAGAAAATTATAGAGGGCTTCAATGTTCTTGTAGAAAATGGCCGTCATATCCGCCGCATACCTTTATTTTTATTGCAGAATCTTTGTATTGTTTCATGGTCAGATAAGTAACATTGAAATTATTCTAAAATTTTCCGAGATAATATCGATTGGGGTTCTTTATTGTTATGGTTTCGAACGAATGTAAAAACGGAAATCATAAAGGACCACTCTCGTGTGTCTGTCTGTCCATCTATTACGTTTACTGCAAATATAAAAATTAAGTTGAAATTTAGTACACGGAAGTTTAACGTAAATAAATTAATTTCGAATATTGTGGTTACTGTGAGGGGCAAATTAGAAAATAAAAATCAAAGTTTTGCAAAATGTACCTACTGTGTGACGGTGTAATACATCAAATAGAAAGGGACGTCCACTGCTGAACATAGGCCTTCCCTAGTGACTTCCAGAGGCCTATATGCTTAGCAGTAACAGTCCTATGGCTGAATTGATTATGACGATGAAAGTAGTTTTAATGTGATTTAGGAAATTGATGAACATTGAACATTTATTATTTGTACCTTCGAAACTACCAAACTTATTTTTTTAAGATAAAGTACATAAATGGTTTTAAAAATATCGGTTACAGGCAAACTTATAAGAAGTATGGAACTTTATTAAATTGCAGTTGCCCGGTTTTATTTAGAGTTAAGAACATCAAGAATAGTAAATTAATTTTATAAAAAAAAATAAAAACCGACTTCAACAAACTAAAACGCTAAAAAGAATCTTACACTTAAGTACCTAATCAATTACCTTTGGAGTCGTTGCAAACAAAAACATAGAATCTCTCATCGACTGACATTATTTCATCTATTTTAGTGATAAATCCTAAAACTAATCTTACGAGTGCAAACATAATTTAAATGCTAAACACCGATTTCATTTCCTATTTTTCCACCCTTAGGGGTGATTTTTTTTCCAAAAATGTTTGATTATAGTATCTTTGAAGTGTAAGCTATTCATTAAAAAAAGAATCATCAAAATCGGTCCACATTTGGCAAAGATATTAGGTAAGATAGATACTAAAATCAGTTGGCGTGGTACGGAGTTCATGCAATGTTTGATGATTTTGTTATAGATCCCATCATCAGAATTCAACCAAATTTATATGGGACCATTCTGAAAGTATGACCTTTCAAACAAAAAAATAATTATCGAAATCGGTCAACGCAGTAACGAATCATCGCTAAACATACATAAAAAAATAAAAAAAAGATACCGACGAATTGAGAACCTCCTCCTTTTTTGAAGTCAGTTAAAAAACAAATAGTAACGAAGTTCATTTCTCTGCTAACATGTTTTGCACCGCAAAGCCGTTTTGTTTTTGTTTATTCTTATTGTGTCTATCGGAACATAGAGCAGACAATGACATGTCAACGTACTATAATGGAATGGACGACGACGCGGACCCAAGTTTACAAATAAAACGATGGAGCCACCCACGCGTCCGTCCGATATCGCACATTGTAAACCTGTACTTGATCTAATAAATAGCTTGCTTGATAATACTAAATCTAGTGACTGGATAATCCTGGATTCCCAGATTAATCTGCCATAAATATCTCTTGCTTTTTTGATTTGTTTGAATTGAAGTTCAATTTTAACTGATCAAACATAAGGAAACGAGATACAATAGAAATTACATTGTTATGCGGTCTCATGAGACCGCTTGGATGTTAACGGGTTTATTTTGAATCGCATAATCTAAATTGTCACATGGACAGCTAGATCATGATGTAGAGGTAATTCCGCCAACGGCCAACGACTGGTTGTGATCAAGATCGATACACAGAGACCACGATTAATGGAGCAGGCCCCTGACACTCAAGCAACGGCCGCGCAAATGACTGCAGTCGTATATGACTTCCTCAACGATGCTCAACTTAATTACGACGTCTTTACCACTTGTAGAAATGTTTAGTTTAGACGAAGTAATTATTTGATGATTAATAAAAATACAGAAGGTTATGCGCGATCGAAATCGCATCGATCGATCGATCGAAGATTGAACATTTTTATGGCATGGATTTGACCTAGTACAGGAATTATAGATGTAAATAAATATACGCTAGATAACACACATAGTCTTACGTTACGTTACGAGGTACCAGAGAGTTTATATTTCTGGGACGACCTAGACCTACAGTTATAAAGTGTCCGTCACGTTATAAATGTCTGACCAATATGACTGAGCAAATTGGACATATTCTCAATGTGACCGGACATTTTGGACATTTATTGTCACTAACGTCACAATCAATTCTATTGACAAGGTATGAAAAAAAAATGGTTACAAATAAGTAATGATTTGCAGAGTCAATTAGAGCAACTCCAACAACAGTTGCAAACTTTAATGGAGCAAAAACTCAATGATAAAGAAGTCCCTTCAAAAAGCTCTCCCCAACCTGTGGAATATACCACTGACGAAGAAGAGCTAGCCAAGGAAACTGAGTGGATAAGAGTAAAATCTCGCAAAAAACGAAAATTGAATACTTCTCCCACTCAAATTCAGGAAGAACCCCTTAATTGTCTCGAAGAGAATAAAAAGGTAAAAATAAAGAAAATTCCTTCACCGCCACCAATAATAGTAGATGGTGTTAAAAATTATCAGGTTTTCTTTGATATCCTGTCCGAGAAACTGCCAAAAGACTCATTTACTATAAAAATGTTAAAAGGTGAAAGTGTTAAAGTAAACACGAAAAATGAAGAAGAGTACAGGGCTGCTCTTGGTGTTATGGACGAAAATAAAATTCTATGGCACTCTTTCGAAAACAAACAAGAAAGACCCATAAGAGTAATGGCAAAGAAACTTCACTTCACGTGTGAACCAGCCAGAGTCATAGAAGATCTTAAGAACAAAGGCTTCAAAATCGAAGATGCTGTTAACAAGTTGCGGTGGAAAAATAAGGAACCACTCAATATGTTTATGCTCACATTCAGCAACACTGAAGATATTGATAAAATATATCGCATTAAGTCCATATTAGGGTGTAAAGTAGAAATACACCCATGGAAAAGTACAAACCTTGTCCCCCAATGTAAACGATGCCAGGCGTATGGTCATACCCAAAAATATTGCGCAAAAGAACCAAGGTGTGTAAAGTGCACTGGAAAACATCTTACTCAAGACTGTAAAAAACCTGCAGAAGAGAAGCCAAAATGTGTGCATTGCGGTGAACAACATCCTGCCAATTATAGAGGATGTGTAGTAGCTAAGGAGATGCAGAGCATTAAACGAAAGAATACAAAAATTGTTGTTAAAGTCCGTCAGGCACCACAATCATCAAACGACAAAGTTATTGTAGCTCCAACAAACACCGTAAGTAAAAAAATCACCTATGCACAAGTAACATCTAATAAAACCCTGAACGTACATAATGATGATGCAAATGTACCTACTGGTAGTGATGCAAAATTAGATCAGATCCTAAAATATATGTCTTCATTCGATGAACGACTAAAAAAACTGGAAAATAATGCTAAAACTGCTCCATCTAAACCAAAAAAATGAGTAACAACTTAAAAATTATGGCTTGGAATGCTAATGGACTACTCAAAGACCAAAATGAGTTACAAGTAGTCCTAGACACACAAAACATTGACATATGCCTTGTATCAGAAACGCATTTCACTAAACAATCGCATATTACATTCAAAGGATATGACGTTTATCATGCACTGCACCCCAACAACCGCGCTAGAGGTGGAAGTGCCGTTATTGTAAAGAATAATCTAAGTCATTATGAAAAGTTCAAATTCGAAGAGCAAGCGATTCAATCTGTTGCCATCAACATCGAAACGAAACGATACTCATTTACAATAGCTTCAATTTATTGCCCACCAAAACATTCGATAAAAACGAAGCAATACATAGAATTCTTACAAAATTTCGGTAATAAGTTCATCATAGGAGGTGACTTCAACGCAAAGAACATACATTGGGGCTCTAGACTAACTACTACTAAAGGTAAAGAACTCTTGAGTGCCATAAAAGAATTGAAATGTAAAACATTATCTACTGGAAAGCCTACGTATTGGCCTACTGATCGAAATAAAATTCCTGATTTAATAGATTTTTTTATCTACAAAAATATATCAAGTAATTACTTGCAAATAGAAAGCAGCTATGATATGAGTTCAGACCATTCTCCAATATTATTAACGTTAAGTGAAACTATTATGCTTAAGGAAATAAATGTAAGACTAGTAAATAAAAACACAGACTGGAATAGTTTCAAAATTGAGTTGGATAGTTTAATAGATCTCAAAGTGCCATTAAAAACTCCAGAGCAGTTAGACTTTGAAGTTGAAAATTTTATATTAAAAATTCAGCAGTCAGCCTGGCAGAATACTCCTGAATCCATAAGAAAGATTAGGGGTCCAACATACCCCAGAGAAATTAAACAACTCATTGCTGACAAGCGTCGACAGAGGAAAAAATGGCACCAAACCAGATCTCCCGAAGACAAACGTATAGTAAATATGCTTACGAAAAAACTCAAACGCAAAATACAATTATTTAATAATACTATTAGTAAAGAATTGATTGAGCAACTGACCAGTGATCGTAGTACAGACTACTCCTTATGGAAGGTGACAAAGCAAATGGACAAACCAGTAAAGGCTATTCCTCCAATTAGAGAAATTGATGGCAAGTGGGCTATTAATAAAGAACAAAAGGCCAAAAGATTTGCTCAACACCTGGAAAGTATTTTCCAGCCAAACGAGAGTGACACTAGTACAACTTTATTATTAAATGAACTATCCGAAGAAAGCTTAGAAATTAAATTAGTAACGCCTAGAGAAGTACATACTGAAATCAAGACTAACATCAACCCGAAAAAATCTCCTGGGTATGACCTAATCACAGGAGAAGTTCTTAAAAACCTACCACGTAAGGCAATCGTGAAACTCACTACGCTCATAAACGCTGCTTTCAGACTAAAGTATGTCCCAGATCTGTGGAAAGTTGCGGAAGTCATAATGATTCCTAAACCTGGAAAGCCACCACACGAAGCAGCATCGTACAGACCTATATCACTACTTCCGATCATGTCAAAACTTTTTGAAAAACTATTACTTAAAAGACTAAAACTGATTATACAGAAAAAAAAACTTATTCCCGATCATCAGTTTGGATTTAGGGAAAAGCATTCCACAATAGATCAAGTCCATAGAATAGTTAATACTATAGAGAAAACTTTGGAAGATAGAAAAGTATGCACCACTATATTTCTAGACGTCGCACAAGCTTTTGATAAAGTGTGGCATGAAGGTCTAATATATAAACTTAGCAAAATGCTACCAAAGCAGTTTACAGCAATACTAGAGTCATATATAACAAACCGAGTGTTTAGAATAAGACAAGAAGATACTTATTCTGAACTAAAACAAATAAATGCTGGTGTACCACAGGGTAGTGTATTAGGTCCGGTCCTGTACCTTCTCTATACCTGTGATATTCCTGAAATAGAAAACAGCACAATTGCCACGTTTGCTGATGATACTGCCATTATGACCATAGGAGAGAGTCACAAAGCAGCAACAGAGCATGCTCAAACTGTCATTAACCGAGTATATGATTGGACAAAACAATGGCGAATCAAGCTCAATGAGACTAAGTCAGTTCATATTGACTTTACAAATAAAACCCCAAAGTACCACCCGGTGTTAATTAATGGCCAAAAAATACCACATGAAAATACTGCAAAGTATTTGGGCATGACCCTCGACACAAAGCTTCGCTGGAAAGCTCACGTCAAGAAAAAAAGGGCCGAGCTAGAGATTCGCTACAAAAAGTTATATTGGCTGTTGGGGAGGCACTCCTCCCTGTCAATACAAAATAAACTTACTTTGTATAAACAGGTTCTTATGCCAGTATGGACCTATGGTATACAGCTGTGGGGCTGTACCAAACAAAGCAACTCTCAAATCATACAACGCTTCCAAAACAAAGTACTTAGGGACATCGTAAGGGCACCTTGGTATATAAGAAATGACAATCTCCACCGGGACCTTCAAATGGAGTTTGTAGATAATGTTATAAAAAAGTATGCAGAAGCTCACGAAAAGAGACTTCATCACCATGTGAATGTCGAGGCAATCCAGCTCCTCGATAGCACGGACATAGTGAGAAGACTTAAAAGAACAAAACCTTTTGAGTTAGTGCAGTGATAGTGTGTATAGCTCTCTGCTATTTTTAAAGACTTGTGAACAATGTGTCTTCCCCTTAATATTATTAGTGACAATAAGAAAAGTGTTAATGGACACGTTCTTAGCTATAACTTATCAACTATACTTAGATTAGGTCAAAATTAAATTACTCATTAGTCTAGTTAGGCTAGATTGTAATATTCTTAAGGTTTATTGTATAACTTAGGCCTTAGACAGATCATAAAAAAAAAAAAAAAAAAAAAAAAAAAAAAAAAAAAAAACTATAAGAAAGACAGGCTTTAGTAGGTAGTGATGATCTATAGCGAAATGAAATTTCTAAAATTAATTTATCTTACTGCACGAACAAGCTAAAAAGCGTCGTATCGTTACGCGAATATTTTTTTTCAGTTTAATCCAGATCCAATTACATGTTTTATTGTATGTTTTTATTGTCAAATACTTAACATTTAAGAGTTACTTTAGTGGAATTCTTCTTTTATTTTTCGTGACAATAAATGTCAAATGTGACCAAGCATTTATCATAAATGACGGACGCTTATAGCATATGACGGTCAATTTACAACTCTACCCAGACCACAAAAATACTAGGTAAATCGATTTTAATAAAATTGGTTACCTACGGAGAAAGTTAAGCCTGTGGAAGCCTATGGAAGGACAATAAGGACATAGGCTCCTTTTATTTGAGCCAATTAAGAAAAGTTCGTTTTTTATTTTGAGCAGAAGTATAAATGAAACCCCCGACTCTTTGCGTTCAAGGCGAAGTATGATAGTAGCAGATACCTAGTATTATTAAGTTAGTGCTAAACATAAAGATCTTATCTAGCACAAAAACCTAGGTAGTAAATATCTTTTGTCGCTATGCGGATCCTAGAAACAGTACCCAACTGTTCTTGTTTCAGAATCCAGTCCCATCATTCTCCAATAATGTGCTCTTACGATGGGATTACAATAGCCGTTGATCATGCTTGTAGCCACCGTTTCCGCCACTCGCAGGCCGCATATAACTAAGAGTCCACGCCGTATAAGAGCTGACTGCGACTTTTAGCATCCACGATAGAAAATGAACAGGCCACAATCTAACAATTACCTAAAAAGGTGCAACAAAGCGATTCAGTCGCGATAGCTAGCGATCGATCGCCTAAAGTCGACTAAATGCGATGCAGCATCTATCTATGTCGCCAATCGCCGATCGCGGATGCAAAGTCGCAATGAGACAGGCTCTAAGACGCATTCAGCGACTAAATTGAAATCGTTGCAATAACTATTTTAGTTTTACGCAGCAAAAAAAACTGGTATGCTTTTTGCATTGATTTTTAAAATCGGTATTGAATTGCTGCAAACGGATCGTAAATAAAAAAGCTATACAGTGTCATATTCTGTCATCTCAGCCAACCAAAATGTCATGTTCTGACATCTCTACTAGTAGAAATCGAAAAACAAGCGGACAGGACCACTAGAGCAGAATTCACGGAATGAATTTTGAAAAATAGTGGTTTTAGGTATTCGCATGCGAATCTTGCTATTTCTTATTCGAGTTGGCATTCGCATGATTAAAAAATACGTCTCTAGAGTTGGTTTCAAGTTGCCGATCGCTTATGCCATCGTAGTTGGAGTACCTAACGAATGTGACCGCGCTCCGCGTCGGCCGACATTACTTGTGGTAGGTTCTATGATGGAGGGTGTTAGGAAATTGTGCCGTTAAGATGCGGCCATTGTAGGTGCTTGGAGGCAATTGAATTTAGGAGTGCGGACACAAACGTGTTAACCAACGGTTTATATGTTAAATTGCGGAAGCGAGAACTGAGTATTGAAAATAATGCAAGTTCCATAAATTGTTACATTGTACACCATTGTGCCGTGTGGGGACGGCCGTAAAGAATTCACTTCCCCACCGCCAATAGGAGGCGTGTCGTAAGAGGCGACTAATTCCTGTGCACGAGACAGGCAGCAGCGTCTACGTGAGAAATTTTATAATAACTGCACTCACCAACCCGCCTGCCAAGCCCGAGTATTGGTAATCCCCCCCGTGATAAGTGATTGGGGGAGGCCTTTGTTCAGCAGTGGACATCCTATGGCTGAAATGATGATGATACCATTTAAATCATGACACCGCTATAAAAATTTACACTCTATCTCTCTTACATCTGTTGGGTAAAAAACGTATGTATTTCTCACAAATCTAAGTTAACAAAATACATTTCTCAACCCCGTATTTGAACCTAAAGCTCTAAAACCAAATAGTTATCTACCCGTTATAAGTTTATAGACATAGGTTCGACATTTTATCGACTCTCCGAAGAGTTGTCTGAGATAAACTCAAAAGTTTTTATAACAAGTACAATTTTGATCTGTAATAAAGAGCTCGGAAGTGAAACTGGTAATAAAAGTGTAGAGCTGTGATTTGGTACTGAAATGTCGCCACAGATGGGATATAATTTTTTTTAGTAGTAAGGAACCAATATTTCTGGAGTTAGGGTTCGCTCGCGCGACGCGGCGGGAATCCGCCGGTGTAATATCGCCGGGAATATGGGAAATATTACAGGGAGCTTATTCGGGAGGATTAAATGCCACATCCCCCGAGAACCGTCATATCTGAAGTTTTAAATCTTATCTCGGGCTGAGATTGGAGACGAAACGAACAATTTTTCATGTGAATATTTTACCAGTTTTGGCTACGATTTTCAACTACAGTTGGGAACAAGTTAAAAAAACCGGCCAAGTGCGAATTGGACTCGCGCACCGAGGATTCCGTACAAATCTGTAGGTATATAAGTAAAAGTTCACCCAAGCTTAAAGGTTATAGACCCGAGTTCTTGATATAAATTTGCGCGTTCATGAGGAAAGGGGTAGTAAGATTAAAATTATTAAAGATATTTTGTTATTTATTTAGAAAGATGTAAGTAAAAATTTACGGTTTTCGCAATTTTTTCCTTTATCTGTGCTATAAGACGTTGTTTCGTACCAAATTTCAAGATTCTGAGTTCACGGGAAGTACCCTGTAGGCTGTATCTTTTGATTGCGTTAGCTTAGAAGTTTGTTTTTTTAAAGCTCCAAGGGACAGTAGACCTGAGTATTTGATATAAATTCCAGCTTGATACCTCCACGCGTCCTGAGAAAAAGGGTCTTGACAGACAGACAGACGGACAACAAAGTGATCCTATAAGGGTTCCGTTTTTTCCTTTCGAGGTACGGAACCCTAGAAAAGGGTCAATGTTCCCAATTCCCATACAACCTGTTGTAGGTTGGCCTTTCGGTAATTTAGTATGGGAAAGATTTTTTTTGCGATTTCGATGTAGGTTTCAATAAAATCATAAAATCAATTAAGCAATAAAATCACTCTTTATAAGTGAATCAATAATATAAAGTCGTATGATTATAAATGAATTAGTTGTTTTTTGTCAAGATCACGCCATTCAACTACTATGACCTACCTACAATTTTCTACCGACGGTGTACCTAGAAATCGGAATTCGCCTGCGGATCTTGCGATTTCGTATTCGGATTGGAATTCGCATGATTCAAAAATACGTCTCCTGGAGACGTATTTTTGAAGCATTAGAAATGAATCTCAAATTCGAACACGAAAATAATTCGTGTATGAAATTCATTTCTATTGCTTACGATTTTACGCATTTTTGAATCACTCGAAATAGGTGTTACTATTAAATTGAAATCTTGTAACTATTTTTGTTTCACGCAGAAAATATTATAAACCATAAAGCAAAAACTCATTAACGAACGTAAATAAAAAGTTATGTCAAATTTCTGTCAAACATACGTTTACTTGTCAATGTAATTGTTCCGTAATTTCTACTAGTAGAAAACAAAAACGAGTGGTCGTTGCAGAATTTATGGAATGTATTTTCAAAAATAGTGATTTTAGGAATTCGCATGCGAATCTTGCGATTTCGTATTGGTTGGAATTAGCATGATTCAAAAATACGTCTCCTGTTGCTTCTTTAAATTTATTTAGGTAGGACACGAAGATCTAAAGTCATATTATTTAATAAAAACTTCAAAGGACTCAAATATAATCGTAATAATCAGTATATTCTTTACCATTGAAAACCCAGACCTAAGCAACAGCATTCTTGATCCCGCTCGTTCTAATAGTGTTCCATGATATATGAAACGCCAGAAAAGATTGTATGAAACGTCCAGTGATAAATTGAGTTGCCACTTCAGAGTTCAGCCGGCCATCCATTTGTATGGATCAAGCTGTTCCTATAAACTATTAAGCTGTTTGTGCTCTTGCTGATTGAACCTTTAATTAAACCTTCATATCTAATGGCTTTCGAGATAAATTAATTGTGGCTTAGGTGTATTAGGGACGTAGGTACTTTTTGTGTTTATTTCAAGGTATTTATGTAATGTATTTTATTAAACAATCGCTTTGGGTATTACAGACTAAATTAGTTTAGAAAACTTTTTGAATAAACTAAATATAAGTAAATAAATATTGGACAACATCAGATACATTGCTCTGATCCTATGGTAAGTAGCTAAAGCACTTGTGTTACAGAAATCAGAAATAAGTAAAAAATACTTACGCTTGGTTTTGAAGTAAGGTATTAAAATCCTTGTGTTAACAAGGTACAGTCAACGGCAGGTCAACCTGCCCAAAAATATAAAGGTCATTGTACCGATTTTCAACTTTAAGTCCTATTTGAAGAGATCAATATCAATCGAGAAAATTTTACATTTTGTGGTAGGTTGACGAGCTGTTGTCTGTACCTTGTAAACACAAGGATTTTAATACCTTACTTCAAAACCAAGCGTAAGTATTTTTTACTTATTTCTGATTTCTGTAACACAAGTGCTTAAGCTACTTACCATAGGATCAGAGCAATGTATCTGATGTTGTCCAATATTTATTTACTTATTATATATATATTTACCAGACAAGTTTTTATTGTCATGGGTGTTTTATCCTTACCAGACCACCTAGATAAAAGCCAATTTAGAAAAGTTCGTCTCCTAAATTGACCGAAACGTCAATCGAACGAAAAACCCAACATAACTTTAACATTAAGCTAAAGATATTTTGATTCCAATAAAGCATTTTGAAATTATTAATTTACGTCTTGTTCAAAAACTATTATGAGAGGTTCCTTTTGCGTAAAGGTTTTTAATCAATCTACCAAAGTTATTTGTTAAACAAAAGTAGGGTAACATCTATCTATAATTCCTGAAACAAACAAACTGTGACTATAGTTAGACTGGGCAATCGCAGCGAATAGAAATGATTGTGTTAATGCGATGTCGCGGTCGTTGTAGCAGAGTCGAGTAGTAATATCGAATGAAATGCTGCTGTTCTTAAAATATTGTGTGTAATATGCTGTAAAAATTGATACAAATTTTGACCCACATGTTGCGTTTCAAAGGTTCGAGTCTGAGAAGGGGATCAAATTATAACGCATATTCATTATAGGTAACGCGGTGTTGCAATGTAAAAATATTGAGAATAACGTTTCATGCGAAGGTTAGGTCTCCATATGGCGTTAGTAGGGCATCAAAAATACTTGATACGAAGCCTTATGCAACACTATTAGCACTTATTAACAAGACCGGTGCTGGCCCACGTGTATCGTTTGTCACACTCGACAACTGTACCGCGAGTTTGCATACAATGGTCTGTCGCCATCAGGGTTGCCTCTCAAGTTACGTCAGCAAATTACATCTAAAAGTAACGGATTATTTATCATCAACATCATCATTTCAGCCATGACGTCTGCTGCTGAACATAGGCCTCTCCCAGTGACTTCCAGGTGGCCCGGTTGAAAGCGGCCTGCATCCAGCGGCTTCCTGCAGGTCTTCAGGATTATTTATACAATGTTTTTTTACTAATACTGTAGGTGAATACCGATACGATAGTTAATATTAATTCTCCAATAAATACTTAATTATGTATTTCGAGAAACACAGTTAATTAATACCATATACGATACACACTCAAACGCACATGCGCGAGCTCAATAGCACACACACACACACAAGCGTATTCTTCACAGTACTTTAGTCATAAAGTTATTAATTGTGATGAAGAGCAGTTCTTCCTATCACGGGAAATGTTTTGCCTAAAAGGAAGTTCCCACCACTAATATGATAAAACACTAACTAACTTTTAAGATTCAGTATCATTTTTTATTTTAATAATTAAATACCTCTAGTAGTTAACCCTAGTGTTGGCGGTGGGTCGGACGGTTAGTGGGTCACTAGATTGATGCTGTCGCGATCCATCGGAGGCTTAC
Organism: Anania hortulata; assembly: GCA_963576865.1. Lineage (NCBI taxonomy): Eukaryota > Metazoa > Arthropoda > Insecta > Lepidoptera > Crambidae > Anania > Anania hortulata. Next base: position 18,436,828 of record OY756394.1, read on the forward strand.
TTCTTCTCGTGGGACCGAGATGGCGCCTTTGTACCCTGTCGCAATTACTACCAACAATAAGTACTTAGCGTTTATATAACACGCTTTTTATGACACTGAACTTGGGAAGAGGTAGTTAACTTATGAGATACCGAGCCGTCGCATGAGACCGCGTAACAATGAAATGTCTATTGTCTCAATTTCCTTAGCTGAGGGTTTAGACAGTTTATTCCGACGGTGAATTCACAACCGGTCTGTCTTTATGTTTTGCATTTTAAAAAATATATATTTAAAGCACATTGAGTGGAAGATTTGAACCGTAATTAATTAAGCTTCATGTGTTATAGTTTTATTTGTAAACAAACGAGGCGACTTGCAGAGGGAAGCAATCAATTTATAGCGGTCCGCGTGGCTCGGCCGGTAATTGATGAACGGCGCGGGCCGCCCGCCCGTGCTGCCTTTACTTTACAAAGTTAGCAAGTAATAAAAAAGCACTCAACTGAGGGAATATTTTTAAAAATATGAAACATAGCTAAACAATGGTTACGAAATTCGCTGCAATTTTAGATATTAAATTGCATTAGTGACAGTATTACATAACTCTAATTGACACAGACATTATTTTTAAATTTTTCGTTAGTCATTCATCAGACTGTTTTGCTTTGCTAGAGACTTAGAGATTCTTCCATGTTTATAGCTCTACGTTAATTTATTAGTTAAAAGGTAGTAGGTAAGCAATTGAAAGTGAAAATAACTTTATCTGTTGTGGTACACCTACCTAACTATTGGGTGAATTGACTGTATTTCATCAACCTTTATAACAGCGGTTCTCAATCTTTTTTGGTGACGGAACCCTTTTGGATAGCAAAATACTTGATGGAACCCTACAATAAAACAATGGTTTTTAAGTGTATTTTTTATTAATAAGCATAATTAGAGTACCATGTAACAGTTACTTATTACTTACTTACATAACAAGTATAATAATAAGTATAACATTGAAAAAGAAAAAAAATCTAACTAATGGGATGTATGAAACTGTTTTTTATTTTTCATCAATTGGTTGATATCAGGTTTCATAGAGGACAGTTGAAGTCTCATATCAGGTTCGGCGTCCAGTCTATTGCGGTATTTTGTTTTCGTGGCTGCATAGGTTGAGAATCCTGTTTCGCACAAATATGTTGTTGGAAACGGGAGAAGAATATTCAAAGCCATTTTGGCAAGCATTGGATATTCATTTCGGATTCTGCACCAAAAATCGTTGAGAGGCGTCGTTTTGAACAGTGACTCCATACTTGTGTCAGATGACATTTCTAAAAGAGATTCATATATCTCGTTTGACATACTTTCGGGCTTTTGTAAGTTGGGTAAAAAAGGATTATGAATCCATGAATTCAGTTTCATTTTTGTATTCTGTTCTTCAGGAAAATACTGCTCAAAAGATGCGCGCATCGAAGTGAGATATTGGACCAATTCTTCAAATACATCATCTTGAAATATTTCTGAGTTGTTATCGCCAAGAAACTCACTGAGTGACGTAAAGCTTTCTATTTCTCTATTTCCAACGCAAATAATCCAAAAATCTAATTTTCTTTTGAAGGCTGTTTTTTTGTTACAGGCCTGGAACACTGTTGTCTGTTTACCTTGCAATGATAAATTTAATTCGTTCAGTTTCTGAAAGATATCCGCCATAAAAGACAGTCGGAACAACCAAGTTTTATCATACAAACGGTCTTTCAAATTAAAAGAAGTATCTGAAAGAAACATTTGTAACTCGGCTCTAAGTTCAAATAGCCTTGTTAAAGTTTTACCCCGAGACAGCCATCGCACTTCTGTATGGAGCAGCAGTGTTTTATGTGTGCTGCCATCATCACACAATAATGAGAACAATCGGGATTGTAGTGGTCGTGATTTGATAAAATTAATTATTTTTACCGCTTCATCCATAACTAATTTTAGATTGGACGGCATTTGCTTCATCGCAAGTGCTTGTCTATGCAGGATACAATGGCTGGAACTACAATTAGGCGCTTTATTTTTTATTCGTGACACTACTCCTGCTGTTTTACCCGTCATCGCCTTGGCCCCATCTGTACAAATGTCAATGCAATCGTTCCAACTGAGATTATTTTCCTCAAAAAATATATTTATTTTATTAAAAATTTCCTCTCCGGTAGTGTTTGTGGGTAGAGGTGAACACATAAGCATGTCTTCTTCAAAAGAACTTTCACATGGATATCTCACGATAACCAGCAAGATAGCCAGACCAGCGACATCAGTCGACTCATCCATTTGCAAGACGAATTGTGTTTTTTGTAGACGTGTAACTAGTTCTTGTTTGACGTAGCTTGCTAGATCATGAATTCGCCGTGAAACAGTATCGTTAGATAGCGGCACAGTAGAAAGATGCTTTGCAGATTTTTCATCGAGCATGCATTTTGTTATGTCTAATACACATGGTTTTATTAAATTCTCAGCGATAGTGTGCGCTTCTCCTGCTTGTGCAATGCGATAGCTAACTAAATATGATGCCTCCGTGGCCTTTTCATTGATAGTTTGGGTTACATGCATCATTGTTTTTTGACTTTCCAATAACTGTTCTTTTTTACGTACAAAAAATTCTTTATTCTTGTCTTTAGACTCGGGGTGTACAGTTTCTAAATGTCGGCGCAACTTGGCAGGTGCCATGGAACTATTAGGAAGCAGTTTACTACATAACATGCAGAGAGGTGAGCCGTTGGAATCAACAAATCCAAAACTGATATATGATTCATCATACTTCCTTTTTTTCGCCTTTGAAACCGTGGAACTTGACGTCGTTGCATCATCGTCTGGATCGGTAATTGCTGTATACTCCACGCGGACTGCTTTTGAACATTCGGCTTCGTTGGAAGATGTTGTTGCGACACGTTTAACGCCTTTAAGCCAACGTTCCATTCTTTCAGGATGGTGAGGTTAAAATAATGCACGGTCGTTACTGCGTAGAAGAGTTTAGCACTTTAGTCCAAAGAAGAAATGTACAAAACTGATACAATCAGAAAACAGCAGTAGAACAATACACAATTTTTTTCTAGCAGGTAGGTACTTATCGCTCCGAACGCTAATCGTCGACTGACTAGTGTCAAGGCTTGATCATCGCTTTTATAGTCCTAGCCTCAATCTCGAACATTCTCAAAAATACTCGAGTCGGCGTCTTTGATAAATAAAAAGCCGATATAAAAATAGAAATTCAAAAAATGTGGTGTAAGCAATCTCGACTTTACGTTTTGAAGTTAGAGCCGAAAGTCGCTTGTTCACAATTATAGCGTCTAATTTCAAAGGCGGCTTTTATCAAAGGGATTGCGCGGTCACAAGTAGGTATCGGCGGTGGCGGCATAGTAAAATTGTTCGTGAATCGTGATACGCCGCGACAGAACGGTCGACCAGAGAGAGGTGTTTTGATTTTTTTTTCTAACTTCTTGCGGAACCCCGACAGGGGTATCGCGGAACCCTAGGGTTCCGCGGAACACACTTAGAGTATGGCTGCTTTATAAGATGGTGTTTTAAAGAATACTTCAGAATACAAACCTACAATACTAGTTTGCTGCATTTTTGGACCAAGAACGGGTACAAAGCAAAGCGCTAGAAGAAAGATTACTTGCTATGTTGCTCGCACGAGTACTAAACGCAGCATGGCTTCGCAAGTGGATCAGTGGTCAAGTCAACTGATAGATGTGTTTTGTCACATCGACGTTGGTACGCGTTGCTCAAGCGACGGGTGTGGGTCAATCCTTTAGCCGACGACCGGCTGACATACAGACTTATGGTTCTCATAGTTTATTATTTATTACTTAACTTGTTTAGTGGAGGGTCGACATTTATGACGAACAAAAAGCCTTCGCGTGGAACTCGATTTAATACAAAGACGTTATTGCTTATCCTTTGTAACTTTGTTTTTCTCCCAGGATAAAAGTACCCTATGTTTTGGTGATGGCGCGATTTATAAATATTTTTGTAACTAACTGATTTTCATAATTTTTGCATATTATGAAAATCAGTTAGTTAACCCGTGGTTATGTGATTGGATAACGCTAACGTTCACATTTATGATATTCGTAGGATATACTTAGGTGTATTAGGTTATTAAACAGGGTTATTACAGAACTTTTGGTTAGACCAACGACTGTCTGGTATGCGGGTTCGCCCTGGCGGTTGCGGTTTCGAATCCCACAAGGGGCAAATATTTGTGTGATGAGCACGAGCATTTGTACTTCTGCCATGAATGTTTAAAAACATTTTTAGGTATGTTTATCTCTAATCTAGTTGCTTGTGCAATAGTATAGCATAGTCTAAATTTATTAAGCGGTATTCTATTCGATACATCCGGATATGTAGTCAGCTCATTTTCTTGCTAAGTCTCGAATGGAACGCATGAATCAGTGCAGTTTGGTCAAGCACACCCACATTCATTGAGCAGAGAAAGTATTCGATGAGTAGGATATCGCGGCCCAAACCGGAGGCATTACTCTCTTCATTACCCTCCGCCGGAGGTCTGTTCCCATAATGCCGATGTGTAATACAAAATATGCGCACCAAATTATTTAATAACATAGACCTACAAGAGTGTTTTATAAACATTAAAATAAACATATTACAGGAAGCTATTGTTTTAGTTATGAAAATATGTATCTAAGGATTTGTCAATAGCTCTACACTTCTTGTAATTTTGGAGTAGAGTTGCCGAAGAATCGAACGTTTTTATCTAACGTGCTATGCCATCGATAGGCATATTGATAGTGTATAAACATTGAAAGGTAAGTAAGAACAACAACGCTATTTGCATGATAGTGTCGAATCGCTACTACTATAATCTAAAGTTTTAGATGTTTTAATAATAATAATGAGACCTTCTACGACACAAAGTTTAACACACGTTTATTTCTTTAAAGAAATATACATTCAAAATTATTGATAACCTTTATTATGCTGTCAATATTATTGACCTTATACCTGCTAACTGTGCTGTAGAATTCTATCGAATAATTTTGAATTAATTCGATACTATCAGTAAAACTCACTCTTGCACTCTAGCCTTGCTTACGTTTACTATCGATAGACTATTTACATAGTATCGATAGTCGACGATTGATCGAAACACTATTTTAGAGATATAAGCAAAGAAAAAAGGACATTGCCAGGTAACCGAAACATCAATATCCTTGTTGGGTCGGTCGGCTAACAGACAATGCAGTAGATTATGTTTGTTCTATTTTCGATGGACACTACTGGTTTTAAAACAAACACAACTGCAACTGACAGTGCGATGTTCACAGTCTAAAACTGCAGAAGCCATAAGTGACAGTTGAGTTTGTATAGGAATTTCCCAGAATCATCATCATCATTTCAGCCATAGGATGTCCACTGCTGAAGTCTTCACTTCATCTCACTTTCTCACACTTCCACTCAGTGACTTCCAGATTGGCCGGTTGGAAGCGGCACGCAACCAGCGGCTTCCTGCAACGTGTACCAGGTCGTCTGTCCTGGAAGTCCACCTTGTAGGTGGAGGTCCTACGCTGGCCGCTGGCGCTTGCCGGTACGTGGCCTCCATTCCAGAATCTTTCTGCCCCATCGGCCGTCAGTTCTACGTGCTATGTGCCCTGCCCATTGTCACTTTAGCTTGCTAATCCTTGATTGATAATTGCCCAGAATATTGCTTGGAAAACATCTTTCTCCCAGTTTTCCCCGTTCCTTGTCGAAGTGCGTTTGAACGTGATAATAGGTGCGGCGAGCCTGGTTATTACATATGGAGTGTTTGCCGTTCTGATGGCAGCAGAGATCTGTCTCCGCAGCTCCGTAACCTTAAGACAGCGGACAAAATGGTCTGGCATTTTGGATTATGGTTACACATCCAGTGTTGTGCCGAGCCAGTGCGTGTTGGGATGGCCGTAAAGAATACACTTCCCCACCCTCAACAGAAGACCTGTCGTAAGAGACGACAATATCCTGTAGTACGAGACGAGCAGCAGCGTCTCCGTGCGAAATCTTATAAAAATCTGCGCCCGCCAACCCGCCTGCCAAGCGTGGCGAGTATTGGCAATTCCCCGATGATAAGTGATTGCCTTTGTTGGCCTTGGCCTTTGTTCAACAGTGGACGTCCTATGGCTGACATGATTATGATGATCCAGTGTTAACTAAAAGTGGCGGGTATCGTCACGATGATTTCCCTCATTAATAATTTTCACATAATTAATTAATTTACCAAAAGGCATTTTCCCACCATTATTTATGAAATACCCAGAGTTAAATGCTTGGATTCGAACAGACGACTCCCGAATGTAAGAAGAAACTCCGACCACTAAGCGGTTGTTGCTGCGGCGTCACGTTTACAGTAAACAAAATGCAACAGCCACAATTGTCAATTGGGATGAAGACACCATACACATAAATTATAAAAACGATGTCTTTAAAATAACACCCTATTTAAATTATTTTATTTATAATTATTAATAAATAGTATTGAACGATTTTTGATCGCTTTAAAATCAATGGCTATTAAGCCATTTGACTTTGTTTTGGGCAACATAAAAGTGACGTCACAATTGAGTATTCCCATACAAATGCTATAGGGATATTGCGTTTTGACAGCTCATAAAAAGTACGTCAGTTGATTGGTGGTGTCATATCCCTATTGAGTTTGCACAGGAAGTATCCAGACAATTGCTTGAAAAACATTCCAACAATGAATTCCACAAACCAATCATTGCAGATTATTTTGACGGACCGTCTCTTACCGGTGAGAGTTGAGTACCCGCTACGGAACCGGTTGGGCTGCAATGGAGATCGCGGCCTAATTGTATAACGTGTTCACGATTGTCATCGTTTACCTTTTGACAGGCGGAGGCGAAATGCTGTCTCGTATTCTCGTCTGCCAGCGAATTGAGGTTTACCACACGTATCAAGAGTTAATTCGTATCACTGACATTGATCTGATATGTTTGCCTTGGGGATTGAAGATGTAACCTTGAACACTATTTAAGTATGTAAGTATTATTATTTAGTTTTCTCGTCTTTTTAATGTCAGTACTGTGTATTAAGGCGTGTCATAAGAGGCGACTAATTCCTGTAGCACGAGACGGGCAGCAGCGTCTGCGTGTGAAATGTTATAAAAAACTGCGCTCGCTAACCCGCCTGCCAAGCGTGGCGACTACGCTTCTGATGAATGACCGCGTGGCTTTCGTAGTCTCTCTATTGACTTTATTTTCGGATATTTTAAAGTATATTTTTTCGTAACATACGATTATTAAAAATAATAACGATTAAGACGCTTCTTTATATTGTTTCCTAGATCTTATTTTTAATATTTGGCACCCCTTTGCAATGTAACCCTGTATGTAACTAGATTTATAACTAGCTAGTTGTAATGTGCTTAAGTTACCTACTTACTTTAGACAAGCAATGCGTAACAGTACTCTACAATAAAAGCCTCTCTCTAAATATGTGCAGTCGTAATTTGAAACGTCAGTAGCAAATGTCCCATAACCCGCCAATATCCGACATCGAAACATAGCTCCTAACTGCCTTAAATAATATCGGCCCAGAGTAATTCTATACAATGGATTTATAAGGCGCCTGTAACAAGGAGGCCGGTATCGTATAATAACTGTAACTGAGTTAGACGCGATGGGATTCTCTTTCTATTACAGTTTACGCATTGTTCGCTCGCTCATATCCTCTGGCTGTATAATAGTGATATTTTTTAGCGTTTCTATCGCTCAGGCCGCTTGTAGAAAGCGTCATGCGGCCGGGCCTTCCAATCGTCATAGATCGCGATATCTGCGCACGCGCTTGATAAGTCCGACAGCTGGATTTACGGCTACACGAACTATGGTACCGGTATAATGTGAATTGCCGGTCGAAAGGTCTGCTGTTCTAACTTGTTATATCTTATTTGGAATTCTTATTTGTTGTTTGAATTAGATTTTATAGCTACTTTTGTTGATTTTGCTCAGAGATAAGATTAATGTTGCGGTCCAGTAGATCCTGATGTTGTTTTTCATTATGGTTAGGCTAGACTTACAGCTGGTCGTAAAAAGAGTGATCAAACTAAAAAAATCCCCTTAAATTTTTATATGACCTATTACCTAACAAGCTATTAAATTATATAGACATCAATAGAAATTAGTATGACTTCTAATTTTATTTAAAATTAATCTGGGGTTCTTCAAACAGTATTACTCCAAACTTGTTTTGTTTTTTTATGTATAGTTAGTTTGATTTAGAAACACACTGACTACCTACCTACCTAACTAAGGTACTGATTAGCGTTGATGATGAGTCCTCTGCTAAAATAATGGCTGAAAGTATGACAAGTATGATAAGTGTGAAAATAATACAACGATATTCACAGTTAATTTACCACAAGGCATTGAAGCATTCTAAATGTTTTAAAAATTATGTCATTTGCCAACCAACCTGCCGACCCGTCGCCCGATTACAGCATAGATTTATGTTTTGTATTGAAAAACATGTTGCAAGGCACTCAGCATTAAAAGTGAACATAAAATGTTTAAATGTCGACTTCACTTATGCTGATACATTCAGTGCTTTTTGTAAGCCGGACGTGGTGTATTCGCACAGAAAGGCATTAGCTTTGGCTGTCGGGCGGGCACATCCTTATTTGCCAAGTTGTCACCGGCCGATGGCCAATATTCCCCCCGGACATGTTAGGGGTTGGACCAAGTCTGGAAAGCGGGTCTTATAATACAAAAACACCATGACCCCTTTTTCACTCCACCATTATTGTTACAAGGTTAGGTGGCATATATTTTAGCTTTAGTTTCTAAGCAGGAATACTCCACATTGAGTTTCCAGTGCCTCATCACGGATTTGGCAGACGAGATTTCGGCTATCGTCGACCCGACCATATATCTTTTGGGGAGAACTGGGATCTATGTTGACCGGAGATATTTTATCGTCGGTCTTTCTGCCGGCCACGCTGTGAACTTAGGTGGAAAAATGAGGTTTAGAAGTTACTTCTACTCTTCTTGAAGACACGAACTTGACGGGCTATCGCTGAATTAGAGTTGGAGGTAAGAGTGGTACTGTAAGTTGAGTCAGCACTCAGTGATATGCTAGATATTAAGAAATTTTACTCGGTTTCATTCCATCCCGAATAACACTTTTTTTTACAAGACCTCTTCATCCAGTGTGACCGTGTCATCCAGTGCCGAAGGTTGGAGATCATGATAGCAATCTTTACTTTATCTAATGCTGCCCTGAACCGGGAGCCGGGTCATCCAGTGCCGAAGGTTGGAGATCATGATAGCAATCTTTACTTTATCTAATGCTGTTCTGAACTGGGAGCTCGTGCTAAGTCCAGTAACCACCAAACCTGGTCTTAAGTCCGAACCATTGTTTGAGATTCAAAAACAAATGATAAAATAAATAAAATCAATTTATTTCTGTAAATAGGCCTAAATTAAGCATTTTTTTTACCTTACTACTGTTTCGGGACAATTATTATGGGCTAAAAAAAGGCAAAAAAACCTCAATCGCTTCAGTGTTTCGCTTAGTTCCTTCGCAGGTTCTCTTCAGTAATTAGCGCGTCCCTACCGGCAGTGTCCGAGGCACCGGAAACTTGTAACTGCGAACGTTACAACGTTTCTAGGACGCCGGGATGGTGCTTCCTGCAGTCAGCTACGACTCAATTACGCATAAATATGTATTGGGGTGGTACCGTTGAGTGGAAGCAGGATGATATTTTCCTATGTTATTGAGTTTATGCAAAGTTTTGTGTACATAAATAGGTTATAATTGACCGAAGGCTATTTCTATTAATACACGCATGCATAAATAAGTCCGTATAATGTGCGTATAAATAAATAAAAATTAAACAACATCGCTATATCAGTTTGTTTAAACATCAACTTTTTCATGAATATAACTACAAGTTGCAGAATAGAATGGTATCTTATTTGATTTAAACATCTTGTTGGAGATCTAAGATCTTGTTTATTCTTCTTTTGTAGACTAAAGTAACGTCGTAAAGATCTCAATCGTTACAAAATACACTGACAAAGAGCATTAAAAACTATGATTGGTTTATTGGATATAAATGGCAAGCAAAAACGGCATATAATTCTTCGTGTTCGATTTATTAGTACAAAAAGAAACTAAACTAAAATAAGGGAAGTGTATACATTTACAAAAGCTACAAACACAATTTAAAATAACTTCAGGGTATGTTTAATTAAGGGAAAGAAAATGCCTCCAAAAATGATCATAACATAAAGAATTCAGGGAAGGGTCAGGTGGTAAACGTATCGTGCTGAATGTTTGATGCGCACGCGTTTGGCCCGAGGCTGCGCTGCAATATTCATGTAAGGAGTTATATTTAGGCCGGACGCGCTCGCTTGCGGCGACTAAAGGGGTATGGGCACAAAACACCCGAGTAAAAGAAGTTAACCTTTCTAAAATGCGCACACAGCATCGCACACAGACAGACTTTAATTCAGTTTTGAACCCTTAGCGCGAACCCGATTACCGCTTGATCGATTAACGTTTCGTTTATTAATAGACTTTTTGGTATGCAATCACCAAGTTTGATAGCAAAGTAACTCAGCATCAATAATACCGAGCGTTTGAAAGTCAGTTACCTAGCTACGTAATAGGAAAAGTTATATGCTAAGTAATGGCAGTAATATATTATTTTGGTCTGTAGTAACTGTAATAATTTGAAGGAATACCATTAAGTTATATTAAGTTGTTAAATTTAATTACTTAACTAATGATGAGACTCAAAATTGTACCTTTTAGAAGCGGTAAAGTAAAGTATGCCTATAAAGTCCCACTGCAGGGCACAGGCCTTACCTCAACTATGAGGTGGTTTGGACCATAGTCCACTACGCGGGCCCAGTGTGGATTAGCGTTGTAAGGCCAGTGACAAAACCTTACTGTCAGATGTAATCAAGTCGCCTTAGAACCTCTAACTAGGCTTAACGACTAGTATTAAGCAATATCAACCGAGAACAACTTTTAACGTGCCTTCCGAAGCACGGAGATGCTTGTGATAAATGTCATTAAATACGGTCAGAATGGTCACCCATCCATTCACAACCGCGGCGTGTGTGGTTTCTTTATTACGGTCAATCCCGGTTGCGTCCAAAGCCGTTGCTTTGGAGCCCAGGGTCCGCTTTCCTTGATTTACTCCTCCACTTCGCGCGGTCTTGACCGTCTCTAGCTGTGAGATCATCATCATCAGTCGTGTGTGGTTTGTCTTTGTTAATCACTACCAAAGCGCTGCCGTCACTGAGCTAAAGCACCTCTAAGCGAAGCGGAATAATAAGAATAGGCTAGTTTCCTGGGTCAAAAAATGATTATTCTATTTAGTCCGTCAGTTAGATTATTAAAAATTATTGGACCCATATTTCGTCTTTTGTCCATCAATCAAAAAATGACGAAGATAAATCGCATCAAAGTTTGGGAGTGACGTCACGTCTTACTAAAAGTGTCGCAAAGCGTGACGTTACGCGGAACTTTAACGGGCTATATCTTCATCATTTTTTGTTTGATTGAGAAAATTTTGCACAATATTTTCTGTTGATCCAACTGACAGACTACTTAGTTTTTTTTTGGAAACTAGCCCATTATTGGTCTAAAACGCAGCACATATAGCGTGCGGCCGGCCTAACATGTTCTGTGTTAATTCCCTTATACCATATACGGAAATGCTAATAGTAACGCACTAGTGTTTATCTTCTGTCCGGTCGGCTTCCGTATTTACTTTTTGTTTTCCTTTTCTATGTTTTTGTTGCGTAATTACGTTGTCTTGCAGCAGTTGATGGGGAAGTTGCAAAATTGATGTAATTGTGCTCACCTCGGCGCTCATTCACCCGCCCCTGTACCGGGACACACCACTGTGTTTGAGCACTGACTAGTATCGTTTTCTCATTTTGTTGGTCTCATGATAAATAATCTTGCTGATATCCATGTTTTTTTATATTCGCCAGACGATATGCCAATTATCATGATCTTGAAGTAAGGAACTAACACACTTTTGCTACGAGGTACTAAGAAAATTAAGATTTTTGCTTGTGGCGTCTCTCAGTACAATAAGACTTGAGCCTAACCTAATTTTTAAAAAAATAACTAAATTGACCCAAACCGGGATCCATTGCGTTCAAGGCAATTTACGGTCTCTATTCTATTTGTCATCAATCAAGTTTCAGTTAAGGCGGCTTGATTAAATTTAGCAGTATGATTTAGTCATCTTATAACAACCCCTCCAGCAATCCGCACTGGGCACGCTAGATGGAGAATGGCCCAAATCACCTCATAGTTGAGGTGTGCCCTGGCAGTACTAAAACATATACTTACATTGCTCTGATCCTAAGGTAAGTAGCTACAGCACTTGTGTCATAGAAATCAAAAAACAATGACAGTACTACAACACCCAGTCCCGAGATAATATGGAAAAGTTCATTTTCTACATCGATCCGACCGGAATCGAACCCGGGACGTCAGCGACGCCAAGTCCGAAGTGTTCTTCTCTCGGCTACGGAGGCCATGGTATGTAGGCTTAGTTTTCTTTTTAAGCTCAAATGAATCAATCATCTTAGTAAGATTAATTATTGTTTGCTTGCGTGTGGTCCGCATTCAGTGTAGTCACTGCCGATGATAGTGTTGCGCAATATTGCGAATCCCGTGATTGATGCGCCACACAATCACTCGTTTCTTAAAAACGGATCTCGTTACACTCCACTTCGGTACAGAACAAATATAACAGACCACCCATTATCGTATAAATTACTGCGATGTAAGACCTTAACAACCCTGTGGATAAATATTGGGATTTTCAAAAGATGGTTAAAAAGGTGTAATGTTGCGAATAAAAAAGACATTTTAAAATAAAAACTATGGCTTATTTTTTAGGACACAGTTAAACTCATTCTTTTAATTGCTATTTATTACTTACATTATATTATGAAAGTAATTAGTTACTTACTGATTAAAAATAGTAGTCTGTTGAGTAGGTGTGTGTAATTAATTTTATTTAAAAAAATGTTGAATTATTTTTTCTCTGGCATGTCGTAACTTTATTAACTATAAATATAATTGTTACCGACTGAATGAGAGTTCTGACTCGCACTTAGATATATGAACTTCTTTGCACAAAAAACATTAAAAACAAGACAAAGCTATGTACACTTAGGTGGCCTTATCGCCAAAAGCGATCGTTACGAACAACCTTCCGCACTTCACCGTTTTTATTTATTGCATCTGTCGAATTGAGTTGGCTGTTGTCTTTGAGAAATAGCTTTGGATTGTCTTTATCGAGAACTCGGCAGTTGCAACATTCAAAGTTAGTTTGTCTTATCTTAGTTATCATTCAGCTTGTTTGCCGAACGAAAGTACTTCGATTTTGGGAATGTAGGTGTGTTCTTTATATCCAGATTTAGACTTAATTTACATTTGGAAAGTTGTATAAGTCCACCACAGTTCACAGTAATTGTTTAATATTTCATGTTGTTTAATAACCTAATAATAACTAACTTATGCTTGCGTATTCATCTCGTCATCATTTTAGCCATAGGACGTCCACTGCTCAAACCAGGTCTCCCCTAGTGACTTCTAGATTGGCCGGTTAAAAGCAGCCTCCATCCACCGGCTTCCTGCAACCTTTACCAGGTCTGTCCACCTTGTGGGTGAACGTCCTACGTTGCTGCGCTTGCCGGTTAGAACCTTTCTGCCCCATCGGTCGTAAGTTAGACGTGCTATGTGCCCCGCCCACTGCCACTTCAGCTTGCTAATCCATTGGGCTATGTCAGAGACTTTCGTTCGTTTACGGATCTCCTCATTTCTTTTATTGATCTTGCAAAGAAACACCAAGCATAGCCTGTTCCATAGCACGCTGTGCAACTTTTAGCATTCTTATGTGGCCCATAGTGAGAGGCCACGTTTTAGTTCCATATGTCATATAGCAACTATTCTCATTATTATCCAATTAACTATATGGTGCTTGACAACTAATAGAGGTCATGTGACTAGGGAAATTGATATTATTTTTTCCATAGAGAAAGTAGACTCGGCTAATGATGAACATTATACTCATCATAATTATCGCTAAAGCAAAAACAACTTGACATTAGTAGTATATGAGTATATTCAGTCATGTTAAGGGTTCTATAGATTATAAGACGGTTTTACAATAGCTACTTTTATTTTTAGAATAAGGTGTTGTAAACAGTTTTCGTATTGTATCAAAACGTCAATTTCATTCGTTGGATATAAATTGTATTCGTTGTAAATACTTACATAGTGCCATGACATTACAAATGTAGTAAGAATAAAGTACTTGCCCGTGTAGTCTCTAGACGAGACGACTCTAGGGACCCTTATTTGTACAGTCAACGGCCGGTCAACCTACCCAAAAAGTTAAAGGTCATTGAACCGAATTTCAACTTTAAATCCCACACGCAGAGATCAATATCAATTGAGAACATTTTACGTTTTAAGGCAGGTTGAAGAGCTCTTTTCTGTCCATTAAATATGAAAAATTATCTACTTTTTGAAAGATACTCTCAAATTATTAAAAATACGCTACGTTTAATAACTATAATGGCGAGAAAGAAGTTATTATAAGTAATTATTTTTCAAACAAAGTAATCAGTAAATTGAAATGAACGAGTGCACCCTCTACTGAAAATATCAGTTTTACACTGATAACATTATATTATTTTGGGTTTGAATTTCTTTACAAAGTTTTCCGAAGAAGCTATCATCAAACTCCTGAAACAACCAAGCCGAATGTAACGGAATACGACCAAATTATGACATTTGATTTTATATTTTCACTGCATAACCCTAACAACGATACAGTGCCGACAGCGCAAATGACATGGCGTTAAAAACGCAAAAGGCCGGCCCATGTGCATTATGAGCAGCAGCTCATAAGTACCTGTGTGTACTATAGTTAGAAAGTCCGTGATCGCTTGACCTCTGCCTCGAGACTGATGAATTATCTACTAAGCCTCTTGATGAAATGCGCTTGTGTTATTAAAACAATTGACGGCCGCTCAGCACTGGTAATATTAGGAAATTTGTAATAGATATTTATAACGTGATATTTAGTTATGTAACTTGAAGCTTTTGTTAGTGTTGTCTTTGTTGAAATTGAATAGGTATCGAGATCGTAAACAAACTATATTATATTTGAACTCTATTGAATTGTACATGTTTTGTTATGATTGCCTTATGTACCGGCCTTGAAGGAAACCTACATCAATAAATATAATTTAATTATTTCGATTGAAACGTGGAAGTAGTTTACAAAGGCAAATTCTTCACAAGTAGAACAGCGTAAGTTTAGCTGATATTACTCGTATATAAAGACGATATGATGTAGCGATTTATCGACACCAACGGTATTAAAAAAAAGATAGATATATACGCCATGTTGAATTTTTATCGAAACAGTGATCATGTTAGGTATGTTACGTCACAGACACGGCGATTCAACATTGCAGCAATTCCTATCATATTTTTATTGTTGGTATCGATAAATCGGTATATCATATCGTGATTTGTTGATCATGCATATTTTAATAACACGCATTAACTTATCAGCGTTCATTAAAATCATATTGCAGGTTGGTTCAGGTAGCAAGCAAATAATAACTTAGTCATTTGACGACGACAATTTGCAAATAATTCGCTTTAAGAGACCACATTTTCCTTAAGACCATTAATTTTCCGCGAAATACTTAGGTAAACACTCTCGGGGGTTATAAAACTTGTCTGTGGTGAAGTGAATTAGCAAATGTAACATATTTGAAATGTGTGATTGCGCGCGCGCCGATCCGTCACAGTGCACAGTGGCGAAATGTGTCGTATGTGGCAGTAAATTCATAATAGTCATGGTGTTTGGTGTTTACTGCGTCTTAGGGTTTTTCCGTTGCAGCACCATAATAGTTAGTATTCACAGTTACATGTGCCGTGTGGGGACGGCTGTAAAGAATACACTTCCCCACCGCCAAAAGGAAGCGTGTCGTAAGAGTCGACTAATTCCTGTAGCACGAGACGGGCAGCAGCGTCTTCGTGCGAAATCTTATAAAAAAACTGCGCTCGCCAAACCGCCTGCCAAACGTGGCGAGTATTGGCAATCCCCCCCGATGATCAGTCATTGGGGGAGGCCTATGTTTAGCAGTGGACCTCCTATGGCTGAAATGATGATGATGACAGTTTCAGAGAATGTTCAATTATACTATACTTATTTAATATACTCGTACCTACCGAATAATCTGTTTAGGAAATTTTAGGGACATGATAAAAATGTTTAAGGCTACGGGTAAGGCAAGTTACCGTGAGCATTTAGCGTCGACTCGCGCAACATCTATTCCGTGCCTAAGATAATACAAATGCTTCTCGCAGACTAAACATCCATACGTTGAGCTCCTGTGCAAAAATATTGTCATTACGAGCAAAATATCTGCTCATAGAAAAGTAGGCGCTAAGAGTGAAATCCATTAAAAATCCTTATAATTCTTAATTTGTTGACTATTTGAAAAAAAAAATTTCAACCTAAAGGGAGAAATGTTATAAATAACCAAACCAACTTCGAAACTGAACAAAAACGTCGTTTAAAATATAAATGTGTACAAGCTGGCGGTATTCGCGGTACATTGAAATATTTTTTACTATTTATGAGAAATAATAACTATTATTTAGATACAACAGGAAAAACTTCAACATATAAGTTACATGATATATTAATTTCCACATCCTATATCCAGTATTTTTGCAAGAAAACTTGTGCAAAAACACCTCTTTTACGTGTATTCTCTTTGCCCTGCGCCTTAAATGTTTCTAACTACTTTTGTCCCTACATTTGCGATATCTCTTAACTAAATTTTAAGTCCTCTTGCATAATGTACCTACTGCCAATGTATATCACTTAGTAAGTAATAAAAATTTGAATTTGAATGCCGTCTGGTGAACCGTTTAGTAAGTGATTGATGTAGAGACGGAACTTGGAAATGAAAAATAGAGGCTTCCGTGACATAAATGGCCGTGTCATTTAATTGGAATAGCTTATAAGCTTACATTTAAATGCCTTCAAGGGATCGTCCTTAATATCTGATATAAATTTTCACTCGATACGAGGTAAATTTTTCTTTTCTTTTTGAGGTAAGAAGCCTGAAAAGTAACTTTGATCAACTTTCTTTTAAGTAAGTAAGTAACTTTGATCTAAGGTGATTAAATATTTTACTGCAATAAAACATACGATACTTTTATTGCCATAAATTATAGGAAAATAGAGAATATTTTCTATTTCTAAAAGATACAAGACGTGCAAAAAAAGGTTTAAAGATAAATAAGTAAGAACCTTTTTTATAATATTGTATAAAGAATATTATTATTTCTTATTCTTTCTATATTAAGTTCTTAATTTTTGAAATGCTTACTATATTCTTAACAAGTTATTCTGTAATTAGTCCAAAAAAGATTTGCAAGTACTATCTAAACTAGAAAAACCGACTTCAAAAAACTAAAACGCTAAAAATAATCTTAACACTTAAGTACCTAATCAGTTACTTTTGGAGTCGGTGCAAACGAAAACATTGGTCTCTCATTGACTGGCACCGACTCCAAAAGTAACTGATTAGGTACTTAAGTGTTAAGATTATTTTTAGCGTTTTAGTTTTTTGAAGTCGGTTTTTATTTTTTTAATAAAATTAACTTATTTCATCCATTTTAGTGATAAATCCTAATCAAAACAAATCTTACGAGTGCAAACATAATTTAACTGCTGAATACCGATTTCATTTCCTATTTTTCCACCCTTAGGGGTGAATTTTTTTCCAGAAATGTTTTATTATAGTATCTTTGAAGTATAAGCTATTCATTAAAAAAAAATCATCAAAATCGGTCCACATTTGGCAGACATATAGGTAAGATAGATACTAAAATCGGTTGGCGTGGTACGGAGTTTATGCAATGTTTGATGATTTTCTTATAGATCCCATCATCAGAATTTAACCAAATTTATATGGGACCATTCTGAAAGTATTACCTTTCAAACAAAAAAATAATTATTGAAATCGGTCAACGCAGTAACGAATGATCGCTGAACATACATAAAAAAAGAATACCGACGAATTGAGAACCTCCTCCTTTTTGAAGTCGGTTGAAAAAAGCGTGTTAAGAACCGTATAGAGACGTGTTGCTACGAATTCGGGAATATATCACCACTTTGAGAATGATTAACGTAATTGAGAAAGGCTATACTGTAGTGTAGGCTTTCTTATGTATTTTCATAGTGTTCTATTGGTATAGATAACCTAGTGCTATTCGTATTTTCCACCGACTTCAAAAAAGGAGGAGGTTCTCAATTCGACTGTTTTTTTTGTATGTATGTTACGCGATTACTCCACCAATTATGAATTGATTTTGATGATTCTTTTTTTGTTTGGTAGATCATACTTCAGAGGTGGTCCCATATAAATTTTATCGTAATTGATTCAGCAGTTTTTAAGAAAATAACAAAATATATACCCAGATAATGTTTTGGTTCGTGATTCATGGATCTATGTTAACCAATATCTTCGACAAATGTAAACCGATTTTGATGATTTTTTTTATTGAATAGCTAATACTTCAAAGATACCATAGTAAAAAATTTCGGAAAAAATTGTACCCTTAGTGTGAAAAAAAAGAGGATGAAATCGGTGTTCAGCAGTTAGATAAGGATTTATCACTAAAAATATATGTAAGAAGTAAATTTTATAAAAAAAATTAAAACCGACTTCAAAACACTAAAAAGCTAAAAAAAAACCTAACACTTAAGTACCTAATCAGTTACTTTTGGAGTCGGTGCCAGCCGATGAGAGATTCAATGTTTTTGTTTCCACCGACTCCAAAAGTAACTGATTAGGTACTTAAGTGTTAGGCTTATTCTTAGCTTTTTAGTGTTTTGAGGTCGGTATTATTTTATAAATAAAATTTTAAGTAATCAACCTGGGAGTGAAGCACTGTTGGCTTGGAGTACGAGTTAACCTATATAAGTCACCAGTCTCTACACACAAGGTGCTACAAATTATGTACTCATTTACCACAAGACACTGTAATCATTAGTATGTGAGAGAAATAAATATGATTTTATTATTATTTATTTACTGTAAGCAAGCATACACAAAAACCCCTGAAAGTAATGTTGGATAAATAAACAACATTCCAACTGCGTACAATCTTCTTGCACACAGTGGTTTGCACATACATGGCTAGACAGTGGCGAAGTTAATGCAGTAGTTTGTGCGAAAGCGGTCAAGTCGAGGCGCATGTACTGGTTTATGTTATTGTAGAATTTAATCGCGCGTTTTATGTCTCATTTTGCGCATTGAAGTTTAGAGTGAAAAACGATGTCGCCGAAACTGACACTGCGAGCTCGTGTGCAGTGTCAATAGCATTCTTGGTATCTTAATACGACACCGAAATTACTTGTGTTGCGAATGCGATGATGATCGCTAATTATTTGGACATCGGTTTTTTGTTACGGGTAGTATACATGACGTGATTATTCCCGATTGATTCTGGTGTTACGTCATATTTTGAATAGACGCTAAAAACTATACAAGTTTAAAAATATTTGATTTCGAAAAGGGTACATCTCGTATACTCTAGATAAACCGTTTTTAGGGTTCCGTAGTCAAAACAGAACTCATAAAGTTTCGCCATGTCTATCCGTCTGTCTGTCTGTCTGTCCTCGGCTTAGCTCAGAGGCTCTTAATACTAGAAAGCAGTAATTTTTCAAGGGTACCTATATACATAGATTATATCACGAAAGTGGTAAGTACATACAACAGCTCCTCAACCACCGTAAAATTTTCTCAATTGATATTGATCTCTACATGTCAGACTTAAAGTTGAAAATCGGTTCAATGACCTTTTACTTTTTGGGATGGTTGACCTACCATTGTCTGTACAATAAAATCTTCAAGAAAAAAAACTTGTGGCGTCTATAAGGGAGGCATATGTCCAGCAGTGGACTTCCTAAAGCCTAAAGATGATGATAATAATGAATATATTTAACTTAATACGTTTTGCACCTTTATAATGGTGAAATGTTTTGTGTAAAGTCTATAATTTTCTTCGGCAGCAAATCTCCGTGTATTCCTTAGTCACGACGTAATATCCAACACTTATATTTTGAATAACGTCAAGACATCGATTGGCACATAACGTATGCAAATTAGCGGGCACGGGAAAAATTCTTGGTACGGTAATAGACGGTAATCGGACCCTGAGGACACAGCTCTGTTGCCGGCCACTGATGTATATCAGTGCCCTGGATGAGACAGTGAGACATGCACATCCGTGCCTAAACACAGAAAGCAACGGGAGAGGTCCAAGCAATCCAAAAATAGTACTCAAAAACTTAAATTTTAATTTATCCTTATACAAATTTTAAAAAACAACGACTTCCCATACAAAAAAAAAAAAATCAATTAACCATGCTTCCTAGGTTCGTAGTATGTTTGAGCAGTAGCAACCCCAAAATACTAACTTTTACTTTCAGGAAGCTAAAAATTTAAATAGGACCTTATTGTAGAATTAGACGTAGACGTTGCTTTCATCTAAAAATAAAACTTGTTTGTTTAAGTAGTTATTAGAAATTATATTGTGACAATAAATCTATCTAGGGATACTGACGTACATTCGATATAAATATTACTTATTTTTATAAGATGGCGAGATTTCATAAGACGTTAATATACTTTTATATGTCACTTGTTCCATATATGGAAAGCATTTATACAAAATATGTGGAAGGCGGAATATAACTTCTGATTGCGTAACTATTGTGCGAAGGACGCAATAAACGTTTTCATGTAATAAAATATCTTTATTGCCCTTTCCTACTCGTTGTGTTCGAAATATATTAACCCCAGATATATTTTTGCCTTATAGTTTTCTTTTACGCAGTTATACTTTTTTATGGCAATTTGTTGCTTGCGAGAATGGAGTAGACATGGAAAACAACTGTGACGAAAATATATATTATTTTGTTGATAAGATTTCGATCGGGTATTTTATTGTCAAATTAATACCTACATGTACTTTAAGTCTACTTGGCCCCAAGAGCTCATAAAACAGTATTATTTCAACATTGTTATTTTTTTCTGTGTAGAGCTAGACGTTTAAACAACACTGCTCAAGACCAGCACAGTTACTAAATATTCAATCATTTATTGATTTGCCATATTAGCAGTAAGGTGTTACAATTACTATAACGCACTATCCGGCAAGACAAATCCGCAATACGCCGCGCGTTGCGGGACAGGCCGGATTGTGCGTTGTAGTATATGTATTAATTTATAAATATTAGACCACATCATAACAATAAACATCACATATTATATATTTCTGACAATAAGGACACAACACTCGACTCGAGACAATGTAGAAAAGTTCGTTTTCTACATTGACCCGACCGGGAATTGAACCCGGGACCTCTGAGATGACGAAGCCAAGCGGCGTGCTGCCCTCTCGACAAATGTAGGCCTAGAGTCCATGGTTAGGCCCCTGCTGTTACCACTAGATTAAAACATAAATAGATATTCCCGGCGATATCATCCATCCATCCATCCATAATTGCATAAGTAATCCCGGTAAGTAAAATAATTATCAGCACATTATTTGTTTTTAGAAACGTATTATATTGTTATTTCAATTTTAAAAAAATTGTTACGTTAGTCATAGTTTGTTTTCAACATACATTTATCTGTGCATGTCGTGGCAGCCTTTAATTAAGGCAACTACTATAACCTGTTGTTTAATATTGTATATTGTTGAATGTAAGGTGTATGCTTTGTTGGTTGTCCTGAAATAAATAAAAAATTTATTTTTATTTAAGATATGAGTGCTGTATAGAACGGAACGACAGGATGACGTATGACCGGGTAAAAGAGAACGAGTGATTGCCAGTATAAACGAGAGTGAAAGAGGAAGAATGATTTATTAAATATATTGTAGTGTGTCTGTGGAATGAGTTGTGAGTTTTTGGAGGGAGTTCGGTTGTTCGAGCCGTGCGGGACATATACATAATAGACATCACTTTCAGTTTTGTAGTCCATTTCCAATTATTCAAAAAGAAGTCACTGAGAGGTCTCTTCCAGTGGGACAGTTTGCCACTTTATGGCGATGTGGTCACGTGCGCGTCACTACATGGCAACTCCATGAGATGGACAACGGCTCTCTAGCCCGGGGACCATACACGACGTGGCTCTACGAGTTTAGCTGCTACGAGTATAGTCTTCTTAATACTGACCATATCCGCAGGCGAGAGGCAAGCACGCCGGACTTGGCATCGCCATCTCCGAGGTCCCGGGTTCGATTCTCGCTCGGGTCAATGTAGAAAACATTTTTTTCTTTATTGTCGCGGGTCCTGGTGGTGTGGTACCGTCGTTTTTGATTTCTATAAAGTGCTTTGGCTGTTTAGCATAGGGTCAGAGCAATGTATGTGATGTTGTCCAATATTTATTAAAAACTAGCAGTCCCGGCGAACTTCGTACAGTCATTTTATCCTTTTTTTTCATGAATATTTCCGGTGTTTTAATAATTATTCGGCTATTAGGGGCGGATACCAATCCGACAAATCAAAGATCCTAAAAATCGGTCGAGTCGTTTTTTTTTGTATATTTTGTGTAACTATACTTGCCTTTGTTTATATACGAGTATATACTAATAATAACTGTAACAGAAAAGTATATTTCAGAATGTAGTTGTCTATAAATATGTTGTCTGTCCCGGAGGTGGGGACGACCCAATCTTCCCGGTCCCATCTCTACCCGATTTAAAATTACCTAAAAAAAAATCCCAACTCTACCCAATTTCATTCTTTTTAGAAAAAAGTAAGAGAACAGTTAAAACGAAAAATTTTAGCCTTCCCGTACGATGTGATTGTTTTTTTTAAATACAATTATTTTAAGCACTGTTTCAAGTTATACTTGGTACAATACAGAGCATTGGATGAAAAACTGGCTAGTACCTACTTACGTCCTAAAATTTCAATTCAATTCAATATTCTTTATTGCTTTCCCAAAATAGTACAAAAAGGTCTTAATAATATTATCCTGCTTGCTTTTTATATTTTTTTTATGATGACTTACTTGGGCGTAAGTAGTTTTTGTCATTAAAGACTGATATTAGATATCAAAAACTCTTCTCTTACTTACAAAGCTATACATAAAGGTTCTCCATATTTGTATGTGCGCTTACCTGCAACAAATGAAACAACAAATAAATACAAAGTTAGATAGTAATAATTGATATTCATCATCATCATCATCATTTCACGTCCACTGCTGATTTGAGATCAAAAATTATAAGGCCTTGCGAACAGCCTCGCAATTTCGATACCCAGTTAGAAAAAAACCGTATGTCCAATTGACATTTTGTATTAATTGAATATAAAACGTAATATATGCCTACAACATTGCCTTTGCCTAATAAAATACCCCATAATTAAGAACATTTAAGTCTATTAAGGTTTGAACTTGTATTTAAGATCTTTGTACCAACATGATGCAATAAACAAATACGAGTAATACTATGAAATGTATTTTTGCGTGCCATTCTTTGTAGTTATTATCTTAATAAACCTACTGTGTTAAAAACATAACACACCCTTCATCTGATAGCACAACTTTTGTGAAAAACTACATTGTGTTAGCCCTAGCCGTTACTCTAGGGATCAATCGGCCGTACATCATCAGTTGTGCCTGTGTGTCGGTAGTGTCGGTCACTTACCCTGAAACGCTGGCCGGCCTCAGGCCACCTATTAACAATTATGATATGCCGTTGCGTTCGGCTATAGCTGGACACCAATTAGCTGCATGGTTGATCAATGCTCGGTAAGAAAACTGTGAGTGCAGATACTGTTAACACAATGTGTAATCAACCTAACGTATGTACGAGTATGTTTATGCGATGGTGCGATTCCGCCGTTAGAAGTGTCACCTTGTCAAATTCCGCTTAATGCTTTAGCGGTCGTTGCACGGCTATTACCGTGATAACATTAAAACATCTATCTTGTCTGAAATACTGTCCGCGAATGTGTTAAATGTGTTTGACAGTTAAACAACACGGTTAGGCCCCCGGAGGGGGGGAGGGGTGTTTTGGCTAACCACGATCTCCATCATACACCATTTATCAAGAAAAATAAAATAACTATTAAAACCTTACACACACTATATGTAAGTAATGCCCATGGACATCTCGATCCAATGTATATGGAACGAGCAGTCAAACCGTGCCGTGTGGGGACGGCAGTAAAGAATACACTTCCCCACCGCCAACAGGAGCCGTGTCGTAAGAGGCGACTAATTCCTGTAACACGAGACGGGCAGCAGCGTCTGCGTGCGAAATCTTATAAAAACTCGCGCTAGCGAGCGCGCCGCGAGCGACCCGCCTGCCAAGCGTGGCGAGTATTGGCAATCCCTCCCGATGTTGGGTCATTGGGGAGGCTTGTGTTCAGCAGTGGACTTTCTATGGCTGAAATGATGATGATGATGATGAGTCAAACCACACTGAGAAACTCTTCAGGATGCTGTTGCCGCTGCCACGGACGCGGTTTAGCAATAAAGCAACTCTTTTGTGCATTATTGCGTGAATTCCGCCGACCCTTGCTCGAGCAAAGATGTTCGAAGCGCTGCAGCGGCGTGGTTGCCATAACAGCATCCTAAGGGCTTTGTTATACTGGATTCGTAGGTGCCCTAGGCCCATTTTGGTGTACTGTATTCACATGCTGCACGAGTAAAATGAATGATAGTAAGCTCTGAATAGTTACTTTAAGTTCGGCTGTGTTGTGCAGCGAGCAAACCTGTGAGCTAACATATTACTCCAAACTAACAGAGCCTTGATCTCGATATCGAGATCATCATTGAGATCCTCGACTGCCCTATGTCCTAAATATTAAACACTATTAATAATATTAAAGAGTGTGCTATTCATAAGAACAGGACATCATATTTATATTCATATTAATTTCATCACTTCATAATGAGAATGCCACATGGCATTAAGTCCACCTTTTGTACGATTTTATTTTGTGCAATAAAGTTTAAATAATAAATAATAATAATGTAACAGCAGTATCAATATATAATATTGGCATTAAAGATAGTAAATAGTTACATTATAACCTCCATGGGGTCATCTTGAGGTTTATATCTCCTGCCTTAAAAATTAACAGCTCAGTTATATCTTAGCCGTGTTTTTCTGCATACCTCTCTCAGCATCTAACAAGGGTTCATAACCCGTATGACTTCAATCTAGTTTTGTTTTTTCTGTATAGATTTTGACATAAAAACAATTCTTCCTTTAGTGCCTGTCTAGACTGCATCAAGTTGTCAGCGCGCATGTCGTAACGCCACATCATGCGCAGTCCGCGCCGGCGCATTAATCACAGCTGATGGATTCGGGCGCGAACCGACGCAAGCGCCGGTAACTGTTGCATTATTAGTCTGACAAACCCCGATTCAAATATAGGCAGGCGGATTAGGGTTGCCAGGTTTGAGAACCGATAATACCCGCTTGATTATTTATTATATTCCGATTTAATAATTTTCAATAAAATAAACAGACCAATAATATTGAGGTCACGAAGAACTAACGAAAAAAACGTGCCTAACTTACTGACATACCGGGAACATAATAATTTTATGCGTCCGATAATATGTTACTTCGGCACGTTTTTTGTGAATATAACAAGTCCATCTCTTTCTTTTATCAATGAACTATCAGTTGATTAAACAAAAGGCTTACATGCTCTATCGTTGTTTACAAGGATATAGAGTTAATAGAATTTTGACAACAGCTCACCCGCTATTTAAGATTCAAAAAGCTACTACTGTCTACCTAAATATATTTTTAGTAGCAAACAGCCAACCCTGTATTAGCGGGCCATTTGACAAATGCACGCGTGCTATGCGGACGCGCGGCGCTGAGTACGGCCATAATAAATAGCTGCAGGACTTGCGCCGACGCATACGCGCCGTCCGCGGAACGCGGGGCATACAGACCTAGACACGCGGCTTTGTTACACAGCGTAAAGTAGCAGTGAGATTAACATAAATAAAAAAAACAAAATGAAAAAAAAAATATGCCCCATAGTAACTTTTCGGTCTCATGATGTCATTGGTATAGGGTTTTTTAATGTTGTTTTTTATAGAACTTTATTTTCTCATAAAGAATTAATTACCTTCACTTAGGTAGGTATGTGCAGCTAATATAACGAGCGCACAAAGATTAATAAATTTAAAAACGGATAGATAGATAAAAAAGTCGGTAACACTGGAACGTCGTCGTCTGTTGCTTACCTTACCTGGCAACCACGGAATAAAAAGCATCGAACGCACATTTATTCTAGTGATTCTGGATACAGCATGTATGGCATTTAATATTTAATTAAAAAGTTATAAAACTTTTTAAAATAGTGTTAAAATTAAATGTTTTTTTTAAAATTATAATTACTGTTGTTGATCCCATAAAAAGTTGTTTTATTTTTACAAATAAATCATGCCCTAAGACGTTTTGCGTATTTGGAGTTAAACGTCGTATAAGGACTGACTGAAAAAAGCTACAAGTAACATTTTAACTAATTTTGGTTCATTACGTTAAAACACGATAGTCGTTATAAAACCATGAATAAAAGCCATAAAAATACAAAGTGGTATCTAAGGATAGGTAATTTTAGACATTTTAGCAATTTAGGTACTAGGTTTATCAACCTACGATGAAATCAAACTGTATTTTTTAACGAAATAGCCTCTACTGAATGAACATAAATAAAGATATTGATTTGAATTTTTATTCTGAATAATCTTCAGAACACCTGACAATTATTTACAAAGTATACTTGTAACTTTGTATCCCAAGAAAATGTTCTTAGGTTAAGTCGCATGTCAGAGCTAGTAACGTAATATTCGAAAAGACGTTTTTTCGTTTCGTTTTCGTTTTTACTATTTATTTGGTCTGAGAGGTATAATAGATAAGCTAAATTTTACCAACATAAGAGTAGGACAGAAATATTTTCACAATGGTAGAAAGAGACACAAAAAGACATCAACGCGTCAACGGTACTTACATCGCAGATTCGCTTCGCGTTCGATCTCTATGGATGTTAAGGTCTATGGAAAGCATCGCAGCATACATTCGCATGCTAGAATCCCAAGAATCGCGGAATTTTAATTTATGCCTTTAGTGCAGTCAGAGTCGTAATTTACGTAACTATGGACGATTCTGTTCATTGGTTGAAACGGACAATATCTGTATAGTCAAGACGTGAGTTAACAAAAGATGATTTATATAAACATTTAGATGTGAATGATTTAAACGTTTATTGAAAGTAATTCTTTAGAGCTGCCTGCTTAAAAGGACTGCAGTCAAATATGTATAAGTACCTTACTTATATATCTATTTTTAAAAGTTTTAGAAAGATATAACAATATTAAATTCTTCTAATAAGCACTTTAAATTTTCTTTCCTAACAATGATATAACTCATGGCTCGCTCACAACTCAAGTTCTTGTGGTTGTCAAGGAACGTTATTTACGATATATCTCGGTACTATTCACCCTTTGATCTAACTAAGACAATACCATTACTGAATTAGCTTTAGCTCTGTCTCAGGGCTAAGGAATGTTAATATAATTAAATGGCGTTGACGATTAAGTTGTTAATATCAAGTAAACAATCTTCTTCTGTCGTGTCATTCGCGTCTCTAGATGGACTTCGACCAAAATTTGGAAACTTCTACGGAATTTTTGTTACTTTGATTAGGTCATCCCTTGTGCAGAGGTGTAGCGATACAAAGGGCAGGAGTTTGAGCCATAGTTTGTCCCACTGCATGCACAGGCCTCACTTTAACTATGAGGGTTTGGGCAGTATTTCAACACGCGGGCCCAGTGCTGGTTGGTTAGTTGTAAGGCCAATCTTACTGTTAGATGTATTCAAGCCGCTTCTGACTAGGCTTTACGACTAGAATCAAGAATAGAACTGAGTTATAATTCGGGCCTAACTTTTAACGTGCCTTTTGAAGCACGTAACGTATTGATGCTCGTGATAAATGTCATTAATTATACATAGTAGTAATGGCAAATATTTTACAATAATATAACCAATTTGAACTTCGCTACAGTTTTTATTATGAGGGCCCGGGTTTGATTCCCGGTAGGGTCAATGTTAGAAAACGAACTTTTCTATATTGTCTTGTTTCTGGATGTTGTGGTACCGTCGTTGTTTCTGATTTCTATACACAAGTGCATTAGTTACTTACCTTAGGATCAGAGCAATGTATGTGATGTCCAATTACCACTCATTTTATTATTATTATATTAGTGGTAGCGCCATAATCCAACTCTTGATTGTAAAATCGCTTGCTCAACCAGCCTATATTTAATGCGTGTAATACGATCTATGCTTTCCATCCACTAACTCAACTATAAATATTGTATGTCCGTCTTACCTTACAACTACGCAGATTCAGACAAACTTTATGATGTTATTTTAACAAATGGTGACATTTGCCACCGAATATGGAAGTTGTTGGGAGAGATAAATGAGATTGCCTCAATCCTTAAACTGAAGTTAATAATTATAACGTATTTATGGACAATGACATAACCGATTCGTTCGGAGAACGTTAGATGAAAATAAATCACAGCCCAAAATGTCTCTAAAACAAACTATGACAACAGCACGAGCTGTTGTTGACGACAACTTACTACAAAACGTTAAATTTGATCTCTATGAGTCGGACCCTATTGACTAATAAGACTACATACCATAATTTTAAATCGCAAAAAATCGATTCCTGTAATGCAGAGCCTGCCTTTTTTTTTTTTTTAATGTTTGATTCCACGCTGGGAAAAGTCTACCCCATCGATCTTTACCCTCTGCTCCTTGCCTTAATAGAAAAAAATACGTACGTTTCTGTTTGACCCACCTAATTACCGAGATCAATCGGCAGGCATTACCATATTTTATGTTGAACTACAAGTAATTTATCTATAAAGTTGTTAGTTATCCTTGCATTTGGGTCACCCTACTGCACAGTGAAATATTGTCCAAGATTTGCACAAAGCGATGGTCACAGTCGGGTCGTGAGCTATCATAAAGGCCGGTGCACACTATTATACAATTTCTTTGACGTAACGTTTGAGGAGAGCGTGTGAAAGTCTGGATATCTCATAGGAGTTCCATCAATCTGTCTCACGATGGAATCTTATGTAGATCTTAAATGATTATACACTTTGGCAATATTAAACTTCAAAAAACTTATTTATTTAATTAACAACAACATCTAATGTTGTTTCCATTAGCCATGTCTTTTCGCTTTCTCAATGTCACTATTTGCTATAATTTTTGACAAAAGTGTTTGTGACGAGAATAATTTTATTTATTTAATTTAATAGCAGGTAAATTAAAAGTGTGCTAAAAAGGGGTCCCCCGCTCAGTATTAGTCGTGGCAACTAAAAGTATCTGCGCGACACTGGTATTCTTCGGGGGCTCTGGGCGCTAAAAACAGTTTCGTTAAAAATATTAATATAAAAAGTAAATTTAATCGCTAATTGCCGTAATTACATTTATTAAACATATTTACATAACATTATTAAATTAATTTCATTTATTAAATAAAAATATGAGTTAAACACTGAAAATCTGAAGATGACTAAATACAAGTATATTGTTTCTATTACCATTTATGAGTTGCTATTAATGTCCTCATAATAACGATAAAAATGGTTTATTTCTGTTTACATTAGTTCATTCATGACATGAGTGCAACGAAAGGAGCTTACAGACCAACATCGATGGCTACAAGCTTCTTAGAATTGCCTTGTACGCTAAGGCAAACTAAAAACAATCTCAAAAGGACCATAATATTGTGCAAGGTATCTACCACTATTCAGTTCTACGTACCGTTTATTCAACGCACAGCCCCGCACATTATCTAAGTAATTCTTGTAGACTTACGCTACTTGACTATGTTAGTCAGTTAACTAAATACATTCTGCCTAATTTAGAATATTTAGATCCAAAACAGCCTTAAGCAAACAATTAATAAGGAAACAATAGAGTCAAGCCCCGATTGCCCTTAACAAATCCTAGGCTAACCTCATATTATGTTCCCAGCTTTAATTCCGTTAGGCTAGGTTTAGACATTCCGCCGTCTTTGGGCAGCATAAATAATTAATCGACTCATTTACACCGGCATCTCGTTTAGTGAACAAACTTTGCTAATCTCTCGAGCCATCTCGAAACGAAGATAAATAAGGCAATAGTGTCAACTCACTAAGGCCTTTTGTACACAACAACACAACACAAGTTTTTAACTCCTTTGCTGTTGTAAACAACATATCAATCTCTACGTTGTTAACACCGTATGGCGAGTTAACACCGTAATATCTATGTAAAAACCTTCGCAGATGAATCACCGTCAAATCGTATCTAAATCGGTCTAACTGTTATGGAGTTAAATAGCAACATTCGAGTGCACAAACACAAACAAACAATTTCTTGCTTTAAATGCATAATTTTCTTCGTTCCGTAGTTGATAAAAAACAGCCAAATGAGAGTCAGTCTTATGCACCTAGAGGGTTCCGTATCGTCGGGTTTTCTAACATTAAATTCGGGTTTCTTGTCGCAAGCCCTTACATGGCAGGTTTCTGGTGTTTGTACCACATATTTTTGTAAATATTAATAAAATGTTTGCATGGTCTGAATATGGTTTTTTCCTAAATTTCTTCAGTTTGGGGCTAGATAATTGTGTGTTGAAAGAATTTATTTATTCGTCTGTGTCGCCCTCATGTAAGAAGGACCAGGCTCATTAACCTATGTAAGTACACGAGAGTGTTCTTACAGATTACATAAGTAAGTACCTAATAATGATACTGGTAGCTATTTAATTTGGGCAGTCATTTAGTAACGTCATTAATGGTTTATGCAACTAACATTTTGTAAAGCTTTACATATAGTTGCGCAATACAATCGCTGCCATGAGCTTAAACTAAACATTGATAAATGTTCTGAAATGACAAGATCAAATCACAGGTCGGTTTAACAAAATACGTAGTACGTACAGTCAACATCAAAAGTAGCTAGTCTGAAAAAAACAATACGCATAAGTCAAAAAAATAAGTCAGGCTATTGTATCATTAGAAGTCGTTTCACAAAATAACCGCTTCGCACAAATCGATCGAAAAGTAAACGTTAATTTGTATTACTTTTTGATTGATTCGTGTGAAGCGATTATTTTATAAAAACGTACGGCCTAGTGTACGTTATTCATAATATAGTCAGTTTAACGATATCTTTTATAACAATTGAATTGTTGAAAGTATTAGCGTGACTTCTACAGAGACCTATGGTGTTGAAAGTTAGGACGTTTAAAGTCTAGTCTTAATCCTGAAAGTTAGTTTCAACTTTCGTTCATTAAACCTGGCATATTTAATATTTTGTATAAATTTTTATGATGGACTTTAGCAACTATTATATTTTCTGCAACGCAACAATTAAAATAGTTTTGGAGTAAGGAATTAACATTCTGGTGTTAAGATGTACTAGTCTTACTAAG
The DNA here is from genome assembly GCA_963576865.1 of Anania hortulata. Taxonomy (NCBI): domain Eukaryota; kingdom Metazoa; phylum Arthropoda; class Insecta; order Lepidoptera; family Crambidae; genus Anania; species Anania hortulata. The sequence goes on from OY756394.1 coordinate 18,468,419, forward strand.
CAATGACCTACTGCTAGGTAGGTTTCCTAAATTTACCCAAACCGGATATCGAACCCGGAACCCTTGGAATTCAAGACGGATCACCGCGCCACTACGCTTATGGGACCCTTATGGTCAAATAAATAAACGTGAGGGCACTTTTTGAAAGTAATGAATTGAAATGATAAATTCCTTATGTATCACTAAGTTGCACATTTGAAATTGCGTTTAGAATTTTGAAGCAACTAGTTTTCTCTTCCTTATCGGTGCATGACTCATAGTATCTATGTTATAAGCATAGTGTGGTCTACAGAGAGTTTTCCTTCTCACAAGCCAGTAGAGCTGTGATCTAATCTAATTCCTGGCTGGGAGCAAAACAATCGCATCACAACAAATCTGGCAAGCAATTGCGCCCGCGCATCTAAGCAAACAAATGAACGACGTTTGAAGCGGTGCCGTTTGATTATGCGATTACTTGTTAAATAACTTTAAACATTTAAATCGTAAACGAAAACGTTGAAAGCAATTTAAATGAGTTTTAAAATACATGTTCAACGATAAACCTACACGATTAGACCCGACAGTAAAAAAAAACCCACTGTACATGTAAAGATGAGAAATCCCTGAAATATTTTTCTTTATTTTACTATTAAGTTGGGTTAGTTTTATAAAAAAATCCAGTTATTTAGCACTGAAAGGTTTCAAGGACAATGGCTGTGACGTACGGACGGACATGGATGGACTTTAGGGTTCCTGGTTTACTATGGAACTAGTAATGTGTTTCATCAAGTAAAATTGGATTTCTTATCATCAAACGGCAAATAAACTGGTGGTAAATATTACATTTGTCTTTTAAGAAATTTCTGGGCACAAAAAATATGCGATCGTCCATTTTTTAGAAAATTAGTAGTTTCCACCACCTAAAAAGACCTACAAATGTAAAGGCGTGTAAAATTATAAGGCAATATCTATACCAGTCCGCCATTAAACTAAGCGAAAAATGTTGTGGGCAGATTAAGAATGTAAAAAGTAATCTAAGAACGAATCCAATTGGATATTTTAAGGATTCCTATAGATAGACAGAATGAAGTGACGACTTCACGAAGAACAAAACACGGTATTAGCAAGAAGGAAACAATCTTGTATTTATGCCTCAGTCCAAAGGCGAGGCAAAACAATCGCATCGCAACAAATCTGCCCGCAGCGTCACGACGCGCGACAATTTCACTGAGAGCGGCGCAGGCGCAATGGCGCATCCCGCAAACAAATGAACGGTCGCTAAAGCGGTACTATTGTTAGGAAACTCGAGAGCTACTCAAAACTGATTAATATTACTGGAAGATGAAAAATGATGAATGTTTTGTTCAATATAAAAAAAGATTTTAGTAAGGTGCAAATATAATATAATGCTTGTTATGCGGTATGAGAATGAAATACTCGTATATATGATTACAAAAGATCACAAGTGAAATAAATAAGCAGGTTTGTGTACAAACAAGAAAATAAAAAATCTTTTAAGATTTCGACATTAGTTTCTTAGAGTAAGTTGGTGCCAAATAAGTATTTGAACAGCTTTTTATAACTTGTTTCAGTTTAACGTTACCTCAATCGTATAAGCCTAGTTACCACTGCCTTAGTAATTAAGTATTTTAAGGTAATAAATTAGCTCGACTGAAGTGCTTAATACTTACTACTACTACTTAATACTACTACTTAAATTACTGGATCACACTCGGTAAAAATATTAATAATGAACAAAACAATCTATAAACACTTTAAATAGTTCTCTCTCGTAGGAAAATAAACCCAGTACAAGACTTAATTGTAGAGTTTCAAAGCGAGAGTCGTTCGAGTAAGTAAAGTGGTACCGCCTCAGGGTCGTGATGCGTTGAAGATTACCTGTGATTTGTGTGGAGTGGTGGACTCGCCAGGCGACAACTCCGCTCCGAACTAGCTAGGTAGGTAGTGGACGAGGGATTACTTGCATTCCTACGCCTGCGTGTGAGGTCACCTCTCACGAATCACGCGTCGTCTAGTAGATTTTTCTGACACTTTATTTTCACACATCAAAGTGATACCTATTCTAAACTCACTAGACAATTTGCACATGTGACAATTTCTCTAGAACTTTTGTGACATATAATTTTTATGCGTCTTATTCATACATGCTCTGAACTCCCTTGACAATGGCATGTACGTAGTTGTTTTACGCGTACCTTGTAAGAAACTAAATAATTTGAGACTTACTTTTATATGAATTAAAGAGTCTTTAAAGAATATGATACATTGAAAATTAAACTAAACCTGACTTAAGTAATTTGACGTTTGCACGTTTTGACAGCTAAGTATCGGAGAACAATTGTTGTACTTTTTTGTATAGGTTTATTTTCGATTTTAGGTTTTTTACTAAAAGCGGCTAGTAATTGATCGGCTAGGATAAGATACTGGGATATGTGTTGAATTTAATTATTAGATAGGTACTACGACTCGACTTTTCGATCGTCGTTGCAATGAACCTTAACACTAAGTAGGTCGTCATCCATCATTAAGTGTCATCCTCTTGCTTGATCTGGCCCATAATTTCCAACATACGTGTAGCAAATACAAATGAAAGTATTTGCTATGTCGCGTCGAAATGAAATATACCCAGGAAGCAATAAAGTGAGCCAGTCTGTGTTTTAATTAAATTTCAGAGCGTTCTCAGAATTAGTTCCGTCTTAATATTCGTTTCATGGCTTATGATTATACTGGGAATTATATTAGTTCAGGCCTTTACTCGTAACTTTCAATTAGTATTGCAATAATATTGTGTAGAGATAAAATTTATTGAAAGTTAATATACTCTAGAGATAGTTGCTGAAGTCGCTATTTTGGTACCGTTAGCCAGTTGCAGCATCTGATTTATCGTCGCATCAAACCTATCTCTATATATTAAAATCTTGATTGTGACGGTTTCGTGTAGAAAACACATTTGTTTCTGCAAGCCCATAGCGAAATATCCTTAACGCTAAGTGTTGTTTGTCTTACACTATTTACTAAGGGTTAGAGTAATAGAGTAAAATAGTTACGACCGATTTGTTCAATTACCGAACAATAAAATGAAATAAGTGACCACAGACAAGCGATCACCAGCGAAAGCAATTAACCAACGAATTTAAAAATGGAGTTAATGCGGCCGAGCGGCGCGGGCGCGGATACGAGCAATTATTTAATTACAACCCATTAGCCCGCGCTAGGAATCTCTATGAGAACATCGCTCGACATATTTTATATTATTTTCAAACCGCGATTTACGTTTGTGCGCGCAGAAGTGAAAATAAAATAATGTATAAAATTATTATTAGCATAACTAATTACAAAACGTAATCTGTAAGATAGGCTGGTGTTCTGCGAGGCCTACTGGAGTGCCGGCTTTGGGATGCCTCAGGTTCGTTAGCAGTACCAGCTTGATGACCAGATTCTGGCTGCTGAGCAAGTTCAGGTTCTTCATGTGTATCCAGTGGCGTGTCTTCTTGCCAAGTATCATTCCCACCGTCTGGTAAAGGAGCTAAATGTCTATTAGAAATGGTAGTTTCTCTACCATCTGGAAGTCTTACAAATGAATAAGATGGATTTGATTGTAAAAGCTCGACTTCTTCTACCAAAGGGTCATACTTTGAACATCGAACATTTTTCTTCATAAGAACAGTCCCAGAAGATGTTAACCACGTTGGTATAGACTGTCCATTCATTGTTCGCCGTGGGTGACAAAATAGGCGTTCGTGAGGAGTGCTATTAGTGGCTGTGCATAGTAACGATCGTATTGAGTGCAAGGATTCATTTAACACTTGCTCCCACTGCGTCACATCCAAGCCCTTAGATTTTAAAAACAATTGTATGGTCCTCCATAATGTTCCGTTTAGGCGTTCAACTTGACCATTGCCTTGTGGATTGTATGGTGTAGTCCGGCTTGTCGCTACATTTAATGATATCAAGAATTTCTTTACTTGTTCTGACATAAAAGCGGATCCTCTGTCAGAATGAACGAAAAGAGGAGTGCCAAACATAAAAAAGAGATCTTTTAGGCATCTAATGACAGTTTCTGCAGATACATCTCGACACGTGTATGCGAATGGAAATCGCGAGTATTCGTCAATTATGGTCAAGATGTATTTATTGTTGCTGTTCGAGGGTATCGGACCTTTGAAATCAATGCTCAGTCGCTCAAATGGAGCCGTTGCCTTAATAAGCCTTCCATGAGAATTAAGGAATCGAGGTTTTAATTCAGCACAAATATTGCATGCGGAAGTTACAGATTTTATATCATTAACAGAGTATGGTAAATTTTTAGTCCTAACCCAGTGTGTCATCCGTGTGACGCCAGGGTGTCCAAGAGCGTTGTGCAACTCAACTAAAGTATTGGTGTGAATCTGTGCACAAACACGGGACAGTGCATCAGCAGCCATATTCTCCTTCCCCGGTCTATATATAACATCATATTTATAGGACGACAATTCAAGCCTCCAACGCTCTACTTTTTCATTTTTGATTTTGCTTGAGTGGTGGGCTTGAAGCATAAATGCTACGGACTGCTGATCGGTGATCAAAATAAAATGCCTTCCTATAAGAAAATGGCGCCATTTGCGAAGTGCTTCCACAATAGCACATGCCTCCTTTTCGATGGAAGAGTGACGCCTCTCAGGTCCAGATAATGAGCGCGAGAAATAAGCTACGGGACGTTCGTCCTGTAATAAAATCGCTCCAATTGCATATTCTGAAGCGTCCGTTTCGACAGTAAAGGTAGCATTAAGATCAATTGCGTATAGGCTAGAGCAGGCGAGTTCATTTTTCAGAATATTAATATGTGATACCGCTTCGTCAGAAAGTGGAAAATCGGTGATGTCAATCAATGGCCTTATTTTATGAGAAAAGTTTCTTACCCATGGGCTATAGTGCGCAAACAATCCTAAAATTCTTTTAAGTGACTGTGAATCCTTTGGGACAGGAAGATCAAGCAAGGGTTGTATTCTAGTTTGGTCAGGTTTGATTGTCTGATTGCTGATCGTGTGACCTAGGAGATTAATGGTCTGTGAACAAAAGGTACATTTATCATTATTCAATGTTAGTCTGTATTTTTCAGCCGCTCGTAGAAATGCATTAAGGTTCTTGTCATGATCGTCCTTGGTAGCTCCACAGATGGTCACGTCATCAAGATATGCATAGGTTCCAGACAAATTTTCCTGTTCTATGATAAATTCTAGCGTTCTCTGGAAAGCCGCTACGCCGTTGGTAACACCAAAAGGGATCCGAGTAAATTCATACAGTTTTCCGCATGCTTCAAAGGCAGTAAATGTTTGTTCTTTTTTTAATATAGGAACTTGATGGTAAGCACTTCTCAAATCAATTTGACTAAAATAGTTGAATTTTGAAACTTTTGTGATGATTGATTCAATTTTTGGTAAAGGATAGGCATCCAATTCAGTGAAGTTATTAATTGTTCTTGAATAGTCGATGACAAGACGTTTTCGATGATTGTCCCCTCCAGTGACGAGAACTTGTGCCCTCCATGGGGAGATACTTGGCTGAATAACTCCATCCTCCAAGAGTTTGGTTACTTCTTGATTAATAAAAGCTTCGTCTTCCTCACTGTGTCTTCGAGATTTAATGGCAATAGGTTTGACAAAAGGAGAAAGGTTTGTGAAAATCGAAACCGGAGGCACCGAGGCTTCCATTACATTACAGATGCTAAGAGGCTCCTCTTCACCACCGAAGTCCAAGACAAGTGAAGAATGTGTTTTTAAAATGTCGTGCCCAATTATCACATCGGCACACAGGTTATTGACAATTAGCAAATTCCGTTTTTGGTAGGTATGTTTATTGATCTTGATAGTAGCAATACACGACCCTTCTACGATGGAAGTATGGTTTAGCGACGCAAGTGTTATGGACTGGCTACAATGTTTCTTTTTCAGACGTAGTACTTCAGCCAATCCTTTGTCGATGAAACTTACAGAGCTTCCTGTATCGATGAGTGCATCAGCAGTGTGATCATTTATGGTTATTGGGATAGTCGCTTTTCGGAGACTCCCCGGAGAAGCTGCAATCACAGATGCTGTCTCTGCAGAAGTATCTTGAATTACCGCATTGACTTTAGGACTACCTCTGCCACTGCTTCGACACACGTTAGCAAAATGACCTTTCTTTGAGCATAATTGGCACTGCGAATGAAACGCAGGACACTTTGTGCGTTGGTGAACATTTCCACCGCAAAAAAAACAACGACGTCTTCTTTGACTAAAATTGATAGCAGCTAATTCATTGTGAACCTCTTTTTCTTCATTTGCTTGAACAGATATCGCATTTAGCAAGGAGGTAGAATTATTTGGCATTGAAAAAGATTGCAAACTTTTTTCAGCGGTTTCAAGTGTTAGTGCCTGATTTTGTGCGTCATCGAATGACAACGTCAAGTTTTCTAAAAGTCTTTGACGGATTTTTTGAGAGTTGATGCCAGAAATGAATGCAGTACACATAAAATCATTTTGATTTTGTTCGGCTGTTACAGCTTGAAAATCACAATCTTGAGCTAATATTTTTAAGGCACGAACATAGTCAGATATTGATTCTTCTAGCTTTTGTTGCCTGGTCGATAGGATGTGACGTGCGAGAATGCGATTCCTCGGTTTTTCATATGATTTCTTAAGTGCTTGTATAGCTTGTTCATAGCTGGTACATCCTCTGACTAGAGTGAATACACCGGGAGCTAAATAGTTGATGAGAAGCTTTAGTTTTAAGTCAGGAGAAGCATCACTTAACTCTTCTGAAATGAAATTTTCAAATGTGTGGAACCAATGATTCCATTGTTTTTATAATTCATTTTTATTCTTGTTTTCCAATTAAACTTAAGTTAACCCCTTTTTTGAATTCAATCGCTTTCCTCTTTAAATGATTTTTTATTATAATAAACTAGGGCATCTGCTAGTATAAATAAAAAATATTAATATGATCGTGTAAGTAATTTGCTACAGTTACTGAAAAGTAAACTTTCAGAAGCGAGATAAACTACCGATGACCTTAGATAGATACTCTTTATTGCACACAATACAAGTAAAATACACATGATTTTTACAAAAAGATGTACAATTTAGGCGGTCTCATCGCTAATAGCGATCTCTTCCAGACAACCTTAATTAATTGGTTTTCCAAAACTAAAAAAGTCACAGATAAGTCAAAATTGTCTTAAAGGATTTTAAAACAGTAATCGTGATTAAGATAAGTCGAGCGAGTTGAGAATGAGGCCACATTTCGTGAGACGAGCTCGATGGTGACATGGGAGTACCCGTTAATTTAACTTTCTTCGACCGAATTGTCGGGGGAGGCGATACATATGTGGTTACACAGAGGGTCCTGGTGATTTGTCAAGGCTTAACACACTGTATTTCAGAGTAATGGTCGTTTGTAACTAATATCATATAGGTGTATTGCTGACTAATCAAATTATAATACAATTTTAAATGTAACTTCAAAAACTCTTACTTCAAAAGTTTGGATAGATTAATGTTTGTTACTTAATCACAATAGAACGGCTGAACAGATCTAGATGAAATGGAGTACAGAAATAGATTATATCCTGGAATAGCAGAAAGGTTACTTATTATCCCGAAAAAAATTACGGTTCCCGAGGGATGCTAGATAACTGTCATTATTAAGATGGCGCTTCTTACCGTTTGAGGTCGCTGTTCAGTTAGCAAAAATTTATAAATGTGAAAAAATTATGTAACACTAGTTGTTGTCCGCGACATCATTCACGGGGTGTTTAGTTTTAGGTTTTAGTTTAGTTAGTGTTTACTTACTACGGGTTTGCAGAAACTACGTGAACAAAGTCGCAGGCAACAGTTAGTAATCCATAAATTTGTTGTATTTCAAATTCTTGGCGATTCTGGCTAAGTAAAAAACGCTCTATTAAATAATAATGCAAAATAAGTAGTTAGTATTGTAATCGCGCTAAAATAAACAACTGAGTTTTTACAAAATAGGATAATTCTAAGATCAAAATTATATAAAAATTTGTAGCCCTAACAATGGATATATACATATAAGTACCTAAGGATTTACATACACAAAAAACTGTCACAATGAATGTCTTTATAACCGAGTTTTTATAAAGTGTACAATACACTAATCTATACAATAGTTACAGATGATCAAACAGATATCATTTTACACAATAATGTTACATGAGCATTAGTTGTAAGAACATGATATGGCACTACTTACATCCATAAACTGCTTGTGAACAACACACTTCGCGAATAGAAACAAGAATATAATACTATTATATTGTATCTTTATAATATAATAAACAAAATTTCATTAACACATAGGTAGATGAAAGCGCTTCCTCTCTCCTAGCCCCAAGTTGCGTGCCCAACAGGGTCCATAACACTGGTTCTTTAATTTGTAACATCTTTAAGTACATTATGGTTTTGTAATAAATTATTGAGTATTGAGTATGAACATCGAAAGGTAAAGGCTTAAATGTTCTAAATATTTATAAGAAACACACAATCTGGTTGGCGTGAGGGCACGGTGATTTGTATTGCACGCACAGTGGCAGGGGCCCGGATTTAGTTCCGTGTTTAGGTCAATTCAGAAAACCCCTTTTTTTTTTAACTGGCATGAGCCTGGATGAGCTTGGAGACACTCCTGAAATTGACTTATCATGATCATCATCATTTTAGCCATACGACCTCCACTGCTGAACAAGACCTCTCCCAGTGACGTCCAGACTCATTGACAGATAACTCGTTACACAATATAGTTAATTCCATACAATTCCATGACAATTGATGTGATTTTTGGGGCATGTTTATTTGTAGTTTTTCAGTAAAAGTATGAAAACATTTTAGTCTCTATCTTAACACTTGGATGGGTCAGAATGACCGACTTTGCCAGAAATGACGTATTATATAACTGATGAGCTACAGCCTTGTAAGACTAGTAATTTAATTTAAAAAACAGGACAAGTGCGAGCTGGACTCACCCACCAAGGGTTCAGTACAAATTTGTAGTACATAATTATTGTAAATAGACAATTAAGACCGCGCATACCGTCGCTAAACCTCGATAGTTGTTTACGTACTTTAAATAAAGACTAGATTTTTTAAGATTTAATTACAAATGTATAGTTTTCAGATTTTTCCCTGTATTTGTAGTATAAGATGATATTACTTGCCAAATTTCATTGTTCTAGGTCAACGGAAAGTAACCTATACATTTTCATTTCATTGAGTGGGTAGTATTTTTTTTTACGTTAACTTAGTTAAGTTTAAATCTTAACAGCTTCAAGGCAATGTAGACCTGTGTATAAGGTTTTAATTTCAATTTGATACCTCCACGCATAAAGGGTCTTGATAGACAGACGGACAACAAACTCATCCTATGAAGGATACGTTTTTTTCCTTTTGAGGTACCCTAAAAATATTAAAAGTTAGATCAACAACTGACTTAAACTTTTGCAAAAAATAAATCTATTACCTATCTTTGTGAATCACTGTTCATGTCATGTTAACCCTTACCCTAACTATGATAAATGATATTTTTAATATACTTATTAAGTTCCTAGTCTTTGAATTACTAAAATGTATCGTCGCGATGACCCGATCACTGATAGGGTTGACAATTATTATTGCGTTAAAATTTGACTGTAAACTGTACTGCAACTGTAAAACGATGAAATTGAGACCATTTTTAAAACAAAAGCAAAAAATAGGCTTTTTAGGGATAGTCGGTCGATGAGTCCAACCCTGTGCTATTCTTAGCCGAGACAAAATACTATACTTACATATACATCTGATTTAATAAATCTTATGAATCCTCAAAAGAAAGCCACGAATGGTTTCGTTGGATTTACAAGCCTTGTAAAAGAAAAAATATTACAGGCTTTTTGTTTTGGTGAGCGCGTAGCCTTACCAGTGTGTACATAAAGGAGATATATTCCTTGCCCCGCGAGACTTGGACTGGCTCCAAATATCGCGTCGCGAGCGAAGCCAAATGTCACTGTTATAGCGCAGCGTTAGCGTTACTCTTCTCGCCAATAAACGGAATAAGCATAGATGCACACCGAACACTTAGAATTGTGAAACTACTTCTTCTTAAATGAATTTGATGCATTTATTTATCATTACTGCTTTGAAATTTTAAATGCGTGATGGCATGTAGTTACTGGACTGCTAGGCGCCTGCTTCGCGTTTTTCCAGTGGCCAGTCGCGACTTTTTGCTTCCAGTGGCAGTTTGCGATTGTGTGTCGCAGTGTCCGCGGGCTTTTAGGGATAAATATGCAAGTCGTTGGTGTGATATTATTGGGCTCAGAAGAGCTGCCTCTATACTTTTATCGTTTACTACTCTCACATTGTTTGAGATACAAAACACATTATCTTGTACCGGATTAGGCACTAAATAGAAAGATAAGAGCAACTTTTACGATATACTAAAATCTTGCGAATATTTATTACACTGTTTTCTTGTCTATGTCTAATGTGTGTCGACATAGTTTACTGTGCACTTTGTCTTAAGATACCAAAATGATAGTCGTAAATTAATAAGCGAACTATTTAAGGCGACCTATTTCTGTTGCCTGTGTGTGTATATACAGGATGACTGGTAAGATGAGGAATTCGCTATTGAATACCCAATAAAATAACCAGCTTTTACTGTGGCACTAATATCGAAATCAAAAGAAATAAGTTCTCTTTTGCATAAAAAAATGTTAAACACATACCTTGTTCTTTGTAAGCATCAGTATTTTTTTTTGTTTTAACTTTAGCCCCATAGCAAAGCTTTTCACCCTAATGCGCAGAAAATCACGTTAAAGCGACTCGTCTTACTACTCTTACCCTAGTCACCCTGTATATGTATACTTATTTTATTGTTTTATGCGGTATTAAGTTTAGTGAATTTAGTATACAGTGAAAAAAAGAAACTTACATCCACAGAAACCTTAGATATTATAAAATAGCTTCTGCTCGCGATTTCAGAATTAAACTAAAGAGGAATGAATAATCATCACCCGGGGAAACACAAAAACTACAATACACAAAAATAGCGTTAGGCTGGATCAATATTTGTTTGTGTGCCTGCCTCGTTAAAGCGTGATTAATAAACAATCATCCAAACTCAGACACTGTCACATTTATAATATTATGTAAAAGTAGGAGAACACTTGTTTCGTTTTAAAGTGAAACTTTTTTTCTTAGAATTTAGAAAAGTGGGCAGGCTGATTCTTGAATCTACTAAAATGATGTGGACGACCTCCGTAGCCGAGAGGCGAGTATACCGGACTTGGTGTAGCTATTTCTGAGGTCTCGGGTTCGATTCCCGGTCGTTCAATGAAGAAAAATAACTTTTCTATATTGTCTCGGGTCTGGGTGTTGTGGTACCGTCGTTGTTTCTGATTTCTGTAACACAAGTGCTTAAGCTACTTATCATAGAATCAGAGCAAATTTATGTGATGCTGTCCAATATATATATTTTTTTAAATATATTTTTTAAATGTTACAAAATTAACAGAAGTAAGGCCCAATTAGTTAGGTTCACAATGCACGTGTGTGGTAGCTATAGATCCTAAAATAGTTCAAACAGACCGCGATTTAAGAAAAATTATTCAAAGTTCTCACTGGTGATATCTTACGACAAATCGTTCCGACATCGTTTATTGTAAACCGTATTTTTACCTCTCGGGAATCTTTACATAAGCAAACCGCTAATGGCACTGTCAACACCTGGATTTATGCGGTCTTTGTGTGCAATAAATACCTAACACACGCAACTATTGGACTATGCTGTGTGTTGTAAATCAATTGTAATTGGCTTTCTTGATCCCGGAATCATTGAATAATGACCATTCGACTGAGTTGACTTTCTACTGTTGCATTAACTATGCGCGTAGGGGTTAAATTGGGGAGGTGAGGTTTCATAGAATGTCAAACTTTATTTTAACCTTGAATAGATCTTAATTGTTGTTTTTTATTTTTCCCGATTTATTATTTACCAATATGACTACAATAACCAAAGCATAACATCATAATTATCTTTTAGCTTTAAGACGTTCACTGGTGATCATGGGCCTTCCAGATTGGCCGGTTGGAAGCGGCATGCATTCGGCGGCTTCCCACAACCTTTACAAGGTCCTCTGTCTACATTGTGGGTGGATGGCTTCCACATGGCTTCCATTCTAGAACCTTTCTGCCCAATCAGCCGTCAGTTCTACGTGCTATGTGCCCTGCCCACTGCCACTTCTGCTTGCTAATCCGTTGGGCTATGTCAGCGACTTTTGTTCGTTTACGGAACTCATTTCTGATTCGATCTCGCAAAGAAACACCGAGCATAGCCCTTTTCATAGCACGCTGTGCAACCTTGAGGTTCCTTATGATGAAGTCTGTTGTGATTGTGAGAGGCCACGTTTAAAAACATAAAACATTTAGTTGAAATTGAAACTTATTTGACTTTCATCTCGATTTTCCTGACCAACAAAAACTAAGCTTGGGGGCTACCTACCATGGTCTCACAAATTATTATATTATACCATAACCTTATGTTTTTTTGGTATAAAGTTTGACTTAAAACAACACATCTTACGTAGGTACTATTTTGTAGTGTTCATGGTAGGGTTGCTAGCTGCATCAATCATCATGCAAAAAAGATAAAATCAGTCACTGGCGCCGGCTCGCTTGATAACATACCTAACTGAGGTAGAATAAAAACTAGTTAAAATAAAAGCTAGCAAGATAATTTAATTTCTAATGTATGCACGTAACCTACTTCGTCGTCCTCCAGAAATAATTGAGAGCCCATTCATAATTTAGCAGGCAGCGTTCCACTCCACTGACCTGCAATCAGACTTTTCATTTCCCCGTACCACAAAGCGCTAACTTTTTTAGAGCACACGGCACTCGTAAGTTGAAATATTAAAACCGCGCACTATTCGTTACACGTAACCCAGTTGCTGAGAAAAAGTTGCAAGTTAATTTGCGCGGGTAATTTGCGCGAAACGGAACGTGGGACAAAATGCCGGATGGATGTAATGGTGCGCTCCCTGCTTGATGTTCCTAGGGGAGTGGCGGGACTGTCTGATAAGATAATTTGATCGTTGGGGGAACACGTGCTAAGCGCGGATAGATTAGCGCCTTCCTGGTTCATACCTACGTGGAACGCAATATCTTTCGTCCGTAGTAAATCACAGCCCTATTACCACAGTATAAGTTAGCAGAACTAAAACTAGGCATATTTGTGGAGATAAATACCTACACTCCAATCAAAATGTACAAAGTCTTGCTAAAAAAGATCTTATGTTGAGTTTATTTCTGGAATCTGAAAATATTGACATAATGTGTATTACTGAATCATGGTTGAATGAAAAAAATGTAAATTTAGTTAATATCGATGGTTATAAACAAGTAGGAAAAACCTCATTGGTGGTGGAATAATAATTTTGACTAAAAATAAATTTAAGGTCAAAGCTAGACCAGACATACAAACGCTATCAATAGAACAAGTATGTGAATTTGTAGCTATTGAATTGTTAAATGTTATTATAATAGTAGTATATAGATCTCCTTCTGCTGACATAAGTATTTTTAAATCAAAGCTAGAAGAGTGCATAGAAAAACTGACAAACAATAATAATAAATCCATAATCATATGTGGGGACTTTAATATTCATTTTTCTATACTACATGATAGGAATGTGCTATCTGATATTATAGATTGCTTTTTGCTTAAACAAAAAATATTTGAATACACTAGAATTACACCCAATTCTAAGTCATGCCTAGATAATTTTTTTACAGATCTAGATGTTTCTAATGTTAAGGTTGTAAATGGAATTAAATCAGATCACCAAGCCCAATTAATTGTTATCGAAACTGACATAGAACAAGTAACTACACTTACACGGCAAATCAGAAAATATACATCTTTAAACTTAGACAATTTTAATGAAGCTTTTGACATTGAATTCAATAATTTACCTACATTGACTAAGAATTATTCAACATTTTTTGACATTTTTATGAAAAATATTGACATTCACATTCCAATTAAATCAGTTTCTCCACGACCACAAAAAAGTTTTAACAAATGGGCCACCAAAGGCATTCGTATATCTAGGAGAAGACTATTCGAACTGTACTCTATGCTTGAATATAGTAAAGATATCAATTTAAGAGCTTATGTTTCCCAATACAGTAAAATTTTTAAATCGGTATGTATTGACGCTAAAAGAAATTATATCAGAAATAGAATCGAAAAAAACAGTGACAAAATTAAATGTGTATGGCAAATTATAAATGAAGAAACCGGTAAAAAGAAAAATCCGGATAATATTGTATGTAGTAAGCTTAGGGACAATCATGGTGATTTTATATCTGATCCGTTTACATTAAGTCAATGTTTTAACAGTTATTTTACAAATGCGACTAAAAACTTGACTAAAGATTTAAACCCATCGGTAGAACAAGCTTTGTCATACGTAAAAGAATATACATCACATGCAACATACTCCTTTAATTTAGAATTAATATCTGTAAATGATGTACTTAAAATAATAAGGACTCTTAAACCTAAAAAATCTAACGATCTGTGGTACTTATCACCCTATTTAATAAAAAAATTAAAAACCAAATTAGTTATTCCTCTAAGGGATGTCATTAATGACTGTATTCAAAGATCAACATTTCCTGAGGAAATGAAAGCAGCAAAGGTTATTCCACTTCACAAAAAAGGTGAAACCTCGGATCCAAATAATTATCGCCCTGTATCTATACTTCCGTGTTTCAGTAAAATCTTTGAAAAATATATTGCAGAAAAATTAACAAAACATATGACAATTAATAACTTATTTAATATTAGACAATTTGGTTTCCAAAAAACAAAATCTACTAAACATGCCATAGCAACCTTAGTAAATGATATATTGAATGGACTGGATACGTCGGAGAAAACATATGGCATTTTCTGCGATTTGTCCAAAGCATTTGATTGCGTGAGACACGATATTTTATTGGCCAAGCTAGAACATTACGGTATTAGAGGAAATGAGCTTGAAATTCTAAAATCATATTTGTATAAACGAACTCAAATTACGGAATTAAATGGAGTAAGATCCTATGAAAGTCCTATCGAATTTGGTGTACCTCAAGGCTCTATCCTGGGTCCATTGTTGTTTCTAGTGTATATAAATGACGTATCTGTGGTATGTAATGACGTTGATATTGTTCTGTTTGCTGACGATACTACGTTGATTGTCAAAGATAAAAACTATGAAAAATTAGCTCAAAAAATTCAGAATAACGTATCAGCAATTATAGAATGGTTTTCAAAAAACAATTTATTAATGAATGTCGATAAAACACAATTAATTAATTTTAGACTAGGAAATACACTTACACCTCTATGTGTGCGTAACATTCTTGACGATCTTAATTTAAGTGAACAAAGTTGTGTAAAGTTTCTTGGTATTAAATTAGACAATAAGCTAACTTGGGCAACACAAATAGAAGAACTTTCAAAAAAACTAGGATCAGCAACCTATGCCATAAGGAAAATAAAAGAATTGGGAGGTATCGCAGCAGCTAAAAATGTTTACTTTGCATATTTCCATTCCTTAATGTCATATGGAGTTTTGTTTTGGGGCACAGCAGCTAATGCAAACAAGATTTTCGTCTTGCAAAAAAGAGCTGTCCGATATATTTTAGGCTTAAAATATAATGACTCTTGTAGAGATAAATTCAGGCAATTAGGAATTATGACAGTGACTGGGGAATTCATATACCAAAGCATCTTACACGTAAAAGATAACTTAAATACTATGACTAAAAAATGTGACATTCATACGTATTCTACAAGGAAAAAAGATGAAATAGCACTTCCAAATCGTCGATTAGTGAAATGTAGTAAAAGTTTTTTGTTTATGGGTGTCAAATTTTTCAATAAAATACCGTCAGAACTAAGAGATCTACAAAGAAATAAATTCTGCAGTCTTATTAAGAAGAGACTAATATTTAAAAGTTATTATGACATAAATGAGGCTTTATCCGATAGTGAAATATTTAATGTTTAAATTGTAACATCGAACGAAAGTGAAATTATTTTTATTATTAAGTACTTTTGACGATGCTCAAGGTTGCTGAAGAATTTTTTATTTTATTTTTATCTGACATTTACATTTTGACATTACTTTATTTAACATTATCTCCAATAACCGACATTAACATTTAATAAATTTATGTACAAATAATTAATAGTATTAATAATTTTGAGTTAACATAAAATTTATTTTAAAATTTATTTGTAAAATGACGTATCTAAGTGTACTGTATTACCTAAAGATGAAATAAATGAATATGAATATGAATATGGTTCGTTAGGATCGGCCTCTTAATTTTAATAAAATTGAAATAGTTTTTTGGATAATAAGTATTATATACTACTGTACTTCTGACTACTGACAACTAGTCTCGGCTTGACAGTAAGTACTCGGCATTCGCAACTGACAGCACTGCGCCGACTTCTTTCTTTCTTTTCAAAATCTTTATTAAAACAATAAATGTAGGTACAAATACACTATAACTAAAAACCAATAATATAGTAACACTGACATACGACACGAAAAACACTTTATTAGGCAAAATACCTTTAAAAGCTTTTTACACTGATTTTTAAACATATTTTTTCAACAACTAACATCATTAATCTATTTATATTACGAACTTTTTAGTGTAAAGTCCATATTTTAAAAGTGAATAATTATTATTGTTCATACATTAACAATTAACAATTAACGACTGCTGAGGTCTTGTTGGTGGTAGAGGCGTGCGTCTGTGTGCGGCCGGCATTTCGAACGTTTAGGTATACGTACTTACTGTTTTAGCTTATAGATATATATATGTTGTTAGGCTATGGCCCTATGAAGTCGAAAAATACTACGGCGAAGTCTGAAATTTTATATTAATTTAAAAAAAATGGTTTTTATACAAAACTGGGTCTAAGCAAATGAGTTTAGTATTTAAATAAATCATGATGATATCTCTGACTTTACCATAGCATTTATTTGCTTAAGTAGCACAATAGCTTTTTCGGCTTTAGGGTCATAATAACCTTACACCCTGTATATAATGTGCCATTACTGTTTGTAAGCGTTTTCAACATTAACACCGATCGTTTTGTTTTATTCTACTATTAGCGCACGCTATGAATATAAAGTCTACGTTGAACTAATGTAACACGAAGGTGAACGATTATTTACTCGAGTGTTTACAAAGTCGATGCGACGGTATCAATCGGCGCGATCACGCTAAAAGAGGGAATCGCATTTGACGAATCAATTCTGTATGTTTTATTTGGCGCCGTAATATTAGAACTCGGAATTTAGGGTTACCAACAAAAGAAAAATTTTATTATATTACAGGTCTAGAATTCTGAATCCGTTTATTGTGTCTGCAAATTTAGAAAAACGTTATTAACATAAATAATAAAAGCATAAAAATGTTTGATCTTCACTATTATTTTTACTCAAGTCGTACTATGGAAATAAAGGAGTCGCGTAGTCCTAACAAAATAACCTCAAGCCGTTTTTCTTTCCCACGATTCCCAATATAAATCATTCACAAAGAGCAGAAAAAATATTACAATTGTATTCTAGTCACGCAACTGCGTCTCAACCCTGCAAATATCGTTGCCCAAGATCTGGATCTAGGAGACCGAGGCCTTGAATCGCAGCCTCCATTACTGGGCACAATAACAATCGATACCGCCGATAAACACAGCACACGTTGTAGCCCACTGGTTCCCAAAAAGTGCCGCACTGACCCTAGTGGGATGCCAAGAAACCAGTGACTCTTTGTTTTAGATAAAGTAAAGTAAAATAAAAGTGATGTGATTATTCCACAACGTAAATAAGTACACTAATTAACTATCACAAAAAAGTTGTCATCAGTTGTTGTGATAGTTTAAAAAAATAGATAAATACATCGGCTACTGATCAATTCCCGTTGCGGTGGCATCGTATTAATTCAATAGGGAATATGCATGAAAAAATATATTGTTTTTACTATATTAAGAAAATATATAAAATTATAGTGCTAATAGTAAATAAGTAACTAAGTATCTCCTCCTATCTCTTTCTAGAAAAACTTTTACTATGGCGGACGTATAATGTGACGTCACGGTACATATCGGATCTCCTTGTCTAACACGCGACTTTAATGGGCTGTAAGTCAGGTATTTATCAATATTTTTCGAAAATTCTTCAAGTTTTATTAATTATTATAACAAGTAAGTACTATTTATTTTAGGACCAATAAAAAAACATGCATATTCACCATTGCAATGATTCCTATAATAGGCTGAGCCTGTCCCGAAGGTAATCATTTTGTTCTTGCCACATCTTACATAAATACATAATAAGCAGAAGAAGAGAATAACGATATAAGATATTGTGTGTGTGTCGTTTCAATTATAATAACGGTTTATAATTGAAACGACATTAAAAGTTTAAGAGGCTTTTCCTACCTTAGCCTAGCATGGTGTTATCGCGACATGACACCAATGTATTAAATTAATAGACCTATCACATTGATAGAAGATATACCTAAGTCTTATGAACGTCAAAAATACATTACAGAAATAAAAACCACGACGGTACCTCAACACCCAGACCCGCGACAATATAGAAAAGTAATTTTTTCTACATTGACCGATCGGGAATCGAACCCGGGACCTCAGAGATGGAAGTCCGGCGTATACGCTTCTCGGTTACAGAGGTCGACAGTGCCTTGTATTTAAGTAAAAATTTAATAAAGATTTAATTTTGACACAGAAGGTTAACACACACCCAAAATCTTTGAGAACACCTGTCTGAATGTAAATAATATTCGCTGTTACACACATAACTCTTGCCGCGACACGAAAAAAGCCAACCACTGCGGAATGCATGGGA
The DNA here is from genome assembly GCA_963576865.1 of Anania hortulata. Classification (NCBI taxonomy): domain Eukaryota; kingdom Metazoa; phylum Arthropoda; class Insecta; order Lepidoptera; family Crambidae; genus Anania; species Anania hortulata. The sequence goes on from OY756394.1 coordinate 18,487,368, forward strand.
TTATAGGATATACCCTTTACGCGACAGGCGGTAAACATTTTAGTCCGGGCATAAACAATAGCACCTTGAATAAAAAGTCTAGCTTTAGGGCGCCCAAATATAGTGTATAGTCATCGAGCATATAGCCTATATAGCTTTATACAGGGTTACATTTTAAGGTAGTGCCAATTTTTCAGGGACCACTCAGAATCAGTAACTAAATCGATCTACGTAAAAAACAAACTCATTTTTTAATATCTATATATATAAATAAAGTCAGGTTAGTTACAACACCATTTATAAGTCATGAACGGCTGGGCCGATTTTTATGATTTACGATTTTTTGGATTTGTCTCCGTCCCGAATAGCACAATAATTATTAAAACATCGAAAAATTCACGAAAAAAAACGAGGCGGTACGAAGTTTGCCGGCACAGCTAGTATACAGGATGCCCAGATTTTTTTTAGGTGCCTCCGGTTGAGACGTATCTGAATCACCCCTATATTATGCTCTACGATTTTTCGTAGTTTTCGAGTTACGATTTTTTAAAATATTTTTTTGCAAAATTGCGACAGGATTAGGTTGAAAAATTTCTGAAAAAACTAAAAAAAAATTGGTATCTTCGACTTTTTTTTTGCAGCTAAATCTCTATGAACTGTTCATTAATGCATAAAATAATCTATCTGGAAGACTGTAAACAACAACAGATTTATTTTTCTCGAGATTTTCAGGTCTCATATTCTAAGCCTCATAGCAGGTAAAAGTTATTTGTATTTTCAACCATATCTAGTAGGACGTCCACTGCTGAACATAGGCCTCCCTTAGTAACTTTCAGATTGGCCGGTTGGAAGCAGCCGGTCATCTGTCCACCTTGTGGGTGGACGTACTACGCTGCACTTGCCGGTGCGGCTTCCATTCTAGAATCTTTCTGCCCCATTGGCGGTCAGTTCTACGTTCGTATGTGCCCCGCCCACTGCCACTTCAGCTTGCTAAATTGCTGGGCTATGTCAGCGTTTTTTGTTCGTTTACAAATCTCCTCATTTCTGATTCGATCTCTCAAAGAAACACCGAGACAGAGCATAGACCTTTCCATAGCACGCTGTGCAGTACTTAAATCTCTTTTCAGCTCGACACTTTGACATATTCTTTCCGTTACACCCGTTTATAATTAAAATGAATTTTGTAGGTTGGTAATGCATTTTGTAATTCAACATTGCCTAACTCACACAAAACAAGTTACTACTTAACACGTTCAGGGAACTAATGATTGTGTCCCACTTGTAGCCATTGCCTAGCTTATTTATTTTGTGAATACGAAATGTTGTCTAATAGAAAATAGGCGTGAAACAAACATCAAGATGTAAATAATTTCGCATTATTGAATTCGAGAGCAAGTTTCATGTTCGCTCATTATCACTTTTAAGCAAATATATGTCATAAACCAATATGTTTAAAGTCGAAATTCATTCGCCGATTAGATGCGTTTTGTTTGCACAATTTTTCGCAAGGCTCTTAATTTTCAATGCACCAATATGTGTTTGATCAATGCAGAGCTTTTATTACCTACGCTGACCAACATTGCAGGAAGATAATCATATACTATCCTCAGCATCGGAGTTAGGGCCAATGTTGGTGATGCTTCGGAACATTTGGACCAATCATTCTGTAATATACTTGTTAAGATGCGACAGAAAACTCACCCATTGTCATGGTCTTGAAGTAGGAAATAAACACTAAATCAGGTTCGATTCCCGGTCGGTCAATGTAGTAAAAAAAAATTATATTGTCTCGGGTCTGGATGTTGTGGTACCGTCGTTGTTTCTGATTTCTGTAACACAAGTGCTTTGGCTATTTAAAATAGGATTAGAGCAATGTATATGATGTTGTCCAATATTTCTTTTAAAAAAACATCCTTGTATTATATTAATATATAATAATATATTCTGTTTTGCCAGAGACGTCTCCCAGAACACCCAGATCAGAGCCGATTTACTAAAGTTATTTTTCTGACTTAACGCCAACCTGGAATCCAATTCTTAGGCGAAATACCGCGTCATTATACCAATTGGGTCGAAATTCGAATGTGGTTTAATAACAGCTTTGTAACCAATATTGCTCGTCTACAGATGTTTGGTCTAACTTTACGGATACTCTAAAGAACCTGTAAAAAAACGTTATTTACAACCACTTCTAACACAAAAATCCAATGTTCCTTAAATATAGCCGAGGAATGGAAACATTTTTTTATAACATGACTAGCTGTCCCAGCGAACTTCGTTCCGCGCCGCCAATTCGTTTGACAGGTACGAACAGTTTGTATAGGAAAATAAAGTAGTTTGTTTTACTACTTTCCTTGCATTTTTTAAATATTTTCTGACCTTTTAAACCTTCCCTGAACTTCCACAAATATACTTCCACAAGATCAAAATAAGCCAAATCGGTCCAGCCATTCTCGAGTTTTAGCGAGACAAACGAACAGCAATTCATTTGTATATATAAGGAAGATTTCTATTTTGTGATTTTTTTTAAAAAAAAAACATAAATTAGATTTACTACTTATACGTCACTATAATAATACAAAGACAGGAATCGTACAATATCAATCAATAAGTAAAAATACACGACTGTAAATAAAGTGCTTTTTGTTGATTTTTTAATAAAAGTTGCCGGCACTTTTTCAATTAGAAAAAATCTTAACAAGAAATAATATAACAATGTCTTTTTTGCAGATTGAAAACGGTTTCTTTCCTCATCCCAAGCATAGATAACAAACGCCCACTTAGTATAATTATTTCCGGGGGCCCGACATCTTTCATCCTAATAGATCGAGGGAGAGAAAGAGCGGTGGTAGCTCAGTGGCCTCCCTGGATATCCGTGGGTCGAGAGTTCGCATCCCAGCACGTACCTCTGGATTTGTTAGGGAACCTGTCAGATAATACTGGCCGTCGAGCCATAGTCACAGCCACACGAGCCACAGGGTGGCCAGAAAAGTGACGTCTGAAATTTTTTTTTAGGTGCCTCAAGTTGAGAGATTTTTCGTAGTTTTTGGGTCAGGTTTTTTTTTATGAATTTTGGCAACCGGATCAGTTTGATAAATTTCAAAAAAAAAAGTATAAGGTTTCTTAGATTTTTTTTCTTGCAGCTAAGTCTCTATGAATAAAATAAACAGCTTCATAATTGACCTGAAGTTGAGAATTTATGTTACGTGAGTTATCATTTAAATTTTCAAGTTAAAATTAAAAATCTAAACTGATAAATTCTTAGTTTCTAAGTAGCTTCAGAGAATGCGTTAGACTCTAATAATAAAAAAGTTGTACTTCATAGGCTTCATAGGCTAATTAAAAAAAAATTGTAACTCGAAAACTACGAAAAATCGTAGAACATACATAGGGGTGATTCAGATACCTCTCAACACGAGCCACCTAAAAAAGAAATGTTCGGACGTCACTTTTCTGGCCACCCTGTATATCTGTCTTACCATCGCGCCATCAAAAAATCGAGAGGACACCAGGATAGATACTCTCTTACAGAGCTGTAATAATGTGTATATTTTGTTTGTGGCGGAGACTAGTGGCACCACAATGGCATCCCGGTGAAATAGAGCCCTCATGGTTACGGAGGTCTGATGGAAATCGCTTAAAATGTAATAACCGGACATGGTGAAGCGTACCCTGAAAGGAATGGGGGAAAGTGTAGGAATAAGTAAATTCTAAGGTTTTGACGACCGTCTCATCTAGTGGTTCGTGCTTAGGACTATAAAGCCGACGGGTTCGAATCCTATCCTAATCAAACGTTTGTGTGATGCCCACGAGCATTTGTACATAAATCAAGGATGTTTATAGATGAAAATGAAAAATGAAAAATATTTATTTCTTTAACAATAATTTTAAATATAGCCATGCAGAGGTGGACTCTTTCTTATAAGTGCTATGGCACCTGTGGCAGAAGGAGTCACTCTTCCTTAACAAAAGGTACATTTGTATAAAAGCAAGTTACATAGTACTTTTTAACTTACAAAACAAAACGTTTGTGAGTGTGTGTGTGTGTGTGTGTGTGTGTGTGTGTGTGTGTGTGTGCGCGCGCGTGTGTGTGTATGTGTGAATGTGTGTGCGCTTGAAAAACATGTTTGGTACGAGTATTGTGTTATGTATCATATTTAAGTATGCTTTCAGTTTCTTCGTAGTTTAATGATTTTAGCCAGTTTGTCACTGTAATTTTGTACTCCCGATATGTCAGAAAATGTATTTTAAAGTATATTTATCCGTTATCTAGTCGCCATAGATATCTTTACTTCAGCTTTACTTGTTTTAATGCTAGAATAATTGGTGTAATTAGTTATTGTAACAATTCAGTACTATTTATTTATAAGGCCAATGTTTGGTCCAGCATTGGATGCTATGATGGTGATGTTGCATAATCTCGAGTAATAGGTGACTCGTTACAGTGCGAACTAATGCGAAACTTCGCTTGGGTAATCCTAACTCGTGTAATCACGAGCCTGCACCTGTTCATATTATTTCCTTGACTTGTGTTCTGTGATATCTTGAATCTTGATCACAGGTGTCGGATAAAAGGTCATCGTTGTTAAGTAAGTACTTATCCTCGTTTGAGAGCATTTATTACTAAGCAATTCAAAAACTTTTTTTAATTATCGATATTTTTATACATTATATTTACGCTATGTGTAAAAGTTTTATTGTTTTGAATTGCTTGTATCCGAGTTGTATCCGATTACAAAATTTGAATTTGAAATTCTCGAATAGTAATTCCGTAACGTCCTTTTTCTTGTCAAGTAGCAGAACTGGAAAGCATTAAGCAATTTATTGCGAAAACCAAAAGACAGCGATTCTCGCAAAAGTCCGACTGATGAATTTTATGGGTCAAAGCGCTGAAAGGAAGGACGAGATATCTCTAATTACAATAATATTATCTGAATAAGTATGATAAATAAGTGTATGTGGCGATGTTCAAAGAGTGTTAGTGTGTTATCTATTTTCCCACGACTGCTATTGACATAATATATTAATTTGACAAATTTTATTGTATTTTTCAAAATCTTAATGTTTATTTATTTTATTTTATTGAGGTAGGTTCAATTCAAATGCACACTCCACTAACATTTTTTTGCAAAAGCGTCGAGTAAGCCAAGTACTTATAATTTAATGGTGACATATTTTGTTGAAATGTTTACAAAATTATTTCATCAAAATGATCATCAATTTAAGTTTTAAAAATTTACCTCATTAAGGTCATGTAACCTTTTATTTTGTGAGATGCTGTAATATTTATGATTTGAGCAACTAAAAATAAATATGTAAGGCAGCATATCCATAGGAAAAATCAAAGTCTCGTCTTAGCCCTTGCCTTCACGCCGAATGAATAGTTCCTATGTTACGAGACTTCAAAAACAAGTGCGCGAGCGACGCTAGCGCCAACTTTTTGGCGTATTTGACCCTTATAATAGGCCTATGACACTGGCCCAAAGTCTAACAAAAGCCTGACAGGCCGGACTTGTATTTATTTGGCCGGACAGGCAATCAAAAAGCCTAACTATGTCCGGCTTTATCCGGACGCCTGGCAACGCTATCCAGCACTTCCAAATGCTGATGAAGGCAACTTGTAGTTACCAACCTCTTGCAGTAAGCAACATCAGCTTGGTTTCATTGGTGATCCCAGGTGTATAATCCCAGCTTTACATCGAGTTATAGCGATGTATCGTTAGTGACCTTTATTAAGTAATCTCCAAGCGGGGATCACCAGAAAACTTATTCAGCGCGTCTCATTGAGTTCAGTCAGATAAGAGGATTACGTCTGAGGGAGATTACTTTGAATGAAATGCTTGGATCTAGATTCAGATTGGTGTTCATTGAGATAAATACCTACATAGTTATTCATCTAGGCGTCCGTAAGGAGGACAATTACTTAAATATTTAAATTAAATATGTGAAAAATGATTCTTGTTTCGCTTATTACTTTTTACAAATACGATACGTAACTACTTTTTACACAAAAAAAAACGGTGCTCACCCTCACGCTGTTGGCAATCGATCTAAATGCATCCCATACGAGTCGATAAGCCGATTCATCATGTCAGCCATAGGACGTCCACTGCTGAACAAAAGCCCCAATGACTTATCATTGCCAATACTTGCCACGCTTGACAGGCTGGTTGGCGAGCGCAGTATTTTTATGAGATTTCGATTTTCCGTCTCGTGCTACAGGAATTAGTCGCCTCTTACGACACGTCTCCTGTTGACGGTGAGGAAGTGAATTCTTTACGGCCGTTTCAACACGGCACGATAAGTCGATTAATACTATGGAAACGTGTAAAAAGATTTCGGTTACGGCCCCCAATTCTGGAGGCCTACCTACTACGAAAATGTTTCGATAGTTTGGACGTTTACTCATAATAAATTAAAATAGCTATTCACTTGTGTTGATCCTTTTACAAAATATGAAAAACTAAAACTATGAGCCGTGTAAAAACACGTCTGTTTTAACTTGTTCCTAAATTGTCAAAGAATTGACACAAGTAAACGGTCATTAATTAATAGGTTTATACATCTGAACGATCAAAACGTTTTCGTAGTAGGCCTACAAAACCGTTCGATAACAACAAATTGAGTGTCACGTGATACACAGATTGTCAACTCGTTATTAAGTTAACTTTTCTATATAAACTTGGATCTGGGTGTTGTGGTACCGTTGTTGTTTCTGATTTCTCTAACACAAGTACATTGGCTACTTACCATAGGATCAGAGCAATTAATATAATTTATTTATTATTATTTCTTATTTATTTATGAAGGGATTCTGAATAGTGGGCCTGTTTCGAAACTTTGAAGATAGTGAACTCCCGTCTGTGTCTAGTCCAGTCTTTATTCTGTTCAATAACAAATTATTACTAGGAATAAAAGCTGTGTTATTCAACAACTTTTAATCTTGATTAGTGATGGCGATGCTATCATTAAGATAATTAATTGTTGTTGATGTTACTATAAAGTACCGTAAATAAAGCGATAAACTGATATGAATACTGATTTTTATTGATAAGATTACATTACTGTTCACGGCCGTGTGATGACGGCAGAGTAGAATACATATGTCACCACTCCTACTCATCCCGTGGGTGTCGTAAGAGGCGACTTAGGGACTACACATTCAACAGAGGACGAGCAGCAGCGCTCTCCGTTAAACATCAACTTTTAAACTGCGATCTCCAACCCGCCTGCCAAGCGTGGAGATAATGGCAAAACCCTCCACTGATGTGGAGGAGGCTCAAAGTCCAGCTGTGGACTATAAAGGGCTGTTGATGATGATGATGATGACTGGTCTTATGGAAAAATAAGCACATTTTTCTTATGAAAATGACTTTGTTTTATTGTTTTTTGTATATTAAAAGACAACTAAAATAATTATTTTAAAACATAAATTAAAAATATACCACAAACTTTTAATAAGTACACCTAGAATGATAGTACGGTGTACATATGGCGATTACAAAATTGAAGCAACAAAACAGTTTTGTGTGCAAACGTTTACAAACAGACACACACACATCACTATAAAATAGGGTTGCTCTTTAGTAGTTTTTCTCAAAACTAAGGAAAATTTGATAAAAGCAATGTCTTTAGATTGTCATGCGTTAGGAGCAGATTGACATAAATCGTTAAACAATATGGAGCTGTAAGGCGTAGGGGGCTCTGGCTCCAATTTAGTTGCTTCAAATTTTGCGCGGATTACGTATCTATGTGTCATTAATCTAAGACCACAAAGTTATAAAGGTGTAACGGTTTTGACCCTTAAAAGCCGATCAGCAACATTCTGTTTTGGGTTACTTTAATGATACAAAACTTTTAATTAACGGGAACTTTAAACAATCTGTTTAGATCGTGCGAGTACAGCAGTTTGTTTACTAAGCATACTTTTATTTATTTTAGCACCAAACTTAAATCGATGTCTGTTAACATTGAATTACAATGTGCCAAAAAGGGGGCTCCCGTTCAGCATTAGTCATGGCAGTTGGGCCCTGGGCACTAAAAACGATTTCAATAAAATGGCAAAATGGTACGTACTCAATAAATTAAATAATTAAATTAACATTCATTCATACATTATTGTTAAATACTTCTAAAAACTAAATAATAATCAGAATATCCCTCGTGAATCATAGTCCGATTTAACTGTCCTCTACCTTGTCTGGAAGAGCACTCTTTTAGCTATAAGGCCGCCTAAATTGTGCAGCTCTTAATGTATTTCCTGTAACTTATTTGCTCTGTGTGGTGTGCATTATAAAGTATCTATATAACTATAGGACGACAGAATCACAGTCATAGTACAGTCAGTTCCTGGTTCTCCATAAACATTTTACCATATTTTGTTTCGCTGTAGGAGACGCTCATAAGTTACACTGGGAGTTACGATACAGCTACGCCTTATCGCGGAGTCACGCGAAATAGGAATTTAACATGTTACCAGTAGAGTTCATTTTGGACTAATAGTCTAATTACGCAACTCAATTAGGAGTTCGGTAGTATTTGTGTTTGGCGCCATGCACCTTAGGCTTGGATTACATGCACTAAAAATATTAGTTCAGTGGTAGTTTTTCTTTTATTTAACTATTTTTTGTGTTTGGGACATAATAATCTGAATACATTATGAAAAATGTAGCTAAGAACCATCTCTGTAATAATCAGTTTTAAAACCAAAAATAAACTACATTAAAATGGTCGTCATCGTCGTTTAAAAAGGATATTATAAAGTAGATATTCATATAAACGATAAGAGCGCATGAACTTCATAACCTACCTAGATCGCACTTACTAAACTACATGTACAAGACATGTCTTGTAACTCTCATATAAAGGCTGAAAAAGGTTAGTTTCTTGCGCCATTTTTTCTTTTAACCACCCAAATGTACTCTCTGAAGCAGTGGCAGGGCAAAGCTATATTTTGGGACGTGTATGAGTGTTATGTGTTACTTTTACACAGCTCCTTAATATTCGTAGCATTAGCTGTGTTTAATAAAGGCCTTTGATAACCTTGACATAGTAGAGCTTAAGCATATTGTATGAGTTTAATGTGACCTAGACATGGGCTAAATTACAAAAGTTGTTCCCACTGGGAGTAATTTGCTATAACGTACCTACTACTCATCCAATTTTAATAATGAGGTCATAATGCAAGGTAATAAAATGGGTTAAATTATAACCATTCTTTTGCAGCATTAAAGTTATTTAGGTAAGATAAACTCATCTAATTCTGTGCCTTACTTATTTTGGCGATAATTACCTTGCGTAATCGATGCTCAGCTCTAAGTATAAGTAAAGTCGAGGAACAAAATTAATTCTTAGCTTCTGTCATAATATTATTTTATCATGTATGATATTTACTTAAAAAATAAACGCTGGCTTACTAATAGGTAAACACACTGGAAGAAATTCGCCACCATAAAGTGTCCTGTCCTACGTCGCTCAGTTGACAGAAGTCGGCCAGATAGCAAAAGCTCGTAAGTTCGAATCCCACCAGTTCGAAATGTTCATTCATATAAAACAACTAGCATTTTTATGTACGTAAAAATTTTTTTAAATGTTGTTTTATTTTTCAATTGTCACAAAGTTAGACTAGCTCCTAGAGTAAATAAGTTTATAATGTAAAAGTAAAAATCACCAAATAAGTAAGTGGCAGAATTGGGTGAACTGTTACTGATGAAGAAATTTCAAAGATCCATTTCCATAAACTGCAAATATCTTGTTACGATTATTTGACCCAATACTCATTCTACTATTGGCCTAATAGGCGTATTTCTTAAGTATAAACTAAGCCTTACACTAAACTGTATTGATTAGGGTCCTTTATTACGTCTCGATAAACGACCGGCGAGCCGAATGATGGATAAGCCGGACCCGAACACCGCACTTTATCGCGTTTGCAGGCAATTTCTATCGGAATTATTGAATCTTTGTCAAATAGCCAGCAAAATTTGCACGGTTGTTATCTTGATTTGGCAAATGTTTGCAATTTTCACATCTGCGAACGTGTTAAATCGCGATCGGAGATTAAAAGTTGGCGATTTTGGAACGGTGTTTGAATTTTATTGCAAGGTAGCCGACATAATATGGTATGTTTGAAAGTTTCTTTTTTTGAATTATTACCATTACAGAAATTTCAATAATGTTTGTTTATTTATTTTACAAGGTTATCCTTTTTTTAGTTTGTCACAGAAAGACTATATCCCTGATTTCTATATAAGGTCGTATCTAATTACTTATTAATTATCTTTATTTTAAGGGGTGATTTAACTGCCTAAAAATGCTTTTAACATAGAACAAAAATCGGCATTTCAGAAAATAATTACCTGATACTAAAACAAACATCTAAAAAGCACAGTTGTACAGGTCGCATAGGAAAAATTAAATAAGGTAAAAAAATATTTAAATTTTTATCACAGAAAGATATAAATCGTTCTTGTAATGAATACAAGATTATCTTATTTATGCATGATTATCGACAACCTTGAATGAGTCGGTTAATACCAGTTCAATATCGGAAGATTAAAAATAGTCCAAGTACACCCATAGCGGCTGGGCCCTTTTGCTTTCACTGCCTTTCGCCGCACAATGCTTTATGTTAATGCAATATTTGCATACGTATAGTACCGCACATCGATCGTATCTTACACTGTGCAGTGAGAGGTCCCCAACATTTTTTTGTCCTTAATAAGTACGACAGACTTTTTCTTAAATAATTTCCAAGAACTCATCTAGCTAAATAGGCATAATGACTGGTCGCATATCAAGCTAATAAAATGGTTATCGATTAAGTTGAACGCTAGTAAGACCGCCTAAATTGTCACATCTTTCTGTAAAAATTATATGTAATTTACTTGTATGGTGTGCAATAAAAAGTATCCATCTATCTAGTTTTTTTAATACCGATCTCCTGTGGAAGTGCAAGGGATAGAATATACACGCAAAACTTCGGCAGTACAGCACGTTACAGAATTTCACAGTTCATATGTAATAAACATCTGCGTATCTGAGCAAAAAAGTAAAGTGAAGTATGCCTATAATAATAATAATAAATAAATCGTTTATTAAAATACAAGAAAAGCAGACACATTCTTAACAGTACAACTTAAAACTATACAGTGCAAGGAGTTACCTTTGCCTGAACTAGGTAGAACCTGTGCTTCAGGCGAGAGAGACCTATATAATATACGTCCTACTGCAGGCCACAGATCTCACTTACACTATGAGGTGGTACTAATACTCCAACACGCGGACCCAGTGCGGTTAATTTAAGCATACTTTACTTTAAATAAATACTGCATTTATGTAATATAAAACGTGTTAAAATATTACTACACCATATCTGGTAACTTCTCCGATAAATTTACGTATCACTGTTTAATATTACAGAAAATTCTCAGTTATAATTATAACAAAAATTCACAGGTTGACAACATCTGCCAATGGTTGATCCTTATAGTATGTATGATAGCAGCCCGAACAAAGGTATTGGTAAGACGCTAATTTGAATAAAAGACAGCTAACTCACTACTTGCCGGCATCGAAAGTGAGTCTATGAAACTGGGGTAGGGTAGGCTGTGATGTAAGAAAACTATCGTATCTTCTCCTTCGGGCAAACCGTTCACTCTGACATCACTAAGCTAAGATTTTATAGCAGATAGTATTGTGAAAAGTTTTTTTTTGACATTAGGTCTAAGTAATGAAATAGAAAATTTGTTGTCGTTGAATCCTTTCTTAAGAATTCTTCGTTTTAGTCGTGTTGTGATCAAATTATGTTAAGTGAAATGAATAAAAACGGTCCATAAGTAAGGAACTTGTGTTACAAAGTACCAGAATTTTAATTTTGCCAGAGGCGTCATCAAACACAATCAGACACAAGCCAATTTAAAAATAAATTCTTAATTAACCTGATCGGGGAACCGAACGCGATTGTGTTCATGGCGAATCAACGCCCCACTACGCTATAGGATCGTCGTTTGTCGTTTACCATTGCCATTTATTTCACAAATTATAGCCAATGAATGCTTCACTGTCAGTGCAGGTTTCCTTTTTATATCTATGGATATCTTCGAATATTTTACCAAAATTTCACCAAATTTTCCCAAGGTTTGCACAAACCTATATAACCTATTAGGATCGTACGTTGCGCAAGACGTCGCGGAAAGTAGTGTAATCTTTTCACCAATGCCTCTATGATATATTTTACACTAATCTGCAAAACGAAGCTTTACTTATAGCTTATACGTAACCAAATTAGGCTTATCTCTAACAACACCTTGGGACCCAGTCTTTACCATATAACGAGTTTATGTATTTCTAAGATAATTCTGTAAACTTATTTCCCAACGGTTACATCATGTACAAAAGCGGGCTGGTATTTTCTGGCTAATTTTGTAATCTAAATTAGGTTATGCAACTTCTGAGGTAAGATACGTCTGACATACTACATCCTACTGTACCTTAATTTGCATACTTAAGCAAATCCTTAATCCAACTTACACGTATCACGAAATTTCCCTTTATAATTCCACGAAATTCAGAAACAGGACTCGGGAAATTCTCAACAAGATGGGGATCAAAAACTCATTAGGCACTTTGTCGCGGCAATGAGCGCCGATCCAGGATAAATTGCTATTACTCTAATCGGGATCGGGAGGCAGTAGCAATTGATGCGTTTGCCACGGACCAGGCGCCGAACAAAATCTTTCTTTTGTCACAAATGTTTGGTTGCTTAAGCGTAATATCAATTACGTGATCTTGAAATTGAATGAATTTCTGATTATTTTGGGGAGTTTCTCACTCCATGCTATCATCATTCTAATCATGCTAATTAAATTAAAATATCTCATGTCCGAATGTAAAGCAATGGGAAATCTTGATGATTAGATTAATTAGTAAAATAATCATTTCGTGATGTTAAAATTTAAGTTTATTTTATTACTTTTCAGGAAATTTCTCACACCGAAACAGTGTTGTTTTGAATCATGATTGTATTCCACTAGTTCGATAACAATTAAATATCTTAGTAATTAGATAAATAAGCATCAAGAATTTATTAATTTTTCATTAGCCAGAAAAAAAATATGTGAAGAATAAGTTTACCATTTTGTCAGTTATCGTATAAAAATGTGTCAAACAAAATGTCAATTCTATTCGTCAGATAAAAGTGATCTAGCGTTTGAGAAATCAGCCAATAATGAAAATACGTGATGGAACACGCTCGATAAGGAAGCTCCTAGTTAACTTCAACACCCTGATTATGTAAAACATAACCCTGTCTTTGCTTTCACGCAGTCGGGTAAAAATTGCGTTTGAATACTGCTGCAAAATATTCCTCCTTTAGTTGTAGTTAAGTATATAATATTACCACAGGTTTATGAGAAAATAATAGTTACCCAATAAAATAATTATGGCAAGCTTGTGAACAAAGTTCTGCATGCAACAAGACCATAGTAATTCAATTAGTATAATCGAGTCTCCGGCAATAGCTCCTAATGCTTTATAGTTATTACCGCATTATGAAGTAATAATTTAGCTCGAGGCGTAACAAACATTCTGTATTTTAGGCCGACAACTTATCGTTTATCTGAGTTAGTTTTATTTATTACATTACACCTAAATATTATTAAACATAGTCTTTACTACGTCCAGGATGTCGATTAACGTGATATTTCAAATCAAATGTCATTAATAATTAGTTTAATGATTTACAAAACTTTTTTAATAATTAGTTTAATTATTTACAAAAATGAAACTACTGACTTATGTAGTTTCTTCCTGTCCGGCTGCGGCTGCAAACGCACACAACAACGATGTTCGTGTAAAAAATATTTTTGTTATCAAATAAATCTACAGTCCACTGCATACCATCTTTAATTCAGAACTTGCTCCAGTTATTTAATCAAAGAATAACATTAAGTAGAGTCACCAATTATGTAGTGTAACATAAACTAGTAAATACTCAAAATGTATAAATAAAAGAAACCGCTGGAACCACAAAAAATCCTGTGCCTTCTAGACTAAGTGGTGCAACACGAAAGCCTACTTTCCTCGACAATGTGAAAGTGCTTACGCTAGCGATGATCCAACCGCCGTAATAGGTCACAAGATAAGCTCTAGGTACTAGAAGGCCTAGATGCTATATTTGATTCCATTTGTCTAACCTACGAGTAGACTGATGGACACAATAATAAATAAATAGATAGGTGTCATGTTAACAATGACTTTGACTTGTGAAAACCCAAGCGGACGCATAAGACCGCTTGAAAATATACAGGTTGTCCCTTAAATGGCACGCAGATTGACTTAGCTACAGAGCTTTCAGATAAAATTATATACTTCTAGTAAAAGCAGCATAATTTAAGAGATAGTCTCCGGAACTTGAGATTTCCACTACTTAAAGGTATGATAATTTTATCTGAAAGTTCTGTACAGCTTAGCCGTCTATACAATGTGAGTCTGGCGTGCTATATTTGGAACGCCTTGTATACGTTAGGATTTTTAAATATATAATGATGATTATCCGTTATTTAGACGCTACAGTACAAACTTTGCTTATTTCGTGACTAGACTGGTGTTAATGTGGAAACATTTTAATTTGTTGACAAGCTGTCACGGCGAATTACGTACTGCCGCTTATAAAAAAAAAAACTTTAATAGTTATTATGCTATTCGGGGCGAATACAAATCCAACAAACTAAAGATCGTAAAAACATTGGTCTACCCGTTCCTGATTTATAAATGGTGTGACCAACCAGAGTTCGTTTTATATTATTTACTAATTAAATAAATCCTGTATCCTTATTACATTACCCAAAGGAATATTAAAGGAGTTAAGACTGGCCGCAAAATTTGAGCGGCGGTCAAGCAATCGTGGCACAAATTATTTCATACATTACGCAACCGCAGACGCTTATGTTATCCGCCGCCTGATTTTAAAATTTGCTTTGCGGGTTAACTGGTAATTAGTGACAATTAATATGGATCAAACGGAAATTTTGCATCGGATGTAATCTTACTACACATTCAAAATTACCTGGTAGGCGTAATAACGCGGTAGTTCGCATTGAACGCAAAGGGTTCGACTCCAGAAACGAAGTCTTCGTAATTGGCCTGCAGCTGGATATGTGCTGGGAGACGCCCCAAACAAAAAAAATGTATGGAACTTCGTAATGATACTGTTAATGTCATAATATCGTTAAGATTAGCTTAGCTTCTTTTGATTTTAATATAATGCAGTAATAAAATCTCTTTTCAGTAAATATTTCGGTTTTTTAATATCATCATGTCATCGATACTTAAAGTATTAACTTTTTTTTAAGTCAGATTGAAATGGGATACCGTGCATATTAGAGAAATAAGTTTTTTTTATGAATACTGTCATTTGTAATCAAAGTAAAGAAACATTTGTAAATAAATGCACTAGAAACCCCGAGTTTCTCAGATAGTATTGACCTCTAACGAAACCACAAAAAAGACTAAAAGCGAGCCAAGTTTAAATTACGATAGTGTTTGATGTCGTGCGTATAACTACACAGCTTCAATGTCGTCACTCAGTCCATTTTTAATAAAAAAAAGTGGTAAAAATAAGTTCATTTAAATTAAATACCTATCACACACACATCTAAAGTGCAAATAACTCCTGTTTTCCTTTTGCCTTACATATTAACTTCACGAGTTGTAAGTAAGAAGCAGGCGGATGGTAGATTCGGGTACGGAGTCAAGTTATAACCATATTAAGAACCCATGCAGTATTGGCATGAACCATGTATCAATTTCAAGGCCCCGGATTAACAATGTCAGACACGCCGAAATGGACAGACAAAATTGGCCAACTGCTACTCGAAAATTTATCATTTTGGTTGTCTTGCTCCCACGCTTGCGCTGAGAGCGAGACGTAGTTATCGGGCGTTAATAAGCGAGTGAACGAGTAATACACGTTTCGATTTTACTCGCCATAGCGACCCAGATCTGACCCAATACCGAATTCGTCTTTTTGCTTTCGAAATGTGACAATGACAAGATCTCTCGACCATTCAGCTTTTATGCAAAGACTGCTGCTGCTTTAATTAAATCTTGGATATTTTATTACCGATAACGATTTAGCTAGTCATTTGAAGACACTATTAGCGTAGTGGCGCCTTAAATGGAATGAGTTCGATTCTCGGATCGGGACAGTTAAAAAAAGGAACATAAATTTGCACGGATCTGGATGTACTGGGAGATGCCACTGACAAAATTAATTGTCAGCTGCCTCGTAAGATAAGGACGTTCATTCCTTACTACGACACGATTACAGCTTTGTCTTGCGCAATTTATTTATGATTTATTTATACTTGAAATAATTTACTCGTCTATCAGTAAATAACAGAGATTAGTGAAATTTAATCATTAATTATTTGCACATTAAAAAAGAAAAAAGGTATTAGTCCGGACCGGGAATCGAATCCGGGACCCTTTGCGTTACAGGCCAATCGCCACGCGCCACTGCCCCATTTGGCTTGTCAAAATAGGTACTACTGACAGTCTGTCAATTAAACTAATCCTCTCTTAGAAACTAATAGAGCTTATGGCTTAGTAAAATTGATTATAAGGGTAGGTAACGACATACATGTACCTAATCTAACATGGACGGTAATTATGACTACACGCTGACATTTGCGTGTTTTTATTCTCTCGTGTAATAATTATTCTACATATAATGTCTGTGAACATTCTGAAAAGCGTTAGCTAGTAACTAGAACTTTTCCACAATGTATTATTTATTGCGAGTTCAAGCACTAATCAATATAACACGGGACTTTGTTTTTGAACGTTGACATTTTAGTAGTTCTTTTGATTCAAATAAACCCGCAAAATTGCTTACGTACGAGTATTCGCATTTCTAATACAAATCGCACCGAACGGTCCAAAGGAAATCTGTATTAGGCAAATTTGTGTAGATCAGGAAAAATATATTAATTTACATGCCGAAAATTGGATTTGTCTCTGAGGAAAATCATGCAGAGAACACATATTGGAGGAGACAATCTGCGTCTTAAGATCAGTGAGCCATGTTTCACGCGTAATGCTTCACGACTGGAATGAAGCATGGAATTAACGCATGATTAACGAACTGTGAAGATAAATGCTACACGTTATTACGTCACACACAATTATTATCATAAAAAATTTGACGGCTCAATTGGTACATAGACATTTTATTGCACAAAAAACATTAAAGGTTAGTACAAACAAGACACAGTTATGTACAATCAGGTGGCGTTATCGCCAAAAGCGATCTCTTCTTTTGGTAGATGAAATTGAGGACTCGATTGGTAATGGCCCAGTAACGGGTCCCGGATTCGATACCCAGTTCGGGTCAATTTAGGAATGTGTTATGATCTTCATTTATTTCTTGCAGCAGTCAAGATCTTATAAGCAGCCTATAAATAAGGCCCCTGCCTAACCAAGAGATCTTAGAACAGTATTACTTGAACCTTGTTTTTTTCTGAACAGAGTTTGTCACAACAATAACAATTCTTACGCACAGGAGACGTATTTTTAAGCTATTGCTAAAACAACAATGCTTACGCAGACGAGATGACACGTATTTTTGCATCAGCAATAGTTTCAAAAATAGATATGATCTATTCAAATAGATATGAATCTTAAAAATTGAACACGAAAACAATTCGTTTAAGTATGAAATTAATTTTATGGCTCATGATTTTATGCATTTTAGAATTTCTTAAATTAAGTATTGCCATTAAATTAAAATGTTGTAACTTTTTTCGTTTTACGCAAAAATATTAAAAACCGGAATGCAAGAACTTTCAATGAATCGCTGAAAACGGAACGCAAAGAAAACGTTATGCTAACATAATACACACATATACACTAATGTCAAGTGTTAACATAATTACTTGTCAATGTCAATCTCCCTTACTTTCTACTAGTAAAAATCGAAAATCGAGTGGGTAGTTTGCTATATTAATATTACTCTATAAAGACCACTCGTAGAAGTATACACGAAATGAATTTAAAAAAAACAATGTATTTTTTTGTATTCGCATGCGAATCTTGCGATTTTGTAATCGGATTAGAATTCTAGGAAGGACCATTTAGTAGTTAATACACTATTGACGCTATTGAGGACCTCCGTAGCCGAGAGGCGAGCAAACTGGTCTTGGTGTCGCTATCTCTGAGTTCCTGGGTTCGATCCCCGATCAGTCAATGTAGGAATAATAACTTTTCTATATCGTCTCGGGTCTGGGTGTTGTGGTACCGTCGTTGTTGCTGTTTTCTGTAACACAAGTGCTTTGGCTACTTACAATAGGATCAGAGCAATATATGTGATGTTGTCTAATATTTATTATCTATTTCGCACCCTATAAAATATGGGCACAATTCTTTTAGGTATTGATAGAAAGGCTCATTATTGTCAGTTCTACAAGATGGCTTGATAGCCATTATTCACAGAAAGAGAAAAAAAACATCAAACAAGGGAGTTCTGCATTTTGCGTACCTTTCACACTTTCTTCTCGCCCCCGACTCTTAGCGCTAGATCCGCTTTTCTCAACAATCTGTTTTTAGTTATGCCCATACATTATTTTACTGTCTGGAATTCTAGATCAGCGTACTGCAGTTTTCGTAACTCAATTTATAATAGTTAAGTTAGTTACTTTTGCCACGAATTCCTTAATTACTTGTGTCTTCTCCGTTTCATCGTGACTACAGCCTTACCTCGTAAATTCCGAATTGCGTTCGTTCGCAAGGTCGTAACGATTTATAATTGCGGGACAACGAAATAATTCGTGGATCTCCGCGCTAATGATGCGTCTGATGGTGCGACTGCGGCCGTAACTGCCCGTTTATTGCGACCATATTGCGACATTAGCAAGGTGTTGCTAGGTTTAGCTTCGCTTCGTCGCTTAATTTATAGTACTCGTGTACTGTTAGGGGTTAACTTAAACTTTAACGGCCTTACTAAAAAAGATAGACTTTGTTTAAACACTGCCTAAAGATTAGCCAACCAATTAAAAAGTATGGTAACATAACCGAGACATGTGTGATGTGTCAATATTCCAAATTGTATGGCTTAAATATGGTTTAAACTTAGTCTATCTTTTTTTAGTAAGGCCATATATCTTTAATTCACACTTTTTTCACAATAATGCTAGTTTATTATATCAAGGATAATTTTTCTTACTGAGCTATGGATGACATAGTTCTAACTTTAGACATTTCAAAGTACATAACTTCTAGCAAAGTTTTTTTCTATAAACCTTTTTTTTTACTGCCTCTAGTGGAATTTGAACTATTCAGCCGACTGCTAACTGAGCTATAGAGGACATAGGTTAATTTTATATAACATGTCATAAAATAGTAGTTTGCGTAGACACATTAATTGTTTCACATACCAGACAATTATTTTGCCCATCCGAACCAAACCTTATTGAACAAATTAAAATCGTACAAAAGGTGGACTTTATGTGTAAATGCCATGTGGCATTCTCTACCAGTCGACCAGTGGTTAATCTGAGATGTTTTGTGGGCGGTGCGACATTATTATTTTTGTAAATGACATCATGATATTTTGTATGCTATTCTTGCGTATTACAATATGCAATTTATCATAAAAATAAATGAGCATCAAGAACTGGTTATCTGGGAACCAATCTGAATAAGATAAATTAGAGATATCTCCAACAAAGTATCATTCGTGGACTCGCATTATCTTATAAATCTTACCTAAATCTTTCCATTTTCCCACGTGTTTGAATTTCCGGGGTTTCAATAATTAACCGGTAATATCGTTAATAAGTCAACATACCATATTAATAACACTTTGTCTTTGGACCGGTTGCGCTTGCGCAGAACCGCACAATCGGAGCTTTTAATTAGAAAGCTCGCCACTTAATCAAATATTCAAATAAGTTGCAACTTGCAGCATTAGGTAATATCGTAACAATAAATGATATTGCAGAGTATCTGGGTTAATACTTGGCGAGAATAATGTTTTAATTGTATAACCTGGAGCATTTAATGATAATAATTCACTATACAAGAAATGTAAAAGATACCGCATAATTTTTATTTTTCACTTGAGTAGTATACAGCGCAGGCCACACTGAAAGCGAAGCGATACGAAGCGATTTTATTTCGCTTCGCTCATGTCAGCCGACTATATATACGAGCTCGCAAGTTCGCATCGCTGCTTAGCTCTGTAGTTCAAGATGTAAACCCAAGTATGAAAAGACGCGGTAGCGACACAAGCGATGCATAACGAACTTATCTTCGTTTAGCTTCGCTTCCAATGTGCCCTTTAATTAGGTATTGAGAAAAGTTATCCATTCAATATAAAATAAATTAAACTACAAGGTGGATAAATAATTAGACGATATAGAAAAGTTAGTTTTTTACAGTAACCAAACCGAAAATGGAACCCATGATCTCAGAGAAGGCGTCGCCAAGTTCAGCATGCTCGCCTGTCGGCTACGGAGGTCGCCTCAGACAGGGGAATTGTGGATTATGGCTACACATTTAGTGGTTTTTGTAAAAACCCAGAGGTAAGGATGGGCTGGGATACTAAGGCCCTATCCAAAAATGTGGGATGAGACTCCGACCACTTAGCTACCACCGCTGCCTACTCGTATTAGATCAGCATTGATACCTTAAAAAAAACGCATGGCAGCTATATCAGTCTACCTAGAATTATCACTCTGTACGAAGGTATCCCTCCACGGGCTATTTTAATGGCGCCATCGAATGAAACAGCGTCCATTACGCCTTTTGATTTCAATTTTCCTACTCCTAAACGTGCTACAATAGTGAAAAACAATTTATTATCTATCATTTTAGTTTTAACACGCGCGAAATATTGGTGCTGTTTTAATGGTAGTCATATTGGGAGTATAAGAAAATAAGCAATCTTATGTTGAAGAGAATAGAATCTATAATGAGTCAATGGTGTGATGGTGCATGACAATAGGGCTTCCGCGAAGCATTTCCCAAGCATTTGTTTTAGTTATACACCAATCTACTTTAAGTACTGCAGTTTGCGAAATCCGTAACACTTCACAGGCTGTTAAGATGATGACTTTGAAATATGGTATTTACTTATGCTCTTTATTATAATGGTACCTTATGTAAGCATCTGTGCGGCGCAAACTAAGTGATTTTGAGCCTTACGTTGTTGTAGTAAAGCAAAAAAGATACTGTTATTTTAGTAAACTATTATGTTATACTACAGTCTTGCATTTGTATCCTAACAAAGTAATCACAAAAATATTGATACGCATTTAAAGTGTTGTGCTAATCTACAAACTTCAAATTGCTCAGAGTTTCATGTAACAAGCTATGCTTTTGGAACTATAAACAACAATATAATAACAATAGCTATAGAACGAGATATCTTCCTTGAAGGATTCAATCCGCAGCGATGTCATACTGAAACAAACCGGAGTAAAATAAAAACTTGGGAGAAGGAGACTTTGGAACATTAGGGAGCCATCAAGTCTTTAACTATGCGCCAAATAACACCAATAATGCCTTGCATGTCCTACTGCAGAGCACAAGCCTAGCCTCAACTATGAGGTAGTTTCTGCCATACTCCACCAATCGGCCCAAGAAGGCCGAGACGGAGAAAATATTAAACTTATTTTTAAATGCGCAAAAATGCTACCACAATTTAGAGTATGGTCCTCATTACTAGAACGGGTCGCCTTTTAAAGCAGCATTGCCGCAGTATTTATTAGTTCGCTGCCTCACTTTAGCCAAACAATCATAATCACTTTCTCAATAGTTGCCCAAGCTAACAACATGATTGTCCGCCATGAGCGACCAGAAAAATACAAATAACACCTACGTAATTACAAAATTACAAGCGATAACCACGCAACGCGAGCCAAATAATGTCTTAATCTGCCGATCGGTTATGTAAGCAAGTGTAGCATGCAGAAGTAATCATAGTCCATAGTTGCACAAAGCACAGACGTACGAGGATGTGGTATAACAGTTTTGTAATTGCCGTATGGAAATTTATAAGGGGACAAAGCAAGGAAAGAGTGTCAAAAGTATTTAAAAGTACCAAGTTAGTGATTATGGGCTGCTGACGGACTGAAACGGACGGAGAGGAAAAGAGACGAGGACTTTTTTAAATGGATTTTTATGATTTTTAAAAATGTTGTTGACAATTGGAATAAAACAGGAAAGTACTAGGACACCAGGCCCCCGATACAAAACTGTTCGATAGCAAATTGTCGATTGGAAAACCACGTGAGCATTATTTAAAGACTTTTTTAAAGTTAATTGACGTTTATGAATATGGCTGTTAATGATTTAATATTAGTGTAACATGATTTACCAGTTATCAAATCGTTATCAAAGGCTACTGAATCGGAACCATGATTGAAGATGATGATTTCATAAAACCATAAAAGAAAGAAGAATAGAGGGATATAGGAAAACTTAAGAAGACATGAAATGGAGTTGGAGAGAAACCAAAGAATGGAGTTAACTCCAACGAACTATATGTATAAGGCCCTATTTTTTTATTTATATTCCTTTTAGGGGTTGATTCTACTGCTCATTAACAGGGTGTTAGGTTATGACTATGAAATCGAAAAAGGTATGTGCTAACATATGCATTGTTTATAAATACTATGGCAAAGTCATCATTTTGAATCAGTATAGATGTGAATACATATTTCTAAATTATGATAAATTAAATTCTGACTGACTGACTTCACCGTTGCTACATCATGTTAGCCCCAGTAGATGCAGAAGTAGAAGAACCTTCTAAAAAGAAATAAGAAATATTATAGATATCTTTATGTTCTATAAGATAAATATAAGTTCTGTTCTAACTAAAACTAAATTTTAAGCGTTATATGCTTAAAGGTAACAAGGATATATATAATGTAAACAAATAGAAGTCGTGAATTATACAGGGTTATAAACACGAAAAGTAATGGACTTAACCAAATAACTAAAGTGCCTTAAGGCAAACTAATTTAGTAATTTACCACAAAACGTCATAACGTCAACCCTTTTCAAAGACAAATGAGTCAAAAAGGACTGACGTTTCTTTGAATGCAATAATAAAATGTTATTACTTAGAAGTTTTACTAAAGCAACAACAATTAAGATTATAAATTATGTCAAGCCTGGGACTGCAGGTTTAGATTGATTTTACGGCAGTTCATTACCCAAATATGTCTAATTCTTATTTATTGAGTTAAAAAATTAAATTAACCTTATTAAGCATTATCGCAATAGTTAATAACCCAGAAATTACTTCGAATATCTTAGTAAGATCCTTATTAAAGTATGGAAAATGTATTTAACGAGAATTATAAGTTTTATGAATTAGATGAATCATTTAACCATATTCTTTTGTTTTGAATTGAACTGATAATATTTTCATACGTCTTTATCGGCCATTTAGGGCTAACCATGATCTCAGAAAGCAGTTCTTTAACCTTAATACTTTTTTTCTGTTAAGTATAGACTTGACGTATAAACAGCAATGCTTAGATTCTGTTTAACCTTCATGGCTAAGCCCCAGAACTCATTACTAAATCTATCGACGCCTACACTCAAAATTTGCTTATTCAAATCATACTTGGAAGTTCTACGCCAAATCCCGATAATAGCCGAGGGATTATCATGCAGAGTATCCGGTGTTGCTAGTAAATCACGGAGTATGGCAGCCCGGAAAATGTAGCCGAATCGGGAATAAACATTTTTGCTTAATAAATGGGACACTGTATCATCAGTTGTGAAAAATATCTGTACTTCATAGCAGCGGGTGAATAAATAAGTGGTCAAGTGTGGATGAATCCTGTGGGCTTATTTAATCAATGAATGCGGTGTCACTGGCTACTTCGGTCTATTATATTATTATATCAAATAATACTTAAATATCCCGGCTGTTTCGTTCATATTTTGTCATGCAGTATAATAAGAAATCACAAATAATATGTAAAAAAGTAAAGTATGCTTATATACGTTCCACTGCAGGCCTCATCTCAACTATGAGGTGGTTTGGACCTCACGCGGACCCATTGCGGATTGGAAAAGGGGTGTTGTAAGGCCAGTTACTGAACCATACTGTCAGATGTTATTTTTTCGCCTTAAGACCTCTGACTAGGCTTCACGACTAATATCAAGCCATATTAGCTGTGACCAACTATTAACGTGCCTTCCGAGGCACGAAGATGCTTGTGATAAATGTCACTTAATGTGGTTGGAATGGTCACCCATCCAATTAAAATCGCGGCGTAGGTGGCTTAACTTTGATAATCATTGCCAAAGCGCCACTGAGCTACGCACCTCAAAATGATTTGTAATTGTTTGTTTTTGCATTGTCTCCGGCACAGTTTTTGGCAATAAATGTTGATTCTATTGTGTAGCTACGAATTCTTTGTTTTTCTTTTATAATGGTCACACTTTTTTATATCCTTTAATTCGAAAATAGAATCTGACTTTGGAATATAATATCCTTAATTAAGGATAAATCAAACAATTGAAAAAACAAGTACGAGATCAAGTCGTAATTTAACTCTGACGTCATTCACAAACCTGTTGTCAGTTCTATCGTTTTATTAGCGTATTTGCGCACTGTCGATTTCAATGTCAATTACTTTAATTAGTCTCAAATTAACTTAAAACACTTCTTCTTTGCGTAGGTAGATGAATAATAAGTGTGTGTACACAAAGAAGCTTAAATAATTAATACGGAGAATTTTTAACAGTTGTAGCAACGGCCTCACCTTGATGGACCTTAGGAAGATGGATGGTAGTAGCTTAATGAAAGAAGGGGAAGATCGTGCTCATTGGCGCTCTTACGTCCGGCCTACGTCCAGCAGTAGGCTGAAAATAGGCTGACATGATATTGAGAAACTTTGTAAACTCTTGTAAATTCTTGCAATTCAACCCATAGTTGAAGGAGATCAGTCAAGTGCTATTTACTGTAACGCATTATGCTTAGGTATACTAACTTTTAAAAGCCATTTTACATTATGGCGCCGTTACTATGGATGGAGCGCGTGCATCGAAAATGATTTAGTTTTCATAACGTTTTTGGGTCTTAATTGCTTGATTAGATTGTCAATAAATGTGCTGTGTGAGGAGGCATGTCGTAAGAGGCGACTAATTCCTGTAGTACGAGACGGGCAGCAGCGTCTGCGTGCGAAATCTTATAAAAAACTGCGCTCGCCAACCCATCTGTCAAGCGTGGCGAGTATTGGCAATTTTAGCAGAAGCAGTGGACGTCCTATGGCTGAAATGATGATGAGGATGATGACAGGTATTTTGATATAAACTTTTGATTGTAAATATAAAACTAGCGCTACTATATGCAAAAAAAATTTTTTTTAGAGCTAATGTTTTAAAAATACATATTCTTGTGCATAAGGCGTCGACAAAATTATATGACTGATATTTATAGGCATTTTTGCAGCAATTATATTGATTTAAATGAAAGACTTAGTTGCTTGAAATTGACAAGGCAAACACTTTTCGTTAATCGAGGCGGGCTGATAATTTTATAAAATAGAAAATGGTTTTATTTGAAAATGTGAAACATTAACGTCTAAACAAAAGGATGGGCTGTGTTTTGTATGTATTTAACAGTTTTAAAAGCTTTCATAAGGTAGCAAATTAGGCGCTGGAAATGTTAGTTTTCGCGCTGCTATCACCGTATCAGTAGTGTATCTATGCTCGGACTGTAGATTCTCCGCTTGCGCTCGCGCACAATAGTGTAGCGAAGTGGCGCGTGCGATCGTTACACAAGTATGTTGCCCACACCTGCTAGATTACATAGTAAGAACTGGGCTACAGATAAGAAGTCCCTTTTACAATCGTTACGATAGATAGGCATCTTCGGAACTAACATATTTGGACTTATCTAAAAGCGTGATTTTGGCCATTAGGAGTCGCCAAATCTGGCGTTTGTGTTGTTAATTTAGAATATACCCTATAAAAAGGCAACTCTTTCTATAAAAAAATTTTTTTTTGCGACAGTAAAATTTTCTGCACTACCCACTAGCCATAGCGCACTGATTTAGAATATTTATACCCTGATAGGTCTACAATTTAACATCCAATAAAACCCACCGTTGCCGGAGATAGGTTCTCGAGTGGCGACCACAAACTTAAAGCAGCAGTGTGGGCAGATTTCCCACCCGATAGACTGACGACCTATTCGTGGTTGCAGGAAGCCGCTGGATGCAAACAGCTCAGAGCGTTCTATAGAGGAGGCTTATGTCCACCAATGAATTCTCTACCAAAAGGTGGTAAAGATGGTCTCGAAAGAAACGTAAACTGTCTTGGGACCCGCAACGAAATTAATTTAAATACACGGAGTTTGAAATGTAGTATCGATTTTCTTGTGCAAAGTGAGAGATGACAAATATATTACATAATTTCTATACGATTTTAATTTACGTGCACAAACAAGCACAAACGTCAATCGAGATCACACACAATAGGGCGTACATATTAATCGCATTCCTTCTATCTGCTGGTGTGAATAAACAGAATACACTGAATACTTGTTTTGTGATCTATTTAGCATGCATGGAATGCAAATTCTACGCGCAAAGGTGGGTGGAATTAATATCAAACCCCGACAGAGTCGATAGATGGAATAAATTATGGAATTACGTATGTAATGTGCATATTAATTGTAAACACTTGGTGTAGAAGGCATTGGTTTAATACCTACATTAGGACTATAAACGCTTGCGGCTCCGTTTTTATCTTGTTATGATTGCAAAGGTAGTTTGTTGGAGGCAAGTTCGAGGTAAGCGATGAATTGATCGAAATAATCTAACTACATAGAACTACTAATAACTAATACTAGCTGTCCCGGCGAACTTCGTACCGCCTCTTCGTAATGTTTTTTTTTTCGTAAAATTTTCCGTGTTTTTTTATAATTATTCTGCTATTCGTGGCGGAGATCAATTCAACAAACCAAAGATCTTAAAATCGGTTCAGCCGTTCTTGACTTATAAATGGTGTAACTAACCCGACTTTGTTTTAAATATATGTATATAGATATAGTTTAGCGTTTTGTGCTTCTATTTGCTTAAAAATACTTATATGAAGGACTTTTAAAATTACTTAAATAGATTATTACTATTACTATTTGAATTTAAGCTTCTAGTTTTTTTCACAGCAAAGTTACAAGTCGAAAATGGCCCGAATATATACCTTTGAAAAAAGGATAGTACTGCCTAGCATTTTTTGCTCACCTTGGCCTCCACTTCCGTGCCCCCAAATTTTTCCCTACAATAGATACATTGATTGTTGTTAAGCCTATAGGAGCAGTGATAGCTTAGTAGTTTTAAGTCCTGTCTTCTATAAGTCGTAAGTCCGACTTGTATTCATTCTCAAAACTGATAAATTGACTTTCAAAACCGTTCTGACAATCTGGAAATACCTCCGCCGAAATAAGATGAACCGATAAAAATATAATTGCAAACTATTGCTTAGTAACAACAAAGAGATAATTAAAAAAGTATTTGATCTTGCGATTATATCATTGGATCAGATTCATAGTGTGTCTGCCTTTAGTTACTCTTCAATAGTTAGATTATCTAAATATCCATCTAAATTAATGAGAATGAGTGAAGCTATTGTCTAATAGGTTGTATAACACTGGTCGCCTTGTTTACTATTTCTCACTTTTTAGTTCTCATTGCCTAAGATAAGAATCAAACTTACTGTAACGTTGTGGATTTGGTCGTATAGAATCTTGCGCATTTGTCTTTTGAATTTTCGCGCGGATTCCATAGGGCCTTCTTGTCTTTCGTCCCGGTTACTTTCGATATGTCTTTGTCTTTCTCAGCGGAATCACATTTAAATAAAGTCATAGATTATCGTTTATTTCATCCATTTTCCGATAAACAAACAAATTAAAATATAGGCAAATTAAAACTTTTACCAATGTTCTAATCCATTATTAGGTTAAAATAAACGATAATCTATGACTTCATTTCAATGTGATTCCGCTGAGAAAGACAAGGACATATCGAGAGTGATAGGGACGAAAGACAGGAAGGCCCTATGGAATCCGCGCGAAAATTCAAAAGACAAATGCGCAAGATTCTAACGACCAAATCCACAACGTTACATTACACAAATCTTGAATATAATCATAAAATGTCATAGAAATATTTTGGGTCCGCCATTTGTAATAAACTTCAGTTCAACCATAACTAGTAGGAGGTATTATACAAGCCCCTAGAAAATCCTTTTCGATCCAAAATGAAGTGTCCTCTGTGCAAACTGATGTCAGCTGTTCGGCGGTTTAGTATGGTGAAGTGTTTTTTTTTGTGAGGATTGGTTGAGACTAGTGTATTGGTTCGCGCTCCGGACCACGAAGCCGAGCAGTTGTGGGCTCGAATCCCGCAAGAGGCAAATGTTTGTGTGATGAGCACGAGCATTTGCTTGTTTTGCAAAAATACAAAGTTATTTATAGAGATAATAATTAACAAGAGTTCAGAATTTTCCTTAAAATATATTATCACTAATTTGATATTGAAAAATAGATTTACTATTATTTTTTAAATTCTTAACAGGTAAAATAATAGTAGTTGTAGTGACAGCGGATAGGCAATCCCCTTCCCACCCGCTAAGAGCGTAACAAACGCATTATTAACGTTATTAATTCGAGTTAATTTGACAAAAACGGGAACAATTGTTTTTTGTTAACGTTTCCGTTTGTGTAATGTTCAATTTTTACACTTTTTTAAAATTTTGTGTCGTAAAAATATTTAATTTTACTTACGTACACTTTTTTCATGGAAGTTCTTAAAGAGGCCAAGCTGAAACAGGATTATTCTTGCGCAATTCGACATTATGTCATTTTAGTAATAATTCCTAATATTACATGAGTTGTATCTTACTAGTTCACCGTGCATAACAGATTTCAGGAATACGTACCTGTAAGCAAAGAAAAATATGATTAGTATTCCCCTTTTAGATTTAAACGTAAATAATCAAGTACGAGTATGTTTACGAAAAAAAGCATAGGTTTAGATTAACAAACATGCGTCAAACAACACATCAAAGGAATTCACTGTACTAACGTTATCATGTCTCATACATGAATTAATTAGTCATTTGATTATGAGTAACCATCTCTTCAAATGAAGTTGTATTATACCTATCAGGGATTACAGTAGTTAAGTTATTTGAGATAAAACATAACACGTGCGGTATAAACGTATAGTGCAGCGCCTTCCACCTCATGGCTTTTAAAAAAAAAACGCCCACAACACGTTGGAACCATGGTTAAAGTTCCATTTTGTTCTTTTTATTGTTTTTTCTTTGTTTTTATATTCTTTTCCCTTTCGTTTCTTTATTTTTTTAAAATTATTAGTAGGCTTTATACAGTCAATATCTTATAATTAGCATGCAATTGGACCTCAGATTTGATTATAGTTAAAAAAAAAAAATTAAATGGGGCAATAGCCCATAAATACGTAAAACCTTAAAAACCTATTTGAAAAAAGTATATAATGTAAAATTAATGCAGATAAAATGGGTAAATATTATAGTAAAAGAGGTAAATAAAATTAACTTGTTAAAATGGCCATCTCATAGTTGAGGTGAGGTATGTGGCTTAGAACGTATGTATGCTTACTTTTATCTTCGAAAACAAAAACCAATCAATACGAGTCGAGCGAGTCAAAACAAGATCAAAATTAAAAAATTAAATATCCCATCCAAAATGACTAACTAATCTGTTACATTTTGTATGGGAAGTGAACTTTTATGAGATTCCGACAATGGTCCGATAGAAAAGTAATTTTATTTGAGAATAGTTTGGAGAACGTGGCTTTCCCAGCTCCAAAACCTATAAACCAGTTTATTGTGTATAACTAATTAACTACAATAGGTAAAAACTTACGATTTGTAATCATATTGTTTCATATTTCGTTAAACTTCCAGCTTTATTAAAGTATGTGATATTACCTTCAACTTAAAACGAATATTGGTTTTTACAGAGGTACAGACGAACAACAAAACGATTCAAGGGTTCCGTTAATTTCTACGGAACTCTAAAACTCATTTATACTAAAATATTAGCACTATTTTAAACGAAGTTTAAGGCTACCGTTATTTAATCATAGGTGTAAGATTCCAGTGTAAACCGTTAATAGTTGTGCTAAAGTTTTAACTTGACCTCCAGCTAATCTTAAGTGCAAACACTAGTACCTGTAATTTGATTTCGATAATAACAGGCTCGGTCTTAGATAACGTTGCAATTAGCCTTCGGGCTGTGACACACGGTGTTTCAAAGTTCATCAATTACAATCATACTTTAAATGTTTTTGCAATTACATGCTAGTGTAGATTGGCCACGTTGATAGTAATGCCTAAGATCATATTAACACTTGAAAAAAAAATGGATTGCTTCAGGTCCTATCGAACCCACGTCCATTCGCTTATATATTTATATTAGATGTTAAAGGTATTTTACCTAAATATTGATTGATAAGATATTTGTAGATTTAACAGCAACACACAAAAAATAACTCACAACGAATGTCCTCGATAGCTCAGTTAGAAGAGCAGCTGCCGGTAACGAAAAGACGTGGGTTCAATTTCTACCTAAGACAGTTTTTTTTTCAAGTTTACAAGTAACTTATTTAATATTAGGCTATGCATGCATGTAAAATAAAAAAAAACGAGCAACGAGCTGACTTTGACTTTGACAACAAAGTCAGCTAAAGGTCTGTTCAGCAATGCCAATAGAGAAGGATCTAAAAGTCTCTGAAATATTTTTCTTTGTCTCTAAATTGGCTTTGACTAATTTATTTATTTATTGATAGATAGATAGATAAATTGTTTATTTGCAAAACACAAAGCACACACATTATAACAATTCAGACTTAAGGTTTAAAAACATCTAATAATATTATCAACAAGGTACTAACAAATAACAATAAAAAATAAATAAAAAATTGGAAAAGATTCACCAGCAACATATCAGTAAACATTACAATTCAGAGTGATATGAGTAGCATGTGTAAAAGATATGTCTTTATAGGTAAATACAGCGTTTTTAACAATTTGTCGACTTTAAAACAATTAAATTGAACGGGAGTACTTTATGAACAAAAAGAATACAATAAACTCAGCAGAGAATGTGACATCGACATCTTTGCTGACTCCATGGGAAAGTTTAAGAGGAGGGTTTTGTTATCCTTATCTGTTTAGCCAATGTCTAATTTTGTTGAGTTGTAGGTTAAATTGTTTATTTTGCACTAAAATAGTAATAGCTAATATAGCAACAATATAATTAAGGTCACTTATGTAACTAAAAAATTATGTAGTTCATTATTGCATGCCGTGGCAACCTGTTATTAAGACGGCACTTAGTCTATAGCCAATATTTACATGTCTTACCAATTTGCTTGTAATTGTGCTTGTCTTGTTGGTTGTCCTAATAAAAATAATAAAAAAACATTATTTAAAATTTTAAAAAGGAAAAAATTAAAAAATTAAATCTGAATTTATACATTATTATTACTTTTTTTTATAGACTAATAATTATATCGCTAATATAAAAAGATACTCGTTATCCGAGCAACAGTGTGTCTCACCATCAAAACGCTGACGTTATCCGCGACTCGGACGAGGGTAGGGTATCGGGTCTACAATACCCAACATGTTTATTGTGGGTCAAATATTAGTTATCTGCCCCGACACTGTGTATCGTCAAAACGCTGACGTGACCCAACAAGGGTCGTTGAAGACCCATTTTCCCCGATAAAATATTAAAGCCGTCTGTTTTTAGGCGCCATATTTGGCGATTGCCAGTATTGGCGAGAATTGCGGGCCTACATACATAAAAGCTGTTTAGTAGCCTCAAATTGGGAACGGAAGCGAGCAATGGCCAAGAGACAGAAAATGCCACGATACTATTATAGGAGATCTTAGGTAAACTATATAAAAATGAATCTCTATTTCCCTTGGTCATCGCATCACGCGTGAAAGGATAGTTCTTTTTGTTGTGTTAATTATTGTTAGGAGAAGGTTGCATAGAAAATCCTCTATGAATAAACTAAAGACCACGAGAACAAAGTCACGGGCAACAGCTAGTAGGGAATCAAAACTCAGCAACTCTTCAAGTTTGAATTAGAAATTTTATTACGGCTTGTTTTACGTCTGATTGGTACAAGTTAGTTTTTGGGCCATGTTCTTTAGAAGAGATACAATCTACCGATTCAAATACTCTAGGACACTAGATGAACTATAATTCAATCATACAATAGGGAAATTAGTCGATTTCTTTTACGAATAATATTTCATCCGTATCGTGTCGAATCTATGAAATTGCAGTATTATGAATAATGCGGTCGTAAAGTGTCGGATTCGCCATGGGTTAATTGTAATTACTTGTCATAATTCCGACAATAGTCGGAAGTTTCACTTGACACGCGTCGCATTGTTGCAATTTGGCCATTATTGTTGAAAGATATAAGACACAGTAAAGTGATATACAGTAGGATTATTGTTTACAAACATGCATAGCAAGCTGGACATTAATTTTTGTACGACTTATGATAGCAATCACATGGCTTAATTTACTCTTCATCATCACATGACATAGAATGAGGACTTATTTTCTATGTTATTATAAAACATCATCACAGCCTATAACACATTTCTAAAAATAAGTTTTTCATGAGTTTTTTTACATTTGGTTTTAATTGAATTCAAACACGTGTGCATTTTCCATAATGTTCTAGGAAGGTAGAAAATTGAAACTTCAGCTCTAGTATCATGGTTAAACTTACCCCAGAAGAAACCGCATAGCGCTAAAAAGAGAAAGAGAATATGAAAAGAGGTTTTATTATTTGACATACGAGTATAAGACATTAAATCTCCTAAATAATCGCCTTTGGTACCTCTTTGCGTAGTACTTGTATTTCCTTGCCGCTCTTGTGTGACTCCATAGGTACGGTGTATTTAGTGAGTGAGCCTACGTTGACTACATTTATGTTGTGGTTAAGGGGTGTTGTAATAATGCGTGCCCCGAGCGGACAGTATCGCTGATCTCCATCTGCAGGAGTAAATGGTGTTCAATAGTACTCGAAAAGAGACGAAGGTCGATAGTTATTAGAACATACGATTTATTCTATGATAGTTACTTTTAGTAGTTAGTTACTTGTATAGAAGCTGCAGAACTAACTTACAGACAGAACAGCCATCGTTACTATTTGTAAAAGTTATTTTTAGTGTCTTTCTAGCAACATTTTCCAAATAATAACACTGTTCAAACTTATCGGCCATATGCACGATGTAATTGAATTAAATGATTCAAAATTATTTCTAAAATTATATTTTAGAGTAAATAAAAAAAAGTGACATAGCCCAACGGATAAGCAAGCTGAAGTGGTAGTGGGCGGGGCACATAGCACGTAGAACGGACGGCCGATGGGGCAGAAAGGTTCTGGAATGGAGGCCACATACCGGCAAGCGCAGCGTAGGACGTCCACCTATAAGGTGGACAGACGACCTGGTAAAGGTTGCAGGAAGCCGCTGGATGCAGGCCGCTTTCAACCGGCCAATCTGGAAGACACTGGGGGAGGCCTATGTTCAGCAGTTGACGTCCTATGGCTAAATTATGATGAAAAAAAAGTAAATAAAACCTCTTTACGGCTAATCTAGCACACAAATAAAACAACTTATTTTAAGAAATAATCAGCAAAAAAAATAGTTTAACCTCTTTATGACCGATCAGCAGTTACGATTTCTCTGGAGAAAACAAAATGTTCTTTGAAAATCTACGAACGTAACAGTAGGTAAAACATGATAATTTATGGCAAGCGTGGTACTCGTATTAGTAACAATATCCATAATTAAGGGGTTGCATGAATTCTCGTGATTCAAGGAAAAACATAACCTTCGTTTGTTTGTCATTAACCCCTATTACAAAGAAATAAGGTTGTTGATTTGTCAAAAACGAATACCTACACTTTTGCAGTCGACTTTACTTACTGGGCCCTGTTCAACATTGGTTGTAAACAATAAAAACATTAGGTCATCACGTCCTTACTCATTTCTCATTTTATATACTTGCTACATTAAATTTCAATATTTCCAGTGTACAAATGACATAAACGCATTCAAACAGTTCATAACAGTCGTAAATTATGGTACAACTAAAGGATGTTGAGCAAAATGCCCCAATATTACCAGGTCCTTAACAGCCGCCGTAAA
Organism: Anania hortulata; assembly: GCA_963576865.1. NCBI lineage: Eukaryota > Metazoa > Arthropoda > Insecta > Lepidoptera > Crambidae > Anania > Anania hortulata. The sequence goes on from OY756394.1 coordinate 18,521,604, forward strand.
TATTAAAGTTTAGCAACATTGTCGTCTGTTTGTTGTACAGTCGAGCACAAAAGTTGAGAGAAATTTCAGCGAGGTAAGCCTTTTACAAAGTTGTATTTAGTATTTTCTGATATTGCTAAGCGTTCTACTGCAGAACAGACTTCACTACAAACATTGTGTGGGCCAAACTTTACCAAGCTTAGCCCACACAATGAGAAATATTTTTGATCCAAAACAGTAAAAATATTTGGTTTGAGTTTATGCTTCTGAGGTTTACTAGCTCAATTTTTTTAAATATTAATAATAACAATAACAAATCGATGATATTTTAATCCTAATGCACGCTAAATCTAGATATAATATAGTCGTGCAAATTAACCTAGACTAGACTTTGCGTCGTGCACCATAATATGTTTGTAGCTCTTAGTAATTTTAGTGCAGTTCACTGTAAAAACATATTATATGTTGTGGAAATTGCTATAAACAGTCAAAATATGTACCAAAAAGGACCTCGAACGTAAGTAAAGGTTCATGCATATTTGGTTATCTTATATCCCAATACCAATAAGTCAAGCCAAGACCCCAATGAAGGTAAATTCAGAAAGCTCTCGCACTATTTAAGCTTTGGACAGACTAGAGAATAAATAATCTAATAGAAATATCGCCCAGGTAGTTTGTATTGAGCATCATCATCATTTAAGCCATAGGACGTCCACTGCTAGACATAATTGACCGGTTCCAGATTGACCGGTTGGAAGCGGCCTGCATCCAGCGGTTACCTGCAACCTTTACCAGTTTGTCTGACCACATTTTTGGTGGACGTCGTACGCAGCGCTTGCCGGTACGTGGCTTCCATTCTAGAACCTTTCTGCCTCATCGGCCGTCAGTTCTACGTGTTTTGTGCTCCGCCCACTGCCACTTTAGATTGCTAATCCGTCCGGCTATGTCAGCGAATTTTGTTAGTTTACGGATCTCCTCATTTCTGATTCAATCTCGCAAAACACCGAGCATATTGATCATTTCTGTACATAGGCAAAAGAAATAGTGGTAAATGCGGAATTACTTAACACAACAAGATTTAACATATTAAAGTGCTTTTTAAATATCTGGATGGCGCGAAGCACGTTTGGTCTGTTGGTGGAAGCCTAATACATGTCCCACATCACTTAATGAGCAAAAAATTATGCGCGTAACGTTTTGAAATAATCAGAAACGTTTGCAGCGTTGCCGTAGACTCAGTTGCAGGCCCTACGTCGCAGCATACGCAGCAAAACTGTAACTCTGCACTTTTGCCTATATCTTAGGCTACTTCTGTGATTCACTCACATCACCTGTAGTGACGCAATGTCACAGTGTCCTTGAGACCAACAAGGTTTGTATGTACGTCAAAGGCGCTTATCACCTGATTGATATTTGAAGATAAACCAACAAACCTTAAACTGAGATGCTCACCATCAGTTAAGCAGCAAAGTTTGCGTTTCTAATGACGAATTTAAACGGGTTGCGACTCTTTTCGACTAGTGGTAAATTAGTTCTGCGCCTACTGTATTTCCTTTCGTTATACTATAGTTAAGAATAATTACAAAGCTTAACAGGCGCAGGCGCGACTTTACAAAAGTTGTAGGACACGTATTTGGCAACCGCCCGAATGAGCCGTTCCCTTGCTTTCAACGACCATTGGCCGAATTAATGCCAATCGTTGGATTTATTCGACGAACTGAGTCAAGGAACAATGGTCTGTATGGTCAAGGATAACACTTTATAAGGATAAAACGTTTTGGTATTTCTTTTCTGATGACCACACGGCTAGAGACTTGGGGGCTGGAATTCCCCGAGCGGTGCGATTATCTCAATTATTTTAAAGGCTACCGTGGCACTACCGCCTACCAGTAATTACTATTAATTAAGTTGTTCAAGTAGATTAAGTAACTAAAATAGATCTGATGATGTATTGTCCAAAAATCGAGTTCTAATTTAAGTGTTAGCTACTCTTGAGCTTTTAACATGCGTAAGTATACATCTATAGTTTTGATTGTACGTTTAATTAACAAAGTTAATCTAAATCTTACAGTTATACACGACGCGATATTTTTAAATCGGTCACCATAGACGCTTCGCTTCATAGATGAGTATTGACCCATACAAAATTGTAATAAAATAATGGAGTGGACGTCCTATGATGATGATGATGATGATGATGATGATGTTACTAACACTATGGGCTCTGCTTGAAATAAGTAATTGTAATTTGAATTTGAATAGACTCGTTACCATCTTCGTCTTGTTCCTAGTCAGGATATATGCATATGATTGATGCGGCAAGTCTTCTTATTACATTTGAAATGATCCATCAGACCTTTGTAACTATAAACCAGTATAAACCAGGGGAATCAGTCTACTTTGGCTGATGGCACATAATAATAGTTACCACGTAACCCATGGCTACACATCAGTGTTAATCTGAATGTTTAGGTTCACGATGTTTAGTCTCACAGATGAGTAAGTTTTATAAATCGTAGGTACAGACAAAAGCACGTCAACCTACTACAAAACATACAATTTTGTCAATTGATATTGATCTCTATGTGTCGGACCTAAAGTTAAAAATCGGTTCAGAGACCTTTAACTTTTTGAGTAGGTTGATCTGCCGTTGACTGAACATTGCTTCTAAAAAAATCAGTACCTGATGTGATGATAAACTTGCGACTCGCGGATATGAAGCGTGACTCCGACCACTGAGCAATTATGACCCTACTAATTAATTTATGGAATTATTAATTACATATTTAGAGTACGAGTGAGAGTTAAGACATTATTAGTGTTAATCCAAACGACTGTTTATTCGCTCCAATAAGGATTGACGTGATCAAAGGGAACTCATGTAAGATTTCCTTGATTACCCCGAATATGTTTTGCTATATTATTTATTAATTAATAATATTACAAATTTAATTCGCGGGATTTATAGCGAAGTATTATGGAAATATACAAAGTTACAAGTTGTACCTACAGGGGTTGTACATACAGGGTTATTTGTAAAACATCGACAACCTCCTAGGGGCTGATTCTGGTGCTCAAATACAACAACTTTTTCTATGGGACCAACATAGTAATTTAAAAAAAACACTGCTTCATACAAACTGATGTCCGCTGGTCGGCGACTTAGTAGTGATATTATATATGTCGTGGCCAGATCGTAAAATTGATAATTTCATGATGTGACCGATCATTTCATAAAATTTTAAATTTTACGATTTTTTCCGAAATGTTTACTATAGTATCTTTGAAGTATTAGCTATTCAATAAAAATAAAAAAAACATCAAAATCGGTTTACATTTGTCGAAGATATTGGTTAACATAGATCCATGAATCACGAACCAAAACATTATCTGGGTATATATTTTGTTATTTTCTCAAAAACTGCTGAATCAATTACGATAAAATTTATATGGGACCACCTCTGAAGTATGATCTACCAAACAAAAAAAGAATCATCAAAATCAATTCATAATTGGCGGAGTAATCGCGTAACATACATACAAAAAAAAACAGTCGAATTGAGAACCTCCTCCTTTTTTGAAGTCGGTTGATAAATGTAATTACAGCACCAACAAGGTCACACAAATAATATTAACAATAAGTTTACTTATTTGAAATGCTTTAATACATGTGCTGAGTGCAAACTTCAAAAATAGGCGAGAATACCATGCACTGGACACAATAGCGATACTTAATTTTATTGATTTAGTTGTCAATTACTCTGCTACAAGGATAGAAACATTTGAAATATTTATAACAGCTGTGTTCGTGGCTTCGCCCGCATGGGATACGATTTGTCACACACTATTTTAATCGCTTAGGTGGTGTATTAAAATAGTAGCCTAATATGTTCCCTAGGGTTCAGGCTTTTACCGTACAAAATTTCATCGAAATCCATTCAGTTTTTACGCAAAAAAGTAGCCTATGTCCTTTTCCAAGGTCCCTTATATCTTTATACTAAAATTAATTGAAATTGGTTTAGTGGTTTAGGCGTAAAAACGTGACAGACAGACAGAGTTATTTTCGCATTTATAATATTAGTAGTAGTAGTAGTGGTAGTATGGATCTTGTCGCAAAAAACTGTAAAACACTAGATAACTACATATACAATAACTCATTTAAATTATAATCCGTTTTCTTTAATTGTTTTAGAAAGTGATTAAACACACATATCTATGAGTTTCCATTTCAATTATGAGTAAATTTAACAATACGATTTCACTTAATAAATAAATACATATTTTCCGTCGTGTAAATTACATGTGTACATTAGGAAATATAATTATTAGACAGAAAAGTCTTTGGAACTATGCAGATAAAGCAGCGCAAAGATGTTTCGCATATCGACCTGAATTATATTACCTAGGTTTTGCCTGCCGACTTCATATGCATAAACTTTAGTATAAAAAAAAAAATGCGGTATAATTATTAATATAAGGGCCACTTTCACCACTTGCTGATAAGTTGCGGATAACCTATCTGGCACTTGTTTTGACAGATAACCCATACAATTGGCAGTATAACCACGATCACTAAACCAGAATGCACACTAAATAGCAGTAGCAAAAGCACCGGCGCAGTAGCTTGTCTACAAGAATACGCTACTAAAACCTGCATGCTAATATTTCTAATACATCCCGCAATCTTGCGCAAGACTTACGTTATTGCCTAGACAGTGCATCTCAACATTTGTCATCGCAGTCGAGCCCGCTCCCGATGCAAATCGTTGCGTGGGCGCACTCGTGGGTAGCTATCTTAATTCAAAGCACTGGATATCTCTATGCAAAGCCTACCTACTTACAATTAGTCCTATCCGGGTGTCAGGACCGGGTTTGAGTCTAAGATATTGTTGAATAAATCGCAAACTAGTGAACTCTTATGGTTTTAAAAAGATAACTGTTAAATTCCGTGTTGTTTGTGAACTTAAAACTACTTAAGCGTACTGAAAAGCGAGAAAAAGCACTTATAACAGGTCACATGACCTACCATAGCTCAATGACGGCATAATTGGATAGCGGTTTGTGATTGTGCAAGGAAGAAAATAGAAATGAATCGTATGTCAGGGATTGTCCGTCAAGCAGGTACAGTTAATAGCGAGAATCCATTTGCAATCTTTTACATATATAAAGCTAAAAAGTTTGTTTGTTTGTTTAGTTGAACGCGCTAATCTCAAAAGCTACTGATTCGAAGTGAGAAATTATTTTAGTGTTGGATAAATAAAGGTTTTGAGGAAGATTAATAGGCTATTTATCGTTACGCTACGATCAAAAAGAGCGAAGCATCAATAAACGTATGTTTCTTTTTGACAGCTTTCGTTACGTGCACTGCGTAAACTTTTAAAGTTACTCAAATGCCATGTTTAACGGAATTGTTCCCCCTTAAAAGTACAAAGAAAAAAGTCCGTGACAGCATAATATTATAATGTCTATCTTCTAATAAATAATGCATCATTTGGTTGTCATTAAACACTTTAAGTGACAGACCGAATTTCATTCAGGCGAAGCCGTGAGCGGAACCTAGTATTTAGATAAATTGTTAGTGTATTTTGAGACGGACTATACATACCAAGAATATTTTCATTTAAATAGGTCATTAACCTCACCACTTACTCTCAATGAAAGTCTCAAAAAACGCGTGGTAACGCACTCGCTATCCTAATGTTTGTTTATAACAAGTGTTACAAAACGTTCCTCGCGTTTCTGTTACTCGAATTTGGTCTCAATGCCCTTGTTAATAACGCTTTGAAAATTAGGAGCAGTAACGTTCAGTAATTCTTGTTTAATTTGGACTCCGTTACTACAAATATGACGTGAGCTTGTTATTTAAGTGGGGTCAGGTGAATTGGGCGTGATATGAGAAAATAAGAAAGATACTGGAATCTTCTAATGTTGGTGTTAAATGTATTGCATATTGTGAATGAAGAGGAAATCTTCACAATTTTCTTCTCGATATAATATTGAATATACGTAAAATGAACAATCAAAACACAATCAGATGAAATGTGTGTACGTACATTTATTAACATTTACTGCTTTTGCATGTGTGTAGAAATTTATAAGTTTCCTTAAGCTATGAAAGACTGTCCTTTGATTAATTTAGAATGACATTGCACAAATGGCTTTTAGCGCATTGCATTTTATTCTCATAAGGAATTCTTTGATAAATAGGAGAATCATCAGCAATCATAAGTTTATTAATTCAATCGCCACTTGATCATATTTAATAGTCTAAGATAATAAGATAAGTAAGATTTCCTCATTGTGTAAAATTTTAATTTGTATTTGCATGCTATTTATTGATGGCTTGAGATAAGTGATCATGTTATTATTGTCAATCTTCTGTATAACCCGTTCAAAGGCAAATAAAAATTCTATTCTGTTATATTAGATTTATGTATCATTATTTTTGCTTGACATGTTGTATTAATTAGATAATCCGTCTTATTTGCTCGATTTCTATGATCGTTGTTGATTAATGCTATTTTGTCGATCAAAAAACTTCTACTTAACGATGTATAATAATGCAAAGACCCTAAGAATAAAAAAAAGTTTCATCATCATAATTTCTGCCATAGACGTCCACTGCTGAACATAGGCCCCCCCCAGTGACTTCCAGATTGGCCGGTTGAAAGCGGCCCGCATCCAGCGGCTTCCTGCAACCTTTACCAGGTCGTCTGTCCTTGTAGGTGGGTGAGTGTACCTTGTAGGTGAAAAAAAGTTTACTTATTTAATGATTGACTAAAACAATCAGTTGCGTCATATTGACAACAATATAATGAATATGTTTCCTAACATCACAAAAAACTGCCTGATGATTAAGATAAATATTAATACGTTTTATAAACGAGTGGGCAACTGTAGATAGAACAACAAAAGTTTTAATTATGTAAAGTGACTAGGCTACTTGTAAAACAAATGAAACATGACAATTAAAATGGCAATGAATTAATTACAACATTTAATATTGTGTCATCGTAATTAACGTCCCGGGCGGAACGTATGATACCTGCTAATTAATTAATTGGGATAGTAACTGAATATTAATAGTAATATCAATAGAACCTTCTGTAATTATGTTGGTTTAATAACGCAACGTGGAGATTGCCTACGTGGTAACCTGAGCCTATAAGGGTCGCCGCACACGCGACTTTCGCGATAATCACAAAACGCTTACATGGAGCTGCGGAATACAGTTTTCATGTAGGTACAGACAATAGCACGTTAACCTACAACAAAACGTATATTTTTCTCTATTGATATTGATCTCTAAGTGTCGGACTTAAAGTTGAAAATCGGTTCAATGACCTTTAACTTTTTGTAGGTCGACCTGCTGTTGACTGTATATCGACTATATATCGACGACCGTCTGGTGTAGTGGTTCGCGCTCTGGACTACAAAGCCAGCGGTTGCGGGTTCGAATCCCGCAAGGGGCAAATGTTTGTGTGATGAGCACGAGCATTTGTACCTAAGTCATGGATGTTTGTAAATGTATTTAAGTATGTTTATCCGTTATCTAGTCGCCATAGTACAAGCTCTGCTTAGTTTGGGGCTAGCTAATTGGTGTGATTGTGGAAACAAAAAAAATATATCAAAAAAATGCAAGTGCAAAAACTTTTTTCGATTTAAATGGTGTCAAGGTTTTACGAGAAATCAATAGCGAAACAGCTATTAAAAACTGAAATTTTTAGAGCCGAAAAGTTTACGTTGGCCTGCTCAAATTTCAAAATTTGTATGTGAAAAAAAAAACCCACGCCGAATTTAAACCTTGTAATAGAAAAAGAATAAACTACATTTTCAAAACCTACCGACTAATTAGGACGTACGTAACTTAGGAGAATCCGTCGAGGCTTCCATTCTTTGCACTAAATTAAGAATAGGAGAATATCAATTAAGGACTACAATTATTTACGTACTTAACGTAAATTCAATCAGTCTGTTAAAGGCAGCCGCCGAAGGACGTTCTTTTTTAAAAGTAAACTAATATTGGACATAATTTTATTATTTGATAATTTACATAATGAACCACACAATGCATTGGTTTGTGGTTACGATGTTGTCTGAATAATTACAATTAGCGGTTAATTTTAGCTTTGAAGATATTCCGATACCTATTTAAACACCATATTCCAAAAAAAATGAAATCATTTGTTGATATAAAACGATCCAGTGACTAGAGCAGTTAACAGCTGATTTTTTATTTACTTCAGAGATGGCCCATTAGCAAAGGTCTCATTATAAGTTGGCTCATCCGATGATTTGGTTATTATAAGAATAGGCTAGTTTCCTGGGTCAAAAAAAGATTATTCTATTTAGTCCGACAGTTAGATTATCAAAAAATATTGGACCCATATTTTGTCTCTTGTCAATCAAACAAAAAATGACGAAGATAAAGCGCATCAAAGTATGAGAGTGACGTCGTCTTGCTAAAAAGTGTGTGTCCTATATTTTGTGTTAATCCAACTGACGCGTGACGAGGTAATTAGATTTTTTTAGGAAACTAGCCCATTTCAAAAGCATATTTGACATCTAGAACTTTTTCTCACGTTTCTCAGTGTTTTCACAAACGCAATAAAAAGGAAAGGTCTTCCGAAGCCAATCAGCGAAGGGTATCAATAGTTGGGCCACTTTTGCTTTGATTAAGCGCTTCTATCCCAAGTATTCTAGTTAATAAGTCAGTACGTGACCAATGTACTAACACCTGGATAGTTGTCTAGTGATCTAGTCATACGTGTAAAGATCTGATTATATGTTGGTGTATGTCAAAAATAATCATAATGACGGCGTAGGATCGCGATAATGAATTTAATTTTATCTCAAAATTAAAGAGTGAGTGTTGATTTTATGCAAGGCAATAACATCGTAACAAGAATGTATATATTTCAAAGACTTGGCAGTGTTTCAACTATTTAGTGTGTAGGCAGATAGAGCCTTAGGCTCAGACGCTACGTCATAACGAAGGTGACCTTGCCTGGACTCGCTTCCACCAATATTTGGTTCACAGCTTAATAAAGTATATTTGTCTAGATTATAGAGGTTTACGGCTTGCTTTGCGCGTACGTCATACTTTTATTGGCTATGGCTAATCTAACTACGGTGGATTTATAGGATCGACTTGGCAAACTTCGAAAATAAAGTTGTTGGAATAACAAAGTCGTAATTTGGAGGTTCTAGTTGACCTTACCCAATCTACAAGATTGGCAGCAGTACTTGTAATAAATAGGGATTTAGGAAAAAAAACATCTTTTACAACAAGAATAAATTGACCATTGGATGAGGTTGTAAATTAGATGCGCATCTATATAATTTAAAAAAAACTTTTCTTTTAATTAAAATAAAACGACTCGTGTTAGATTTTTTATTGCTAAAAATTGCAATAGGGCTGTCTCATCTCAAAGCATTAGAAAAACAGTTTTTCCCTTCTTTTGGTAACGGCAGGGTATGTAGTTTGGGTTTTGTTTTTGCAAGTTCGGGGAAAATTTATTTCTTAGGGAAATTTGAGAAATATAAAATAATTTTGGTGAATACAAAATTTTAAGCTTCCTCGCCAGTCAAAAAATATTTTTACTAACTTCTATTTAATAATAACGTGCCGATTGAGCCCTGTATGAATGGGCACAAAATTACTTCTAATCTTACCATTTATTTTATTTATTGCTTGAAAAAAGTTAGGGATATAAGTTGCAGGATATCATTTTGAGAAACATAATTTGAGTAGGTTAGGTAGGTAGGAGAAATTTGGTAACTTGATCTTACAACCCTGGGTGTTTTTAAGTAAATTTACCACTGATATTTAATCACGAATGCCCATGTTGCGCCCTACCCAGTATCCGTTGGAAGCTCTACTCTCGAAATTGTTGACAAATATGTCTTCTTAGTACAAGTTATCCAGTTGGGTAGATCCAATTTTGAGAAGGAGGTCAATTGTCGAATCTAACTCGGCTGGGCAGCGTTCGGGAAACTACACCACGTCTTCTCGTCCAAAAACCTCAGAGCCTTAAGACGTAAGTCTACAACCAGAATGTGTTACCAGTGATAACATATGGAACTGAAACGTGGCCTCTCACTATAGGCCTCATAAGAATGCTCAAGGTCGCACAGCGTGCTATGGAAAGGGCTATGCTTGGTGTTTCCTTGCGAGATCGAATCAGAAATGAGGAGATCCGTAAACGAACAAAAGTCGCTGACATAGCCCAACGGATTAGCAAGCTGAAGTGGCAGTGGGCGGGGCACATAGCACGTAGAACTGACGGCCGATGGGGCAGAAAGGTTCTAGAATGGAGGCCGCGTACCGGCAAGCGCAGCGTAGGACGTCTACTCACAAGGTGGTCAGACGACCTGGTAAGGGTCGCAGGAAGACGCTAGATGCAGGCCGCTTCCAACCGGCCAATCTGAAAGTCAATGGGGGAGGCCTATGTTCAGCAGTGGACGTCCTATGGCTGAAATGATGATGATGATGATGATTTAATCACTTACCTATCAACCATCTACAGTTAGAGGTTTTCTGGTATTTGTATTCTTCTACTATCCATCCATCTATGCATAACCAGCCCACGTCAGTCTATTGCTGGACATAGGCTTCTCCCAATGCACGCCACTGAGCCCGATCCTCGGCTATTGTTTTCCATCCACTGCCACAGCCCTCTACAATCATCGAGCAAATACCCTATAGAGCAGTATATCTTAGAATTTGATAATAAAACAGTACCAATTGACTCGTATTTTGACTCGTAGAATACGCTACGCTTAGTACTAACAGTCCGTCCCTAATAATCAGATTATAGATAAGATATTTTAGATAGGATATGTGTTCCATGGCTACAATTATGTCTATGGTTTAGTTCAACACCACAGAAAATCGAGTAAAATCTCTGTCGCAACTGCGTTATAAACGCTATCACCCCTTCTCTTCTTTTGATTCTTCTACAACCTGTCTCCACCCAATTTTGAGTGTAGATATCCTCTAAAAGGATCTTGAGCCTTCTGCATCCATTTCCTCGCCGCCACCTTTACCAGATCGTCGGTCCACCTAGCTCCCGGCCTGTCTACGCTTCTATGTCCAGTTCTAGGCTTCCACTCAAACACCTTCCCCCCCATCTACTGTTCGTTCTTCGACGAATATAGCCCGCCCACTTCCATTTCTTTCGCGCTATTTCTAGGCCTATGTCGGTAAGCTTGGTTTTTCTTCTGATCGCTCTATCAACCCTAGAGAAGTGGATTTTCATTGGAATTTATAACAATTCTCTATATGAGACGAGCTGAACTTAAGTGCGGAGTAAATGCCAGAATGCCCTCCGTAGTAAAGGCTTAATGGATATTTTTATGTTAACACCTATACTAGCCTTAAGTTTTATTCTACAGAACTACGCTCATTAGCAGAAGAAATGGTTTTAAGTGCACTTTTATTGCTGACAATGGCTGAATTAAAATAAATAAAGTGGGTACATTACTGGACTTGATAAGTATCTTGAACATTTATTCAGAAACTAAACAGTACCTATAGCTTAATTTGTATTATTTTGTATTAAGTTTACCGAAATAACAACACTGCCTGCCTACATTAAACAGCCTTCAAGGTGTCATATATTTAGGTACAACTTAACTAAAATTGTTATTTTAAAAAAGTATGAAATAAATTAATTTACTAGTATTTGCAATAACAAAAATGGTGACATACAATGAATGCTTTCAGAGTTATTTTAGTATGACTTTGTATTCAATAAATAATAAATTATTGTACACAAAATTGTTAATTTGTGATTTTAAAATGAAAATCTTATCTTATCTTATCTTACTAATATTATAAATCTTACTAATGTTATAAATACGAAAGTTTGGATGAATGAATGTTTGTTCATTCAATTCAATTCAATCAATCACGGCTGAACTGTGGCACGGAAATAGACATTAGTCTGGAATAAGAGACATTATACTTTATATCCCGAAAAAATGTACGGTTCCAGAGAGATGCAAGATAATTAGTCATTATTGATAGCGCTTATTACCGTTAGATGTCGCTGTTCAGTTGGCAAAAATTATGAATGTGAAAAAAAAATGTAACACTAGCTGTTGCCCGCGACTGCGTTCGCGTGGTCTTTAGACTAACTATGGTTTTGCAAAGAGCACGCGCGAACGAAGTCGCGAGCAAAAGCTAGTAGAGGCATAAGCTCTTTACAGAATAGTGATTACAAAAAATCTGATAACCGTCGCATTTTCATTTCATTCGTTCTGTTAGGCTCGCAAGAAAGCTCAAAGAAAATGTTTTGCATTGTTCAAGCGCTTTCAGCGAAAGCTCATTGTTTTATAAGTGAAACATCAAGCTTTGCAGAGCTGCCAACTTTACAACAATGTTTTTCAATGGGGTGTTGTTTTCTTCGACGACTTTGGTGTTACGATTAAACAACATGTAATTTTAATCGTTTCAGAAATATTATCACTTTATACAACTTTTGCAAAAAGAGCAACAAACAACTATTACTATGCTTATACAATTGTTATATTTAGTAAATTAGTTTTTTAGCACAAATATTTAACAATAATTGACCGGCAGTTCCAGTTTCCATTGAAAACTAATTATTGTTAAATACTGACGTTTCAATGAAATTTATATTTTAACCAACAGAAATATCTGTTTTTAAAAGTAGACCAAACATTAATTTCTAACAATTTATTAGTTTCACCAGCATTTAATATGAAATCGGTATATTTTTTGACAAATCCCTTTGCAAAATTACAAACCCCTTTTCTAGACAATACTTTTAGAAAATTTGTCTTTACTAAATTGAGATGAATTATGTAAGTTTGCAAGCTATATTTTATGGGTTTAATACGTCTTCGAACATTTATTTTTTCTCCTGTACCATCTTTATTATATTGATTACCCTATTTACTGCAAATAAAGAAATTTGAATTTGAATTTGCACCCGGGTCAAAATTAATTTGTTACAGTTGTAGCATTCTACATAAAGGGAATTTTTGTTCAAACAAAACCGATAAAGGTTTTCCCCGTAAACATAGTCTAATTTTATAGTTTTAGGAAATGTTGTAGAAATAATAAAAATTGCATCTATTTAAATAGTTTTAAAAAGCACTTCAAGCGTTTTAATTTTTAAAAATAAAGTAAACTGAATTACTATGGAAAAATACGTACCTACAGATCCAGATTAAGGTGTACTAAATCTTATGAGACAAAAATTGACTCATTTCGTAAAAGTTTAGGGGGATCACATAAACAATATATTTATAAAAGGAAATGTTCGCAATTCCATCCACGACTTGAAACTGTCTCTATTACTTGCGTGATAAGGATGGCATTTTAGAAAATACCCCATGCCGCGTTTCGGCACTTCACAATCCTTTTATTAGGATAAATAACAGTAGTAGTATTACCATTTAGTAATGATTTAATAACAAATATCCCAACTTTCACATTAAGATTAATCAGAGAAATAAATCTAAAACAAATTCACTTAAAGTTTGGCCCTTCCTTATTGAGATAGAAATAGAAATGACCCCTATAAATTTGCGACATCGTGCGAAAATGAATACTTCTACTCAACTTGAGACCATCAAGTTCCATGTGAAATCGATATCTATAAATAACTTGGAGATATTTTAGCGATGTTCTCATATTGATTTACAAGATAACCGATAAATCAAACGTGTCTTGCCTGTCTTGTCTCGTGGAATTACTTCATTCGACAAGGTTGAACATAAAATGGAGTGATACGGAACAGGAGGCCAACTACGAAAATGTTCCGTTCGTTCGAACGGACAAACGACGGACGGACGGAAATACACTTCCCCACCGCTAACAGGAGGCGTGTCGTAAGAGGCGAATAATTCATATAGAAATAGACGGGCAGCAGCATCTGCGTTCGAAATTTGCTGAAATGATGATGATGAGGAATTTCAGATGTTCATGTTTTGTCAAAGGTGAGACATGAGAATGGTTACTCAAATTTTTTAGGTTATTACGTCCGAACGAACGAAATATTCTCGTAGTATGCCTTCAGAACACACCGTAAAAATCTAACAGAGTTCTATTATGGTAAATCTGCACTTATCGTAGAATGGGGAATATGCATGTTTTTTTATTTGGTCCTAAAATAAATAGTACTTACTCGTAATAATAATTAATAAAACTTTAAGAATTTTCGATAAATATTGATAAATACCTGACTTACAGCTCATTAAAGTCACCTGTTAGACAAGGAGGTCCAATATGTACCGTGACGTCACATTACACGTCCGCCATACATTTCCCATAGTGAAAGTTGTTTTAGAAAGAGATAGGTATACCTTAATTTCAAATTACTGTATTACGGTTGTTTTTTATCTAAAATAAATTTTGTTTTTACTGTTAGCACTATAATTTAATATATTTTCGTATAAATATAGTAAACACAATATTTTTTATGCATATTCCCTATTGTGGCATCTTCTTAAATAAAGCCAACATGATTACAGATTGCTTTTGTCAGTAAGAGAGTTTGCCAAGACAATTGACTTTACATTTTTTATGTAGCATGGGCAAATATAATTTGCTCAATTGCAATCTTGGTGACGACGACAGGTTATGTGGGTAAGACGTGGTTATGCATATGCCCACTTAAATCCAGTGATGTGGGTTTTCGTCTGTCATCCCAGCGTCCAAAAAAGCGAGCTTTTAGTCATTCAGACAGTCACTTTTGTCATTTTCAGTGTTTACTGTATAGAGTTTGATGCGATTTGTAAAAGATTGGACCTAACAAGGAGTTTTAATTATGAGTATTAACAATTAAAACCATAAGTATTTATAATGTATAGTTATGGTAGGGTATAAACTCTACTATTAACGTTTAATAGTCTGTAAGTAGAGTTGTTTTACGTTAAAATCAATACAAAAAAAGAGATCAATACAAACAAAACAAAAAAGATTATCTCAAGCCATTAATGGGTAAAAACGGATACATTTCTTGAGATAGCGTATTCCATTATCTTTTAATTAAGGTCATGACCTATTTATGTCCTCACAGCTTACTTATACAGGATATCACGAGATAACTTCGGAGAAAAACCCGTTACATTATGTATCTCTTCATGAAATATGCCTCAGAAATTTGAATTCGAACTTGTTTCTATCTTGTAAAATATCTATCTAATGTTTGACAGGTAATGACTATGGGTAGTGGCCGATACCTGTCAAACTCTTGATAATCCTAATAAAAATTAAAAAGAATTGTATTTATATGGAAGTTGTCTTTTTTACACAATGTTCAGGATGCAACTGAATGTAATCACCAATTAACTCTTCATTGTCTTTTTCAACTACCTATAGATGCTAGATTCACCTCGTTTTGTAACGCTTTCCTACTCTTTTTTCCTCTATCTCACTTTATTCTGGGCATCTTCTTCTGTGAGACTATATTTGGGTTAACAACACTCAAATATAGCAGTTTCCTCTTTGTTTCAGGGTACCTCTTAACTGTCGTAAGTTAAAATAGCAGTACCTATTTATTTATTCTCAAAATTATTTTAAATCAAATAAAATTTACCTACATCTTTAATGGAGAAACATCATTCTAAAATAGTCAAGAATAACCTGAAACCCAAGTTTACCTTGGCGCCTTTGAGTTTATTAATATCTGGTAGCAACTGAAGTTACTTACACAAATCATAAAATTAACAAGCCCTGATTGGACGGTAATAACCAGTATTAGCCTATAATAGAAAACAAGTTTCCCGAGAATAAACCGATCATGGGCTTATATGAAGATGTAGGCGCTAGGAACTGGAAAATCGGGAACTTGTTCCACAGCTCAACAAGACCAGTATAGGATAGTGCGTGGCAACTACTAGGATACGTCTAGAATACCATTCTTAAGTTGCCAAACGAGCTACAAAGAGAGCTATGCTCAGCATATTTGATTTGAGTAATGATGTTACTCGAATGACCATTAAGAATAATAAAAATATATTTCAGGATGTAGTCTCATATTCAGCACATTTGAAATATGATAAAACATAAAAAAATATCTAATCTAATAGAAATGCAATTAAATTTTACATCTATATTATATAAAATTAAACCATTATTTCCTTACTCGTGTACGGATGGAACTATTACGCAAAATAATTTTTTTATTGTGTTAATTATAGACAGGAAAAGGTTCTTATGAAAAAAAAGTTCCGCAGAAAATCCTTTATGAATAAACTAAAGACACGCGAACGAAGTCGCGGGCTAGTTAATAATATTTTTCTATGTCTTATCCACTGAGATATATTTTAAAACTACACCTTAACTATTTTGTACAGTGCAGCAAGCTGTCACTATTACAGAAGACCTTATAGCGTTAAGAATTCTTTACCGAATTTTGCTTGTTGCGAATTTTATTGTAAGAACACATTTTTTTTTTACTTTTATTAAATGTGACTGTTCTGTTGGGCTTGTGGCAGTTTAGTAGCAAGTCTTAAGACGTGACACTTAATAAGAAAGTACCTAGTTGATAGTTGATGCGAACTGCCTTTATAATTAGGAAGGTAATAATATTTCATGTGCAATGATTGAGTTGAAAACATCCGGTAACTAGCTGTCAGGCCTAGTTTGGAACAGAAGCCTTTGGAATCCATTTTTTATAAGATTCATGGTGATAAGTTGAATATCATACTCAATGGGCCTTAGTAGAGCTGTAGTAAGACTAAAATGATATTCCCTATGATAATGATATCAGTCTTCTTTTACTTAAAGCGACTCTCCATTTAATGACGGTTGACTCATGAAACTTGATTATGGTGGTATTTCGTGAGCTGCAATAATTGGGCTGTACTAGTTATTTCTGGGCTGTTTATTCTCATCACCAGCTGATATGTCGTCCCTAAAGTAGTGGGACGTATATAAGTGCCCGAAATTATATATCTAATTATAGGTACCTATAATACTGTGTAATGAGTATTCTTGTTCACTCCCAGAAGTTCTGAAGTCTGTCACATAAGTTTAATAGATTATAAAACTGGTTAGTTAAGTATTATCTTTTTTTAACCCCCGACGAATAGGAAAAACCTAGTCGTACTGGCCAGCAGTTGCAGGCCCGAAAATAGAATTGGTTTCTCATCAGCTGGACTGGCTACGTGAAGTCAGCAATGGACTGGGTTACAATACCACGTATTTTTTCCCCCGCTTACTTTTATGGAACCGTTATTGGAGTTCCGTTATGTTCTTTTTGTATTTTTTTTTACTATGCCACGGTACTGCCATATTTATGTAAGTAAATAATATTTATTTGGCACCAAACAATGAATTTTAAAGTATTCTGGACTTATTATATTTGTCAGTGCCAAAAAGGTCTCCCGCTCCATTAGTTGTGGCATAGAACACTGATATTCTGTACCGCATCATCTGAGGGCTTAGCGCGTATGGGATTTAAACTAGGCGTAATGGCTGGTAAGTGCGGTAAGCTGAACTGAAAAAAAAAAGATTGTATCTTATTTATGTATCTAAATACGCCATAATACACCTAAGAGCTGACAACAACAGACGAACTCAAACCAGACAAGTGGCAGATTTAAAAGTCATACTAACCTGTTTTTGTAATAGCCGATTCTCGCAATAGTAATCGCCTTAGAAGAATAATTAGACCCACTATTATTATCTGAGGTAATAATCACTTATAGGTGGTATTTCAAACGCCAATATCGTCTCTATTAGCATGGAATAAGATGTCAGTCAGATGGTATTTAAGTATACTTGTTATGTTTTTTATTTATTGCTGCCTTTATAGGATATTATTAAATTGTAAAGTAATTTGTTTATTTAAAAACGTTTATTTGACTTCATTATTAATGATTATTCAAATGTCAGACAAGTTTTTCTAGTAAGTATTAATGTGATAATAGATTTTACATATAAATACAGGGTGTCCTAAGATGGATGTACCAGCAGGCGCCTGTGTTACAGGACACTAATACCCTATAGATTTGACCCCTATGCAGGGTTACATTGCAAAGGGGTACCAAATTAAAAACATAAGATCTAGGGAACAATATAAAGAAGCGTCTTAATCTTTATTATTTTTAATATTCGTCAGAGGCGTAGGTACGGCGGGCCTACAAGGACCTTACGCAGTGCGCATACGGTGCAATTTTTTCATGAATGAGTTTAAATTATCCACGCGTACGATTTTTAACAGCGGATAGGAATAATAAAATGTGAAAAAAAATCTTTTTTCTTTGCATATTTTGATTAAGTTACTGATTCTAAGCCACTCCTAAAGATTTGGCACCCCTTTGCAATGTAACCCTGTGTATGTTCAGCGAAAAATATTAACTTTAGGATGGATTTTGTCCTGATTGCAAATTGATCCAGAAGAACACGTGTAACAACTAAACGGTTAGTGCTACCAAAACTAAATGGTTATTACTCATATTTTTATGCAAAAGTATTGTTAAGTAAGCAATGTTGTACGTTTTTAGGTAAAATATCAGTTAAAAATTACTAAAAATAATGTATAGCTCGCAAGAACATAAAAAAATGATTTTAAAATGGCACAATGTAAGATAAACAAAATTCTGGGCAATTATTTCTTAGTTTAGTGAAATTTCTAAAACTTACTTTGTGTTTCTTTGATAATTCAAACATTATAATATTTACACTGAAGGTCGAGAGGTTTTTCAAACGAGCATTTGGTCACACAGTAACAAGTTTGCGAAGCGAATCATTGAGGTCGAAAGAGGGAATAAAGAGCGAGGTATAAGAGGGTCACGACGTTATAGACGGCCTCCGGGGATGGCTGTCTGAGGCCGAATATTGTAAGGGTGCGGACAGAAAGGAGGGGACGAAAGATCGAAGGGAATACGTAAGTCAGCAATCGATTAAGACTAACTTTATGAGGGGGAAGTTTGGAATAGCAAAGAAAATGGGTCTTGTTTATTAGGAAGTAATATTGAAATATCATCGACATAAATTATCTATGAAATGGATATCGACAGCGTTATTAATATGGAAGATAATTGGAGTATTAATCATGAATTAAGAAAACACAGGCAGAGATTTTTCAAGCTTAGATTTCGAGGCTTAGATGAAACAAATGAAGGGACACCATTGGCAGAGCTAAAGCTATGGTGTATTTGGCGTATGCATCTCCATTGTTATGGTAATGTAATTTGTTTATAGAGCCTATTGCAGACTCAGATCATTGATTACATACTTACATAATAATAGTTCTTTGAAGACCTTCGTAGCCGAGAGGCGAGTATACCGGACTTAGTGTCACTATCTCTGAGATCCCGGGTTGGATTCCCGGTCGGTCAATGTAGAAAAAAATAACTTTATTAAATTTTTTTGGGCCTGGGTGTTGTGGTACCGTCGTTGTTTCTAAATTCTGTAACACAAGTGCTTAAACTACTTAATTATCATAGGATCAGAGCACTGTATATGATGTTGTCCAATATTTAGTAAGTTAGTAATTTTTAGATGTACAGTATAATTCTGACGCATTTAAAGCATTCTAAATTTAATACCACTGCCTGTGACCTCGGCTTCGCCCGTGTCGAAAACATCATCAACACCATCAGCCTTTGGAACTCCATTGCTGGTCATAGGCCTCCCCTTTAGAACGACCCAGCAAGCGGGTTTGACGGATTTCTTGACAACTAAACAGCGACAACTATCCTAATTAGCGTCATCTACATTTACATATATTTATAAATAAAATAAAATAATATATCAGACAGTGTCCATACAAATTCCAAGAGTTACAAATATATTATTTGTTAGTAGTGTGACTTAAAAACTATGAGAGCGAGACTCGTTTGTACATTTCTATAAACGCCTATATTTAGCATCCCTCGGAGAATTTGTATTTTTATTTTTAGAAAGTAGTTAATTTTCACTTTCAAAGTTTATTATTAATATTGGCCAAAGAACTACTAATATAAACAAGTCATTCCGTAGATTCAAAGAAGCTTCACCTTTTTATAATATTACAGAATCGATATCATAAAAAATTCGGAATAGGTGTTGCTAGGTAACTGCGATAAAATAATAGAGACATGATTATAACCCTATTAAAAACACGTTTGGAAACTTTTGAACTTGAAATAAAAATGGCTAATTTCCACCGGGTCCAATTAATCACTATTTCAAAGCAGTCGTTTCTGTAGACGGGCGGACTGGTTTCGTGTAGTCCTGCCTTAGCCTTACGTCATGACATTTCCATATAAGTCGGCGGCATCCACTGGTCTGTAAGACCACATCGGCTGCGAGCGTGTTGAGTAATGATTGACATATTCTTGCTTTTCGAAATAAAAATGCGCGATTATCTGACTTGATTGCAAAATTTTTTTATGTTCTTTAAGAGTATCCCAAAAACAGTTTCAAATTTATTTATATACTTTTTCCATTAACCAACAGGCAGGACATACAATTTCATCAAAAGATAGAATGATTCAAGAGGAACTTTTGTATGTACAATACATGCATTAAAATAACAATCATTCTCCAAAGAAAATGAAAAGATAATATTGAGTTTGAACAACTTACTTTTACACTTACACACTTTTCACGACATCGACACCGATTTGTAACTGCTTTCTTATCTTCACATTACACATTCAGCCTTAACATTTAAAAGTTGCCACTTGCCAATTAGTTTTATATGCCCAGATTCTTCCTGATCAATTTCGTCGATCGATTCGTTGGCCGACTAGTCGACCTTGCGCACGAAATTTACACATTATAAGTGAATTTTATGCACGTGTTATGAAAGCTATGTAATCGGTCTACTTACGAACTCATTCGATGTCTAGACATCAGAATTCAAGCCGAGAGGGATATTTAAAGAGATGACATAGACTTAAACCACGTTTTGTTTTTAGTTTTCAGCTAACGAGTTAAACGTTGAAATATCACTACTTGAGTACTGCCTACCGCATGGTTAATCCAAGCCATTGCTCTTAACTAGTAAAATCTTGTTTTGTTTTTCGATACAGAGTTTGCTGTTTGAGGACGAAAACAACACTGCTTTGTACTCTGAGTACATATAGTTTGGCCCCAGATTGGACGAAGCTCCACCGTTAACGGAAGACGCAGCGTAGGGCGGCCTACCCAGTGAACTGACGGCCTAGTCAAGGTTGGATAATGCAAACCGCTTAAAGCCGCTTGCTATGGCGTGGGTATCCTATATCTAAAGGCTTCTAAAGGCTGAAAAACAGAACTTTTTATAAATTATCTTTATTGTTCATTGGTATTTTTATCAGTTATGAATAGAGATATCAAGTTAAATAAAGTAAATAACAAATAGAAGGTTCCTTAGAGGTGTAATAAATTCTAGCTTCTAAGTCAACACAATCAGTAAGCATTTAAAAGATACTGACTGATGCCACTGTTTATAATTGAGTATCAATCCATCTGACTAAAAGAAGAAGTACTCAGCAAGAAGCATGTTCTTATGATTATAGGTTTTTTGAAGCCTAAACAGATCGCAAGAAAACCGTTTTTATTAGCGGTTCTATTGCCTTTGTCGAACGTAGATTGAACCCAGCGATGTGCTTACAGGGCGCGATTTCCATATTTATTGGAAATGTTTATTGATATATTCACAAGGACACCCATGTCATTTCTATTATCTTACAGATATTATTGATAACAAATTGCGTTTGTTTTTGTAATGAGGATTATGCATTGAAATAGGTTTCTGGAATTCAATTTCGAGTTAAACCTACTACGTGAACTGACTAATAATATTTATTATTATTAGCTATCATTTTCTTCTGCGCAAATGTCCGAATGACAAATTCCGTATACATATCTTTTAATCCATCATCCAAAAAATGTGTTCTTACCCCTATTCTCCATAAAATAGACACATGGGTTTGTACTGACTGACAGAGTCGCTTATTATATTTATTTTTAACTACGGAAATTGAGCGTTAAATGATTAAATGTCAAAAAATACATAAAAGTATATCGGAAATCTAAGCGTAAATCATGCCAGGAATCTGATTTTCACTCCATTTAATAAAAATGGAAAAGGCTGCGTGTCAGGAGAGTGACTTGCAGGGATATAGAACTAGGGTCCCTATTTTTGCCTGATTTCGGTAACATTGCTACTAGTGCCCGCTGCTTCGCCCGCGTGGAGTACTTACGGCTTTTCACCCTGTTATATATGTGTAGTTTTAGTTTTCTTGTATACTACCTTGTACATAATTGACTGTACTAAAGGAAAGAAACATGAAATTCCCTGTATATTAATTCATTAGGAATTGAATTATAAATAGTAGCCTATGTCATCCTCTGACAGAAAGCTCAGAAAGCTTATCAAACTGTATAATGATGCGAAATGTCAATGTCAAGCTAAGCCAAGCCCGTGTGTATATGTCATCATAAATTGTATGCAACATCTGATAACAAAATATAATATGAATAAGGTAAAATTTGCAAGCATCATTTTCATATTTTATTTCACAATATTATAAGTATAGTTAGCCTTTATTAAATCGTCTCCGTCCATCAGAAAACACCTAGATTGCTTTATATTAGTCATAAAGCTTTTAACCAGTGGCCTTAGAGCGGCTTGATTACCTATATCTATGCCTTTAAATGGCCTTTAAATGACAGTACCTAAGGTAAGTCACTGCCATAAAGCATCCCTCCACCAAATACTACTGCCTCATGGTCTAATTGAGACTTGAGGTCTTACCAAGAACTCTTAACGAAGAAGTATTTATATTAGACTGGACTTTATACAGAAAAATTAAAGAACATCAAAATGTATGTTTAGACCACTCTGTGCTCTGCATTGAGACATTCAATAAGCTTTATTTCTTAACTTTACTAGCCTTTATTAAAGTGTTTTATACAATCCGTATTTACAGAACTTGCTACAAGTATCCAAGGTTTACCAAGGTTTACTTCGAGTCTTCATCGGTAATGCTATACACAGCGATTTTTTCATTAAAAATCGTCTCACGTACTTGTCAGACGTTGAAATACGAGCTGTCTGTTAGTTTTTCCTTTCTCTTGGAATTTTTATACTATGACGGACAAAGATTGATCGCGAGATGAATAAAATGAGCTTTTCTTGTAACTTGTTTTAAAAGCATTTTATTTACAATTCTTTTATTCATCAATGTTAAACAATAATTAACAAATGATGTAGGTGCTCATTTTGCGCTCATTTTACATTCTGCTTCGAAGGATATAATGCTAGTTACTGCAAAATATTAGGTTCGAAATAATATTTTTAACAGTGCCATTTGCTGTTGCACTTTACATTCGGTGCTCGCGTTTGTTTTCCTCGAACACCCCTATTCAAGCTTCCTAAGTGTCCAGGAAAATGTAACGGACAATGCCCGAAACACGGCCCTAAAGGGAACAAAGATGTGTTGTCACAAAAATGTCCGTTGTTGTAAGAACCCCTATTTCTTCTATTCATATAAGTAGGACGCGGATGTAGGCTACATAAGGTACCCACACGACTCGGGCCTCCGAGATCACGCGAGAAAATTTCACGGCAATCTTCGTATTTTATACGAAAAGTTTGAATAGGACACGATTCTATATTCGAAAGTGGCGTGCCGTTCCGAATCTGTGCAATTATTCACTTTTGTTTTTTATTGATACCGGAATACAATATTGCTACATGCAATATTTTTTTATTAATTTCTCTTTTACAACTGGCTGGAAAGAAACGGAAGATAATAGTTAGGTGTTACAATATACGCTTACATTTTCAACACATTAACGGACATGCAATTTCAAATTAAAATGGGATGATTAAAACGTTTGAACGAAAACGCACTTATACTAAATAATAGGTACATATAACATTTATACAGGATACAGTTTGCCAACCAGTCTATATCATTGGCTTTATAGCTAAAGGATTATCATGCAATGATTAAGTGGGTACAGTCATGCATACACATCTTTGCATCTATTGAGTCACGGCCTGCGTCATGCATGTCATATAATCTGGTTGCACAGGCTTAGTGGTTAAAATGTTCACATACCCTGTACCAAGAGGCCACCTGTGGTTGGCGCCGAATCACCACCGAAAACAATATACAATACATATTATAAATATGTTAAGATATAACAATAATGTACAAAATAATAGGTACACATTAGAATTCGTTCTTATTGTTATAGATTAACCTAAACATTTACACATATAAAAAATATTAAACAATCATAATTATATTTCTTTAGGTACTATAAGTTATGTATTTAGGAGACTGTAATCTATTACAGATTGGTAAATGATTTCAATTCACAAAAATATATAATTATGTACATACAATACACAAACGTACAATTTATATTCGATAAGATTATTATTTACCTAATGTTTTTTTTATTTCGTTACGCTTTTAATTAAAGCTTATGTAAAAATAACGTTCCTAATTTGAAAGTAATGCATGCTTTCGCGCCAATCTACCCATCGATAAAGTCGATAGGCGTCTATTCTCCGGACGAGTGACTATCGTATGCGTGACCGGCGCCTGTGTTTAAGGAATTACTTCCACGTAACGGTATGTGGGAACTGGTTTGTATTGTCGTGTGTTGGAACTTGGCCGCTGTCGGCGTGATTTTTCCCCGATCTAGTTGGATAAGACACGTGCGGACGGACAGGGCCCATAGCATAGCGTAGAATGTTCGATGCGATCGTTCCGATTCGCGTTCTTGTCGTTCTAAGGACTACGTACCTTATATTAACCTGTCAAATACTGTAATTTGGAATATATTGTTTAAACAATAGGAAACCTTATTGCCAAGTCATTCTACTCAAGTCAAAATCAAGGCCTTACGTTGCGCACTTGCGCTTCAAGAATGAAATATGTACCTATAATGTCAGACTAGTTGGTAAAAAAAGTATGGACAAAAGTGCTGAGGCAGCGTGCCAAAGACATCGCGCGACTTCTTAAAATGTATAGGTCTAAAGGTGGGCACTGACCGGCGTTAAAGGGCGTAATGAATGCCATTTGCAGCGGCCAGCAAACATGTTACCTTTTAATGTATGCTAAAATCTGTGGAACACGCGGCGTGATGCTAGTTTGTTTCTTCGTATCTGACTGCGCGAATGCTCACTTTGTAATGTAACATGTAACTTACGCTCCGTAACGACAGTCGGTCTCGGTACCTTAAACGGATTCATGCAACTTTGCCGCGGCTGGCAACTTACAGTTATACACGTCAAAACAAATCATAAGATTTATCGCAAGATTGCGCGGAAATTCAGTAGTGTTTTTTTCAAAACAGGCGACGGAATCTTTGCGGAATCTGGCTAAGGCATAGGAAAAATTAAATGCATTCACTCAAGAATGAATGGACAACTACCAATAGAAAGTAATAAGAATGGTCACATAGCATGTTTAGTAAACGACATCATCATCATCATTTCAGCTACAGTCCACCGTTGAACATAGGCCTCTCCCAATGACTTAAAGCGACGGATAAGGCAAGTGACCTTGAGCATTAAGTGTCGACTAAAGCGACTTCTATTACGTGGCTAAGATAATACAAACAGTAAATAAATTAAGACACGAGTTGATTGAACCCGATTTTTGATGGAGAATAGCGTAGAAAAATCCAAATTATTTTTTACTTACTAAACCTTGAATCGAATAAGATCTAAAAATCTAGTTTAAGTATGTATAAGAAGTTAGATAAATAATTAAATACTCTATTCGTGAGGAACTCTTTCTGATATTTGCATTACTTTTTATCACTGATGCTGATGTAGTACAAACTTGACTGTTAATCCGGTCACAAACCTAATACAATCTGGTCTACTTACAAGAGGATTAAAGTACAGTCACAGTCAGAAAAAATATCAGATTCACAAAATTTCGCCTTAAATGTAAGGATAGAGGCGTAATAAACTTCTATCTGGTTGACTGTACATTGTGGCACCAATTTGCACTTATCGGTTTTAGTATTCCGTTCTCGGAACACGGTCATTCGAATTCTTAGACTGTGATGTAAGGCTTCTTCGCTTTTAGGAAAAAATCAGAACTGATGACACAAGTTTTTAGTTATAATGACCAATTAGAGTTGTTATCATAATTTGCTTCGTCATAAACACGTCACGATATAATTTCAGTAAAATATTTGTTTTGGTTTTATATTTTAGTTAGTCTACGGCTTTACCAAACGGCTTACGGTATTCGTAGTTAAGTTCTACTTAAAATAATTCTTTGTTTCTATGATATCAAATATAACACCGGTATTAAGACTAAAGAAGCATTACTTAGTTTCTTACCTCTACTCAAAAAATAATAGACCAGAATTCGAATTGCACAAGAAAAATTTATTGCCCTTTGAATGGATCCGTGATGTTTTATAGTTGCGTTTATTGCGATTTACGACTGTCTCCGGACGTGTCCCGCCCACATCTGCCCACTTGTGCACTTACGCGGTATGAATGGTTATAATAACTAAGTGAATATCCTTCGATTTGTCTCAAAAAATGGTGCCGTTTAGTTAATGTTAAGACAATGGCTTTCAAAAGTCAATGTGTTTGTGCAATAATAATAAATTGCATTGAGATTGTTGGTATATTTTGTTCACTTTTCTGTATTTTTAGCACGGTAAACTGTGACATTGATTTTGAAAAAGGTTTTTTTCAATTTTTAAACCAAATAAAGTCTAACTAAATCACAATACCCGTTTAAATTTGATACAATAATTGTAATGGAGCCATAATCTCTTAGAGCACTACTACAACGTTTTTTTTTTATTGCTTAGAGGTTAACACAAAAACAACACTGCTTACATTTGTCTTTCATGGTAAGGGCCTTGGAGACGTATTTACGATGCATTAGAATTTCAAATCCTTTTAAATCCCAAGAAATTAAAACAATTTCCTACGAATTCGTATAAGATTCTAGCGATTTCGTATGCGCATTGTGGGTATGGATAGGTATAATATCAATGGGGAAGTACCTACCATAGACTTAGAATAAGCCTAAATCTATGGGAAGTTAAGATTATTGATCAGTGATTCTGTCACTGCTGCCACTGATCATATAATTACTATCTTATAATTTATGCTAAATAGGGAATATGCATGAAAAAAATATATTGTTTTTACTATATTTATAAGGAAATATATGAAATTATAGTGCTAATAGTGAAAACAAAATTAATTTAAAATAAAAAATAACCGTGATTTTTTACAAAGAGTTTTAATTTCTAATTAAGGTATACCTATCTCTTTGTAAAAAAACTTTTACTATGAAAAATTAATGGCGGACGTGTAATGTGACGTCACGGTACATATCGGGTCTCCTTGTCTAACACGCGACTTTAATGAACTGTAAGGCAGGTATTTATTAATATTTTTTAAAAAACTTTAAAGTTTAATTAATTATAATGAATTACTATTCATTTGAGGACCAAATAAAAAATCATGCATATTCCCCATTGTCAAATGTATGTCAAACTTACATCAAAATAGAGAGTATAAAAAAACTATTGACAATGATTGTCAAGACTAAACAAGTTTGCGCGATCTGAAAATAGTTTTGCCGGTGTCCTAAATTGAACTATAAAAAAGTAGGTTTGCGAGCGATTTGTCAAGCTTTAGTCGGTGGCCAAGAGAGGGATAAGAAGACTTGTGGGCAGACCGTCAGCCTAGTGCTCCAACGATATTGTGCGAACGACTGGGACAAACTGGGAAAGATTGGCACAGGACCGAAGTGGCGCAGCAAAAAGGAGGCTTATGCCCAGCAGTGGGTGAACATGGGCTGATTAGATAGGTTAACAAAAACAGTTAGGTACTGTTTCAAATCAAATTCAAATTCAAATTCAAATTTTTTATTAACCATTTCGTTACATTGCATAACATTGGTACGTCAAAATTTACAATTTCCATAGTTACATTGTCAAATAATTTACGATCACTTAATTTATGACTGAAAAATAATTAAATATAAAAATGAAATATTTTAAACTTAAATAAAATAAACATGTCAATAGAAATAAAATTTTGTGTGTAAGTCAGAAAATGAACATTTCATAAATTCGTTTACATCATAGAAAGCATGATTTAAGAAAAATACCTTAATCACTTGTTCGAACGCATTAAGAGGAAGTCTTGTAATTTCTGATGGTAATTTGTTAAACATATTAATTTTTAACGAAGGGAAAGGATTTTTGTAAAACAGTAACTGTTTTTGTTCTAAGGATAAAACAACAACATGACGCATATCCTCTTATACTGCTACGATTTGTATGGGAAAACGTCTTTTCTTTTAGATCGGTGTTTTTCTTATACAAAAAGTTTTGTATTTGAGCATTAGAATCAACCTCTAAGAGAGTGTGCGTTATTTATGTTACATCTTATTTAATTTTAAAAAAAAACCAAAGTTGTGCATTGCCTGTTGTCTCCTAATATCATTCTTGTGAATTGGCGCAATATATTTGAGACTGACTGTATTTTTTCTGTATAGAATCTGCAAGTACGATTCCTGTTTATACGACACAAACAATTTAACGTTTCAACCCCTTAACGACTCGATTTCCATTCGAAACGAACTCGATCATTCGATCTATCGACCGAGTGTTTGCGCGTTCCAAATCGTATAATTAAACTTCAAGTGCCGTTGAAGTCTATCGAAGACGTTCCGACCGAGTTCATGAAGACAATATAGTGAGATTAGAACAAAATGAGAGTAAATCGCGTAATATTTATGAGAAAGTTTTACAGACATCTTTAAGAGTAGTAATTTAATGAAAGCACTCGCGCCTTGTTTTGTTATATTAGTAAAGTGTTTGACGTAAAAACTACACTGCTTAAATACCTAAAGGATTCAAATTCAAATCGTTTATTGCATGTCACATTAAGTAATAATTAGTTTAGGCGGTAGGTACAGACTAGGTATACATGTGTCGCCCTGCAAGGGCATAGCAATTTGTGAGGGCTAACTAAGTGCTTGCCAATTTAATATCATAGATAATATTTAACAAATTAAAAAAAAAAACTTGAGCTCAAAAAGTATCACAAAAACGTTTAAACTACTTTACTTTAGGAGTTCATGGTTAAGCCTCAGAACTGACGTAGATATTATATACGTTAAACTTTATCACAGTAGTTTGGATTTCCGAGAATACGAATTGTTCTCATATCAAAAGGGATTTATAAGGAGTTGTTTAATTGTGACAAGGTTGTCTGTAGGTCTCAAGGGCTGAGCTAAGGTTCTATTTCGCAACTATTAGTTTATTATTCACGGTTGAATACTATCAGCGTATTATTCAATGGTAAAATTGTGTTTGTAGTTCTTGAAAGCACTAAGTGTTTAACTAGACATTTCGGTCTATGTAAGGTTCTATTATTTTTTTATTATTAATTCACTGCGCAAATACAACAACTCTTACACTGAATCAACATAGAAATCTAAACAAAACTCAATTTTTTCCATGCAACCCTAATTGATAGATGCGTTTATTGCATTAGGTATTGATGTTGTTCGCTTAGTAAAATTTGTTGTTTTTGAGCAGTAGTATCACGCTTTAATAGGAAGTTAACTAAATATATTTTTTTGTAAAAAAAAAACCGACTTCAAAAACACTAAAAAGCTAAAAATAACATTTAAACAAACATACCTAACAGTTATTTTTGGAGTCTGCAAACCAAACCATTTAAACAATCTACGGCTTGCACCGACTCCAAAAATAACTGTTAGGTATGTTTGTTAAAATGTTATTTTTGACTTTATAGTGTTTTTGAATTTGGTTATTTTTTTATTTGTCTGTTATTTAGTGTTTTTTTTCCCACTATAAGTGGCGAACTTTGATGTAGTTTTTGCTTAAGTGCATCTCATGACGATTAAATAAGTCGAAATACAGCTCAGATACATTGTTTTATCACAGAGGTCCGTTGCTTTTTTTACCTTCCATTTTGATTTGTCGACAATGACAAAGTTTAACTGTCTTAATGAACATATCTTATCGCCACTCGTAGAATACTATTGTGGCCAATTATGGTCTCCTTCATCAGTTTCACCTCAGCAAATGATTGTTGAATATACTTTAATCGCTGTATACCGATAATATTTTAGGAGTTCCCTCAATTCCGCATGGATCTCATGAGAGAGAATTTTGAAAAAAATGGGACTAATCTGGAAGTATACCCTTCCAATTAAGAAAATAATTTTTCAAATCAGTTCATTAACGGCGGAGTTCTGAGGTAACAAACATAAAAAAACGAATTGAGAACCTCCTCCTTTTTTGAAGTTGGTTAAAAAGACCTTTAATACATAGTAGTTAGCTAGGATGTTTTATAAAGATCGAATTTAGCAGTCTGTGATGATAACACAATATTTCACCAATCTTAAAGTTATTATACAACTTGTTTTCCCCGTCTTTTTATCACAACGTTCTTTTTATTGCCATTTATGTATTGCATCAAGGTCATCGGCCGAATTAACATCTCTGGCAAGTTATTAAATCGCTGACTCAATCCTTCGCATATTTTATATTCACAAAACCCGATTGGCTGGTTTCCATCGAAAATAATATAAGTCCCTTTTTAAATAAACGCTAAATAATTCGCGCACTCATATTATTTGAATAAGCGAAAGTCTGTCATAATTTATTATAGGCACGTTATTAACATAATGTTACATACACTCGCTTTATGTCATTAACATAACGAGCTGTAATTTCGTTAAAAGTTAATTTATCGGCAAAAATTATGCTGACATTAATTATGATTGACCAGCAAAACATGTCATTTTATTTACAACTAGTATTTTTGTTAGTAAATCTAGTTTCATAATTGGTTTTTATATTACGACTACACTAAGAAAACATTGACAGTATTATCGAAATCAGTGCTTCCATTTCGGATGTACCTACGTAATCAAAGATCGCAAACGTTTTGCTTGCGCTATAAATAAAAACTAACCTAAATTCTTAGGTGGCATATATTTTGGTAATTAAAAATGACTGGTTTTAGCCCCGATTGCTGGGAACATCCCTATGAGCGGATTTTGACACTATATGACAGCTGCCATTATAACGTAACCTCTACGCGTCTTTTTTTCGCGTTTTCCGTATTAATACGTTTTATTTTGTTAACAAACCGTTTTATTTGAGGATTCCCTTCCAACAGTTAATAAATAAATAATAATATAATACTTTCAAGAATTAAATCATCTGTTTTCCTGGCACAATGACAGACAATAGGTCATCAACCTAAATAAAGTTTTAAATTTCTTTCAATTGATGTTGATCTTCATATGTTGATTTTTAAGTTGAAAATGGGTTCAATTTTTACCTTTTATTATTTGGGTAGGTTGATTTGCCGTTGACTGTACTTTATCCATTAATTTATTTTTTATTAACGATGGTTGTTAAATCGGCTCTTAAAATTTGCATTTACTTTTAAGATGATAAAAATTCTACATTGTAAACACTAGTGAGAAGCTGATGAGGTCTTATTCTTATTATCTATATAAACGGCAAAATACTTTAAAAACTTAGAAAAAGTAAAACAAAGGAATATACTTAACAAAATAATCTTGTAATAAGTAAAATTTGGTAGAAGAGAGATTAGCTATAGCTATTTTTTGACGTCACAAACGAGATTATCTTCTAAAACAGCATAAGTGGTCCTTCGAGTCAGATCAAACTGTAAATCTGATCTTGAATCAAATTAAACGCAATACTAGATCGACTTTAGTGCTATCCGAAGGCCACCCTCATTGCGATGATTTCGTAAACCATGATCCAAACAAAGTACAAATGGTCTTCCGAACCGGATCAATTCTAAACTGAACGCTAGTATCCAGAAGAGTAAAAATGGTCCTTCAAACCGGATCATTTCTTAAACCAAACTGTACTGACCTTAGGCAAAGCAGCCAGGCATTGCTGCTTGACGTCCCAAACGAGCTGATCCCGCGGGAACTGTAGGCTCTTCTGCACGTTGAGCTCGGGCACGTGCACGCGCACAAGCAGCCAGCCCTCGGCGCCCTCCGAGCACTCCCCCTCCATTACGCTACGCCATCTGCAAAGAGAGACACGTTGAGTGTTAATTTAGCGGAACTGTAGACGCAGGTTTATTGGTACAATAAAAATAATTGTTGCAAGACATAGATTAAATTTTAAGAACAAATGTTTTAATGTTGAAGCATGAATTGCCAATCTTTTTAAAGAATGCCCTATAAGTTCAAATACTTTTTAACCGGGGAAAAACCTCGATAAAAAAATAATATGTTTGCTGTGTTGCTGATATACATAAGTAATTAATCATTGTGAAATTTATTTCAAGCTCATAGATTTGTGATTTGTAAAACATTCAGGTAAAAATCAAAAAGAATCGTTTACAATTACTTGATTTAATTGTTTCTTTTTCTTGGTTATGGTTACAGTAATTATCTAGAATATAGTTCCAATATTGCGTGTTTATAAGTAGCTGACTAGGTAGGCCAGTCTTACGACGCCTCGATCCGGTTGCAATTCTGTGAATAAGGTATGTAGGTATTTTGAATCGATAGCGAGCGAGCGATACGATGCTGGCGCTGCGGTCGCCGTGTTATCATGTCTTCCGCGAAAAGTCACGCAGAGTCGCTGAGTGTACTACAAGTACTTATTTGGTTTTGTTGTAGGTAATAACATAGTTTAAAAATTAATCACGATGATTTAGTTACTATAATTATCGAGAAAGATAATATAGGGAATCTACCTACAGATATATATATTTTTTTAAATCATTGTCTTGCTAATCATTGGAATTGGAATACCAAAATAATGTCAATATCTCAATGAATGAAATCGGAATTCTTTGTGGAACTAGTTTCCAAAAATATATCTACTACGCACAGCTTTAATATTACGTTAGAAAATCCTTGAAAATCTTTAAAATGTCATTAAAAATCGATCTTTAAACTCCTTTTAGTGGTTGTTGTTCAATCTTGAAAATGTAGTGATAACTAAATTGTGGAAAAAAATTTACAGTGTGGATGTGTTTACATTTGTGAGGTAAATATAACAAACATCATCATGTTCGTTCTTATTTTATTTTATAAGTTCTTATAAGAGCATGGAAACTTCTAAATCGTAATTGTGTTTGTTTCGATGTAAAGAATGACTCACTGAAATATTATTTGCGTGAATATTTATCGAAAGTGTGCAAATTCATTCATTCCGGTTTGGTTTGCAAGTACTTAGCAAATATTTATACAATCGATAACGCTAACATAAAACTGTGTTAGATCTACTTATGCTGTTAGATTAAACAAAGACAAAGAAAAAAAAATAGAGACATTATTTTACTTTTCTTTGCTAGTTTTTGAACAATCTAACCTTTCATTTAAGATTGATGTACCTCCTTCTGGATTAAGTAATTACAAGTATCGCATCTAATTAACTTTTCTTATTAAATTAGGCAGACAGACATGTATACGGTTCACTTGATGGTAAATTATCACTGTCTGCAATACCGAGAGAATGACGAGTTTTGGGCAACTCTTCTTGACCTTTTTACGCCTTTTTGGAAGAGTTCTATAGTATAGCCATACCCAAGTTCTGAAGCCATAGATTACCCTAAGCCATAGGTAATCTATGTCTGAAACCTATGTATGAACGAGCTGAACTGGTACGAAGAATTGAGCCGTGTAAAGTAGATAGGTATGATGTGTATTGGTCATGTCCTCCGAAACAGCTGCTCGAAACAAATGATGGGAAAGATATTCAGAAAGTCATAAGTTTGTGGATGAATGATTTCTGGGCTTCGTAACATAAGAAAAGGATAGGTAACAAGTCTACAAAACACTTGTACTTTAGCCATGGTACCGGGCTTGTAGGGAGCGGTAAAATAAACGCGAAATCCTTTTAGGTATAAAAGAGCAATAAGTATTGGCATTTTATGGAAGATATAACATTGCAAACTACTTGAATACCAGCCCTAAAACGGATCTTTGGGGCACGAATCGCGATTCATTATTAAGTGTTCATTTAACGAATGTTGGCGTTAATTCAATTGGTCTTTTACGACGAATGTAGCCATTACAATGGCCGCGGGACTTAATGAGACCGTAAAATAAGGATGAATATATGGCAGGTAATTTGAAAGGCTTTAAACTTTAATTAATAGGAGATATTAACGGACTCTTACTCAAGATAACATCCCTTTAATAACTATTAGAGGTCTGGCAGCGTGCTGACGATATCGCGAGACTTGTT
This sequence comes from Anania hortulata, assembly GCA_963576865.1. Classification (NCBI taxonomy): domain Eukaryota; kingdom Metazoa; phylum Arthropoda; class Insecta; order Lepidoptera; family Crambidae; genus Anania; species Anania hortulata. The sequence continues at coordinate 18,555,784 of OY756394.1, forward strand.
TTGACCACTGACGAGTAAAATCAAGTCGCGCAAGGCTGCACTAGTTTGTATATTTAAAACAAATAGTACAAGTACATCACTATTACACACACAACTTGGATCTAGCTATTAGTAAGAAGTAAGAAGTTTTTATCAAACATTAATACTTTTACTCAAAGAAAACCGTAATTTACACTAATTAGTAAAATACGAGGAATAAGTTAATATTGAATTCAGCAACATAATTATAACTAGTCGGAATTTACTTATTCCTACGAAATAGTAGCACCATCTTAAGTCTATTTAGTATCTTACTTTAAAACCAGGACGATTGGTGTGAGAAGTGTCGCATATTTATTTATTAAATTGCTTAATTGTCGACTTGAATTCCAAATCCAAGTCATACAAGTTATGTATACGTAACTACTTTTTTTTCGAAACATTTAAATGTTAACCTTAAAAACCGAGACAAAAAAAAACAATTGAAATGTTAATATTCCTCGTAATGGATCTCTATGACGTGGGTATGTGTGTCTTTCTTATGATAATTGCGAACGCAGAGCAAAAACCTAATTAATATTCAAACAGTTTCGCATTTTTATTTCGTTAATTTCGCTTTATTCGACCGTGAATTACCATCCGAAGCTTTGAGAATTAAATAAGTCGGCAAACTTTTATCACTTCGTTCAACTTAATGAACTGAGCTTAAAGTTTATCTACAAGGTGTGCTTTGATCTCGTTGTAATAGTGTGTCAATATTAGATAAGATAGCTTGTATCTGTTTGTATGGTGTGTAAACAGTGCTTTGAAGTCAACACTTTGTGAACAGAGCTTTTATAATGATTATGAATAATTTTGGAAATTATATTCCAATCCAAGGAATCCGCCGGATGCGGGCCGCTTTTACCCGGCCAATCTGGAAGTCACCGAGGGAGTCCTATTTTCAGCAGTGGACGTCCTATGGCTGAAATGATGATGATGATAATTTAGTTACACCAATTATCATAATATCTCATCTAAACAAAGCTTCTACTTTAGCGTCAAGATTAATGCATGAAATAAAATCAATGAGCGAGAGTGAAGTGCTCAAACATTTTCTCCATTCAGATTCGTACCCGCGACCGGTAGCTTTTTACTCCGAAACACGAACCACCAAAAATACAGTTGCAAAAAATCATATCTTTCTTACTAATAGGTATTATGAAGTTTGGGTGGATGGATGTTTGTTACTCAATCGTGCCACAAAGGCTGAACGCATCTAGATGAAATTACTTACCTTACTCAGGTCTACAACAGTCCCTTGAAGCTGTGAAAGAATCAAACTTCTAAGTTATCGTATAAAAAAGGATACAGCCGTTTATGCAGCAAAAAACGTATATTTCAACACTCGAGGGAATCAAAATTTATAAGGTACTTTCCGTTGACCTAGAACTATGAAATTACAAAAACTACAATTACAGGGAAAAATCTAAAAACTATACATCTGTAATTAAACTGTGAGACTCGATTCCTGAACTATTTATTATGCACCTACAAATTTGTACGGAACCCTCGGTGGGCAAGTCCAACTTTCACTTGTCTGGGCCATGGGTATCGCGCTTGAACATGTCCGGCTGTAACAAACTTCTTTTACATTCTATTTTTACATAGGGCAATATAGAGGTTTTTATATTCGAAGGATGGATTTAGCAGATAATGTTGTAGATAAAGTATTACATTTTTTGTAACTATTGCAAAGATCCGACTTTTCCACAAAACTATTCCTAAGGTTCCAGTCAAGTAAAAAGTGGTTCCAATGACCGCTGTTTGTTGCAATATCATATTAGAAACTACTAGATTTTAGAAAGGCGCGAATTCTAGCGATACATTTCTAAATATAAGATGATTTCGAGTGTAAATAATGGTCAAGGTAAACAAAGGGGCAGTAAGGAAATTGACACTGATTTATGCCATTTCATCTCTGTTATTTATTCAAATATGGGTAAGTGTGTGTTGTACGTGTTCTTGCGACTTTTTCTCGAGCATAATGTTTGTATGTAATACAACTACTATGTTAAGCTATCAGAATTAAACTTATCTAAATCTAGATTAAGATTTTATTTATATTCAATTGTATAATCATAAGTTTTAGCCAAAGCGTAGAGTAAACCAGTGATGTTTTTATACTAGGCTAGTTTCCTGGGCCAAAGAAATATTATTCTATTTAGTCCATTAGTTAGATTATCAAAAAATATTGGACCCATATTTTGTCTTTTGTCAATCAAACAAAAAATTACAAAGATAAAGCACATCAAAGTTTGGGAGTGACGTCACACCTTGCTAAAAAGTGTCGCAAGGCGTGACGTTACGCAGAACTCTTCATAATTTTTTGTTTGATTAAGAAAATAACGAATACATCTCTAATATTTTCTGTTAACCCAATTGACGGACTAATTAGATTTTTTTTAGGAAACTAGGCTGTTGTCTTACAAACAAAACATTTATTAATTAGCAAACCTCACACATATAGTTACACCTTGGATGAATCTACGAGAATTAAAATGATGTGTTGATGATAAAGTTCTATACTGAAAAATAAACACAAATGAACTGGATTCAGCAGACTGTTTTTAAACAGCGTAAGATGTCGCCTAAGAAAATAAGAAAATGAAAATGAGCATAGATCATTTTTGAAAATATGCTTGAAGCTATAAAAAAATATACTCATCTTTTAACTTGCATATAAAAATATGTTTTGTTACTTGATATCTAGCTTCTAAAGCAAAATAGCTTTTTAATTAAATATTAACTACCAATGACCTTAATTGATTCTGTCATTGATCAATTAAATGAATGTGTTGACTATCAAAGTTAACTTATTTTCGTTAACTAATCCTTATTAATCGTCATTTAATCTTTTTTATAAATAAAACAACAATTTATGATATAACTAAATACCAACTTCATTATCACCTAAGTGGTTTTTTATCGAACGTGTATAAATTAACAGTAAGCTGTATGTGTATCGAGGTCATAAAATATATATCGGCGATAAAAATACGTTATCGATTGTTACACAATAACATAATATCACATTCATTGAATCGATTCTGAGTGTGCTAAAAGATTTTGAAGGTTTAAAAAAAGTAAAATCGACTTCAAAACACTAAAATGCTAAAAATAATCCTAACACTTAAGTACCTAATCAGTTAATTTTGGAGTCGGTGCAAACAAAAACATTGAATCTCTCATCGGCTGGCACCGACTCCAAAAGTAACTGATTAGGTACTTAAGTGTTAGGATTATTTTTAGCATTTTAGTGTTTTGAAGTAGGTTTTATTTTTTTTTATAAAATTTACTTATTTCATCTATTTTTAGTGATAAATCCTAATCTAACTGCTGAACACCGATTTCATCCCCTATTTTCCTACCCATATGGGTGATATTTATTTTGCAAATTTTTATCATAGCACCTTTGAAGTATAAGCTATTCAATAAAACAAAAATAATCAAAATCGGCTCATATTTGACGAAGATAGGTAACAAGAACCACAACCAAAATATTATCTGGGTATATATTTGCTGATTTTCTCAAAAAGTTCTAAATCAATTTCGATCAAATTTATATGGGATCACCTCTGAAGTATGATCTACCAAACCAAAAAAGAATCAATAAAATCGATTCATAATTGGCGGCGTAATGGCGTAACAAACATACAAAAAAAAAAAAACGAATCGAATTGAGAACCTCCTCCTTTTTTGAAGTCGGTTGAAAAAAGACGCTGTTAAGTTTCATGTAGCTCAGAAATACAGTTCCTTACTTCAAGCCCTTGATACTTAAAGAGACTGTACATACATATTGTCACACTTTAAGGGGTTGGATAGGAGGTCGAAGAAGTGTAAAATTGTGTGACAAGAAGTGGGAGGGGTCCTCGATTTCATGACGTCATATTTCAAAATCTAATATTATCTAAGTACTAGCGGTTGCCCGCGACTTCATTCGCGTTGTCTTTAATTTATTTATAAAGGATTTTCTGCGCAACTTTCTTGATTTTTTCTTTCAAAAGAATCTTCTCCTGACAGTAATTAACACAACAAAAAAACCGGCCAAGTGCGAGTCGGACTCGCGCACCGAGGGTTCCGTACAAACCTGTAGGTACCGTTATGAGTAAAAGTTTACCCATCACGACAATCGAGTCATAGTTATGATATTTTTATTGCAAAATGAAATCCATAACATTACGAAAGTTAAATTGCGGTTTACGATTTATGACGTATTAAAAAAAAAAATTACTTGATCTCGTTCAAACCAATTTTCGCTGGTAGTTTTTATGGTAATGTACATTATGTATTTTTTTTAGATTTATCATTCTCTTATTTTAGAAGTTACAGGGGGGGGGGACACACATTTTACCACTTTGGAAGCGTCTCACACGCAAACTATTCAGTTTAGAAAAAAATGATATTAGTCTAATATCATTTTTAAAGACCTATCCATTGATACCCCACACGTATGGGTTACTTACCAAGTTTCAACAGTATAGTTCTTATAGTTTCGGAAAAAAGTGGCTGTGACATACGGACGGACGGACAGACAGACAGACAGACATGACGAATCTTTATGGGTTCCGTTTTTTGCCATTTGGCTACGGAACCCTAAAAAGAATTAGCGAAATTGTTCCATCCGTTCACGCGTGATGCGATGACCAAGGGAAATAGGGATTAATTTTTATATTATAGAAGATTAAAACAGGAAATTTAAACTATTAATGAAAAACTTCAAATGCAAATCGTTTCACGACGTGTCTCGACGTGTCTCGACGTCGAATTATGTAACGTTACTCTATGGGAGGGAAAGATGGGTGTCGGACAAATTAATGTGTCCCGGCTAATCAGAACCGATCGATAAAAAATTGTCGACCGGCAATTCACGTGACGCTATATGATTTAACGATATATCATTGGTGTTACGTGATTTACCTATCGAAGGGTTCTGAATCGAGGGTCAGCTGTGACAAGGACAGGGGGGGGGATCTAAAAATAGTGTTATAAATGGCCTCTAATATGTGTGTGTTAGTTTTTTCACTGACTTAGTCACGGAAGGTAACTGAAAATAAACAGGCTAATTACCACCTTTGCCCATGATAAAGAGGGTGATGTAATATTCATATTACCAGTAATGTGTTTTAAATGTTATTCAAACGACATCCTTAAGCGTGAATGTAGTAAGTTTGTAAGTTTTAGTCATCAGTAGAAAATCGTTAATATAATTTAATGGCCCAGAAAAATATAGGTAAAATTAAAAAAAAAAATTGTAAGCATTACAGAATCTGGAAAAAATGTGTGTTAATTGGTGTAAATTTAAAGTAAGTATGGGTTACTTGAGTTATATTAATGATAGATAAGAACTCTTTATTGCACTCCATCTAAAGAAGTTACAGTTGATGTTTACGGAAAGATGCACAATTAAGGCGGTCTTAGAGATCTCTCCCAGACAACATTCTGGTAGAGGACAGCCTTAACGATTATAATAACAAAGCAGATGTCTTTGACGTCGTCTTTGATATTAGTTATCAAAGATGTCAAAGACATTTTTTTTGTTATCTGTAATATATATGTATTATTATATACAACCCCCCCCCCCCCCTTAATGTATCTCTTTCATTTACTTGACCAGTCAACTTAGCAGAATGAAATACTATCCACACTGCTCGGCCGGTTATTGTTTGTGCAGTAAAGTAAACAACCGTCGCATGCGCAGGTACGAGCGCATCACGTGCCCATTAGCGGGATTAGAACCGAACACTTGTTTACATGTGGTTAACGATGCCATACGCATACCGTAATCGCTTAAACTGTTCTTGGGTGTAAGAGGATGCCTCATGGAATCATGCTCGCTTTGTGTCCATTTTTGTTTTGGATTCTTGGTACTGGAGAGCGTTTATTAGAATACCAAAACAATAAATATTTACAAATGTATTATTTGTATCTACTTACAGATAAATAAATACCTTTAAATACCTTTACGCCAGGATACCTGAAGGCGGGAAGAGATTTTGAATGACACAGTAATGCTTTGGCTTAGCAAATTGCTGGGCTCACCATAATACATGTTGTGCTCATCACACGAACGTTTCCTCCGATGGAACCCGCAATCACCTGGCTTTGTAGTCCAGAGCTGCCAGACTAGACGGTTGTCAAATGTGCAGCAAGCTTTCTAAATGCAAGCTTTATCATCATTATCTTTTCAGCCATTAGACGTGTACTGCTGAACATATGCCTTCCCAATGATTTCCGGATTGGAAGCGGCCTGCATCTAGCGGCTTACTGCAACCGTAGCCGAGAGGCGAGCATACCGGACTAGGTTTTGCTATCTCTGAGGTTTCGGGTTCGATTCCCGGTCGGTCTATGTAGAAAAATAACTATTCTATATTGTCTCGGGTCTGGGTGTTATGGTAACGTCGTTGTTTCTGATTTATGTAACTCAAGTGCTTAAGCTACTTATCATAGGATCAGAGCAATGTATGTAATGTTGTCCAATATTGATTTATTTTATAGCACGTAAAACGCAAGCTTCTATTAGATAAATGACAGTAACATTTGAACATAACGTGTGTACGTGAATAATATTTACATAATATGTGTCACAATTTCAAAATAATAGTCCATTACATGCGCAATAAATGAACCCACTAGCTCTTTTACAGCTGTTATATCACCAATTATCAGAAACACGCTAACATTCGGACGTAAATAGCCGTAACTGTACATATATTCACACAATACTCCCATACATCACGTTTAGTTGGTTTTTGTAATTTATTAGGCTTTATAAGGAACTCGTGGGCGGACTGTACAAAAATTCTTAGAACACATTTCTTATTTTCATTAGATGGTTTTACGGATAGCCTTATTAACGACACGATGTATAGTAAAGCATGATAAACTGACTTTTAATAACTACTCTTTATGGTAGGAGTATATTTGTATCTATGTTATTTTGTAAGCGTAACTAAGGGACACACCCCGGCGTCATCGCACGTATAGCTCAGTTTTCTCGGTTTATAATTTTTTTAAATTTTTTATAAAGCAATTGTACGGTAGCGTTTTGGCAGTGATTACTAAAGTTAAACAAACGACATTTATCCCAAGCATTTCTAAGCTTAGGAAGGCACATTAGAAGTTAGTCCCGGCAAATATCGCTTGATACTAGTTGTAAAACAGTAAGGTTTAGTCACTGATGGATGTCATTGTGGAGTATTGCCCAAAGCACGTCATACTTCGTTCCTATGGTCTTTAATTCAATTAAAAATCCTCTTCCGCGTTCTCAGAAGACCCTACCAAAGTTTCATCAATCTGATAAAAGTTTTAGGAACAATGAGGACAAACATTACTTTTTATTTATGTAGTTATAGGTACTATAACTGCTTTAATAATCCGTTAGCAATGTTTCTTCGCATTCATGTGTGCAACAAAAATAAAAAAAATAAAAAACACCTGTGTATTTTTTTATTCTAACCAACTTTTGCTACTCATCCTATAGCTCAATGGTCAAATGGGTCACTTCGGGTGCTTCCAGGGACCAAAACCATCCTAAAATTATAGATATTCGTAGAACAACCCTTTATTTATTTAGGTACTTTATATTTTCTGCAAACACAGGTGGCACAGTTAATATATTTACTGTGGTGGTGGTCTATGGCAAGACGTAAATTTTGACAAATGTCATTACTGAAGGTTAAGAATCACTGTATAGCTGCAATATAGTGTTACAGTTAACAGTAATTAAAAATTTACCTGTCAAGGGCACATACGAGTACAACTATCTAATTGAACACCACATGTTCTATGGGGGTCGTATTGTGCCCCGTGCGAACCACGTGGCCTTGCACGTCAGGTGCCTAACAAAAGCAAATGAAATATGGCTCAGATGCTATTATGAACGGTATCAATGCTCGGATCTATTGCGAAGTTGCAAGTGAATGTGGGGTACACTAGGGGCTTACCATGAACGATTAACTGTTTATGTAAAAAATAAAAGAGAAAATACACAAATCTTGGACAACATCACATACATTGCTCTGATCCTAAGGTAAGTAGCTAAAGAACTTGTGTTATAGAAATCAGAAACAATTGAGTACTTAGTGTTGTTTTTTGTCAGTTTAAGGTAAAACCAAATAAGGTTGAAGTAATAATTCTGAGATGATGGTTCCATACTTAGACACAATTCGTTTTGATCGGCGTGACGTCATTCAAGAGGATCTAAATGCAAAATACATACTGTGTAAATACATTTTTTTTGTGTAAAATTGATATTAAGGTAAAGAATTAAGCAATTTTTAAAATTTTGTCAACTAGCCTAGCTAGTTTGAATTGAGGCGTATAATACGTAAAATGAAAAGTAAAGTGACGATGCTTGAGATTCATTGGGAGTTAAAAAAACTAGGAGCTTTTACGTATTTATAAGGATATTGCCAATGTCGCGATATTATGATATCACCATAAAAGTAAAAAATGGAGGACGCCGTGTGGCCAAGTGCAAGTGAAGCATGCTTTGACGATTTGAGTCTGATTTTAGTTCGTAATCACACCATGCTGTCAATCAGCTACCTGTCAGCAATCGTGCTGCTGAAATCAAATAAAATTAATGTAGTTACGCTTGTCAGTACGATAGAGAATCTTTTATTTCTGTACACAATTGTTTGGTGGCTATCTTATTCTGAAGTCTATGGATATTACTAGCAACATACAAAGTTAGGAGAGATTAGCTTTTAATACCAGTGTATCGCAGTAAGCACGGCTACCAGTCAAGTTATAATTTCCATTATAGGCTGAACTCTGACTAAAGAGACCGCCTGTATAATAATAGTTCAGGTTATAATGGATATAGCTTGTTATGGAACATTGAATCACTTGTGGTCGTCGTTTTTCTTTTCGAGTGCAATCTTTTATAAAAGTAGGTCATTTATAATTATTTCAAAATATCTAATAAGTTTGAAACAGGTTAACTCGGGAATAGGTTATCCGACAAGTCCTCACTGAGAAATCAAATAGACAAAAAAAACTTTGTATACCTTCGAATTATTACGTTAACAATGGACCGCCCGTACTATACAGTCGCGTGGAAAGTTCACTTTGAATATTTGAAGAAGAGAAGGCTTTATGCATAAAAACGCAACTTTCTAAGTAGCTAGTAAAGATTGTTAGAATCAGCCAAGTGCGAGTCCGATTTGGAAGTTTGGAACTGACTCACACTTGATCGGTTTTTATTATTTGTTGTTTTACTTTAGTAGTGCACTATTATCATAGCAAATTGACGCTTTGAAAGACCAAAAATAAAAGCGTTAAAGTTTTTAAAAAAAATTAAATTCCCACCAGTTATAAAACTAAGTATTAACTAAGGTCTCGTTGGTGGGTACCAACGGGTGTCATTTCCTACTATCAGAGGTTGCGGGAGCAATCATTCAAAAGTACACAAGCTTTAGTTGGACTAACCACCGACATAATATCATCGATATGTTTGACCAACATAGAATCTACTTCGATGCCTATCTGTGGTCTGTAGTACCTTTAAATCTTTAATCCAGGTATGTGGTTTAAAGGTTCCTACATTTCAACTGCGTGCGTCCTTTGAAAATCAACGTTATCTCATTCTGGCCCAAACGCCACTTCTGTTAACTTATTAACATCATCATTATTTCAGCCACAGGATGTCCACTGCTGAACATAGGCCTCTCCCATTGATTTCCAAATTGGCCGGCTGGAAGCGACGTGCATCCAGCAGTTCCCTGCAAAATTTACCAGGTCGTCTGTCCACCTTGTGGGTGGACGTTCTACGCTGCGCTTGCCGGTACGTAACTTATTAAAAAATCTCTAAACACTAATTCTGTCCGCATATTATGCGTTCCTAATTTATACACATGCAAAGCAATTAGACCTAAGTATGCGCTCCATACGGAAGAACCATCTTACTTGTTTTGCAAGCCACTCGGTTAATAACCGCAATTAACTTGGATAATTTATTTACGAACGCTAATTAGTGTCAAATAAAGTGCAATTAATGTAAAGGAAACGACCATATAGGGTACACACATAAATGTCGCAAAAATATACAGGATGAGTTGTAGAACTAGGGGTGTCCATTTCAGCAATCTATACAGGGTTACATTGCAAAGGGGTGCCAAATTTAAAAAATAAGATCAAGGGAACAATATAGAGAAGCGTCTTAATAGTTATTATTTTAATTATAGTATGTTACGAAAAAAAAAATACTTTGATATATCAGAAAATAAAATCAATAGAGAAACTACGAAAGCCTCGCGGTCATTAATCAGAGGTGTAGCTACGGCGAGTCAACAAGGACCTTACGCAGTGCACACGGTGCAATTTTGTCATGAATGAGTGAATGATAATTATCCACGCGTACGATTTTTAACCGCGAATAGGAATACATATTTAAATGTTTATATACTATATTGTATGTGTATATTGTAAATTAGGTTGCTGATTCTGAGCCATTCTTAAAAATTTGGCACCCCTTTGCAATGTAACCCTGTATTATCGACACATCTCTTCGCTGTTCAAGCGAATTGCTTTTTTATGAAACTATCAAGGACGTGTGGTTACCGAAATGTTTCGCGTGTTTGATACTGTCGAAGCCAGCGTTATGTCTGATCAATTTAGCAGAACCTACTTATATACCTAACCAATAGAGGAGGTAATTTTTTAAAGTATTATATTATCTTAAAACTGTACATAATCCAAACGTGGTCTTTTAGACAAGGTATTGAATGGATTTAAAGGCTTTTAGTGCACTGGTTAACAGGCTTCTTTCCTCCTTCTTCATTATTGATCATATGTATTACAATTTCAAAATTTTTAAACAAGGAATTGAAAAACAAGCTTACAAACTACAAAAAACATGTTTGTATTAAATTAAGGGAAAAAGAGGGGTAACGATCCACCCTTTATCAGGTCCCGGGTTTGATTCCCGGTCGGGTTAATGTAGAAAAATAACTTTTCTATATTAGGATTTAGCAGCAAATTCAATGGATCTCTAAACTACCTAGTATAAAGATTAGCGACGAGTATATTTGATGAATCCAGAAATCCATCCAGCCATTCAAAGATCAACAGCGATTAGGTATCGTTGTTGGTGTGGGGATCTCAGATCTCAACAAGGCCCTTTATCGAGTTTGGACTCAATGAGTTGGTCTCAATGAGAAATAAACAAGGATTCTGTCTGGTCCTGAGCAGTGAAAGTGTGCGTGCCCGTTGTTCAAGAAAACACCTTGTATAATGTGATTTTTCAAGTGGGTACTTGCAGTCGTTAATAAAAGACATAATCATCCAGTTATGCTAATTGATTTCTTTTGCAGCACTTGGGTAATCGAAAACAAGATTCAAACGTGTCCAGATTTTTGGGCGATTAGCGTTTTGCGTAATCAATTTGCGGTTATCACATCTTGGCACTCGGTAATGACTGTTTGATTCATTTATTTAAACTTTATTTCACAGATTAAAATCTTACAAAAGGTAGACTTAATGCCATGAGGCTTCTCTTCATTGGTTGCACTTTACATTTCAACCGACAACCGACTTCAAAAATGGTGTACGTTCTTTTTTTTTCGTATAATCTATGACTGCGTGGCATCAAGCACATGCTCTATAAAGCAGCAATATGGACCATCTTTCTCCGAAACATGTCAATGATTTTTCACTTATATTTAGTATGAACTGACAAGTCCTGTCAACTCTAAAACATATACTAAAACAGAAGTTAGTAGTCACAGGTAACATAACGATAGGTTTTTGTTGTGGATCTAAGTAAAAAAATATCTCTATAGATAGGGTACACGTGCTCCATGCTACGTGGTTACGACGTCCAATTTTTTATTGGCTATGGAAAATGTGGCAAAACAAACTCCTTTTTAAAGTTTTTATATTTTTTTACTTTTGAAATTACCTTTTGTTTCGCTTGTCTCTGTATGTCATAAAACGAATACATAACTTTTCAAGATCGTACTGAAATTGATATATTTTTAATTCCTGTAATCCTCTTCCCGATCCTTATCCTCCTCACGTGTCGCGTACAGAATATGTTATTGAAGTTGATCTTATAAAAACTTAATTCAGTTTGACCCGCCAGTTTACGTCAATACCCTGGATACGTCGATAACATTAAAAATCGTTAAAAAAATCATTAAACAAAAAAAGGCAGGGCCAAGTACGAATCACGTATCATCATTCGCCTGCCCTGTTCCCAGGTCATCTGGGGAAGGCGTAGTGTGTTTTTCTCTTCCATGCAATACAGTCACTCGTCATCGAGTCATTACTTGTCAGACATAACACTCCTCAAACAATCCATCCGTCTCTTCCTAGGTCGTCCTCTACTTCTCTATCAATCATCATCATCATCATTTCGTCTTCCTGCGACCTTTACCAGGTCATCTTTATTAATGCAGACGAAAATTTTTAATTTCATCCATGGTTCGCAATCCATGTTTTTGTGGAGTTGATAAATTAAAGTTGATTCAATTTTTTTTATCTTCAAAAAAGCACTTGTCTCACCGCTTGTACAGTTAGAAAAAAGCACCGGTCCATTGGCCCAAGAATTCGTACATAGATCGCGTCGTGACGAGTCAATCACATCACAGGTCGATGAACGACAACTTTAAATACAAGTTATCAACCGTATCACAAGTAGATAAAGTTTAAAATAAGGTGGCAAATTGTCGAGCGATTCTCAGATATTTGTCAAGGTTGGGTGTAATTAATGTTCAAATATATCCTGTCGCGGATTGTAAATCATATTCGATAGCAAAAAAGTGATTTCGTTAATGATTGACATTTTTGTAGATACGTACGACTACAAGTCAAATGAAAATCCACTACCAGCTGAACTCTTAATAAGGGCCGTCAGTATAGTATGAAAGTTCTGGTTATAATGGAAATGCCACGTAGCCGGTAAAAAGTCATAGTGGGAAGTAATACATACTTTAATGTATTACGTAACCAGTATTTAAAAGAATGACAATAAAATAAACGTGTACCCAGTAATTATCGTAAATCGTTTAATTAATTGCTATCTACCAATTTAATTTACACATTGAATAGATAAAAGTAGTTTATACCTGACTGAAAATAAATGTCGTTAGATAATGAACTGGTTAATAAATTGAGATTCACCTCAATATAATATCGCATTAAAGGTTTTAATAAAATAACGTAAAAACTCTCAGGCAGCTTAAAAAAAATCACTTTCCCTATACCGCGACCAGCTGACATCAGTTTGTAGGAAATGTCAATTATTTTTTGAGAATTCGATACTGGACCAACTCCTAGAAAAAGTCGTTGTATTTGAGCATCAGAATAAGCGTCTAGGGGGCTGTTTATGTTTTTAAAATAACCCTGTTTATCTCGGCGTATAACGTCATCATCATCATCATCATCATCATTTCAGCCATAGGACGTCCACTGCTGAACATAGGCCTCGCCCATTGACTTCCAGATTGGCCGGTTGGAAGCGGCCTGCATCCAGCGTCTTCCTGCGACGTATCTTCGTATAACGTATTGCACGAAAATAACTTGCTTGGATTTTTCTTTTCCGTCCAATCCTGCAGCAGATAATGAAATTGCAGCTTTCAACAAATGGTTTCCCATTTAAGTTTCGATTGGTTCGCTTAGTTCCATTTACCTTCAAGAGGGATTTACACAGAACAATTTTAGAGGTTAAAATGTCTTCAAAATATAAATAGTTTTCCTGTAAATAATTAATGAATTGTTGCTTTAGCATTTTTTGGATTTGTAGGGCTAAATTATCGATTGATTAATTAATATTCACTAGATAAAGATTTATCATATTATTACTAACTACGCAATATCTTGTGTCATTGTTGGTTAATCCATCGGCTATAAAACGATAAATAATCCATACTAATAAGTAGCTGTCTCTCTGTTACGCTTATACAGCTAAGTTACCACTTAACGGATTTGGATTTGTTTCAAATCAGCTTGAGCCTTTATATAAGCAACTTTATTTCTAAAATACAAGCTGCTTGAACCTCGGACTACGATACTTTACTTCTGATCCAGTGTTTCTTGTGAGCGGAGCCATGGGTAAACCTAGTATTAACTTTTTAATTAACGCCATTGATATCACATTCCGGGTTTTATGAAGATTGTAGTGTTTCGTATTAAGCGTCAGCTATGATAATCCGAAGCATTTGTGGAATGTCTTTGTCTTTGGGGTAGCTACGTGTCATTGAAGAGTCATGTGTGTTTTACAAAGATAAGTTATTTTATTGTAGTATAATTGCTACTTATACAGGGTTATTTGTAAAACATCAACAACCTCCTAGGGGCTGATTCTGGTGCTCAAATACAACAACTTTTTCTATGGGACCAACATTGAAATCTAAAAAAATATTTTCTTATTATAAAAATATTTCTTCATACAAACTGACGTCAGCTGGCGGCGGCTAATATAGGGAAGTGTTTTTTTTGCGATTTCAAATGTTGGTCCCATAGAAAAAGTTGTTGTATTTAAGCACCAGAATCAGCCCCTAGGAGGTTGTTGGTATTTTACAAATAACCCTGAATAGGGTGTCCCGTTTCTAAAGGGTAACCTTTTAACCACGTATTTATACATCATGGTTGACAACTTTTTTCTATGACTTTGCTGCATGAAAATTTATTCCCATACAAAATTTCCAAACAGATGATTGTATTTGTATATAAAAACTAATAAATTATATGCATTTTAAGTCAGTTCGCACTCCGGACTACTAAGTACGCGGTTTCGGGTTCCAATCCCTCCTGTGATGATCACGTGCGTTTATACTTAGGTCATGAAAATAAAAGTGTCATAAAATATAATTTATCCGTTACCAAACGCAATTGAATATTTATAAATTGGTCTAGTTTAGGACCAAATAACTGGAGTGTCTGTTGTTGGAAAACTTTATGTGCTTTAAAATAAATGCATGATTTTACGTTTACTCTGTATAGCGCCTTTTATGTGTAACATAATAAGAACAATAAAGTTTTTATTATAAGCAACATCAAGTAAGGTATCTTTTTATTATGAAACCTCGTTAACTTTAAAAGTAATTTGCATTTCTTTAATACACATTCGACACATCACATTATTCGTAAGAGAATATTTAAAGTCAAGGTTAACCTAATCGCCAACTATTTCCTAGCCGCTACAATAACTTTCGTAACGCTTGTTTTATGGCCCGACGTTACCCACGCGCCGTGGGCGGACTTGCCCAACCACTAAGTAGGAAGCAAACGCCCTAGGGCGATTTAATTAGCACTAATGTGCCCACGGAGAATGTAGGCCTACAGGAAAGGAAAGACCACACAGTGGACAAGAGAATGCGACATAGCAAACTTCCAAAGAAAGTGTGGATGGCTGAAATGATGATGATGATGATGAAAGAAAGTGTTTTAGAACTAAGTATCGAAGACAGCGACGTCTCTTGATTTTAAGGCGAGCAGTGCCTCTAAATTAGCTACTCGACGGGTATTAGTATGAATATCGCACGAAAACTAATTAAAATAAGGTTTTGAAAAAAAAATGGGGATAACAAAATTTTTCGCATAGATCTAATAGTATGATTACAAAACCCTATGCTCGGTTTGTAGCTATCAAGTTAGCCTATCAATCGACGTATAAACGAATGAAATCGGTCAAGCGGTTAAAAATAATTAGCATCTTTTTTGTTTGTTTAGTCGATGATTTAATTTTTTTTTCTCTTGAAGTTTAAGTACTAGAAACAAATGCTATGCCTAAAATGTTGTATAGGTTTTGACAATTCTTAGCGTATTTTTTTGACAATTTAGGGTTTAGTAGTGGCCTTTTAAAACCACAAGCTAGTTTACTATAGATAATCTTCAAGAATTTTCCTTCAAAATAAGCTTGCTACAACAATACATTTATCAACAGGAGTACAGATAAAAAAATGAAGTACATGAAATATCAAAGTCGGGCATGGGCGGTATTTTTTGTAAAATCCTGTTTCAAACGTTTTTTATCGAGTCGACACTCGACACAGTCGAGTTGTTTACTTTGACAACAGGCTAACTACTAGTCCGGCATCGTGGAACTCCAATTCGACATTATGCTACTCCGACAATTAGTTACATCGAAATTACTCCATTTGGTGAACGTCCTAAAACCAAGTGAACATCAAAAAACAAATAAACGTCAACCTTTAGACAGAAATTATTTTATTGCAAGTATTATTTGTAAAAGTAATTTGAATATACGTAATATTTCTGGTTTTATGACCTATATTACGTATTCATATTGTTTAAAATGAATATTTACTGTCATTAAGTCTGCTAATTCAACAAATTTTTCCGATGATTTAACAATAACAATTACAATACATAGTTACTCAAGCCAAGGGTCTTCTACAATATGCAGTGTAGTATAATGTAGAAAGTCATTATTTTACAGAATATGCCAGTTAATCAAGCGAAGTTTATGATAGAGATAACTATATTATACCAATCAGCTTTAGCATTAACATTTAGCATGGACTGACAACCTGGCCAAGGTTACAGGAAGCAGATGGATGCTAATTCGCATGGGACCTTTGACCTTTGAGACCTTTTTTAGCATGGGACTACCAAAGGCTGATGATTTAGCATCTTAACTAGTATTAGCAAAATAACAAAACAGCGTTTAGCTGTAAATTACCTTTTATTAATGCGACTGTACAACCATATGGTAAGACATAAGCGTCTTATGGCCTTTTAATCGCTACACGTCTAAGTCACAAAAATGCTCCTTAATTGTTATAAGGTATCCGATTAATGACAACCAATTATACTTGCTGATTGTTTGAGATAGATTTACGAGTAGTAACGATGTTCTACAACAGCGTCGGGTCACAATGTTTTAAAGCTGGAAAAGAAAAAACATTAATCCCTGCAAATGGCAACATTTGTTGGTAATGTCATTACGATTGTTGTGACAGCGCGGGCACGTAGTCCTTGCAATAAAATGTGTAAAATAACTATTATTTACTCTAATTGTAGCATAAAATATACTGTTTACAATGCTTTTATACAGTACTCTATGTGAATTGTGTTTACAATAAGGTTTATAGTGAATTTCAGCCAAAAAATCAACAAGGAATGAACGCCATTATCAGGCGAGGTTATGGTTTGTTTTTGAATGATATTCATGAAATCAACTTACTAATTCATTGGTTCCAGTTACAGGTATGTACAATCAAATACTTTACTTCCTTTTGTACGTTACGTACGTTTGTACTTAGGTAACGTATAAATAATTGATAGAATCTAACCTAAAACGCATTTTTAAATATAAAATTGTATACTTGTTCTTGATTGATATACAGAGTTACCAAGTTTAGGCTCCAATTCGTCCCAAAATTGAAAATACCTATTTACTAGGTATAAATTGTATGAAAATAAAAGAAAACTGAAAATTTAGCAGCAAGCAAAACAGCAAGATGAAGAAAACATGACACTAGAATGGAGACACATAAAAAATAATAAGGAACCCTCTTCAGACTTCAGTCCATATCAATGAAATTGAAGTGTAACGCAATGGCTGGGTGCTAAGGAAACTTTACAAATTACTGGAATAAACTTCAAACGCCTGGGTAGTAAATACCTAATAGGCAATAGACAATACCATGAAAATTGAGCCAATGCACCCAATATTTGACATCTAGCTTCACTTAGCTTAGTCACTTAGCGAATGGACAGTATGACGCTATACCATGAAAATGGAAATTGATCCAGTGCACCAATTAATTGCCATCTTGCGCTATCACGATTGAGGATATACACATGTTGCAATACCATGAAAATTAAAACTTGAGCCAGTGCACAAATAACCTGACATCTAGCGCTTTCACACACAGCTGAAGCTGAGGAAAGACGGTATTTTTCAATACCATAAAAATAAAATTTGAACAAGTACACTCAATTTCAATCAACTAGCGCTACTATAACTAAGACATCAAATAGTATGGACAAATGAGCAGGCTCACTCATTATTTAACAACAAGCGCTACTATCTCTAAGAGAATAGAAAGGAAGTATGGACAAACAAGCAAGCTTACTTGCTATATTAACTAGCCTACTCATATCACTATGCAAGTAGTGTAATGTTACATAACTAACAAATGAAAAATCAGACATCTTATTTGAAATCTTGCACTGTAAGCTGATGCATAAAATTCTAAAACAAAATTTACAAAATCAACACAACATTATAATATTATTATTGTCAGAAAATATTGCAAAAATCTGATGAATACCATTATGAAACCAAATAAACAAAAATAGTTTTAACAAGTTTCTAAGGAATTAGATGGAGATAAGAATAAGAATAAAGAATAAATTTTATTTATTTGGCACAAAAAACACATCACAGTGACAATATGTACATAGAGAAAGAAATGTGCCAAAAAGGGTCCCCCGCTCAGTATTAGCAGCTAGTAATAGCTGCCGCAACACTGGTATTCTGCGGGATAGAAAATTCAAACCTGAATTATTGTGAAAATGGTGGCCCTTAAGTTCAAGAGAGAAGGTTACAGAGAGACAGAGACAGATAGTTACTATCAGAGGTATAGATTATATTACTGACCATCTAAATCACAATATAAAGTCTTAGCCATTGCAGTAACAAATCCATTATTTGGCTTAAAACATAATTTTATGTTTCATAACCCTCTTCTTGGTTTATTTCATAGTCAGATAAGATAACTGAATGATTAATCAAGAAATGTAATCACAAAATAACTAATTCATCATTTCATCAGTATCGTTTCAGCCATAAGATGCATCCACTGCTGAACAAAGGCCTCCCCCAATGTCTTATCACCAGGGGGATTGCCAATTCTCGCCACGCTTGGCAGGCGGGTTGGCGAGCGCAGTTTTTTTATAAGATTTCGCACGAAGTCGCTGCTGCCCATCTAGTGCTACAGGAATTAGTCACCTCTTACGACGCGCCTCCTGTTGACGGTGGAGAAGTGTATTCTTTAAGGCCGTCCCCACACGGCACAACTATGACTAATTACCTAACTATAACTAGGCCGATTCCTTACTAATTAATTAGTTTTTGGGTATTATTGTACCCCTATATGATTAATTGAAGAATTAAATAGTCCTGCAAAATTGCAGTGAAACAAGGTTTTTGACTAGATAAATTTTATAAAATCCAGCTTGTGACAAATCAGGCGCCAGCTTATCAAGCTTTTAAGTTCATATCAAAGGATTGTTGCTTATTAATCAAAAAATTAATGCCACAAATAGTTTTATTTCAATAAATTAAAAAGTAATGGTAATATGGAAGTGCTATACAAAACCCTTAAAAGACTAGGTTTGCATTGCATAATTGAATAATTATAAGCCACCTAGATTTTCCAGATTCCTTTACTGTCAGTTTCACTTTTATAAGATAGATTTCTAAACTATTGGGAGAACACTTGATTTGTCCAGTCCTCAATCATAACGATGATGAAAAGAATTTAAAATAGACAAAATCTTTAGGTTTATAATTTGTTTTTCTATTTATTAAGTAGTTTTATACCAATGGTTGCCTGTTGACTCATAGCTTCCATTCCGGATGCTTCGAGGTTTGCACCGTTTTTTGCCAGTCGCGTCAAAGCTATATGTGTGGGACCATATTTTATTTGGCCGACCTCTTTCTGAATGTCTTATTTATGATAAGATTGAGGATGACTAAATGCATAAGAAATAAATTTAATAAAACCGTATTAAGGTAAACTTCTGCAACCGCCATATTAGCTTAAAGGCTATGTGAAGACCACTTATATAATACCAATTTAATAATTTTAATAAACCTTAAGATTTTAAAATATTTATGATAATAGTAAATAAATAACTAGTTTAATAAAATAACGCTGTAACTATCACATGCTAAGAAACTGCATCTAATCACTTAAAAGTTGTGATCATGATCTAACAAAATAATCATACATATTTGATTTCTTAAAATTTAATTAGTCCTTTTAACTTACCATTATTCACACACAGACAACAGATATTCTTAAAAATAAGGATAGATAATTTTACAATAAGTACATAGTAGGTAGCCCTACATAATTGAATAATAGGAGCAATTATTGGTCTTTCACCTCAAATTAACAAATTTTAACTTCTTTGTATGGTGTACAATAAAGAGTATCTATCTATCTAAAATTAAAAACAAACATTCTAGTACTCTGATAAACCTGGTACATGTAGAAACATGTCTCAGATAGAACTAATCCATTTTGGTAAACACTTAATTAACCCGTTTACTGCCCAGCAACAGTCAATAAAAATTTGAGATGGGCATTATAGTTATAACAAATAAGTTCAACTGATAAGTAAATACATTTATCATATTCAATAAAAATTTCTATGTTAGCAAAAAAAAAAAAAAAAAAAAACATGGTTAAAGATTAACACATTCCTTTACATTATGACTTAATGTTAAATTCGTTTAAATGACCTACATTCCTGTATTCAAATACGAGCTATAACTGAGTCCAGTTGGATTTTTTTTTTTCTCTGTTTAGTTTTTGAATATTAGTTATAATACGAGTAACAACTGATAATATTTGGTATTATAATCCGATTATACGCTCTATCTTAGGTACTAAATATAGTTAAAGCATAAGTTACCGTATTGAATTGAATCGATATTTTTACCCAAACTATGCATTATTCTTTCCTTAATACTAACATCGGTAAGGATTTGTGACCAATCTTGAGGTTGCTTAACCACGATCACCCATCCATTTTGTGACCAAACTTGAGGTTGCTTAACCCCGGTCACCCATCCATTTAGTGACCAAACTTGAGGTTGCTTAACACCGGCCACCCATCCATTAGTGACCAAACTAAAAGTTTCTTGACCACGGTCACTCTATTATTTAGTAACCAAATTTGAGATTGATTAGCCATGATCACCCATTCATATAATGACCAGATGGGAAGTCGCAATACTAATAAAATAACCAATTTTTATTTTATTTTATCGTTTATCATTTCAAGTAAATCAATATTTTGAACCATTATTGTCATCTTTAGTAAAATTATTACTAATTGTAATCATGCGCTAAGATATAGATATGAGTACATTATCAGCCTTGAGCCTTGAGCCATTAGCGGACCTGCGTTTATAAATTAATTATTAAAACGCTTTCTCTTTTCGTTGCGTTCATTTATATTCATTTACATCTTCTTTTTTTTGTTTTTTGTTAAAACATTTTATTTAAAATGTACACATCATAAACAATTGCTTTCAATGTTTAATTATTCAAGTATGGAATTGCCTTACAGTGGAGACAGAGTTGTTATATTCTGATAACAATGAAAAAATTAATAAAAATAATAATAAAAGACATTTTATCAGTGTGATGTAACACTTTACTATAAATATACTTGAAAGCAGGGCCGTCTTAACATATGGGAGGGCCCTGGGGCACACAAGAATTTGGGAGCCCTATTGCAAAGTAAAAATGAAATACTGTTGGTATGAATTTCAGACTCCAAAAAATATTTTCATATCTCCTTTAGAAGTATAGTTGTTTTTTTTTTTTTTATAGGCCTTGACCCCCTTTTCTTTCTTTTTAGTTAACTATGTTTCTTAGTTTACAAACATGTTTTAGTGCTTGGGGGCCCCCGTGAGGCCGGGCCCCTGGGCACAGGCCTCGTGTGCCCTTATGGTAAAGACGGAACCGCTTGAAGGTTACGAATAATATAATACTTATACTTTTTTGTCTTTGATTTGCCATCAAACGTCTCTGTATTGTAGTTTTCAAAATGGTTATGCATTTTCTAAACTACAAGCAACTTATTCGCAACCGAACTTCAAACATCTACTCGTAAATCTATCTCAAACAATCAGCAAGTATAATTATAAGATTAAACGAACTTACCTTAAGTGAAGTTCTATCTTAATTATACGAAGCTGATTGTTTGAGATATGACAGTCCCAAAAACCCACCCACTAATACTTTGTATTATCCCAGTGTATTACAGGGTTGCTCATAAGGCTGTCTTTAAACGTAATGACATTACCAACAAATGTTGCCATTTGCAGGGATTAATGTTTTTTCTTTTCCAGCTTTAAAACATTGTGACCCGACGCTGTTGTAGAACATCGTTACTACTCGTAAATCTATCTCAAACAATCAGCTTCGTATAATTAAGATAGAACTTCACTTAAGGTAAGTTCGTTTAATCTTATAATTAGTGATAATTGGCTTTGCAAAGACTTGCGATTGACTTGAGTCAAGAAATAGATCATGGACGATACGCTAAACTTAATTTGTGTGTGGGTTAAATGATATCCGTTACAGGAAATAATGATAAGTATACTGTTTGGATAAGTGAGGCAGGATGTACTATGAAGGTTATGTACCTATAAAGGCTCAAGATAAGTGACTATTAAGTGAAGTAGTAGCAGGTTTGGAAACCGTTATTAGACTAATGTAGTAGTAAGTAGTTTTGAAAACATCCTTCAATCCCATTAAAGTCAGATATTGAATAGTTGGCATGTCCCGAAACCATATAACACATACCTTATAGAATAGAAATTACATTTATTTTGTTCGATAAACATTCTGCCATTTTTTATTCTGTGACTGTACTTTCAGTATGGGTGAGAGTTGACAGGATTTCATGCTGAATGTACGTGAAAAATCACTAACCAGTTTCGAAGATAGATCCGAATTGCTGTCCTATATGGATATGATAGGGTAGGTGCTCGATGCTAGAAACCTAAGCCAGAAATTCCTTATGTTTATCGGAACTCGTATAGAAAGAAGAATTATCTACTTAAAACTGTCAGAGAGTGTCTATGTTATATTCAGAAGGACTGGTAAGACGAGGAACTATCTATCTATCTCTTACTATGTGACCAAAACAGAAAAGGAAAAAATACAGATTAGTTATATTCTGTTTGATTGTAAAGAAACATATCTTTTTACGAAACAACTCTAAAGTACGATTTTACAGAAGGTAATCAAGAACGGCTATCAAAATAAGATTTTATATCATAAGAACTACCTTCAACAGATGTCACAGTTAAACGTATATCGCAGTATACATGGATGTGGATAATTTCGGTAATAGTCCGTGATTGCGGGCCGCCATCACATGATTTAGTAATTAGGGAGTCAAATTGCGCTGTCCTTTATTTTTTGTGAGGGCCGCGTCATTAGCAACAGCCTTTACTTGGCTGGCAGTGCTGGCACCATGGGGCATATACCCTATATAGTAGAAAAATGACATATGATTTGTTTGACAAATATTTTCACGATTTTTAAATCTGTATCTGTACAGTTTTTGAATGGTAGAGGGTTGACAGGACTTCTTATTTCATACTAAATGTATGTGAATACGATGATATGGATACGCACTGATCGCCAGGTTATGATATGTCCAGAATGTAACGAAATTAACTCTTATTACTTTTAAAAAAGCATTGTATGTAAATTTTATTGAATGCATACAGTAGGTAAACATTGTTGATTTTTATTAAGACTTCTATCGTTGGTCTTCATTACTTTAAAAAAAAAGTAAGTGATAATTTTTGTTTCTTTTTGATTAGGTAATTAAAGTCTATTCAGGTATATTTAATTTTTATTTTATTAAACCTTTGGAATTGTATACAAAACTGAATCAAAAATGGGCTACACGTGTAGCCCACGCGAGGACTCATGTGCCTTTTTAGGGCGCGTGTACGCTAGTGTTAGTAGTTAGTGTACGGAATAAACGAAAGTCCAAAAAAAAATATATCCAGATATAAGATGACAGCTCGAATGATGTCACTTAATTGTACCAGCCCCCTAGCATGACCACCAAAACACGATATGATATGATATGCGTATATAGCGATATATCGACACAAACTGTAAAAATATGACAGATATCGCCGCCATTTTTTTTTATCGAAATAGCGATTATTATATGTGACGTCACCGTCACGGCGATTCAACATGGCGGCTATATCTATCACATTTTTACAGTTGAAGTCGATATATCGCTATATCATGTCATATCTTGTTAGTGCTCATGCTAGGGAGGCTGAACGTTTTTCATAAAACACACTACAAATCAAGCTATTTATGTAATTTGTACTTAATCAGTAATAATTTATTCATATGCACACCTCAAGAGATAGAATGTAAGGCTTAAAGCTAGATCATTTATTGACCATGGGCTCAGCAAACAATTTAGGTATGCTGAATTCTTAGTTCATTCTTAGTAAAGTAAGTAAGTACCGCCTGTATAGTGAAAAGTCAGCTTAAAATGGGTATGTATAGCTTAAATAGTAGCGTGTGAACTCATGAGTTCAAGAGCAAGTAAGTATAGTCTTTACATACACAATTTTTTGTGCTTTCAGTTAGAGTAAGTTGTTTGTGCCGTGTCTGTGACAACAAGACAGGTGTCAAAAGGTCACGGTAAACAGAAGCGTAATTATTGTTTGTCTTTGTTTTTGTTACAGATGATGTAAATTCAGTTGTTACATCTATTATTACAGATTTTTGTTTAACAAAGCAATCTTATTTTATGTTAATTTAAAATGAATATGTAATTAATAAGAAATATCCAAATATGAAATAAGTTTTAAAATACCCCCTTAGAGTAGCAAGCGTAGTAGACATAGAAGAAGTTTTACTGATGACAGGGTCAGATGTCCTTATCATCATCATACTGTCAGCCTATTGCAGTCCACTGCTGGGCGTAAGCCACCCCTAAAGAGCGCCAAAGAACACGATCTCCCGCTTTTTCCATCCAGCTACTGCGAGCCATCTTCCTAAGATCGTCGGTTCAACGAGCCGGGCGGGCGTCCTACACTACGTTTCCCAAGGCGCGGTCTCTACTCGAGGACCCGTTGACTCCATCTTTCATCAGTTCTGCGTCAGATGTGTCCGGCCCACGGCCACTTTACCTTGTTACATTTTGGACTATGTCCATTACTTCGGTCTGCTGCCGGATAACCTCGTTTCGGATAATTCCAAGCATCGAGCTTAACATAGCTCGCTGAGTGACGTAAAGTCGGTGGCAAATGTCCCTATGCATCATTGATATTAAATAAATTTTTGAAAGATAAATAAATTTTTTGGGTTCAAAGAATAGAAATAGAGATGTTAAGTCAAAATTGCTTATTGCATCTAACTATAATCTAGAAACACATAACATAATAGTGACTGAAGTAGCTACTCCAGGTAAAACGCTTGATTCTGTTCAACCCGGAATGTCACGATTTCTTTATCTTGAACGATGTTAACAATGCTTTAACATAAAAACTTAATTAAAGTAACGGACTACTGATAGAATACTTACCTTAAGTAGCCCAGTTAGATGTAGTCTCAGATTAGATAAAACAGTAAGAAATAGAAATGGTTGTTTCTATTTGAGAAATTATTAACTGGGCATTAAAGTGGCTTTACTCCCGGAAGAGCCAAAAGTTTGTGTGATGAGCTTAGATGTTTATAATTGTATTTAAATATGTGTATCCGTTATCTAGTCGCTGTACAAGCTTTGCTTAGTTTTGGAGCTAGATAATTGGTGTGATTAAAGATTTTTTAAAAAACTTAGGTTTTACTTTATAATTCTTTATTTTTAAGCTATATCTGCACCCTATCTTGATCGAATTAAGGTTTAGAACATTATATTATACTTACATATTACTTGTCTGGATAAAACTTGTATGTAACATTGTAATCTTTCTTGTTGCATTTTTTAAACTAACACTATGCACTAAACGTCGGGAAAATCAGTAACGTAAAACGTGTATGATCGGTTTTATGTTAATTAAATGACGCCCTTGACATGCTTTTTTAAATATAATATATCCAGAAAAGAGAAATTGACTGATTTAATGGTCAGCCATTTTTAAAGCACGCTTATCTCAAGCCAGTCTATAAATTTCACAAGTTACACAATTTGCTCACCTTTGAATTTTCCCTTTTCAAGCTTGTTGACTCTGTACGGGTCACGGTTGCATTACAACATTTATTATGGTGTCTTCGGATTAATCTTACGTTGTTAATAGTATACAGGGTTTCCTTTAATGAACTAAAAACCTGCTTAAATAAGTCTTATTCAATGAGACCAAAAACTCTTACTTTTCTTACTAGACACATATAGTAACATATGATCGGTCATATAAGTATTTTTTGGAGATTGTATTATGGGTCCCATAGAAACGGTTATTGTATTTGAGCGCCAGGCTCAGCCCTTAAGAGGTTTTTCGTAAATAGCCCTGTATACGACCCTCAGATCTTATCAAAGAACACCGTTTGTGCGATTACTAGTTTTTTGAGGATTTATTCGGGATATATACTTTTGCAAATCTACTTTATATTCAATAGAGAGGAATTTGTTTCTTAGGATTAGTAGCCATTCATGTTTTGTTGCTTCCATCCCATGCTTAGTGTCTGTCGGTGATTCTAACAATTTTTCACTTACATTAAAACAGTTACAAAATTTTACCTGTACAATCTTTAATGCGTAACTAATCAACTACTAACTTATGTAACTGAAGAATATCTTATTATTATTTATTTAAAATATTCTGTTAATAAATGATTTATAAAATATATTTTTAGTTCTTTATCCGTTTTTCTGAATGTTTATTACATTTATAGCGTCACAATTATGTGTCGTGATACTCGTGATGTTTGTCTTGTGACATATAATGCATATTATTTTTATCTTGTTCATTTTATTCGTTAAAATCACAGTAATACTGCTATCTTTAGCTTACCTTATGATCGGAGAAATGTAGGTAATGTTATCTATTATTTAGTCAAATGAAAGCCTGTCAGACTGGCTGGTAATCCTAAACAGCATTAAGCCTGCCATTTGTAAATACATTAATTCTAAATTTGTTATATTATATTTATTAAGCAATCATAGCAAGCAAGCAAGCGCAGCGTAGGACGTCCACCTACAAGGTGGACAGACGACCTGGTTGGTGGACGAAGGTTGCAGGAAGCCGCTGGATGCGGGCCGCTGGATGCGGGCCGCTGGATGCGGGCCGCTGGATGCGGGCCGCTTTCAAGCGGCCAATCTGGAAGTCACTAGGGGAGGCCTATGTTCAGCAGTGGACGTCCTATGGCTGAAATGATGATGATGATGATATTTATTAAATATACAGGGTGTAACGAAAAGGTGAAATAAAACTTTAAGGGGTTATTCTACGGCTAAATTACATCAACTTTTTCTATGGGACCAACACCGAAATCGCAAAAAAAAAACACTTTCCCATACTAAAACGCGACCAGCTGGCATCAGTTTGTATGGAAACGTAAATTTTTTTTTGAGATTTCTATGTTGGTCCTATAGAAAAAGTTGATGTGATTTAGCCGAAGAATAACCCCTTAAAGTTTTATTTCACCTTTTCGTTACACCCTGTATAATGCATATTATTTTTGTCTTGTTCATTTTATTTGTTAAAATCACAGTAATACTGCTATCTTTAGCTTACCTTATGATCGGAGCAATAGGTAATGTTGTCTATTATTTAGTCAAATGAAAGCCTGTTAGACTGGCGGATAATCCTAAACAGCATTGAGCCTGCCATTTGTAAATACATTAATTTTAAATTTGTTATATTATATTTATTAAGCAAGCAAACAAGCGCAGCGTAGGACGTCCACCTACAAGGTGGACAGACGACCTGGTAAAGGTTGCAGGAAGCCGCTGGATGCGGGCCGCTTTCAACCGGCCAATCTGAAAGTCACTGGGGGAGGCCTATGTTCAGCAGTGGACGTCCTATGGCTGAAATGATGATGATGATATTTATTAAATATAGAAATACGTCGTACGTTGTATCATCAAATTCCAGTTCATTTATTTTTTTGTTGTTACGATAATATCACCTAATTATTTTACATCACGTCGCTTGGTCTGATGGACAATGTCTTTCTGTTCTGCCCTTCGGATCTAATAAGTTTTTTTCTCCAAACTACCAACTGCTTCATATATTATCTATAATACCGGTTCCCACAAGGTTACTCGGCTGACCGTTTTTGTCGGCATTAGAAAAAGTGGGCCGAGCCCACAAAAAATATTAATGCTGTTTGTCTATTCTGTTGTGAGAAATATAAGATTTCAATTGACATAGGTTTGAGGATCGCGTATTGAAGTAAGATTATGTTGCGAGTGTATTATCCTTATATCTATTAGTAGGTGTACTCCCGACACTTGTTTCTACCCATTATAATACGGACGATAAGACATTCATTATACCATGAAAAATTATACCATGGTGATCCAAAATTAGTTGAATTTTTATATCAACCCCAAACAAAAAAATTTTTGAAACGTTTTTAAGCAACCGTTTAAAGGTAAACGTTTTGTGTATGTAATGAGAATCTTGTTTGATTTTACGATTGCGTGTATTTATCGTTATCTCCCAATGATGTAATTGCACTTGCAGACCTTGGAGTCGAGATTATATCGATATAATCGTCAAGTTTCAACTGTGCAATTAAATCGATATTTTATCTCGAACGCTACATTTTGAATGGTGTCCGTCATGTGTTAAACTGTTTATAGAGGTAAACTCGGAAACGAAAATATCTGTATGCAATATTTCGAACCGGTTAGTTTCTTTTCGTATTTTCATTTTTTGGGGGGCCGTAGTAAGTATTTTGTTTTATAACTTTTTTCGCAACTCTTTTACATGTTGGAAAATTAAGGATCATATTTATATCGAATTCCCATAGAAAATTATCAAACAGACGATCGAATTTGTATAGAAAAACTATCAAAATATATGCATATTTTATAAGGCATAGAACAAAGTTGTTAACTATGATGTATACTTATGTGGTTACATGTTTTCCTTGAGTTATGGGACACCCTCTATAAGTCTTGAATTTATTTTAGAAAATGATTCTACGCGTTGATATTTAATTATTTGATGACCAATCTTTTATTTCGTTTGAAGTCGAAGCAAAATCGGTCAGTTAATCTTTTTGCTATGCCTCCGAGTACGTTAAGTACTTATACCTGTCTTGCTATCTCCAGCAAGTCATTGTGGGTCACCATACTTTCTATTCGCGAGCGTGTTATTTGATACCAGTATCAGTAGAGATGTGACAAATAGAGCTTGTTCAATCTGAAGGCGTGTGCGTTTCATTCAAATTATTTGATACGGTCGCAATCTCAGAATCGTAAACAATTTGTCACAAGACTCGGGAGTAGGAACAGCAAAAAAAAATCATACATTTGCATATTATTATATTAACATTATACATTATTTAACCGGTCACTGTACTCTAAACAAGTGCATGTTTTAACATTGTGACAGACAGCTTCACATGCAGAGGATGCATGAAGGCAGAAGAAACGCTACAGCACGTGCTTATGGAATGTAAGAGCGTGGCAGATCAACGGGCAGGGATTCTTCAATCACCAGGTTCGTTCTCGGCAGCCTGCAGGAGCCTGAAAAGGCTTTTGACCTTCTGGGATGACCTGAACTGGTTGGAGTAAGAAAGAACAGGTAGCACGCACAATGGCCCAATCATGAGGCTAAGTACGGAAACAACTAAGATTAACTATATTATTTATTTATTTATTTAGACTTTATTGCACAGAATAAAAATCATACAAAAGGCGGACTTAATGCCATGAGGCATTCTAACATAACTACATATATTAACATTATAATCTTAATTGATATTAAGTACACATGAAAGAATACGACTCCCTACTTTACTTGGGAGAATAGTCGCCCGGAGAGCTCAGAGACGTAATAGACGTTGACGTCTGATACCGGCCTGAGGCAGTTACATTCTTTTCAAGTGGATTATTAACTTAGATATACTTATGCAAGTAATTGCAATAACAACCTTCAAAATTGAAATAGTATTTTCTTTATAGTTTGGAAATCTAACTAATTTTAAAATCAAGATTGAGATCGAGATCTTTTTCTTGAAATATAAGTGCCGCAGAAAACGATGTTAAATTTGGGAAGCAGAATCTGAAAAAAATATTCCTAAACTTATCATGAGAATGAAAATAAAAAAATATTGGACAACATCACATGCAATTGATTTATATGGTAAGTGACCAAAGCACTTTAAAAATTGGATGCTTTACTTATATTTTGATAAGAGAACAAATAGTGTCTAGACAAACCCAACATAGGCTTTAAGATCCTACTAATCAAAATTATGTATTAAGTTTTTTGAAAAAAAAAAAAAAAAAAAAAAAATTGTGTTAGAAATTAGAAACAACAACGGTACCACAACACCCAGACCCGAGACAAGATAGAAAAGTAACTTTTCTTCATTGACCGACCGGGAATAGGATAGCGACACACCAAGTCCAGCATGCCGCCTCTCGGCTACGGAGGTCATCAAAGAAGGTACATGTAAACTAAATAAATTTAAGCACAACAAACAGTGTGTCGTGTGGGGACGGCCGTAAAGAATACACTTCCCCACCGCCAACAGCAGGCGTGTCGTAAGAGGCGACTAATCTCTGTAGCACTAGACGGGCGGCAGCGTCTTCGTGCGAAATCTTATAAAAAACTGCGCTTGCCAACCCGCCTGCCTAGTGTGGCGAGTATTGGCAATCCCCCCCGATGATAATGTCATTAGGGGAGGCCTTTGTTCAGCAGTGGAGGTCCTATGATGATTATGATGATGATGATGACAACAAACAGTACACACTATGCTAGTTGACGATGGCTGTTAACAAAAACAAATATTGTTTAACTGAATAAATAAATATGGACAACATCACATACATTGCTCTGATCCTATGATCAGTAGCCTAGTCACTTGTGTCACAAAACTCAGAAATAACGACGGTACCACAACACCCAGACGATAAGTTGTTTTTCTACATTGATCGACCGGAAATCGAACCCTATAAATAGGATATTTAATAAATAAAAATATACAAAGGCCCTGAATGCGATAGTTAGGTTCTCCAATTGCGTATTTTTTAAAACAGAACTTGTCATGCAATGTGAGTAGGGCTGTCAGTGCGCCGTCGGACGGTAACACGATCCGACAAATGTTGTCGATCGGTGCCCCCGTAACACGATTCTATAACGTGTGTGAAGGTGTGTGACTGCCTTAATTGGCACTCGCTGTCCGGCCAATCAAGAAAACATGTATGGGCATTTTTGATTTTAAGTAAGATTAAAACCATCGCTAATTTATGCTAGAGTAATCAAATTGCTGACACACGTTATAGAAAATGATGATAGAATTACAGCAATATTTTTTTATAGTGACAGTACAGCAACAGCAGCAGTAAATTCAATAAAAATACTAACTTACTTCTGTTGCCGACAGTACAAGTATATAGTAAAAGCAAACGCGCGCTTAATCTATTAACTTAGCAAGCGAACGGATGCGAACGCCAGACATTCTAATTCGTTCTATGAAATCATAAGGCAACCTCCTACAATCCAGTTTTTAATTGTGAGAAAATAATGTTGGAGTTTATGTGATTGCGATGTGGTTAGCGAACAAAGGCGGCTTAAATAACTTTTAACTTTGAAACCAGAATTGTTACGCATAATTACTTTTGTTTTCATTAAAATACACGGCAACTGTGAAATTATGCATTGAAAGTTTAAAACAGACTGAGTAAGGAGATGTACTGTTTAAATAAGAGATTATTTTATTCATTTGTTTTTACTCATTTAAAATGTTTGAAGTCTTAATATTTAAATTCCGTTAGACTATGAAACATATTATATATATTATATTATTTAAACATATGAAAACCAACTAAATTAACAAATGTTATTTAAAAATTGTGAACAATAAAACTTTTCACCCATGTTTTTAATTTAGTTTTATACTGAATTACTACGATTCAGTACAATCGTGTAGAAAAAGCCAAATTACTTATGCACCTGTGGGTAAAATGTGCACCCTTAACTGAAATACATGGACTTTGTGAAGCATGAATTTTTATCTCAGACCAGCTAATGTCATGAAACGTTATATTATTTGGTAGATACACCCGTTACGGCCCGAGCCAGTAACATGAGCTGCCTTACTAATACGTTAACGAACGGTGGCGGTAACGCGATGCGATGCGATCGCGTATAGGGCCGCTTTAATGGACAGTCGGGGGCACAAGTGTTATTTCTTTTGGGAATTGGTACGTCATCTATGTTTTTTTATTACTATAGACATAACATGTTTAATAATATACATAATTTCGCTGATATACGAAATAAAAAGATAAATTAGTTTAAGTAAGTAGGTGGGAAGCTATGTTGTTCAATGATTTAAGTATTTTAAACAAAAATCTATTTTTTACTACTTGTAGTAGTCATTACCTGAAGAAGGCGGTGCCGTCTGGTCTAGTGGTTCGGGATCCGGACTTCAAAGCCAAGCGGTTGCACAAACATTTGTGCTTAAGTCATGAATGTTTATAAATGTATTTTAGTACAGACAACAGCTCGTCAACCTACCACAAAACGTAATTTTTTCTCAATTGATATTGATCTCTAAGTCTTTGACTTAAAGTTGAAAATCGGTTCAATGACCTTTAACTTTTTGGTAGGTTGACCTGCCGTTGTCTGTACCTATGTTTACAAGCAGTACAAGTTTTGCTTAGTTTAGGGCTTGGTAATTCAAATGTTGTCAATTAGGGCTTGGTATTTTTGTATGTTGAAAGAATGAAGAAAGTATTTTATTTACCTACCCCTGTAAGGTTGGTATGATTAAATTATTTGCCTTACCCAGCAACAAAGCCCGGGCATATGTTTACATTTCTAGTCTTTTGTATGTTTTTGTCAAGAAATTTCTTTTAAGATGAACAAACAAAGTCGCAAATACGGGTTTCTTTCTTGCCAACATGAGAAAAATAAATAAAACCATCTTGTTATTCAAGCTTCTCTTTCTAATGCTACACAAAAATGTTTGTTAGGTCATTCTGTTGACTCGGCATTGAGTAACTTTGAGTACGTACCTAATTTATTAAGCCTGGAACTCTCGTTCAATAACTCGACAAAAGCCCCTTCAGTAGTTGGACTTAATTGAATTTCTTTTGTCACGTTATTACTATCCTAATCGAGTCTAACCAAAGACACGCATATATCATGATGGCAAGTTATTAATTTTATGATATTGTTACTAAAACCACGTTGCCGATTTAGATTTATTGAAATCAAGTAAAAAAATACAGTATTGTCGACTCAATATTATTTTAAATTATGCTCCAAAGGATATTGTTTTTATTTTAATCATAACAACCCCCTAAAAATTATCAGTTCCATTTAATGCAACTGACACTGTGGATTTTTTTAGTTTACAGTAAAATAATTTAAAAAAACTATGTATACCTAGGTATAACTTGTAAGATTATTATTAAAATATTTTTTTTTCATGTGTGTAATTATTACATATTTAAGAGACTTTTCTAATTTAATACCGTCTCTACATTTTTCCGCTGCTACAATACAAACATTACAAGTAATGTTATTTATTTTTATGGCGTCTAAAACTATCGTATATCAATTTATAAAACCATGATTCTTCTCTTGTAGACAGTCGTGCTATAAAGATAAGGGTACTTTCCTACCTTCTGTTCAGTAGGTACACCTAACCTTCTAAACATGGACGAGTCTGGAATATTCACATACATCGCCGTACAGTCTCATTATTCACTCATGTGACCACAGACACGTCAAACACTTTAACATACCGCAAACTACTTCGGAATTCACCTGTACCTAGGAACTAGGTATGATAACACACCAATTGACATTGTCTCAAAGTAAGATTTAACGAAATAGGTACTTAAAATAAAATAAAAATCTATCGGGGTCGTCTTTAGGGTTATGGGATATTTTTTTTAAATATAAGTAAGAAAATGAAAGGATATTGCAATTTTAAGAGTGTGGATTTGCAGTTTTATCTTTGAAGGGGGGTTTTTAGTAGTTTAAATCAATCAATATTTAAACTAAAGATAGTTTAAAAAAGTATCTTTAGTTTAAATATTGGACAACATCAGATACATTGCTCTGATCCTATTATAAGTAGCTTAAGCATTTGTGTTACAGAAATTAGAAACAACGACGGTACCACAACACCCAAACCCGAGAAAATATAGAAAATTTATTTTCCTATAATGACCGACCGGGAATCGAACTCGGAACCTCAGAGATAGTGACACCAAGTCCAGTATGCTCGCCTCTCGGCTACGGAGGTCGTCAATATTAAGTAAATAATCAATGCAATGAGATACTTATGTAGTGTAAACTGTTTCATGAAAATAAAAGTATGTTAAATGATTAAATCAAAACTACGTTATCCCTGTCAGTAAATCGTAGATTTTTTAGACGGGAAGTTAACAGTTACTCTCACTCGTTTCTAGAACCTGTTAGATTACAAAATATTGTGGTGTAAGCATTATTTCAATACATCGCGGATTGTGGGACATGCTCGACTAAACGATTACAGCTCATTCCCACACCAGATTGAATTAACTACTGATACAGTTACAACATTTCAACGCGGTAACATCTAATGTGTGATCGGACCAGGGTTGCCACACTTACGACAAATCACCGGTATCAGACAAGTATTTAAATGCCAAATAAAGTATTAAGTAATTAAAGCTTTTCGATTTTAAATACTGTCGTGATCTATGAAGACTGCTCAAGATTTTTAATTGATATCACCTTAGATATCGTATAATTTAATTTAATGTTATTAGCAACATTTATCTCAAAAAACATGTTATTTAAAAAAAATACAAATAAGTTAGCATTCTAAAATTATGCAACTAAAAATTTTAGACGTACTTTTTTCCGGGAATTTCTAGTTGCATACAACTGATAAGTCATTAAAAGCGTATCAAAGTTTGCTGCGCAATGACCGGCATATGACAGCCCTATCTGTGTAACAGTACAGTGGATTGTATCAACAGTTTGCGTATCAATTGCCGCCGCTTCCGACGCGGGGCGAGGACGACAAGCTGTTATTGGGTACGCAGTACTCACGCATATCCCAGCCCTTTCTCTGTGTGGATTGTACACCGTTTTGGGTTAATACCGTGTCAATTTTTGACGTCTTTAAAGAAAGATTTAAAAAAATATGTGGGCTTTTTTATGGATCTTTTACTGTTGTATAAGATAGTTATAATGTGATGTGTAAACGAAACGAATTGTAAATCGTTGCAACGTCCTTACTCACATATTATACCTTATTTAATCCTAAGATTGACTATTTTCCTTCATGTGACACAAGCACTGTGACTGTCTTGGGTCTGGGTGTTGTGGTACCGTCGTTGTTTCTGATTTCTGTAACACAAGTACTTAGGCTAATTTTCATAGGATCAGAGCAATGTATGTGATGTTGTCCAATATATTTTTCCAATATTTGTCTAACAAGCAAATAAAAGAATTTAATTTAAGAAAAAATAAAACCGACTTCAAAACACTAAAATGCTAAAAATAATCCTAACACTTAAGTACCTAATCAGTTACTTTTGGAGTCGGTGCAAACAAAAACATTGAATCTCTCATCAGCTGGCACCGACTCCAAAAGTATCTGATTAGGTACTTAAGTGTTAGAATTATCTTTAGCATTTCAGTGTTTTGAAGTCGGTTTTATTTTTTTTAATAAAATTTACTTATTTCATCTATTTTTAGTGATAAATCCTAATCTAACTGCTGAACACCGATTTCATCCCCTATTTTCCTACCCTTAGGGGTGATTTTTATTTTTCAAACTTTTATCATAGCATCTTTGAAGTATAAGCTATTCAATAAAATAAAAATCATCAAAATCGGCTCATATTTGTCGAAGATAGGTAACAAGAACCACAACCAAAATATTATCTGGGTATATATTTGTTGATTTTCTCAAAAAGTTCAAAATCAATTTCGATAAAATTTATATGGGACCACCTATGAAGTATGATCTACCAAACAAAAAAAGAATCATTAAAATGTATATATTGGAGTCGGTGCCAGCCGATGAGAGATTGAATGTTTTTGTTTGCACCGACTCCAAAAGTAACTGATTAGGTACTTAAGTGTTAGGATTATTTTTAGCATTTTAGTGTTTTGAAGTCGGTTTTATTTTTTTTAATAAAATTTACTTATTTCATCAATTTTTAGTGATAAATCCTAATCTAACTGCTGAACACCGATTTCATCCCCTATTTTCCTACCCTTAGGGGTGATTTTTATTTTGTAAACTTTTAGCATATTATCTTTGAAGTATAAGCTATTCAATAAAACAAAAATCATCAAAATCGGCTCATATTTGACGAAGATAGGTAACAAGAACCACAACCAAAATACTGTCTGGGTATATATTTGTTGATTTTCTCAAAAAGTTCTAAATCAATTTCGATAAAATGTCAAATATATGGGACCACCTCTGAAGTATGATCTACCAAACAAAAAAAGAATCATTAAAATCGATTCATAATTGGCGGAGTAATCGCGTAACAAATATACAAAAAAAAAAAAAAAAAAAAAAACATACAGTCGAATTGAGAACCTCCTCGTTTTTTGAAGTCGGTTGAAAAAAAACGCAACTGTTAATTATAAATCGATCGAAGTTAAATTATGAATAAAATTATTTCCTCTCCCGTCTCCCAGACCAAAAGATTTTTTTTTGTTAACTGACCCGGACTGGGAATCAAACCGTTTTTCTAAAAATGAATCACTGCATCTTTACGCCTGTCGTCGTCGAATTGAAATAAAAATGGAGTTAAAGTTACTACTAAGTATACTTAATAAAAGTACATTCAGTTTATTAATGCTTCATTTATTGCTGGCATTCATATTCCTGTCAAAAATAATAATTTAAAAAGTTATGTACTTCAGTTTGTTTATTTTTCTTGCAAAAAGTTTTGAACACTTTCATAGTTAAACATGAGTAATAAATTGATCGTAGCAGACTTTAGATCGGTCGTTCGCAACGGGTATATTATTTTTTAAGTAGCAGTAAAAACCAAACTAAAGCATTATGTGCACAACTGTACATCCATACATCCACCATACAGTTCCATTAACAATCGCAGGTGCTCCCGACGGGGGGAAGGGTATTGGTTTGTGTTTTACAGTGCAAATTATTTTACAGACTAACTATACCACCTGAGCGGTTTTAATAACAATAAAATTATTTATTTTTCAGGAGAGAGGTGTGAAAAATCACTGCTTATAAGACCTAAGAGTTCAAGTGGTCTATGCAAAACCACATGCAAATACTATTTCTGTGTTAAATTTCATCTAGATCCGTTCCGCTGTTCTGGCGTAATTGAGTGACAAACATCCCTTCATTCAAACCTTTGCATTTATAATATTAGTAAGATTAGGATGAAGTAAAGAATAAATAAGATAGTAAGAACGCATGCATATGAAACTATTATACTTAAGTATGCTATTCTTTTTTGCGTACCGAGTAAATCTCATCTTAGTAATTTTGTGATTGCTGATTACCTAAGATTCTGTGATGAATAGTTTTATGTTAAGAATGGCACCTTGGTAACACGAAAATTTAAAGAATAATAATTATTTTAGATGATAGGGAGTGACAGACAGTATAACAGTCTTTGGTTACAAATGGTACAGCAAACGAGTTCGCACCAAAACAATCCGAACTGTGTGTTCTCACATCTATCGTCAAGTTGGAGAGAATGTGAATGTTTATTGAACTATTGTGTGCCAAATGGATAGCGGTATCGTGCGTACAGTTAGTGAACTTAAAACACTTTGTTATAAAAAATGAAAACCAAAGTGGCAGGTCGGCTTTTATACCCTGCTTTCCGATACCGTCGTGCGCTAATGAATGAAAATGTTGAACTAGAAGTGTAACATTCGGCGTGGATATCAAAAAGAGAAAATTTGAAATTTTCTTAACCAATTTTCAACTTGCATAGAATTCATTACCAATTTAATGTTCTTGTGGGAACAAAACATCTACTTTTTATAACCTTCAACCTACCGGTTGATGCTGCTGGTTGACTGTGTATAATATGCATTAGATATTAGATTCATGATGGTATTAAAACATATGCGCCTGAATAAAACCTTACACAACAATTATTAATAGTTCTCCTACTAATTTGTAAATTTAGGCGGCTACATAACTACAACTAGTTTCTCTAACTCTTTATACATATACAAGTCCATCAGTTTTTTGAAAATATTTCAAAAAGTAGTCGCAGCCTATACAAAAATCAAATATATTATTCCAATTGCCAAAGTTAACACAACGTTTCCATAATCCATCACTATCAAAATTACATGAATAAATCGCTTCTCGAATTGCGTGCGTTCAAGAGTTGATCATCATCATTCATCATCTGTAGAAAGGTGATTGTAAAAATATGTTGCCAAACGGTTGCCGATTGTCGAAATCCTCTCACGAAGGTCTGATTTACACGGGGTGATTTAATTCATTCGCCACATGGCTCGAATTAAAATCAAATTATATTATATTTGCCGAACAATTTTTTTATCTTACAGTACTAATATAGGTATTCAGTGCCTATCGAAGTCAATTTAATTTACGTTCTAACGGGAATTGAAGCAGTGTGCAACTGTATAATTATTAACCATATAGTATGTAATTAATAGATCACCAAATTAAATTATAATAAAAGAGTACTTGAGGACTTATTTAATTCAATATATTTATTGCATTCTATAATATTACATTAGATTTAAAATGTCTTCTGTCAATTTTATCAGAGGAAAACTCTTTTTAGAGTTATGTTTCCTAATTATTATCGTATGAAGGGAGGTGCAAAGTACTTCTGTAAGAGGCTTCGGCCCGCAAAGGTTGTGGTGTTACAAAGAGGTTGCGGGGTCAACAATTGATTGAAACAAGTTTAAGGATTACATTGTACTACAAATATTGTAATACTCGTCAGACGTCGCGTGACTATTTAATCAGGTGAATAATGTTCTTTATGGCCTACTTGAAATGGGGTGAAAAGAAAACTAGCCATTCTATTTCACCTTGATTGACCTTGCTCATTATTGCTTTGGTGTAAGGTTGATTTTTGTTAAATGAATTCATACCTTAAACGTCGTAGTATTGAAGTCTTTTATTAAGGTCAAGTCAACCTTATTTCTGAAGATAAAAAAAAATTGGCCTGTGTCCTCCAACACAGTCGGAGGCGACATTATATTATTTACTTCTTGCTTGTAAACACCGTATATAGCCCTAAAAAGGCTTTTAATTTAAAAAAAAGTACAGACAACAGCAGGTCAACCTACCCAAAAAGTTAAAGGTCATCATCATCATCATCATCATTTCAGCCATAGGACGTCCACTGCTGAACATAGGCCTCCCCCATTGACTTCCAGATTGGCCGGTTGGAAGCGGCCTGCATCCAGCGTCTTCCTGCGACCTTTACCAGGTCGTCTGACCACCTTGTGAGTGGACGTCCTACGCTGCGCTTGCCGGTACGCGGCCTCCATTCTAGAACCTTTCTGCCCCATCGGCCGTTAATTCTACGTGCTATGTGCCCCGCCCACTGCCACTTCAGCTTGCTAATCCGTTGGGCTATGTCAGCGACTTTTGTTCGTTTTAGTTAAAGGTCATTGAATTGATTTTCAACTTTATGTCCAACACGTAGAGATCAATATCAATTGAAAAAAGTGACGTTCTGTGGTAGGTTGACGTGCTGTCGTCTGTACATAAAAATTAAGTAGGTATTAAGTATCAAATCATGTATCTTTAACAGTATGTTCTAAACTAAAATGAGAGGCAGAACATAGGTAGTTCAAAAAAGTGAAGTTCGTTCTATTATTTTATAAATGCTATAAAGTTTCTATGTAGTATTTCTTTAAAGAGATTTATGAGTCTTATGACTGATTTCAATTTGGTTTTCACAACTTATTAGAGATTTTTCTGCGAAATATTTATGTAATATATGTCGTGGCCAGATCGTGAAATTGATTATTTTATGATATGACCGATCATTTCATAAAATGGTGGTATTTTATGATATGGCCAACTGAAACTAATCATATCGTTTAAACGTTAACATTCGATGAAATGTCAATCTACGTTACGGCCATATCATTAAAATAATCATACGATCTGGCTACGACATATACACATACAGGGTTACATTGCAAAGGGGTGTCAAATCTTTAGAAATGGCTCAGAGTCAGTAATTTAATCGAACTTCAAAGAACAAAACTATTTTTTTCTTCATTATTCCTATCCACTGTAAAAAATCGTTCGCGTAGATAATTTAACTTATTCATGAATAAATTGCACTGTATGTGCACTGCGTAAGGTCCTTGTAGGCTCCCCGTTACCTCGCCTCTAATGAATGACCGCGCGGCTTTCGTAATCTCTCTAATGACTTTATTTTCAGATATTTTAAAGTATTTTTTTTTTCGTTACATACGATTATTTAAAATAATAAAGATTAAGACGCTCTTTATATTGTTCCCTAGATATTAATTTTTAAATTTGGCACCCTTTTAGAATGTAACCCTGTATATGTCATCTTTGTTCACTGTTTGCGAAGTAGCGAATCACTCCTCAAGTGTTCTTGACTACTTACTGGGAAGCCTCGGCACAAAATTGTAACTAAGTTTTTGTGAATAATTTATTAAATTATTTAATTTAATACTATTAATAACTCCTCTGCGAATCGAGAGACCTTGAGCCTTAATTAACAAAATCTCGTGGAAAGTGGACATTATTTTCATTTTCAAAAATGAAGTGACTAATTACAAGAAATTTGTGTAATTAATTATGCGGAATCTCAATGTCAGCCGAAACGAATGCAAATGAATCAAAAGTCCAAGATAAAGTTATCAAAATGTTTGAATAATCAGAGGTAGATTGCGAATTAGAATTGTTAATTATAATGATAAGTTATCGAACAGTATTACACGCGCATACTACTCGAAGAAAACATCGCTTCCTTTGTATTTTGCGACTTGTGAGGTGTTGTTAGTTTTATCAAACAAACAGACACTACCATGGATCAAAAACGGGACGTCCCATTAAAACAGGATGGTCGCCTTAAGGCATTTATAGTAGTTAAATGTAACTTAAGCCAAAATTGACAAAACAATATTTAGAAATTGCTCAGAATTGTCAAAACCTACACATTATTTCGAATATAGCATTTGTTTCTAGTGCTTACACTTCTGTAGAAAAAATTGAATTCATTGAAAAACTAAAGAAAAAAGATGCGTATTATTTTTCTTATTTTTAACAGTTTGACCTATTTCATTCGTTTCTACTTCCATTGATATGGACACTTGACAGCTTATAATTACTTATACAGTGTACCTACATAATTGTTTTGTATACTAATACATACATACATAATACATTGGTTTAATCGAACTATTGCGTACATGCGAAAAGTACTTTCCCTAATCTATATTATATAAAACAAAGTCGGGCTAGTGCACCTTTTATAAGTCGAGAACGGCGGGACAGATTTTTAAGATTTTGGGTTTGGTGGATTTGTATTCACCCGAATAGCAGAAAAACTATAAAAACACTGTAATATTCACGACAAAAAAATGTATGTAGGGGCGGTACGAAGTTCGCCGGGACAGCTAGTTGCCACTAAAGATTTGTCGTAACAGCCGTTTCATTGCGGGCTGTTATGAACCGTATTCTAATGATGTTTCGAGCGATATTGGACCAACACGCTTTGAGTCGCTTATTTGGGGCACTACTCACCTTTAATCAAGTGACCGAAGTTAAGCAACCCTGAACTTACGCTGTGGTTTTGGGGTGGACGGGTGATTTGGCGACCGTCTGGTCGTGTGGTTCTTGTTACGGACTACAAAGCCAGACGGTTGCGGGTTCGATTCCCAGGGGAACAATGTTTGTGTGATAGGCACGAGCATTTAATTTTGTACGCAAGTCATGGATGTTAATAAATGTATTTAAATATTTATCTGTTATCTAATCGATATAGTACAAAGGTTTGCTAAGTTTTGGGCTAGGTAATTGGTGTGATTGTTAAAATAATTTATGAATTTATTCCGAATTCCTTTTTTGATCCGAACATAGGTCCTTTTCGTCAGTTATGTTTTTAGCTCAAATACAACAACTGTG
Source organism: Anania hortulata (assembly GCA_963576865.1). Lineage (NCBI taxonomy): Eukaryota > Metazoa > Arthropoda > Insecta > Lepidoptera > Crambidae > Anania > Anania hortulata. The sequence continues at coordinate 18,597,813 of OY756394.1, forward strand.
TACAGGACTAATTATGCAATAAATTATGCATTTTTATTTGTATCAGGTACGTTGAATTATAAGAACTCTGCATTTTCTCAAATGGCTGTCATCTACCCAAAGGTTGACTAAAAGAGATCGCTATGAGCGATAAGACCGCCTAAATTGTACGCGTTCTGTAAAACTCGTGACGTGTTTGTAACTTTGTATGGTGTTCAATAAAGAGTATCTATAAAGTAAATAAATAAATATGGTCAAAATCACATAGTTACATTGCTCTGATCCTAAGATAAGTAGCTGAAGCACTTGTGTAATAGAAGAACGACGGTACCACAACACCCAGACCCGAGACAACATAGAAAAGTTCGTTTTCTACATTGAGCCGACCTAGAATCGAACTAGGGACCTCACAAATGGCAACGTTAAGTCTGGCGTACTCGCCTCTCGGCTGAAAGGGTCGTCAATCTATCTACAGGACCATAGTAAAAATCTTAAAAAGAAATCATTTAGTATGGAAAACTGATTTCTTTTTTGCGATTTCAGTGTTAATCCCACACAGAAAGTAGTTGTACGTATTTGAGCAGTAGAATCACCCCCTAAAATGATGAATGAAATTAACCATTTCCGTGACACTAAACGGCTATAGCCGTGATAACAGTAAAACTTCTATTGTGTTTGGTTCAGTGTCGCGGAAAACGTTAACTAATATTGAAGGGATATTTAATATTAAAGTGACGGTTATCAAGTTCATCGTCTGTTGACGACTGCTACGGAAATACCTACCCTCGGGGAAAACGTCACTATCATTTATTATTAACTAGCTGACTCAGCGAACTTCGTACCGACTCAGAATCAATAATTCATTTAAAAAAAACATTAGAATTTTTCCTTTGTTTTAATAGTTATTCTGCTATTCCGTGTAGAGAGAGATACAACAAATCAAAGATCATAAAAATCGGTTCAGCCGTTCTTGACTTATAAATGGTGTAACTAACTGGACTTTGTTTTATTTATAGAGATTTGCTTTCGATAAATAAACCTACAATTCATGAAACGTTTCAATGTTAAGTGGATCAATACTGTTTTACTAAGTAGGTATTCTGAATAATAAAATAGTCTTAGGGTTAAAACTGTTGCGTTCTTTCGTTTGACACAATGATTAATTAATGCAACTAATATATTCAAATCAACTCCATTTATTTTTGTTGTAGGCAATTATCACAAAAAATACCAAAATATTGGCATAAACGACCGAATGAATGAACGAAAACTTTTTTAATTGACAAATTGTCAAGCTATTGTTTGATAATAACAAAAAACAATAAATTATTTAATAACGACTACTTGACCTGCGTAGAAACTATTATAAAGTTATTAAAGTACTCTAACTGAATCCGTGTACCATTAATCAGAACAAATATTTTATCATCTGGTAAGTATAAATCAGATGGTAACCTGCCAGATGAATAACGAAATAGGTAGGTAGGTACCTATTTTAAAACAACCCGCAAACGATCTGATAGATAGTAAAACAAGCAGTTGGCGGTAATAACGCACTAACGTCGGCTATCGCTAACTAGGCTTCAACAAATTAAGGGCAAATTACATCACCGCAGCTTGGGAATTAAGGTTTTACTTTAATTTTCACTCACAATTCATATTATTTTCCATTTCATCATCGTTTTTTCTACCAATAGCTTAATCTGCGTGTAAATAAGTAAGGTTCGATTTTAACTTAAATTTTTCATTTTTCTAATAGGCCGTTTAAAATGATAAAAAGACCGAAGCAATTATTCGAAAACTAGTAGTGGAAATTTCAAATCAAGAAGAACGAACAAGAACTTGTTCACATAAATCGATTCTATTTCCATTCGTCGCGGGTAGGCAGCACAGTAAATTAAAAACCTCTACACCTGTGATAAGGAAATCACGTTTCACCACAAACGGCGATTATTCAAGAATTTCCTATAAACGCAAACACCCGCAAAACGCTAGTTTTTGCACATTCCAATAATCTGTACTCACCACAAAAAAGTCGCAGAAGAAAAAAAATCCAAGTTTATTTGCACAGAATAGAACTAGTTTCACACACACACCATCGATGAACGATTCGCACTGTAAATCCACTTAGTTTCACACAAAAACACTGACCGAAGCGTTTTTTAATCGCGTTAACTTCGATTAAGGCGATCGAAACGCTCGCGCGGACTCGTTAGATAAAGCGACGCGTACACGTCCGCTCTCAGACAGTTATCACCCGCGACTAGCGACCGAACGGACTGAACGGAACACGTCGAACGAATGTACGAGAATCGCGACCCTAGTCTCGTATCATTGGAGGCCGTTTTGAATATGAATGAGGAAAATTGAAAATTATTTCGATCCCACTAGCACGTGTTACTCGCCGTACACTTACTCCAATGAAGCTTTTGTTTGGAATCAGAGTCACCTACTTTCCTCCGCGCCGTTAATGTTTGTAGTAATGATAAACGCCACCGCGGGAAAAGTAAATATAGGTCGATAAGTTCTATAACTCGGGTTAGCACGTTGAGTTTAGTTTCAAAATTGCTTGCAAGTTTAATGTTAGCTTAAGTGCGTGTGGTTTACTTTAGTTTGTTTAAGGTATTAAATACATTCATTGATGAAATAAACTGTGAAGAGGTATTATATGACATCTCCGTAGCCGTGTCGCTATTTCTGAGGTCCCGGGTTCGATCCCCGGTCGGTCAATGTAGAGTAAATACTTTTCTATATTGTCTCGGGTCTGGGTGTTGTGGTACCGTCGTTGTGTCTGATTTCTGTAATACAAGTGCCGCTACTTATTATAGGATCAAAGCAATGTAAATAATGTTGACCGATATTTATATTTATATTATATTTGAGGGAGGTATTTGCATACACGCAAGCGGCTTCAGTTTTAATTTGCGGACATGCACTTGAGTGTTCCAGTATTGTTTTTCAATAGAGTCAAGAAAGCGAAACAAATAACATAACGCGGTGAATGAATGAATATCAATGCTCATAAGCAGGACAAGTGCACAATTAATTGTTTTTTTATAGTCAATTCATTTCTATTCGTTTCCTCTTGTTCAATGGACCGATGAAACTGGGCTGCGGTTTTTTATATCCAGATATTAAATCGCTTCATAGCTGAAATTTTTATAAGACGAAAACCGCGGAGATTTTTAATGTGATTTTTCTAAAAGGCTATCAATTTCCAATTTCACATATTACAAAAAACGGATAAGTAAACAAAAAGTTATCGATTTTTGAAAATTTTCGCATAAAATTAAAATCTTCTAAAATATGTAATAGATAATAATGTTACGCTATTAAAAAACGCAAAAATGAGACATATGACAGGCATAATGAACTTAAGAGAGATGCAACAGTTTGTTTTGGAAATCTGTAAAATAGATACTGTTTTAAGAGGCCGTGCATCTTTTTTCAGTGCAAAATTGAAATACAGTTCTATGCTTATGTGCGTCTATGATGCGGGGTAAGGCGTCAACAATGTTGATCTTTTACAAGATAATATTGATAATTTATTAGGTACTGGACGTCCTACCTAGGTTTGAAAAACGATCGGTTTTGCGCGCTTGAATTTATAGTTAATTTTGACTTAGGTTTACTACTTAATTTTTTGTTTATTACATAAAATAAAAAATTTATTATTTTAAAAGTATACCTGAAGATTATTGTGTAGTGTTTGAATCTCATAATAGTTGTTCATAACGATAGAAAAATAAATGATATTTGAATGGAAATTTCTAAAATTTTATGTTATTAACAGCATTTTTTTTTTGCTATATTTTGTAAGAAAGTAAAAAAAGGTATTCAACCTATGTGCAAGTAGACCATATCTTCAATCCAATGTTAAAACCGAATTGTCAGGATAACTTATAGTCTCTTGTAAACTGATGATCAAACGTAACTCGAACGTCATTTTTCCGAAATATGGGTTCTTTTGGTGATTTACCTTTATTTTTGAAATGATATGAAAAATCCATTAACGCTACATGCTAGAATAAGAACTAATCTTTAAAAATCACGTGTTATTTTGTTTCAATTATAATTTACGTCTTTACTTTCACGTACGGAAATACGACGATTTCTAGGACGGCTTCTTAAGTTCGAGCTACGCACCGATGATTCGATATTAACTGTTTACATGTGTGGTTTGGGTTTGAGATCCTTAGCGTAAACATAGTAATTCATTCACAAATTTTTTCATTTGATACTTTAAAGTCTGTTCTTTAATCGAACCAAGTTTGACGCTAGTACGATTCACCATTTTGACGATGAAGCAGATATAAATAAATAAACATTTACTTCTTTTTTAAATATTTGCCCTATCTGCCATTATTTGACATGACAATTATCTCAGATTAACTGCTGTGAACTACGTTTTCTGCGTGGGATATTAAGTACCGTTCATCATTCTTCTTACTCACTCACTCAATTCAACACGCGACCAGTATTTACGATTAAAGTGAACTTATAAGTGTAAAAAACATATCTACGCTACTTAAAACTTAACCTTGGTTGATTTAGAAAAGTAGAGCATGAATTTAATAATGAGTTGATGAAACCACGGGAAATGGCTTGTGGTGGGCCCGCAGACTTTACGGTACCGAGTCGAATGAAAAACAAAACCACAAAGTGCCACTAAATAAGCTTGCCGGGGAATCGAACGGAACAATAACATCGATTCGTTATAGGGATTTTGAGTTATTGTCGTGAGAATGGAGGCAAAAAATACGATGTATAATGTCTAAATTCAACGTGAGGAATTAAGGGTTCATCATCATCATCATCATCATTTCAGCCGTAAGACATCCACTGTTAAACATAGGCCTCCCCGAAAAGGAGGGATTGCCAATACTCGCCACGCTTGGCAGACGAGTTTTTTTTGTAATATTTCGCACGCAGACGCTGCTGCTCGTCTCGTACTACAGGAATTAGTCGCTTCTTACGACACGCCTTCTGTTAGCGGTGAGGAAGTGTATTCTTTAAGGCCTTCCCCACACTTAAGGGTTAAAGATTACTAATTAAAACCGTAATCCCTTATTTTATTTTTATGCAGACCAACAGCTGTGCCAACAGCTAACCATACTTACAAAACAAAATGGTCTTAAATTAACATTACATTTTGATTTTGATTTTATTCTTTTTATAACTGGCACAACAAAGAAGGATTTTTATTTCATAGCGTATTTTCAAAAAAGGAGGAGGTTCTCAATTCGACTGTTTTTTTTTTTTTTTGTTTGTTTGTTACGCGATTACTCCGCCAATTATGAATCGATTTTAATGATTCTTTTTTTGTTTGGTAGATCATACTTCAGAGGTGGTCCCATATATTTTATCGAAATTGATTTAGAACTTTTTGAGAAAATCAACAAATATATACCCAGATAATATTTTGGTTGTGGTTCTTGTTACCTATCTTCGACAAATATGAGCCGATTTTGATGATTTGTGTTTTATTGAATAGCTTATACTTCAAAGATGCTATGATAAAAGTTTGAAAAATAAAAATCACCCCTAAGGGTAGGAAAATAGGCGATGAAATCGGTGTTCAGCAGTTAGATTAGGATTTATCACTAAAAATAGATGAAATAAGTAAATTTTATTAAAAAAAATAAAACCGACTATAAACCGTGCCAGCCGATGAGAGATTCAATGTTTTTGTTTGCACCGACTCCAAAAGTAACTGATTAGGTACTTAAGTGTTAGGATTATTTTTAGCATTTCAGTGTTTTGAAGTCGGTTTTATTTTTTTAAATAAAATTTACTTATTAGCACATGATTTTCTAGACAAAACAATAAAAATGTTTTAAATAGATTGATTAATAAATATTATATACATTGATTGAAGGTTATAGTGGTAAATAAGTTTTAGCGGTTGTTAAGTAAAGGTACTGACAGACACTTCATTATTGATAGCTCATTAGTGGCACGTAAGTTTGCAAATTTTCCATTTTGTTCGGTAGTGTCAGTGTGTTCAAAGTGTCAACAATTATTTGCTTTGAGCATGCTTAAAACTAAGCATATTCAATTCAATTCAATATATATTTTGCATTCTATAATGTTACACAGGTGTTATAAATAGGTACATAAAACAGATCACAATCACAACAATAAGATAGGTATTGTGGGCAGAGAGGATGACGCCATGCATAATTAGATCAATTTGTTTATTTTAAGAAGTTTTAAAGGATTAAAATACATTAAGAAATCATATGATAATTATTGAATAATATATTGAATAATATAATCAAACAAATAGTATTTTTAGGCATTTAAATATTTATTTATCTTTGGATTTCATTTATTGTTTTGGATTATTGACATTTAGTATTCGTTTATTGTGTAATAATTTTTTTTTACTACTTATTGCTAAGAGCATGCCAGTAATAAGCATGTTTTTAAACGTGCTCTTTTATGAGCATGTCTGTTAGTAGGTAAAATAAATAGAGATTCAATTTTGTCGGTGTGCTAAATTGCAATAAGGTACTTTGAAATAAAAATAACAGGCTAGTTTCCTGGGTCAAAAGAAGATTATTCTATTTAGTCCGTCAGTTAGAATGTCAAAAAATATTGGACCCATGTTTTGTCTTATGTCAATCAAAGAAAAAATTACGAAGATAAAGTGCATCAAAGTTTAGGAGTGACGTCACGTCTTGCTGAAAAGTGTCGCAAGGCGTGACGTTACGCGAAACTTTAACGAACTATATCTTCATCATTTTTTGTTTTATTGAGAAAAGAATAAATATGTGTCCATTAAGTTGATCCAACTGACGGACTAATAATTTTTGTTTTGGAAACTAGCCCATTGCATGATTACTTACCTTTACAAACAGCAATATTAATAAGGAAATAGATTTATTATGCGTTCTAAACTTATAAATGTTTAATAACTTCGCAATAGAAATTATAATAACAAATCCGACATGTGATGGTTATAATGATGAGGCTAATAAAGTTATTCATCGTTTCAAGTCACGAAGAGATTATTAGAATATATAAAATTTTAATCAGGTATTATTAACGAAGTCGAGAAAGAAAATACAAGATTTTTTTCCAACAATCACATCAAATATCTCTTAGTAGAGCGTTTACCATGGTGACTTAAAAAGTAGCAAACCAGTACATAATGTTAGCTGGCCTAGTCGCTACTAGTCGCTAGCTGATTCATAGAAGTTCTTTTTCTAAATTGACCCAACTGAAAATCAAGCCCGGGACTTACCCTAAAGATGAATTACCGCGTAATTGGACCAGACGGGTCGTCGAATAAAAAGAATTAGTTTATTCTAAAATTCTGCAGTAAAAAAAAAAGTAGGTATTACAGTATTAGTATTAAAGTCGGCTACGATGACAGTTTCAAAGTTCATTTATTGCATTCATGAGTACAATTAGGTAGGTAACAATTACAGTGTAGAGAAGCACGTACATCATGAAGCCTATTTGGGCATGGCAAATCACAAATTAAATTAAATTATAAATTTACATTATAAGAAACCCATTTGGGTATTTTTGGCAAGGTACAAATAGAAGTTATATATTACTTTAGGTAGTATGTACATAAAATAATAAATGATAATACAGATATAAAAATGTCAAAATTAAAATAATAAATCATTTGATTAATATATTGCAAAAACAGAAAATGCAATAATTTGGTTAGTACATTAATAGTAGTAATGACATCAGATTTTGTCAGTAGTAATGACATCAGATTTGTTTTATGAGTAAGCTTGCTTCATTATTGCACAAACATTTCTTGGGTAAAATACATGTTAGTCTAATAGACAATCGTACATCTCTTAGTGTGTACATTTTTATTGTTAAAAACGTTCTATAAACAAATGCCACTGTATTATTGCAGACACCCTCTGAAACATATTATAATTTCACCTGTCTTTTTCTATTATTTATGAATTAAACGAGACTGACTATCAATAAAAATTCTAAACATAGGATTATCTAACCTTCTGCCCGCGATTTCGATAGCGTAGACTTTAGAATTAATGATAATCGCAGATTGTTATCCATCCAATGTTTGCACATGAACGAATTCCTTCAGACAAGCCTAAGAAAAGATGGCGTCGAATTTCTTAGCAAGGCAAGCCCAAGAAATGGCGAGACTATTTGGACGGTTTCTCCCGGAGCTGGAGACTTAGGCTCTAAACAAAGATTGCGTTAAAAGTTTGGAGAAGGTGTTTGCACAGCAGTGGGACAGTATAAGCAAAAGAAAAACCAAAAATCATCGAGTGTATTGCGTGCAAACTTACTATCATTTTAAATCAATATTATCAATTTTCTATTTTATTGCTCCAACCGTATGCTAATAAGTCAATATAAGAACCAGAAACTACCTTTTTTGACACTGAATCAAGTACAATCAATGTGTTTAAACCAAAATTCTTTTACTCCAACCCACAGCTACATCAATGTCTTCGATGACCGATGACGCAAAACCAATGCATAGCGGGGAAATTGACAACCTACGGAAGTCAAACAAAACGAATCGTTTCACTTCAGTAAATATCTGGGAAATATGATCGTAATTTCATATGAAAACATAAGTGAATGAGTTTGATGTAAGAAAAATAAAGAGCGAAAATAAGCCTTCGCAGCTGACTCCAGCTAAATTAAATGAACGGAGTGATTGAACGAGTGTGTTTACTTGTTCGCCGTCACACCAGCTGTCATGAAATCTAAGTACACGAAGACTGTATTGTGACAGTCAAAGTATACACAGTAGGCCTCAATATGTGCATGCATGTTCTGCACACACATAATGGAAGGAAACCGTCTAAGAGCTTGTTAATTTTCCATCGATGCTACTATCTTTTACTGACATCACACACCTAATTTTCATCGAGCTCATATGGATGCCAAATGAATAAATTAACCACGATATCATATCACTTAGAAAATATATCTGGTGTCTAGCACGGACCTTTATTTATAGGGCAAAAATTAGTCAGGACCAACTTTTAACGTGCCTTTCGAAGCACGGAGATGGTTGTTATGAATGTCACTAAATATGGTTGGCATGGTCACCCATCCACTCACAACCGCGGCGAAAGTGGCTTAACTTTGGAAATCACTACCAAACCGCTGCCGCCACTGAGCCACAAGCGCCTCTTTATTCACTGTGTCCCTGTGCCATTCTTTCCCAATTTGCCCTAGGTAGCCACTCGCACAATATCGCCAGACCACCGGGCCGAAGGTCTGCCGACTGTCCTTCTCTTTTCTATCTAGTATCTCTAATACCTTTACACGATTTCGGAAATTCTTTTCGCGCCTTGACCTCGACCGTAATGCATACCAACTGTATTCCGTTTTATTGTGGTGTTACCGTGATAGGAATTCTTTACGAGCACACATTCCGACACACTCCGCGTGTAATTCTAATCGGATGTGGCCACAAATCTTATTATGAGGTTAATGCATTACGATTGAACAGTGGACAGGGACGCGAGATTAGCCAAAGCCTATGTTTGATCGACATTTTTTAAGTTTGCGGCCCAGAATGGCCTTGCCTTCCATGGTCGCCATTTAATTTTGTCCAATTTGCCTTGTAGTTTTTAACGAGGTTGATGTTTAATTATAAGAAATTTGGAAGAGGGTGTTCGAAACTTTTTGATATGTTCTTCATTTAGTTTATTAAGACAAAGGTCCTTCTTACTTGCATTTATTTTCATTAAACATTGGTGCAATGTGTTTTCCTAGACCCTTAAAACTGGTCATGTGACAACTAGTCTAGATAGGACTTGTCGAGCAACAACAGCGTTATCAAGCCGGGCGTTAATCGCGCTCGCTACATCGCCGTTTGCTTATCACGACGACATGACACTGCGCAAACTAGGTACAGTTAGTCGATGGATAGTTTGACTGCGGTCATAGATCAAGACAGTTCACTAGCTAAATAGTTTGTGCCTATCATCTTCTTTTTCTCCTTGGGGTGCCTTTTCCTGCCGTAGGTTGGCAATCATCATGGCAATCTTCATTTTATTCACTACGACCCTAAACTTGTGCTAAGTCTGAAACATTGTCTAAGATTCTTGAGCCAAGAGGTTTTCGCTGGCCTGGTTTTTGGCGTTCTTGAATATTCCCCTGGATAATCAGTTAGAGAAGTTCAACTTGTTGTTGCGCATTATGTGGCCAATATAAACTAAAATCGCATGAGATCACAGCTCTCCATGTCTACAGGATTTACAAAAGAATAGGACACTCCTTGAAACTACATGATCAGCTTCTCTTATACAATAACTTTTAGTATGAGAGCAACATCTAAATCGTGTTTTTTTTGGTTGCTTCATACATTACGGGATGGCGCGTTAGTTTGTATGGAGCATCTAAAAAAATACCGATATTGACGGTCACGTGGTTTAAATGAGTGTTTTATTTTTTGTACACTCTGTATAATAATATATAAGTCACAAACCTGACGGCGAGCCTGGACCGACCTTTTACCACTGAAATGTCAAGAGGTCGACGTTCAAAGGGAAAAGTTTCAGCTTTCGATTCGCTGGTAGGTAAAAACTATTTGCTCAGCGCCCAATGCATAATCGCTTCTGTGATTTAATCTCTGTCCACGTCCAAGAGTACCGTTAGGCTCGATCTCCGTAACACAAGTACGATTGGTAGATTATCGAATCCAGAGTCGTGCAAGGTCGCCTCTGGTAATGGTGGCTGCCCTGGGCATCGCTCGTGACTGCAGGTTGGAGCATCAGCTTTTTTAGAAAACCAATCAACGGGTTTGGTACAATTTGAACGTAATCGACTGTGAAAATTGTTGTTGAAGGACTTGATGATCCCGTTGCTTGGATTTAGATTGCATTTGTAGTGCTTAGGATATGTTGTGTAAATTAAAGTGTAATACTTTTGACAACCTTTGTAGCCGAGACGCGAGCACGCCAGACTTGATGTCGCCTTCTGACCTGAGGTCTGGGGTTCGATTCCCGGTTGGGTCAAGTAGAAAACAACCTTTTCTATGTTGTCTCAGGTCTGGGTGTTGCGGGACTGTTGTTGTTTCTGATTTCTATAACACAAGTGTAGACCGAGCCTTAGCAAACGTAGTGTAGGACGTCCCTCAGCTCGATGGACCGACGACTTTATGAAGATGGCTGGTAGTGGCTGGATAAAAAAAAAGCGAAAAATCATGCTGCTTGGCGCTCTTTAGGGAGGCTTACGACGTCCAGCGGTGGACTGCAATAGGCTAAAATGATAATAACACAAGTGATTTGGCTATCTACAATTGTATGTGATATTGTCCAATATTCATTTATTTATATTTGTTGTAATTTCATAATTTTTTACTGTAAATAAATCTGCAAAACGATGCAACACAAACGTTGTAACTTTTATCTAAAAATAACTTGTTGGCAGGAGGAAAATGATACAAACAACTTCCGATCTCTTAACTTCGAGCGATTTTATCGATAATTACAGTATTCGCTGTCAAGTGTCCGTCGACGGGACTCGAACCGACGATCCGAGAGCTTGGAGATCCACTTTATGGATTCGAGCACTCTCTTGATATAGGTCATCCCCGAAAAGATAAGTACTTACTCAAGAAATTTGTAGCACAATGTACCAACATTTAGATAATGTCTAAATAAAATTTTGTTACCAAGTGTTGCTACGTTTTACGAAAATGATATTCACCACTAGTTACAGGAAAAATAATACCTACATATAGTTATTCATCAGGTTCATAGCCAGCTAAAATAAAATCACAACAAATGGAATTAGTTTTGTGCGCGCGCACAAGATTTTATCAAGTTTAGGATCGCGTAGAAGACTGAATGAATAAATATTAAATAAATAATTTGTTTTCTCAATCAAACCAATTATCTAGCCACAAACCAAGCAAAGCTTGTACTATGGCGACTAGATAACGGATAAACATACTTAAATACGTTTATAAATATCCATGACTTAGATACAAATGCTAGTGCTCATCACACAAACATTCGGCTCTTGCGGGATTCGAACCTGAACCGCTGGCTTTGCAGTCCGGGGCGCGAACCACTACATTGCCCCAGACGATCGTTGAATTTTATCTAATTCAATTTAATTTAATAAATACAGCTGTTTTACCAACGCAGCTGCAATGGCGAGTTATAAAACATTATTTATTACGCTATAAAATAAGCTTTAAATTAAATATCAGCAGTAATAATACATTTAATGCTGTTTTACATAGTCACATAAGAATTTACTACATACCTATTATCTCTTTAACGATAACACGGATCTGGCGATCGGCCAAGTGTTCGGAATTCGCCAATTTGCATCTGAAAACCCCCAAAAGGACTAATCAACTGCACAGCGCAGGAAAAGGGGGCGACTCGATCAGCACTCAGGAAACGACAATTTGAACGCAATTTCTCGTCGCCCGCGCACCTATTAACAGTTACGCCTTTCAGGCGGAGGGCACACCGTGGAATTGCAATAAAATCATTGTAAACCTTTTCAAACAAGATTGCAAATGGCAACGTTTATTGAAATTCAAATTAAGTGATGAATTTTATACACACTTTAATTATATCACGCCCTGACTTCCAACCACCAACAGGAAGCGTGTCGAAAGAGGCGACTAATTCCTGTAGCACGAGATGGGCAGAAGCGTCTGCGTGCGAAATGTTATAAGAAACTGCGCTCGCCAACCCGTCTGGCGTGGTGCGCGTGGCGAGTATTTGCATTCCCCCCCGATGATGAAAGTCATTGGGGGAGGCTTGTGTTGAGCAGTGGAGGTCTTGTGGCTGAAATGATGATGATGATGACGCCCTGACTACCATCAAAACGCTAAAAAAAATAATAATATTTAAGTATAATTGGCCGGTATGGAAAAAAAATATGAAAAATTACCCCATCATGTCAGCCTATTGCAGTGCACGATCTTCCACTTTTTTCATCCAGTCACTGCCAGCCATCTTCCTAAGGTCGTCGGTCCATCGAGCCAGGGTGCGTCCTACACTACGTTTGCCAAAGCGCGTTCGCCACTCGAGAACCCGTTTACTTTACCGTTCATCAAAATATTTTGAAATCAACGAACTTGATCGATGTTAGAACTGTAGTATTAATAAATTCTTTAATCAATACGATCATTTTAATTATGAAATAAAACTCCTCTTTTAGTGCGGTTTACGGTTCAAATTTTAATAGCTCAATTTAAATCTACCCTCACGCCGTAATGTTTAACGACATCAAAAGCCAAGTATGGTCGCATCAAGAGTGCGGGCACTCTTAAGCCGTCTATTCTCATTACACTTTGAAGTTAAGACCGACTGAGATTTCATCATGTAAGTACTTAGAACAAAAAGAGCTTTATACGAAACATTCGTACAAGTATACGTACCTACCCGGGCTAAAATACGCCGAGTGTAAAATTAGTCATTCAGAACTTTTTCGGAAGCAAACAGTCCAAATCGTAGGTGCCTCGTGAATAATTTTGCAGGATGCCTTTTTTAATTCGTTTTTTTATATAGGTAGGTTACCTTTTTAGCTTTTAAGTTCTGTGTATGCAGACGTTCCTATTATATATTTTGATATTGGCAAACTCAGTCATCCAAACCAAAAGGCTATTTTTATAGTTTACTAGAATTATGAAATTTGGTAATAATCAATGTTTTACAGCACAACTAAAGGGAGAAATCGCAAAATCGTTTAATATGTAGGTAGACATTAGATAAATTGTTAAGGATCTCGAACTAATTAAAAGAAAATACAGATGAAATGGAACCCACGCTACGCGCTTTCAACTCGCGCTTGGCCTGTTTATATACACGGAAGTGCTAAATTCAGTAATTTCACGCAAAATTCTACATTTCCCGTCCAATTGGATAGTCGCAGTAAATTGCGAACGCAATTAGATTATACCAATCTCTTTAATCGCTTTGGTATTTACCTAACAGTGTATGAAATAAATTAAATGGATAAATAAATTTATTCATAGCACAAAAATGTTATTCATAATATTTTACTAAATCAAATGATTCATTGCGCCCCTATTTATTCTGAATACTAGCCTTTGCCCGTAGTTTCACCTGCGTGGCGTTGGTGGCGTCTATGAAATATGATCGTGGCATGTTTACGGACTCACACAGAACCATTTTGGTACCTTTATCTAGGGTTCTTTGATTTTAAACATTAATGTAAAATGTGGCCTGGTCTGACCAAACAAGCTTTTTCTATTTTATTTTTATAAAACGCCATCAAAAATCACATGACCAATTATTTATCTAGCCCCAAACTAAAAAAAGATTCTACTACTATGGCGGTTAAAAAATAGATAGAAAAATACGCCTTATTTTAAATAATGGTATTAATATAATTAATACCACAACTATTTCTATTTCTAGGCTTATGACTGATTTTGAATTATGAGGCTTTAAAATTCTGATGGCGGAACAAAAGGATTAATTTAAACTGTTAAGCCATTAAAATAAATTACGCAGTAAAAAGACAGTAAAAAATAGATAAATGTTTTGCGTTATCATAGCAGTTTCATTACAGTAGATATAAAATCGTAGTTTCACTGATAGTGAATAGAGTAGCCAAATAAAGTTAATTGCTGCGATAATAAACTGGATGTAAATGTTGGTAGTAGCATAGACTAATTCTCTTTGATAGTAGAATTATTTATCTAATCATGTTAAAATATGGCCAAAAAGCGTCATGTGTTTTGAACAGAATATAATACATATAGTCATTTGGGGACAGCAGTGGACACCCCTTAAGCTGAAATGATGATGATGATGATAATTGCAATTACTGCATACGTAAGTAGGTACACGTGTTTTCTCCAATTTGCTAGGTGTAGACTAGGTGCTAATTTGTTTTTTTAGATAGAGTGTGTGCATCAGAGACTCAGTGACGGGACTTTAGAGATACGATGGTAGAATAGGTAAGTATATTTTAAGCTACATTATTGTTTTTTTTTGTAAACACGCACAAATGTAGATATCAACATAGAGTGTTAGTATTATTCTTACTTCAAAGTACAATATTCGACCTTCTCCTAACTTTCAAGGTCATCTAAGCTCCGTTAGTCCAAAGTTGATATATTTAGTTCCTGGTATATTAACTCCACTTTACAGCCATTTCGACATGCTGACCTACCGCAGATCGTGGAAATGATATCTTTACTACAATAAAAGTGCACACAGTAAGCCTACTTCCATCTAGAATCTCAACTTAAGTTACCCTTATTGTAAAATTGTCTTCTGCTATGCTACCGGGCCAGTAGTAGACGTTTGTGTAGACGGTTTAGTACTATCTGCTAGCTTTTGGCTGAAGACTGGGGAATTTGGTCGTTTATCATCATCATCATCATCATTTCAGCCATAGGAGGTTCACTGCTGAACCTCATATAGGCCTCACCTATTGATTTCCATATTGGCCGGTTGGAAGCGGCCTGCATCCAACGTCTCCCTGCGACCTTTACCAGGTCGTCGTCCACCTTGTGGTCGCACATAGTGCTATTTTTATTAGCAATAAGGAGATAGATATGATTAGGACCAACCATCGCATCTGGGTCAGGACACCCTCATTGCGGTTGCATCATGAAAAAATATCTCTACGAAGAATCGGCGGTAGCGGCAAGGCGTCATTTAAATGTATTACGCGGCTTGCCATATAATCACCGTGATACAAGAGTCTTACACTCTTGATACTAGTTGCCTACAGTCGCCAATAATTGTTTCCACTAAAACCTACGCAATTTCACATACACTGCTATTAATGACAACAAGGGATCTGAGCGCATGCAGTCCGTGGTCACAATACCGGTGAGTGCAGGCTTAGCTCCTGGCATGCTGTAGGAACCTTAAGGCATTCTCTTAATGGAGACTTTTTGAATTCTCCGACATCGCTTGACTTTGTATCCTTGTGCTACTGACTCGCCTCTTGCGTCTGGTAGGAAGCAAACCTACTATATCAATATTTTTTGTGTCTTTATTGTTCCAAGGTATTTATTACTTGGGCCCTACAAATTCCGAGATAGTATCGCCCTGATAAATACCGAAATGTTTGATATTTGCAGGCTTTAAACTGACCAGCATTAAACTGATGACAGCTACCTAGACAGGTGGACCTTTGGTACCTAGCCATAGATTACAGACAAAATGTTTTTGCTGACGTAAAAATAAAGCCAAGTACAAGTTTTTTTTACTACCGATTTTTGCGTTTAAGTTTCTTTCTTCTACTTTATTTGCGTTTACTCAGCAATTTATTAGGGATTTTGAGTAATAAGTATATTCAGGCAGGTAACATTACAACTTCAAAATTTTATGCGTATTGCAAAAACGTAAATATATATAACAGTGATCGGAGTAGGTAGATTGATTTGATGCTCTTTGGTAATGCTAGCATAATATGGATATGCCTTTTTTTACTGATACCAAGCAATTCCGATATCCCGGAGGCATGTCCATATTAACATCAATGTGTGAGATCATTGACCCCAAATCAATCTACCTACTCCGACGATCACTGATAATTGATGACATATATTTTTAATTAATATCTTACAGGAGCAATATTGTCCAGCTATTGCCGAGTAATAAATTTCCAGCTCATTACCTCTGACCTACAAAGGATCAGAAGCTCTATAGCAGCTGTATAAGCGCTCTATGGCGCTAATTGCGTCGAGTCATGGTCGCCATTATGGAGCGAGCTCACGCAACTGCTGCTTTGGTATCAGTACAAAATTATACTTTATATCTCAGTTTAATCACTGGAATTGTGATTAAGTATCTCATAGAATTCGGTGATGTATTAGCATTGGGCATCTGGCGATTATTTCGTTAGGGCTGTCAAAGACACGCATGGTAAGTAATATTTCGGTCTTTTATGTCAAAATAAAATAATAAATAAGTTCTAACTTCTTAGTAGCCATTAATTAACGTGCTTTATCTTTGTCATTATTTGGTTGATTGACAAAAGAAAAAATAAGTATCCATAATTTTTTGATAATGTGATTGACGGACTTAATAGAGTTTTATTTTCTTTACCCAGTCATCCCTATTAGATGTAGGTCAAATTCAACGACGAATAAGTAATCAGATTAATTTACAAGAAAAGCTAATAAATATAAATATGGGCCATGTGGATATGGATAATGTATTTTGTCAGGGGCGTCTCCCAGCACATCACGATACGAGCCAACCTAATTTAAAAGAGTTAGTTTTCTGAATTAAATTAATAAAAATGTATTATGTCCCGTCATGTTTGTTGCGTGAGCGAGTAATGTCCCTCGGGTGATTATATATCGTTCGATACACGAAATTATTTTAATTGTTAGATAATATCACAATCATTAAATATACAGATAAATGTTTTCATTGCCATCTACACATATAATCTGTAGTAAAGGAATGTTAAAAACGTGTCGTTATAATCGATTACACTTTTTTTATAAATATTTAACAGTTGGTTTGTTAGGTAGAACAAATGAATGCATTGAGGAATTGCAATACAAAGTTTTATCGGTATAATTTTGACATTCAGTAATTTAGAAAAATAAGAACCGCTTATACACGTCAAAACCATTACTATGAAATGTAATTACTTCTGTTGCATGAAAGGTATAAAAAGGTTAAATTAATCTTTAAAAGGTTCTTCGGGGTCGTCTAATAATCGCGTAAGGTTTTTTAGAAACTTTTTAACCCCCTCCTCCCTGTTGATGAGTACTGTTACCAAGTAAAATTTAAGAAATTTCAGAATATCTATATATAAAAAATAATATATATTTCCCATGGTAATCGCATCACGCGTGAACGGGTAGAACAATTTCGCTAATTCCTTTTTTATTGTGTTAATTATTGTAAAGAGAAGGTTCTTCTGAATGAAACAAATAATAAAGTTGCGCAGAGATTCCTTTATCACTAACTTTTAACTTTTAACTAAACACCACGCTAACGAAGTCGCGGGCAACAGCTAGTTATTTATAAATTCAGGTATAATCTAATTGAAGGAAAATTAAGCACGGTTTTACAGATTTTTTTTGTTGAACGCATAATTTTTCGTCAACTTTTCAGTTCAGAAATCGTGCATTCAACAAAAAATATAATACACGTGATATCTCACTACACCCTCCTTGTGATATTTCATGTTTTTTTTCAATCATCATTTCAGCCATAGACGTCCACTGATGAACACATTTGATTTGGGGGGGGGATTGCCAATACTCTCGAGCGGATTTTTAAAACATTTCGCACGCAGACGCTGCTGCTCGTCTCGTGCTACAGGAATTAGTCGCCTCTTACGACACGCCACCTGTTGGCGGTGGGGAAGTGTATTCTTTACGGCCGTCCCCACTCGGCATAAACCCCACAAGGCTTTTTTCCGAATCAGTTTCAGTAAATATCGAGTCAACCATAAAAGTAAATAATTAATATAAATAAATAATTGATGTTCATTGAAATAGAGAGTTAGTTTTATAGTGTATCTAAATATTTTTGTGGGTACGATGTTGACATATTAAAAGTTGTTCGTATACATGAATGGATTTATCAATATTAAGACTGACTAAAACTACACAGCTAAATGTAAATACTACTATAACTGACTTTATCTAGTTAACCTATAGTGACATTCAGGATGCTTGGGCAAATGAAAGGCTACATGCCGATTAGTATGATTAACCTTGATTTGCTTAAACCAAAGCATTTAATGAAACAGTGGTGACATTATCTTTAAATCGATGATTATTATCGTTGTTCGATGTCAATTGCACATTCCATGCAGTAATCGAATATTAATCTTTATTTATGATAACTTTGATATTGCCGTGAAAACTTGATACGACCTTAGTAGTAATGACCCAATTTGGTACAGATTTAATAAACAATTAAACACAATTTGTAAATGTTCCATTTTTTTATTTTATGTCCTAAATGTCTAGTCTGCATCTGTGTCTATCGGTCGTAGTTCATAGGTTACCGCAGAATATTCCTTATCTACTTAAAATAAAATAAAATATGAAACACTTCCAAAAGTAAGGTAATATAGGGTTTTTAAAAATTAATGGTTCTGTAATACTCTAGTTCTGCGGTCAATTATTTTTGCAAATTTACATGAAAATTTATGGACTTCCCATACAAAATTGCCAAATAGCCGAATGAATTTGTATAGAAAAACATTTTTTAAAAAGTCATAGAACAAAAGTTGTTCACTATGATGTAAAGAATATGGGGTTAAAAGGTTACCTTCAGTTACGGGACACCCTGTTAGTTATGCCCTACCTCTACATGATACTTCATTACTTCAGGGACTACATAATATTGGCTTGTGATGACACAAAACGGCGCAACCAACTCAGTCACCTGTGCGTATAGGAAGAAATGTCTTACATTGACAACAATTGTTTTTATTGGAACAATATAAAATGTGATAACAGCAGATATTTGGTAAGAGACATAAGCCTAAGCTTTTGCCTAAATCACCTAATTCTGATTTTTCAAAATAGAATAGAAGATATTCAAACATAATTGTACTATACAAACGTTTTAGAGATTTAGAGTAATTTATAACATAAACATAGCGGCTAGTTGTAATTGAATATCGGCTTCCAACATATAACATGGTTGGACAAGCTTTTGTGCCAACCCCGGCGGGGCGTCGCCAAATGATGTTTCCTACTTTACCTCCTACCGCAATCTGGTAATACACGGCTAGGGCTGCCAAAATTTAATTAATTTAACTTTGTAATCATAAAAAAAAACTTGGTTACTTAGTTTTATTCTATTTAAATCATAATATTTCTTACATCCAAATAAGCATTCTCAGCATCAGAAATCTTTACACACTCACTCCATCTTCCCTTTCCTTTAATAAATATTGCGATTAATTCCACCCATCTCACATCTATGAAGACAAGTTTTTGACTCAAATAGTTAAATGCACAGGAAAATGAGCGATTTTTTTAAAACTTATTTATTATTATTATCATCATTTCAGCCATGGACGTCCACTGCTGAACACAGACCTCCCCTAATGACTTTCATCGGGGGGGATTGCCTATACTCGCCACACAGTTTTTTATAATATTTCGCACGCAGACGCTGCTGCCCGTTTCGTGCTACAGGAATTAGTCACCTCTTACGACACGCCTCCTGTTGGCGGTGGGGAAGTGTATTCTTTACGGCCGTCCCTACACGGCACTAACAAACTTATTAATTAAGTATTTAATTAAAATATTTTAAAAAAATATCTATTATGTTGGTTATAGAGTTTTCTTGACTGACATAAAACAAAACTGAGATAAATGAGGCCCTAATATATTAGGAAGTTATCCTTTTAGGGGGCTATTGTACTGCTTAAATATATTTTTTAATATAATAATATTACCACTAGGCTAGTAGACAAGGGTTATTAACCTTGCAAAACAAATGTAACTAATCGCAATTTAAAATACCAATTTGTTTATTTTTAAATTCAAATTCAAACGTTTATTTGCCAAAAACACAGTTAAAAAAAGTATGTAACAAAATATAAAAAGTATATGTGTTCAGTCTGCTCGCAGACGTGCAAAAATAAGATTATCAAATTACAATAAATCAGTCATTAAAAATGAGTTTGAAAATTTTGTTGAAAAGATCGAAAATTATTGATTTGATTTGTATTTAACATTTTACTACATTGTTTAATTTAAGACATTAAATAAATGTAATTGTGTTTCGCTCATGTTTGTCACCTTATTGTTACCCGCATTTTCACAAATAAAATTATTTGATTTGTTTTGATATGGGTTCAACATAGAAGTTTAAAAAAAAACACCTGTTCCTTTTAGTAAATAGTCAAATATGTAGGTTGTTTTTAACATTGACTAATAAGTACTTATTATTTTTTGGACAAATTTGTAAAATAATAGTCTTTGGCAACCTTACCTAGAGATGGCTTTAAATAGATTATGGAAACCCTATCCTCTAGATATAAAGTAACATTTTGATTGCGAACTATTGCAGATAAACTGAAAAGCTAAATGTAACCAGTTTTTGTACAGTCAGCATCAAAAGTAACTGGTCAAAAACAAATTTTCAAAAGTACTGACACTTCTAAATGTCAAAATAACTTGACTTCTTTGTTTGGATTTTGCGTAGTGACTTTGTCAGACTATTGTGATATGTTTTGCAACGAGATTCTTTTAGAAAATTCAGATTCTAAGCTACTTTTGTTGTTGACTGTATTTTGCTTTAAGTAAATAAAATACCAAGCTGAAGTGTCAGGACGGGGCACATAGCACGTAGAACTTTCAGCCGATGGGGCAGAAAGGTTCTAGAATGATGGCTATTATACCAATTCAGTGGTACCGGCAAGCGCGGCGTAGTACGTTCACCCAAAAGGTGGACAGTCGACCTGGTAATGGTTGCGGGAAGCTACCAGCCAGTATATGTCATCATCATCGGGGGAGGCCTATGTTCAGCAGTGAGAAATGTATAGCTTATCTAAACTCCAAATAGTAAGAAAATATAATTGAACACCATACACCAAGATAAAACTAAAAAAGTCCTTTTTCAGTATGTCAGAAATACTATTATGTACTCGTATGTAAAAGTCCTTACGTACGTTGTGAGTAGCGTTCGCTTCAGATTATGTTGATTTTACAGTGCTTGCTTACTTAGCATTTAGCGCTGAATTGCAGTAATTAACAGACTTATCTACTTACTACGTATTCCTACGAGAAACACTGCAATCTAAATAAATATTGGACAACATCACACACATTGATCCTAAGGTAAGTAGCCTAAATACTTATGTTATAGAAATTAGAAACAACGACGGTGTCACACCACCCAGACCCGAGACAATATTGAAAAGTCCGTTTTCTATATTAACCCGACCGGGAATCGAACCCGGGACTTTAGAGATAGCGACACTAAGTCCGGTATGCTCGCCTCTCGGCTACGGAGGTCGTCAAAGTTTTTTTATCACATCTAAAGAGATCGAATACGAATATTGTATGAACAAGCAACTGGCTGAATAATAAAATAAATAATAAAAATAAAAGAAGGTAATAAGTGCCGATTTTTCAATCGCGAGATAACGTTATTTGACGAATAGAATTGACGTTTTGACACAATTTCTATATGAAAACTGTCAAATGTCAAACTTATTCTTCAAATAAAAGTTATCTGACTATTGAAAAATTAACCTTAAGTAAAATACGCGCGAAATCATTCTGTAAATTTATTGGCCCTCCGTAGCCGAGAGGCGACCACGCCGGACTTGGCGTCGCCATCTCTGAGGTACCGGGTTCGATTCCCGGTCGGGTTAATATAGAAAACGGACTTTTCAATATTGTCTTGGGTCTGGGTGGTGTGACACCGTCGTTGTTTCTAATTTCTATAACATAAGTATTTAGGCTACTTACCTTAGGATCATAGCAATTTTCCGTCCAATAGTTACTCACGAGTACTTGTTCATAAGTTGCTCTTTTTTATTTTTTCATAGCGGGTGATAAAAAGTAGTGTGTATGTGTGTATGTTAGTAATTATTTTACCTCGTGTGTCGTCCTTTGAATCGTGCTCAGGGATTAAAATAGCGCCCTTGCCGCAAAAACACAAACATTTTTCCCTTGTGATACAGTCGTCGAATTTAGCTCGGCTGGGCAGCGGTCGGGAAACTACACAACGTCTTCTCGTCTAAAATACCTCAGTGCCTTAAGACGAAATTCTACATCCAGTTATGACTTAAGGCGAGTAGTGCCCACAAATTAGCAACTCGACGAATGTTAGTACGAATACAGCACGAAACTTCATTAAAATACGGTTCATAACAGCGCGCAATAAAACGTGGCTGTTACGACAGTCACTGCGTCTAATAGAAGATGAGATGCGTTTTTTATTTTTTATAAATTAAATAAAACAAATTTTAAAAAGTAATAAATTAACATTATTTTGTTTTATTTTCTTAGGTAGCTTAAAAAAAATCATACTGTTTCGATAATAAATGCTTACAAATGTGAAAAATAGGGTTGACTTTAGATTTTTTTTTTACTGTTCCATGTGTCAAAATGAAATTCAAGAAAAATAACATCATCACTCATATTTTATAGATTAGATAGTGAATTTTTTCAGATGAAAAAACTCAATATATAAACGTACAAAATGCTTACAAAGTTACTCAATTTCACGGTATTTTACACTGGTCAAGCCTTAAGGAACTGAAACGTGGCCTTTACTATAGACCTCATAAGAAAGCTCAAGGTCGTACAGCGTGCTATGGAAGGGCTATGCTCGGTGTGATTTTGCAAGATCAAATCAATAAAGAGGAGATCCGTAAACGAACAAAAGTCGTTGACATAGCCCAACGGATTAGCAAGCTAAAGTGGCAGTGGGCAGCGCACATAGCACGTAGAACTGACGGCCGATGGGGCAGAAAAGTTTTGGAATGGAGGCCACGTACTGGCAAGCGCAGCGTAGGACATCCACCTACAAGGGGGACAGTTGACCTGGTAAAGGTTGCAGGAAGCCGCTGGATGCAGGCCGCTTCCAACCGGCCATTCTGGAAGTCACTGAGAGAGGCCTATGTTCAGCAGTGGACGTCCTATGGCTGAAATGATGATGATGTTGAAACAATCGACTATTGTATAATAAGCAAGTAGAATCTCCCTCGAAACTAATAAAATATATTTTGCCTGCTTATTCATACAAGAGTCCTAATTAAAGCACATAACGTTTAACAAAGAATGTTACATGGCCATTGCCCGGGATAAATTCCCAACGGTATATTATAACCCTGAGTGTCCAATAAGTCAGGAGCGAAACGTGGTCCTGGACCCGGTAGCGCGTAACGTGGCAGCGACTGCCCGCTGCGCACGAGTTTACGAGGTCGCTGCATCGCGGCGACGCGATACAAGCCGACTCTATATAGTAGGAGTGCAAAAGGCAGGGTCATTATTTGTTTAATTAGCGATCGAAATAAATCTTTGACGCCTAGTACCTAGCATTGAAGGTGGGAAGTAGAGTGAAGTCCAAAGCTAATCTCACCTCTCTCCCAAAAAAAGCAAATTTAACGCATCCTGTTGCTCTTAACGTATGGATCGTAAAGTACAAATAAATACAACTAATTTGTAGGGAATTTTATGCATAAACTTAATTTTGTCAGATGTTTTCATAACACTATTCTTACAGATATTAGATATACAGGGTGTATCGAAAAGGTGAAATAAAACTTTAAGGGGTTATTCTACGGCTAGATTACATCAACTTTTTCTATTGGACCAACATCGAAATCGCAAAAAAAAAACACTTTCCCATACTAAAACGCGACCAGCTGGCATCAGTTTGTATGGAAACATCAATTTTTTTTGAGATTTTGTTGTTGGAACCATAGAAAAAGTTGATGTAATTTAGCCGTAGAATAACCCCTTAAAGTTTTATTTCACCTTTTCGTTACACCCTGTATAGGGATATTTTTAAAACATCAACAACCTTCTACGAGCTGGCTCTGGAGCTCAAATACAACAACTTTTTCTATGGAACCAACATTGAAATCTAAAAAAAAAAACACTGCTCCGTACAAACTGATGACAGCTCGGCGGCTTAGTATAGGGAAGTGTTTTTTTTTACGATTTCAATGTTGTTCCCATAGAAAAAGTTGTGGTATTTGAGCACCAGAACCAGCCCCTAGGAGCTTGGTTTTTTTTTTTAAACCCTGTATAAGCAAAAACCTGAGGAAAAGTTCCTCCTACACCCCTCCTACACCCTCAGGACAGCCCGCACACTTGAGGACTTTTAGTAATGTAATCTCTAAAATCTAGACACCTCAAGGTATAACTGTACCATTTGTCAAAACTACACGAATTTACTCCTAATTTTATAAATTTTACTCAAACTCAAAGGTTAAAAAGATATCTAAAAGTCAGATCAAATATCAAACTCGGTCTGAATCGAAATTTCACGTTTTTTTACTATTCTTTTTATGAAAAATTATTCTCTAGTGTTCCAACCACCGGTATATTAGTATGCTACAAACTCCATTGCAAATTATAAACTTATACACCAAATTGCCTACGCAATAAAGCTTACACTTACACAAATCGGCGGATCGTAAAACACGGGTGGTAGACTTCTTCCCTGCTCGTTCTACCTACATTATTCAAGCATTAGAATCGCTCTAAGAGGTGTTATTTCGCCTCATTCAGCGATATTATTATAATACTCCCTCTATAATCCTCTCGCCACACGGCGGAAGCAGAAACAACGATGTAGTGCGTTAAGCTACATTATAAACGAGAACAGTAGAACCTCTATCTACAGAACACACAAAAATAGCTTTGTCCCAATTAAAAAATATACAAGGGTTATTATAATCATACCAAGCACTAAATAATTATTGGTTTGACATGTGTCAATAATAGTGACTTTGAATTGGTTGGCTATTCTTTAGTTAACCTAGTATATGTTGCTTTTCCGAAGAAGCGAAGTTCCAGTATGGACCTTTAATACAAATTTTTCTTAGTGTGTCGAATGTAAAAAAGGGATAAAAATAAATATGGCGGGTCCTGTTATTTTCCACGTATATTATATGCTTTGTCTGTAATGAATGAATACATTCTCCTTCTTTGTAGCTCTCAGAGAACTCCTGGTACAGTGAACATCAATAGTAACTTAGTATCTAAATATTCAAAATAACCCCGTTACAAAACAAATCACCATACGAGTAATCTGACAAGATCTCTACGCAAAAAAATAATAAAGAAATCATGTTATTGTGACATTAAAAGAGTTAGTACTTTCAGCTACTTTTGATGCTCACTGTACTACACAGTGCAATAAAGGGGTAATTCCACAGAATATATAAAAGGTAATATCAAAACTGCGATTTGCTTAGTTCAATCGGCCTCAAAGCAAGCAACTGTAATAAAGAAATAACGACGTGAGCATTCTTTGCCTTTCTACTTTGTGATTAAATGGACTGCGCGTGCGCACGGGAAAATTGAATTAACTGCCTCAGTGTAGATCCTAATGCAATGAAGTCAGGTGATTTTGATTATAACTACCGTAAGTAATATTAAGCAATTTAAATTACTGTTCATAAATCGTTTGTTACTTAGTATGGGATGGAAAACATGGCGTTTATGATATTTCTTATGATTCAAAACGTATTCTGTTTTTAATCGACTTCAAAAAAGGAGGAGGTTCTCAATTCGTCGGTATCTTTTTTTTTAATGTATGTTCAGCGATCATTCGTTACTGCGTTGACCGATTTCGATAATTATTTTTTTGTTTGAAAGGTAATACTTTCAGAATGGCCCCATAGAAATTTGGTTGAATTCTGATGATGGGATCTATAAGAAAATCATCAAACATTGCATGAACTCCGTACCACGCCGACTGATTTTAGTATCTATCTTACCTAATATCTTTGCCAAATGTGGACCGATTTTGATGATTCTTTTTTTAATGAATAGCTTACACTTCAAAGATACTATAATCAAACATTTTTGGAAAAAAATTCACCCCTAAGGGTGGAAAAATAGGAAATGAAATCGGTGTTCAGCAATTAAATTATGTTTACACTCGTAAGATTTGTTTTGATTAGGATTTTTCACTAAAATAGATGAAATAAGTTAATTTTATAAAAAAAATAAAAACTCTTTAAGCGTTTTAGTTTTTTGAAGTCGGTTTTTATTTTTTTTATAATTTTAATGGCATTACTTGAGATTAAAAAAAAGTGTTTCATCTCTATTAACAACTTCCCTGCCATGAGTCACGTAATATCATATATAACAATAGTTTTTCCTATTATGTCTACTCGTAAACAAGGAGGTGGTTAAGACAAAAATGATGATTTTAAAACATTATCCGCCATAGAATCAATCCGGCTATCATTATGATGATAACGCAGAAGCAGAACCATACAATTAAAGCAACTTTGAAAGATAACGCATCATCTTTGATTTTATTACTATCTTTAAAACAAAATATACTATACTTTTTAAAATTTACTGGAATGATGGGATGTTTGGGTTTCTTTATAAGTGCTGAATTTTCTTTTCTTGTGCCACTTTTCTGGTCACCATAATTAAATGACGATTAGTTACCGGGGTCTTTTAGTGTTTTTCTTTATTTAAAGCTTTTAACATTTACTGCAATAAGGTCTATTGGACCTTTGGATTTTTGGATAGGCCTATAAAAGAATTTAAGTTTTCATTTTTTTGGGTGAAGTCACCGTCCTCCTAATTTTGATGGCGATTTCAAAGCGATTAGTTGTTATGGTCTTCGAGTGTTGTCTTTTTTTAAGGTTGCATTATGATTTCAGATCTCGAATCTCCCTGCGATGCGGCGGGGTTAAAATGTGGTAGGCTTTATTTATGGTTCTCGTTAGCATTTCGTATTTGTGTAGGCTTATTCGTTGTTATTCGCGTGTTGGCATGTTTGATTTAGGGACTAAGCCTGTGTTAGTATGGTAGCTCGTGTAGTTCATAAATTATGAGTTGTGTGCTTGTTAATCTTATTCGTTTAGGCTTGAATGCGGAAGCAGTTTACATTTGAAATTATGATTTCAAATGCAAATGGTGCGCCTCGGTTGTTGTTATTACTTTAGCTTTCCTTTTAAAAGACTGCAAACTTTTTTGTATGGCATATTTAAAGTTAAAGTACCTAAAATTACGTTGTTTGGTAACACTTATGAAACGTACGTCAATCGACAAAGAAAATAATTACAAACTTCAAGTATTCTTTGAATAAATGTCGTAAATGATATACATTGTTCAGAATTTCAGATGTAATATGTATATAAAAATATATATTATTCAAACTGCAATTCTAAACAAAGTATATCATTTACGAAATATTGTCAAAGAGTATTTGTTGTTTGTAATTATTTTCTCCGTCGATTGGCGTGTTTTAGAGGTGTACACTAAAATAACGTAATTTTAGGTACTTGCATCTTTAGGAATGCCAATAAGGTTCGAAGCCTTTTTAAGAACATAAAAGTAACGACGTAAACATGTAAAAATGAATTACTTCAAAGTACCAAAACATCCGTGCTTCGGAAGGCGCGTTAAAAGTTGGTCCTCGCTATTATCAGTTGATTAATACTACTGTAGCTCTGAAAATCTTACTAGGCTTAACGTTAAGTCGTTAAGCCTAGTCAGCTGCCTTTAGGGTGGTTTTATAACATCTGACAGTTCTAGCTCTATCGCACCTCTTTACAAATCTGTACTTGTGTCTTCTTCTTCTTTCCGTGTCGGCGGCAATTCTGCCAAATTTTTGATGACCGGTATTTTGTCACACAATCCACTCTATGGGCTAGTTTCCTGGGTCAAAAAAATACTATTCTATTTAGTCCGTCAGTTAGATTATCAAAAAATATTGAACCCATATTTGGTCTTTTGTCAATCAAACAAAAAATTACAACGATAAAGTGCATTAAAGTGAGCACGTGACGTCACGCCTTGCTAAAAAGAGTCGCAAGGCGTGACGTTACGCGGAACTTTACCGGGCTATATCTTCATCATTTTTTGTTTGATTGAGAAAAGAAAAAATACGTGTCCAATATTTTCTGTTTATCTAACTGACGGACTAATTAGATTTTTTTAGGAAACTAGCCCATTGTGGCGCGTAAAAGGTTTTCTCTTATACAACTGCCCGTAGATGAAAAAGGAAGTATATGGATTGGGGGAGACGCACTGCGATTGCACTTGCTATTGATGCCATCAGTGTAGCTCTCTTCTTAGGTTACCTTAACAGCGGCTGACCAGTTTGCAGCCTGTTCAAGGCTTTCCAGGTCGTCAAGACTTTGCCTGGTTCCCACCAGGCCTGGTCTTTCTGATGATGGGAGCAAACTAACTTATAGTTGAGGCAGGCCTGTGCCCTCTAGTGGGACGTTTAAAATGCTCACTTTACATATAATATTAGGTATTATGCAGGACCACCATTTTGATACTAAAATACTTTAAGATAAATATAGTAGGTAAACTTGGCGCATAATAATGTATAATGGTTTTTTCCTTTAGAAAATAAATAATGAAACAACGTCATTATAGAATATACACCGTTTATTAACGAGACACGTTATTATCACCCAATGACACATAATTACCACCTCTGGTAACTATAAGCCAGAGACATCATTATACTAACATCTTTTAAGTGTAACTAATCCGAACCTCAATGATACACTGACACGTTGTAAGTCTCCAGGGAAAATAAATAATTTACAGCCTATGAGACTTGCAAACTTGCAACAGTGTTGATGAAACAAAATAAAACGCTCTTAACCGCTCGTTTGCATGTAAAAGTACAGTTGAAAGAAAATGTTGTTAACCACTTAACACATACATTATTCTCGCCTATTTTTACAGGAGTGCCCAAACAAGAAGAGAGTTTAGTTACTTTTTTGACGAAGTTATTGCTGATGGACTTTGAAGAAGGATCTTTTTAACTAATCCGCTAGTGATGGAAATGCGTTTTTTTAAAAAATATCTGTTACGTAGGATATCCACCATAATAATACACATTGTGTCAAGGTTTTAACAGGCTACCTTATGGTTAAGTTATGCTTTAAAATCTACAGCCTTACAGTCATTTATAGGTAAGACGGAGAAAAATTTTTGCCTATAATTTTTTTTTTTTGGGAACGGAACCTTAAGAAGGGAGAAATACTCTTTGTCCGTAAACTTTAAGTAAAATGTAAAGTTATTTCTGTCGAAGACTATGCTGAAGTCACGCATTAATTCCTTAGTAACAGTAGGTCGACAGCTGTGGTGTTAAGTGCACTTTCCCAGGATCGCCACGTATGCGAAGACGCCGCTTGCGGGGTAACTGTTCTAACTATTAAAGCTACTTACTTAATACTTACCTATTAACTACTTTTATACGACAACAACTTTTCTTAAGTTGATATTTTAAAGTGCATTAATTACTCTGGCTGTTAAAAATTGCATTTCTAATCCATAGATATTTTGTTGGCTGAATCGCAAACTCAAAAATAAACCAATAAAATATGTTTTTCTGAAACTGTACATTCCAGAATAATGTTACATGAATACATGATCTTTCAATTTTAGTTTAATTGAAATAATTTAATTTAAATTTAATGGTCTGTAGAAGCATGTAGATATAATAACTAACTAAAATTATACGCAAAACAATCCCAAAGCTTGTTTCATTTCCGTAAAATCTAGACTCAACATTAGACATCTCCCTTTACATTTCCATTTTGTCTCCAATTATAATAGAGGCTCCGGCAGTTTCGAGAGGAAATCGCCTCATTTGCCGAGCGGGAACAATACATCGACCGGATAACTCCGCGCCACTGTGGATTTATCGGCCAGTGTAGATCATGCTGAAATGGGTTAATGTTGGTTTTTCTGGAAGTGTTTTTGTGGTGGGTAATTTAGAGGGATTGGAGAATATTAGGTATCATTTTACAGCTTTTGTTTTTACATGCTTGGAAAGTTCTACAATCCATATCCATTATGTATTACTAATTTAAAAAATATAATAACTTAACCTGCCTGATAGTAGGTCGAAGTTATTTAAAATAATACATTGAATATACACCAAACTCAGACAAATTTGCACGTCCCTAGCGATAGAATATGTTGCTAAAATATAATTATAAGAATACCGTGTAACCATATCCAGGCAAATAAATTATTTTATTATTATTATATTAACACTCCAACTTTGTGCTAGTATACTCAAAACATGAATCTGACTGCAAAAAAAGGAATATTAAAGGAGATGGAAACGTTTCCATACAAATTTGGGCCCTGGATGTAATAAGATGAAAATGGTGTAAATGAATAGATTAATACTTGGCAAACCTTGACTGAAAATTCTGCGGTTTTTGTCAATCTCAGAGCCGATTAATTAAGGGTTTAGTAAAAGTAAGGTTATGTAATAAACAGCTGATTTCTGAAATACAAAAGATATTTTAACGTAAATAATACAAATACTTATCCCTCTCCACTTAACTTAACCACCGACAGGGATAAGTGGAGAGGTTTGGGGGAGGTCTTTGCCCAGCAGTGGGACAGAAACGGCTAATAAAAGAAAGAAAGAAAGAAAGAAAAGAATATAAATACAGTTATTTACATTTAGGCCACAAACTAGACGACAACAACTGGTTAGATAAGGTATACTTACAGACTGAGGTGCAAGCCATTGTTGAAATACATGCAAAGTAGTTTCATCGCTTAGGGGTCGTCTGCCTAGTGCGTACAGTGACTAATCGCTGTCACACAGTTTACACAGAGATCCATTATCTTCTGTATCCAGTCCATGCCGGTAGTAAAATCCAAATTAAATAATCTAAGTCAGACGTATAAGCAAGATCTCCCGTGTCCAGATTGAAAGCATTGCAGGGTCGTTCAGGTTAGGCAGGAACAGAATTAGTGAAACAAAGCCGTGGTCAATGAAAAAACCAAAAGATAATATGAAATCACACAAACAAAACGCACACGCAGAAACGTAAAATACGAAACGTCGAGTGATCCAATTCTTCTTATTTATTTATGTGACAAGCCAGCTGTCAGTATCAGTGCACAGAATAAATATACAGTATCGGTTTTATTTAGGTAATCGATTAATAATCGAAATCTTTTTTTTTTTATTTGATAAATTTTTTTTTAAGCTAAAACAGCTTCATATATTTATTTTAATGAAAATAATTATTTTGTTTGCGTTAATTGCCTAGTATAGACCAAAAGTATTTCTTTTTTATCAATTGTGTAATATTATTCACATAAATCGATATTGTAGTGACTGCATAAAAATCTGGTTTTTCTTATTGCTCAGTTTCCAGGAGGAGAAATGGGCAGATTTTTTGTATATTAGGATGGAAAAATATGACCATTTTTTTAAACCATGCTTCAACTACTTACATTAATGGCCCAGAAATCTCCGTCTCCTTTGTTATTTAATAATTTTGGATGCACTGAAAAAAACAGAAAAACGTTACGTAGGTAGGTAATAATATTAACTTATCTATTCTAACTATGGTAGCTGTCCCCATAACTCTACAAACTACCTGTGTCTCTGTTCGTAGGCACAAGAAATTTAATAAAGTCTACTATAAAGATGGCTCGATTCATCTAACTGCATCTGAAATTCCTATTCATCAACAAGGTGGCCTTACGAGTATGTGATTAAATCAAACACTATAAAGTGTGGCAGAAACTAGATTTCTAGATATTCTATTAACTGTATTCTAGATTAGTTTAATCACAGTTTACTGACAGAGTGTAGACGGTTTATAGATTTCTTGCTGCTAAAGCGAAACACAGTTAAAGCGCAAATAGAACAGTTAGCAATTAATTTGCATGCAATATACACAAACAGGGTCGCGATGATTATATGACAGTAAATGAAAACAGATTTTTTTTGTCTCTACAAGGAGACAGGCATCTTTTCATCATCATCATCATCATCATTTCATCCATAGGACGTCCACTGCTGAACATAGGCCTCCCCCATTGACTTCCAGATTGGCCGGTTGGAAGCGGCCTGCATCCAGCGTCTTCCTGCGACCTTTACCAGGTCGTCTGACCACCTTGTGAGTGGACGTCCTACGCTGCGCTTGCCGGTACGCGGCCTCCATTCTAGAACCTTTCTGCCCCATCGGCCATCAGTTCTACGTGCTATGTGCCCCGCCCACTGCCACTTCAGCTTGCTAATCCGTTGGGCTATGTCAGCGACTTTTGTTCGTTTACAGATCAAAAATGAGGAGATCCGTAAACAAACAAAAGTTGCTGACACAGCCCAACCGATTAGAAAGCTAAAGAGGCAGTGGGCAGGGCACATAGCAAGTACCTAGAACAGACGGCCGATGAGGAAAGAGATTCTAGAATGGAGGCCACGTTCCCGCAAACGCTGCAATGCGTGGTACGTCCACCCACAAGGGTGACAGACGACATGGTAAAGGTTGCCGGAAGCTGCTAGATGCAGTCCGCTTCTAACCGATCAATCTGGAAGTCATTGGGAGACCTATGTTTAGCAGAGGACGTCCTATGGCTGAAATGATAATGATGATGACAAGCAACTATTACTATAAGGGGCAACATTGAAATCGTAAAAGAAAAAACACCTCCCCATACTTAACCGCCGCCCAGCGGAAATCAGCTTGTATGGAGACTTGTTTTTTTAAATTTTAATGTTCATCTTATGGTTGCTTGTATGGACTAGAAAGAATGGTGTTTTCATTTATTCACCGTGTATAAAAACAAGTGCATTGTGCACTATACCGTAAATAAAATTATCAATAAAAACTGAATGCCATCTTATTTTTAAAATGAATGACTGCATTACAGAAATATGTAGTTCCATCAAAATCTCAATTGAAAATACAAACGTGAAAAAATTTAAATTAAAAATAGTTCAATCAAAACTGTTTTCTTTTACGTTTTGCGTTTTATTTATGCAAGTATAAAAACATTTTCATATTTCTCAAAGTATTTCTACATGGCATGAGTTAACTGTTTTAATATAGCAATGTCATAAAGCCTTAATAACTGCGTATCAAACTATCAATCACAATAAATTACAATCGTAATCAATTTTCATGCAAGACCATTTCCTACTATGAGTATACAGTTTAAATCAATTAAGTAATATTGCTTTGGTGTTGTTTATTTACTTACTCGCAATGGTGATTATGAAAAGAAAATTTAATGATAAGTTATGTTACTTTAAACACGATGAGAATTTAAGTAACTGATTCTACGTTATTTTTAAGAGTGTTATAACTTATTTATTTTCGTTGATCAAATAGAATCAATTTATAATTTGGGTTGTAATATAATTATACATAATTGAAATTAGTTTATAATTAAATATTTGTTTAATAATTATTTGCATGCCTGAGGGCGGAACATAGTCGAACTATGTATAATCATTGTATGCATGCAACCGTCTGTTGTACCTTACCTTTAATGGACCACAAGTAAATATTTTAATATAGAATTTCAGTTAAAGAATTTGTAATAAAGGAATTTACCTTGCATAACCAAGGCATATTAACCCACAGTATGATAAAGAATATGCAAGATAAAGTGATAGTAGGCTGATCACATTTGCGCAGAATTGATGACCGACGGAGAAGCCGTGTTCTGGAGTGGAGACCGCGACTTGGCAAACGCAGCGTCCTCCGACAAGGTGGATGATAAAGCTACGCTACTGGCAGCGGATGGAAAAGAATAGCCAGTGGACTGACGCTTGTTACATGAATGTCCAGTAGTTCGTTTAAAATACGTATTTGTTTATTTTGTGAATACGCACGAAATACAAACACATGCTGAATATGACTTTACGCTACAATGGTTTTCTTTTAAAAAGAGATACAATTCTGAATTTTATTTATCATTTTACATAATATGCTTCGTCACATGATCACATAACTATATTGCAGAGAATTACAACTTGTTGAAAAATTACTAAGATACTTGCAATTAGAAATATAATAATCCACATGGTCATAATTTGCATTTTCAATGGATTTAGGTACTTTCTATCCAAATTTTGTAAATTGGCAAATCACCACACTTTTTTCACTCTCTTTACGTAATTTCATCATTAACACATTTGCGATCTGAGTTCCAGACACAATAGAAGTTATATTCGATAGTACGGCTATAGCCGTACATCACCCGCAAAAGCGTTAACTAAAATATCTCTCTTAAAGCGCAGTACACACGGCCGTAACTGTCGCCTGCCCTCTTGACCGACACTCAGTGTGCCGGTCGCTTCTTGCTCGCCGTTTCTTATAACTCGTATGGCCCAAGTTACACGATGACACTAATTAATGGACCGTTAGTCTATGAACCTCGATCAAGATTGATATTAAGCAGCAGCCACACGATGTTTTGTGGCTCTAGTGGTCCACCTTTGATACAAATAAGACTGCAAACAATACAGCTCCGAAGCGCATTTTACTGACAACGCTACAGGTGGTACCTTTATACATATACTCTTAGTATTCTAATTTCATCAATATAGCCATATGGGCTGGTCGAAAATTTTATTTTACTAGATAGCTGATGGGATAGAATTATGATAACTAAAACTTAGCTTCAGAAACTACAAGTGATCATCTAACTGGGTGAACGTCCATGTGACTAATGTACGAAATGTTGGCTGCATTTTAAGAATAACTGAAGAAGCGTTGGATAAACAAAATGCTGTTAATAGTAAGCGCTTATAATAATGGAAATATTTGGTTATGTAATGGAATTATTTGGTTTTATAGATGTCTCAAGATATCTCGATTATAACCATTAAAAAGACATAATACTAGAATCACAATTCTCATAAAAACAAAACTAATAGATAGTACACGTCCTACTTTACAAATAACTTTAAACTTCATTACTGGCACGTAGCAAGCACAACTTATTTCCGATTGCTATTAAAAATAAAAAAACGTTATTCGGTTATGAAAGTAAGTTCGTTATATATTCATTAAAGTATTAGTAATTGTCACGATTATGACAAACATTCATCGCCTATCACTGCCTGGTGAGCAGTCTTGTTTATAGTAACAAAAACGCTCTCGCTTGTGACATAAGCTACTTTTGATGCAATGCAATTTTTGCATAGCACGATAGAATTACTGTGCTGTGCAAAAAGTTGCACTGCAACTGTAGTCACAACATACATTACTGAAAATACACAGTCATTAGTTACTATGTAATGACAGTGTTTCCATTGAGCCACGACTTCGTCTGTAACGGTCGTTGTAGTCCTGTTGCATGCCTGTCATAAGTCGATAAGTAATACTTATGCTAAGCTGCTAACACTACTGCTTACGAATTGATAGCTAATTTGGGGAAAAAGGAAAAAACGGAAACCTTATAGGATCACTTTGTTGTCCATCCGTCCATCCGTCTGTCTGTCAGTCAAGACCCTTTTTCTCAGGAATACGTGGAGTTATCAAGCTGTAATTTACATCAAATACCAAATATCAAATTTTCAGGTCCCTTGGAGCTGTGAAAAAATAAAACTTCTAAGCCTAAAGCTAAAGATAGCGTTTATCAAAAAATACAGCCGTTTATGCCGAAAATTTTCGACACTCGCAAAGAAATCAAAACCTACAGGGTACTTCCCGTAAACTCAGAATTTTGAAATTTGGTACGGAGCAACGTCTTATAGCACAGATAAGGGAAAAATTGCGAAAACCGTCAATTTTAATACGGAACCCTCGGTGCGCGAGTCCGACTCTCACTTGTTTTTTTTAAATATCTTCGTAGCTCTTTTATAAGATTATCAAGCCAACTTTAGTTGCATTTTTTTTAATCACTCTTATTAAATTAAAATATTTTTAGGCTTTCATTTGCATAATTATGATTCTGCTTAAAGATGTAAGGATTTATGTTGTAAGCATTAGAATTTGTTACGCTTTATTGAAGCCGCTCTCGCTATATCTTATGTCTCATAGCTTGGACCCTTACTGATGCAGTTTAACTTTTTGCGGAATACGGTAATTCAGTAATGGCTTCCTTCATTGACGAGCGACAAAGTTTCTGTGTTGCAGTGTAGGTACAGTGTCTCGTGACTCGTCAAAAGTTGTCCGAAAAATAAACAATTTTTTAAAAATTATTTATGATTAACAATACGGTTTAACTCTGTTTGCCTATTGCTTTCGATCCATATATATATATAAAAGATATTTTGATCCAAACGAGCCGAAGTACTGTTTGTAGAAAAGGTTTCGTGTGCATCAGATTCAAGTTCTAGTTCTGGATTTTCCTTAATTTGAATCTGATGAAGTACTCAGGGTTGTCCATACAAATAGTACTAGGGCTACTTCAGATAGTACTTCTCGGGTAACTGCCCTGCCCTGTGCCTGAAGTCGACGAGCCAAGACCATAGCAAGAAATTAAATGTTCTGAATTAACACAACCCCATGTATTTAGTCACCAAAACTAGCTTTTGCCCGCGACTTGTCCGCGTTTACCTTACCCGGATAAAAAGTATCATATGTGTTAATCCAGGTCTGTCAGTATGCCAAATTTCACCAAAATCTATTTAGTAGTTTTTGCGTGAAAGAGTAACACACATCCATACTCATAAACTTTCGCATTTATAATATTAGTAGAATTTTTTCCATTATTGGTACATACAGGAAACTGTGATACAATGCTAAATCCTACTTCAGTATTGTCATCTGCGGTTCGCAGTAGACGATTGTAGTCTGCGGTCGACTGCATGATCACGTGGAGTATCATACTTTAAAACCATCACAGTTAACCTAACATCTTTGTTGCTATGAAGATTACTTGTAAGGTGACCCCCAATACCTCATTTTACATTTATTTAATAGGACAACCAACAAAACAAACAAGCCAATTGGTAAAACATACAGACATGTTTCTAGGCAGGTAAAAGACCAGTATTTAAGTTATGAACTGACAACACCTCATCTATTGTGTTATGAATGACTGTCTAATAATTTAAATCTTTTATTTATTAACTTATTTATTTATTAGATTCACCAGCAGTTATATTACAATACATTCCAGATCTTATAGTTTACGGATTAAAATATTCGTAAATAACTATTTTAAGGTAAACACCACTTTCACTAAAAAATTGCATATTTTCAAATTACGCTCATCACGAGATTACTACCATATTATAGTAATATATAATTGTCAAATGCTACTTAATACGCTTTAGCTAGTAACATAGACCACTAGTATTAATGCGGTACAGCTTTTTGCGGAGTACGGTGATTCAGTAATGGTCGCCATTGACCAGGACGCCTTGGCGCGTAGCGGCCACACGACGCGCACGATACTGTGACCACGCAAGTGGTACAGTTATGGTTCTGTTATTCAACATAACCCAATCACATGCTACTGCGTGACATAATGACTAAATTAAAGGTACTGTATACCCGAAGGTAAATATTGCACATCGGCAATCATCGCATTTCCGAATACAAACGAATGTTGATTTCCATGTCCATCAATTATAAGATTTATTGTTTATCAGAATTTAAATATAGAACGAAGTACTATATTGGTGTTTTGTTTTGATTCCCGCGTGAATTCTAAAGAGCTGTAAAACTAACATTATGTAAGTATACCAACGAAATTAATAAAAATATCCACAAAATAAAAAATACGGTTTGGGGTCTTAACAACTCTATGTAGTGTCAACAAACGTCATGGTAGTGTGCGATACAGATAACGCTATACGAAGCCGAAATTACCCGATTGTCTCTTTCCAAAGGTCGATGTGCAATATTCACCGCCGGGTGCTGCAGATCCACGTAATGTTGGGTACAAGTACTACTCGTGTCGCAGATGGTATAGAATTTTTAAACCTGGAATGACAATCGCGCTCAGATGTATTCAGAACCAATGCCAAATTAAGCAAATGTCACTCCGACGGGTTCCTACTGCTGAATGAGGATAGTTCTAAAAACAATTCGGTTTAAATTCAGCTATTTCGCACTGCAGTTAATTTTTCAAGACGAACGTTTGCATGAGGTCCGTTCGAAAATTGTATAAAAATTTAAAATCAATAACCCTCCGGCTAACGTGTGTAAGCTGCCAGATTCAACTAAACTGAAAGCGTCTTAAGCTTATACATTTAGTGTCCCATATTATTAGTAAACTTTCGTTAATTTTAAGGGCTTAAACACAGCATCTTTCTTCTATGGGAGCAACATCGAAATCGCAAAAAAACTTTCCCATATCACTGATTTGGTATTAAACAGTACAGTACATACAGTTTGTATAGAGTGATTTTTATTAAATTTCAATGTGGGACCACAGTAAAAATAGTTGTATTATAGCAGTAGAATCACCCCCTGGAAGGTGGTTAAGGTTTTACTGAAATAGTGCTCAATATTTTTAAAGGTCAAAGAGTACATGACAAGGATCTGCGTCATGAAAAAAAAACATAAATAACCTAACAACAAATTTTATTCAATAAATACTTATTTATTGCTGTAAATGTTTTTTTACGTATAACGCCATTCGTTTATGAATAAAAATATATATATAGAGATGACATTACGCGTAAATAAACCAAATTCTATAATACTCGTACTTAAGTAATTCAAAAGAAAAAGTACGCTGTTCGATTTATGTTTTTATTTTCATAAACATGATCCTTATCGTGTACTAATTGACCTCTAGTAATATTGAGCACTATTTCGGTTAGGCCTTATACACATATATTTAGCTGGCTGGTAGCGTAAAATATATAAACGTACGCAATAAACATATCGCACACTTCGAGTTGATGTGTTATTAGGTGTTCAAGAAGATGACAAATCTAGCTAAGTACCGGTTAACTTAATTACATAAATAAAACAAAATACGATAAAAAAAGATTTAAAAAAATGCTGCAGATATTTTGGAGAAAAACTAGACTTCACAAGGTACAGTTTTAAGACCCATGCTTTAATTAAAGTTTTAATGAGTTTCCTTAGCCCTACAGTCAAAATTCTTAGAAATTTTCTTTTCTAAACAGCAACGTACAATAAACCTTGCCACAAATCAGGGAGGGAAACCAAAACATTCTCCAGGATAACGTATGTAGCCTCTGAGGACCTTTGACAAAGTAATGATGCCGCAGACAAAGAACCCCCACCTCCCCCCACTTGTCTCCCTAGGCCTAAGAAGGGTGACTAAGCGTTAGTATTGTCTAGGATTTAGAGGATTTGTTTTGGGGTTGTTGATTCACTTTAAGATAAGCTATTTGTGATTGTTGGATGAATAGAATTGTTTAAAATGTAAGTGGGTTTGAGACGTTCAAGGACACCTTTTTGCTTATGCCAGAGTTGACAGCCATACCGCAAACGCTGCAAAGCGTAATCTATATATATAAAAATAAATAAAATGAAACAAATTCGCTAATTCTTTTTTGTTGTTTTATTTATAGTCAGGACAAGGTTCTTTTGATAGAAAAAAAATGAAAAATTTGCGCAGAAAATTATTTAAGAATAGTTTATTATAGTTTATTTTTCCACAAAAACGGCACGGTACTTCGCGAAGCTAGTTTGGGAATTCCCCGACGAAGCCGTTTCGGGTGCTCATGACCCACCCGCGACCAATAAACTGAAGACCAAGCGAACGACGGCGCGGGCACCAGCTAGTCAAAAATAAAGTCCTTCTTACGTCATGAGCTTTACGTCTCTACACTCGGTGTTTTGTGAACGAGGTTTTGATGTGTTCGATATTAAACTTTAGGTATTCTGTACTGAGGGCTAACCATGAAATCTTTTAACAATATTATTTTAACCTTCTTTTGTTATTAATTCCAGAGTAGTTATGACGTAAACACAGCTTAAGTGCTCTTTAGCTTTCATAGTTAGACCCCTGTACGTATTTATTGTACCAACCACATTTTCGGCGATGATGGAAAAATCGAGAAGAAACCGGGACTTTTAAATAACAATGGTTTTTTAGCCATCAGTAGCCATAATCAAACATGGTCTAATAGCATAAAATAATAGTTTATTTATTTAGGACAACCAACAAACCGTGTAACTACCTAATTAAATAAAACATACACGCGTTAAATCCTAAATACTTTCTAAGTGCAGATTAGACCGGAGATCTCAGTCTCGAGTTATTTTAGTAAGACTCATGTTTTATTTTAAAAGACTCAAAATTTAAAAAAACTTAAGCCTGACTCGAACGATAGTCTTTAAAAAGAACTGGGTCATCAAGAGAACTCTTATTCAATATTATAAGACTTAGGACTTGAGTTTTTCACAACACTAGGTAAAACGCTAGGACTAAGAAGAGTTAACATTGCGGTTACTTAATGTAGCTTTACTTATTACATAATACTTAACTTTATTTTTCATTTAAACGTTCGTCACCCTACCCGCAGAATGCAAGTGCCACCCGCCATTACAGATCTCACGTTTTGATTCGCGCCGAGACGAGAGTGGCAGCTCTCCCCTAGGGTTGCTACTACGGGCGCATTGAAAGTAGTGTTTACTTGTATAATACATAACAATTAGCTGGCACTCAGACTGCGACACCCCTGAAAGCCTTGAAACCTGTGTAGTATAGATATAAAGTTAGGTATAGTTACGAGTGTGTGTGTGTGTTTGTGAAAGTGATGTGTTTCTGGGATTACTTTTAAGACATCAAAAAAGAGGAAAACGGGTCTATTCGACGTGTACATGTTTTATAATACTTTTTTCCAAGCATAACTTGACACTCAACTTGGTACCTGTTGTAATTCCAAATATATTCTAGTTTGTTTAAAACAAAACTAAGGTACGACGTTTTAGTTAGTTATTCGATTAGTCTTGTTGTAAATTTCTCTTGTTAATAGTAAAAAATATTTTTAGTTAACGTAAAGGTCTAAATTTAAAAAAGTCGTATAGGTACCTGTACGATACTTAGTACCTATACGATTTTTTTTATTCAGATTTTTACGTTAACTAAAAATATTTTTACTGATTAAAAGAAAACGATGTTTGCATTTTAATCGAAGCTAACTAAGGTAGGTTCAACGTTTTGCTAAACCGAACTCAACAGCAGACAGTGTTTTAATTTATTTTATGTCATGCGGTCTGGATTCTAAATATCGGCTTTTGCTATTGACACGTCGGTTTACCGCGTCAGTTTTGACAATTAGCTATCGGACTGTGTTAACTGTGTCTTTAATAACTGCCGAATACAACCATCAAACTTCTAACCCAATTTTGTAAAGTGACCATTGTTAAAAAGACACAAGATTGTACTATGGCGACTAGATAACGGATAAACATACTTAAATACTTTTCTAAAAATCCATGACTTAGGTACAAATGCTCGTGCTCATCACATTAATATTGGCCCCTTGCGAACCCGCAACCGCTGGCTTTGTAGTTCGGAGCGCGAACCACTATACCAGATAGTCGTCATTATACATCCATGCAACACTAAGGCCAGTTTCACCACATCCTATTAAGTTACAAATAATCTAATTGGCACTTTTTTGACAGCTTATTGTATGGGTTATCTGTCAAAACAAGACCACCAAAACACGATATGATATGATATGATATAGCGATATATCGACACCAACTGTAAAAATATGATAGATATAGCCGCCATTTAAATTTTTTATTGAAACAGCGAACATAATACGTGACGTCACCGGCACGGCGATTTAACATGGCTGCAATATCTATCATATTTTTACAGTTGGTGTCGATCTAACGCTATAATATATCATATTATATCGTGTTTTGGTGCTCATGCTAGGGAGGCAGATAGGTTATCCGGAACTTAAAAGCAAGTGGTGAAACTGGCCCTAAATGCCAAGATCCTAATAATTTCCAGCACTGACAAATTGCTATATGCTTGCATTGATTGTGAGGGCCTTTTTGTTATATTTGATATTCTGTAATAGACAGTCATTACAAAAACATGAATGAATATGCATAAATATCTACCTGAAATAAAAATCGTGTCTACCATCGATGAATTTACAAACAATAACATGACAAATCCTTAAAAGATGACGTTCAATCAATCCTTGATTTAGTCTCGTAGTTTAAAAAAAAACTTATTCAATGATTTCTTTGGCGATTGCTTTAACATGAGCAAGTCGGAACACGCGTTCTTTTTAGACGCGCGGTTGACAGAAGATTGAAGGTATGGAATGTTAGGTTTTTGTGGAGTGAAACATCTGCTTTATACGGGGTGTTAGGTAGAACGAGAGACGAACTTACTTACTTACAGGTTGTTGTTCTCATGAATAACTCTAAACATGGATTAGTATGACCAACACCATTTCATAGTTGGGGATACCAAATCAGGGTTGGGGTGAGTCCTACCCTGAGGAGGACTTTAAAAACGTGAATTTGTGATTCAAGGTATTCTGCTCGGGAGGCGATAGAAAAGTAAAAATGCAACTGCTTTTATATTGTTGCAAGGTGTTAGCATCAGCAACTAAATTAAAATATTTTGTCATTTCTCAGGTTTTCTACTTTAGTATCTTATTTAATAAGTTAAAAATACACTTAATAATTTTATTTAATACGTATGGCAACACCGAAATCTTCTGGTCAGGGGCCATTGGTTAGACGTACTCGGTCTAATCTGTGGCCATTGGCGTGGAAGCTACGGTTAAGAACGGACGTTGGATGGTGATTATTTGTAATTTGAATAAGTATTAAATTACCATTAAATTTTACTGAGTGAAGCAGTCGTCTTTCATTCTTCAAAGGCGTAAGTTCTAATAAAGGCAAGACATTTAATGCAGCTGCTGTCATAGATACGGCATAACTGTAGATGTGTTGATTTTTAAATAAAAAGGTACTTAAACTATATTTTTTTAAATTTCGTTAATTTTATCGTGTGATGGCATTTTTTTTTTTTGAGTTGATTAGCACTGAATTGGAGACAGCGAACATAGGTAATACATGTTGATACTAACAATTTCTAACACAAAGAAAATTCAATATTCGTCACACATCTGTAAATAAACATATCTTTATTATATCTTTATTTGAAAAGCCTAAATGTAAAAATGTGGCTACACAATATCTTATCTACTATCTAGATAGTCTAGACTAGGAGATAAAAAGATTAACTTTGTTGATTATTTTAGCAGAAAACAATCTTATTGTTGTCTCAGATAAGCTGTAGTAAACAAAAGTGTTTATTTATTTTTCATTGCTCGAAGGAACTACAATCGGCCTTACGAGCAGTAAATAGTTATTGCCGTCCCCATTCTAGCTTGGCTAGTCCCCTGGGGCCGCTTGACCGCCTCTATTGTAGCCGTCTCGTAAACTAGCCACTGGGATAGTTAAATGTTTGCTATGACTAGCAGGTGGTGTGAGTGATTCGTTGGGTATTGTACTTTTGCAGCTCTGGTGGTCAAAGAAAGAAAAAAAAAAAAATTTGTAAATAATATAACTAGGTACATCGTTTTCTTTATTGGTTTACAGCAGTCAAACAAAAGATTTAAAAGGTTTACTTTGAATAGCGATCCGTTTTTAATTTAAATCCTTTTGATCATTATTTAATCTACCTAATAACGTTCGACTTTTCTGCCACTTCATTCATAGAATCGGATGATTCGAAGCGCTCAAAAATTTTATCAATATTAAAAGGATTTTAGATAGAAGATGAAAATTTTGTATCCTTATCATATTCGAATTCATTCAGCTAACCTCAATTTTGACGCCTCAACTTCAGTAACCTACCTCACCAAAAAAATCATGATTGAGCCTTAAAACCTTATCGTCCACAAAAGTCAGTGACCCGTCTGCCCCGGTTACCCATTGCGTCTGAAACGTTCTCATTTCCCGCCAAAACCTGTTTCAGATAACGCTATCGTTACGTTCTTTAACGATGTTTCGTCACAATAACGGTAAACAATAACTGGTTGCGTAACTTTTGTTACACAGTTGGACTTGGGATTATGGGTGGCCAGATTGACGGCAATATTTGATGTTTTATTAAACAAAACATGAGAAATC
The DNA here is from genome assembly GCA_963576865.1 of Anania hortulata. Lineage (NCBI taxonomy): Eukaryota > Metazoa > Arthropoda > Insecta > Lepidoptera > Crambidae > Anania > Anania hortulata. The sequence goes on from OY756394.1 coordinate 18,642,210, forward strand.
TGGTAATAAGAAGTGGTGTGTGTTGGTTCTGTCCCTTTTTTCTGAATACGTTTTGACATCTTGTAGTCTTAGTGACTGTTTAAAGCAAGCATTAATTAGTTTACGGTCACAAGCATGTAATACCGGTATAACAGTTCTTAGTAGGTGTATATCCAAATTGGAATGACTACTAAATAGTACCTACAATAAGTGTGACTACTTATACCTATTTCAAGAGTTATTTTATTGTATCGACTGCCCCCCTCCCCCCTTCTGCCCCCACAAACACTACAATATTATTGTCAAAATAGGGCATTGGTCCATTAATTAAAAGTCTATGACTCCAATATACAAGCATGATTTTAATTCTCCCAATCAATGGAGATTATTTCACAGGCTGTCCAAATAGAAACAAGTATGGAATACCAGCGATGCTTTATTATTTATCAAAATCCATAAAAACACTTACTATTCAAAGAAAATTCTTACGACTGACCAAAGGCATCACTTTGTAGGCAGAAAGCCTGCGCTAAGGGAATTCTATGTAAACGGCCCTTGCATTCTTCAATCTTCCATGAAGGCCGAGAAAAATCTCTTTGAAGTTACTGCTTCAAGTGAATCAAGATGCCCTTAGTAATGGAATTTAATAACTGTTGAAAGCGTGTACTATAGTGTTGGTAAAGTAGGCTCACTCCAAGTTAAGAGAGCATTAACACGAGTACAAGAATTTACACAAAAGTATATTATTAGGGAACCCGATATAATTGACAAATACATGTCAAAATAATGTATGTTTCATGTATGTGGTATTCCTGAAATTTTCAGTCTATCTGATATCTAAGTAGACTTTTTATATTTTGGAAAAACCACAAAAAGTGTTTTTAATCATTCATACAGGGACAATATTGCTACAAAAAATATATCACAATACAAATAACTAAATTATACATTCGTAAAACTATCCCACCATTGATCAAAGGATTTAAGAGGCCGTGCACGTAATTTCAGTGAAAAATTGATACAGTTCTATGCTTGTATGCGTCTATGATGCGAGATAAAGCGTCAACAATGTTAATCCTTTTCAAGATAATATTGATAATTTATTAGGTAGTCGATGTCCTACCTAGGTTTGAAAAACGCTTGGTTTTGCGCGCTTGATTTTATAGTTAATTTCGACTTAGGGTTACTACTTTATTTTATGTATTTTTTTCATTAAATAAAAATTATATTATTTTAAAAGTATCTACTTATACCTGAAGATTATTGTGTTGTATTTAAATTTTATAATATTTGTTCATAATGACAGAAAAAAAAAGATATTTGAATGGAAATTTCAAAAATTTTATTTTATTTATGAAAAAAAAATCTGCTATATTTTGTAAGAAAGTTAAAAAAAAACGTATTCAACCCATGTGCAAATAGACCATATTTTCAATTAAATGTTAAAATCGAATTGTCAGGATAACTTGTAGTCTCTTGTAAACCGATGTCCAAAAGTAACTCGAAATCGTGTTTCTGAAATAAGTGTAGTTCTTTTGGTGATTTACCTTTTATTTTGAAATGATATGAAAAATCCATTCGCGCCACTTGCAAGAATAAGTAAATAACTAATCTTTTAATATCGCGTGTTATTTCGTTTCAATCATCATTCACGTCTTTACAATCAGAGAACAAAATGGACGAAAATAAGATGATTTTTAGGACGGCCTCTTAATGAAGATCTAACAAAATCTATATTTTAGACGTCTATTCGTGCAACAAATGCTGTAGTAAAACTATAAATAATTAAAATCATCCAAGTGTGAGTCAGGTTTGCTAACGATAATGAACTGAATAGAAGATGAAAAAATCACTCAGGCGATTTTCTTGGCCTGGCCCCGCTTGTTACGACTCGATACGGTGTCACAATGTCCATCTGTAAGTAAAGGTAAATACGAACCAGTGACTTTACCATGAATGATAAACAGTAGCTTAGAAACTTTGTTTTTAGTCTAAACCACTCCAAACTTACAGAAAACACTAACCAAAGTTGATGTATGATTGTTTCAAGAGGTTATGGTTAGCTCCCAGAACGTACACAGTGTTGTTTAACATCAAATTTTATACAGATAAAACAAGGTTTAAGTAATACTGCTTTATGAATTAATGAAACCTAAACCTCCAGGGCCTACTCTTTTCGAACTATGTTGTGTATCCACCAGTTTAGTGGTCACTCGGTACACACCGAGTGACCAATAAACTGGTCAAAATAACGGGACTCTGTTTACTTATGGGAGTTTTAATTGAATGCTACGGTTTCGCGTTTTTATGTTTCCGATGAGTTCACGTTGACAGCTCCAAAACAACGAAACATTGACCTAAATGTTGGCGATGATCGAACCGTAGCAAATTATCTAAAATCGACAGGTATTTGGGGTATTGATAAAGCTTTTGTTTTTATTTCTAACTATGCAATAAGTAAGTAATTATGAAGCTTTCTGCATATCTAATTTATTTAAGAGATGCAACTTTTCGCAAGTTTAAGGAGAGTAAAAAAAATACATTCTGCCAAATATAACTTCTAATAGAGTTTACGCCCCGCCATTCAGCCATCCTTTCTTATTAGACAATTAAAATATGTCATCATTATCATCATCATTTTAGCCGTAGGACGTTAATTGATAAATGTGGCCTACATCCCCTGATGACTTCCAGATTGGCTGGTTGGAAACGGCCTGCATCCAGCGGCTTCCTGCAACGTTTGCCCAGCCGTGTTGGATTAGACACTTATCCACGGAGACAAATTTGTCAACAATTTCGAGGGTTAAGAAAAATTTGTAGGAGTAAAAGTGCTTAGTTTAGGCCTATTTAGAGAAATCAATTGGTTTTATTGGAGCATAGCTCGATCGATATCTATTGGTTCGTCCTTTTGATGATTTGAGACTTGTAATATTTTGATTATGTGAAAAAAAAAACGTGTCCAATACTTTTTGATAATCTACCTGATAGTGCCATGTGGGAACGGCCGTAATGAATGCACTTCCCTAGGAACAGGAAGCTTGTCGTAAGAGGCGACTAATTCTTGTAGCACGAGATGGGCAGCAGCGTCAGCGTGCGAAATGTTATAAAAAACTGCGCTCGCCAACCCGCCTGCCAAGCGTGGCGAGTATTGGCAATGAAATTCATTGGGGGAGGCCTTTGTTCAGCAGTGGACGTCCTATGGCTGAAATGATGATGATGATGAATCTACTTGATAGACGAAGAAAAAAATTAGTCGTCATCCCTATTGCAAAGATATAAGTGCTATACTTAATACTCATTAATACTCATTTATTCAGTACATATGCCCTCTTCCGGGCACTTATACACGTCCCAAAATATAGCTTTACCCTACCACCGCTTCGGGACTAAATATCGGCTGGTGATGAGAAGAAACGGCGCAACAAACTCAGTCACCTTTGTCAGCCTTTTTTATAGGAAATGCAGTTACAAGACATGAAGTAAGTGCAAGCTAAGCAGGTTAAGTCCATGCACTCTTGTCGTTCAAATAATCGTCCACCTTCTAATACCCTTTTTTCATAAGGCTTAAGGCATGCTATAGCATTAGGCAGGCCACGTCGCTCGCAGAGCTGACAACGGTCGGGGAATAAAAGTTCTGGAGTGGCAACTACGGATAAAAGAGGCAACTTAGGTAGGCTTCCCACCCTATACATTGATGACCTATGCAAGGTTGAGGAGGCTGCTGGATTTAAACAGCCCAGAGGCGCTTGCTTAGGCATTCTATAGCGGCCTTGTTCAGTGGACTTATGTAGGCCGATGATGATGTTCGAAAACTTGCTTAGACTAAGCGAAATAACAAATCAAACACCAGGTTCTCATGTAGGTATTGTGCGAATGATGAATGTTTACACACGTACAGACAGACATGCAATAAATTATATGACGTTAGGAGTAATTTATGTGAAGTACTCTGTCGATGTAATAGGCAATAGCACACAAGCGACAAAGGTGATAATCAACCTGAATGATCAATTGTAGAGATTACAAAAACTATTCGTTTTAAATGTGTGCTTTTAGAAAGTTACGCAATTCTCCATTTATAATGAATGAACTTATCATATTATCTTTTAAAAATGTGTAAATAATGGAGTTTGTTATTAAACCTCCTGGCACAGAATAAGTAATACGACAAATCCTCCTGGGAGTGTTTATGTCGACGATATCATTGTCGAGATGAAGTCATTAGCAGTGATTTGTTAAACTTGATTCAGCCAAAAAAGCTATAATTATTACATAATATTGCATTTACTGTTTTTAGAATTATTTGCTGTTGTCTGTAGTGTTTGGTTATTTAATGAAAATTGTCTTAAACAGGTCAATATCTATTCCCGTGATGTAAACTATAAATTAGCGCCATATTTATGTGGAGTACCGTTGGGTGCAATTTATTGGTTTAGCGCTCAGCCACCAGGGTCACGCTATAAACTGCCCCGCCGTGATAGCCATCGGGACGATATAGCTCAATTATGAGTGAATAGGACTGCCATATACCGCAATACGAAGCTATTTGTGGGAACTTAAAATAAACATGGTTGAATATAAGCAATTTTTCTTAACATCTAAAAAAATGCACCCAAAATTATGAGCTTCTTTTTAATCAAAAGAAAAAGAGATGTTAAAGCGCTAGAAAAAGAATTAACATTTTAAAAGTCATTCAAGTTACTTTTAAGTATCAGAAATTTGTAAGATTTATCGATCTTAAGATCAAATTTAAAAAAACTAGACAATATAGAACTTTGATAAAATAACCCTTATAAATCTTAAAACCCTAAAAAGCTACCAAATAAAATATTGTGTCATCTTTAAAAGTCAGAAACTCTGGTAACACTAATTACTTACGTCCTAATGATCGCGTGCTCTGCCAAACTCCCTTAAGGCGCGCTTGCGACTCTGAAATATGAATTTGGACCGCCATAAAGTAAATTTGCTTTGTCTACTTCTTCATTACAACGAATTTACGATGCTGCCATATTTACTTTATGATTACATTGTGAGTATACGCGGATTAAATCCCAAACTAATGTATGTGAGTAATCTGAAATTAATGCTTGTTTTGCGACATTTTTTCCGAACTTAATTAGTTTATTTTTCCGAATTAAAAAATATAATTTCTCGAAACTGACTCTCATAGATGACCACTTTTTTGGAGGATTCCTTGTTATCAAGTAAGTTTTTCAACTTGCAAAAGATATAAGTACAATGGATTGTCAATAATTCTGCTATGGTAGATGTCCTCAGGCAACGTTGACCATTCGATACCTAACTAACATCGTTAACCTCAGGCATGTTTGTCCTTCTTTTACACATTTTTTTTACATATTTTGAATTGGTTTCTAATTAATTGAGTTTTACTTTCATTGTTCTTCCCTCCCTTGATATTCTCCATTAGCTGCAGTCAGTAGCATCCATGGTTCCGAGAACAGTTACAAGGATGAAGTCAGTGTCAATTAAGAAATCCATGTCTGAATTGACCCTGACTTCATCATCGAAGCTGTCTATCCACGCCACTTCTTCTTCAAGACTTATTTCTTCATACTTACCAAAAAAAGTGATTACTATTTTTATAATATATTTTATCTTACACAAAACTTTCTCTACGGGAACAACAACGAAATTTTCAATAAACTTTTCTTATTAAATTGCCGGTCAGCTGTTCGTTTGTTTATAAAGTTTTACTTAAATTGTTGTTCTAGATTTTGAAGTCGTAGCAATAAAAGTAAATTTGACGGGCACAATCATCCCTGAATAACAGATAACTAATAAAATCTCCTTACACTTTGTATTGGTTTTTCCTATTTTTTTTTCAGTTGCGATTGTCTAGAATTAACAGCACGTGGACGTGGCTGATGTGATTATAAGTGCCTACCCTGACCTATAGACACTGCTCTTTGACATTGATACGTTTCCACGTACTTCATACTTAACGATGCGTTTGAAACCTTGAGGCGTGCATTATAATGATGGCTTAGAATATAATTGCAGAGCAGTAGCAACATCATTGCATGTAGGTAAAAAATAAGAGACATGGAATAAATAAACATTATACATATGTAATAAGTGATAAGGATAGTGGGACGAGCAATGCTGTAGAAGACGCTAGAGTCAGGAGGAGGTCTATTAAAAAGCACAATTGACATAAAAGAACACAGTGTAGGGTTCCGTAAAGTTGTTTTATTACGAAACCTGACCAGAAAATGACAATACCTACTTATCTATTTTATAGAAATTTTACCGGTATGAAAAGTTAATAGTAATATATGTATAAGTAGACATACTGTTTCCATCCGTAGGATTGAAATTCAAACTTCTCGGACTGGCTCTGAGAGACATCTTGCCCAAACACAACAGCGACTAAATCGTCATAATTTACAATGGTTTCTAGTTTGTCTTCCTACTGTCTGTCTATCATTCCAAAATTTTTTTTGATTCCATTTTATTTAAATTCTGTATCTTCTCAGTTTTTAACCTAGGTCAAACTCATAACTTCGATGTAGAGCACTGTCATAAACTCACTGAATGTTTTGAATACAATCAAATTCCCGACGGCACTGCGACGTAAACTAGTTGTATTCAATTACTCCTACTTTGTTTCCTCATAATGTTTTGTTGTTCAGTCGCACAATTGAGTTTTATTGCGATCGGAGATGGAATGAACTCGTGTGATTGATGTTCGTGGCGAATACACTTTGTAGTCGCCAATAAAGTATTTTGTATTAAACGTTGTATCTACATCGTTTACTTAAAGTTCACATATATTCAACTATATTCTAGGATTGTGCTCATGAAATTTACCAAAGAAAAAGAGGTAGTAGTGTAATAATAATGTTGGTACTAACCAATTAACTGCGTTCAACCGATTTAAAAAAGGACCAAAAATATTTTTCATAATTCCTTTCCTAAACTGAATATAGTATACCTATTAAGTATATGTCTATAACAGTGAAACTACTAAATAACAAAATAGCAGCTCAGCTTCATCATGTTACAACTAAAAGTTTGATCTAACTCCTGAAAGATTAGCTAAATATATTGAAATATAACACACACCAGACAACTAAATCTCGGTAACATACCTACATTTCAATTGGTTGACTATTTTTAGTCACAATCTTTCTTTATATTTTAAAATAAGCTTTAAGCAATTACATATTATTTATTTCATGGATTAGGTCAGACTTCGACTGAGATCGTAAGTTCAATATTAGGATTTATTGTGACGGCTAGTAGTAGACGTCTTTCATTCCGCCTTCTGTTTGAGATCTTTGAACAATAGCAGTGCTAAATATTATTTTTAATTACAAAAATGTTTGTGCTTTTAATGAATGATACGTTTCAATTTCTGTTTTATAAATCTCTCTTTGTGTAAAATTTGTCAAAGATGGAGGAGGAAAGATAACACATTATGATTCAATCTCGCATGTCATTATTGTAACAGATTTTGCTTTTAGAAGCATACGAGTACTTCTTTAGAATGAAATATGTATTTTTCTTAAAAGAAATGAGATGAGAGCTTCTGTAGAAAATATACTTAGATATTCATGGAATCAAGGATTTTGTCGTATTTTTAGCAATTCATTAGAATATTTTTACCCACGACGGAACCGAGAAGGTACATGCGGGTGAGAGGTTTTTCTTTACCTGTTACCTACTTCTTACTTGTCTACTACTTAAGTGACCAAAGAGAATTTGACGGCGCTGCCATTTGCTGGCTGATTGAAATTATACGTTGGGTGCAAATATGTATAGTTGTAGTCTTTAATTGATATTCTCCTTTTCCTAATTCAGGGCAAAGAATTCTCTTTGGTTGCTGGGTAATCTGGAAGTAATTGAGCAGGCCTATGTTTAACCGTGGACGTCCTATGACTCAGTAATAATACTCATTTATTTTGTACATAGGCCCCTTTTCTGGGCACTTATACACGTCCCAAAATATAGCTTAGTCCTACCACCGTTTCGGGACTACATATTGGCTGGTGATGAGAAGAAACGGCGCAACAAACTCAAACAAATGATGATGATGATATTTAACTCATATCACATTATCATTATTGATTTTTAAGAACTACAAACCTAGAGTTATCTGAACGTTTGTCTGTATAGTTCTATAACCTTGGTTGGTAAGTATTAAATATGATACTAAACGGTAACAATTATTTTTCAACGATGTTTAATTGCTTTTGTATACAATTTTTTCTAAGATTACCAAAGACAAGGCAGTCTCGTCATTTAAATAATCGCCGTTCAAAGTACTCATTTCAGTTGACTATACTTACTAGAAAACAGCTGAGTTAAGAAAGCGTTAATATTGTCTTTGAATTAGCATATTATTACTTTGCAGGATCCGGCACCTGGATCTCATTTCATGCAGACTTAGTATACTTTAGCTTTCAATTTAGTTTTCAATGTTCCGCGTACGAAAAGTATTGAGAGATGTTTATATAAAAGTTGTTAGAACGGGTATGGCTTTACTGACGATTTAAATTTATTATAAAAAGTAAAAAAGCTAGACTTCTGTGGTTGACTTTATTAGTTATGTGCGGAAATCGGTGATGAAAATTCGATAAACCGTTTGTTGATAGACATCGAACTGAACAATTTTTCGTCCGTAACTACCAGTAAAAAAAATACTACTTTTGTGACAGACGTAATTTTTTTTTGTTAAACTTGTCAGAAAACAAGAGTTATACTGATGGACTGACCACGGTTAGATGAGCACAGCTTCAGGCCTATTTTGAAATTCACTTTAATAAAACGCAAAACCTTACATAGAAAAATAAGGTTCTCCAACCTGACATCAGAGGACGCCTTCCCGAATGCCTTAAGAAAGAAAGAAAGAAACGTTTATTCGACACACAAGAGAAAAAAAATTACACAAAACAGTATAAATCAGATGTGTCGAAAAGGTCTCAGGTCAAAGGGCTCAGCATTTGTCGTGTCAGCCACGGACTTATCACGACGCTGATTTTCGGCGGGAACCTCCGACGCTGGAACGTGCAGCGAGTGACGCAGCGGCACATCGGACCACCAGAGAATCCCAAATCCCTCCAACGGACTCCGGGCCCATGGGGAGCACAAAATCGGTCGGAGAAAACCCGGAACCCCCGATAGGCCGATGCACCGCCGCCCACAAGCACGGTGCCAGACGGGACACGAAATTATAGGAACACACCACACGGTGTCACTCGGACAGAGCAGAGTATCAATCCGGACGAGTAAGGTGCGCTAAAATCGATATCGGTCCGATTCGGAAATCGGAACGCGCCTTCATTCAATGACGCTTTTCGTCGCACCTAATCTGTCATCTGACTGACACTCCGCCCGAACGAAAATCATTGTAACCACACATTTAGAATAAAAAATAAGAAAATGCCAGCAAGTTCCGGCATCAACAATTCGTTTTTAAGTACCCAAAAATCAAGCATTTTAAATCTTTTTGCTATGATATCACATAAAAGAAAATGTCTCCATTCTGTCGGCTAAGTGTTTTGTGGTATTTTAACTAATACGAGTACCTATGGCACAATTGACCATTTTTGTTACCAACTGATCTAGATATGGCAAAAATGACAGATGTTATCAAGCCGCCTTAAGACCTCTGACTAGGCTATCAATAGATATAAGCCGGGATAACTTTAAACGTGCCTTCCGAAGCACGGAGATGCTTGTGATAAATGTCACTAAATGAAGTCGGAATTGTCACCCATCCATTGTCCATCCATCGTCAACCGCGCCGTGTGTTGGTAGTAGCATTGGTAGTCACTGCCAAAGCGCTGCCGGCACCGAGCTACAAGTTTAGTTATAAACTGTAGTAATAATAGCCATTAAAATGTGCTAGAAATTGTGATATTGAGGTGTTATTGCTGAATTTATAAATCCTGTAATTTATTTACCTACTTCTTTGAACTAACGAATTCTAACAAAAACTCAATACCTACCACTTAAACACCTGGTAAAACAACTGGATTATGTTCCAAACTTCCAAGTTTTGCTCCAACGAATCAGACTTATTCTTAATCACTCAAACGCACCGTTTAGACATTAATTAGTAAAGCCACGGTCGCTTTCAAAGAAAATTGAGCGAAAAGTATTTAACTAGTAAGCATAAATATTCAAAAGACTAGGTATTTATTTAACCGTGTTAATAGGGTTTGAATTCCCGTACAGTTAGTTAAAGTTTTGTGGTAAGGCGGGCGTATTGAGAAAGATATGCGGACCTTGTAAGGTACCGCAAAGGCTACCGTATGAGATAGGTATCTGCTTAGCGTAGGGTTGCCCGTCGTAAGAATTAAGAGACACTTGGGCCGCAAATTCGATACGGCCAGTGCGTGAAATCAATCCTCCACCGATCCGCACTGGGCCCACGTGGTGGAGTCTGGCCCAAACCACCTCATAGTTGAGGGGAGGCCTGTGTTCTGCAGTGGGATGTAATATAGGCATACTTTACTAAACTTTTTTTTAGTGTGTAAAACCCGACCTATCAAGATGTGTCTTTGTAACAGCGCTATAGTAAGCACAACACTTGCACGATAGCTGTAGCAAATGTATGGCATTAGACCAATAGGGATGACAACTAACTTTTTTTCTTTGTCTATCAGGTAGATTATCAAAAAATATTGGAGACGTATTTTTTCTTTTTTTAAATAGTCAAAGTATTACAGAGATATTATATTGATTTGAAATGTCGCATACGTCACGTCTTGGTACAATTTCTATTTTGCTTAAGTAAAACCTTCATGATCTATACATCAAAAAGTGTTTTTAATATAACAAGTATCGAGAGTGACAACCCTACTATGGGCTAAAGGGCTTTACTCACTGGAGTTACCCCGTCCCACACTATCTACGAACACGGGTAACAGGCAGTTTTGACGCGAAATAGTGCCTTGTTTTCATTAAGCGATCTTTCACGGACGAGCCATCGGGCTTTATCGGCAGGAATGTAGCTTAAAATAATTTCACGCTTTCCGAAACACGAAGTAACTGCCCAACAAAAGTCTTATACTATTATTTATTCTGTGGCCTAGTTTTGTTGTCTAAGATGGTAGATTTGTAGTGGTTCTCGCAGTTTTTTGCAGTAGCGCGTTATTTCGCCTTAAACGCAAGGGTCCTGGGTTTTTTCCCGATCGAATTAGATGAGAAAACGAACTTTTCTTAATCTGCGTGTGCCAGGAACTCCGGGAAAATTTTTGTACGATGCGATGCAACCCAGAATGTTAATACCTTACTTTGAGACCATGATAATAAATGTCCATGCATATTTATTTATTTATTCATTCGCTATTTAGACTGTGGATTTGGTTCATAATATATAATTAATATGGTTTTTAAGCCGCACAACAGCACAAATCAACACCATTAAATCAAATTAAACAACAACATAAAATCGAACAATAAATCAAAAATCAACCCGTATCAATCAGCCCTATTGGAGACAAGAATGACGACTAAATGATGATGCAATCTAAACCAAAACATATGTATATTATCAAAATGTATTAAAAATTCGTCAAAAAAATCCAAGTATTTCTAGTTTTAGGTTACAATGAATAGGCCCAAAATTATAAATCAACCGCGTATTTGGGTTTGCTCAGCTGAAATAAGAAAACTTTCTGGGGCTATAAATTGAACAAGACGACTAAAATATATTGCTTGGTGATATTTCGTTTTGTGAGGTCTAAGTTGTACGAAAATATCCTTCATTCGAAAGCGTAAGCGTAGCGTTTGTAAATTCTTATAAAAAAGGTTTACGATTATATTTTATAAGGGTTTAGTGTTTGCTAATGACTGAATGATTTATTGTGTGTATTAGTAAATAAAAAGTGTAATAGGTACGGTCGGCCAAGAAAGTCCTGTTTTGACTTTAATGTGTAAGTAAAATAGCAATAAGGTTGATCTCATGGACTTTTACCTTTTAACAATGAAAGAGATGCACAATTATGACGTATTATTTATTTGTTTTTGACGTCATGTGATAAAGAGAGCATTAGTAGCTGTCAGAATATTTTTGCATGGGATTATCAACCCTGTTGTTCTATGACGCGCGAACAAGGAATTTATAAGTACTTACTACACTTAGTACTTATAAATTCCTTGCGCGCTAATGGTTTTCAACCTTAGGGTGATAGACCACTTTCTTGGTCATCATCATCATCATCATCATTTCAGCCATAGGACGTCCACTGCTGAACATAGGCTCCCCTCCACCTACATTCAAGCACATTCAAGAAGTATTTATATTAAGTAACATGTTTTTTATCATTCTCCACTGCTCGAGTTATTCACCGCCGAGTATAAGCCATAAAAATCCTAACATAAAACTTCTTTTACTATCTACGACACACAAAAAAATTGGTGTAGTTCCATCAGAAGAAAATATTAAAGCAGTCTTACACATAGACAGACATTATTCTTAGATCTCACGTAAACGCGGCTTAGTATGAGATATGTTCCACGCTGGGTCCATTAATCATGACGGCAAATGTACAAAAGATTCGCTACAGTAGTAACAAGAAAGTTTTACCGTAAATGCTAAATCCAGGGGCCAACTGATTGTTAAATAGTTTCTAAGCAATGTTACTTTTACGTGAAACTCTGTACAGAAAAACAAAACATGTATAATACTGTTTTAAGACAGTTGAGCAATGGTTAGGCCCATGGTATGAATACTAAGACAATTTATTGTTTTTATTTGTTAGTCCGCTAAGTTTCTTTTACAAAATAAACTGCTTGCTCATCAGAGTTAAAATAAACGTCACTGACTAACATAAGAACTCATAAGTGTGATCTTAACCAACCAACCACCAACTTGGACAACACCACATACATTGCTCTGATCCTATGGTAAAAAGCTAAAGCACTTGTGTTTCAGAAATCAAAAACACGACGGTACTATAACACTCAAACCCAAGCCAATATAGAATAGTTTATTTTTCTACATTGACCAACTGAAAATCAAGCCCCGGACCTCGGAGAAAGCGACCCCTAGTCTGGTATGCTCGCCTCTCGGCTACGGAGTTCGTCGGGTCACATATAAAAAGATGCTGTATTAGAAGAACAGCAGAATCACCCCCTTGAAGGAAATTTAATAATATATTAGGACCTTACAGACTAGAAAATTTTATTTTAATACGTTCAACAAATATTCAGACATTATTAGATCAGTACTGTTTTAATTTGGGCGAGCATACTTAGTTTAAGTAAGTAAAAAATCACTGCATAAATAAATAAAATCACTGCGCAAGCCCGCACGGACGGCTTTCCCGCGATAATACGCAAAAAAACAGCTTCTCTTCTAAGAAGAGTGAGAGATAGTCCCAACAGCATTCTAGAAACAGTAGCGGAGAATTACTATTCTACCTTAAATTAAAAGTTTGTCCAAACCCTAATGTAAGTTTACTAACATTATTATTAAGTCATTTGTTACTAACACTCTTATGGATAACTATTGGTCCGTAATAAATGAGTTATTATTATTATTATAAAGTGGGAAATTCGTTCATGGGAAGTTGTATTCGCTTTTTTAACAAATTACCACAATCTATTGTTGGACTATCCATGTTTAAATTTAAAAATGAAAAGAGGTTATTATTATTTTTAATGATTATTTAAATGTCAAAAATGTTTGGAAACAAATACTGCCCTGCTCGCACAGGTACAATTATCTTGTAATGTAAACAAACTATTTGAAAAAACTGGACAATAGTGACCCAGTTTCTTGCGCTGCTTCTTCTCGGCCCTAGCCCACAATTGTCCCGAAGCTGTGGTAGGGTAAAAAAAAATAGGACGTGTAAAAGAGCTTAGTTTAAGCCTATACGCAGAAAAAAATTGGTCATATTGGCTTTTTATTTATTTTACTAACCAGTTTCGAAGATTTGGTCTGTATTACTGCACTATAGGGTTGCTTAGCCTTGTAAATCCATGTCGACAAAATCACGTGCAGCCGTAAGTCAGACGTAAGTGATGACTGGTCTAGAAATTTATTTGCGCTACTTTTTAGCGTCCTAAATTGAGTTAATTTGGCCTAATGACGACTTACGACCTCGTTAGCTTTAAACGCGCCATATTTAGGGCACATGCCTACCACGCCCTTTTGAATTTAGTGTTAGTCTTATTAATTTAGCTGGTATTTTATTAGATGTTAACATACTTAGGGCCTCTTACATCACTTGCTGATAAGTTCCAGATAACCTATCTGGCACTTGTTTTGACAGATAACCCATGCAAATAGCTGTCAAAAAAGTGCCAGATAGGTTATCTGGAACTTACCAGCAAGTGGTGTAAAAGGCCCTTTGTTACCTTTTTTAAAAAAAAACCTGTTTTATTTTGTAGTAATAAGGCATTTACGATAATTAATTTTATTGACGACCTCCGTAGCTGAGAGGCGAGCATACCGGACTTTGGTGTCGCTATCTCTGAGGGGTTCGATCCCCGGTCGGTCAATGTAGAAAAATTACTTTGCCATATTGTTTCGGGTCTGGGTGTTGTGGTACCGTCGTTGTTTCTGATTTCTATAACACAAATGCTTTGAATACTTACCATAGGATCAGAGTAATGTATGAGATGTTGGCCAATATTTATTATTATTTGAATTCTTAAAACCAACTCACCTCTACCTCGTATGCCCCAGGCCTGCCTGGTCACTGCTCGCTTTCTGAAAAGAAAATATTATGGTTAGGTAAATTATCACCTTTCATGACCAAAAATTATGGAGGACCTATTTTTTTTTATAAATCCTTACATTCAAATACAGTACATATCTACAGGCAAAGACATGTTAGGCCACGGTGGCACTATGGATGCCTGGTTTAGTGCATGGCGTTCTAAGCGGGACGACAAGATCTTATTCCAAAACATATTACAATAGTCAGACAAACTCACTACGCTAAAGGTTCGACTACCGTCTGGTGTAGTGATTCGAGCTCCGGACTACAAAGCCCGTGTTCGAATCCCGCAAGGGGCAAATGTCTGTGTGATCACGAGCATTTGTACGTAAGTCATGGGTGATTATAAAAGTATTTAAGTATGTTTATCCGTTATCTAGTCGCCATAGTACAAGCTTTGCTTATTTTGGGGCTAGATAATTGGGGTGATTGTGAAAAGTCAAATAAAGAAGTCAGATTATTCTGACATTTAGAAGAGGCAGTAGTTTTAAAAATTAGTTTTTGATTAGCTACTTATGATGCTGACTTTACATTCGTATAGACGAATATTGTTAATAAAAATTTTGGCAGAACTATCATTGACACGAATACAGGAAGATCAAATAAACTACCTTAACAAACAACTACGTATTTTGCAAATAATGGTGCTCGTCTCAAGCTAAGGCTCTTATTAATAGTGATGGATGATTGTTTATAAAAACTTTGGAATTATTCGAAAGAATCATTACGTACCTAGTATTCGAATAATCGTTCGTATTTCGAATGATTACTTTTCGCTTATTCGATTATTCGCTATTTGAATAATTTTAGACCGAATGAATTCATTCGAATGAAACGAACGATGGATTATTCAAATGATTTCATGTTTACTTGAAGTGCGGCACTGCGGTGCTTCCCCTGTTTGTGTTGCAAAATAAATTTATGTTAATAACATTATGTTATTACAGTTGATTGACACCACATGTTTTTATTTTCGTTATAAAAATATATTCGTTCGAGTTCTTTGAATAATTCGAATACCTCTGAAATATATTCGTTCGAGTTCTTTGAATAATTCGAATACCTCTTTTCTCCAATCGAATATTTCGAATGTCCTCATTCGAATGAATCATTCGCATTTGCCCATCACCTAGAAGTACGGGTCTTAAAATTGCAAGTGAGGAATGCGAGGTGAATGCGGAAAGCAGAAAACTGCCAACCATCGGACAGTTGCCGGCCACCGGTAATTCCTGAAGAATGTGCTACAGGGCTGCGACTTGCTAACATTATTTTATTTTGCACTAAAATTAGCTTTGTTGTAGACACAGACAAGAGCACGTCAACTGTTGTAGTCATAGTTGTGGATTTTCATTCATCAATCATATGTAGATTGATCCATATATTAGGGTGTATGGCTGTGCAATAAAATTAATAACAACAAATTTATTTCTGTAAATAGGCCTAAGTTAAGCACTTTTACACAACCCATTTTTTTTTTACCCTACCGCTGCTTTAGGACAATATTGTAGGCTAGCGCCGAGAAGAAGCAGCGCAAGAAATTAGATGTTGTTAGCCTCTTAATAGTATTTGACAATTTGACATCATATACGAGAAAGCCGCTTATAATTTCAATGTTACTGGGTCCATATCGAAGATATTTTTAAATTACGGGAATTAGGTCTCTGAGTGACAACCCTAAGTGGATTGGATGCGTTTAGAATATCCGAGAGATCTTATTGTGCGTTTTGTCTGCGTTTAGTATGGCGTAGGAAATGAATCGTTTTATTAGTATAGAATAGAGTTACATAGCGGATATAATGTGATTTTATTAGATATATCAAATATTTACGACAATTAGAAGATTTTATACTTGACTTCCGAGATTTGATTACATAATTATAACTAATAAAGTTTATTTAAGTGTGTTAAAAAATACGCCTGTAACTTTTCATATTTCCGGCTAAAAATCTCCTTAATGCTTAACTTCATCGTGATTCATGCGATTTTAACCATCTTTATGAATATCATAGAAAGTCTAGTGGTTAGCGCTACGGACTACAAATCCAGGCGGTTGCAGGATCGAATCCCGCAAGGAGCAAATGTTTGTGTGATGAGCACGAGCATTTGTATCTAAGTCATGGATGTTTATAAATGGATTTAAGTATGTCTATCCGGTATCTAGTCGCCATAGTAGGTACAAGCGTTGCTTAGTTTGGAAGTTTTTTTTTTATTTGTCTTAAAGCTTATTTCAACTGTGCTCTACCTAAAGGTTATTTGGAAGAGATCGCTTCTAGCGATAAGACCGTCTAAGCTGTGCTATTCTAAATGTGTTTTTTCCTGTGATTTGTTTAATTTCGATAAAAAAAATATAAGAGTGTCATCAATCTAACTATCTTATTTATTAATAATACCGTGCAGTAATTTCCCGAAGAAGAGATAACGATAGACATTCAAGTACTAATAGATAAATATAGAGGATACTATGTGTATCTTTACTGTGGTACAGTCCACCGCACATTTCCCTGGGAACTATGTTCACACCATAATTTAATGGTGACCGCGGCCTGCAGGATTCTAAATTTATTGAGCACTAACAATCAGTGCACATTTAAATTTAATTTTGACTTGAATAGTGTGGCGTCATTTTGTGATTGTACCTTTATGAAAAAGAAAAGAATAAACTTGAACTTGAAAGAATAAACAATTTTGACTTTCTTGCCTGGAGATTTGATATGTTTTACCTTATAAAATATGAATAAATATATTTATTTGCAGAAAATACGGTTCAATAAATGTTTTTCTTGCTCTTTGGCGCTATATCGCAGTCCAGCAGTAAACTGCAATAAGGTGACACGATGATAAAATTATTTTCTTAAATAAAAAAATTACAGTTTCCAGTTTATTTTACCGATTTATTGGTAGGCAAATATTCGATTTATGTCGCTGACATAGCCCAACAGGATTAGCAAGCTAAAGCGGCAGTAGGCGGAGTACATAGCACATTCGCGCCAGTTACGTTCCTCCAACAAACTTATTCTCTCCACCCCTTTTCATCGCACTGATTTCGTGTCCAACTCTATTCTCATTCAATCCACTCGGCTCTGGAATTCTCTTCCCGAATATATCAAAGCAGCTCCCAATAGCCTTTAAGATACTTGCTCGCACTTATTTTCTTGGTAAAATAAAATCGTCATCGTGAACCCTTGACTCTCTACTTTCCAGTTAACGTCACCATATTTATGTATGTATGTATTATATCTATGTAGTCTATGTAATATATTATTTAGTTTATAATATTTGACATAGATAATGTGTGTAGTTTATGCTGTGATTATATGATAATGTTCATTTTTGTAACGTCATATGCACCGCCCACAAAACATCTCTGTTTAGCATAATGGTCGACTGGTAGAGAATGCCACATGGCATTAAGTCCACCTTTTGTACGATTTTATTTTGTGCAATAAAGTTTAAATAAATAGCACATATAACTGTCGGACGATGAGGTAGAAAGGGCGTTTAAGAATAGAGACTGTACCGGCAAGCGCAGAGTAGGACCTTCACCCACAGGAAACAGATGACCTGGTAAAGGTTGCAGGCGGCCGCTGGATGCAGGCCGCTTCCAACCGGCTCATTTGGAAGTCATTGGGGGCGGCCTATGTTTAGCAGTGGACGTCCATTGGCTTAAATGGTGATGAAATATCAGAATATAATTAATGTATTTTAAATGTTATCTATATGTAACGATTTAAATTTTAATTAATAGTAAATAATAAAATAAGAATATATGAAAGATCAAATATACATATTAACAAAGTACAGGGTGGCCAGAAAAGTAACGTCCAAAAAATTTTTTTTAGGTGCCTCGTGTTGAGAGCTATATGAATCACCCCTATGTATGTTCTACGATTTTTCGTAGTTTTCGAGTTACGATTTTTTTTTAAATAGCCTATGAAGTACTATTTTTTTAAAATTATTATAAAGGTAAGAGTCTAGCGCATTCTCTGAAGCTACTTAGAAACTATGAAATTATCAGTTAAGATTTTTAATTTTAAGTTGAAAATTTAAATGATAACTCGATTAACATACATTCTCAACTTTAGGTCAATTTTGTAGTAACATTAAAGTTATGAGGCTGTTTATTTTATGCATTACAGTTCATAGAGATTTAGCTGCAAGAAAAAAAAAACGAAGAAACCTTCTACTTTTTTTTTAAACTTTTCACACTGATCCGGTTGCAAAAATTCATTAAAAAAAATCGTAACTCAAAAACTAAGAAAAATCGTAGAACATACATATGGGGGGAACATACATATCAGATACACCTAAAAAAACATAGACGTTATATTTGTTTGAAATAATAGAGCAAAATTGCGAGAATTAAGAAATAACGGAACAAGTTTCTGCTTTATTTCATACTCTGTCCTTAAGCTTCGATCACACAAATAATGCTACCATTAAATTATTACAATAGCAGACCAATAAAGTTATTTCCGCCAAATTGTAGACAAACAATAACCAGATCGTTATCAGATTCAAAACCAACTTAAATTACATGAATTCAGTAAAGTGGAGCACATAAAATTTGCAAATCTAAAGTGTCCTGGCAATTTGTTATCATATCAATTCCCTCAGGCATGCTAAAGATTACAGAGTCGTATCTACGCTGGACTGATGTAAATTGCGCAACTTTGTCACAATAAGCATTCTTTCGGGTCATTATTGGCCAATCATTAATGGCACTAGTGGATTTATTGGCAGCGTTGAAATGCAGCCTGATCCTTTGAATAGTTTAAGTTGAGAGCGAAAGGTTATTTATTCATTAATGATACCATATTATGAGTACATAGCATGTAGAACTGATGGCCGATAAGGCAGAAAGGTTCTAGAATGGAGGCCACGTACCGGAGCGCAACGTAGGACGTCCACCCACAAGGTGGACAATGGACATACGACCTGGTAAAGGTTGCAGGGAGACGCTGGATGCAGGCCGCTTCCAACCCGAAAATCTAGAAGTCAATGGGAAGGCCTATGTTCAGCAGTAGACGTCCTATGCCTGAAAGGATGAATTATGATGACCGTGATGGTTCCCGAGGGATGCTAGATAACAGTCATTATAGATAGTGCTTCTTACCGTTAGATGTCGCTATTCAGTTTGAAAAAAATATGTATATGTAAAAACTTCTTAAGACGTTCGCGGTCTTTAGTTTAGACTTTAGATTAACAATGGTTCTGAAAAACCATGTGAATGAAGTCGCGGGCAACAGCTACATTTTTATAACTTGTTCCATACAAACAGAACAGGGATCTTGCGAAAAGGCGATACTTTAGCTGCTGCGCTACCGGCGCAAGCGCACGCGCAGCTTGTTTACAATGTAATTATGTAAACAAAGTGTCGTAGATCCCATTACGTAATGCTTCGACAATTAGAAGATTATTTTACGAATATAAATCTTTATAGAATTAAATCCGAAAGCGATAAAACTTTGGTGAGTTGTTGTGCGTACGCGCAGAAGGTCGCTGAATTAAAGTCATCAGCATATATTAGCTTATATATAAACAATTTGACTGGACCTACCTATAATTAAGGTGGTGCTTGTACCTTAGTGTCAGCAGCGCTTTGGTAGTGATTACCAAAGTTAAGCCACCTACGCCGCGATTGTGATTAGATGGGTGACCATTCCAACCGTATTACCTGAACATTTATCACAAGCATTTTAGTGCTTCGGACGCCACATTAAATATTGATCCCAGCTAATAGCACTTGCTAGCCGTAAAGCCTAGTCGGAGGCTAAAGCGGCTTTATAACATCTGAGAGTAAGGTTATCTGAGAGTAGGGCTAATGACTAAGCCCTACAACACCCCTCTATCAATCCGCACTCGGCCCAAGTGGTGGAGTTTACGCGTAGTGAGCGTCTCCCATACATAGCAACATAGAAAAAAACCGAACCTGGTACACTACGAAAATCGGATCGTAAAGCGTATCTTCATCTTCTTGTATATTTGATTGTATAGACAAGAACAAGAAGACCAAGTCCACTTCAAGTTTAGCTGAAGTGTCTTCATCTCAGAAGATCTCGTTCCAAGAGACACTAACTTGAACGGACACAATAGATCAACACTTATCCTCAGACAGCTCTTCTGGGAATTCCACTCTAAATTCAATCAAACAAGACAGCTTCAAGAATTTCAATTACTTATCCCAAGATACTATTCAGACTAAATTTGATAATTTAAAGAATAATGTTAAATGTATTTATTTTTGTGAGCTGCTCTGTTATGTGTCGTTGTGATGTCCTTCAGTAATAAATATTATTTATCTTAAAAATATAGCGATTACGATTGAAAACAATCTTTGCATTAGTTCTTTTGTTCATCCAGATCGATATGTCAGAAACAAATTTTATAATCGCCTAGTCAGTCTGTCTGTTCCTATTTTATGTGTGGCCAACCAGTGCAAGAAATCTGCAACCCAGCATGATTATAGAGTATACTATGTTTAACGCCAAGAAAGTAATGGATTAAATTGTTATAAAATCTTTTTTTACAGCCTAAGTAATTATATTTCTTACTTTACTAGCATTAACTCGTGAAACCCTAAGCTCCTCAAGAGACCGAGAAACAATAAAATTTATGAGCTGTGTTTTGAGTTTTTTTTAAAAATGTTTCTTATAACACAATATTCTATCTTAAAAAACAGTTCCCAGTTTACTTTATTATGGTACTTAGCTCTAAAAGTGATAATAGCCATAACTCGAAAAATGCAACAAAAAGTGACAACCGTTTCAAATCGTTGAAAAGTGTGACAAACTTCCAAAGGTCACAGTTATGCAAATCGATGTAACTATGATTTTAATGTTAACTATCATTGAATCGATTGTGTAATATTGAACAAGTAGGTTTGATTCCCTTGCGAGTTTAAAAAAAAACCGGCCAAGTGCGTGTCGGGTCACGCGCAGTGTAGGGTTCCGTAGTAGCCCGTTATCACTATATAGATTCTGTTGTTTTTATTCATGGTATTAATGGTAAAGATCTTTGTATTTGGTACAAAATTATCCAACACCTAAGCTCAACGACTTTTACTGCTAAACTAATAAAGTTATCTTATCCGCTATAATTTTCCTTTAAAGTTTATAAAATTCACTATCATCCTGAATTTATTCAGATTTTTCAAGCCAGCAGTTTAACTTTTAGAGACGGGACAGGACGAGACGGGATGCCCTACTGGAACAAAAAATTGCTTTTTAAAGTTTAATATTTTGTAAAATGGAGCATTAAGTCGAAAATTAGTATGAGCAACCCCTAAGTCATTTTAAAAGACCTACACAAAGATACCCCACACGATGGTTAAGACGACGAAAAAAAAACACTTCACATGTAGAGGACCCAAAAAAAAGTTTAGTTTAGTTTTACTTTGTCGGCGTAATTGGTACACACACCTACAAAATCACAGCTTTCTAGTACTAACGGTCTCTTAGCGAAACCTTGGACAGACGGACACGATGAAACTATAAGGGATTTTTGTCAGGACTACGGAACCCTAAAATTGCGGCTTAAACAGTTGTATCTTTTGATTGCGTTGACTTTTAAGTTTGATTTGTTCAGAGCTTCATGGGATTACAGACTTGAGTATTTAATAATTCCGACTTGATTCCTCCAAGCGTTCTTGCTAAAATGGGTCTTGACAGACTGACAGACAAACAACAAAGTGATCCTGGGTTCCTTGTTAGGTACCTTTTGAAGTTCGCAACCCTAAAAATAGCCTGAGATCCTCTTTTTATAACTAACTAAATGTTTGTTCTACCGTTTCTAAGTCTTGACTTTGATTTATTAATAAAGTCTTCAAGCAATTTCTTTTAAATAATCACTAAATTAACAATTTTGTTCGACAAAAAATACATTTAACCCTTTGAACACCGATTTTCTTAATAAAAGTAAGAAATACGATATTAACGCTTACTGAAAAGAAGTATTAATTTTTCAAAGAAATTCAGTTGAATGTAAACCAATCATGATTAGAACAAAATTCCGAACTCAAACTTTTATTTAAGAACATTACATTTATTTGCGCTGTTTTGGACGTTTTATTGGTCACCCGAGACACAGATGTGTGCTTCCTCTCTATTGAATAGAATAGAAGAACATTCATTCAGAACCATATATACGATGTAATTTAAATAAACGTAACAAATTACAGTGTCGAAACCAACATCTACTCAGCATAATATGTCAAAGTATAGTGATGCTACGACGCTGGTCATCTGTTTAAAACACACATATGTATAAAACACAGCAATGTCTCGCAAAATGATTACTGCGTTTACATTGCACCTACTCTGTTGTACCCACCTATTTAAGTTTGTGAATGAATAAATGCATATTGTATTTATATCTAACGAATGGTGTCGTGGCGGCAACCACGACACCATCATACTTTAAAACTGGTAACAGACGATGATTTTTAAAATTTTTAATATCATATTAATGCACTCGGAGTTAGAAAACGACTTACAAAGTTAACAACTTCCCTGAGAATCAGTAGAGGAGCTATAATTAAACACTGGGAATTAAACCCTGTTAGTTAACAACTATACAGCGCTTAAAGGGCAGTTTCAAACGCCATTTCTCATTGCAAGCACTATCAGTGTAAAAGATCTGTGAGTTCCTTTACACGAGGCGACTTTTTAGGATTACATTGCGATACAACCACTATGCCGACATGCTCCTCTTGAAACGCGTTAAATAGCGGACTTGTATTTGCAATGATTAAGAAAGTATATGTGCAATAAGAGCAGCAGTATGATATAATACTCCACCGCCAATAGGAGGCGTGACTAATTCCTGTAGCACGAGACGGGCAGCAGCGTCTGCGTGCGAAATCTTATAAACAACTGCGCCCGCCAACCCGCCTGCCAAGCGTGGCGAGTATTGGCAATCCCCCCTGATGAAAATCATTGGATGAGGCCTGTGTCTATTAGGTATTCTGTGCCTGTGTTCAGCAGTGGACGTCCTATGGCTGAGATGATGAGATGATGAAGGCAGTATTCGACGATGGCTGGATGAAAAAAGCGGGATACCGTGCTCTTTGGGGCAGGCTTACTTCCAGCAGTGCACTGCAATAGGCTGACATGATAATTTATTTAGTCTTATCCTCGTCGTCGACGTCGGTCGCTGTAGCTATCGCTATGAAAACGGTGCGAGCGTTTAGAAACGCACTGACCGCGTCACAATATTATGCACGCACGCACGCATCAGTGCTGACCGTCAGGATAATTCTGAATATGGACTTAGCTGCGGGGGGTGTGGGTGAGCCAATAATAAGGCATAAGTAATATTGAGCGTAACGTGGGCTTTTATTTTATTTTATGAATTTAATTCAATAAAGTATAAGTATTAATATGCGCCAGATAGCACACCAATTGTCAAAGTCTCAAGTATGGATTTAATTGTGTATTACGAGGTACCAGATAATGCCAGAGGCCTCTCCTAGACTTTAAACAATGTAACGTACATTTTGTTTTTGTAATTTATTTTTTAATTAAAGTTTAGTTAAAAATTGTTTTATTTACAATGTAAGATGACATAAAAGCTCACTGTTTATTAAAATGAACAAGAGCTGTTGACTTAAAATTGGAAGCATTCCATTCTTTTCTAAGATAAAAGAAGTAAATACTGGTTGGGTTGTTCACGAAAACTAATTAATGGGAGAAGAAACTGTACACTGTGACACATTGGGTATTCAGCTCATCTGTGTCAAAATAGCTAGTTGTCCATGATAATGAACATATTTAAAATTAAATTTCCTCTATTATTTACTAACAAAGGTTTCAATTATTAACATAGGATTGTACCACCAAAAGAACCAATCATTTTAGTTAGTGAATCAGAAAGCTTAGTAGAATCGGTTTAAAAAGTCGTCTGAAGTAAATGTCCCAAGTTAATTGAACTCTTTCCGGGTGGCTTTAAATCAAGCAACAGTTAGAGAAGTGTGTAATCATTTATTAATTTTAATAAACTAAAGTCATACGTGTAACAAATAGTTGACGGCGGGCGGACGTTATAATATGTGAGATATTAACTAGCTGAAGTTCACCGACATAGCTCTCTATTAAGCGAAACTAAAGTGGATTGCCACTTTAGTTTTGTAAATTGGTTTTTATTTCTACAACCGTTAAATAACAATAACAAACGTTGGGAAAAAAGGTTCTCAAGTGGCGACAACGAACTGGAAGCCTCCCACTTGGTGGACGACCTAGTCAAGGTTGCAGACCGCCGATGAATGCAAACGGGTCAGAGACGCTCGCTGCAGCCACAGCGTCTCTGGGCCGTTCTATTGGTTAGACCTATGTCCATAGATGACTGATGGAAGATGGTGATGATGATGAGATGTAGTTTCATAGTTCCTTGGTGAAATTATCTAAATTCTAAAATACATATTTTTTATCGTTATTTTTTTTCCCTCATTCTGTAGTCTCTCAGTTGATCTAACTGATTAAATAACATCAAACCAAACAGCAACAATCCTAAGCAAAACATAACAATACTGTCTTAGCTAGACATGTATAGCACAAATATGTATGAAATAATTTTACTTAACAATTTTTTATTAATAGAAACAATTTATAACAAAACTAAGAATACCAATCACGTCATTTTAAATGAAAGTAGTATTTTGATACAGGAGTTGAAATGTTTAATTAAATTACGAGTAAATCAAGTAATTAATTAAATTAATACTCACTTATTTGTTCAACGATTTTGTTTTTCTTTATTGGGCAATAACTACATAGATCTTTGAACGTAAGTATTTATTGTAATACCTGTAACATGTTTTAAGTAGTTTTGATAGATAAATTACAACTTAGATAGAGTTAGTAACTAATGTTTTAGTTATTAATTATTGGACAACATCACATACATTGCTCTGATCCTAAGGTAAGTAGCTAAAGCACTTGTGTTATAGAAATCCGACACAACGACGGTACCACAACACCCAGACCCGACCTAACATAGAAAAGTTCGTTTTCTACATTGACCTGACCGAGAGTCGAACTTGGAAACTCAGAAACTCAGAAATGGCGACGCCAAGTTGGGTGTAGTCACCTCTCAGATACGGAGGTCGTTATTTTTGAATAAGTTCAACGTGCGTTTTACTGTCTATAACCATAATAATAAATAAATAAATATTGGACAACATCACATACATTGCTCTGACCCTATGGTAAGTAGCCAAAGCACTTGTGTTACAGAAATCAGAAACAACGACGGTACCAAAACACCCAGACCCGAGACAATATAGAAAAGTTATTTTTCTACATTGACCGACCGGGAATCAAGCCCGGGACCTCAGAGATAGCGACACCAAGTCCGGTATGCTTGCCTCTCAGCTACGGAGGTCGTCAAAGTCAATTCAATAGTAGTATTCGTAGGAAACCCCTGACAAAAAAGTCCTTGCAATTCATTCTTTATTATTCCCAGCAAGTTTGCAGCTTTTCTACAAGTTTGCAATAAGAATTTTCCCGCGCTTCGTCGCAACACATGTCAAGTTGTCTATGGTTGTCGTAAAATACTCGTATTGCGACATCGCGTCGACACTCATCATTGCGTGTGCAGTATGCAGGCAGTTATCTTGACAATACCTGTGCCATTTTACTGTTAGGCGAAGCTGTATGACGTTATTGTTGTCTTCATTGTATTTTTGATTTGATTGGCTTTGTAGAACCGAGTACTGTTTTCTTTAACAACTTATTTGACAATATTTTAAAACAACAGAATATGATTTAGTAATTAAAGGTTTATACAAGTAGGCACGGTAATAAGGCTTAAGTGCAAAGGCCTTTCGAAAGGTTTGATTTCCGATTGAGTCAATTTAGGAAACGAACTTTCCTAATTGCGTCTGGGTGTGCTGACAGACGCTCGTCGTCGAAACGTTGTCTGACCAGACAATGTTTTTTTTTACAAAATGCAAGGATTTCTATTCCTTATTTCAATTCAATTCAATTCAATATATTGCAATGCATTCTATAATATTACACAGGTGTTATAATTAGATACATAAAATAGATCATTATAGACCCTGTAGGGCACAACAATAAGATAGGTATTGTGGGCAGAGAGGATGACGCTATGCATAATTAGATCAATTTGTTTATTTTAAGAAGTTCGTGATAATGACAGTGGAAATTGTATTTTCTCTATAGCGCATGCCTGCACTGTTTTCTTTGTTGCTTTTCCCATATTATAAAAGTGCATACTATCTTGCATACAAGCAACGCAAGAGATGCAAGAACAAAAGTGCAATTTCCCTTGTAGCGCTGCATTCGCTGCATTAAAGCGGTGTCAGTGGCGCGGCATCTGCTCCAGAGGTTATTGCTTTAAGCCGCCTCTTCTTTGTATTTATTTTCACAATTTCTTATTTACGAGAGTAAAAATATAGGTGCATTTCCAGCCTTAAATATTTCATCGAACATTTAATTGTATATTTCAACTGTATATTAATCGAATATATTGATGCAACAGTAAAATTTTGTGCCAAAATAATTCCTCTGGCCAGGAATAAAATAGGAAGAAAACTATTCGAAATTCAAAATTGGACGTTATTGTTATTACTAGTAAACAATTAAACTCGCCATTTTACCGGTGGTTCGGCATGTACAATCAACGGCAGGTCAACCTACCCTAAATGTTAAAGGTCTTTGAACTTTAAGTCCGACATGTAGAGATCAATATCAATTGAAAAAATTTGACGCTTTGTGGTAGTTTGACGAGCAGTTATCTGTACCAATCGACCCCAATGTACCATCCGATATTTTGATTGTAATAATGGAATTAGCTTTATGAACGAACTCCAAAGCCGTACTGCAGCGCTTATTTACAGCTCAAGTCAGCTGATGTATTGGATTTTTATTATAATCTTGTGTTATACAACTTGTAACTCCAAACTTTATATGAAACAAATTGTTAGAAAATAGATTCCTTACAAATGATTTCACGTAACAATATGGGATATTTTCTTTTCAATATTCGGTGATTGTTCCTTACGACGTCCGTCCACTCCTAAACATTTTTCTTCAATGACTTCCAGGTTTACTGGTTAGAAGCGGCCTGCATCTATCAATCAATCGATTACCCTAGTGTAATTTAGAGTTTTTTTCTTTAACCATAAAGATGTGCTGCGGGCAGTTCGGGAATTCACCACGTTTTTCCAGCCTTTTCCGAACCAATGCTGCAATGTGCACTTACTAATTAATGTAAACTGCGGCCCGTGAAATTGAACTACAATGAAAGTAAATACATTAATCCTCTGGTATACATTTAGTTTGAAAGATGGAACTACACGACATTAATTAAATAAGATGTTCTGTTTATGCACCACTTTATTTAACTCGGGCGTGCAGTACTTTCTATTAAAATAAATACATATTAATTACTTGCAGTTATAAAATGTAAGTATTTTTTTAAAGAAAAATTTATAGATTCTAGACACGAGAAAAAGACTTCTAATGTAACTCACTCTATTATCGAACACATTTGCAAGTGAACTTATACGTCGGCGTAGGATTGCTTAAATCATATTTCCGCGAACATACGAGGAGTTTCGCCAAAAAACGGATATGTCTTTTACCTTAACTTTATACTCACTTTAGTCAAAGAACGCTAAAATCGATCGCGGCTTGATTCGGAACAAAGGGTTAATAAAAATTTGACATTTAAAATATCCGGAATCACTTGAACTTTACCGCATATTTATCTATCTACTCTACAGAAGGAGGTCTATGAAGGACTAAGGTAGTTGACACTACCAATCAATTGACATACTTTTTATGAGCTGTCAAAACGTACCTCTTCCTTAGAATTTGTATGGCAATATCGGACATTGACGTCACTGTTTACCAAACTCAACTGACTATCTATTTATTAGATTTAAAGCAATTAAAAATCTATTTTAAGAAACAATTAAAAATTATGACTGAAAAAATTAATTAAATCAGGTGTTATTTAAAAAAAGAAGTGTATCGGATTTATTTATGAATGGTGTCAACATCCCAATTATTAATTACTTTAGAATGTGATCTATGACATAATGTTCCTAAAATGTCTGGCAGTCGCTTGACCGAAATTGGTTAGGAAAGGTCAGTTTTTTTTAAGGTACGGAACCCTAAAAAGGAATCAACTACATATTTGGAAGGACTTTTCACTAGTATATTATCATATCAGCAGCCGATATTGAATCTATCTTTGTACTACAAAAGAGAGCTGTACGGGCAATTTACAACCTTCGACCACGAGACTCATTCAAAGAACTGTTTAAGGAAATTAATATACTAACAGTGGCCTCTCAATTCATTTATGAAAATATTATGTACATTCGCAAAAACCTGCATCTTTTCCCTAAGAAAAGTGACAAACATAATTTTAATACCCGGAATAAAGATAAACTTGCTGTTTCAAATTTCAGACTGCATAAAGTGAGTAATTCGTTCATGGGGAAATGTATTCGCTTTTTTAACAAACTACCACAGTCTATTGTTGAACTACCCATAGTTGAGTTTAAATCGCATGTTAAGATTATTTTGATGAAAAAGGGTTATACTGTTAATGACTATTTAAATGACAAAAATGTCTGGAATTAAATACTGCCCTGCTCGCACAGGTATACATTATTTTCTTTTCCTTTTTTTTGTGGCAGCTAGTGGTGACTGAGTTTGTTCCGGCGTTTCTTCTCAGCACTTGCCAGATTGTCTGTGTCTTGTCTCGAAGCGCTAGTAGGGCCCAAAAAATAAGGAGACATGTTCTGCCCCATATGGGCCAATAATGTTATTATTGACGTTCATAAGTGGCAGTTTTCTGCCCTAAACTGAATAAATGATTTTTGACTTTTGACTTTGACTTTGATACAATAATAAACTTTATAGTTTTTAAAAATAACGCCTTTTGTTTGTAATGGACTTGCCAAAGCTTAAACTAAGAGATTTTAATTACAATAGTTACAAGTGTATCTAACAAAAATGTGTTTTAAAATTGAAAGAATGCGAGTTTTGTTTATATTTGTTTTTTGAGTTTTTGCATGTTATGAGATCGTCTAAGAACCAACCATAAGGCAGTGTTTACACTGCATGGAATCCCTACAGTCGGGCGGGTTTTCCATCGCAACCTCGGCTTACAATGTACGGCTTCGGTGAGGTCACATTATTAGATCTAAACCCACCCTTATAACCTACACCTACATATACACCACATTCTGTTAATGTAAAACCAACCTTATCTCGATCGGTTAAAATGTAATTCAGGTAAGTATAGTCGGGTGTAATTGTGCCTCGAACAATGTTTGTCACAACTTTGCATAGAAATTGCTCAGGAGCAAAGCAATTTAAGATTTGTTTGACTTTGGAGAATGGGCATGCAAGATTAAGTTCTAGGCGAATGTAACTTTTTTCTACAACTAGCAAATGAGTTAACGAATAAATTGAAAAGTAAATATTAGGGCCCAAACCAGTTAAATTGATTGTCCTCCTTTTGACTTTGTTGTATTCCACACCACGGTCTCACAACTAAATTATGATAACATTAAAGTACATAGTTCGGTAAAAGTTAATTTTGCTCTTTGTTGTCGCTCGGTAAGAGAAGCTTTGTATTTTAGCAAGATTCTGTTTTATTGTTTTATTTCTAGTACTGTTAAATATTCTGCGATTATGACACAATAGGCATCCTGGAAAAATTATACCATTATTTTCTGTTTCTCATATTAAGTTTCCATTCGGTATCGTTTTTTTTTCATGTGAACAAAATTGAAATCTTATCAAAAAAAGAAAGAAATCTTAACAGCGAATCGGTCATTTGGTATGACGGAGTAGATTAATTTTTATTTTGGTACTGCCAAGTTTGCTCCATAGTAAAGGCACTAATATTAATACCCCTAAAAGGTGTCGCGTTTTTTTAATTACACCTTGCTTACATTCTAATATTTTCGTGGTTCTAAATCTAACTTGGATTTTTATAATATTTATATTTAATACATACACTATAATTTTCGAAATCATTTAAGATTCCGAAGAAAAAGTCCAAGTTTACTTAATTTACCATGGGTAAAAATAACGCCATTTCAGATAATAAGCGGTTCGCAAGCCATAGCTATTAGGGATCATTGTTGCGGTCCCGTCTGCGCCTAAAATAGCTTCATCCTAGCATAATAACCGTGCATAGTAATAAAATTATTTCATGCACAGAGCCTATGTAAAATGCACTTTACATAAGCCAATCTAAAATAAACTTTATTAAACGTATGTGTAAGATGATATCGGATTGGTTGCGGTCACCGATGCATTATGCGTTGACACAGGCTGTAAAAGAGACGCAGAGCGCCATTTTGTTTTTTATTTTTTTACTTTAATGTCGTATAATGTCTCAGGACATGTCCCGTGCACTATGCGGCCAGTATCAAAGTTATCTCTTTGTATCGTTTACATCAAAAATATTGCGACACAGAAAAATAAGATAGCAATGTATACTCGTTTGCTAGGTAATATACGGTCGTTATTTTTATATTTACTTAAGACATTTAATTTATTTACGAGTATTTGCGACCGATACTGAGTACAAGACATCTTTATCGCGTATTTTTTTCTTGACTTTGTGGGCTGTCTAAATATTGTTATGGTATGTTAAGCCACTTTTTACTCGTTCCTGAGTACTAATTATTTATTTGTTTGCTATTTGCAAAATAACAAACACAGTTTAAATCTCTTGGTGCAAATTGAGGGTAAAATATTCGGCACATTCCTTAAAAAATATAGTCTGAATAAATATTAAAACTAAGCTTTTATTAACATTGTCGCAATTGTCATGCTGCAGAAAAATTTTGTACGCTACAAGTCTAGTTAAGTGTATTTTTTTTATTTATTTATTAGGAAAAAAACATTAGTTATATAATAATAAACCAATTAAACTTTACTTTTGCCAAAAAAAATTCACAAATACTCGTATGTCTTACATTATTTATGTAACTTAAATATTTCTTTTTTGTCTATGGTCTTTATTACTCCGTAGCCGACAGGCGGGCATACTGAACTTGGTGTCGTGGTGTCGTTATCTCTGAAGTCCCGGTTTCAATTCCCGGTCAATGTAGAAAAATAACTTCACTATATTGTATTGGGTCTGGGTATTGTATGTAGCACCGTCGTTGTTTCTGATTTCTGTAATACAAGTGCTTTGGCTACTTACCATAGGATCAGGGGAATCTATGTGATTTTGTCCAATTTATAATATTATTATATTACCAATGATACTCATTCGGCCAACATAATTAAAGTCAACTATCTAATACACAGTCAGCTATTACCGCTACACAGCCGAGATAATCACGTCCCTAATCACCGTCGTACCTGAAATACTCCATTGCGGGCACGGGATTACGGTGACGGATGTCCGAGGAACGGGGTCACTGATTCATTATACCCTGGATGAGCTGAACATAAGATAATGAGTCTTGTAACATCGTATGTAAAAACTTTCTCTCTGTCTAATATGCTTTACATTTTTTTTAAGAAGTCTAAAGTGATATGAAGTAAACCTTGGATTGTGATTACATTTTTTTTGCTCTGATCCTAAAGTAAGTAGTATAAAGGTGTTATAACCGGTCACTGTCCTCTAAACAACATACCACCATATGCAGAGGATGTATAGAGGCAGAAGAAACGCCACATCTCGTGCTTGTAGAATGCAGGAGCGTGGCAGATCAACGGGCACGGATTCTCCAATCACAAAGATTGCTCCTGGAAGCCTGCAGGAGTCTGAAAAGGCTTCTGACCTTCTGGAATGACCTGTGCTGGTTGCAGTAAGAAAGAACAGGTAGCAAGCACAATGGCCCAATCAAGAGGCTAACTGCGGAAATAGCCCAAAGCCAAATCACTTGTGTCATTGAAACCAGAAACTACGACAAGCTTTATCCTTCTCGGCAGGCAAATTCGCCTGCTCAATGTGGGATTCATCTGCCTACTCTAAAGAAGTCGATATTGCGTTGAACACGACGTGGCGTATTACAGGTTGCCTAAAGTCGATCCCCTTAAATAAACTCTACCCGGTATAGCGCCACCTGACGTCCGAAGGGATGTTGCATGTGCCATAGAAAAGAAGAAGCACGAGTTTGACCCTCAGCGTCCGCTTCATGGCCACCAAGTACTTGAAGCTAGACTGAAGAGCCGGAAAAACCTGAGACTGACCGATGCCATCACCACCTACAGCTCGAATTCAGCTCTAGTCCTCTAAAATTCCCCCATCTTTCAATTTAATATCGCCGTCTGAACTTCCTTCTACGCACGAACAGCCTTGGCTAACCTAGAAGGCGCTAAACCGTCTTCGTACACAGGTTGGCCGCTGTAGACAAAATTTGGTGACGCGCGGTATAAGGACCGAGCGGTGAATGTGACTGTGATGCAGACCCTCAAACTATGGCTCACATACTCTCCTGCCCTTTTTGTCCCATCCACACCTGCATTAGGGATGACCTAAACAGAGTGACACAAAATGCCGTAGTAGCTGCTAAGTTTTGGTCAAGAGTCGCCATTGACTCTTCAGAAAAAGAGACTAACCAAACATAAAAGAGAAAAGTTCATTTCCCACATTGACCCGAAATCTCAGAGATGGCGACACCTAGTCGGGCGTGCTCGCCTCGCCTACATGTTTTTATTATTAATACTAGAGTTTAAGTAATAAATTAAGACCCTACATACAGGGTGAGGTCTTGTTAAGTACGTGTAAAGACGGACATCAAAACTGGTCACTATGCGTTCATCAAGCTGTTAATAGTACGATGAAGTTTATAATAATTATGTAATTAATAAAGTTGCTAAAGAAAACTGTTTCCAGTGCAGTGACGGATGTTGGAAAAAGGTTAGTAAGCTAATGCATTATAATAATATCATACACAGTTATCTAGCAAATAGTTACTGAGCTAATAACACTGAAGTTGAACTAACTTCAGCTTCGACAACAACTCATTTACCTACCTATACAAGTGACAAATTCCCTTAAAACCTTTAGCTGTTCAACCACTTTTTTTTTTTTAAAAAACCAACATGGTTACAATATATAATAAATATTTCATTAATAAGGCTTATAATAGGTTTCCCTTGAAGTAACATTTATTCATTAGTAGGACTGCCGTGAAAACTAATGACCATCATTAACTGATTTTTAACATTCATAGTCAATATCAATTAAGAAAGACTTTTTAGCAGTGGGTTAATGAACTGTACTGTACAGACAACAGCACGTCAACCTACCATAACACGTCAAATTTTCTCAATTGATATTGATCTTTAAATGTTAGACATAAAGTTGAAAATCAATTAATAACCTTTAACGTTTTGGGCAGGTTGACCTGCCGTTGTGCGTACAAGATACATCTCGTTAAGTAATCCCAAATTAATTAAACCGGCTAAGTGAGAATCGGACTCTCTGAAGTTTTTGCACTACCATTTTATTTTCATTTTCTTCGAGATCCATAACGCAAGCCCAACTCAATATCTTTTTCAGGTGTTGCTTATTTATCAAGTTTATTGATAATAAATATGATTTACGACCTCCGTAGCCGAGAGGCGAGCATACCGGACTTGGTGTCGCTATCTCTGAGTTCCCTGTTTCGATTTCCGGTCAGTTAATGTAGAAAAATAACTTTTCTATATTGTCTCGGGTTTGGGTGTTGTAGTAACGTCGTTGTTTCTGATTTCTGTAACACAAGTGCATTAGCTACTTACCATAGGAAAATAATATTTTAATGTCGGGCGTTGTATGAGGTAAACCTAATTAATAAAGGCTACATTGACGGAACCAACGGCAAGTGTGTCTGCCTGCAGTGCTTTTCTCCAAACCATAGGCCACCTCCTTCATGTCCCGCGTTTTTATACGCACGCAAAAATTAAATTACTGCTGCTACATATTCTCCACGTAAACTATCTCGATGCAAAGAAAATACCGATATACTTCAAGTGATCATAAAATATTTAATTTATTTACTTAAGACTGACTGATAATTGCAAATCATTATCGTTTATGTTACCAATCACATCATGAGAAAACATTTTATTTGCTTTATAAAAATAATATTTACGTTTGTATCTTACACGTTGTTTATTTTTCTCGTGTATTCATAATTGCGCATATTTAAACAAAATACGGAGTCAATAAACATTATTAACGCGAATGAAAACCTAGCATCTTGAACACTTTCCTTCAATGATTACTACGATTGACCCGTAATGATAAGTCATTATTGATATTACGCCAATCATTATTCTGGATATTAAAGTTTATAACAAAATTGATACTTGCCCAGATATAATTCAGATAAAATGTTCTCTTTTTTTTTTTTTTTTTTTTTTGCTTGTACTGTACCGAATGAATAACGGATTTAATTTTATTTAAGTAACCTGTTTATATACAAAGAAAACTAAAATTAAACCTAAAACTAAAACTTACCAAATAAATATTTACAAAATAAATTACAAATAAAAAATGGGTCCCAGATCGCCGTCCGAACACAGTGACATAGTCCCCAAAACGCTGGCCGCATTTCCACGCTGTATAGCCAAACTGATACGTTGGCCTAGAAATGCGCCAGCCCTCCGATCGCCCGTACAATCAATCAGCCGCTTGGCTAACTGACTGTACAGCCGATGTGCGCTAGGTCCCCAAGGCCCGAGCGTCTCAACCCCAAAAGGTTCAAATATGCAGGTATTACTAATATCTGCATATTTGCGACGTTTGAGGGACTCCGCTGATGCAGCAGCAGTGCCTACCCCTGACGAGGTTTGTGGAAGATGAGTCGGAGCCAGTGTGTCAACACAGGTTGCGTCCCACACTAGGGGCCGACCCATCTTCCACGGAACCAAGGTCATACCATCAGGCCTCCTGCCATCACTCCGCACCAGGCCATTCGGTTCAAGAATAGCCGGTATCGAAGCGCTAGCAAGAGCCCTGCGGATGATGTCGTTAAGGCTGGTGTGTCGGGAAAATCTCCCGGCGCTTCTGCTGCACGACAGGCCGTGATGACCCAGTGAGTCAACCATATCGCCGCAGGGACAACGATGTGGGACATTGCATGGTGCCCCCAAACGAAGAGATACAGCAAGGTTAAAGGAAGTATTGTCTAAAAAAGTACCTAGCTGTGGAGATGGGAGAGATTGAAGCCATAGTCCTGATTCCCACTCGGCCACGGCAAGGAGACGAGCCCGATCTGCAGGACTAGTAGACGTGTTTAATAAATTATTCCGTACTAGTCTACAGAGCGGCTCGTCCCATTGTCTTTGTGAAGAT
Organism: Anania hortulata; assembly: GCA_963576865.1. NCBI lineage: Eukaryota > Metazoa > Arthropoda > Insecta > Lepidoptera > Crambidae > Anania > Anania hortulata. The sequence goes on from OY756394.1 coordinate 18,678,179, forward strand.
ACCGACGAAGGAATATCTTCAGCGCATAATTGTCTCCATGAGTTGATGGCCTCGGCTTGATAGGCAATTGCTGGATTACCAAAAGACTTGCTAAGTATTTTAGTAACCAGCACTTGCGTGCTATGAGCCGAGGACAAGAAAGCAGGGAGAGCAACACTAGAAATTTTGCGTATCCCAATACCTCCAAACCTGATAGGGAGTGAGGCCTGGGTCCAGGTTCGACAATCCAAAGAGAGGTTCAGCACAGAAGAAATAATGTTTTTAACAGAGTCGTCTAATTTTGAAGTCAAACCTGGAAATTTCCAAAAATGAGAAGAACGGACACAAAATGTGAATTTTGGGACAAAAAGACAATAGCGGATAATTGTGTAGGCGAAATGAGTATTAATTTTGACAATACGATCGGAAACAATATTAAAACTATTTAATTTTTCCTCAACAAAAGGGCCGAAAGATTCCTCAAATATTGGCGACCCAAGGAGGCGAAAAGAATCTTTTTTAATTATTTTCAAATTGGGAGCAATGTTATTGAAATTTTGAATAATGGAATTGGGATCATGACAAGTGTCTGGAATGAACAACTCACATTTAGCGAAATTTAAATCTAGACCAGCATTATTGAAATTTTGAATCAGAGAAGTTAGGTCAGCCAAAACAGTATTAGGGTCACCTCCAAGGGTACCGTCATCTAAATACCACACGTTAAATTTAGAATTTACCTGATTAATTAAAGGATGAATGGAGAGGCCAAAAATAGCAGGACCTAGAGGGTCACCTTGTTGACAACCAACTGCTGACTCTATCAATTTATCCCTAAATTGTAGTTTACTTGGAGTGCTGTAACACTGCCAAAGAAATGGATAAATAGTCGGAGTCCTGGACTTAATTTGTGTCAACAAAGTGCCTCTATCTATCGAGTTGAAGGCGTTTGTGACATCCACTTTCAGCAATATATCATTTGGGTTATTAAGTACAAATGTACGGGCAGAGTGAATGGCGGCTTCACAACCCCCTTTAATGCCAAAACCGAGTTGAACAGGCTCAAAATATGCTGCAAGATTATCTGAAATAGCCCTACAGCATAGTTTGGCAGCAAGGCGACGCAAAACGGAGCCTACGGCTATGGGCCTAATACCGCCATCCCTTTTTTTAAGCGCACAGAGGTTGGCACCGTATAAAAAACCTGTGAAATGTTGGTTGACACTACCAGAAAGCATAACATTAATGAGGCTCACCAATTTCCCCAGTAGGACACTACCGGACTCACCACAACTGACACTTATTAGATCTTTTAAATGCTGGGGAGTAAGGCCGTCCATGCCGCCGGCAGAGCCACTACGAAAGGAATTGATGGCGCTCTTATCTTTATAACGATAATGATTTTGGTATGAGTGGAAGTGGCAGGTATTCCTATATGCCTATCCAAATAGATACCGAATCTATAGTAGAGTAGAGTTGCAGCATAAATAATAGTGCAGAGGGTTAGATGTTTTCTTGAGCGGAGACCGCAAATTGCTTCGAATTGTCTTCTAACACACCGGTATGAATTTCCCACTTTTAATATTACTGTCACAAAAATCTAAGAATAAGCAGCTGAAGGGGCAATGAGCTGGTCAAATTTGCCAAAGAACCAATTACCGATAGACGTGTTTTTAAGTGTTGACCACGACTCCGACAAGGAGTGATGATTTCCATCCACTGTAAGGCCTGTGCAGTGGATGGAAAAGAATAGCCGAGGATCGGGCTCAATGGCGTGCACTGGGAGAGACCTATGTCCAGCAGCGGTCTGACGTGGGCTAATTATAATGATGATGATGAAAATCAAAATCTCTATCTACTTCGGACTACAAAACCAGACAGTGGGTTCGGATCCAAATCGCGTCTTACGGCAAGTGTTTGTGTGATGGATGTCATATCATGTATTTAAATCGTCTGTCCGTTATCTTAAGTTAAATAAATAAATAAATATTGGAGTTAAAATACAAAGGTGTTACAATTCATATCAATTCAAATTTACTTATTTCGGACAACAACTATCCATTTGCAAACAATTACATGTAAACAATAATTAGAGCGCTTAGAGCTAGTGATAGTAATTGAAATATGAATTTATAAACATTGATAGCAATATTAAAATTTTTAATTTGCACGACATGCCTTACAATAGGTGCATGCAGATCCTCTGCTAACATTTTCAGGATAAAATCATCATCATCATCATCATCATTTCAGCCATAGGACGTCCACTGCTGAACATAGGCCTCCCCCATTGACTTCCAGATTGGCCGGTTGGAAGCGGCCTGCATCCAGCGTCTTCCTGCGACCTTTACCAGGTCGTCTGACCACCTTGTGAGTGGACGTCCGACGCTGCGCTTGCCGGTACGCGGCCTCCATTCTAGAACCTTTCTGCCCCATCGGCCATCAGTTCTACGTGCTATGTGCCCCGCCCACTGTCACTTCAGCTTGCTAATCCGTTGGGCTATGTCAGCGACTTTTGTTCGTTTACGGATCTCTTCATTTCTGATTCGATCTCGCAAGGAAACACCAAGCATAGCCCTTTCCATAGCACGAATCGCATCATCATAGCATCGAATGCCCATGTTGCGCCCTACCCAGTATCCGTTGGGCGCTCTACTCTCGAAATTGTTGACAAATATGTCTACTTAGGACAAGTTATCCAGTTGGGTAAATCCAATTTTGAGAAGGAGATCAATCGTCGAATCCAACTCGGCTGGGCAGCGTTCGGGAAACTACAACACGTCTTCTCGTCCAAAATACCTCAGTGCCTCAAGACGAAAGTCTACAACCAGTGTGTGTTACCAGTGATGACATATCGAACTGAAACGTGGCCTCTCACTATGGGCCTCATAAGAAAGCTCAAGGTCGCAGGATAAAATAAAATAATATTATTATGCTCAAAGCTAAGAGCCTAAAGTATTATGGGCCCTCTTTATCTAGTCACCATAGGTACAATGTCTGTAACACAGAGTATTCTAGTACAGGTTCCGATCCCTCACTTTGGCTACAGGCATGCATACTTTAATACTATATTAAGCTAGTATCTAAGTTATGTAAGCTAATGCAATGTTATGTGCCAATGTGATGGTTAATAAATGAATTTGAATGTCTGCTTAGTTTGGGGCTAGATAATCGGTGAGATTGTTATGAATTATAACTAAAGTTTCAGTCGGTGAATCAAAGGGTCTAGCAGTCTAGAATCAGTGAGTATAATCTAACATACGAGAATACTTGTGACCGTAACAAGTTGAATATGAATAGTAGCGAATTCGATCGCCTTATACGGAGTTCTGGTCGGTCTCCCTTGATAACGACCCGCCTTGTTAGAGACATTCGTGGGTCTACTTACTAATAAGCAGTGATCGGAGTAGGTAGATTGATTTGGGGTCAATGACCTCAAACATTAATGTTAATATGGACATGCCTCCGGGATTTCGGAATTTCCTGGTATCAGTTTTTGAAAAAAAAAACACATCCATGTTATGCTAGCACTACCAAAGTATATCAAATCAATCTACCTACTCCGATCACTGATGATGACCAGTGATCGGAATAGGTAGATTGATTTGGGGTTAATGATCGCAAACATTGATGTTAATATGGACATGCCTCTCGGATTTCGGAATTTCTTTGTATCAGTTTTTTTTTTAAAGACATAGGTATCCATATTATGCTAGCACTACCAAAGCACATCAAATCAATCTACCTATTCCGATCACTACTAATAATTGTAGGTACAGTTTGATACATAAATATGTTATCAACTTCAACCAACATTCTTCAAACTCGTCTATATTAACCTGAATTATCCAAATATATATAATTAACCTTCTCCACCCAATGCTGAGTGTATTTCATAGCATGTCATTTTAAACGGTCATAAGCCGTCTTCATCCAATTTTAAATAAACCTATACCTAATATTATTATTTTTTCTTAAAAAAATTTTTTTGGCTTTTCACCGCCTTCCCCTTAACTTTTTAAACTGTCATCTACCCGAATGTTGTCTAGAAGAGATCGCTTCAAGCGATAAGACCGCCGAAATTGTACCATTCTAAACTTATTTTTTCTCTGTTTGTTTATGTGTAGTGTACAATAAATCTATCCATTTTTTTATGTAGGTACAATCAGGCGGCCTTATCGTCAATAGCCAAAATCTCTACCAGACGACCTTTGCGTTAAAGTTAAAAGAAATTAAGTTGTAGTAAAGTGCCTAACATAGTGCAAGAGCCAAAAGTAAATACGGTACAGACAACGGCAGGTCAACCTACGCAAAAAGTAAAAGATCATTAAACCGATTTTCAACTTGCAGTCCGACACGTAGAGATCAATATCATTTGAGAAAATTTGACCTTTTGTAGTAGGTTGACGAGCTGTCCAATAAAACTATCTATCTTTTTATTTACAATCAGGCCGCCTTATCGCCAAAATCTTTACTCGTCTGGTAAATATTATCCTTTGGATAGAGAAAATTCAGTTGTGGTGGAGTAAATACGGTACAAGCAACTTTGGCAAGAATAAAATAAAAGCACATTAATAAGTCATCTTTGATATAGACGTTAAAACCAGTTTCAACCTTAATCAATACAAAGTCCTATAAAACTCTGTAGGTAAAGAAGGTGAGAGAAATAGCGAAGTGTTAATAATCCTCACTTCCAACCTTTCCCTGGAATGTTTTGACTTTGAAATGGGCCGTTCAAGAACTTTTATTTACTTTACGACAGAATTCCATTTGACGGCTTTTATGAAGGATTATTTTTTAAGCTTCAAAGTAATTTTTACTTAATTTCACATTTTTCTCCTAAATCTTGGTTGGTTAAAACAAACAAAACTTAATAAGATGATGCTGTTTTTTCGACGAGTTTCAGAAAAAAAATCATCATCATTTCAGCCATAGGACGGCCACTGCTGAACATAAGCCCCCCCTATAACTTCCAGATGGAAGCGGCCAGCATGCAGCGGCTTATGCAACCTTCACCAGGTCGTCTTTCCACCTTGTGGATGGACGTCTTACGCTGCGCTTGCCGGTACGTGGCCTCCATTCTAGAACCTTTCTGCCCCATCGGCCGTCAGTTATACGTGCTATGTGCCCCGCTCACTGCCACTTCAGCTTGTTAGAAAAACAGTCGTCGAATCTTTTCATTTACATAAACTGAATTCAGGACTGTCCTCTTGAATCAAAGCTAGAGCTAGACGTTATAAGAAATACCTACAGCATTTCCCTTCTGCCTACCCCTATAAATCTTGCTCGTACACAATATGTTGAGGGGTTGACAAATTTCAGCTATTTCATTTGCTACTCATAACTCAGGACAAGTTGTGTCTCCGAGCGTGCATGTCTATGCATATGTTATGTCTGTAGGGCTGTGTAATTCATCCAAAGGAATATAATGTCATAGGCTTAACTATGATGCGGTCTTATGAGACCGCTTGAATGTTTTATACAAGGTTTTATTCGGGGAAAAATAAAAATAAAATACCAGTCTCATGAGACCGCTTGGATGTTACCGGTTTAAATTAAATACTCGTATAACTAAAAAAAGTGATATGTCAAATTGTTTAGTTCATTTTCGATGTTTTATCATTCAGCCACTTCCACTTCTGATCACAAGCTTTCCCTTAATGACTTTCATCTGGGGATTGCCACGAGACCGCTTGGACATCCAAGCCAGTTAACATTAACGGGTTAAATTTCATAAAACTAGAAAAGGTGATACTGGTAAATTTGATATTTCATCATTCAGCCACTTCCACTTCTGATCACAAGCCTCCCTTAATAACTTTCATCTGGGGATTGCCAAAACTCGCCAAGCTTATCAGACGGGTTGGTGAGCGCAGTTTTTATAAGATTTCGCACGCAGACGCTGCCGCCCGTACGTGCAACAGGAATTAGTCGCCTCTTACGACACGCCTCCTTTTGGCGGTCGGAAAGTGTATTCTTTACGGCCGTCCTTACACGGCGGCTTTATCAAGGGTTAGCAAGACATGTTAGAATTTTTCCTCCTAGGGTGATTTTTAGCTGATTTTCTTTAAAAGTTGATTGCCATTAAAATGAAGCCATGTCATGGAATCGTGGGTACATGTATCTAATGATAAGGAGTAATCTTCTTGCCATTCTTAACGGCAAGTTTTTGTAGTGGCACATTGTTTCGTTTTTTCAAGTTTAGATGTTAAATCTATATATCCGGATAGCCGTTATCTGTCGCCACAGTACAAGCATTGCTTGATCTGGGACTAGATAAGATTGGTGTAATTGTTGGAAGAATTAATTTATTTTCTAAATTGGCTCAATCCAGGTATCGAACCCGGGACCCTTAGAAGTTAATCACCAAGCCACTCCTTCAATCAAGTCGTATATAATAATGCTAGTGGTAGCCCTATTAGTTTCTCGCAAACAACTACTCAACCAGCTGAGTAAAGTTCATCCACACCCCCACAGGAATGCTTAAAGATTTTAATTCCACACTTGTTTTAACGTTAGTGTTCTGCGGGAGAAAGGTTTGGAAATAGTAGTGGTATGCAATCATGCATACAAGTTTCCAAAGTACGATTTAAGAATCGATCGAAGAAGAATTTAAATCGGACCTTTAGGCATTTTTATCAAAAATATTTTTTGTTAGTCTGATTGGCTTTTATCAATTATGTGCTATGTCATAATTGCAATGAGATAACCATAGTATTATATAAATGAAACCAATTGCAATATTATCTTATTTGTTTTAAAATCAAGGTCATTGTTAAAAGGTATATCATAAGGTAAAGTGGTGTGTGATACTGTTTTGAGAAAGTTAAAATGTTAAATTTTCTTTAATGTATGATAGGTTATTCTCTGTGTAATCATGACTTGGTGTGCATAAACTAGCTGAAGAGGTGAGAGCCAACGTCTGCAATAGACTAACGACCTGAAGGCCTTTAGCAGGCATCTAGAAGCCAGACTGTGATCATGATCAACTAGCGTACTTTTATCTATTTTATTTATTTCTACTTTCATTTGTTTTAATTTAATAATCAATATGCATCCAGGAGCTGGATGCTGATCATGATTAGCTAGTAATAACTATTAATTTATGCATAAAACAAAATAAAACCACGCTGAATATAACCTTGGAATAGAATAAAAATAAAAATAGAATAAAATTTTAAAACCCCCCGACTAATAAGACGTCAGTAACCAAAGAGAATTCGTTGAAGGCTGCTATTCTTTGCCCTCAATTAAGATTATAAAAATATACATATATACTAAAGACTACAATGATTTACGTACCTAACTTAATTTACAATAGTAAATGGAGGTAACTTATCTTGTTATATCTAGTTTTGAATCGCATTTCTGTTACGAGCGCAAAATCGCCGTATTGGTAAAACACAAGCCTCAATAAGACAATTCGAATACAATTCCAGCTACGCGAGCATTGTCATCGGTTCCCAGCAGAAGCGGAGTTCCCATGGGAAGCGCTTTTCATCCCGCTTTTTCTCGATATTCCACTTCCTTGCCCATTGTTGTTATCGAGCAACAATCGGTGGTATCCCCATCTTAAGGTCACAGCCATTTTACGGTCCACGTAGTGAGAGCTATTGTCTGATTCTTGTAAAGAAAAGTAAGGCAAAGATAATTCGCGAAGTTTTTACTGCGGTTAGTGTAGGCTATGCACTTGCAGCTCGGCAAATGCGGATCGCAAACGATCGGGAAAGTTAAGCTAGTTTGAGCGGGATCAATTTATGGATGGGTGACCACTTTTGCTGCTGCTTATGGCGCTTGGAACAGTGCCGAGATATCGTAAACACAAAAAAAGAACACGGTAGGTATGCTGATGTAATTATTTCCAAATATCCATTTGCGTTTCGTTTACCCGTGGCAGACCGGAAAAACATTGGAAAAAAAACTGTGTCTCGCGAAGGGATTAACAATTAGAGGTATAATTCATTCTTTTTGCTCTCTCCCTCTTACAATGCGAGTCACTTTAAGAATAGTTAATATTTAATTATTTTTTAAAAACCCAAAAAGTATTATAGGGTCCCGTGGTTGCTCGTCACATCACAATATGCGGTATTTGCTACTTGTTCTACTAATTTAACAACTTCATCTTCAGTAATTTTCTTCTTCAATGTCATTTTGTAAGTTTACTTGGTAACTTGTAAAGTAAAGCTATGATAGTTTTTCTTTTCAACCGACTTCAAAAAAGGAGAAGGTTCTCAATTCGACTGTATGTTTTTTTTTTGTATGTATGTTACGCGATTACTCCGCCAATTATGAATCGATTTTAATGATTCTTTTTTTGTTTGGTAGATCATACTTTAGAGGTGGTCCCATATAAATTTTATCGAAATTGATTTAGAACTTTTTGAGAAAATCAACAAATATATACCCAGATAATATTTTGGTTGTGGTTCTTGTTCTTCTTCGACAAATATGAGCCGATTTTGATGATTTTTATTTTATTGAATAGCTTATACTTCAAAGATAATATGATAAAAGTTTGCATAGTAAAAATCACCCCTAGGGGTAGGAAAATAGGGGATGAAATCGGTGTTCAGCAGTTAGATTAGGATTTATCACTAAAAATAAATGAAATAAGTAAATTTTATTAAAAAAAAACTTCAAAACACTAAAATGCTAAAAATAATCCTAACACTTAAGTACCTAATCAGTTACTTTTGGAGTCGGTGCAAACAAAAACATTGAATCTCTCATCGACACTTTAAAGCTTCAAATGCCCAACGAAAACGGATCCCTAAATCGAATAATGTTTTTTAAACGAAAGTAATATTTTTAAATAACCTTTCCAACAACACCCAACACCATTGTATGGACAAAAAAATATTACCATTCTGTTGGCGTGGTACTAAACGCCACTGAGCTAAGCCGTGGACGGAGAGACAGACAGACGGACATAGCGAAACTATATGGGTTCCGTGTTGACTACGGATTATATTTACCAAGTAAAAGTCTGCTAAATTGTCGGTCAAATGTTATGAGATCAGCAAGTGCAAGCACGGCACGGCACGGCAAGCGCTATTCAAAGCTCGTTTTGCTGTAAAATTTTACAATCACAAACAGTGAGCCATTCAGGAATGCACACCATTACAGAGCCATCATATTAATTTCTCTGCGTATCAATGCACACGCATGCGCCGTGTCACTTTGCAACCTACGCGGAATTACTACAACATGAAGACAATGGGCGTATTTAAAGTATTGCATAGTAAGTTATTTTAATGAAACTTTCTTATTGCCTTGAAATTTTAAATACATTGAAAGATAATTCAAGAAGGTACCGTAGCTGAGAATTGGACTCAGAGGACTCCCTATAAGCTCTTATACAGTGTGTAATGAAAAGGTGAAATAAAACTTTAAGGGGTTATTCTACGGCTAAATTACATCAACTTTTTCTATGGGACCAACATCAAAATCTCAAAAAAAAATTGACGTTTCCATACAAACTGATGCCAGCTGGTCGCGTTTTAGTATGGGAAAGTGCTTTTTTTGCGATTTCGATGTTGGTCCCATAGAAAAAGTTGATGTAATTTAGCCGTAGAATAACCCCTTAAAGTTTTATTTCACCTTTTCGTTACACCCTGTATACATTTATCATCAACTTTATTTTTTTCTGTTTAGTTGGACGTTAAGACTAAAATGAAATAGAAATAGAAACGTTTATTCGACACTCAGAGAAATATACATAAGACAATTAAATACCAAAACAAATCTGATGTCGAATCATCATCTCGACGCTGATTTTTGGCGGGAACCGAAAATTAGCGTCGTGATAAGTCCGTAATATCCGTAATACTAAAAACAACACTGCTTAGGTACAGTCAAGTTGCTTAGGCACCCGCCTTACGCTGCCAAATTTAGGTACCGACAAAGTGGAGCGACGAATTATACGCTAGGCAACTTGCAGAGGATGGAAAAAAAATTGCCGAGGATCAAGCTCAGTGGCTTGTATTGAGAGAGGTCTATATCCAGCAGTGGGCTGACGTAGGCTAATTTTGATTATCTAAATTTTCCAAAAGAACCGCATTGCAAAACATTATTTAAAATAGTCTTTATGCTAAAGTGTAATAATGAAGTCAAGTTATCGTGAAAGCAGGGGCGTGCATCTCATATAGGCTATTATGCAGAGCCTACCTTCATAAAAACCGACAGAACAGCAGCTAACCATAATTATTAATTACGTATTCAACAATAAACAATAAATATTCTGTAACCATTTTGTCGCCTACCTATACTTATTCCTTACTAAAGCGCGCAACTTAGATCGTTCCTGTGCAATTTAACTAATGTCAGGCTGCCGCGAGATCGCCTACTGTTTCACGCAAACTTACTGAATTTTCTGTGAGTGAAAAGCCTACCCCCATCTGAAACCAATGCGCGCCCCTGCGTGAAAGTTAAAAGAGTCAGTATTTTTGGAAGTAGAAGAATAAGTTTTTGATCAGCTGCTTTTATCACTGACTGTACTGCAAGGGATGCGTTTGCCAAGATTTATCTTTTTGGATTCAGCTATTATGATTTTCTAAACGCATTTCCAATTCGACGCACTGTGTATTGTTGTGGCTTATGACAATCTTGTGTCGCCATAGACACGACACGATACGCGACCCTCTGTGCATCGATCCACTGTGCAATACAGATAATCATTATTTATTGAGATCCAATTTTGGGGTGAACAAAGAGTTCCGCGGTTTTTGCTTTAACTTTCTCTTGGGCTGGTTCATTAAATATTAAGCCACGAAGTGAGAAAAAAGTAAGTTATAGTTTTACGGCTCTTTTTGTTAAATGTAATATAAATTTCATTTATAACTTTTCCTACGTTTTTGTCTCATTACTGAAAAAAAGAACAATGCTCGCTGTAGAATAAAAAACTTTTAATGGTCTTTTTAATAGCGTCGAATTAGCTACATTAATTTCAGAAAATCGTATCATAATAGATTTTAAATATTTAGAATAGACGTCAGTTAATTCTAATCCATCATCATCATCAGGGCATGGTAGGGTAAATCTATATTTATGTGTATAAGTGCCCAGAAGAGGGCCTATATACTGAATGAATGACTACTATTATGACTACTACTACTATATCTTTAGCCTTCTTCGACCAACTTGGTTTGAGCTTTCTTTGTCCCCTTGCCCTCCTTGGTTCTTTTTTGGACTGTCAGCATATAATTCTTGCCTGCCACCTTTTCAGTGTCATTCTTCCATCGCATCTAGGTCTGCCAACTGGTCTTTAATGTTCTCATGATCTCCGGATAGAGAATTCTGTCGAATTGACAGAACTTCGCACTATGTTAAACACTTATGGTACACTTAAGTAAGACACAATAAATGGATATGAATGTAAAACATTTTTTAATTTTTTGTATAAAAAAATAGTTTGCCTATATTTGCTACACTATATCCTAATACTTTGCGTTGTTTTCTCAACCACCGGTCTTCCGATCTTGTAGTGCTCCTACTTACGTTCCATCGCCCTTCGATATACGTGGTAGATGTAATAGAATAAATAAATAAATGTAAATATTGGACAACATCACATACATTGCTTTGATTCTGTGGTAAGTAGCCAAAGCAAAAACAACAAATATAAAAAATAAAGTCCTAAAACATATTTGACGACCACCGTAGCCGAGAAGCAAGCATACCGGATTTGTGTCCTATCTCTGAGGTCCTAGGTTCGATTCCCGGTCGGTCGAATGTAGAAAAATAACTTTTCTATATTGTCTCGGGTCTGGGTGTAGTGGTACCGTCGTTGTTTCTGATTTCTGTAACACAAGTGCTTAAGCTACTTATCATAGGTTTAGAGCAATGTATATGATGTCGTCCAATAAACGTATTCAAGTGTTTGCGATAACCCGTCTGTTTACATTTCGCTTTGCACTCAAACAAACAAACAAAGAAGTGTTTAAACGATGTTTATGCGATTGTTTGGTGCTATACCAAGCGCGGATTGTATAGCAAAGGTTATCTGACACCGTCCGGGGATTCTTTAGCGGTGATTGTTTCCTAACACGTATCGAGTTGATGCTTCGAAGAAAGCGTAACTTCAACACACTACGTTATACAATCGCTGTCGTATGTCAGCTATTACTACATCGACTCCATTTGTAGAATAATTTTGTCCAAAATGAACTACCTACTTCAACAGGATGACTGGAACTGTACCTGTCATCCTCCGCGTCGTACTGAGACAACATGTATGTTTAGCGACATTTTGCAGTTTTTGACTTATGATTTTTTTTATTTCATGTTTTTGGGACTTGTCGTAGCTTGCAGGTTAAAATAATGGGGAATATGCATATATTTTTATTTGGTGATAGATTAAATATTACATTATTATTATTAATAAAACTTTAAAAAATTTGAAAAAATAGTGATAAATACCTGACTTACAATCCATAAAAGTCGCGTGCTAGACAAGGAGATCCGATATTTACCGTGACGTCACAGTACATGTCCGCAATACATTTTTCATAGTAAAAGTTATTTTAGAAAGAGACAGGTACACCTATCTTATTTTTTAATTACTGTATTACGGTTATTTTTTACCTAAAATCAATTTTGTTACCACCATTTAGCACCATAATTTTCATATAATTTCTTATATAGTAAAAACAAATATTATTTTCGTGCATATTCCCCATTGAATTTGCTGAACATACATAGGGATGATGCAGACATAACAACCAAAATATCAACGACCACGTGACAGTAAAACGCCTCCAACACTTATAAGGTATTTAACTATCCAGACTTCTTGGATGAATGTTTAAAGGCAAATCTTTGTAGAATAACAATCAGTGATCACGATATCTCTAAGAATGGAGGAAGCCATCTTCCTCCCTAGCCCGGGTTGATCAGTATGCACATAGCGCCGCGCGTATCCGATGCGCTCCGACTGCGACACGTCGTAGCACCTTTGTCAAAGAATAACATCGTAGAAGTATCAAATCTAGACATAGACATATATTGACACTGCTTGAGAACGTTATTACTTTTCTTGTTACTTTCTTTCTTTGTACTTTTTTAAAGTGTTTGTTGTTGTTTTGTTTTTATTTATTCTTTAAGTTTTTTGTGTGTCTTTGTCCTTTAAAATAAATACATTTTATTTCTTTTAAATTAGGCTAGCATTTTTGTGCACTAATTACACTTTAGATGCTATACCTATCCACTTGCACAACTTTCTTTAATCTGCTGGGAAAAATTTAAATCAGTTAGCTTTTAAGTAAGGTTCTACTCATGATAATCAACCCTTTTACTATATTACCTATTTGAGTTGTGACAGCGAAATTTTGTAAATCTAATATCATTACTAACATTGAAAGAATCCATTCGGTTAATATCATTTTAGTGCCAGCCAGGAAGAAGTTGCCAAGAAGCCAGCAGAAGTTGTATAAATAAACTAGCTGTTGCCCGCGACTTCGTCTGCGTGGTCTTTAGGGGTATGAAAAATTGATGTTGGCCGATTCTCAGACCTACTCAATATGCTCACAAAATTTCATGAGAATCGGTCAAGCCGTTTCGGAGGACTACGGGAACGAACATTGTGACACGAGAATTTTATATATAAGATATTGGACATCACATTCATTGCTCTTATCCTAAGGTAAGTAGCTAAAGCACTTTTGTTATAGAAATTAGACAACGACGATACCACAACACCCAAACCTGAGAAAATCCTGACCGAGAACCGAACCCGGGACCTCAGAGATGGCGATGCCAAGCCTGGCGTACTCTTCTCTTGGCTAAAGAGGTCGTCAAATGAACGCATAAACAATAAACATGTTTAGACAGAATTAAGAGACTGGACGCGTTTATAATGTTGTATTTAACGACTTTAATACCTACAATGCAGTAGAATCAAACTAAAATGCACGATACTGGCCACCACAGTTGTGCGGGTGCAAGCAGACGCCAGTGCAACGCACTGAGGCATGAGCGCACATAAATTAACGACATTCTCATGTGAAAATTATGATCAGATGAAATAAATAACAATAAGGTTTTTGTACTTTCACAGAAACCTTAAATAAAAGACAATTTGATTTCAATTCAGCAGTTTAGGGGTATCGCTAGGTTGTATTTTATTGTTACTATAATAGAACTTGTTAAATTAAATACACATTAAATTAATCTATAACAGAACCAGATCCATAAATCTTCATTAAAGTACTACTATTAATGAATTCCACTACAGAAATCATTCTCACATATAATTTTTCATCCTAGTTCAGAATGCGCCAAATAGTAAAAAAACTTGAGAAATTTCTTTATTATTTTAAAGCCATCAGGCGAATATGCCAGAAATAGCATCAGCGATACTAATTACCAGTGATATCCAATAAAAAGTCCTAGGCGTGTTTCGCTGAGAACATAACAAGGCTTCAAAGATGGGCTGTGCACTTACAAATTATGCTGCTTGCATTGTAGAGAAATACAGTCCGCGTCGTTATTGATTGCCACCATTTTGTTCATTAACAAAAAGATCAAACGTAATTGCAAGCTAACATAGCAATCACAGCTGGTTTTATTTAGACAGTGATTATTAAGATATCGCAACCACAAAAAACGTACGGTTATATGGGAAAAAATGTAAAATGATTTAGTTTTGTCCACAGTTATTTATTTTTATCAACCAAAATTCACTAAACTAATAAGCTTTTTAGTATGATTAGGCAATGATATGCAGCTACTGCAGTAAAAAAATATAGTTATATTATGAATACTGCATATAATTACCTATTTATCAAATTATAATTTAAAATTGTAGTTTTAAATAAGTATTTTATCAGAAATATTCAAATTGCCGTCCAAAAACTACTTTTGTATATTACTTACGTGCTTGCACGTAATTTAAATAATATTTAGTGGACAATTTGTTTTCGCATCATTTTTATCTCAGACGTTTTCTCGCTTAAACTGCAATTTATCAGCCCCACTGTACTTATAACTACATATTCATATTGACTCGACCGCCGGCACTGATGGGACTTTAATCGAATCTTTAAGAAAGCAAGCCGTATAACTTGCATTTAATATAGTTAAGTCTGAGCTATTTGTCCGCATTTATGATATTTTGATTCATTTTACGCGGAGAAAAAGGTTTATAACAAATTTCTATTTTTATTACTAAACAAAGCAATCTAATAATAATTAATCGACTTTTTGTAGAATGTCACATCCCTACGTAATATCCCCACTCAATTTATCACAGCCTAATTTTTAAACTCTTAAAGCTTTTAGTCTAATTTAATTTTTATCCAGCAATTTATTCGTCATAATTAAAAATGGGACAGAAGAATTTTAAGTAGGGCCATAAAACACAAACCCGTCTCTAGATTACGTAGCACAAAACAAAACCTAGGTCCCACAGTGCAGGACCTAGGCAAAGAACAAACAAACCAGCCAGACCAGACTACTCATATCTCAGACTCAGACGCTAAAGTTAATTCCACGTAAACTCGTTTAGAAAGGCAAACATTCAGATAAAGCACCAGAAAACTTTATCGTCAAGCGAAAACGTGAAATATACATAAAGGGTATTTTGAAAAAGGTTTTACCCTTCTTCCGCCAAACCCCTTTTCGCACATCATACTGAGAGTTTTTTCCACTAGATGGATTTAGGCATACGTATATTTGTTTACCGTGCAGTTTAAAGGGAAATGGCGTGCATCTCATCAGGCGTAAATAGCTCAAGATGTGATAGGATTTTTTTAAATAAAATAGACGCTGCCATATTGTTCTACTTTGGTATTGTTGATATTCTTATCTTTGGAGTTTTTATTACATGAATCGGTCGTTATAGTGTGTTGTGGTGGAATTGACAAACCTGCTTTTATCACGTCGACGAAGGTAGATAACGGCAGAAACAATTATGACTTTTTATCGCGCTATGATGTCAAATCGACCCAACGGTCGCCTATTAAAAAAAACAAGTTTCTAATTCTTAATCTAATTCTTATTCTAATTCATGTTTCTGTTCTTAAGTCAAGTAAAAGTTTAAAAAATATATTTATTAAAATGACAAACCTGAAAACTGCAAAAAAAAACATACATAGGGTGATTCAGGTACCACTAGGGGTAGCTTCTTTATCTCTGAATTTCCGCTGGGTGATATTTTTTCCAAATTCAAATTTATTTATTTGCGTCAAACATGGTAAAAATTAGCTTCCAAATGTTATAAATATTAGTGACAAAAATATTTGTTAAGTAATAATTATTAAAAATCCAATAATATTATATTATTGAAATTGTTAAGAAATCAGAAATATCCAAAATTAATAATTTATAGTTAAATTAAGTAATTTTATTTTATTTTACAAATGCTACTTTTTCCAGCCTAAAAATACCTTTTTAGGTTAATTGAAAAAATTGAGCCACCGGAACAAAATAATGATTCTTAAACAGAAAGGCGATTTGCATTTTCACCTCATTGGGTATATTATGGTTGTTAATCTTTATGCACATAGCCAGGCAACTCCTACTATATTTAGCTGACTTTAGAGCGTCCTCGAATATAAGTATGTGGTTTAATTTTTCCCATTATTTTTATTATTTCTGTGTTTTCATTTTATTTATATCTTTTGAACTAAGGTGAAGACATATCTCACGTTCCATTTTAGCTAGGGTTCTATATAAAAATAATGTTCTGTCTGTTCCTTGAAGTCTGTGGTCTAGGTCTGCAAAGGACCTAGCGTAATGCTAATGTGGGCATAATCGTTTAGCCGCGGGACGCCGCGGATAAATTGTACGTCGTGGTCCGATGCGAAAAAACTGGCAAAACGACTGCTCTATGAGCTATGAGGGTTCTTTATTTTAATTAATACACAGCGTCAGATGTAATGGAACAATAAAGAATTGAATTAGTGGCAGAGTGGTGTACGATTAAAAAAAGTAATAAGAATAAAATTACCTTTTAAATTTTTTTTCCGGCAACTACAACTAAATCATTTCGTAATTAATAATAATAGTCATAGTCAGGCCTTAGCCACTATAATTATAATAATCAACAACTTTGTTTAGACTTAATAAAATTGGAATTTATGGAGTTTTATTAGGTTTTATTGAATAAACATGTAGACAGCGTGTCAGGCATAGATTTCATCTATCATTATATATTATCATAGTTTGACACAAGGCAATACGTATATATTAAATTCGTCAATTCAATCATCAATTTGAAGTTTCCACCAATCTCTTACGGGACACTAAATATTAAAGATGGCGTCTGGATCAAGTGCGAACGACGCGCATGATTGATGCCGAAGGGTTCGCCAGGACAGTGAAGGATGAGCTCAATGGGAGCGCTATGCTGGACTAGATTACGTCACGTGGAAGTATTGATAGAGTTTTCGCTATTATTAATGTATCACGGTTTATTCAATAAATTATATTCTGTAAATTAATAGGCTGAAATTTTGTTTAAATAAATTAGTGACAATATTTAAACATCATCATTATCGTAAGCTTTCATCGACCAACTTGGTGTATGCTTTAAACTCTTCAACTGCTTCTGTTTCGTTTTATCTAAGGCTTGCCGCCATCTTTTCGATATCGTCCTTTCCTCACATCTGTTAATTTCCGAAGACTTTTGATGCACATCAAATTAATTTAATGACCATACCTAATACACACATGCAGGGTAGTCAAAAGTTGTGTATTTGAACATTATAAGTCATATAATAATCAATTTTTTTATGCTGTTGTTATAGGTAGGTAGTCCCAATAATAGCGGCTGCTGATTACTTTCAAGAAAATATATGGTTTCATATTCTATATAAACACATTATATACGGCAGGTCACACCGATATCTCGCAGGTTATCCTTAAGGGCACTGACCTGGTAACAAACCAAAAAAGCTTAGTTCGAGACAACATCATTTCTTCGATCGATCATCACAAACCCTCAATTTGTGGAGCGACGACGCCGGCAATTTTGTAACGATACCGAGCGATGCGCCCGCGCCGATCTGATAACCTTCGATAAATCGCGATGAACTACGTCACACTACAAAGAAATGTAGTAGGCTTGCTGCTTAAAGCCGTACCCCACCAAAACTCGTTTTTTCCAACTCTTTAGCAGCTATCTACTCCTTTAAATGTATATAAAAATAATTAAAAGACATAATAAGAATCTTTGAAGTTTTATCTTTAGAATCATAGTTTAAAATTTGTATTAACTCTATTGTATATATACGAAAACAAACTTGTAAAAATATATTTTATGCATCTTCTCTGTAAGTTATCCTTATCTTAATGATTAGCTTTGACTAATCGATAGAAAATTTGAAATACTCAAAATTGGCCGAATATTGTTTTTAAATTGGTCCTTAAACTTTTTTTCTGGCGTGCCGTACGATATAGTAAGGAAATTATTATCGGGGAACCGCCTTGTTCAAGCCAAGCCCGGCTTTTATACCTAAGAACTAATAACGTCACCTTACACTGTGTTTAGTTTATATTTTCTAGTACAGAAGGGTTTCGGAAGGAGGGCCGGGAAGGAGGGCCGGGAGGGAGGGAGGGAGGAAGGAGTCTAACTATTAACGCAAAAAGCAGTATGACTTTAACCTTGTTTAGTATTTTATGTATAGTTTTGACGTAGACAACTAAGACAACACTGGAAGGGTATTGTTTAGATTTCATGGCTAGACCCCCAACGACTCTTCCACAAACCACTGAAGATCCTAACCGGTTTTTGTAAATTTAAACCATAGACATGACTTGGAATAGTCGTTTGCAAATATAGGCGACAAAATGGTTCGCGAATTACTGTTCACAAACTTATAAACGTTCCTTTCAAATGTTTTACTTCTTAGTAAGTACCTACATTTTCAACAGAAATAAGTCCTATTTGTGTTTTTTGTCTTCTTTTCTTTTATCTATGCCTAAAACGACCATTGTTTATATTTCCCAGTACTTTCATCTAGCTGTCTAATCACATTTCATGGGATATTCTCCCTAAATAAAGGGCTAATAAAATTTGTTTCGCTTTCTCAGTGTTCTAATTGGCTCGGGTCGAAATGAAATACGTTTTGACAATTAGGATTAATTAACCATTTAGATCCTGTTGCCGTTTTGGTAGCAAAATTTATACAATTTTAAATTAACCAACACGTCAACTACCATGAGCCCCACTCCGATGGGTAATACGTTTTTTTAAATGACTGCGACTTTATAAGTTGTACTATTTTTTATTATTATGTAATACCAAAACACAACATCTGGTTTAAAAAAAACTACTATTTGAGAAAAAAAAACTGTACAATTGATTTCCGCGATTGTCACGGAGTCTTCGTCTTTGTGTCTACTAATATTTTTAAAGAGAATCTTACGTTACATATCCTAAATATTGAATAAATAAATAAAATGTTACTCTGTTTTGTTAAATTTAATTTCTTAGTTCGACAGTGCACTTGAACTTTTACCATTCTTCATTATATTTGTAAATGTTCTCGTTTTATGTTATTATATTTTTTCTTTCGGAATAAATGATCTTTAAACCCATAAAGACATTTTTTTTAATCAAATATCGTAATTTTGTGGTTTAATTCAAAAATCGGAATATAAAATGCAAAAAAAAATTGATTACCGAGCAGCTGTAACCATTTTTAAGGCGAAGTAAATAATCGAAGGGTTTACTTAAAAGACATAAAATGAACTTCATGTGAATGTATCCACATTTTTCGCGATATTTGGATAAAGAAGTTCAATACCTCAAACTTCACCCCTTTAGCAAACAAATGTCACCTTATACATGGGGCAACACTAAAAGTTTTGCACTTTTAGCTAATCGGAACTATTTGAATTTCGAATGTTATGTTTTTTTAAACGTTGCAACCTTCTTAGTAATAAAAAAAAACAATTTGCGGGAATAAGCTAAGCTAGGTCCCATCTGTACAATAGGCTATTTGCCTTGTACCAAAATTGACTTATCTAATAGTTTGCACCATATGGAACCGAAACATATCAATAGTTATTAAAGGTAGATCATATTGGGCCCCTTTTAATTGTAACAACTGACTTTTATACCTATGATGACGAATAATATTTCATTTCATTTCATTTCATTTCATAAAAATTATAAATGAATACTGTAAAAAAATCAATTTCAAATGTTATATTTTTGTCGGTATTTTACATTGTCAAAAACGCCGGTAACAATGACAGGCACGTCACCATTGAGTAACTTTGTACTAGAACTGACATCAAAAAAAGCGAGATTTTGCGCTACGCTCGCCAAAGTATGAGTAGTGTGACCGTCGACAAAGGTTTTTAACATGCCTGTTCTAGTATTTTATAACTCAATGGATATTTAAAGGTTCGTGACGTCACGAACAAGTACATCAAAGCCGACGGCGTTTTCACTGGCTTTTAAAAACGTAAAGAATAAAATGCATTTTTTATTATTCTCAAGGTTTTAAAAAATGAAATAAAATTGTTGACGCTTTATTTGAATATTACCAACAATAATAACTCTATTTCAGAAAACAGTCAAATAGCCTATTCCACTTGAAGATCAAAAGATTGTTAATGCCGAGTGGTATTCTACCATTTGTTTACCCAGGGTGTTAGAAAAATTTCGCGAAAGACGACTCAAAAGCCGCGTTCTCCTACATCATGACAACGCTTCTTCACACACGGCCAACAAAACAAAGTCATTTTTAGCTTCAGAAAAAGTACAACTCGTCACCCATCCTACGCATAACCACGACCTAGCACCCTGTGATTTCTGTATTTTCCCCAAAATCAAAGATTTGATGAGAGGTCCTACTTTTACCAACTCCGAAGAGGCAGTGATAGCGTTCAATCAGCACGTAGAAAACATGCCTTCAGATCTGTGGTCCTCCTGTTTTAAAAAATGGTTCGATCGCATGAAAAAATGTTTAAAATGTAAAGGAGAGTATTTTGAAAAGCAATAAACATAATATTTTGGTTATAACATGTTGTTTTATTAAGTTACGCAAAACTTATAGTGTGACCTACGTACGCCTACATAAATCATCTTTAACCACTTAGTGAATTTCAAGTCTCTATTTATTTAATTCCTGGGGTTTCTAAAAAATGGGCGGCAAGTCTGGAGTCCATTTATTACGTCGGGATCGCCATCGCTCAAGATTAAAACGATATTCGAACCAGGATTTGGTGCGAACGGTGAATTAACATCAGTGTTTCTCGCTAAATTTGTTTTTTAACAAAGTGGAAAGCTTTTAAGAATAATAGTTGCTACGAAAACGAATTGCTGGGTGTTTTTAAGATGATTGAATACTTTAAAAGATTGAGGTCAAGACACTCAGAGTTGAAGATACTTTAAAGGACTGCCCGAATACTGAAATAATTCTCAAAGTTAAATTCTCTGTTAACTGCAGAATGAGCATATTAGGCAATCGTCATCATCATCATTTTAGCCATAGGACGTCCACTGCTGAACATAGGCCTCCCTAGTGACTTCAGATTGGCCGGTTCGAAGCGGCCCGCATCCAGCGGATTCCTGCAACCTTTACCAGGTCGTCTGTCCACCTTGTAGGTGGACGACCTACGCTGCGCTTGTCGTTACGTGGCCTCCATTCCAGAACCTTTCTGCCTGCTTAATTCTTGGAGGACAGATGTCCTGGCAAAGGTTGCAGGAAGACGCTGGATGCAGGCCGCTTCGAACCGGCGAATCTGGAAGTCATTGGTGAAGGCCTATGTTCAGTAGTGGACGTCCTATGGCTGAGTTTTTTTTTCTGGATGCTCAGAACTGACAACGATCAGGAAAGAACTCGAATAGAAGTAAAAGAGGCAAAGTAGGCAGGCCTCAGAGCCCGTAGGACTGACGACCTGGTCAAGGTGATGAAAAGCCACTAGATGCAAACGGCTCAGAGCCGCTCGCTGTGGCTTTCTATCTATAGGGAAGGCTCGAAACTAACTCTAAAAAAAAATTCGTCTTACATTTTCTCGTTGATGTTATTAAATAAATTGGCAAGAAAATTATTAAATGCAAATTATGGATAGAGATTACCTAGCTACAAGTTTCATTAAATTATCTATTAATTTGCGCGGACCGTTACAACGGATAATTTAATAGATGGTACGATACAAAGCCGCCTACAGATTTGCAGGAAACATTTATTATCAAAGCTAACCCATAGATAAGACGATATGCCATGAACTCTAAATAAAAAAATGCATTAAGAATACTTTTTACTAGTTAATATTGTTAATACATTTGATAGTGTTTGTCCTTCTGGCCTTCTATTCTCCCGGTTCGCGCCCCGGACTTCAAAGGTTGCGGGTTCGAACTCTAGAAGGGGCAAGTGTTTGTATGATGAGCACGAGCATTAATAGGTATACAATGGATGTCATATTGTAATATAATTTAATTATGTTTCCAAAGAGCACGATCACCCGCTTTTACAAAACAGAATTAATGTGATTGTTGGAAGAGTTTTATTTTATTTTACAATAATTTATTCTGTTACACAGCAATGCAATGGAGCAACAGATTGATCGGATTGTCAGCATATATTATAGACAAAGACATAGTTTATGGACTAAAAAGTGATATAGGCTTTTTTTAATCAAAAATATGCAAAAATTCCGAGACACAATATAAATAAATGCGCTAGACGACACACTGATTGTCAAGAAAGGACTTAACATTCTTGTGTTACGAGATACCACACATTAAATTTTACCAATGGCGTCTCTCAATACATCTAAGCAAGTTGGTTGGTGGCAAGAACTAGCCCAAAGGGAATCCCGTAACCCCTTTTCCCCGATAACGCTGTAGTGGCGCTGAGCTGGTCATGTGGCTAGGTTGACAGACAGAGACAGAAAAAAATTACAAATGGTTGGCGAAACAGCAAATGATAGAGACGCATGGAAATCTCTAGAAGAGGCCTTCATCTTCAAATAACGATTCTTACTAGCGCATGTTGTAAATTTATATTTTTAGGACTAAATCGTAGTTATGTAATCTAGAAACAAGTATTTTTTGTAACTTATTTTTATGAATTATAAGGGTATTTTTTAACGTTTTGTCACACAAAACGAATTCAACGCATTGAGGCAAAGCGTGCAATTGCTAGATCTTCATAACTAAACGTATACCACAATTGGTCAAACGAAGAAACGTCGATAAACAATCCGAATATGGGGAGAGCAAGGACGTTCTTAAACGTCCAAATCTATTCCGGTTAGTTCTAACTCCGGAGTTTTTATCAGATCCCAGTAGATCATTCGACACGGTTCCCCGAAACGGTTATTGTTTTAGATCGTGATCGTGTGCGTGATTACTAAGCTCCTCCGATTACCCACCCTGTTAGTGTAATCATAGTCATTTAGTCTGGTTTGGGTATTTTGCTTCTACAGTATCTACTGCAAGCATTTGCCTTCACTTGTATCGATTTTAAATATTGTCCAGAATCACTGCTAGCCCACAATAATTGTCCCAAAACAGTAGTAGGGTAAAAAAAATGTTGACGTGTTAATGAGCTTAATTTAGGCTTAGAGCTTTTTTGGTTTTATTAGTTCTTAATGGCAGAAGCGGGATAAAATAATTGGGACATGTAAAAGACATGCAGAAATAAATTAAAGCAATTTATTTCTGCTTGATGAATGAATTTTTTTTAGATTAGAATTTTTTTTCTTATTTTCTATAGAATTTTAAATCAGTGTTGCTAATTTAGCAGACCGGAAAAGAAGTAAAAAATTTATTACTTTACGAAATGGTAAAGTTAACTGTTTAAATACTATTGAAAAGGTTTAATTAACGTATTTTATAAACAAAATTGATGGTATAAATATTAATAATCATCATTTACCTGATGACGTCATCATTGCAGCCATAGGACGTCCACTGCTGAACATAGGCCTTCCCCATTGACTTTCATCATTTGAAGGGGATTGCCAATACTCGCCACGCTTAGCAGGCGGGTCGGCGAGCGCAGATTTTTATAATATTTCGCACGTAGATGCTGTTTTCTATTGAATCATTCTTAGCTTATAGTTAGCAATCACAATAGACTCACAGCCTTTCAGATTGCACTTGTCAGGCTTTTAACAACCACTTAACAATGACCACTTAACGAACATGCACATTTGTAATGGGATCTCGAAACCCCACAAGTCTGGAAGTGAGCCGCCGTGAGAAGGCGGCAATTAGCCGACCTCAAGACCTAATTTACCTAATGTTCTGCCGTGAGGAAGGGTCGTGGGTTAGAATCCTGTTCCCTGGGAAATCATAACGGTCGTTGTGCAACATCATAATGACTTCGCGTATTGTTTCAAAAATTTGATTCCACTTTTATACAATGGAATGGAATGGAAAGGGCTATGTTTTGTGTGTTTGCACGGTGTATGTGTTTCTTTGCGAGATCAAATCAGAAATGAGGAGATCCGTAAACAAACAAAAGTTGCTGACATAGCACGACGGATTAGCAAGCTGAAGTGGCAGTGGGCGGCATGTTGATTTTTATTTCGAAATCATGACTTTTACTTATTTTTTTACTTTAAGGTGAACATTTAATATTTTAAAAAAACTCATATAAATAGTAACAGCTGATCGATCTTTAAGTTTGGGGAAGTAAAATGTTGTTATTAGATTTTGTTGTAGTAAAAGTTTTGATTATAGAGCAAAGAGGTATTGCGATACCAAAGAATATATTGTTTAACCGAACTGACTAGTAGGTAAGTATTAAATATTTCCTTTCATTTTAGTCTCATTAAGAATTACAATGCCTATGTATTCGGTACTCCTTTTGAATGAGTCGTTATTTATATGTATAAATATTCATACTATAACAAGTAAAGAAAGCTCTATATATTCCATCAAAGTATAGAATAGAATAGAATAGAATAAAAAATATAACGCAAAATGAACCTATTCAGATAAAAGAAAACAACGTTATATATCTTATCAAAATTAGTTTGTCCTGAATTTGGCGTGTATCCAAATCAACCAACAACCATTCACTCAGATTGGTATATCGAACCGACTTACATGAGAGCATCTTTAGAGACAGCGAGATATTTTGACACAAACCAAAAGAGGGATATCTCAAATGAGAGGGATGGAGGATGCACCTCACTGCGCATGTCCACTGCAACCCCAAGGCAGTCTGTTCGTTAACCTCTCATTCGTATACAGCAGGCCCCAAAACTTTTTCACAACTTTAAACCTTGTGTCGTGGAGATAAACGCAGAAATGGTTACGTTTTTCTACTTGATTATATATGTATATGTTGGGAAGTGAATTTGTCTCTGGAGTGGCAAGGTCGTCGCAGTGTATGACGCCTGTTACAGCATTGCGTCGAGAGGTCGGGATGAATGATTCTTCTTGAGAGACCTCTGATTAAAATTGGGACTGTTCTTATTTTGAAGGATCTAGTCTCTAAAATAATTCAAAGAGCAGAAGTTGGCGAGTTGACAAGTAAAAACCTAGCTGCGGACTTCAGAATAAACCTACAGAGTAATGAAAACAATAACAGGATAAATATTAGTCATGTATTAAGCCAGATTAACAGCAGATATTAAAGAGTGGTTGAGTATCAAATATCAAAACCTTCACATTTACAATATTGTAATATATTATAACCAAAGAGGAACTGATACTATTTACGGTAAAACATAATGCGACAGACATAAGCGTTATACTCACGAAGCAATTTTAGTTTTCTGGGGCGGCAATCAGCAACTCGCAACCAGTTCTTTTTTCATTATATAATTTAAAAAAACTGCGCCGACCTAGCAACACTACTCTAGCAGTTCTGCATTATTTGCAATGATGTATTCTTGCAAATAAATTATTGAATTTGAATTTAGTTTCGAGTTTCAGTTAAGAGGAAGGCAATCGCATTCGCAACTGTTTCCGATTTATTTATAAAAAAAACGATATATTCTCCGAAAAGCAACTGACAAATTGTTAATAGTAATGCATGACGAGTTGCTGGTTTCCGCAACCGGCAACGTGGGTCTTTGGCAACCGCACCCACCATATAATCAACTCACAGATTTCTAAAGTTGATTTAAAATTGCAGCAACCGTATTATTGCTAGCTTTAGTCAGGATATTAGGCAACTGCTTAAAAAGTCGACTGTTGCGTCAATTAAAGTAGCTCCGTGTGCACAGCGCCTAAGACAACATCATGACAAAAAATATCTCTAAAATATCCAAAAATTTTAAGTAAATGTGATATTGAAGAGCTTCTAATATCTTTGTACAGTTATCTTCCAAGAAAGAATAGAAAAAAAGATAGGTATGGACGTAAAAAAGCGGATTAATTGCTACAACGTTTCTAGGTATGCCTAAAAAAGATACAAAAAGAAACGTAGGAAGAACCCAGCCACCCAGAATTTTATTTATTTATATAATAAAAGCAACCAACAAATCTCACAACGATACCTAATACCTATTCAGAGTGTAACGAAAAGGTGAAATAAAACTTTAAGGGGTTATTCTACGGCTAAAGTACATCAACTTTTTCTATGGGACCAACATCGAATTCGCAAAAAAAAACCACTTTCCCATACTAAAACGCGACCAGCTGGCATCAGTTTGGAAACATTTTTTTTTTTTGAGATTTCGATGTTGGTCCCAAAAAAAAAGTTGATGTAATTTAGCCGTAGAATAACCCCTTAAAGTTTTATTTCACCTTTTCGTTACACTCTGTATAATATATTTAACAGGTAATAATTTGAAGAGATCGATCTATTAGCGATAAGACCGCCTAAATTGTACGTCTTTCTGTAAAAATCATGTGTAGTTTACTTGTATGGTGTGCAATAAAGAGTATACATGAAGATTTAGTTAATGCTGTCACGACTTGCAAATGTGTTTTAACTATAATTTAAACAGTAATAAATACTTTTTCACTTGTTAATTCACACACAAGATAAAAACCAAAAATTACTGATAAAAATTATAGGCTAAGGGCCGATTTTGCAATAGCCAGATAAGTAACTTTTGTGTGAAGAATAAGTTTGACATATTGACATTAATTTCTCGTATAGAAAATGTGTCAAAACGTAAATTTTATTCGTCGAATAAAAGTTATCTGGCGATTAAAAATTCGGCCCTAAGTATTTGTATTAGGTACACATTTACTGAATTTAAGAGTGATTTTTGAAAATATATACTTGCTTTCTTTTCTAACTCATTATATTCTCTTATTGATAGAGTAATGGCATTTACAAAGTAATACCACACAATGAAGCCTATAAATAAACAACGACTCATTATTATTCATAATATTACAAACACTTCCAACAAATCATCTCAACGTCAATAGTAGTTTCGCAAACAAAATAATAAATACTTCCATCCAAATACGTTTCAACTGAAATCCGATAGAGTCGACCCGTAGATTTATTCGCTTAATCTATGATTATTTTGTATGTCCACTCCCACGTTATTATCTATCTACTTTAAAGGATCATCATCATCATCATTTCAGCCATAGGATGTCTACTGCTGAACAAAGGCCTCCCCCAGTGACTTCCAGATTGGCTGGTTGGAAGCGGCATCCAGCGATTTCCTGCAACCTTTACCAGGTCGTCGTCTGCACACCTTGTAGGTTGACGTCTAATGCTGCGCTTGCCGGTACGTGGCCTCCATTCCAGAACCTTTCTGCCCCATATGCCGAACTGACGAGTTCAACGTGCTAGTTGCCCCACCCACTGCCACCTTAGCTTGCTAATCCGTTGGTCTATATCAGCGACTTTCATCATCATTATCATTTCAGCCTTAGGACGTCCACTGCTGAACATATGCCTCCCTAAATGACCTATTATTGGGGGGGATTGCTAATACTCGCCACGCTTGGCAGGCGGGTTGGCGAGAGCAGTTTTTTTTTCGTCTCGTGCTACAGGAATAAGTCGCCTCTTACGACACGCCTCCTGTGGGCGGTAGGGAAGTGTATTCTTTACGGCCGTCCTAACACGGCACGTCAGCGACTTTAAAGTATAGTATTTGCTAATAAACACTGAATCATACAGTCATTTAACTTATCATCCAATTCAAGAAGAACCTTTGCATGTGACATCTTTTACGAGTAGGTATCAGTGAAGGATTCAGACAATGTTGAAACTCATCAGACAAAGTAACGGAAGTTTATACAGGGTACACAACGACCGATCATCTCTAATAATCGAATTCTTTTGTCTTTGTTCTAAAAATGGTCTAATGGAACTATGTAATAGTACATTGTTACCCTTTAGTCTCGAGACGGGGTTTGGCGCCCGAGCGTAGCGAGCGGCGCCAATAGTTCGAGGGACTAAATAAGTCTTTAACCCGAGGTAAACACTGTGCTTTTCATTACGAATACAAGGAAAGTAAAAATAAAAACATTAATTAGCTAAAGAATAAATGAGTGAATTTTATCAAAACTCTAGAACTCGAAAAAACAAATGAAGTTCGGATTTAGCAATTATTTTTCATTTTCATTATTGAAAAAATGGTAAATATTTTGCCCAAATCTATGTTATTTTAAAGAAATGGTTAGAAGTAAATAAGTCATTTAAAAAAATGTAATACTTAACTTTATGTTATTTTAATTTTAAATCGCGCTGTTATTTTGTGGCTGTATAAAAAGTTGGAACATGGTTCATTAAAAATGTAAAAATCGAAATAGTTTTTTTTTCTAATCTGACAGCTGTCAGTTGAAAACAATTCTACCTAGGGCTGAAAAGTATTACTTTTTAAACCCGCTCCTCAGGCAACTTCAAATCTACTTTCCGAGTATGTGTAATGTATGTGTAAATTATTCAACATTTTCAAGTTACTGATGCTGGCATTCTTTCAATCTTAATTGATGATTGGTAAATTTAATACGCTGCCGTGTTAGGACGGCCGTAAATATATAATAATAATACACTTCCAAACCACCAACAGGAGGCGTGTCGTAAGAGACAACAAATTCCTATAACCCACGACGGGCAGCAGCGTCTGCGTGCGAGATCTTATTAAAAAACTGCGCTCGCCAATCCGCGTGCTAAGCGTGGCAAGTATTGGCAATCCCCCCGATGATAGGTCATTGGGGGAGGCCTATGTTCAGCAGTGGAGTTTCTATGGCCGAAATGATGATGATGCTGATGATGATGAAATATAGTATCCTGTTAATATTGGATGTTAGTTAATAGTTAACCCATTCCCTATCCTTTAAGTAGGCATAACAAGCAAAACTATTTTTTAATCAAATGTGATTCATAAATTTACCAGGTTACCTGGTAAGGTGGTCTCAAACTAAGGAATTAACTTTCTTATGTTGCGATGTGACAGAATGTTGCTAAGGGCGTCTCCCATCACACCCAGACTCGAACCAATTTTGAAAAGTTCATTTCCAGAATTGACTCGAACCAAATCAAACCCGTTGCGTTCAAAGTGAAACAACACACTACTCCAATCAGGACCCCGATGACAAACCCATCCATAACAAATTGACGACCGGTAAATCATGTGTCACTAATGTTAAATCCAATAGTGTCACGTGGTTTTCCGCGATTGACAATTTGTTGTCGAACGGTTCTGAATCTGGGGCCAGGTCATCAAAAAGCAAAAGCATTCTGTTTCCAACTTTAGTCTTGATTCTAATGAATCCTTTTATTATCTGACTATTTCGCGACACACACTAGACAATGCAGCCTGTACATACGATAATAATGAAGTCCATATAGTCCGTCCTGCCGCCAGTGGTCATTTATCTCTGCCACCGCTTCTTTTGAAACCTATTTATAGGACCTGACCTTTAAAACTGGAACAAATTCTGTTTTAAATAGACAAATAGGGTTTTTAATTGGGTTTTTGTCTCTGTTGAGCATTAAGATTCTTGATTTTTAAAGATTTTCATTAAACGCTAAAACCTGTTGCGCGCTACCAAGAGTGAAGTCGTGGCGAAATAATATACAGGGTTATTTGTAAAACATCAACAACCTCCTAGGGGCTGAATCTGGGGCTCAAATACAACAACTTTTTATATAGCATTGACATCTAAAAAAAATGTTCACTTCTCCATACAAACTGATAAAAGCTGATAGCGGCTTAGTATAAGGAAGTAGTTTTTTTTGCGATTTCAATGTTGGTCCCATAAAAAAAGTTTTTGTATTTGACCACCAGAATTAGCCCCTAGGAGGTTGTTGATGTTTTTCAAATAACCCTGTATAATAAACTAGTCATATTTTTTTAAAGAATAGCCGCCGACACAAATGATGGGATTTTTTCTTTAATGTTAATCAGCTTCTAAATAACTCTGTTAAACTCCAAGTAAAGATCAGCACTGCAGCTACATGCTGAGTTGGTGCGCATAGACACCACAACGCTATACCTAAATTATTCCATCTGTAGCACACTTTATTAGCTTTACTTGTACCTAGTAATAAAATCTTGGATACTTCCAAGATACGTCAGTTTTACGTCAAAACAGTAGTTACTTCTAACTAAAATATCAAATTAAAACTTTGTAAGTATTTGGCATGTGTATGACAACGCAATAATTAGAAAATATCTTACTGATCTGACGACAAAGTCAGGAGGTAGATAGCTTTAGCTGATCAGTGGTGGATAGTGGAACTCCTCAACAACACTAATGCAACATTCGTGTTTAGGCTCATTTGATTCGTGTTGACGATATAGTTTTTTAAACTATGATTTTAGTAATCATTTTTTCATCTTATTCTAGTTTTTCTAAAGTCTGTCCATTTTCTGTTACTTTGTTCTTCAAATTTACTTTATACGTGTGTGTGTGCCTATATAAAGATTATGAAATATAAAATTTTACCTGTTAATGAAATTTCGTGAAAGTGAGATATCAGTATCACTGTCACTAAATAGGATTGTTTACACCATTCTTAAATAATTCTAAGACAACATTTATTAAAAATATCACCTTATTTTAGGTCTAATAACTCGGCACATTATAATTAATTTAATTGTTCCAAAATCAATAAAAAGTTAGTCCGTTGAGTTAGGCAAACAGTGACGTCATGGTTTCCTACAAGTACCTACATGCTCTGTGCTTAGAGTGGCTAAACGCAATCTGCGCTAGCGCTAACATAAAAAAAAACACTGAAATACCATCGCTAAATCCCTATTTAGTCCCCTGACTGCCCAATAAAGAAACAATGGCGCGACGATTTGAAAAGACCGTGGATTGGCAGTCTTTGACACTCGAAAGTAAAGCAAGGAGGGACTAGGAAGATACTTTTTTCAGCAGTGAGAAACCTTAGATAGTAAATGGTAGGTACAGAGAATGCCTAAGCCGTCATTTAGCCTAAAATTGGTATGCCTACTGCGCTCATTCTTAGTTAATCCATCCAATTTCCCTTAGGCTTCAATTGTACAATCTCGTAGCTCTAATTAGGCTTTCTAAATTAACTCACTTTGCTAAAATGTGCTTTAAGCGCCTATTTTAGAAGCCAATTTATTTAACCCATGTATCTAGGGAAAGGCTACCTTCTGATTAATAAAACTACATTCCTGCTGCATAAATGAAGGTAGGTTTAGCGTACACCAATATGGCGTAAACGTACAATACGGCCTTGAATGGAGACCGCTTCTTCACTAGCACACAAGACATGACATATGTACAGAGAGTGAGTGACTTTACTGGAACTTCAGCTTAAGATGGAAATGTATAGCTTGGCTTGTATCTGTCGCCGGTACATGTTACTACTTCATAACGGTGACGTAACAAACAGGGCGTTAAAAAATACAAGTATAGTAGTATTATTTTTCCAGTCGAGGTCAGGATACATAAAAATATATTTTGTCACTTAGTAAATAGGTATTATATCAAGTAAAAACCTTGTGCGCAAAGTAACAAGTGTAAATTTATTTTAAAAAAACTAATTATTTCTATGACAACCGATTTTTTGTAAATGCCTTGAGTATAAATTTGGTTAATGGATTTCTTATACTTAATATTTTTACTGTATTCACTCTTTACTCGATTTTGAACCGCATAAAAGGCTTGTATTTTATTTGAAACGATTACTTAATAACCTTTTTGACTTCATCAGGGATGTCTCATACCACCTAACCGTAAACACTTAACAGTCCCTAGGCAGTGTGTTTATACTTACTTCACTCTATACATAAAAACATTGCCCTCCTTCTGCGTCAGTCGGGTTAAAACAAAACAAGGTTAAAGTAATAGGTCCTGTATTTGGTTAGTCACCAGATCCGTTATATTAATTTAACTTATTTGGCTTAGTAGCACGGTGATGCGCCTTGCACGCCATGGGTCCCGGGTTTGATTTTCAGTTTGGATCATTCAGAAAATATTTTTTCTAAATTGGCTCTGGGTGCATTGTGTGGTATCTCGTAAGACAAGGATCTTAATTCCTAACAGACCATCACAATTAGTATGCTGTCTTGGGCTTATTTTATTTAAGTATATTTAATTGAAATAATTAGAAGATTAGTGTTATAATTACATACGAAGATTCATGATTTATCACTCGCGCTGACACCTCAAGAATCTCGACGTCTCGCTCGACCTCCCGGCATTTCCATCATCATCATCATCTATACGGTCAATCCCGGTTGCGTCCAAAGCCATTGCTTTGGAGCCCAGGGTCCGCTTTCCTTGATTTGCTCCTCCACTTCGCGCGGTCTTGAGCGTCTCTAGTTGTGAGATCATTGGCTCGCATGTCAGCCCTCACAACGTCAAGCCAGCATTTCTTCCTCCCGGCATTTCTAATTCGGAGTATTATTCGTTGAAAGAAAACTTATGTAAATAACTTCGCAGTTTACTGACCTGCGAATTATCTGATATCATCAGCTGGAAGAAAAACTAATTTAGCCGGAAAAGTTGTCGTGAATTTCCTAGACAGTTTTCAAACTTTTGGAAATATTTTACTACTAGCTTTGCCCGCGACTTTGCCTGCGTGTAGTATGGCATATCACCCCCTATTTAGAGGTAGATAAAAAATATTAGCCTATGACTTTCTCTAGAATTTAAGCTTTTTTCGCACAAAATTTTATTAAAATCGGTTCAGTTATCGCGACAAAAAGTAGTATATATCCTTCTCCAAGATTCAATTTAACTCTATACCAAAATTCATTAAAATTGGTTCAGCGGTTTAGGCGTGAAAAAGTAACAGACAGATAGATAGGTAGACAAGATAATAGAGGTACTTTCGCATTTATAATATTAGTAAGAAAGTAAGTATGTGTTAAGTAACTTCGTATTTTATGAATACTGCGATACAAATAGTAATTAAATGATGAGGATATAAAACATGTCAAAAAAAAATCATTTCAAAATGACATACATAGAGCAACTATAACTATAATATAATACTTCGTCTTAATTACATACGATAAAGTAAACGAGATTGTACTCGCACTAATTATCAAAAACACACACTTTTATGGAATATTACGCGCAATATTAAACAATCTCTACTAACCTCCTAAACGAATTGGCAGTAGCTAAAACAGCTAATGCTACCTCAACCCCTTAAACTGTTGATTAATGTTGTTTTCCATGATTCTAAAAGGTCCCCCACCCCTAATTTTCCTAACCCTCCGAGATCGGCCGCTGTGTTTACTACCGAGTCGGCAATGCGGCATTATCATTACGCATTTTACTATACCTACTATTATCTTAAAACATACGAATAAAGCCGGCTCATTTTAAAACACACTGTAGGTAGTCAAATAAAAAGCAAACGCAGTCCTCGAGGAAAAACTCCCAAACCTTTTTCCGTCAAAAACTGTAGCGCCGAACATCAACAAAATTTTTCAAAAACGACAAATTAAGCACTCACCTCGTTTAAAATACACCAAACTGCGCAAACAATCCAGTACCACTAAATAAACAACACTCACGACCGATAAGAAATAAGGGCGCGCATCAACCTTGCAAGAAAAACTTCAAAATAGTCACTTGATTATTTTTATTATCGCATCGCATCGCGACGTGTCGGACGGCCGCGCTCGCGTTCGCGACTGGTCGGTATCGAGCGAGACCGGCGCTCCCCGCGCCGCTCTAAACCAATTTATAATACATACTGAGACGCAGCATCCCCCGTTCTGCGCCCCAAACGAATACCAACCCAAACACGTCACAGTAGAGTCAAAATCCGTTTGGGGATAGGATGCCGCAGCGGCAAAAACGTCGCTAGTTCTTGCAGAAATGCGAAGGGTGCGAATTGTGTACGTTTTCATCGGTTTTTACTCTTCATAATTGAAATTAACGTTTGCTGAAAGCCTGTCGTCTTGGACTATCGACACTTGGCACGCGAATAGCTGTCACGGCGCATGTCGCGGCCCTAATTTAGTTGGCACAACTCTTCGGAAGCTTCAGTGAATATATAATAATACTGGAAGCTTACTTGTCATTTATAACTTGACACAGGGCTTGACACTTATCCCGAGATGATTCTATTAAGGCTACCCGCACCCTTTGATATAAGACGTCAAATAGTTTAGTCTTGTAGGACGTTGATTACATCCTACAATAATTTTAATTGTGCGAATGTCTCACTTCGTGTTATGTGTATTGTAAATGTTTTATGGAAATGTAGTCGCTGTATTAACATCGAAAAACCTTTTCATGATTTTTCATTTTATGAAATTATTAAATGAACTCTAGTACATACTTTTTTTTGAGACCAAAAAGTAATATATCAAAATTAAATAGGTCGGTATTGTAAGATACACCAAATAACAAAAAATCTAGACACCTTTAACATAGACCTATTCTACCTGCCAAATGGGCCGGTTGTCCTCTAATCAAATTTTGATAGTACAAGTCGCTGTTAAAGTTTAATAAAGCTGTGTACATTTCGAAATGGACCGAGCTGTTTGTTATGAAACCTAATGATTTGATTGACTGACTGAATATCAAAAGAAAATTTCATTGCACCTTTTTTTCGTTTATGAATTCTTTTGCTCTTTCGTTTTTGCGTAAATTGTAAACAGCAAGAACACAGACAATTCGTTATATGGACGACCTCCGTAGCCGAGACGCGAGCATACCGGACTTGGTGTCGCTATCTCTGAGGTTCCGGGTTCGATTCCCGGTCGGTCAAAGTAGAAAAATTACTTTTCTATATTGTCTCGGGTCTGGGTGTTGTGGTACCATCGTTGTTTCTGTAACACAAGTGTTTAGGCTACTTACCATAGGATCAGAGCAATGTATTTGATAATGTCCAATTATTATTATTTTTTTCAAGTAATATACAAACATAAAAAAAAACAATGTGTGAGCAGAGTACAACGGCTTTACTTCTAGAAACCAACATCTTTAAACAATGTTTACTCTTTGAAAGGCCGTTGACGGACGGCTTGTACGAGCAGGGACTGCGTGTAGGTTACAGAGAATGTTGCTTTTTGCTTAATTAAAATACGGTCCGATTTGTCCACGTTGACTCTTTTATTGGACAAAAACTTA
Source organism: Anania hortulata (assembly GCA_963576865.1). NCBI lineage: Eukaryota > Metazoa > Arthropoda > Insecta > Lepidoptera > Crambidae > Anania > Anania hortulata. The sequence goes on from OY756394.1 coordinate 18,713,562, forward strand.
TGCGACTTTAACTTGCACTTTTTGTACTTAATGTCAAAGAATAGTGGCGTTACAGACGCGAAAACTACAAATAATTAAGATCTTCAAACAACATTATATCTAGCTTCAAACTAGGTCTTGTAGTATGGTGACTAAATAACGAATAGATATATCTATAAAAATAATAAAGACATCATAAGTCGGGTACAGTAGGTACTTCAAGTACTCATCACACAAACGTTCGAGGTAAGCTGGCTCTGAAGTCCGAAGCGTGAACCATCAAATCAACACGATTGTCAACTATTTTCCTCTCTAGCTGCTCCGACAGACGTTGTCTTGTCTAAATTTGACAATGTAAAAAATTTCATAGAAAAAGGACGTTAAATTTTTTCCCAAATTTGAAAACTTTCCACGAATTTTCCAGTTTTTCTTTCCACACGCCTTTTTGTTTTCAGCATAAAAAGTCTAAGTATAAAAAAATAGGTTCCTGTTTTTAAAGAAATGGATTTAAAAATATTATCATTCTTTATTGCTTACTTTCTGCAATATTCAAGTGAAATACAGTTCCAGTGGAAATCACGAGTGGATTTGAGTCTTCAGTTGGATTTATTGCCTCGTTTCATTCAAGTCGAGCTACGAGATTTTATTAAATTGCACCAACCGATATTTTAGACTATAGCACGGCGATTTCACTCTCATCCTACTTACTTGTGAAAAACGATTGTGTTTTATCCAAGTTTTATCACTGTTCATAAAAAAGTATCTACGTGGAATTACTTCGTTGACAATTTTAAGCCAATTAATTTTAATACCTAGCTTATTTGTAAATTTTACAGTGTTATTTAGAAAACCTATGATGCTCGTACTCGTAGTTTAAGGATTTGCTTCGCTTATTAGTGTTCCGGAATTACATTAAATTTTCTTATCTTATTGGATGCCTGGAGAGGTCTCATGAGACCATGTAACAATAATATGTCTATTGTGTCTTGTTTCGCGCGGCTGAAAGGTATTTTTTGTCCATACTAGTCTAACTAATCAATGAAATTAAGGTGTCTATTTACAGGTTTAGTTTAGTTTACTTATTTAATTAATAAAAAATATGTACCGTATCTGTCGCCATTTTATTCTTTGCCCTTATCGCCAGTCCGTCATCGCACGCGGCGCGTCGAAGGTGCAAACACATGAATAATTGAGAGTGCACATCCCTTGCACTCTCAGCACTCCGAGACCTCCCCCTCACACGCCATAATAGCTCTTCAACCCTCACAATAGGCACAAAAGTCCCGTGCAAAAGACAAAGATCAGTATCGCATAGGCACAAATCAAGTTAGGTTTAAAACGCTTGCCAATATGGCCGCTAAGGGCATTGAAGGGAAGCCGAATAAATGTTATTATTGGGAGCGAAGCCTATTTGGTAAATGTGGCCTTAAGGTCTTGGATGTATGGCATTGGCCGTTAAACTTATCGTGAGAATCTATTCGATGCGCATTTATAAGATCTTTAGAAAGCTATGTTGCGTACGCGATGCTACCCTGGTATGGTCATATTGACTCTGTAGTGCACAGACAGCTCGGAAATGGCAGGTCGTTTAATACCGTGTCGTATACAACTTCGTCGTAGCTACAATTTTTCTATTGTACAGTGATAAAACCACAATAAAATTAATCACTATTAAAAATAAAAGAAACCACAAATAGGTTATGAGTGTAAGTACTAAAATTATTGCAAAATCAATCATTTCAAGATCAACAATAATACACACGTCATTCTACAATGAGTCTCTGCACACTCAATATTGGGCATTTTATTTCTAAATTAAAAAACATTTTATTTACACTACATTGACTAAAATATTTAAGTGTAACAGAAAACCATTGACAATAAGTATTACATCACTTACAACTACTGAATAAGCACTTACTTAAGCAACCATTAAATTAGTGTTAAAACTTAAAACTATATTTATTTTTACGAACTCTCTTCAAATCCGTTTACATTACAACAAGCTCTCTATTTTAAAAACAAAGCACAATCTATTTGAATATTTCAATAAGAATGAATAATTGAATATAAATCAGTGCACAACGAAAGCATAGAAGTATTATCGAATACAAAAACAAAATCAGTAAGTAGTAACGAATATAGAGACAGTAAAATATGCTACCACTACGTAAATTCGTACTTAATTTTTTGATGTTTAAGCAATTAAAGCAAAGTAAACAAGTTTGTATTTCTACTCACTTAATCGGTAAAGTTTCACATTTTTAGACATTCACTTTTTTTTAAAACACTATTATTGAGTAGCAGTATATTTTACCATGTATCACAAATGATACACAACAAACCATGGTTTTGCTTATTTGTCTGCTAAGGTTAGGGAACCGGTCAATGTATACTGTGCTGTAAAACTTCCTGTCTTAGTCTTTTCCTTACTATAAATTGATGGTACAACATTTTATAGTACAATCAACGGTAGGTCAAATACCCAATAAGTTAAAGGTCATTGAACCTATTTTCAACTTAAGTCCGGACATATAGAAATCAATATCAACTAAGAATTTTTGAGGTTTTGTGGTAGGTTGACGAGGTGTCCTTACATACATCTATATAAAAACAAAGTTTTTGCTATGCGTTCCTTAACCATTCATCAGATTGTAGGTGATGGTTTGTAAGTGGTAGTGCGCACACTGGGTTTCTGAATTAAATTGCAGACTAAGCGAACGAACTTGCGGGCAATAGCTAGTATTTGCATAAAGACCCAAGCCTTTATTCCCGTAATTTAACAATGTTTGCATCGCAATCCAGTGTCGATCCGCTCCTAGTAACATTACTTTCTAAAACGGCAATTTCGTAACCCAAAAAATGCAGTTATAGATCGTAATGCGACTGAAAATGCAAGAAACCAAAATGAGAATATTTGTTCTAATATTCAATCAGATAGTTTTGAGAAATTTTAAGTCAGATTAAAAGTATACCAGAATACTGTTAAGATAGTAGGTAATTTACTAGAAATGGATCGATACTGGATTCGTTCATTGTTAAATTACGGAAATGGGGCCTCTTATTCTGATTCTGTGCTTTATTCGTTTGCTTCGAGCATTGCGTGAGTTTGATTGGCTGCTCGATAGCCCCTACACATTCTAGGAACATTCGGTCTGTGAGTTGCTCTGGAATCCGCTTTTATTTTATGTTACTATCTAGTGTTTATTTAAAATCACTTTGTCAATGTGAGGCAGAGTCGGTAGCAATGCAGAATAAAAGATAATTTAATAGGTAAATGTTTATAAATGTTTACGATACAATTATAGTACTGCGAAACATTTGGAGCTCAAAAAATACTGCACTGCTGCAAATACAATAGATGCTGTCTATCTGGAGGATAAATTATGTCAACCCTTATCACTGATAGACATTAACTGCATTACCTCAAGATTGACTGGTAGAACAATAAAGTTTAAATCCATAAACCATGTCATTTCTTCTAATTTCGATGCTGCCCGAATAAAAAAAGTGTATTATTCTTAATGGTTTACATAACATACTCACTTCAAGCTTGATACATATTTTCCATTAACGCTGTGAAAAGTTCATGGATCAAATCTATTAAATGTCATCATTTACGCTGCTGCAATTGAATTGCTTTGTATAAAACTTATTTATTTTAAACTTTATTGCTCAAAATAAAGAAGTCCAAAATCTGAAGGATCAATCTAATGTTGCATTCACTACCAGTTACTGGCCAGGCGTGCCCTTCTTCTTGCTCCGTGCTCCTTCTTCAATTTGCCTCGAGACCTCTGTTCCATAATAAATTAAATAAATATTATAGGCTCTTAGCAACTCGTTTACTTCCAGAAGCCTCCAGTTCGGCTATCAAGTAACGTAGATAACCTGGTGGAAGTGGCAAGAGTCTAGCTAGACGCTTATTATTATTATTTATATAATAATAATAAAGCGATCCGGTCTTTTATAGGTTTGCGTTGATACTGATCCAACACGTAGCCGTTTTAGCCGCAAATAATCAAACCTGAAAGTGTTACACTGCTCAATCTCTGACTACATCATGGGATTAGATCAGAGATTATACCCAGCATGTGTACAGGAACTATTGCAGGTAATGACAAATGTAATTGTCTTAGACTGATAAAATTGGCAGGTGGTGATAGGAAACTAAAATGGAGAGGTGGCTCTGGACTAAGGGGCAACACTGTTGTTGGCGGCTAAGATTAGAGAGGTGCCTTTGAAGACCAGACTGAGGGGCAACACTATTGTTGCTGGCTAAGAATGAAGAGGTGGCTCTGGAATTTATTAAACTACGTTAGTAGCATCTAGTAGTCTTGTAGTTTATGACTCGACTACATTGCAGACTACAAGCCAATCATATTTCAAAAGGCGTAACATAACATTTTTTACCTGTACGTATACTCGCATAGACCTCTCAGGCACACGTATCGGAGGGCGCCGGAGGGCGGCCCGATAATTGGCAGACGGCTGAGGGCACTTCGTGTGGAAACTTAGGTGAGGGGAGCCCTCCCTGTTAACATACAAGGTTCAATCAGCAGTCAGAATATGGTTTTAGTTAGAGTGCTCGGAATAGGTATTATTTATAGTACTGATAGCTGTTAGCGAGGCTGCTCTCGAGGTTTTTTAAGAGTATGTTTACCTAGGGCAAACATTGCAGTTAGGTAAAAACAACGAGAGAGAAAAACTTGCAGGAGAATACAGCTGGGCTTGACAGCATTTGAAAAACTTTTTTTTCACAATCACACTAAATAACGGATAAACACACTTTCATGCTTTTAAAAATCGGTCAAAGTCTGAATACAAAAGTCTTCAACGAGTACGTACTCCCTGACGACGAACGGAGCCGAGATTTAGATACTCACCATGCGTCTAGGACGCCAATTTATTATTATATTTTACGCTCAGCGAGCTATTTAAAAGACCTGTGCTCGTGATTTCTCTGAAAGATAAAATCACAAATAAGGTTATCCAACAGGAAACTAAAGAAATCAATATAGTTCAAAGATTAAGCAACTGAAGCAGCAGTGGGCTGGTCACATTTGCTGTAGAATCGTTAACCGATGGGATAGACGTGTTACTGAGTGGATACCGCGAGTCCGCGACTAGGCAAGCCCAGCGTGGGTCGCCCTCCGACGAGGTGGAGCGACAACGAGCGACAAATATACGAAAGGCTGATGGCAGTGGATGGAAAAGCAAAGCCGAGGATCGGACTCAGTGGCGTGCATTGAGTGAGGCCTATGCCCAGCAGTGGACTGACGTAGGCTGATTATGATAATTTATAGTACGACATCTCGACAAAAATCGATGCTCACCCATCATATCTGTTTACAGGTATAGAATATTTTTTGGAAATCATAATACACTGAATACATTGATAATAAGTTGCCATGCAAAATTAAGTTAAATAAAATTAATTTAATAAATGTAAATAAAATTTTCAGATAATTTTTAACCGAACTGTTTCAATTTAAAAAAACTTGTGAAAATAATTTTTTTAAAACTGCAAATTCTTTAATTGTGTATTATCATGTTTTATATTAAGTTTCACAAGAATTGGCATCCATTTCAAACATTTTGAACTTGAAAGATTTTATGGAAGGTCATAGTATATAAACGCTTTTTTAATAAAAAACATATATAAGGTTTTTATTCAGTAAGATGTCCTATCTTCAACATTTAAAGCTTTCCTTTACTGCCCCAAAGGTGTACACCAAACCTTATTTCTGTGGGTATAGCTGCATTGGAAACTTGTACTCGTATCATTGAATCGGCCGCCTATTTGGCATAACAGTAACAACAACGGTATAGCAACAATCTCATCAAGTGTACATTTCCCGGAAGGAATCAAACTTGCAACCACTCGATCCCGTTCTGAATATCATTCTATTTGTACAACTACGAAACTGCATAACTGTTAGGTTCGCGGGTACACACGGGCTGAATTCTTGTACGTGCAAGCGGCGGTCACTTTGAATGTAGAGTTCTACGAATATGCGTATAACAATGCCACTTAATGTTCTATATAAGCACACATGCACACACACACATACAAACACACACTCTGGTAACACCTTTAACTAGTTTTGTTTTTTCTGTATAGAGATTGACTTGAAAACGATACTGCTTAGAGTTTATGGCTATACTCCAAGGCTCAAAAAATCATTGTATGCGAACATCACTCAAAACAGTAGAACTCTTACTTTAACAATACCAATTCATATCATGACAACAATATGTAACGTCTGTTACCTTATCTACACCAACCGCCATTATAAAGGAAGTATATAAAGTTATAAACGTTAAACTAAATTCGGACAGTTAACAGTGTAAAGCATGTGTCTGTACGATAGGAATACGTAAATATTACCCGTCATTTTATATTATAAGTACAAGAGGCAACAAAAATATGCAGCTATATTCTGAAAACAATAAACAAAACAACATGTATCTTTGGCAAACTTGTTCAATTTCAGGAGCGCAATCATGTTCTGAAATAAGCCTGCATCAAAATAAAAAAGCACCAGTCAAAATGTTGTTATTACTAAGATGGTATTATGTGTGGTGTTTTTACCTTGTATCAATAGGAACGCGGCATTTTTTAATTCAAATATCCCCGTATGTTTTCGCTTCAAGTTCCTCTTTTACAGCTCTCCTTAATGATGTTTTGGCGTGATATTGAATAGTTTATTCCACTGATCTAATATATTGCAGTTACCATTGAAAAAAACAAATGGTATATTCCTTTTACCAAATTAATCTTATAATTTATCAAATCAACAATCTTTGATTAAAAAAGAAAAGCGAAACGATACTAAAATAAAGTTAGTCACAAGTTGTTAGAAATCAAGGAAATTTCCCGAGAATGTTCTTATAGGGGGTTACATTTCAAGGTAGTGCCAAATTTTAAAAATTTATCTAACTTTATCTAACTAACTAGTTGTAGCGGCGATCTTCGTACCGCCTCGTTTTTTTTTTCGTGAATTTTTGGATGTTTTATTAGTTTTTCTGCTATTCGGGATGGAGACAAATTTAAAAAATCCTGAATCATAAAAATCGGCCCATTAGTTCTTGACTTATAAATGGTGTAACTAACCCGACTTTGTTATGTATAATATAGATTTGAAAAAAAAGAGTTTGTTTTTTACGTAGATCGATTTAGTTACTGATTCAGAGTGGTTTTTGAAAAATTAGCACTACTTTGAAATGTAACGAATATAGAGCGTCTATTAGGATTTTGTTACATAAATTTAAAAAAAAAAGTATCGAAATCGGTTAACCTGGTAACGAATGATCGCTGAACATACATAAAAAAAAAACAAAGATACTGACGAATTGAGAACCTCCTCCATTTATGAAGTCGGTTAAAAAAGGAGGAGGTTCTCAATTCGTCGGTATCTTTTTTATTTTTTCATTTTTTATGTATGTTCAGCGATCAATCGTTACTGCGTTGACCGATTTCGATAATTATTTTTTTGTTTGAAAGGTAATACTTTCAGAATGGTCCCATATAAATTTGGTTGAATTCTGATGATTGAATCTATAAGAAAATCATCAAACATTGCATGAACTCCGTACCACGCCAACTGATTTTAGTATCTATCTTCTAATATATTTGCCAAATGTGAACCGATTTTGATGATTCTTTTTTTAATGAATAGTTTACACTTCAAAGATACTATAACCAAACATTTTTGAAAAAAAATTCCCCCCTAAGGGTGGAAAAATAGGAAATGAAATCGGTGTTTAGCAGTTAAATTATGTTTGCACTCGTAAGATTTGTTTTGAATAGGATTTTTCACTAAAATAGATGAAATAAGTTATTTTATAAAAAAAATAAAAACCGACTTCAAAAAACTAAAACGCTAAAAATAATCTTAACACTTAAGTACCTAATTAGTTACTTTTTTAGTCGGTGCCTGTCGATGAGAGATTCTATGTTTTTGTTTGCACCGACTCCAAAAGTAACTGATTAGGTACGTAAGTGTTAGATTATTTTTAGCGTTTTAGTTTTTTTAAATCGGTTTTAGGCTGAACTTTTAATGTACCGCGGTTCGTTTATTAGGAATTCAGTTAATAATGCAATGATTTACTAGACTAGATTTAGAGACTTGAAGCCGTGCGTATATACTTATTCACTGAGATACAAACTAGTCACTTAATATCCGATATTATTATAATTTCGTGTTAACTGTGCAATAACATAACCTATGCAACCTTTTTAAAGCTACTCCTTATATTAACAGAGCATTTACCATCAAAGAACAAATTCAAACAAATTTTTCATTTTCATAAAAATGCAACTACACTACCATTTTACCACACAACTGCACTTCTTCTTTCATAAGTTATTATTATTTATTATTCCTACGGTGCTGTTCTCGCTTCAACAGAAAATAAAAACAATTTTCCACAAAATATAGTTGGCAAAAAAGGTTCCATTAACGCAATCTGAGCACCTTTTACTAAAGCCCATTCCGAGGCACGACCGAACAAATTCATTTTTATCCTGACCCTACGTGCAGATGCACTATGGTTCCAAATCATTGTAACTGCGAATGACCGACGGACAGTAGACTTTAACGACTAATAAATAAAGGTGAAAATGGGAAGAGTCATCATGATAGTGTTGGGCTATGAAATAGTTAGACAACGCTCGGGTCTACGTTAATTTCCACTGTAGGTATAACATTGGTATCTTTATGGATATGAATAAAATAACTAAAAACCGTTTTAAAAAAAATGTAAAATCCATTATAACTAATTACTTTTAAACTTTCACGTTGCATGATTATTACCTACACAATAAAAGCACGGTCGGTGTAACCCGGTCGAAACGTCGAGCAAATAAAAAGGTAAAACATATACCTATTTTAATTATTTACTATTTATAGTGTTAGAAAGTAACGGTAAACATATATGAAAAAAATAACTACAGTCAAACATATATATAGTATGAGGACCTCCTGCTATTTTAAAGTCAGTTAAAAAGTATTTTTTTATTAACTGTATGTCAAGACTAGTTAGAAAGAAACGATGTAATTTTATTGACAAACTATTATTTTAAAATGTTTATAGATATAGGAATCTATCGCGCGTGGGCACAGATATTAGTTATTTATTTGGGCAACATTTTGTAGCAATTTTATCAATATTATTGCATCAAACAAAAGCAGTCGATATAAAATATACAATAGACCAAATAACGAACTCTTGCTACGTCCTTTTCGTTTGTAATAGTAAAGCCACTTGTACTACGCCACTTTCCCCAGTTCTCTCCGCTCTTCTTTGCTTCATTGGAACTGCTTTCCTCGCCCCTCGTCTCCCGCATCCGCGAAAAGGCAGCATAAACCACTCATGTCCACATTAGAAAAAATGACAACAACGCTCATTTCATAGCCCCACCAAGTTTGTATTCAATTACAGCAGTGTCAGAGAGTTCAGAGTGCGCGAGTAAAAACTCCACGAGAAATGCGAGTACAATCAACAATCCTTTATATTCGCCCATTACTCCATGGTTTTAAGGTTCAAATTGATTACAAATCATTAATGGATACCCCTTGTTTTGGTCACGATGTCGAATTTCATGGTAATGATCGCTCCACCTCGCTAAGTGTTTCTTGCGCTAATCTTGCAGTGTGCAGTTATAAATTATACGAAGCAGCAATACTGTTCGTTGAAAAGTTAAGGTTAAAGGTACGGGGCAGTTAGACTTCGAAACGGAGGGTAGATTGATAGATACTCGTTATTGCACAACACATAAAACAAAAAAGTACAGGAAAAAACATTTGGACTGCACAATTTCCGCAGTATGATTGCTAGTCTAACCTGTCTGCCACTGGTGGGAATCAAACGCACTATCGTTTTCTTGACTTTTAGCTTTGCGTGAATTAAAACTGCCACTGTAGCTATCAATAATACTCAATAATACAAAACATACAACCCGGGAAAATTTGCGTTCGAGGCAAGTTACCGCGCCATCTTTAACAAACCCGAGACTTGTGTGTGGACGACCCATTATTACTACTTGCTTGTTACGTTATTTTTTTCTATTAAGAACAAAACAAAAACATGCGTGATAGTTATCGATAACTGAATGACCTATAAGCTTCGACCGCGGCGGTTTGTCGACACGTGGTCGCATTCCCACGTGCCTCACCTTCGAGCCTGTCACACGCTTCAAACACGACATTATACTTATAGGGTGAGTCAAATAAGTCGTGAATTTTCTTTATTTTTAGAGCCGCTTAGGTCACATTCGGGGGGGGGGGGGGCACAAAGCACATAGAACTGACGGCCGATGGAGCAGAAAGGTTCTGGAACGCAGGCCACGTACCGGTAAGCGCAGCGTAGGACATCCACCTACAAGGTGGACAGACGACCTGGTAAAGGTTGCAGGAAACCGCTGGATGCGGGCTGCTTCCAACCGGCCAATCTGGAAGTCACTGGGGGAGGCCTATGTTCAGCAGTGGACCTCCTATGGCTGAAATGATGATGATAAAATCACATTCTCATCTAAATAGATTTAAAAAAAAATTACTCCCTAGATCTAAACCAGGCGGCTCAATCAGGTGTACTCAATCTTGAAAATCCAAAACAGGCTGATTCTCTTTTATTTCGATGCTGGACCCCAATTCAGAACCATTCGATAACGAATTGACAGCCTTTTATTTATTTATTTAAATCATAGTATCATCACGTGGTTTCCGGTTGTCAGTTTGCTATCGAACAGTTACGAATCGGGGCCTAAGAAGAGTTGTTGTAGTAAACTGCAGAATTGAACCTTTTTGTATCAGACAGGATTTTTAAGTCTTGTATTTTAAATAGTCAGTTTTTTTAGACGTGATATAAAAGAAGAACAATTCAACAATTCCAAAAAGACAGAAGCACTATATAAAAGTTCTAACTGATATAAGTTAGTAATGTTTTGTATTTAATCACCCTGTATAATGAATGCGTGTCAATATAACCAGAGCCAGAATATTTGAATTTAATCGGCCGCATATCAAAATCCACATCTGTCCGTTTACCTACTATGCAAATAACATAACTTCAAATTATTATGTAACATAGCATACAATTTACAAACATGAGAGAATGGAATATATAGTGAACTAGTTGTCCTGACAGGTTGTCTTGTCCAAATCACTTGTCAGAATATAAAAATTCCTAGAACCCGATTGCAGCGCCATCGGTCTGGTCTAATTGTGTTTTCAAACTATCCAGGAACCCTTTGAAATATATACACAAAAAATTCAATAAAATCGGTCTAGCCGTTTAGGAGTTAGGTGACAAACACACGTACAGAAGATTGATATATATAAGTTATGTAAACACGCACTTGACCATTCACGGTGACTTTTTCTTAAAACATAACTAGATGTTGCCCGCGACTTCGTCTGCGTGGTCTTTAGGGGTATGAAAAATAGATGTTGGCCGATTCTCAGACCTACTCAATATGCTCACAAAATTTCATGAGAATCGGTCAAGCCGTTTCGGAGGAGTACGGGAACGAACATTGTGACACGAGAATTTTATATATAAGATTTATATTTTAAGTTACACAGTACAGTTAAGGACATCTTACAAAACACACTAAAATTGATATTTTATAGGCGCATAGGAATTAGAACATTATGTTTATCCATAATTAAATTAATTCGCTTTTGGTGATAAGGCCGCCTGATTGTACATAACTGTGTTTTGTGAGTAATAAATAACCTTTAATGTTTTTGTGCAATAAAGTGTCTATCTATGCGAAAGGAACTGGGTTTGTCTGTTACGATTTCAAGACAAAACCACTAAACCGATTTTGATGAAAAATGGTATGAAGAAAGCTTAAGCTATTAAGAAACCTTTAGAAAGAAAGAAAAAATGTTTATTTGGTACCTCATAAAATACAAGTTAAAAATAAAATAAAAACATATTAGACCTTAGAATACTAACTTATTTTAAAATTTTAAAAACTTAAAAATAAACCATGGTTTATTTTCTCTCGCTCAGTATAAGTATTCTGCGGATGCCGTATAATAGAGAGAGGAGGCGTGTAGCCTCGGCAAACAGACAGCCAAAAAATAACAACAAACTTAAATCTAATAAAAAAATAATACTATAAGGTTATATATTTAGTAAAGTAAATACATACATATAGTGTAATAGAATATATGTCTGTAAATAAATATTAAATACACAATAAATCTTACTTCTGCTTTTGTAAATTTAATAAATATGACTTATATTTTACCCTAAATGTGTGTACCGATGTTGAATTTCTTATTGGTTTTCTTTTTCTTATTTTGTTGCAGAGTATCGGAAACTGCCTCGAAATGCAGCTGTTTTATATGGAGGACAAATGAGGCGGTCAGTGATTCGTGATTTGCGCTGAGTAAAAGTTAGTTTATGGAATAGGTACGATTTTTGATTACTCCAAAAAGTAACTTGCAAAATGTAATGCACGACGTGTCTCCATATTCATGAGATCGCTCTTGTTTAAGTACGGTGTCACGTGAGCTCTACGGGGAATCGAGTTTACTTAGAGAAGCACATCGCCTTTTTTAAAACCTTCTAACCAAGTAAGTAAAGCCGCAGTCGCAATAGCCAAAAAGCTCGATTACAAGTCCACCAAAACTTTAAGCAAGCAAACATCAGTTATAAGTCTAAGCTAGTAATAAGAAAGGTAAAAGGTTTCTTGGCCCTCAAAGCGAGCGGCGATTTAAAATGTATTTCCCGCACGAATTTCTGTAAATGCATAATGCAGAGCAGCGGGGCACTGGAGCTGCAGTCGGGCCGACGAGTCCTAGCGGCAAGATAATAAATAATCTATATATATAAAAGAAAGTCGGGTTAGTTACACCATTCATAATTCAAGAAGGGCTGGACCGATTTTTGTGATTTTTGGTTTGTTGAATTTGTCTCCGCCCCGAATAGCAGAATAACTAATAAAAAATCTGAAAAATTCACAAAAAAAAAAAAAAAAAAAAACGGCGTTACGAAGTTCGCCGGGATAGCTTGTAACTATATAAAAATGAATCCCTATTTCCATTGGTCATTGCATCACGCGTGAACGGATGGAAGAATTTCGCTAATTCTTTATATGTTGTGTTAATAACTGGTAAAGTCTGGAGAAGTTTCTTACCTTCTCCAAACATAAGAATAAAAGAAAAAAATTAAAAAGTTACACAGAAAATCCTTTCTAAATAAACTAAGGACTACGCGAACGGATCAGCTAGTAAATAAATATAAATATTGGACAACATCACATACTTGTTGTGAACCTATGGTTATGGTTATGGTTACAGAAATCAGAAACAACGACGGTACCATACTTCTCTGTAAGATTATTAGTAGTAGTTGTGAAAATTTATTGACTGCATGACAGTTTATTTTTTATCAATATGTAATATATATGATCCGCAACTTTATCATAAAATTCCTTCAGTACTTCATTAGTAAATTGCGGGTATAAATATCAACTTACAAAAATAGGCATAAAATATTCTAAATCTTAAAAATTCTATATAATTCGAAACGCCATAACGCGTAATAGTAACGCACAATTTGGGTAGGAAAAAGGTCAGACTTTTTTTAAATGAAATCTAGACTTTATTTTTGGCTTCATAGGCTATTTAAAAAAATCGTAACTCGAAAACTACGAAAATCGTAGAACATACATAGGGGCGATTCAGATACCTTTCAACACGAGGCATTTAAAAACATTTTGGACGTCACTTTTCCGGCCAACCTGTGTATCGACGCGATAATAATTACGGGTTAGCGCAGACGTCTTTTGTTAATTAACATACTGTATAAATTTACGCTAGAAACCACACTAGTTACCAGTAGCATCTTCCGGCACACTCAGATCCGACAGATCCGGCTCAATTCAGAAACTTATATGTATTGGACACATAAGTTTATGAATTGCCCCGAACCAAAAATCGTACCACTACGATGTTAGGTTTTTTAATCGTGTGTTGGTCCAGTATGAGTTCTTTAATCATTTATCCGATTCTGAGTTGTTGTGTTGTTGTGCCTTGAAACCTTTTTCTTTGAATTAAATTAAATATCATGCAAGCGAAGTCGCAGGTAACAGCTAGTATTTATAAAATCAAAAGCGCCCTACCGTGCCGGCCAGACTGTAGCCTTGCACTCGTTGCTCTGTCAGTAAACCGTCTCCAGTATTTTCTAGGAAACGGCTAGATTGAAATATTATCTTTAGCTAGGGCCTTATTGTTATTCCATGAGGTATACTCCTTTAGGAGAACTGCTGAATTGGTTACGTTATTCGATATTATTCTTTTGTTATTAAATGAATGGCTAGAATATTGGGTAGGTACTTTGTAAACTGATAATTCAGGGCTCTTTAAAAAAAACACTAAAAAGCTAAAAAATTACATTTACACAAATAGGTATGTGTATTAGTATTTGTTATTTATGGAGTCAGTGCTAGCCATGAAGTGTTTGAATGTTGTTTTTTGCACCGACTTCTTTTTAAGTGTAATGTACTAATTTAAGTGGGACCGCAACAGATCTATTTTATTCTATGTCTTCCAAAACGAAAATTGAGATTTGTATCACTCTTAAATATAAAATCACTCTTGCTTTCTGCATAGGTACTAGGTACTGTGTTTATATTGTACACTATACATATATGTTCCGAAGCAGACACAGTTGTGGGCTCCGTGCAAGATTTACGAGCGGCGCAAGATTCAATTCCGGGGCCATAGACTGCAGACTGCGGGCAGAGCAAATTGTCTGTGGCTGCTTGTGAAGGGATATTACTTTACTTTTAAATCTAGACTTGAGACTACCTCGCAAAGTAATTTAGTTTTAGTATTTCTACATACTTCCCCACCGCCAACAGGAGGCGTGTCGTAAAAGGCGACTAATTCCTGTACCACGAGACGGGCAGCAGCGTTTGCGTGCGATTTGTTATAAAAACTGCGCTTGCCACCCCCCTGCTAAGCGTGGCGAGTATTGGTAATCCCCCCCGATGAAATTCATAGGGGGAGGCCTGTTTTCAGGAGTGGACGTCCTATAGCTGAGGTGATGATGATTTCTACATACACTCAAAAAACGGTCAGTTTTTTTTGCGAATGGAACACGCGGTTTGTGTTTAAGCTATTAGCTGGGCCATGAAGTTTTGCGAAAAGCGAGAAGCGAAAACTCGTCAGAGAGCCGAGATAATAAGGATCCATACTAATAACGGAAGCTGAAAATGGGGGAAGGGCCCAGCAAAATCTTATCAAATCTCATTTAAAGAGAGCCGGGGGTTATTGAAAGTGTCACGTCAAGTTTTCAATTAAAGAAACATACCTTATTATTACAGATACTTTTAAAAAAACATTTACATTTTTGTAGTATTTTATTTAGCTTTTTTTTTTAATGGACGGACCTATCGCTGAGTGCCTTTGAGGAAGACATTCGTCAGCTTAACCCGGGAAGTTGTGGCGTGCGCTGAAGGCGCACGGCCTAGGTCCGCCCCGCTAGCGGTCGCCGCGACCCGGCCGGGGTTCGACACGTACGAGTCTGAGGCTTTGCTGCGCGAAGCCTCAGACTCGTACGTGTCGAGACCCATACTAGCAGGCTCGATCGGGCCAATGTGGAGTGCAAAAGGCACCCTACCAAGCGGCGAACCCGCTAGTGGTGGCGCCGACGGGACCGGAATTGCCGAAACAGGCCGGACCGCTGCCGGGCTCCTTTCTAGCGGGCTCGATCTGGGGGTGAGTCGGACATTTTATTTACCTCGTAATAAATGTCGTTATAAACCTTTTGTACGATTTTATTTTGTGCAATAAAGTTTAAATAAATAAATATAGAGCAAATCTCTCGTGAGGATCCCAACATCTTACTGAATCTTGCCAAGGGTTGGAGGGATCCAAATTATAAGAAAAACACCGCATGTAATGGACACCGCTTGTTGACAATCTGGCAATTTGTCGGGTACGTATTATACCACCATCAGCAGGTGATTATGATGATGGATTGCTTGATTGATTTTTACGTTGGTCGCAGAAACAGCGCCCAACGCGACTCCGAAATCTTATCTTCTCTACACGACATTCATCCCCTGTGAATACGAGGCATTTAGAAATAATACTTTGAATCACGCCAAATAATACCTTTTTTTTAAATTGAACCGTATCATTTTTTTTCTACTCGTTCATCTGAAGTGCAAGCCATGAGCCTTGCACACTAAAGCCCTTTTTTAAGCACTGCGCTGTTGCACTAGGTCTGATGTTAAAATATTTAGCAACAGTAGCTACACTCGTTATTCAACCAGAGAATATCACGTAAACTAAACTTACAAGGTTGCTATTCTTAGCCTAAGTACATTCAAGACGTCTTTACAAAATGTTATTTTATCTCTTGGTCGCGAAATGTAAGTTTTACTCTCGCTAGTTGTGAGTGCATTATCATATCATAACTCCCAGCAGTTACTGGGTAGGGTGACCATACGACTGGTGTCAGCAAAACAGGACCAAAAAATAGAAGAAAACAAATTAAATTCTCAAACCAATTCATCATTTTAGCCACAGGACGTCGACTGCAGAACATAGGTCTCCCCTAGTGATTTCCAGATTGGCCGGTTGGAAGCGGCCTGCATGCATCGATCGATCTCGCATTGAAACACCGAGCATAGCCCTTTACATAGCACGCTGTGCGACCTTAAGCTTTCTTATGACGCCCATAGTAAGAGGCCACGTTTCTGTTTCTTATGTCGTCACTGGTATCACTCAAACCAATTATTTATGGCTTAACCCGTAACAAGGCACTTTTACACGTCCCAATTTATTTAAAAAAGGCTGCATTTTTTTGACGCAATCGAAAATATACATAGTTCAACATCTACCTGTCAAAGGGAACGGCTTATAGTTATAATTTATAAATATTAGTAAATAAATGGTTCCAACAATCACACCAACTATCTGAATAGTTTATTCTAGATAGACCGTGGTGTTGGGTGTAGTTGGAAAAATGCCCTTCTTTGATGTATTTTGTACGGCAATTCGGCCAGATATATTCAAAGAAATCAAAAATATTTTTTACCAAATTAAATAGGTTTTGTGAATGGGTTGGTGAAAAAACTCAATTCAATTTAAACAACCACCGAATTTTACTGGATTCATGGCCATTCTACTCCTCAGGGAAAAGGCTACGACCGGCGGGACGCATAAAAACTTCCCGCTAAGTTCTCTTCCGCAAACAAAATTTAGATGACGCTGCAGAAATGTTGTGAACGGCGAACTCGAGAAAATAAACTGCGCTAGAGACTTTTCAGGTCTGAGTGTTAGACAAAACGTTGGTAAGCACATATACATACACATCATAGCCTAAATTGTGCTATTCACTAACTACTTTCCTGTGATTTGTTTGTTTTGTGTGGTGTACAATAAAGAGTATCTATCTATCTATCTATTATACTATATTTCGTACTACGATACTTCGTAAGTCTACTGACCTTGGGGTTTTGAAAATAAATTAAAAGATAAAATATTGATAAGTACAGCTTCTTTTTATGTGGCTTTAATTGTTTTAAATATAGCTAAATCCCTTTCGCGTCTAGGTCAATTCTGTTAAATGTTTGATGATCAGTATTTCGCCGAAATCCTTCCTCCCTCAGGTGGAGTAGGGGAGCTTTAGTGACTACCAGATTGGATCCCCTAAGGGAGAAAAAGAAAACTTGGGTTCAAACTATCTCTCGAGAGCGATCTTTCGCACGGATTTAAAAGTAACTAACATTGGCAATGAACAAATATTAATATTGATCTTCGCAGCATTACTCTCCCTATAACATACGACACATTTTTATAACGTATAACCCAATTTTATTTCTGCATATACTCACGTAAACACCCAATTTGTTTTCAAATAAATAACGCCAAGAAAACTCACCTTTTGCAGCTGCGATGAAGGAGGAAATCGGTATAATTTCCCGCGACGCGTCGCCACCGTCGTAGCGTTGCGGATATTGCAGCGGATATGGAATCATTGGTAAGAGGGGTACTAGTAATGGACGTTTCTTAAATTTAAAATTGGAAGATATAATTTAACAGTAATCATTAAGAAATAAACGGTGTGAAACGGATAGTTATCGGCGTGTGACCTCTTCTCTCTTCTACTCTTCTGGGCATACATGTCCTTACACATGAATATAACAGCTTATACTGTACATGTCCCCAACTTTATCCTCTGCACTGAAAACTGATAACGTGTTAAAATCTGTTGGTTAGTACATCTGTTTCATGGGTATTTACGGCATAAGGCGAGTAGTGTCGTCAACCAAATCGTTAATAAAATATAAAAATAAGCTATAGTATCGCAAAATTCTGTCAACAAAGCAATTATTTCTGTTAATATTTGGGGTAGAAAATCTAAAATTCATTGAAAAAAATTCAAAGTCTCTATCTTATTTTTAACCGCTTAGCCGAGTAAGTGATGTGTCATTCCCGTTTTTTTACCCTGACACTGCTTCGAGTCAATTATGGGTTAATGCCGAGAAGAAGCAGCGCAAGAAACTGTACCACTATTGTCAGCCTCTTTTTAAATGTGAGTAATTTCCTATTTGTATCATATTATGATCTAATATGGAATTATTTTTTTCTACCATTATTGGTTTCTTCTGTCCCTCAATCTTGCATAGAGATACGTCGGTGTACTTACTGCCTCATCATGACAAAATAACTGGTGAGAGATCAAGCAAACCCGCCCCTAAAAGATAGTTTTCAGACAAAATGATTTACGTTTCAGCGAAATATTTTTAGGCCAGGACGCCGTAAATTCGGGGAGCAAGCCAATTACTTGGCCAAACACCCCGCTCGTGTTCGCTCACTTGGAAAAACCTTCGCAAGTAACATAACGAATGCTCGTCAAACGATTTACATACATCTTGCCTTTTTGCATTTATTAAAATACTTAACTAAGTAAAAAATTTGAGCGGTGGTGGGTTAGTAGTAGGAGTCTTGCTTCTCATCTGTGGTCGTGAATTCGCATACTACAGCAACCACTAGTATGGACACCAAAACACTATATAATAGCGTTTATCGACACCAACTGTATTTTTTTTAATATGAAAGTATAGCCGCCATGTTGAATTGCCGTGCCGGTGACGTCACATGCTATGATCGCTCACATGTTTTAATAAAAATTCAACATAGTGACTATAAATCATATTGTTTAAAAACAAATTACAGATGGTGACGATAAATCGCTATATCATGTCGTGTTTTGGTGGTTTCGCTAGATGGGCAGGTTTTTTCGGAATCTATGTGATTTATACTACTTGCTAGGCGGTGATGAAAACATCGTGAGGAAATCTGCATATTTAGATACCTACCACTGGGTGTGTAGCCTGTCCAAAATAGTTCGTGTCTAAAGGTCAAACCGCACTATAGCGGGGCGTCGCGGCACGTCCAAATATTCTCTATGGGCAACTATGCCACGCCGCGCCGCGCCACTCCGCTGCCGCGACGTTGTAATGCGATTTAGATCATATAAATCAATACAAATAATATTAGCCACGCCGTGCCGCTCCGCTGCAGCGCCGCGACAAGCCGCTATAGTGCGTGGGTAACGGATGTTTGATGGCAACTAGACTTGCCGCATCTTGGATCATGGTCAAGCGTGGGACAATAGGACAAAGCGTTACAAGGAACTATACCAAAACGGGAATAACACGATCATTAATAGGCTAACTACATTGTAATTTTACCTTTTATTTGCTTGACGTTGCACAGACCGTAGTCACAGGCTGACTGGAACAGCGATGTCTTCACTCCGTATGAGATGTAGATTCTTCACAAAGCCTCATGATACTGATTCGCGCCAAGTACCGTCACACACAAGGAAGAGATAAAGATCTTATTTATCTCTTCTGTGTTCACACACTACTCTGATTGTGTCCCTATTCTGCAAACTAACCGCCGCGTCCGAATAGTGATTACGCGATTGCGCACCAAAATGAGATTGTATAATCCTAGCCACTGGATTACATGTCGCAGATAGTTTTAATCCGTCTTCATCATCATCATTTCAGCCATAGGACGTCCACTGATGAACATAGGCCTCTCCTATTGATTTCCAGATTGGCCGGTTGGAAGCGACCTGCATCCAGCGTCTTACGGAGAACGTCCTATGCTGCGTTTGCCGATACGCTGCCTCCATTCACGAACCATTCTGCCCTATAGGCCGTCAGTTCTACGTGCGATGTGCCCCGCCACTGCCACTTTAGCTTGCTAATCCGTTAAGATATGTCATCTAAGATCTTCTCATCTCTGATTCGATCTCGAAGGAAACACCGAGCATAGCATATTTAGCATTTCCATAGCACGCTGTGCGAACTTGAGCTTTCTTATGAGGCCCATAGTGAGAGGCCTTATTTCAGTTCCATATGACATCTTTCATACTGGTAGCACAAACTGGTTGCAGGCATTATTGGACGAGAAGAATCCGTCTTATCGATTGATGTTCTTATACTTTTTAGTGTTTATTAATACAACACGAACGTTTAAAAGTAATTATGAAAGACTTACTTATATGTAAAATAGTGCACACTGCATTTGAATGTAATTCAAGTAATAAATCCAATCATAAATCTACTAGATATCAGTTTTTTATTTATGATTCATGTGTATGAGCAGTGAAAATCCTATATTGGTGTTGGTTTTGATAATATTATAAGACTTTGAAGACTTCTTGCCAATACGAGATCTCCGCTCGAAACCAGCAAAACTTTGAGAATGTTAGCGGAACTTTGTGTGTAGTGTAGGTAATGCCGGATGTTTGGATTTCTCTGTCTGTAGTGATGTTATAAGAGTTCGATGGCAAACTGAATACTTAAACTTTACTAGATGTACAGACAACAGCCTGTCAACCTACCACAAAAGTCGAATTTTCTCAATTTATATTTATCTTTACATGTCGGACTTAAAAGTTGAAAATTGTGTGTGAAATGATAAAAATCTAGGTAAATTTAGAAATGTATTAATTTGTCATCTAAGTGATATGACATCATAACGTGACAGTGCGTGACACGACATGGCGTGGCATAACATCACCTGACATGTCAAGGTGTGGCATTACATGGCATGGTCTAACATCACGATTACTAAATACGAAAGTTCGCTTTTTTTTTTCTTTTAATGCCACCGTTAGTAAAGTTTCCCCTTTTTGATAGTTTGACTTGGTCTTATAGTAAAAGTGTTTTTAGCAGTAGAATCGTCCACTAAAAGAAAGATAAACATTAAAATATTAAGACCTCACTAATCTCTAAGTTTAACCTGATAATTATATAAACCAAAGTAGTATAAACCAAATTTGTACTCAACTGCTGAATACATTTTGCATTGCCGCGTGGAACTATTTAATATCTAGAAATTCCCGTCCCAATAGCACAGTTAGATAAGCCGGCACAGACACCCAGTTACCTATCTCGACAAATTGTCAACAGGTCAAAACTCCATTGTTCATAAATTAGTTTATATCTCAGTATAGTCACAAGACAAATGAGTTCAGTAGGGACGCAAGCGCGAAAAATCGAAAATGTTTTTGCATCATGGTTTGCCAGAGTTGACAATTCCTATTTATTGCTACTATTATATTATTTACTATCTGTAAACACAAATTGTAACTTCTTTGTATGGTGTACAATAAAGATTATCTATCTATCTATCTATATAAATGATAAAAATGTGTGGATTTAAAACTGCTTAGCTCGCACCAAAACTTGTAAAAATATTAATTTTAAAAGAGGCTGACAACAGTGACCGAGTTTCTTGCGCTGCTTCTTCTCTGCACTAGCCCACAAATTGTCCCGAAGCAGTGGTAGGGCAAAAAAATATTGGGACGTGTAAAAGTTCTTTTATCTTGAAAGAAAAAGTTGTGAAAATCGCAGTTGAAGAAAGAAACACGTGATTGTCTGATTTAGATACGAGTACATCTCAAAGCGCTACATCATGTTCAGAATTTAACACTGCATGTCGCGTCATCTTAGCGATGCCGCAAGCGTTTTTTTATTGCATTTTTATCGTGTAATGATTACTCAATATTATTCATTTTATAAAACAAAATCTGGTTAGTTACACCTATTTTAGTTCAAGAATAGCTGGTCTGATTTTTATGATCTTTGATTTGTTGGATTAGTCTCCGCCGAAAATAAAAGAATATTTATTTAAAAATCGGAAAAATTATCATTTTTTTATTAGTAATAGTTGACAATATAAATTATTCGAAACAATTATCGTGATATTTATATTACTTCGAACCACAACACTAGTTGGGGGAGTGAACATACTTCACTAACTGTACTACGATGTTATTTTGTCTTACTAGTCTTACTGTTATTTATTTTGTTATAATAGCAAATAGTTATTACATTATTCATCTGAATAATAAACTATTTAAAAAAACTTTTATCTTGAAAATTAAAGTTAACAAAGAAAAATAAATAAAATAAAGAAAATATATTATTCATAAATGATTATACTATACCCTTTTCAAGATAAGAAGAAACTTATGACACATCACGTGACTTCCCTGTTGACACCAATAGTCATGTGCCCTAACGAAATCCAACCAGCGCCGCTGATGCTCTCGGCGAGTGGTTCAGGAAGTGGCGTGTGGAGGTGAACCCCGAGAAAAGTGCAGCAGTGTACTTTACTCGAGGTCGCTTCAAAACGCGGCCTTCCAAACAACCCCGCTGCAAGAAAGTCCATTTTAACGTCACCTTATTTGGCCGACCGATCCCCTGGGTGAGGGAGGTCAAATATCTAGGTGTCACTCTCGACCATCGGTTATCGTTTGTACCCCACATTACGCGCGTTCTCAATCGAGCGAAGTTCTATGCCCACCGACTATACCACCTTGTCGGTAGCAAGAGTAAAATGTCGCTTAGAAATAAGTTGACAATTTACAAAACTTGCATCCGCCCCGTGATGACATACGCCAGTCCGGTGTTTGCTCACGCTTCTTCAAACAGCATTAAGAAAATGCAAAGTTTCCAAAATAATTTCTTGCTGAGAGCCTCGGGTCAACCGTGGTTCGTACGCCGCAAGAATCTCCATAAAGATTTCGACATGCCCTCAGTAGCCCAATATATGAAAGAAGCGTCTGAGCGCTTCTTTGATAAGGCAAAAAACCACTCCAATCCGCTCATAGTCAAAGCCGCCACGTACACGCCCCGAAGATCCATCCAGAAGGATGTCGCTGCCCGACTCCGTCGGCCTCGGCACGTTTTGGACGACCCTGACGATTCCTACACCGCGTACTGTAGAACAACAGCCAACACCGCCTTAAGCACTTCAAGTACTGCACAACATTTTAGTTCGCATCACCGCACCCGCCGAAGGGTGCGAGGTCCCGTATTTCATTTCGGCCGAGACAGACATGTGCCTGGCCGTTTTTCCCCTGCCCACCCTACGGACGACGGCCCAAGCCGAGGTCCGAGCCTATAGAGGCGCCCTTGAGACCAGAGTCCGACTCACCCCCAGATCGGGCCCGCTAGAAAGGAGCCCGGCAGCGGTCCGGCCTGTTTCGGCAGTTCCGGTCCCGTCGGCGCCACCACTAGCGGGTTCGCCGCTTGGTAGGGTGCCTTTTGCACTCCACATTGGCCCGATCACGCCTGCTAGTATGGGGCTCGACACGTACGAGTCTGAGGCTTCGCTGCGCGAAGCCTCACACTCGGCCGGGTCGGGCGACCGCTAGCGGGGCGGACCTAGGCCGTGCGCCTTCAGCGCACGCCACAACTGCCCGGGTTAAGCTGGCGAATGTCTTCCTCAAAGGCACTCAGCGATAGGTCCGTCCATAAAAAAAAAAAAAGAAATCCAACCAATTATTTTTGAAAATCGAGAAAGTTTATAAAGTTAAATCGATTTTTATTCAAATGAACTTATTTAAAATAAATAATAATAAATATTGGACAACATCACATACATTGCTCTAATCCTGTGGTAAGTAGCCAAAGCACTTGTGTTACAGAAATCAGAAACAACGACGGTACCACAAGTCACAACACCCAGACCCGAGGCAATATAGAAAAGTTATTTGTCTACATTGATCCGACCGGGAATCGAACCCGGAACCTCAGTGATACCGACACCAAGTCCGGTATGCTCGCCTCTCGGCTATGGAGGTCGGTCAAAATAAGAGATATACTGCAATGTTCTACTGCCAGAGTGCCGTATACAGCTTTTTGAAGTCTTTTTTCCTTTTTTTGGCATTTTACCAAATAAAAACAAAACAATAACGAAAACTTTACAAAAATAGTAACAAAAGTCAGAATAGGAACTTTGTGAAAAATAACGATAACACAAATCGTATACAAGGCAGACGCGCTCGTACTACTGACGCCAACGCATATGTTTTCATAAGATGACCGAACCGATTCATCGATTTAGTTCCGATTATGTGTTGTCAATCCCTATAATTAAACGTTCCGTTTTACGCATCAAGTAGACGGAAATCCTATTAATTTATTTGTTAACCATTAAAGATATATTATTGGTTTGCAATATTTGCTTAAATTTTTAGATTAGTTTTTGCAATGATATAAATTAAAACTTAAAAATATAATCTTTTTAATATTAACGTAAATAGTATGGATGAAACGGAAAATGCCAAGTGTCATAAGTATCTTCTTATCTTGAAAGGACTATAGTTGCACAATAATTATTCAGAAACGATACGTACACAATAGGCATGAGTTTTAAGTTTAATTTAAGATAAACATTTTACACACGTCTTAATTTTACCGGCTGGTGTCTTGTTACTGAGGAATCCCTAGTAGGGATGTAATAGATGTGAAATTTCGGATACGGTTACGGATATAAAATTATTTGTATTTTTTCATTATAGTCATTTATTTAGTATATATAAATAAAGGCCCTCTTCCGGGCACTTATACATGACACATTTTGGATCATCCGTTACTTACGAATAGTTTCGATTACGGATTCGCTTTTTAAGAAATTGTAAAAATAAACCAGAAATAGGTAATAGTTTGACTTTATTTCTACACTTCAAATGCATTTTGTAAAGAATAATCAGTTTAGACTAGTTATGATGACTCATAAAGCAATAGAAATTTAATAGACAAACGTGCAAGTCACGTGCGCGTGTGTCGGCTCAGCTAGGCAGAAAAACCTGTCATACTTAATGTGTCTCATTTAGACTCCACCCCTATCCGAAATTCTCCGAAACTTTTACTTCGGACTCAGTTACAGTTATAGATCGTTTCCTATCCGATATCCGATAGTTTCGGTTACGGTTACGGAGCTCCTTAACATCTCTGCTTGTTACTACGAACTCTGATCAGTCACGTGACTAATGCCTACAAATGCCTTGAAATCAAGTAGAATTTAGCAAACCGTTTATCAAACATCGAAAATCCCAGGCCAGGCTAGTCACTTAACGCAGCCTTAACCGTCTGTCAGTATCGCTAAAGGCTGTCGCACTAATTCGTTCATTAGCATTGAATGGAGGCGCCACTTTCACCGACATCGCCCGTCTTGGCCGACACCGACAGGGTTCGCCGACAGGGTAGCCCGACAGGCTGCGCTGACATTATGCCGACAATGTCCCGCTTGGCCCCGTTCTTTGAAACTCGCACATACCGACAAAGTTATCTAATACGACGTGCTCATAATAATCTAATTAGTGACAAAAAGGCGACTGTTTGGTATAAGTAGTGGTTCGCGCTCGCGTTCCGGACTACAAAGCCAGCAGTTGCGGGTTCGAATCCCGCAAGGGGAAAATGTTTGTGTGATGAGCACAAGCATTTGTACCTAAGTCATGGATTTTTATATGTTTATCCGTTATCTAGTCGTCAGAGCTTTGCTAATTGGTGTGATTGTGGAAATTATTTACGTATTAAAATGATTTTAATGAAAAAGGGTTATTACACCGTTAGTGATTATAATATAAATGTGTGTATTTGAAAAATGCTCAGCTCGCACCAAGACTTGAAAAAATATTTATTTGAAAACAAGATGACAACAGTTTTCAAGTTTCTTGCGATGCTTCTTCTCGGCAAGAGAAGCCTCTCCCTCTCTCTCTTCTAGTCCACAACTGGTCCCGAAGCAGTGGAAGAGTAAAAAATAATATTGGGACGTGTACGGGTGCCATTATCGTTCTATTTAAAAAAATCAATGATTTTGATTACTTAGAAGCATCCTCATTCGTCAAGGCAGTTCCTAATCCAGATTTCGCTAGATTCAATTGTATCTGTTAATCCAACCTGCCTAGGCTGTCTGCAGCTCGCATTTTTCAACTGTTGACATATCGGATCGCAACGTCTTACGTCAGGCTTGCGTAACGAACAGTGACCTCCGTAAAAGGATTGCTGGATAATGCAATTATCCGGCGCATCCACGCAACTGGGGCGAAATCACACCATACTGGTTCCATGCACTTTCGTAAACCCAAAAAAAAACCAACATATTCAATACTGGGTACATTTATTGTAAGTTCTTACCTAGTAAAAAAGTTAACCAGTTAAATAGAAATAGAAAAGAAATAATTCGTTCAACATGACAAGTGCCAGAATTGGCCTTTATGATGAATGATTTAGGTGTAATAAGTTGTTTAGCGATTTTGAAAATCTAAATGTGGTCATTGACTTTTGATGTACCTACTTTTATAAGAACCTAATTTAACTTAATAGGCTTTAACTTAATTTTGTCGAATACTAGTCAGGTTAATTGAGGAATTCTTCAATAAATTAGCTAGCATCTAGGTGTTCTGGCAGACGCGCCCCCAGCAAAAAAGTAGTTGTCTGGTACCTCAAAATAACCAGAGGACGTTTTCTTACTTCAAGTCCATATCGATTGATGTGTTGGCGCATATTTTATTTATTATTTTTAAAAGATGCGGTGTAATTGATGCCTTCTTGAAAATAGGTTGAGAGGTTTAGCGCGGAGCTCTTGAAACTAATATTAAAGGCTAACTAAACTAATCAACAGCTTCTTATCGTCTCGCAGATAGGAGAGTTGAATAGGAGATTATCAGGTTGCAGTCTATTGCAATTAAACATTAATTTCGACTTTTAAATTAACGCAACAATGCATAATGAGGCAAAGAGAAAAAGTCAAAGTTGATTTGCGCAGTCTAAGGGCCAGTTTCACCACTTGCTGATAAGGTCCAGATAACCTATCTGACACTTTTTTTGACAGATAACCCATACAATGTCAAATAAGTGCCAGAACAGCTGTCAAAAAAGTGCCAGATAGGTTATCTGGAATTTATTAGCAAGTGGTGCAACTGGCCCTAAGTGTATAAATACCAACATAGACTGAGCTGTCATTGTCATTATTAATAACAATAAGTGTCATGTGGGGACGACCGTTAAGAGTACACTTCCCTACTACCAACAGGAGGCGTGTCGTAAGAGGCGACTAATTCCTGTAGCACAAGACTGGCATCAGCGTCTACGTACGAAACCTTATAATAAACTGCGCTCGCCAACCCGCCTGCCAAGCGTGGCGAGTATTAGCAATCTCCCCCAATGAAAGTCATTGGGGAGGGTCTATGTTCAGCAGTGGATGTCCTAGGGCTGAAATGATGATGACAATAATGTTCAGTGAATTTTTCATAGAAATATTTACAAACAAACATGATATTTAACCTTTTAAAGCAGTAGTGAATAGTGGGTACCCAACTGTGAACTTCAGGGCTCTATTTCACTGTGACACCATGGCGCCAGCATTCGCCACCACCAACAGAATGTTTATTTTAAATTGCCAACTTGGTAGCGCGACCAAGCGGTCATTTGGCCCCCGATTTAGAACCGTTCGATAAGAAATTGTCGACCGGAAAACCACGTGATACTATACAGGGTTACATTGCAAAGGGGTGCCAAATCTTAAAGAGTAGCTCAGAATCAGTAACTTAATCGAACTATGCAAAGAACAAAACTTTTTTTTTTTCATTTAATTATTCCTATTCACTGTTAAAAATCGTACGCGTGGATAATTTAACTCATTCATGAAATTATTGCACCGTTTGTGCACTGGGTAAGGTCCTTGTTGGATCGCCGTACCTACGCCTCTGATAAATGACCGCACGGCTTTCGTAGTCTCGTTATTGACTTTATTTTCGGATATTTTAAAGTTTTTTTTTTACGTAAAATACGATTACGAGTAAAATATTTTAAATTTGGCACCCCATTACAATGTAACCCTGTATAATTTAACATATAACCGTGTATAAATTATCGAAGGGTTCTGAATCGGGGGCCGTGTAAGATACTCTTTATAGAGCTGTATGACTGTATATAGCCAATTATTTTAAGAGAGCAAAGAATAGCGAAACAATAATTGTAAATGTAAGTCACATTAATCATGTGTTGATAATGATGACATACATTTAGTATTGGTTGGATAATACTTAGGTATTTATGGTTTATTTGAACCTAGTCTATTTTTTTTAAATTTTGTTTTATGCGGAACAAAGAAATTAAAATTGTTACGATGCTGGGCTCTTTAAAGGGGAGAGTTAATTGGTTATTAAACCAAAAGAGATTAATTGAATTTCATCTTACGACACTCTGCTTTAAAAAACTTTTTTTTTGTTTCTAAGAAAAAAAACAGCAACAAAAGTTGGAACTTCTGCTACCCTATACATAATTCGAATTTTTTTTCCCAATTTCTAACTTTCAAAGGTTGTTTTTCAAATTATACTTTGACTGCAAGAAACCGCAACTGAACCATGTATTTTACCTGAAATTGTTAGAAGAAAAATATGCTTAGAAAACAAAATATCCTCACCCTTGCAAACCACTTAAAAAACAAATTGGAAAAGTTGCGCATTCATTGTCTAACTCTAGATTTTATCAAAGCCCGCACTTTTGGGAAAATCAACAATATGATGACGGGGAAACTCGGCAGATCATAAAACTCCTCGACGTTTTATTTGTTTGTTTTTCGACCCTATCATTAGCATAGGCCACAATATAACTATGATACAGTAGCTCACTAGTGGAAACATTGATAAAACAACTGAAAATGGAAAAATCTCTATTTACTTTATTAAACTTTATAATATGGTTCTTCTGGTTCAAATTGTAACTTCTTTGTATGGTGTACAATAAAGAGTATCTGTCTATCTATGGTTCTTTCATTGTAATATTATTATTAGTATTATCTATCAGCCACAGACTAACGCAAAGCACGCATTCTAAAAAACATTACTACATTACTACATTATTCCGACCGAAAACTGAACCCGGGACCTCAGAGATGTCGATACCAAGTCCGGCAACTCGCTTCTCAACTACGGAGATCGACAACGTCACTTCATTTACTATTTGTAGCAAATGACAATAGCCGCCAATTTAGATGTTACATGCGCCTAAAAGCGTTGCATTGTAGTAAGAGTGGTTCTACTGTGTCTGTTCACTTTGTGCACAGGCAGTGGAAATGTAAATGAAGTGCCAATAAAAGTTACACAGTATTTATGGTTACACATACTACGCATGTTTCCAGTGATCTTATATTGCAGAAATAAGTGTACGAGGAAAAATGGTATAAGAAATGGGAAATGGAACAGTGAAGAGCGTGTCGTTACTTAAAAGATTCTGAAATTTAAAAGTAGATACTGGCCTATTTTATAAATCATCTTTATTATTTCATCCATAAGACGTCAACTACTGAACATAGGCCTCTCCCAGTGACTTCCAGATTGGCCGGTTGGAGTCTCAAACAAAAACTTTTATTTAAAAAAATTAAACCGACTTCAAAAAACTAAAATGCTAAAAATAATCCTAACACGTAGGTACCTAATCAGTTACTTTTGGAGTCGGTGCAAACGAAAACATTGAATCTCTCATCGGCTGGCACCGACTCCAAAAGTAAGTGTTAAGATAATTTTTAGCTTTTTAGATTTTTGAAGTCGGTTTTATTTTAAATAAAATTTACTTATTTCACCAATTTTTTGTGATATATCCTAATCAAAACAGATCTTAAGAGTGCAAACAAAATTTAACTGCTGAACACCGATTTCATTTCCTATTATTCCACTCTTAGGGGTGAAATTTTTTCCGTAAATTTTTACTATAGTATCTTTGAAGTATAAGCTATTTAATAAAAAAAATATCATCAAAACCGGTTTACATTTGTCAAAGCTATTGGGTAACATAGATACAAAAATCAGTTGGCGTGGTATAGAGTTTCATGCAATGTTTGATGATTTTCTTATAGATCCCATCATCAAAATTTTACCAAAATATGGGACAATTCTGAAAGTATTACCTTTCAAACAAAAAAAGAATAATCAAAATCCGTCAACGTAGTAACGAATGATCGCTGAACATACATAAAAAAATACAAAGATTCCGACGAATTGAGAACCTTCTGCATTTTTGAAGTCGGTTAAAAATTCCATAAAGGGTAAACTACCCAAGTATTTAACCATGAGAACAACATCGAATAATTACAAAAGAAATACATTTCTTTTAAGGTCTTTTCTATTACTATTTTTATATAAATAAATACAAATTATAACAAAACAACTAAATACTATTATTTTCCTAACTCGGGTAAATATCAAGTTTAGCGAATCTTATAATTAATTATTAAAGTACTTACATTAACATTAAGGGTCCTCCGTACCATAACACAGTTTGTTATAGTGTTACATAATCTGGATTGTCCTTATCCCTTCGTACGCGTTTTCCCTCGTCGCATAAGGAGTCAGCCTTAACAAGGAGGCATCAGGAGGTATTAGACTCTGCTAGGGTGACCACATATCACATTCTTCGTATACAATGTTCCAGATACAATGTGTACCATCAAAATAACTATTAAGGTTGAAGTATAATATAAATAACAGTTGCATAAAATTTAAATTTTCATCAATTAATTTTGCTTCATTACACGCAATCTACTAAAATAACCACCGGATTCGTTTGTGGTACCTAGGAACCGCATTTTCTCACCTCATCCCTCTATAAGCAGAGCAATGTCGAGTGTATACTTGATATACAGGGTTACATTGCAAAGGGGTGCCAAATTAAAAAAAATAAGATCTAGGGAACAATATAAAGAAGCGTCTTAATCGTTATTATTTTTAATAATCGTATGTCACGAAAAAAATTACTTTAAAATATCCGAAAATAAAGTCAAAAGAGAGACTACGACAGCCGCGCGGTCATTCATCAGAGGCGTAGGTATGGCGAGCCAACAAGGCCTTACGCAGTGCACATACGATGCAATTTTTTAGTAGTTTACAATAAATAACGAGGGTTTAGTTTTTATTGCTTTTATTGGATTGAATGGTCCTGGTAGAAGCAGATTGCTATCGCGTCTAGAGCAAGTTGTCTTGAAACAAGTCACTTGACACTCGATGCGGCGCTGAAAACAATGATATTTCAATAATTTTAGATCTTTATCACTTCTTAAAACATTAGAACACAAACTAAACCAAACTTGCACTTTAAAGCTCTTTAAATGATAAATAAAAACCATTAAAATCGACCATGCTTTTCGTTCGACTACCCCCCATCGAATCCTTAAACTAATCTCAACAAACAATTTATTTGACAGTTATACAATTTCGGTGCCTTACCTTACATCTACGTTAGGTACATCTTGCTGTCTTAAGTACCTACACTAATTGTTAGTGTCACTTTGGTTTTTAGCATTTTATAGAGGGCGCCACTTCTATACAAATCTGTCAAAAATGTAACTTTAATGATCAGTTAAATAATAATCTACACATTTTTATAGCACTATCAACCCGTTGAGTTGTACAGACTTAAAAAAATATTAAAAATTTTGTTTTTTTTAATAACATGCTTCAATGTTTTGTTTCGCAATGACTGGTGCCTGCTGCATGGTGGGAGTGGTCAGCATTTCTACTATAAGTTTAACTAATGTGTACGATCTAAGTAACCGTATGTTCTTCGTTATTTCTGTGGATAATGGTGCTGGTTGCACATATACATATTTTTTTGTAATTAACTTCTTATTTTATCAACATGTGCAATTGTTTGTTGTCCCTAATAAATAAAAATAAAATAAATAACATGCTAGATAAATTTAAGATAAGAAACGCTTGACAGCGAGAAACATTTTACAAATATTGACGAAACAACAAAAGTTTTAGACAAATTGAGAACCTCCTCCTTTTTTGAAGTTGGTTAAAAAATGATACCTACACATCGACTTTTCCGGGTCGAGCAATATAATAGAGTTTGCCATTCTCCTACAGCAATGGACGTCTAAATTAAATCCTCGATCGAGCAACGACTAATGAGAGACAGAGATAGAAAGAAAAAAGAGAGTCTTGATATTTCCTGCCTAAATAATGGTGTCACGAGTCATGAATGGACCCCTGCCCCTCGGTATTGATTGTGCAGCATCACGCGTCTGTCGCCAGGCAACGGCGGCGTTTCTACTGTGTGGCGTCAGTGGTTTGGCGAAGATTGTGAACCTTATTAACTTCCCTACACAGCCGTTGCGGAATTCATGGAATGCATTTTCAAAAACAGTGATTTTAGAAATTCGTACACGACTATTGCGATTTCGTATGCAAACGGTGATTCTAATATTTTAAACATACATCTCCTGAAGAAGTTAGCTTAGTGCTTACAGTATCATCAATAATGGGCTAAGTTCCAAAAAAAAATCTAATCAGTTCGCCAGTTGGATTAACGGAAAATATTGGACACTTATTTTTTCTTTTCTCAATCAAACCAAAAATGATGAAGATATAGCCCGTTAAAGTTCCGAGTAACGTCACGCCTTGCGAAACTTTTTAGCAAGGCGTGACGTCACGTGCTCAATTTGATGCGCTTTATCTTGGTAATTTTTTGTTTGATTGACAAAAGACAAAATATGGGTCTAATATTTTTTGATAATCTAACTTACGGACTAAATAAAATAATCTTTTTTGACCCAGGAAACTAGCCTATTATAAGCTATAAGCCTACTAGGAAAGTGTTCCGTTCGTTCGGACGTATAAACCTTATAAATTGATGTTCATCTTTCACTTCTGTCAATCCTTTGACAAAATATGAACATCTAAAACTAGCCGGGTAATAAACACGAATGTTTTGAATTGTCAAAGTTTTGAAACAAGTGGATAGTATTTTAATTTGTTAGGTTTTTACGTCTGAATCGAAACGTTTTCGTAGTAGGCCATCTGGCAACTTGATTTGCGTAGTGGCGTGGTGATACGCCTTCAAATGGGATCATTCCCGGTCCGGGTAAATTTATAAAAATGCTCGAGTCTGGTTGTAGTGCTCCTGTTTTTAATTGTCAGGTATTTCGTACTGACAAGTATTTTAATTCATACTTCGATACCATGATAAATTGTATTTCCTGACGCACATTTATTAAAAAAACCGGACAAGTGTGAGTTGAACTCGCATGGAGAGGAATCCGCGCTCCTTATAGGTTGGCCTGTAATCGATATGTAAAGACCTTTTATTAAATTTTATGCTTTTTAGTTTCGGATATCAGGCCGCGGGAATCACCAGTTTCATCAATTTTCAAACTATTCATTTTAAAACGATTAAAGAAATATATTATATGTCACACAGTTGCATAACGGCACAATTTGCAAATGTATATTCTTCATCTAGTTTCTCCCCCAAAAGTGAACCCTATGTTCAAAACTCATTTGTTTACCTTACACTCCGTGTTTAGGTTACAGAGGTTTATATATGTGTACCGAACAACTTTATCGGTCCAGTAGATTCTTAGCCTATTGGCAGTGACAGGCTGACAGACAGACATACGTGTAATCCTAAAATCGTTCTAATTTTTCATTCGGACATACGGAACCCTAAAAGCAACAGGTATTTGCTATATCCTTTACTTAAGTGCGACTATCAATCTGAGTTCTATACAAACCGGTACAAATGGCAACTTATCGAGCAATCCACACATTCCCCACAAACCTTTATGAGCTATAACGACGAGGGTTCCGTCGAAGATGGCACCCTCTTTCTCAATAGAAAAGCCACATTACCATTCCCGACGGAGCCAAGAGGGGAGAGATTTTCAATCAGACCTGTTAAATATTTGTTCCCAAATCCGTGATGAAAACGTGACTTTATAGGAAATTAAACAATGGGTAAATCAAAATGTACCTTTATCTCTTTTTGTTTTATCACAATTGCACAAAACTTTTTAATTTTTAAGACATTTTTTTTACAAAGAAATTATATATTTTGACGAATTTTGACGACCGTGTGGTGTAGTGGTTCACGCTCCGGACTACAAAGCCAAGCGTTTGCGGGTTTGAATACAGCAAGGAGCAATTGTTTGTGTGATAAGCACGAGAATATCTACCTATGATTTTAGTATGCAACCTGAACATCTTACAGAAAAGACAACTACATAGATAAATATATCGTACACCACACAAAATAAATAATACACTCCTGGCGACTTTCCCGTACATACTTCTTTCCTTAATTCATTTTGGTGCGTACACTTGTCTTACAAAGAGAAAGAGTGTAGAGAGTCAATGAATAGTACAAACCAAAAGAGCAGGCCCACATAACATTACTTAGTAAAGGTGTTAAAAGAGTTATTAACAAACTCAATTGGTGATTGACGTAAACGCGTACGATACGTCAATCTACAACAAAGAAGCAATATTACATCAAATAAAAGCGACCACTTCCTCAATCTCTATTACCATCTGGGGCTCAACCATAAACTCAAAACAGTACCTTTGCAGTACAAGTGCTTGTGTAGGCAAATAAATCAACATGGTGCCAGACAATTATTTTTATGGTACCTCATGAGGGGTGTGTCCAAACCAGCTTAGACCCATTTTTTTAAAAATCCCGAATCGGGAATCGAACCGAGGACTCATTGCGTTTAAAACTATTCACCGCGTCACTACGACCATTGGGTCGTTAATGGGTGATGAGGGGACCATCTCACTTGCCATCTCGTAGCGTTTCGGGCAGTATTCTTTGCATAGGGCTAAGATCAAATTGTAATTTTGTGACCTGTGATAAGCATTACTTAGAAACATAGAATAGACACTTTCTTATACAAAAATATATGTTTTATATCAAGGAAAATAATTTTACTATGTCCTCTGTAGCTCAGTTGGAAAAGCAGTCGCCCAGATAGCGAAAGGTCGTGGGTTTGAACCCCACCAGAGGTAGTTGAAAAAAATTTCAAGTAAAATTATTTTCCTTTAAATAATAAACTAGCATAATTGTGAACGCAAAAAACAAAAAAGTTTGTATGTTTTATAACTAAAAAATTGGAATCATTCATAGTAATATGACAACCCATTTTGCGTCGCTTCTTACATGTGGCGTAAGAAACGTGTTGTCGCCAACACTGGACACAATCAGAGGATACCGTAATTGCAGTGTCTGCAGCACCGTACAATAAGGATGACGACTGGGGAAAGAAAATGAAATTCTAATTATTCCGTGTTAGATTATCAAAAAACAATACACACCTATATTTTCTTTTGTCAATCAACCGAATAAAGCGCGTCAAATTGTGCGAAATTTCAAATCAATATGTCTCTGTAACATTTTTATTTTGTGAAAAAAGAAAAAATACGTGTCCAATACTTTTTGATAATCTACCTTATAGCGAAGAAAAAAAAAGTCGTCTTCTCCATTGTTTGGTGTTAATTAATGTTGTTTGTGTGTCTTCAACTGAGAACTTTTAGTTTCTGCTTGCTTACACCGACCTTTTTTTTGATTGGCACTCCGTGTGTGTCAAACAGTGTCTACGTCTGCGCAGGGAGTGGTTGATTTCATAAATTTCACTGGAAGTTTGTATCCAACACAAGACACGAATTTGTCTACGTCTGTGCAGCGCCTAAACCGGGACATAAATAGAATCATGTGCAGCATAAATTAAGCGACTCAAACGCTACTCATATCTCACAAATTTAGGTAGGTTTTATGTATCGTTTGGCTTTAGACTTACATAGGACCAGTTTCTATCTCAATTCCGTATTAAACCTCTTTGGGTCTATCGTAATTCGTTGCCCCTCAAGCATTGTGGTTGTGCGGTCAACCCTGGCTGATCGATGCGGCTCGCATGCCAATCTAATCTAAGCCACTTTGTTAAGAGTTACCCACCCTTTAGTGTACTTTTTACCCTATTGTTGAATACAGAAAGATGGAATGCCTTTTATAAGCCATAATTCTAAGCAACGAATAATCGCTAGTAATATCGATAATCATCATCATCATCATTTCAGCCATAGGACGTCCACTGCTGAACATAGGCCTCCCCCAAAGACATCCAGATTAGCGGCTGGAAGCGGCCTGCATCCAGCGGCCTTTCGCAACCTTTATCAAGTCGTCTGTCATCCTTGGGTGGACGTCCTACGCTGCCTGCGCCTGCCGGTACGTGAATGATACGACACGCGTATTTTGTTCGCAAATGCGACGCATCGCGACGTAAAGGCCCATAAGTCAGTTTAAAATGCATATATATAATGCATGCATGCATAATAGCACCGCTTGTGTGGTGGCACAAGTCTTAAGCTGTCACCGTGATTTTTTCAATACGCAAGAAAATTTTAATTCGGTTTTGTATTCATATGTACATTAGGTTATATTCAAAAATATCATTACCATTCAAATGGGACAGCATTCATATTAAAATAAAAAGATATGGGACTATAAAGTTATTAATAGGACTATATTATATAAAAAAATATTAAATTCTTCTACGTACACCATCTTCGTGGTATTTTGTATGTAGGTTGTTG
The DNA here is from genome assembly GCA_963576865.1 of Anania hortulata. Classification (NCBI taxonomy): domain Eukaryota; kingdom Metazoa; phylum Arthropoda; class Insecta; order Lepidoptera; family Crambidae; genus Anania; species Anania hortulata. The sequence goes on from OY756394.1 coordinate 18,750,258, forward strand.
TACAATTTTTGTGTAAGTTGTTGACATTTTTAATTAATCTTATTCAATTATTTTTTTCTTTAGCAAATATGATGTTAATCGATGTCTTTAATAAATATATTAGTAAAATTTCTTGCGTAGTTTAATTTCACGGTGTATATACCTGTGCTATAAATTACAGTAAGTATCTATAAATCTTTGGGGGGTGAGAGGAACAGGGTGTTGAGTTCCTCATCCACCATTGAAAAGGGAGGATCCCCCGACCAGACGAGTGTAGTGTCTGGTGGGCAACTGCCCGACGGTTGTTTATCGGGTTCTTGTATATATGGTTCAATCGCTCCGATAACTTTAATATCGCGATGTAGGATACGTCAGTTTTATATGTAGCGAGATAGATGTCGCTACAAATCTATTTTATCAATTTCTTTTAGAGAATCGAGAACCTCCTTTTTTAAAGTCGGTTCAAAAGGCACCAAAAATAATCGGAATGTGTTACTTTAGAAGACGCAATACAGATTATTTCAGACAAAATACTTCCCGCTGAAATCCCACCTTATAAACAAATCGATTACTTAGTTGCATCCGACCCGGGGGCAGCCGTAGCAATTGATGGGCCCAATCAACCACTAATAATCCGCATTCAAGCTGCCTTTGTGCCGTAATTTATTATCTACTCACACCACTTGTTCTCAAAGGATGCGTCACAATGTCCTCTCAGTGATATTTATAGAGGAGTGTTAAACCCATTGTTTGGGCAGGCTGATTTTCTATAAACGGGCGCACGAACCATCTAAGGCCCTCCGCTGTCCACGCCGGACAGACCGCGAATGGGACTGTTTCTAAAAAAAAAACAAGAGTAGCAGTGTTCTTGCTTTTGCAGATGTCCGTCGTCTGACGCAATCGTCCGCTTTACGCAGCGGAGGCCCTAAATCTAAATAACTAAGGGACACTAACTGAAGGAGCATATTATAATTACTGGTAAATACTTTAGTATTTTATGTAGACAATGTAAAAAAAAACTGATGAACTGGTGTAGTGGTGCCATCGAGCATATATCCATATCCATGGATATTTACTCGATGCGTGGGCGCTCTGGACTATAAAGCAACGGATGCGGGTTCGAATCCCGCAAGGGTCAGAAGTTTGTGTGATGTTTATCCGTTATCTAGTTGCCATCGTAGAAGCTGTGCTTAGTTTGGGACTAGATAGGTAGAGTTAGATACAATGGTAAATAAAAAATGTTGACAAGCACTGGTCGGACCAGATAATGACGTACGCGTACAAATATCATAACCCTAATGCGAAGGCAGTAAGGATTAAGATGGCCTTAGAGTTAGGTCTTGCTTTCGCTTTGATTAATTCTCCAAATTGAGATTCTACGAAACGTTTACAGCAAGTATGATGGATGTGGGACTGGACTTGTAAAACTCGAGCAGACGTCATGGGTGCCGTGTGGAGACGGCCGTGAAGAATACACTTCCCCACCACCAACAGGAGGCGTGTCGTAAGAGTCGACTAATTCCTGTAGCACGAGACGGTCAGCAGCGTCTTCGTGCGAAATCTTATAAAAAAACTTCGCTCGCCAACCCGCCTGCCAAGCGTGGCGAGTATTGGCAATCTTCCCCGATGATCAGTCATTGGGAGAGGCCTTTGTTCAGCAGTGGACCTCCTATGGCTGAAATGATGATGATGAGACGTCATGGCCCTAGTTTTTAAAGTTACTTACTCATATTTAACAATGAGTTAAAATGAGAACAGGTTAAATAAATAAAAACATTCACTTTAGTTACACTTTAATTACATTTAGATTCGAAATAAAATTCTCAATTCAGTAGATTTAAATCATTGTAAATTACAATACAAAAATAATTAACACATTAAATTACACAGAAAACATTTAAGTTAAATCATTTAGAATATAATACATTTTAATTTAGATAAAAATACAAATAAGACATTGCAACAATAAATAGGTGGACAGAAGACCTGGTAAAGGTTGCAGGGAGACGCTGGATGCAGGCCGCTTCCAACCGGCCAATCGGAAAGTGAATGTGGGTGGTCTATGTTTAGCATTGGATTTCCTATGGCTAAAATTATGATGATGATGATGAATAATTATTGACTTCTCACTGCGGTGACGTGCCTGTCACAGCAGTGCCGTAGGTATAAGGGGCAATCTATCCGATCTGTGATCATAGCCAGGAATATAATAGTAACTAACAAAATTCAAAAAGATTAAGAATAAACTGAGATGCAACACAAAGGAAAACATTTTATCACCTCTATCAAACCCTTTCACTGCAGCATGATGCCAGCTACCACTGTAGCGTAATAAAAATAGGGTTATATTATACCCACGAGAGCAAAGTGGTGCGAGCCCGGTAGCTAATTAAAACGAGCATTGGAGGGTTAAGGGAGGCAAAGCAAACTAATAGGCGTGTGTTGTGATGTTAAAATTAACTATTTACGTTAATTACCCCGTGCGTCGGTGTGGGGTTGGCGATAAGGAGAATTTGCTGAAACTTGCTACTTAACGTTATAATTAATCTACTTAGTCAATTCGTAAAATAGTAACTAAATATTGTTACCAAGTCCTTATGAAAAAGTAGACGATTAAATGTATTTACATACAAATATAAAAAATTAAACACTTTCATCCATCAGTTTGTTTCATCATCATCATCATTTCAGCCATTATTTCAGTCTACAGCTGAATATGGACTCCCCCAATGACCTCTAGATTGGCCGGTTGAATGCGGCCTGCATCCAGCGGATTCTGGTGACTTTGACCAAGTTGTATGTCCACCTTGTGGGTGGCTTGGCTACGCTGCACTTGCCGGTACGTGCCTCTGTTTTAGAACCTTTCTGCTCCACCAGCCATCAGTTCTACGTGCTACTGACACTTTAGCTCAGTTTGTGTAGGAGGGACAATGTTATTTTTCTACCATGTTTCTTTAGCAAACTTTATGTAACTTTATATATAATTCTGAAATTTATTTTATATTTTTGTGCATGCGTTATTTTAATTGTAATTAATACATTTTTTTATTTAGGTAACAAGTTTAAATAAATGTTTTAGTAATTAATTTTAACACATTAATCTACTTGAATATAAAACTCAAACTAAATTCGGCATAAGCCAAAGTTAATCCTGCCTGAGCCATGTAAGATAAACCTGTTCGACTTCATCATCATCATCATCACCATGTCAGCCTATTGCAGTCCACTGCTGGACGTAACCTTCCCCCACGAGGGCGATAGAGCACGATCTCTTGCTTTTTTTATCCACCCAAAGACGTCGCCAAGGGGGGGGGCAGGGAGGGACTAATGAACCCCCCCCCCCCCTAGACATTCAAAGAAATTAAAAAGCCCGTAGAGCTTTACACATTAGACTTAGTACCGTTCTTATTACAATTTACGTAGAGGTAAGAGCTCTACAGAGTGTGAAGCTTCATGGGCTTAGGATTGTACTCACAATTTATACTTTTCTCACCCCTCTGAGCTATCGGGTGGCGACGACCTTGCGTCCAGCCATTGCTAACTATCTTCCTAAGGTCGTTGGTCCATCGAACTGGGGGGCGTCCTACACCATGTTTGCCAAGGCGCGATCTCCATTTTATTCGACTTATGACAAACAATTTTCCATTAAAATCGAGTTTGGCCGGTATCATAAACACTAAACCGCCGTGATGCAGGCGCTGCGCTTTGTTTAATGCGACGATATAAAAGTTTCGATTATTTAAAAAGACGTGGCCACACCGTGCGGTAAGCGGGCAAGCCGCGTCATAACTACCTACCTATAGCAAGTGCGATGTCTATGATGCAAGAAAAATTTTGTGGAAAAAAAGTACTCAATTATTTATTGATTCACGATCAGAATAATTTACTGAGCTTCCTCCTTCATTTTTGTACACTCCGTCTGATATACTCTGTAGTATAATAACCTACCGCAAAGCGAAATGTTCGTAATTATTTTTGAACTCTGTGTCTAAGTCTATTACTTTAACCTGAAAGTCGGTGGACGACTGAATTTGTCATTTTTGTTTAGTTTGACATGCCGCAGACTGTACTTTATTAATATTTCTATTTCTATCTTTCCAGCCCCAGGCAGTTAATCAACACCATTACCGAGTGTACACGGACACCCTGACTTTTAAACAAATATTACTATATTTTTCTGAAATAGACCTTAACACGTATTCATAAGACTTATAATAAGTTAGTTTGTATGGAAAAATAGCAGGGACACGGCTTTTACATTACACAAATTAAGTAGTACTCGTAATGTAGGATTTGGGTGTAAATTCCTTATTTTATTTACATTTGCCCAAGCATTTGTTTTCATATCAATTAAATCATTTTCATATATTTTGTTACAAAATTTCTACTAAATATTTCGGCGGAATATGAGAAATTGTTGACAAATATGTCTACTTAGGACAAGTTATCCAGTTGGGTAAATCCAATTTTGAGAAGGAGGTCAATCGTCGAATCCAATTCGGCTGGGCAGCGTTCGGGAAACTACACCACGTCTTCTCGTCCAAAATACCTCAGTGCCTCAAGACGAAAGTCTACAACCAGTGTGTGTTACCAGTGATGACATATGGAACTGAAACGTGGCCTCTCACTATGGGCCTCATAAGAAAGCTCAAGGTCGCACAGCGTGCTATGGAAAGGGCTATGCTTGGTGTTTCCTTGCGAGATCGATTCAGAAATGAAGAGATCCGTAAACGAACAAAAGTCGCTGACATAGCCCAGCGGATTAGCAAGCTGAAGTGGCAGTGGGCGGGGCACATAGCACGTAGAACTGATGGCCGATGGGGCAGAAAGGTTCTAGAATGGAGGCCGCGTACCGGCAAGCGCAGCGTAGGACGTCCATTCACAAGTTGGTCAGACGACCTGGTAAAGGTCGCAGGAAGACGCTGGATGCAGGTCGCTTCCAACCGGCCAATCTGGAAGTCAATGGGGGAGGCCTATGTTCAGCAGTGGACGTCTTATGGCTGAAATGATGATGATGATGATGATGATGAGAAATTAAATATTAAGATTTTCAATAAAGCAAAAAACGTGGCCTTCCACTATGGGCCTCATTAGAAGCTCAAGGTTGCACAGCGTGCTATGGAAAGGGCTATGCTCGGTGTTTCTTTGCGAGATCGAATCAGGAATGAGGAGATTCGTAAACGAACAAAAGTCGCTGACATAGCCCAACGGATAAGCAAGCTGAAGTGGCAGTGGGCGGGGCACATAGCACGTCGTAGAACAGACGGCCGATGGGGCAAAAAGATTGTGGAATGGAGGCCATGTACCGGCAAGCGCAGCGTAGGACGTCCACCTACAAGGGAAACAGACGACCTGGTAAAGGTTGCAGGAAGCCGGTGGATGCGGGCCGCTTCCAACCGGCCAATCTGGAAGTCACTGGGGGAGGCCTATGTTCAGCAGTGGACGTCCTATGGTTGAAATGATGATGATGATGAAAGACCGTACTAAAATTAAAGCTTAATTAAATTAGCACTTTTCTTCTAACATTGACATTATAAAGGAATCTCAAAATTACAAAAATCATTCCCTGTAATGAGTAATCGGCTGTTCAGTACGACAATTTTAATTTTAATGGTGGTTCTTCAGAGAAAGTTGCTGTATTTGAGAAGAAGAAAGAAAAAAGGAGAAGCGCTCTTCTAAAATTAAGTTATGTCTAATAAAACAAGACCTTACATTAAAACTGACTTTTTTAAATAATTAAATTAAAATTAAAATTCATTTATTTCAGGCTTAGCTCATAAAGTTGTTAGTAGCAATTATCTTAACCTATCATGTTAGTAAATATGTTTTAAAAATAAAATAATAATTTGAAAAAATTGCAATAACAACAACACATTTTTAAAAGCGGATGTTCTGGGCAGCCGGTGTAAGATGCACCTTTACCCAATGCCGCAACATGGAGCTCTGCTCTCTCATAGCCACAGTATTAAGGATGCTGGACCTGGACGCACCCGTCGCATCAGGGTTGCAATTCTGTTGCGTATTATCGCGTGGAAACCGTCCACTCGCGCTTCTGCGAACATCCCCGAAGCGCTGCAGTAGCGTGGCAGCCCCATCAACAACCTGAATCCATTGTTGTACTGAATACGCAGAGCGTTAAAGGATTTTTGTGTATACTTCGTCCAGAGGCTGCACGTGTAAAACAACTGGCAGTAAGCCTTAAATAACATCAGTTTTACTTCTTTCGAACCTCGTGAAAACCTACTGGCTAGCATGTTACACCTCACCGCCAACGCTCTGCGTTCCCTCTCTATGTCGAGGTCATCACTAAGGCCATTGGTAACCCAGTGGCCTAGGTATTAAAATTTTGTAACAACTGGTAAGGCAGCGTTTGGCAGTGTCACAGATGGTATTGAGTATGTTTTTGTGCTTGATTTAAAAATCATTATTTCGCTTTTATTGGCATTATACTACAGCCCATGAGCCTCCGCGTACCTTTCAAAACATTTAACAGCGTCCTAACGGCCCTTATAGATGGGCACAGTAACACCATATCATCTGCGTAACTGATATTATTAATAAATTTACCATCTATCGAGCATCCGACATTCGTGTTGGTGAGCTTAATAAATTGTTTTCTTATTTTTTTAAACTACCATGAGTATTTTGTAAGGCCGTTCACGTATTTAATGGTAACTTTGAAAGATATTAAAAGAACTTTGTTTATAAAATAAACTATAATAATGCTTAACTTTAGTCACGAAATTTTACATCTTGCATCAAACTAACCGAGGCGATTTTAGCAATTACGATCAAGTTAGTTTACGGTACGGTCCTAGATTATAAATAGGAGGAAAAATATAAAAATAACCTATCCAATGAGGTGTGAAGAGCGCGACTTTCGCTCCGCGATCAAAACTGACGCGTTCATTCGTAGGCGCAATTATTGATCGTCTGATTTATTGGTGTACCTTATTTACGATACGTAGCTAGAGTTGTAAAGTGTCCGTCACGTTATAAATGTCTGACCAATATGACCGAGCAAATTGGACATTTTCTCAATGTGACCGGACATTTTGGACATTTATTGTCACTAACGTCACAATCAATTCTATTGACAAAATATGAAAAAAAAAATTGATCACAAATAAGTACATTATTATCAGAAAGACAGGCTTTAGTAGTGATGATCTATAACGAAATGAAAATTCTAAAATTAATTTATCTTTCAGCACGAACAAGCTAAATGGCGTCGTACCGTTAGGTGCGAGTTTTTTTTTGAGTTCAATCTAGATCCAATTATATGTTTTATTGTATGTTTTTATTGTCAAATACTTAACATTTAAGACTTACTTTAGAGGAATTCTATTTTTTTTTTTAAATTATACTAAAACAAATATGTGACCATCGTGACAATAAATGTCCAATGTGACCAAGCATTTATCATAAATGACGGACGCTTATAGCATATGACTGTCAATTTACAACACTAGTAGTAGCCCTTACACTCAATTTTTGATCACCCGAGACGTGTGACGCGTCGATTCACTTTAAAGGCAAAGGATACCGGATTCGATTTGCGATTCGGGTCAATTCAGAAAAACTGACTTTTTGGCTCCGATCTGGGTCTGGTCTTACTAAAACTAATACTTACTGTCTGGTGCGGTACCTCGTCTACGCGCCCCGGAAAACATTAGTACAATTTGGTCAAGAAAGACAATGCGTTTGAAATTACAAGAATTTACAATAGTTAAACTTAACTGTATAAATGTATAAATTTTTTTAATAAAGTTCCACAGACTCTTGTTGAACTACCTGTACATGAGTTCAAAATTCACATTTAAAAAAACCTTATGAAAAAAGGGTATCATAAGATAAACGATTATTTGAACGACAAGAGTGTATGGACTTAACCTGCTTAGCTCGCACTTACTTCATGTCTTGTAATTGTATTTCCTGTAAAAAAGGCTGACAAAGGTGACTGAGTTTGTTGCGCCGTTTCTTCTCATCACCAGCCGATATGTAGTCCCGAAGCGGTGGTAGGGTAAAGCTATATTTTGGGACGTGTATAAGTGCCCGGAAGAGGGCCTATATACTGAATAAATGAGTATTAATGAGTATTAATGAGTATTAATGAGTACTAGAGGAAACATTAAACTTAACAATTACCTAGAGGAAAGTACCTACAGGAAATCAAGGTTCTACTGTTAGTCATACTTTTAAAAAAAACCCTAGTGAAGTGTTTAGCGAGACTTTTACTTACCAACAACTTAAATACGCCAGCCTGCCTAGCATGACTACTAAAACACGATATGATATAGCGATATATCGACACTAACTGTAAAAATATGATGGATATAGCCACCAATTTAATTTTTTATCGAAACAGCGATCATAATATGTAACGTAACCGGCACGGCGATTCAACACAGCGGCTTTAACGATCATATTTTTACAGTTTTAGGCGATATATCGCTATATCATATCATATCGTGCTCATGCTAGGCAGGCAGAACTTTTTCCTTGTATCACCTTCCATGTACCAGAAACTGTTTTAATTTGTTTGTAAGGGTTGAAATGTTTAAGTTCGTTATTTTACTGAAAATGCTCTGCTACGGGAAGTAAGCCGAGCATTTTATCGAGAGACTTTTTCCTGTTACATCGCCAGAACTATTCTAATAAATAAATAAATATTGGACAACATAACATACATTGCTCTGATTCTAATGTAAGTAGATAAAGCACTTGTGTTATGGAAATCAGAAACAACGAGCGTACCACAACACCCAGACCCGACCCAACATAGAAAAGTTCGTTTTTTACATTGACCCGACCGAAAATCGTACCCGGGACCTCAGAGATGGCGATGCCAAGTACAGCGTACTCGCCTCTCGGCTACGGAGGTCGTCGTAATGTATCTATATATATACACCGTGACTTTTTAATTACCCGAGAAAACTAAAATTTGCGTTTATTAAAATATGTATATCAGTAAGTAACACACAAATATTATAGCGTTCATACAAAAATATAGTTTTATAGGACTTTAAATAAATCCTGTTAATGCACCAAAAACATGTGAACCATCTTCGTAGTATTATAATTAGGTGGATTTTGGTTCCGTTAATGTTGGAATGATAATGATTACTATTTGAATTAGCAGGACTTTTATGGTGCATATTTTTTACGGAATGTTAGGGACCTTTAAAATAAATTTCTCATAAAAAAAATTTTTTTTATTCTCCAAATTCGATGTATATCGCTATCTGAGTATGTTAATTAATTTTCTCGGGTAATTAAAAATTCACGGTGTATAAAACAAAGTTGGGCTAGTTACACCGTTTATAAGTCAAGAACGGTGGACCGATTTTTATGATCTTTGATTTGTTAGATTTGTCTCCGCCCCGAATAGCAGAATACCTATTAAAACAACTTTTTTTTTATGAAGTGGCGGTTCGAAGTTCGCCGGGACAGCTAGTATATATATAAATATTAATCTTTATTTCCCTTGGTCATCACATTACGCGTGAACGGATGGAACAATTTCGCTAATCCTTTTTTTGTTGCCCGGAGAAGTTTTAAAGAAAAAATTAAGAAAGTTATAAGATAATCCTAGAAAAAAACGAAAGACCACGCCAACGAAGTCGCGGGCAACACCTAGTTTATTTTATAAACAATCAGTAACTATAGAACTCGTCCGCATGCGAAGGGAACTCTTGTTTTTGTTGATCTGCCAGACAATGTCCAGCTAAGTTAACGGACATACTTGTTTGGCAGTGGCAAAAGTCGATCGGGCGTGTACACTTGTACACTCCCGGCATTCCCGCCCAATGGGCTAGTTTCCAAATAAAATCTAATTAGTCCGTCAGTTAGATTATCAAAAAATATTGAACCCATATTTTGTATTTTAACAAATAAACAAAAACTGTATTATTATTGTATGTTGTATGTGTATACATATATATGTATATTGTATGTGTATATGTGTACTGTAATATATATATTATTATTATATTATATATTATTGTCATGTATGTAAGTATATTGTTATGTTCATTTTTATCTGGACTTATATATTTTTCGATTAGATATATTAAATTTCACACTAAGCTCTCTGCACCACCTTCCCCTTCTTCTTATCTGTCCTCTACCTGAAGGTTGTCGGGAAGAGATCGCTTTTAGCGATATGACCGCCTAAATTGTGCATCTTTCTGTGAACACAAATTGTAACTTCTTTTTATGGTGTACAATAAAGAGTATCTATCTATCTAAACTGATGAAGATATAGGCCGTTATAGTTCCGCGTAACGTCATTGCGACACTTTTTAGGACGGCTTGACGTCACGTACTCCCATTCCGAAACTTTGATGCGCTTTATCTTCGTAATTTTTTGTTTCATTGACAAAAGACAAACTATTGGTCCAATATTTTTGATAATCTAACTGACGGACTAAATAGAATAATCTTTTTTGACCCAGGAAACTAGCCTATTGTCGATTGTCTGATTTATTGGAGAAGACAGCCCTATTAATACAAATACAATGATAGGGCAATACAAAGGACATCGCTCACAAAGGCCCTGCCAAATCTGGAGACAAAATGATTTTTATAGATAAAAATAGATTGTTCAAATGAGCTTACAAGTAAGAAATAAAAATTTGGAAAAAAAGTGTCCACGATTAAAGAGATTTTAGTAAAAAAATATTACTGAAAAGATCATAATATAGTCCTTCCATTAATTTCTGTAAATAGAAAAGACGAGGACAATAGAATTACGACCGCCCACATTCAAATATTTAGGGTTCCGTAACCAAAGGATGTCAACGGGACCCTATAACTTGAGGCTTCGCTGTTGGTAACAATGGGCTTTAATTGTTTAGGGATGTCCAAGACAAGCAGCTGTAGTAGTAGCAAAAAATATACAGGGTGAACTTTTATTAGTTTAAAATAAGCAGGTTTGTGCAAAGTGCATGAGTATATAGAAACTCTTAAGTATTTTACACTAATAAAAATTTACCTTAGTATGCGTAGTTTTATTATTACACGGTACAGAACCCTTCGTGTGCGAATCCAACTTACACTTGGCCAATTATTTTTTTTTCAATTAATGGCATTTTTGTCTCTTTTCTTGAAACCACTTTAGACTACCTACGGAAAGTATTGTTGTTTAAAGACATTGTTTGTATTTATTATAGAGTTATTGTAGAGTGCAAAACATTAAGTAAGTACAGTCGGTTCAAAGTTTTCACCGCCTAATGGTTAAGAAAATGGAAAAGGTTTTGACTAGTGTTTAAAATAGAGAAAGCAATTGCAAACTAGGGATATTAGGGCTATGAAATTTCGGACCTGGATACGGTAACGGATATAAAATTATTTCGGATTGTCCGTTAGTTACTGATAGTTTGGGTTACGTTTTCTGTACAAAATTTACAAACACACGACAAAAAGAAACCTATTTCCTTTTCCAACGTCCCATCTATCTCTATATTTAAATTTATTAAAATTGGTTCAGCGGTTTAGGCGTGAAAATGTAACAAAAATACAAAAGAGTTACTTTCGCGTTTATAACATTAGTATGGATCTATTTATGAAGAAAATATAATATTTGTGTTTCGCACCATATAATAATGACTTCTGTTACTTCAGCTTGCCAATACTACGAGAAACTTAATACCTTTAGGTTTTCTCCTGAATAATTTTCGATAGCATCTTCACAAAGTTTATTCTTGATGAAAGGGTAGAACCCCTAGCTGGTATAGACTATAAATTTTACCTTTTATAAAAAGATTAAACTAACCGTCACTTATACATCTTTCTAAATTAATACCGACTGTACCACATCCCACTCGATAAAAATCATGACGTAATTTGTTAAGTAGGTGTCCTCCCACTACTTGTCATGATAAACTAAAAATGGAAGTAACATGCGAAGGAAGAGAGGAGAAAATTGATTAAAGGAGGAACTATTTTTAGATATTCTATGAAATAGTGAAAAGAAATGATATGATATTTAATTTCATTGAAAAGAAACATGGCATTGTTTGCTCCGAGAAACGCAATAGGTAGGTATCTAGAACTAGAACAATCTTCTAGAGGATAATATAATACTTCTTGAATACAACCACTTTCAAGAACTAGTATAGATATTACAAAACATTTCAATGTGTGACTAGCATAGCAATCTCAAAAATAATGTCTACACCATTAACCATACAGCCCATTCACTGATCGGGTACTCAGTATGGAAACGTATTTCTTTTTCCTAGGAAAAGTTGTTGTATTGAAACGATTAAATCACCCGAAAAAAAGAAAAATAATAAAATATGACTATTGTGTAAGCCTACTCGGTGTAAATAAGTATTTTAGTAGCATGTGAATACAGTATTGGTATCTATTTATTTTAGTTCTAATGTAATTAAAACACTTAATACACATACTATTGGCTTGAAACACATGGTTGGATTGTATAATTTATTTATCAGAGTAATAAACTCTTTAGAACGATACGTAATGATTGTATATTCTTTATCGACATTCATGGCGGAGATTTTTGTTGGAAGAACGGTTCATTATTTTTGTGTGTTTGATTGCGCTTAATATATTCATTGTTTGAAAATCTACTGTTTTGTATTTCATTATCTTAGATTTCTGAGGCTATCCTTTAATTGACAGTTATTTAACTAGATAAGTTTCGATTTAGCACTCGCTGTTTTGAACGTATAAGAATAGAAAAAAGACGGGAAGATCTTAAACGTAGGCTTAATAATAAATAAATACTGGACAAATACTGGACAATAAAATAAATCAATCAATCAAAAATAAATCTTCATACGTGAGTTTATTGTGCATTTTTGTGATTTCGAGTTCCTGTAGCGCTCGCCAACCTGCCTGCCAAGCGTGGCGAGTATTGGCAACCCCCCCCCCCCTTTTCGGGGAGGACTGTGTTCAGAAGTGGACGTCCTACGGCTGAAATGATAATGACAAAATTAGTCAGATTTATAAGCCAAACGAAATTTACTCGTAGAACTTGGTTTCGGTTGGGAGTCCTTTTTATTTTCAACCGACTTCAAAAAAGGTTAAAAAAATTCGACTGTATGTTGTTTTTTTTGTTTGTATGTTACGCGATTACTCTGCGAATTAAATTGATTTTGATGATTCATTTTTTTGTTTGGTAGATCATACTTCAGAGGTGGTCCTACATAAAGTTTATCGAAATTGATCAAGCAGTCTGAGAAAATACCAAAAATATACCCAGATAATGTTTTGGTTCGTGATTCGATTTTTAAGATTCTTTTTTTATTGAATAGTTAATACTTCAAAAATTCTACAATAAAATTTTAAGAACTAAATTTTACCCCTTAGGGTGGAAAAAAAGGGGATGAAATCGGTTTTCAGCAGTTAGATTAGGATTTATCACTAAAAATAGATGAAATAAATAAATTTTATTTAAAATATATATTAATATAATATTTAGTAATAAAAAAAAATTAAAACCGACTTAATTTAAAACCAAAAAAAAAATTAAAACCAAATTAAAACACTTAAAAGCTAAAAATAATAGTAACACGTAAGTAACGAAAACCATTCAAACTCTGATCAGCTTGCACCGACTCCAAAAGTAACTGATTAGGTACTTACTTGATAATATTATTTTTAGCTTTTTAGTGTTTTGAAGTCGGTTTTTTTTTAAATAAAATTTTTGTACTAAACTTTTACAGGCATAATACTTATATCTGGTTCTTTCCAGAAAAATATCTACTATCTGAGGCTGTGAGATGATGACGCACGTATGGATGCGTCATTCGTATCCGTCTAGACTTAGTAATTAAGGCTGTTTGTGTAAATTCATCTGGAGAATGTTTTGCAATTAGGGGCAAAATAAACAGTTACATATTATTAATGCTGTTTTTGCACTATAAATATCTAAGATAGGTAATATTCTATTCCATAATTCGATTACCGAATAATTTTTTTGTTTATTTAAATAATTTTTAATATTAAATACTCTCATTTATTTATGCATTTAATAATATAGCCAGCAATCGCGTAGAGCTGTAAAAAATAAAACTTCTAAGTCCAACCAGTAACCAAAAGGTACGGCCGGTTTTGCGTCATATTTTGACATCTTAATTATAGCTAGGTACTACTACTTCTAACCTAATCATAAAATTCCCAAAAAAGTAGGAATGTCTATTATCAAAATAAAGCTAAAAGTCCGAAAATTGTAAGTATGTGGTAGTTACATCACAATAAAAAAATGATTTTGGACTTGGAAAAAGCAGTAAAATTCTTTGAGACTCACACTTTACAAGTTTTTACGGAACGTTATACAGTGGGCGGTGCGCGAGTTAGACCCGCCATGGCCATTATTTTATTAAAAAAATATTTTGACGCATCTGGCTTTCATATAAGTTTCTTTTCATAAATAAACGTTTTTACAATCAAAAAACTCATATTTTTTGGCGTTTCTATATATTTTTTACCTATTAGAATTTTGAAGTAGCTTCTTGGAATTATACAACTATCTAATTGAATAATCAAAATCGTATATTTTTTGTTTGTTTGTTTTTTTGACTAACTATTGTATTTGCTTTGACTTCAAATTTGTGAAATAAATATCATTGAACGAAACTATATTTACAAACAATCTATTAAGCCATAATGACAAGTCCCTATTCAGAAATGTAGTGATCAAGCATTCTGGAACCAGGCCATAACTCAGCATAGCATTCCCGATGTCTAATTACGTTGTAGACTAGTTCTGGGCCGTGGTTTGACTCGGCTTTTAATTAGTTGTCAAAACGAGCGACTGGCTCCGCTTCGTACGAGAAAGCATAGAAATAGAAATAGAATTCAAAACAATAATTACGCTCATTTTTTTTACATACATAAGCATTAGATGTTGGCTATGTATTTATTTATTTTAAGGTATTCACCGAACCGATAACCGATGGGGTAGACGTGTTCTTGAGTGGAGACCGCGATTAGGTAAAAGCCTGATGAAAAGAGTCTGACAAGGTGGAGCGACGATATACGCAAGGCTGCTGGCAGTGGATGGAAAAGAATAGCCGAGGATCTGGTTTAAGGCGTGCATTGGGAGAGGCCTATGTCCAGCAGTGGACTGACTGACGTGGGCTGTTTATGATGTAGGTATTGCTGCACACACAAGGAGTAAGTAAATGCCAAGAACCTAGAAACTACCAGTCAATCAGTGACCAGTAGTATCTAGGTATAATCGTAACAATTTATGAGGCACAAACGTAGGTCGAATTTAATATTATTACTAAGACATCCAGACGACACACAGAAACATTAATACGAAGAAAAACTCAGTTGAATTTTTATTACTACTAACCGCCTATGAGCGTGTAAACGCGCGGCTAACGTCCGATAAAAACGTAAATCTAAAGTAACCTTAGATCCCAACCCGTCTAGCTAGAGGAAGCTTAGCAATTTAGGACATTTATAATCCTTCCATTAAACTACATCAGTACTGGGTTATACACATAATATATATTAGTATAGTTATATAAATTAATTAATTAAAAAGATTGGACAACATCACACACATTGCTCTGATACTTAGGTAAGCAGCTATAGCACTTGTGTCATAGAAATCTGAAACAACGACGGGACTACAAAACCCAGACCCGAGACAACATATATAAGTTCGTTTTCTACATGGACCCGACCAGGAATCAAACTCGGGACCTTAAAGATGGCGACGCCACGTCCGGCTTACTCGCTTCTCGGCAACGGGGGTCGTCACATAGATATACTTGATTTTGTTAGTACCACAGTATGGTGCGGTTACCTTCTCTAACGTACTATTCTGTGCTTCAAAGACTAACCATTTAGAAAACTATTTTTTCTATAACTTGGGTTGACAGTGCGGTTATGCGAGACATGTTCTAGACAATAAACGTTGTTAGTGTACCAACTTCGTTACAGAATATCTGCCCATTTGTATTGTCCAGGTTGTCTGTATTGTATATTATAGCAAGCAACCAAGCCACCTTGCTCAAAAACAAGACTTGTTTTAAAATAAAAGAGAGAAAAGAAAGTTATGCTTCTATACTTTTTTCATTATCTAGCAGCCGCGCTCAAAGGCAGTTGTGACGAAACCTTTTTATTGTTTGTAATGTCGACTGAGTAATCGCTGGAAACTGGATAGACAAAGGAATTTATATTTTGAACGCTATAACTAACTAACTAACTGTAGAATAAAACTAAGTATCTACTTTAAAATATTATTATTATCCAATGGCTGTTGGCCAAAAGACGAACCTCCACCGCCTGAGAGAAAGAGAAAGAGCTGTATTCCCAGTGAAATGTCGGAAATACATAAATACACACCTGCCATCACCAGCTAGCTGAAAAAACTTGATATCGACGTCTAATCCATGCAGGATGAATGCCATACACAACGATGATGATGAGCAGATAATGGGTCTAGAGCTGAACAGCGGTGAAGTTACCGCGGTAAAGTTTCGTAGTTTTCGGTTAATAGTATAGCAACGTATTTTTTTCTATGTTTTTTTAAATATTTTTTTTCGTATTCCCCTGTGGTGGATCGTATCCATCGCTAATTTAATCTGGTTTCGAGTATATTTTAGCTTGATTCAACCAAAATTTAACAGGATAAGTTTTGATAAACTAGACCCACAATTTGTTTGTTGTGTAAGTAAATTCAAAATATTTATTTGCTAAAAAAACTTGGTATTTAAGGTTACATTTTTAATGCAAATAAATCAAAACTAAATAAATATAATTCGATTGTTTTATTTATTTAGTAGTTAATAGTTTTTGTGAATACCGCTATTGAATTCAATTCAATCACGTTGATTCCAAAATGCTAGTCTACACTTCAATAATGCAAACACCATGAACTAATGTACAAGCAATGCCATCTGTCGGTAGCGTAGGGAACAACTAGTCTCTACATAGGAATAGTCCTGACCCAAATTCATACTCGATCAGTCACATCACATGACAGTGACCGTCTCCTAAATAAAGGACGTCATCAATCAACATATGATTGGATTATATTATAACTTCAGCCCCAAGCACTAACTTTGTCGGCCCTTGAGTCTATTAATAGATAGTGACGTTGCTACTCGATATCGGTTAACCATACCATCGATATCTCGGTAATAGCACGAATTCAATTGGATTATCGTTATCGCTAGATTGATGATGGTTTGCCAACCCTTAGTACTCCATATCGGTCTGACAGTTTAAATATACCTATATTGTGTTTGATAGTTAGTGTTTTCAGATTTCAGGTTTTCAGTTTTCAGATTTGAAATGAAATGAAATGAATTTTATTTGCTGAAGATGATCATATAAAGAATATTCCGCCTATTCAGCTATTATTAATAACATGCAAATTTCATTATAAAAATACCAATTGTCTGATTCATATATGATAGTTATATCCTCGACCATTGAAAATGAAATATATTTTTTCCATAACAATACAATTTTCCTAAAATTAGTTTAATTTAAAAATTCTTGTATTTGCATAAAAAGCCTTATCACTAAGCCAGTTGTATAGGGTGCTTTTAAATTTAGTTGTGGGTGGGTGGTTTGAGGTATTTTACATGTATTATAAATTGACATACACATCCAAAAACAGCATTTCCGAAACCTAGTTTTTTGGCTGAAAGGAATCGTCAGAAAGTGAAATATTGGCGTCAGTATCAACTTTTAGCAACAAAAAAAGAAATATTAGAAAGTAAGAAAGATAGTATTGGTACTTGCCCACTGCAACCATCAATAAAATTGAAAACTATTTGATTACTTAGGTTTTAGGTTTGACTGCATATCTACCGTATGGTATAACATGATACGAAGAGAAGTTAAAATACGTGTCGTTTCGATACGACGTCATTTCCTAATGTTAGAGATGACTATCGTAGTTTTACAAGACGCAACAACGAGCGTGACACAATGTCGTATCGTGGTACAATGCGATAATTTGCCATATGTACCTAAACAGCAAATTATCGAAAAAATATATAATACATAGGTATATTTTATCGATAATTTAGTTTTCAAGGTCAATTATCGATATTTATATGTACTATCGACATTACGCCGTCACTAGCTCTAACTTCAGCCCTTGGAGTTGTGAATTGATTCCGTGCTATGATTTATTCAAGCACTCCCGGACTTCGGAATTTCATAAACAGCTATGAAAAATTATAGCGCTCCCTGTAATTCTAATTGGAAATAAATTATGACGGGCGGTGAACAGATTTTAGCCTTTAAGTTATCCGTCTAGGCTAAAACTACTTGTTTAATCCTTAGAATAACTTTACACCAAGGTTAATCATTGTTTTTTTTTTGCAATTTGAAATTTTGTCAAAGACATATCTTGATAATTATGACATACCTATACATTACATGATTAGTTGGCTTATCATTAGTCAGTTACTAAAGCTAGTCTATATTTTTATAATTATGAGGAAATGTGTTTCAATCAAAATTCAATTAGGTGGAATCAGTTTTCCTCAATACTTAAAGCCTAACTAGTTTGGCCTAGGCCAAAATGACTTTGAATTATTTAAGTATCAAATATGCTATGCTTGGTGTTTCTTTGCATGATCGAATCAGGAATGAGGAGATTCGTAAACGAACAAAAGTTGCTGACATAGCCCAACGGATAAGCAAGCTGAAGTGGCAGTGGGCGGGGCACATAGCACGTAGAACTGACGGCCGATGGGGCAGAAAGGTTCTGGAATGGAGGCCATGTACCGGCAAGCGCAGCGTAGGACGTCAACCTACAAGATGGACAGACGACCTGGTAAAGGTTGCAAGAAGCCGCTGGATGCGGGCCGCTTCCAACCGGCCAATCTGGAAGTCACTGGGGGAGGCCTATGTTCAGCAGTGGACGTCCTGTGGCTGAAATGATGATGATGAAGTACCAGATAAAACGCGTAAGATAAACTAGTTTGTCCTAGGATAAACTAGTTTAGCCTAAAATTGGGTTTGGCCGGTAACACTACATAATCCTTTCCCTGGCGCGAAAATGCCGAGGCTCTAAGGGCCGATTCGACCAAACACAAAGCTATACCAGAATAACTATTACGGGTATAATTTTACACCTTGAATTTACCCTTGGATACCTTCGATTACGTTTTTCGAGCAATACACTATACTCGGTATTGTTATTCTGTAGTTCAAGAGTGAACGATCAACGAATTGATAAACCTACCAAAAACCATGTAATCCATTTCTTCTAGGTTGACTTGAAATGCCACAACATTTTAATTTTGTAGGATAATAGAGTGTCAATGCTAGATGTTGACAACATGTCAGTTTCGAGGTGACAGGAATGGATTTGACAAGTGACAACTTTGACATTTACACATTCTCAGTTTAATTTATACACTGTCAAAATCGCCCATTTTAATATTTTTCATAGATTAGTGGTTGGTAGAATGAAAAATCAGCTTACTCTAGATTAAGCAGTGGTATACTGTCAAGTTAAAACTTAGACCAACTTGGTCGAATCCGGTCTAAGTCTAGTAACTACCATCTAGTAAACCAGGCATGAAGGACGTGTGGTTTAAATTGCCCTGAAGCGAGAATCTTATAAAAAATACTGACACCGATCAAGGTAAGCTTGATCTGTCTCGCTCGATCGTGAGCGGAGGCTGCGCGCGGGCCCCAGCGAGCGGCGCCGCGGGCACGCGTCTGTATCGCCGGTATACGCAGATACAGTAGGTTTGGTCTTCCAATCGTGCCAAACTTACAAGCAGCACATTTGGTAGGGAATGTATGCAAATCACTGACCTTAAATAAAGAGATACCATACAAATGACAGTTAATTATCTATGCCCTTTACTCCCGCATCTTCCTTTATACCTATAGTGGCCTACAGCGCTAGCAAAATAAATTTAATTTGACAGCAGCCAGTCCATTTTTATTTCAGGTGAATGATGTAAATAAAAAAATTTTTGGTAAAAAAATGGTCTGTTTCGCTTAAATCGGAAAAATCAATGCGGTCAATTCGCAAGCGCAGTGGCGATTGCGGAGGCGATCTGTTACGGCGATAATTGTTGATAATACTTATGTGCAATACAACGTGATGTGCGATCGGGGTCTTAACTATTAATGTTAAAAAGTACCTAAACAGTGTTGTTTTACGTCAACCTTTAAACATAAAAAACAAAACAAGGTAGAAGTAATATTGTTTTAAGAACTCATGGTAACTGGTTAGGCCCTAGAGCAGCGGGCGCCCCGCACGATCTTCTATCATTGACGTAATATGACTTGAGCGCTGCAACTTTATTTTGTAAAGATATGTTGAAAATAATATATATGACATTATTCTAGTTCTAGTCAAGTTTTCGTAGGGAAGTGTTTTTCCGTATATGTAACTTTTATAATGCACCAGAGACTACTTTTATCTATTGTAACATCACTCTACGCGCGTGCACCCGCGATAACAGACGGGCCGATCACATCTCCCGACATGCTTAATTCAATTTTTCACGGCTTATTAAGTATATCACCCAATCCACCAACATACCCATTCACCTATCCTGAATCTTATCGCAATGAAATAAGGATGATTCTCATTTAAATTTCAAATGTTCCTCGTTTGCAGCTCCAGGGTTGGGAGAACTCGCTCATCTGGGTGAGACAAGAGGCCTAGGGGTCTATCTACGTTTGTGTATTTATGAAGCTGTTCGCTCTTAGCACGCCCATCAAACTGGCAGCGGACCGTGTTGAAACCACACTAGCAGTGGATGCAGTAGCCTCACTCTTGTTAAGCATGTAATTGTCCACCGGTGATAAAAAAAGTAAAAAAAGTTCATTAGTTAAAAATTTACATTTAGAAATCGGTATGAATAAATGACATTTTAAAGTAGACGATTATAGTGTGTGTCCAAACTAAGTAATTATTTATCTTGGAAAAATAAAAGGCTGCTGCAACACAAGCTTGCTTAGTGCGGAAACCGGTAGATATAAGATTCACTCTGTAAATTACTTATGGCAATAAATTAAAAATTATTATTATAAATCTATATATATAAAAGAAGAAACTGACTGACTGACTGACTGACTGACTGACATATCAACGCACAGCCCAAACCGCTGGTGCTAGAGATTCCAAGTTTGGCATGTAGGTTTCTTATAAGGTCTAGGGGTGCACTAAGAAAGGGTTTTTCAAAACTCACCGTCTAAAGGGGTGAAATGGGGGCCCAAAGTTTGTATGGGGAAACAAGATTAGTTAGACTATTTTATTCGAAACTTCACAGGAGTATTCCTAACAATAAATGATTAAACACGTGTTTCAGGTTTTTTGCGAAATCCACCCCTAAAGGGGGTAAAAGGGGTGACAAAGTCTGAAAATCAACATGGGTATTGTTTCTATGGTTTATCGGGTCGCTGATTACGAAAACAACAACAATTTTAAAATACAACGTTGCGGACGTGAAATATTGGGGACGTATTATACCCCCTGTTGGGGTGCGATGGGGTTGAAATGTCTAAATATCAATATGGGTGTCGATTTTATGGTTTTTTGGGATGTTAATTACGAAAATGACATCAATTTGGAAATTTAATATTGTGGACATAAAAAATTCTTAAATTCAACCCTTAAGTAGGTGAAAAGGGGGAAGAAACTTTGTATTTCAGTTATCTATTTATATAAAATGATAAACTGACTAATTGTTGATATATCAACGCACAGCCTTACCTTATACAGTGTAGACATCCATTGGGGAAGGGTTTTTGGCAATTATAGTCTAAGGGGCCCTTTCGAAGCATGTCAGTTTCGAAATAAGAATCTTCAAATTTTGTATTTATGGGGCCGATTGAAAATAAATTTATGTATAACAGCGTTCTTGATTATTCAACGAAGGGGTGAAAACGAGATTAAAATGTGTCTTGAAAGTCCTTAATTTGTTAAGTAAAAATCACTAAACTTATTTATGTTTATAGTAAACATACTCTACTTATATTGGTGGTGTTAGAATTTCAAAGGGCATAAAATTTTAATATTGTTTAATAATCACCAACTATATTATCTTGGCTTATGGTTGCAAACTAACCCAACATACATTGTTATTTTCACTCGGCTGCTGAAGGAGGGTTATGTTTTTCGAGCGTATGTATTTGTATTTATAATTCTTTGGCACTCTCTACAGCCTAAACCGTTAGAGATTTATTTCATCATATGAGATTCTTAGTTGTGGAAGTGACATAAAGTATATCGTTTTTCGGAATTCCCATGGGACACAGGAATTACGCGGGGAACTCTGAACTCTGATGCTACTTACCCGATTTCAACCCTCGATGAAGGTCTGTTTTAGTTTAGTTTAGATGCTGTTGAAGTGTTCCAGGGATCTCACCTGGGGTCTACAAGGGCCAAAATTTTGTTACTTTTGTGCTAGGACGCACCGTTTTTGAGATATTAAAGCAAGGCGAGCCGGACAATTTCACCGCGAACGAAAGACCAACGGGAATCGTATACTGCAACGCACACGGTGGTCATTAAGACCGCGACGCCAATGCCCTTCCCGCGCCGTAGCATGTCCGTGGCTGCCGTAAATTCACCCCCTAAAGAGGTGAAATAGGGATCCAAAGTTTGTATGGGGAAACAAGATTAGTCAGTCTATTTTATTCGAAACTTTACAGGAGTAGGCATTCCTTACAATAAATGAGTAAACATGTATTTCAGATTTTTTGAAAAGTTAACCCCTAAAAAGGGGAAGGGGGTGACGAAGTCTGAAAGTTAACATGGGTATTGTTTCTATGGTTTATCGGATCGCTGATTACAAAAACAACAACGAATTTAAAATTCAACGTTGTGGACGTGAAATACCATCACCCCTGTTGGTTGAGATGCGATGGGGTTGAAATGTCTAAATATCAATATGGGTGTCGATTTTATGTTTTTTGGGACGTTAATTACGAAAATGGCATCGATTTTAAAATTTGATACTGTAAACATAAAAATTCTTGAAATTATTTGTGCCAAATTACAATTCAATTGGTCCAGTAGTTTTGGAGCTCATCGGCTGTAACAGACGGACTGACAGACGCCACACGTGGTCCTACAAGGGTTCTATTTTTGCATTTTATGTAAAGAACGAGACCCCCGTTATCCTAAAGTTTTGTAGTGTATAGTAAACTATTTATCTATCTTCTATATATGTATATATAAGGCAATAATGATTGACTGATGTATCATCGCACAGCCCAAACCGCTGGTTCTAGAGGTTCCAAATTTGGCACGTAGGTTCCTTATGTGCACTAAGAAAGGTCTTTTCGAAATTCACTTTTAAAACTCGGTATCGTTTTTTATTACCAGACCAATAAGAAGTGCGATAATGTCTGTCGCTTCAACCTATGCAATACAGCATTGCGATCTATTAGCTTAGTGTTAAGTTTTATTTTAATATTGCAAATAATCTAAATTAGCGCCAGCGAAGCCGCGGGCAAATGCTATTAATGATATGTTGTTAAAGTCTTTCGAGGGGGAAGAAATGGTATACACTTCTTAATACACGGTGGTCAACATAGACGACGCTACGAATTACCCTGTAGAATTTCTGGATTTGCTGAAACCACCGGGTCTGCCATACCATAGGCTTATTCTACCCGTGGGCACCCCTGTTATGTTGTTGTGAAATTTAAAACCCCCTAAATTATGCAATGGAACCAGGCTAATAATCAACGCTATTCATAAAAATATAGTAGAAGCTACAAATTTATCTGAGCACACCCAGATAAAAATCGCTGGTGGAAACTGTATTTAATAATATAATAATAATAACTAGAAATGATCAATGCAGGAAGTGCCACAAGTACCCTGAAACCATACAACACATTACTGGAACGTGCCCGAACTTAGCACAAACGGACTACACATACAGACACAACCAGGTAGCTTACATAGTACACCAAAAGTTAGCGATCAAACATAATTTACTAGACAAATTTGTTCCATATTACCAATACAACCCTAAACCAGTGCTAGAGAGTAGCAACTACAAGATGTACTTTGATAGAGCAATCCTTACAGACAGAACCATACATTTTAATAAACCAGACATCATTCTACTAGATAAACACAACAAAACTACTTACATCATTGATATCGGAATACCTAACAGTCACAATATACATAAAACTATCACGGAAAAATATACTAAATATACAGACTTAAAGCAAGAAATATTGAGATTATGGAAACAAAACAAAGTAGTCATTGTACCATTGGTGTTCTCTAGCACAGGTGTTATACCACAGGAATTAAAAAACAGTCTTAACGCACTAGATCTACCGAATAGTACCTTTTACAATATGCAGAAAGCAGCTCTTTTAAATACTTGCCGTATTGTACGGCGATTCCTACAAGAGGACCATCACTTGGTTAACAACCCGTGAGGTCATCTTTAAATACCGGAACAGCGGGTTCCGACAATTACCAAAGGTAAAAAACAAAAATAATAATAATAATAATTTATTTCAGGCATTACAATTAAACCACGAATTCCTTTGATTCCAAACGATCTTTCGTTTCAATTTAAACGATTGCAGTTTCCTCACAAAGTCTACTTCACGGTGACAACAAACAAGTCTCAAAGACATCACGATCAGATTGCTCACGAGTAAGCTCGCCCAGTAGTTTAGTGCTTTTGGCACCTGTATTAGTAAGAATATTGTCGATAAAGAAGTTATGTAAAGTTTTTTTAAAATCACTGAGCTTGACATTCATACATTTACTCAAAATCAAATCTAACGCGAGCGAAGCCGCGGGCAAAAGCTAGTTAAATATATAAATTTAAACGACAAGAGTGCGTGGACTTTACAACCTGCATAGACTACATGTCTTTTAAGTAGGTATTTCCTATAAAAAAAGGCTGACAAAGGTGACTAGGTTTTTTGCCAAGCCTACTGTGTCATACATTGTCTGTGGTAAAAGCGGCGGAAGCGATATCCTCAGATAACTAGACGTGCCCGCGAATGGTTATTAGCTGCAAGTGCAGAAACGCTTTAGATTATTTTAAGATAGTTAATCTTAAAATATACGATACTAACAGGCACAGTCAGGAACTACTTACGAGTAAATGCCTTAGTCTTTCCTATCTCCTTGCTATTTTATATCTGTGACCAAAAAAAAAAACCTACCTAAACATAGATGTAAAATCTCTTAGATTAAAAACGAGCTCAATTAGACTGAATCCTCCTTACCATGAACTCTGACCAGTATCTAAGCAGTGTACCTATATTACTTTAACTTTTGGGCGGCCGTTCTACGCTGCACTTGCCGGTGCGTGGCCTACATTCTAGAACCTTTTTGCTCCATCGGCCGTCAGTTCTACGTGCTATGTGCCACGCCCACTGCCATTTTAGCTTGCTAATCCCTCCGGTAAAGGTTTCAGGAAGCCAACAGCCGCTGGATGCAGCCGCTTCTATACGACCAATTTGGAAGTCATTGGGGGAGGTGTTCCATGTTCAGCAGTGGATTTCCTATAGCTAAAATGATGATGATGATGATGATGAAGATAATATTGATAGAAGAGAGATCATGTTTAGGCGCCTGATTCTGCTTATCTTACTATACTTAACCTTTTTTAAGGTAATCAAATTTGTTTTATAATAATGCATTATTTAGTCGTTGATAAAGACTTGAAGTTCGATCTAACTTCATGAAGGCGAAGCCGCAGGCAGAAGCTAGCTCCAAAAGCAGAAATAATATCAATTTATGTTCAGAAATAGTTTCTTGGCAAAACATAAATCTTCTTTAAAGGTTGTTTTCTAGAATGTTCTATTTTCCTGGTCTTCCGTCTTCTAGCGATGACGTCATAGTAGTACGGTCCAGGTCGAGACTTCCACTACGTCACATCACACGTTGTACCGTGATGACCACGTGACTGTGAGGTAATGGCCATTTCAACCCTGAACTTCTTCTTTCTTCTTCTATCTTCTTTGTTCTTTATAATTCAGTTGATTTTTTCAGTAAAAGACGTAGTATTTAAAAGGTAAGTATTTATAAAGGTGCGTACAGATCTGCCGAAGACGCGCGAATGCACGAGCCGAACAGAGGCCCGATTGCCGTAATTTATCAATGTTCGCAATCCAGTTTCGATCCGCTCCCAGTAACATTACCATCTAAAACGGTATTCTCGTAAACCCAAAAAAGCAAATAAAGTTCAAAATGCGACTGAAAATTAAAGAAACCACAATGGCATTTTTAGGGTTTCGTAGCCAAATGGCAAAAAACGGAACACTTATGGATTCGTTATGTCTGTCTGTCTGTCTGTCCGCCTGTATGTCACAGCCACTTTTTTCCGAAACTATAAAAATTATACTGTTGAAACTTGGTAAGTAGATGTATTCTGTGAACCGCATTAAGATTTTCACACAAAAATAGAAAAAAACAATAAATTTTGGGGGTCCCCATACTTAGAACGAAAACTCAAAAATTTTTTTTTATCAAACCCATACGTGTGGGTTATTTATGAATAGGTATTCATAAATGATATTGAGGTTTTTAATATCATTTTATTCTAAACTGAATAGTTTGCGCGAGAGACACTTGCAAAGTGGTAAAATGTGTCACCCCCCCCCCCCATGTAACTTCTAAAATAAGAGAATGATAAAACTAAAAAAAAAAAAGATGTACATAACCATGCAAACTTCCACCGAAAATTGGTTTGAACGAGATCTAGTTAGTCGTTTTTTTTTAATACGTCATAAATCGTAAACCGCAATTTACCTTTCGTAATGTTATAAATTTCATTTTGCAATAATAATACCATGACTATGACTTGATTGTCGTAATGGGTAAACTTATATAGGTACCTACAGGTTTGTACGGAACCCTCGGTGCGTGAGTCCGACTCGCACTTGGTCGGTTTTTTGTATTTATGTATTGCATGCTATAAACTAGAATATAAGTGCTGACGATTGAGTTGATAACACCCACAATATAATAATAAATAACCCCCCCTAATGGTCGACTGGTAGAGAATGCCACATGGCATTAAGTCCATCGTTTGTACGATTTTATTTTGTGAAATAAAGTTTAAATAAATAAATAATTACTATTTACTGCAAATAAAAGAATAATTATTATTTAACGTCAATTTAAAGTTTACGAGAATACAGTTTTAGATAGTAATGTGACTGGGAGCGGATCGACACTGGATTACGACTAATGTTTAATTACGGGAAATGGGCCTCTGTTCGCAGTACGTAATGAGTGCGAACAAGGTGCGCGCGCGCTGTTCGCGAGTTATTCGCCAGGCTCGCGATCACCAGATCTGTACGCACCCTTAGAGTAGAGTAGTAGTACAGTCACGAGCATAAATTAATAAACATTTTCATTTGAATTCAAACCTTATTAAATGGGAATAAGTTATTAAGTGTTTACTTTTCGTTGCTCGTGACTATACACAATACACACACAAGTAGTAGTAGTAGGTGCAAAAATATTTTTCCCATACATATAAAATGTTTTATTTAGCTTATTCACAAAATAAATCACAGGAGAAATCTTGTGTTTCTTATAAATGTAAAATCTATTAGATATATTTTTTTTTGGAAATTAAGCACAGGGAAACGATACAAAATAAGATAAAAAAATGTTTTCCGCTTTTATGGTTAAGGTTTCTAGAGTTAAGAGGGTGGAATGGAAGGTTGAAGTTTGTTTCTCCTAACAAACTTTGTATTGTGTATGTATACGAAGTTTGTATTTCCATAAAAAAACGCCATTTTTGCGGACAAAGTCTAGTCATTCATACAGAATTTGTATGGTAGCTAGTACGTTAGACTTACGATACTGATGTATACCATCAGTTAATACACATTATGTATGGCAACTTGTTTTTTGTCAAAAACACCAAATCACTCAACAAATTAATAACGTTTATTTATTTTACAGTCGGTCACAAAACACGTTAATCTAGGCTGACTGTATACGGCGTTCCGACAAAATCTCTAATCTTTCTTACGTTTGGCATCTGTAATTAGGTTTAATTTCTTAAATTGTTCGAAAACGAACGTCAAAATAATTCCGACTATAATAAAAAATATATCACTTACCAATTTTGATGAAATCCTTCGATGGCAGAATACCGTAATCCTCTGAAGGCTTTTTACTGAAATTACAGTGAAAATATATATTAGTTATTATCTCAAATTAAAGTTCACAGACACTCCATCTATTATAGGGTTCTGAATCGACAAATGAAAAAAACTAAACAATTGCGAGTCGGACCCGCGCACCGAGGGTTCCGTACAAAGTGGGTACAGCTAGTACAGGTACATATTTTAAATAGTTCAGGAAATCAGGAATTGAGCGTCACACTTTAATTACAAATTAATTATAAAATTTAATTACAAATGTATAGTTTTCAGTTTTACCCCTGTACTTGTAGGTAGTCTAAATAAGACAATATTACTTGCCAAATTTTATAGTTGGAATTGATATAATTTTTCGCGATTGTAACGTTCACCCCTTAATAAAAGTTGCTTTTACTAACAGTTATCTGACGCACCAGAATCGACCCCTAATAGGGTGTCAGCATTTGTTCAATAACACTGTATATTTTGACTGAATTTACAGGCTGGCTAAGCTCGCAGGCCAAGGTCGGCATACCGCGCCGTCCCCGGGGTCATGTTTGTGAAATTGCCTTCAACCGTGCCGATATTGGAAAGGGAAGACAAATATTTTGGTAGGTATCTATACGAGTACATATTTGCAGTTTTTTTGCATGCTCGCCTAGTAGGTACTTTTTTTTTCTAACAGAGTTAAAATTAAAGATCTCTTCTATCACTTGATTTGGAGTGTCGTTGGATAGGTCGTTTAAAAATATTGTAAGGGAGCAAATATTAAGTTGCATTATAAGTGCAATTTTTGAGAGTCAAGTGTCACCCCATCTACCAGCGAAATGGTAGCTTTAAGAAATGTGAAAAATATCAAGGATAACTATTTTCACTTCAAAAAAATTCACAACTTCCTCTGGTGGAATTCTAATCCACGACTTTGCGCAGTCAAGAAACCACGTACTACTGACTTGACGACGTTTCTGAAAGTTGTATGAATCTACTTAATGACTATTCTCTTTTTAAAATATGTGAAACCTATTTACGTAAAACTTATTTTAGAGAAAGAACGATTCCAAAGCATCCATAAAATAAAAAAAGAATAAAACTTACATGCAAACTGTAGCTGGTCGATCGGTTGTCACGGCACTGCGCAGGAGTCGATTGCATCCGAAACGCTGACGCGGCGCCCGCACTGGGTGTTCTGTTCGTTGGAATTGCACTTTTGTATAACTTCTTACATTGTATAGCCAAGGCCAACAGAAGCTCATATTATGCTCACATATATTTGTTATAAATGAATCGAATTCTAAATACGTATTATCTACTCGTAGGTACTTTTCTAGCGGATGTACAGACAACAGCTCGTCAACTTAACACAAAACGTCAAATTTTCTCTATTGATATTGCTATAAAAGTTAAAAAACGGTTAAGTGACCTTTTACTTTTTTGGGAAGTTGATCTGCCGTTATCTTTACATAATCGGATAGAAAACGAAACGGCGCGTAGTGGCGCGGTGATTCAAGTTGAAAGCAAAGAGTCTCGGATCGATTCCCGGTTCAGGTCAATTCAGTAACAAACTTTTCTAAATTGGCCCAGGTTTGGGTGTGCTGGGAGACGACCTTAGTTAGAATTAGATTATTAATTAATATTGATCTCTACGTGCCGGACTTAAAGTTGAAAATCGGTTTAGTGACCTGTTCCTCTTTTTGACCTCGGTTGACCTGCCGTTGTACCTTGTAATCGTACACAAGAATATTAGTTCCTTACTTTAGAGTCTATGACTATCATGTGTTTTATGTCTGGCGTATATTTAGCAACACTATGCAAAAAATCATATCGATTCCTTGCTCTATGAAATACAAAAACAAATTTTACGGCAACCGTACATTTTTTAATTTTTTTCAGGATAAAATTAATTAATCTATCTCTGTGCCAAATTTCATTCAGAACCGTTAAGCCGTTCTGGCGTGATTGGGTAACAAACATCCATCCATGTAAACTTTCTCATTTTTAATTTAAGTAAGATTCTAAAGAATACCAGTAGGACTGATAAACTCGAAGGTTAAAGTTATAACTGAGATGATTATTACCTACTAATTTTTTCAAAATAAACCGAGCAAGTAGCGAAAATGAACTTTTAGAGAAGACTTCTTGAGAGATCATAAAACAAATACAGGGTGGCCAGAAAAGTGACGTCCAAAAATATTTTTTAGGTGCCTCGTGTTGAGAGGTATCTAAATCACCCTTGAATGTTCTACGATTTTTCGTAGTTTTCGAGTTACGATTTTTTTTAATAGCCTATGATGCCTATGAAGTACTACATTTTTTTATTATTATTATGAAAGCTTAGAGTCTAGCGCATTCTCTGAAGCTACTTAAAAATTAAGAAACTATGTTTAGATTTTTAGTTTTAAGTTGAAAATTTAAATGATAACTCACTAACATAAATTCTCAACTTTAGGTCAATTTTGTAGTAACTTCCATTAAAGTTATGAACTTATGAGGCTGTTTATTTTATGCATAAATGCACAGTTCATATAGATTTAGCTGCAAGAAAAAAAAAATTAAAAAAGCGACTTTTTTTTAGAAAGTTTTCACAGATCCGGTTGCAAAAAATAATTATTAAAAATGTAACTCGAAAACTACGAAAAATCGTTAAACATACATACAGGGGTGATTCAGATACCTCTCAACACGAGACACCTAAAAAAAATTTTGGACGTCACTTTTCGGGCCACCTGTATATAAAGAGGACTGTCAAGGTACCTATTTAACTTTAGGTTTATGTAACCACTTTTTTGTTTCAATTTTTTTCGTGTAAATGCTGTAACTGCTAAAGGCGTTAAAACTACGCTTTATAAACTTAAGGCATACAATTAAAATGTTTAGAACACAATAAAAGGGACTTACATGCTATGTATCGACTGCCTGGCTCGGGTACCTGCGCAAGAGTGGCGACCACTGCGCCGGACCACGCGCAGCGCGGCGGTGACATGTCCTTGTCCATCCTGCTAACGTTTCAGTTTAAGATAAGATAAGAATTTCAACAGTTCTGTTTATTCACTATTAATCTAGAACTTCTTCTATACTTCTGTAATGAATTTAAAATAGGTACCACCTAATGATTCACTAATCACGACACGATGGAAACTTTATTTTGCACGAGTCTACCTAGAACTAAGTGTGTGTCTAGTGGTTTGAACGACGGCTACAAAGCTAGGCGGTTGCGGGTTTGAATCCCGCACGAGTACTGATGTTATGGATATATTAAATATAATTTATCAGTTCTCTATCTAAAAATAAGATCGCATGACAAAAACTAAAAATATCTAAATATTATTTCACAAAGAGCCTTCAATCAAGTATCAACGCATGAGCATTATGTCTTCACATTATTTGAATTAACTATCATAAAAGACATACTAGGTGTGCCCGCGGCTACTCTCTCGTGAAATAGGGCTTGTCACCGTCTACTCTACTCTAACACTACTCCATTATGGGTATTTTTTTTTAAAAAGTAGTCTATGTTCTTCGTTATGGTTCAAGCTTTATCAGTAAATTTTATCAAAATCCGTACAGTTGTTTTACCGTGAAAACGTAACTTCTAGACAGAGCTACTTTCGCATTTATTATTAGTATATTCGTTTGTATATGAATGACATTCCTTTATTGAAAATCATTAAACTGCTCAGAGCACTTTCTAACATAGAGTAAGTACTTCTTAAATTCCCAAGCAGTAAAACCAAGAATTAGTACACACTAAAACGGGAAATATCGCAATCATTAGCAGGTACATGTTTTACCTTTAATTTGCCTGACGTTTCGACCGGGTTACACCGATCTTGGTAATAAGAAACAAGAATTCAGAACTTACATGTGGTGTGTGGTCCGCCTAGCCGGGGTAGCTGCGCAGGAGTGCGCGGCGAGCGTCGCGCGCCCGTTAGCGTCGTGTCAGCGCTAACGCTGACGGTGCATCCTGGTGCATCGCCAGAGGCACTGCACTGCGTCCTGCTATTGTTTTAATTGTTTTTAACCGACTTAAAAAAAGAGAAGGTTCTCAATTTGTCGGAATATTTTTTTCTGTATGTTCAGCGATCATACGTTACTACGTTGACCGATTTCGATGATTCCTTTTTTGTTGGAAAGAAATACATTCGAATTCGAAACAATGGTTCGAATTAGTTGGAATTTAAATGTATATTTATTCACAGCACCTTTCCATTTTAATTCAACTGTCCTATATGTACTTGAAGGTTATCTTGAAGAGATCGCTTCTAGCGGTACAACCGCCAAATTGTAAATATTAAATTATGATTGATGATGATGATTATTATTATTATTTTCTTGTAAAACTTAATAAATTAATGTTGAAATTGAAAATCATATTCTATCTTAATGAATCCAACTTCTTAGCAATTCGGTTTTCACATGAAAGCTCTAAGGAAAGCTTTTCTTAGGTTAATATAGTAATGAAACTTATTCAATAAGTTACCTACTCCTAACTTATTATCATCATTATCATTAATCATTTCAGCCATAGGACGTCCACTGCTGAACTTAGGCCTCCCCCTGTGACTTCCAGATTGGCCCGATCCAGTGGCTTCCTGCTACCTTTACCAGGTCGTCTGTATACCTTGTAGGTAGTCGTCCTACGCTGCGCTTGTCGGTACGTGGCCTCCAACTTAGAACCTTTCTGCCCCATAGACCGTCAGTTCTACGTGCTATGTGTCCCGCCCACTGCCACTTCAGCTTGTTAATTCGCTGGGCTATGCCAGCGACTTTTGTTTGTTTACGAATCTCCTCATTCCTGATTCGATCTCGCAAAGAAACATGAAGATAAGCCCTTTCGCTTTCCTAACTTTTTTTCTTTTTTTTTAACCTGTTTAATCCCACTGGGGCAAAGGTCTCCCCCAGACTCTTCCATTGATCCCTATCCATCGCCAATGACTCCCAATCCCTCGTCAGGTTAACCAAATCGTCACACCATCTTTTCTTGAGTGTACCTCTTCGGCGACAGCTGTCTGTAGGTACCCACCGAGTGACGATAACTTATATTCTATTTTAATTAATAAGAGCCAGATAACACACTACTTAATTGCTACGGTACTGCTCGATCGGAGTAAGGAAAAACAACCTTTCCCTAGTAAAAGTATTTGTTTAAGTATATCAGCAACAATCTACGTTATAAGTAAGTATTTATTATCATCATCATGTCAGCCATAGGACGTCCACTGCTAAACAAAGGCCTCCCCAATGACTTCCAGATTGGCCGGTTGGAAGCGGCCTTTCTAAGTATTACCCTAATTATAAGATGTAATTGATTTAAGGCAAACAATGCCCCTAAATTAGCGACTCGACGAATGTTAGTACAAATATCGTACGAAAAGACGAAAATTCATATAAATACGGTTCAGAACAGCGCGCAATGAAACGTGGCTGTTACGACAGTCGCTACGTCTTTAGGTAGCGAAAATTGAGGAAATAATATTTTTCGAACGAAAAAGGAAGAAAGAGTTTTTTCAAACATTTTAATTTTTTTTCTCTAGTTAATTTCTACTAGAAACAAATGCTATGTTGTGTATTTTTTGACAATTCTTAGCATATTTTTTAAATATTTTTCTGACAAACCGGGTAATAGGCTATTAGAACTACATACATAGGTTTACATTTGACGATCATACTCGCCTTAACGCAAAACCTCTTGGGCCCAATCTTGGTGGTTAGGCAACCACTTTTTCATAAAAATCTCAAAAACTTTGATAACTTTCCTGTACAAATCGTAAAAGCTAATTAATTAAAATAATACCTCTATATAAATATTGGACAACGTCACATACACTGCTTTGATCCTATGATAAGTAGCCTAAGCACAGTGTTACAGAAATCAGAAACAAAGACGGTACCACAACATCCAGCCCCGAGACAATATAAAAAAATTATTTTTCTAAATTGACCGACCGGGATTCGAAACCGGGACCTCAGAGATAGCGACACCAAGTCCGGTATGATCGCCTCTCGGCTATGGAGGTAGTCTTGAATTAGTTACTTACAAAGGAAAAGTGATTCCTTTAAAATAAAGTTGTTGTTTATGAGCACCAGAACCAGTCGTAATGATAATTGCGTTATTTTATCTATTTATCTACTTTTGTAACCGACTGTACTAGGCGATGAAGGCAACACTAGTCACGTCCGCCAGCTTTCAGACGCGAACTTGCAGATAAACTAATAAAACCACTATTGAAGGTTCTGGTCCTTTCAGAATTCAGACACACTTGTTCTTAATTTTCTTTCTTTCTTAATTAACTTTCATTTTCATTCAATACTTTTTGTGGAAACGACAAAGAATACTAAATATTACCCTTAGGAATTTGTGCCTTAGGGTTGAAAAAACATATTACTTACTGAGGTCGTTATTCGTTATCTGCTACTCTAAAACCTGTACGTTCGTAGACAAAAGAAATGCAGTCACGCGTCAAAACCTTTTCAGACAAGGAGCTAGCCATGCAGTGCACATACGGTGCAATTTAATCGACTAATCATAAAAGACTTCGACCTTTTTAGAGTAGAGCCTGGCATGCCTAAAATTGCGAGTTACCTAAAATTACGTTATTTTCATGTAAAACTTTAGTAAAAACATACGTCAATCGACAGAGAAAATAATTACAAACAACAAATACTTTTTGACAAAACGTAAACGCTCTATACTTTGTAAGAATTCAGTTTTAATAATGTAATATTTATTTTTATTTATTTATTCAAACTGAAATTCTGAACAATTTTCAAAGAGTATTTGCTGTTTGTAATTATTGTCTCTGTCGATTGGCGTATGTTTCGTGTACAACCAAATAGGGTAATACCTACTTGCAACTTTAGGTATCTAGGTATGCCAATGAAGTTCGATGCCTTTTCCATGAGTTCTATTTTTAATATCAGATAGAATTATTGAAAATGAAAAAAAGACTATTTGTTTTTTAACGTAAGTAGACCGATTACTTACTGCTTCTGAGTCGCTCCTGAAGGCACTATCTTGCATTATATTGTATCTGTAAAATTTAACGTAATAACAACATTGCTTTGAACTGTTTAGAAGGGTAAGTAAGGCCCTAGGACTCACCTCAACTGTAAGGTTTTTGGAGTAGAAAATCGTAACTTAATTATACTACCGTATTGCCGATAAGGTAGCGTAAATTAAGTCAATAGGCTAGTTACTGGATATTTCGGCTGTAACTTGGCATACACTCGCTTAACCTTTACTTCTTTAGAGTTGTGCAAGCCCTTAATAAAATACTTATGCATGACTAGATCTCGGAACTGATCGCTGGGTTGTTTTACAGCTAAATCCTTTAGCGATACTAATGCTAATTAGATCAAATTGCTCCGATAAATCTTTGGGCCAAAGTTGGGCGCACCTGGGCCGTATCAAGTTGCTGTGAAACATTCCTATCAAGCGTTCCCGTGCATAATGTTAATACCTTTCACAACTACTTACATTTATTATTAAATGGCGCATTGTAAAAACATCGGCGCGATCGAGTTGTTCAAAGAAATCGGAAACTTTACCGTCTTTTAGCAATTTTGCATTGACGTCAGTAGGTAAGATCGAGTTGTGAAATTGTGTATGAATTTATCAACATAAATTCATTCATTCAACAATGCATTGCTGTTTTGAATAATAAAATGTAAGATATAATAGCATAGCCCGCAGACCCGATATAGGGTAAATAAATAAATAAATATTGGACAACATCACATACATTGCTCTGATCCTATGTTAAGCACTTGTGTTACAGAAATCAGAAATAGTTTTTTAATGTCCAGGTGTTAACGACGACGACCTTCATAGTCGAAAGGCGAGAACGCCTGACTTCGCGTCACCACCACTAAGGTCCCGGATTCAATTCCCGGTCGATCGATGTAAAAATATTCTATATTGTCTCGGGTTTAAGTGTTGTGGTACCGTCATTGTTTCTGATTTCTGTAACACAAGTGCTTTGGCCTTAGGATTAAAGCAATGTATTGTGATCATCATCCTTATCATAATCAGCCCACGTCAGACTACTGGACATAGGCCTCCTCCCCAATGCACGCCACTGAGCCCGATCCCACTCCGTCAGTATATCGTCACTCCACCACTCCACCAAGGCGCCCTACGCTGCTTTTGCCCAGTCGCGGTCTCCACTCAAGAACACGTCTACCCTATCGGTTGTCGGTTCTATGATAAATGTGACCAGCCACTGCCACTTCAGTTGTATGTGATGTTGTCATGTAGGGTGTGCGTTGCACACGGCCGCAGCGGTCCTACGGGGCGCCGAGCGCTGCTCGCTATTTAGTACCCATTCCATTTTGACCACGCGCTTACTAGGGGGCGCGATGTTTGCACACGGGTGCTACATGGGCTAGAGACGCCTCTGGATGTTGTCCAATATTTATTTATTTATATTTAAAGCAGCAGCAAGCGGCATGGCTATTCAAAGTATGTAGCCTAGTGTTTAATAGTTAGAAGCCCGCAGACCCGATATCGGGTCATTATGAAAATGCTTTTCATTCTTTTCATTGGCTTTGCTGGGACGCCACCGTAGCAAGCGGCGTAGATTGACTACACAGGACTATGTAGAGAGTATGTACCAGTGGTGGTTTGTGTAGTTATGGCCTGTTAAAATCAGCTATAACCTTGATTGTTTTTATTTTTATGTTTTTTTCTTTGAATTGTAGGATTTACGTAGTGGTAACTACTTTGTCCTTAAACTTACCTTACTACTTCTGGTTGCTTGACGTCCAGATTGGCGTACTGAACCGGTGATTTGCCTAGAACGCAAAGGGTTCCGGGTTTGATTACTAGTTGGGGTCAATTTAAAAAATGTTTTTTAAAATTAGCTTTGCGTATGACGGCTGGCAAAATACATGGCACCTCTTAACTCAAGCATGTTCATTCATTTTGTTTGGTGCATATTTCTATTTAATTTTTATCGTCTCTGCTGATGAGCTGGTGGTATCTTAGTTCATTTCTGGATTCTGCCTGCCTAGCATGAGCACTAAAACACGATATGATATGATATGATATAGCGATATATTGACACTAACTGT
This sequence comes from Anania hortulata, assembly GCA_963576865.1. NCBI lineage: Eukaryota > Metazoa > Arthropoda > Insecta > Lepidoptera > Crambidae > Anania > Anania hortulata. Next base: position 18,787,380 of record OY756394.1, read on the forward strand.
AAAAATATGATAGTTAAAGCCGCCGTGTAGAATCGCTAGAGTTGTAAATTGACGGTCATATGCTATAAGCGTCCGTCATTTATGATAAATGCTCGGTCACATTGGACATTTATTGTCACGTTGGTCACATAATTTTTTTTAGTATAAATTTTAAAAAAGAAAAATTCATCTAAAGTAAGTCTTAAATATATAAAAACATACAATAAAACATGTAATTGTCCAATTTGCTCGGTCATATTGGTCAGACATTTATAACGTGACGGACACTTTACAACTCTAAGAATCGCCGTGCCAGTTACGGTAGATATTATCGATATAATAGATCGCTGTTTCGATAAAAAATCAAAATGGCGGCTATATTCATCATATATTTACAGTGGGTGTCGATATATCGCTATATCATATCGTGTTTTTAGTAGTCATGCTAGGCAGGCTGGTGTTGAGTTCCAAATAATAATATGATTTTTTAATATACCACTACACAAGCCATGAGACATTATTTTGCACGAATTACTTCTCTACGTACTTATAGCAAATGAAGTGTAAAATATGTTAATTTTAAACGCAAAACTGATTTTAACTTTGTTGACAAGTTAATCGTCAGATTAAAAATTTAAGACATACAGGATGTACACGGGACACGAAGGAAAAGCACTCTTAAAACTCCAGTCGAAGACAGAAACTCAACGATATTGCTCAAGATGGTAAAAAAAATTTTTTAACGTGGTTTGGTACAGACAAAAGAAGAACATTATTATTGACGACCGTGTCTGGTGTAGTGGTTCGCGCTCCGGACTACAAAGCCAGGCGGTTTCGGCTTTGAATCCCGCAAGGGCGAAATGTTTGTGATGAACCCGAGCATTTGTACTTAAGTCATGGATGTTAAAACATACTTAAGCATATTTAAGTATGTTTACCTAGCTTTCCAGACGCCATAGTAGGTACAAGCTTTGCTTAGTTTTTTAGGTCTAGATAATTTGTGTGATTGTAGAAACAATCTAGGTATTATTATTTCATTAACCTCTGGATTGCGATTGTATAATTTTAGAGTCCACACACTTCAGACTTTTGATCAGCCTATAGTTAAATTGGTCTTTAAATTATTATAACTCTCGGCTGATTACAAATCGTTTCAGTGTTCGCAATCACATAAATGTACCTAGGCTACTTGTACATTCATAAAAGTTCCATCAAACTATCGGCCGACCAAAAGTCGGTAGTGTGAATAAATATATTTGTGTGTGTTTAAGGGAGGTTGGTACGTAAAAGTACGCACATATTATGGTACCAAACATCTGCAATAAATTTAGGCCATTCTAAGAAGGTACTATATTAGTACTTTACCTGCGATATTGTCGTTCACGAACATTGCCCTAAATGATATTGAGTGATAATTATGTTATTCAGTTTTGAGTCTCAAAGGCGCCAAGCAATATACTTACTTACGTCCACTACTGTATCCGGTGTAAATTGACCCTAACATCTTCTACATACACAATTTTAAGGTTGTAGGTACCGGCGTATAGGTAATGTAGGCGTTTTCATGTTTACATTTTAAATTCTTGTAACAAACAACAATAATTATTTTGCCTCAAAGCAAAGCTGGTACTGTGGTGACTAGATAACGGACATAATTCGATACATTTATAAACATCTATGACTGACTGACTTGGTGCATACAAGCTCAAACACAAACAATGGCGGGAGTCGATTCTGTAACCGCTGGCACTGACTGGCTGGCTGTAAACCAGACGGTCGTCGATGTATGTACAACGTACCGTCAACATCAAAAGTAGCATTAGTATTTGAATTTTTTCAAATGAATTTGATTGCAAAACTTATCACAATAGTATGACAGAATCACTACGCAAAAGTCAAACAACGAAGTCAGGTTATTGTGACATTTAGAAGAGTAAAAATAAATTTTTGATAAACTACTTTTGATGCTGACTGTACATCGCTCTTACTAATAAGAACGCGGTCTTGAACAAATGTAATATGATACAACACACCAATTGCCATGGTCTCGAAGTAAGGAATTTACATCCTTGTGTTATGAGGTAACAGAAAGTGTATTTTTCCAGAGGCGTCTCCTAACATACCTGGACACATCATTTTCTAAATCGACTTGAACCGGGGATCGAACCAGGACCCTTTGCGTTAAGTTCAATTGAAGTTTCGCTAAACATGCAGGGTGTTCTGAAACTCAAGGATAGCCTTGTAACCACATACATATATTCTATTACCTACATCATAGTGAGCAACTTTTTTTCTATGACTTAAAAATGTGCATATTTTTTTGCCTTTCTATACAAATGCAATCGGCTATTTTTGGGTATTTTTTAGAGGAAGTCGATAAATTTAATCAAATTTGCAAAAGTCAGAGAGCTAGTTTTTTACCCTGATGTTTAGAATATGTGGTTACAAGGTATCCTTGCGTTACGGGACACCATGTATACCTACTTCAGGGTCTTAAAAGACTTCGCATTTTTTTGTATGGAGCCTGGCATACCTCAAGTTGCAAGAAACCTTAAATAAAGTTATTTGATGTACACCTATCAAAAAAATTTGATTATGAAAATAAAAGTAAATTTTACATGTTCACCCTGAAATATTTACGACATACTTTTTTTTGTATTGTTTCGTTGTAAGAGTATTTGTTGTTTGTAATGGGGAATATACATGATTTCTATTTGGTCCTAAAATTAGTAGTACCTACTTAATTATATTTAATAAAACTTTAAGAATTTTCGAAAAACATTCATAAATAGTAGACTAACAGCCCATTATAGTCGCGTGTTAGACAAGAAGATCCGATATGTACCGTGACGTCACATTACACGTCCGCCATACATTTTTCATAGTAAAAGTTGTTTTAGAAAGAGATAGGTATACCTTAATTTCTAATTACTATATTACGGTTATTTCTTACCTAAAATAAATTTTGTTTTCACTATTAGCACTGTAATTTCATATATTTTCTTATAAATACAGTAAAAACAATATATTTTTTTCATGCATATTCCCTATTATTTTCTCTATCGATTAACGTATGTTTCATAGGTGTACACCAAAATGAAGTTATTAAAGGTTATTTGCTTCTTGAGGTATGCCAATTAGGTTCGATGCCTTTTTTGTAAGAGCTATGAAATATACTTACATTACTTACCTAGTATGTACAGAACGCCATAACATGATTTCATTGAGTTGTATTGTGTACAGTGTACACAGATATTTGTAGTATATCTCTGTGCAATCTGTTTCCACCTAAGATGATCTACCTTGCACCTTGCATGGAACTCATCTCCGATTTTTTAAGGTAATTTAGTCCGACTTAACAAGGCGTCCTTCCAAGCCGATTGACAAAATAAACACAGTTGACCAACACAACAGAGTTTAGATAAGAAAAACCGGCCAAGTGAGAGTCGGACTCGCACACAGAGGGTTCCGTACAAACTTGTACCTATATATGGAAATAACGGGAATCGAGTCTCCGTGATTAAAAAACCGCTTTTTCACTTTGTTTTTTTTATTTTTTATTGTACTGTAACTACAGGTATGTAATGTAGTTTTAGGACTTGGTCCTTTACTTCTGCTATTACGCCTCGCTTCTTGTCAAATTCATGATTGTAGATCAACGGGAAGTAAAGTACGTACCCTATGCTATAGGGATTGATTCCCTTGCAGGTGGCAAAATATGCGGCTCAACAAACCGGCCGAATCGTTTGATTGTATTGACTTCGAAGTTTCTCACAGCTACAAGGGATTGCAGCTAGGAACGCGTGGAAGTAATCAAAATACTCAAGATTTTGATTTGTTCCTAATGAAAAGAGTCTCGACAGACATAAACGGACAACGAATTAATCCTAAAAGGGTTCCTTTTTCCATATGTTGCGAAGTACGGAACCCTAAAACATTGAGACGCTTGGTTTTCACACAGTCTAAGACTGTGTCCAAATGGAGCGTTTTACGCGCGTATTTCGCATGTTTTTTACGAAACGCGCGTGTCAAGATCCTAGGGCCCAATACATTCCATCCATAAAAACGCGGGTAAAATGCGACGATTTTCGTGCGTAAAATGCGCCATCTGGACACGGTCTAAAGCAATTGCCTGTTCAACATAGGTCTGTGGTTGTTTATTTCAGTTATCAAACCAAGATATATAATAACGATTAAAATGTATCGCATATACCTGAAGTGAAGTCTAGTCAGAGGCCTTAGGGCGGCTTAATAACATCTGACAGTATGGTTTAGTCACTGGCCTTACAACACCCATCTACCAATTCGGCAATCCGCACTGTTCCCGCGTGGTGTAGTATGGCCCAAACCACCTCATAGTTGAGGTGAGGCCCGTGCCCTGCATTGGGACGTATAAAGGCATACTTTACTTTACTTACCTGAAGTATTAAACAATAAAACACATGTTTATCAATCATACAATATGTATTTAATATAAGATACATTACTTGTGACAGGTGGACAAACCATTGTATTAAAAAATCTTAGTAATCACTACATTGAACAAATTTAAGGGTTCGAGATTAAATTAACATTTACTATTATTATGCCCAAATGTGTGATAAATTAATTGAGGTAGATTACCCATTTCGCTGTGGGTCAAATTATAATTAATTTTCGGATTTCACCTTCGAGGGACCAAGCAAATAAGACAACGCATTAAACATTATACTATATATAATTAAATATCTACAAATTGAATATAAGTAGTGCACACTATCCGGGATACATAGGCTCCACGCATTACTATTGTATCTCGTCAAACATTTACAATAAAGGAGAACATTCATATAATAAACGCATAATATAGGAAACATTGTGAAAGACAACTCCGTACACTACCACTAGACTAACCGCGGCCAACCAGGCGCGAAGCAAATTACAGGATTATGCAGAATAATACTTAATAATAAATACACTTAACTATTTACATTCCAGTTCTTCTGGTTACAAAACAAACGCCGCATCGCGGTAACGAAACTATCATTTTTCTATTAAAATCTCGATAGACCTAGCGCCCTACAGATGTCGCCCCCCCACCGCCGCCCTCTGCATTGCAGCTGTAATGTGTTTCACGCCTTCACAAACATCAGTGGTTAGATCCGAACCTCGCCTAGGGCTAAACTAAAATACATCGCAGCGAATATCTCTGTTCCCTTCACTTACTCGCTCACCGACGCCTGGCGCCGACACAACTATGACTATTGTATTGTGGCAGTGACAAAAATATAAATCTTTTGCGCTTACGAGTAGTGTTATCGATATAATTTAGTACCTCATCGACAAGGTTCGCTTTCACAAAATATTTCTCTGCATATCGATCGAAAGCCTAACTCTCTAATAGAGATAAGATACTTTAGTCCGGTACATTGCCTAAGTTATCGTTTTAAAGCGCCTCGGTATTCAGCAAAACGAAATTTGTACTAGAAATGTTACTAGGCCCAGTTTATCTGTCGCATAGATGAACGCATCGATTCGAATTGAGCGAAACTTAGCATCGAAGGTAGGAACCGGCGCACGCGCCGACTCGTCTGAGATCAAAATATTCAAGTCCATATTGTCACGGATAAAACAAAACGAAATTTTGTCTTTCTGATTTTGGTGTCGAATTTCACTACAAAAATAATTTATAAAAAAAAATGCGAGCCAATAAAATATGGCACTACTATCAGTGCTGAAAATAATTACTCTAGTTTTTAAATTTATTAAAAAAATAATCAGTACATTGGAAACGCTCCAAAAAGAAGTTTAACTGTAGATTAGCATACGATCCCATAACACACCGACACTCAGGCACCAACTTGACTACTAGAGAAATTTTCCTAGTTCACCTCAGTGGGTATAAGCGGGGGCCAGCGACTACGTCTTCGCCACTCGTCTTACTCAAATTAAGGATATTCTTAAGATATATTTTAGACATTTAAAAACTAGCTAAATTGGCAATGGACTTAAAGTTTTATTGGATTAGATTATCTCTCATAGTTCCAAATTGTTATCGAATCTCATATTTTTAAATTAAAAGTGGTTTTAGGGTATCTTTTATTAAGAAATATGGTCGTTTCTGTGGTACAAAAAAGAAAAGAGTACAGGAAAGAAAAAGACAAATTATATAAGATTAGTTTGTTTTAAGTCCACATGTTTCTACTTTTGTGACATTTAGCTATTTTATAAATCTGTACGAAATATCCAATTATTCAAAAATTTATGTAAGACAAACTGGCGAGACCAAGTCGCTTGCACACTCGCGCTACGTTACCCAACAGAGTGCTATCTCTCCCGCTGACTTCTTAGGGCCGACACACACGACGAACTTTTGCAAAAGTGACCGACATGCGACATACACAGTTCCATCACCACGGCTTGCAAGTCGTCTGCGCCCGCCCTTACCCGAACCTTACCCGAACACCCCGTCTCTCGACTTAACCATTATCTACCGCTTCACTACGACCATCTAATATAGAATCTCCGTTAACTCTTACGACGTCGAAAAGCGAAAGTCTGAAAAATACGCACTGGTGTCTATACCGTTTAACTTACACCACGTCCACACACAATTCACTCTAACTTAACTCTATAGGCACTAACTAAAAATACTAGCGAGATCGTGTGAGCACAGAACACAATTTACTTTATTCAATTGTATAATCCCTTATTGCTAAAAAGGCATTGACAACTTCTGTATAAGGGGACTCCAAAAAGTTAACATCTAAATTCTGCCTACTAAATCGGTTATTGACATTAAAATATCAAAATCATTGGCATGTTATGTTTATGTAACCACTAATGCGTGTATCTTAGCTCTCCGCGTGCTCGGGCCGGCAGAACGAGAGAGACAACTACGACATTTATTTGACTAAAATTAGGCAGTGTTAAGTTTAGATTTAGAATATTACGTCATCATTTTCGTAACGTCTCCTCAGTTATCTCGACCCGACCGACCATCGCTCATTAACAAAATTGATACTAGAACATATCATCGCGCCCGAAACCATGCCACTGTATAACTGTTGTATACAATTTGTATATTACACATAATACAAAAAACTTGTGCGTGGAAACGAATATCTGTTATTCAACAATTAAGTCTCTTATCACAAAACGTTTATTGCTAACAGTACAATCGTCGATGTTATTACAACGGCTTTAAACTAAACACGTTTCAATGGCAGTGTCGTACACACTATAAATACGTACAGTACGTTTGGGAGAGATACGGACGTGGGTGCGACAGAGACGGCGCTATACGGGACCGAGAATTAGTAGAGCGGCATCCTTGTCACTAACCCGAACCCGAGGTTCCTTCCAAAACGCTGTTGCAGACAGTTGTTGATTCTGTAAAGCGTCTTTAAAATTGCTTAACTTTTCGAACACAACGACTGGATTAAAACTTCGAATATCAAAATTGAACTCTATTAACTAGTACTAATTGCGAGTTTCGTCTGATATGACTACACGGGTATATTGATATAAAGTGAACACTACGTGAACTGCGCGATCGAGGCACTTGGTGAGTCGTCAGACCAAGTACGGAAGACACCCGAAATGCATCCGCGCATTATACAATCCATAGACAACACGATCGACCAGTCTATGCTTTATGTGACACTCCTCATTATAAACGACAAACTATATTCTATTGAGTTTATTTAAACAAGTTTACAAACTAGAATTGTCACAATCACATAGCACATACTGATCAATAACAATATGACGAAAAAACACACAAATCGATGTAAATTGGCACGTAAGCGAAAGCAATCGAGACGCGGATAATTACAACTAAACGAAACATCGATCAAGCGTCGAACTCAGAATTATTCTAAACTAACCGAATCGTTTCATACGAACTACTATGTACACATTGGCAGTGCTGCGTATCGCTGGTCGTACGTGTCACGACACTACTTACACCTAAGGGCGGCCGCACACGGCACGACGCGACCGATTACTAAACAAATTGTACAACTACAGCGGCCGGCGCGGGCCGTATGCGGCCGCCTTAACAACTTAGAACTACTCAGACTACTCCGTCCGCTACTCCAAATAGAATCTATCGTACCTAAAACCTTTTTACACTTCGCGCTAACTATTTACAGCTCCGTGGTACGGAGGTCTCCGAATATCATTATAAAAAGTAAGCATCAGTCTTGTGGATAATGTACTCGCTACATTGAGCCCCGCGCAAGGAGAATCAACATCTGTCTCTGCGATATACTACTTCGATCCCTATCTTTCTTTACATCCATTGGACGAGAAACATGACGGTCTACGCCGTTTCATTTCTAAATAAAACTAAACTCGTTCAGAGCTGACAGAAAATATTTCATTAAAATTAACAATAAAACTCATCCAATTAAATGACGGAATATAAAAAAAACTGTATCAGTTGCATATTTAAAAATATCATTTTATTAGTGCCAGATTTCAATTGATCGTTAACTTGAATAACAAATTCTATTTAAAAGTATAATTTATTAATCTTTAAAACAGTCCATAAGCGGACTGGTGTTAAAATTAACGTGGAAACAATTTAATCCTGGCGTCAATTTCGTGTCCAATTCAGAACGTGATCTTAACGTTAACAATTCACGCTGGCGTTAGGCGTATGCGTGAATAATTCACGATAACGTCTGACGGGCTTAGTTGCCATCTACCGCAAGCTCTCGTGAATGAGGTTTGTACTCAGTCATCTAGATTTACTAGTCCAGGGGTTTCGAAAGTGGGCTTTCGGTACAAGGTTCTTTATCTGTAATGTGATCAACAAAAATAATCGGGAATATGAGAAAAATCCTGTAGTTCTTAAGCTTCATAGAACATATTCTTATTCGTATTTACTGTTATGCGTTTGCGGTCACACAATAACAGAACTTCGTGCACCGAAAGTCAACTTCAAACGAGCGCCACCTAGTAATCCGCACCTGTACCAACAGTGTTGCCAGACCTTCTCATTTTCCATGAGATTTTTCTACGATTCTTCCGATTTTAATTATAAGTCTCCTGACATTTACGTGTTGAAAACAAATCTACAGTGTATGAATGCGCAAAAAGGAACGAACGTATATTTTTTTCCAACTGAACCAATAATTAGTAGCAGTATTAAGTTTTGAAAAAGCACACTCATTAACATGTATAACTTAATAAAATAAGTTGCAATAAACCTTTGTATTTTACTCATAATACATATCATGTTGTTGCGCATGTAAACAAAAAATTGGTAAATCACAAAAATATTAAAACTAAACACGTATTAGTACAACTAGCGACACCGATCTTGAGCGCTGGGCGAAAGATGCGCCAAAGAAGACCATTACGATTACGCGATTGGCCAGTCGCGTGATACCTCTGAACCGCCGGCTGGGATCGGTCGCTTGCTCCGCGCTCACGCGTCTCTGATACGATCACCGTCTCGTAAGATGCGTAAAGCTTCCCCACTCTCTCCTCTAACGCTCAAGATCCATGCCGAGGATTGTAATAAGAAACAACAAATGGCTTTGATTACATTTTTCAAGTTAGCGATAAAATGTTACCAAAAACTAACAGTCGAATGTAAAACAAAATAAACTACATTTCACGTACTATTTATTTATCTCCTAATTTTTCAGACCAATCTTTCAATTTTGAGAATTCAGTCTGGCAACACTGTCTCACCGACAGCCGCTATCGCCGATCTCCTATTTACTAGATTTTAAAGATGATGTCAGGCAACACCGTGTCTCGTCCGCAGCCGCAGCCCCGCAGCGGCTATCGCCAATCTCCCATTGACTACTCGTAGATTTGGATAACGAGGTCTAGCAACACACCTCCCCCCCCCGCAGCCGGTGCGGCAGCTATCGGCCGGAGGGCCAGAAGGCGTCCCCGGCCCCGTGGCGGCGGCCCAGCTTGCGCTTGCGGGCGCCGCAGACGGGCGCCCCCCGCGGCGGCTCGGGCAGCGGCACCGGCGCGGGCGCGGCGCCGCACTCGGCCCGCTTCTGCTTCGCCAGCAGGTTGTTCAGCAGCCGGGACGAGGTGCAGTGCCGCGCGGGTAGCAGGCGAGGGGCACCTGTGCGAGAGGTGAAGTCGGTCAATAAATATTATAATAATATTTGACGACCTCCGTGGCCGAGAGGCGAGTATACCGGACTTGTTGTCGCTATCTCTGTGGTCCCGGGTTCGATTCCCGGTCGGTCAATGTAGAGAAATAACTTTTCTATATTGTCTCGGGTCTGGGTGTTGTGGTACCGTCGTTGTTTCGGATTTCTGTAACACGAGTGCTTAATACTTACAACAGGATTAGAGCAATGTATGTGATGTTGTCCAATATTTATTAATATTGGACAACATCGTATACTTCGCTCTCGTCCTATGATAGGTAGCTTAAGCAATTCGACATGTCGACCTATCTCAGTCCTATGACTGGACGTGAGCCTCCCCGAGGAGCGCCAAAGAGCACGATCTTCCGCTTTTTTCATTCATCCACTGCCAGCTTTCTTCCTAAGGTCGTCGGACCAACGAGCCGGCGGACGTCCTACACTACGTTTGCCAAGACGCGGTCCCCACTCGAGAACTCGTTTACTCCACCTATAAGCGGTTCTGCGACAGATGTGTCCGGCCCGCAGCCACTTAAACTTGCTACATTTTAGTTAGGATTATGTCCGTTACTTCGGTCTGCTGCCGAATAACCTCGTTTCAGATTTTATCTCTTAACGAAATCCCAAGCATCGACCTTTGCATAGCTTGCCGAGTGATGTGAAGTCGGTGGGCCAGCTTTACTGTCATGTTCCTCATTTCGGCTCCGTGGGTCATCACTGGTAAGACGCACTGGTCGAATACTTCTACTACTTGAGCACTTGTGTTACAGAAACAACAACGGTACCACGACACCCAGACCCGAGACAATATAGAAAAGTATTTTTTTACATTAACTGACCGGGAATCGAACCCGGAACCTCAGAGATTACGACACCAAATCCGGTATGCTCGCCCCTCGGCTACGGAGGTCGTCAAAGTTTAGACGACTGATCTCAGTAAATTACAAACACTGGGGTCGCGCAAGCGTCCCATCGCCGTTGCGCACGTCGTCTGTGTGGCCAAAGCTTAAATAAAAATAATAAAATAACTACCCGTGGGTGTGGCGGGCGTGCGGGTAGGCGTGCGGGCGGGCGAGGGCGCGGCGGCCCCGCGGTGCGCGGCGCAGAACTGCTCATACAACAGAACCTTCGTATGCGCAGGCAGACTTGCGATCTCCACCCGCTTGATCCGCTTTACGTCCTTCTCCGGCACCCACTCGTCCTCGATCCTGTGGGGAAATCACCGTTTTAGATGCGATCGAGCCGTGTGCCACACGGAGGTGGTTGCAAACACAGAGTGTAGAAGCACGATTGGTGCTCGCCATCTGAAATAATTGTTACTCTGTCTCGTTCGGGAGTGTGTTTGCAGCCACGGGTTGCTATCCCCTCTACGACTGACGGAACGGCGATAGTCATGCAACTACGAAGCTAAAGGAAATGAATTTAGGAAATGATACGGATCGGTGGTTAATTTAGACGGTAAATTAAAGAAATTAAGTTATGCTGTGCGCTAGTACATGGCCAACAATACAAAAGGACTGGCAACCCTTGAAGTTGCTAGCAGAAACTTTGAACGGGACAATTGCTAAACGTTCCTATATTTACCCAACAACAGTAGTCAGCCACGGCTACACATTGGCCATATTGGAGATTCTCTTTTAAAGATTATAAACTCGATGCAGATTTAGACTACATATTACGTTACAATCTCCGTGAGCGTATAAATACGGACTATATCATAGAAAAAAAGGCATTCCGGTGTATTTGTTCGGAAACGAGACTTACACATTCGTCTTTTCAGATATTCTGTAGCTAAAGGGACTCTATGAAGTTCATTTCTTTTAGCGCTTCGAAACAAACATTGCAAGTGGCAAGTGCTTAAACTAATGAATACATAAAAAGATCAATCCCGGGCAAGAATTGATTACGAATTACGAATCGATAATTTATCAACCTATAACTAAATACATTTTACTGTACAGTCGTTCTTCGTTTACTTTACTTCGTTTTTGTCTTCGTTAATTTTTGACTAGATCTAGATAAGAAAGAAAAGGGCGACGCGAATATGATTTATCTTGGTTCCAATTTCAGAGTATTTGTTGGATGGAACATTGAATATTTTATCTTGGAGCTAAGCTTGACCTCAAAGATGATTTGCAATATGCGGCAGCGGCGTTCGGATACTGGGCGAACAAGAAATAGTTTCTCAATATTTGTGATCATCAGTTTGTGTGCTAGCAACTTGAGACTTATTCGATCTGTGTGGCACAACGTCGCGGCAACAATAAGCATGCCAAGCTGAATGTTGCTGACGGATCACTTGCCACCTTGTAAGCCAATTTAAAGAAAAACTAAAGCAGTTTTTCCTAAATAATTTCATTCAAATGCTTTTGGAAGTAAATTGTTTGATTTAGAATAATATTTGAAATAAACACATTAAGTTTTATGTATGTTTTTGAATGGCAGCAAATGATCCTATGAAATCATAAGCGAAGCAGCAGTCATGCTAAGAATTAATGGTTAGCCATTTGTAAATTGAAATAGGTACCTTTGAGGCTACCCTAGTCTGAAAGAAACTAAAAATGAAAAAATGATGTTGCAAAACATTAAGAAAATTCATTTCCTTTTTTTGCATTAGATAAAAAAAAACATTAAAAATTACACTTGAGTACGTTAAGAATGTATTTTATCATTCTATGTGGTACTAATTTAAATTTTACTGCCTCGCCTAATTGTTGACTGACACCAAGCACTAAGTTCACCATTGCTACACATTTTCTTGTGCAATAGAGTACTTAAAAAAGAAATCAAGATATTTGATGGCTGATGGAGACAGTGATACAACTAATAAGATCAAGTGAATGGTGGGAATGAGCTGCATGAAGTTATACATTCAAAATGAGTGAAAGTATAACATTGTATGTAGAAAAAAAGAGTACTCTACATCTAACATACGTTCCAGACCCACCTGAGTTACCTGACAAGTTATAAATTACATAAACCGACGATAACTCTGTCGCTGTAGAGTAAATCGCAAAAAATGATTTTAATATATTGTCAAAATCATTAGGTTTAGGTCAATATAAGTTATAACTGAACTACCTATCGTTAATGTTAGTGACAGTCCAATATTAACATAATAGCCCTACACAGATTCCCTATCATTATCATCATCATCATCATAAAGGAATCTTTTATATCATAAGGCCCACATAGCACACTCCCACGAATAAAGAGATACTACCGTGAGGACAAAGTTACCACGAAACTTGACTAAAATACTCCAAGCGACGCTTACCTGAAACACAAGTTTCGAGATACTAATCAAGATACTTAGTTGGTTGATTATTATTAACATTACAGTAAGCCTATATACGTCCTTATGCAGGGCACAGGCCTCACCAGGTTTGGGCCCTATTCCACCACGCGAGCCCAGTGTGGATTGATGGAGGGGTTTGGTAAGGATAATGACTAAACCTTACTGTCAGATGTAATCAAGCCGCCGACCTCTTACTTGGCTTCACAACTAGTATCAAGCGATAATAGCTTTGCTATATTTTATTTAGTAATTTACGTATAATTGTTGTTTTTAATGCAGATTTAAGCGCTACTAGTGATATTTAATCATCAAGATCTATTCTTTTCAGTAGTACAAGTACTAAAAAATACACAGCTACGTACACTGACCACCAGATAATGAGCTGTATAATTGTGGTATAAATATAACACAAAAATGACATTCTAAAGGCTAGCTTGCCTTTAGAATGTCATACGCATAGGCGACCACCTTTACGTTGCAAATGTTTGTGATGCACTCTCTGGGATATCATGGTTTCAGTAGAAAAGAAGTATAGATGTCGTGTCCTATGGTGTGATATATTTCCAAACGACAACGCTGTTTTGCAAGCTTGGTGGGACTGGCGATCATCTGGTGACACTAGGATAAGGTACACAGCGAATTCCCACATTATTTCATAGGGTGGTTTGTATAGCACACCAGTTTAAAACCCCTGCGAGTTGCCGAACAGCTCATAGTAGGCATTCACGAGAAAGTCGAAACGGCTAGTGTGTGCACACGAGAGCTTAACGCAGCCTTAATAAAGTAAAACGTCAGAAAACATTAACACCAGTAGCAATCAACAATTTTTTCCAGCTTATAAAATTTCAGTCATCTTCTCGCACGTTAACACCAGTAGTCACCACACCAATATTTCCCAACTAATAAAGATTTCAGCATCTTGTCCTTTCCGTCTCTAAATACACGTAAGATAAAAAACAGTAGTGTAAGAAGTATAAGTAAAGCTCCACTCACACGTGCGGCGGGTAGTAGACGAGCAGCGCCTCGCGCACGCGGCGCTGCGCGTTGTAGCGCGTGGCGGCGAGCGCGGCGTGCAGCGTGAGCGTGTGGCGCGCGCCCTCGCGCAGCGGGCACGCGCCGCCCAGCCGCCAGCGCGTCACGCGCGCCAGCCGCCACGCCAGGCCCTCCATCATGCCCGCGTCGAAGAAGTCGAACATGCGCGCTGGAAACAACGCACGCCGTTGACTGAACGACCCGGCTAGACTGACACACTTTGTGACACAATACTACCACAGGATCGGAGCAATGTATGTGATGTTGTCAAATATTTATACTATTTATACTAATCTTATATATATAAAACAAAGTCGGGTTAGTTACACCATTTATGAGTCAAGAACGGCTGGACCGATTTGTATGATTTTTGTTTTGTTGAATTTGTCTCCGCCCCGAATAGCAGAATAACTATAAAAAATACGAAAATTTTATGAAAAAAAAAATGTATGGCAGTACGAAGTACGCCGGGACAGCTAGTAAATACATATTAATAATAAATTTTGGACAACATCACATACATGGCCCTGACGTCTGAAGGATTTGTAAACATAGATGTGTCAACCCTGGAGTCAGTATTAACAAGAGAAAACCTAAATTGTAGAGATAAATTTTTTTGAAGCTGCATTAGCTTGGGCTCAGGCCGAGTGTCTAAGGCGAGAGATACAGCCTATACCGGCAAACAGAAGAGCTATGCGTGAGAGTGCCATATAGTTAATCAAACTCTGATCCTATGATAAGTAGCTTAAGCACTTATGTTACAGAAATCAGAAAACAATGACGGTACCACAACACCCAGACCCGAGACAATATAGAAAAAATACTTTTGTTTCACGCAGAAAATATTATAAACCATAAAGCAAAAACTCATCAACGAATGTCAATAAAAAGTTATTATGTCAAATCTCCGACAATCATAATATGTTTACTTGTCAATGTAATTCTTCCGTACTTTCTACTAGTAGAAATCAAAAAACGAGTGGGTAGGACCACTCGTAACAGAATTCACAGAATTAATTTTCAAAAATAGTGATTTTAGGTATTCGCATGCGAATTCACATTTTCGATTTCGCAATTAGCATGATTCAAAAATACGTCTCCAAACCTCCGTTGCCGTTAGACAGTAGAACCTAAGACTAATTTGGACCATGGCTACACACATTACTATCTAAGTAAAAGTGCGTGTTTTCTCACTATATTTTCTCTCACCGCCGAAAAAGTACCAAAATTGTAAAATATCTAAAGCTACCACTGTTAATTAAAGTAAGTTGATTGAATACGAACACTGCTATTCAGTGTCCGGATCATCGATAAATTTACAGCTTTATAGATTAAAATCTCAGGTCCTTTTTGGAGTTACTTCGCAAAACGATAGGATAGACAGATCCGATGTCGAGATGGTAGCGAAATACTCAACCTTTAAACTCTACATCACAATGAATGAAACTAACCTGACCACGGTTGTCTTCTGTACCGCAGTTTCTTGCCATTTCTTCGTATCAGTTTAGACGCACTGTCAGCCGTCTTCTTACTACCGTTTGCACCAGGGGACGCCTCGTTGAAGTGGTTGTTCACGTGCCTCTCCAGCAATATCTGCAAAATTATACCTTTATGTTAGATTGGGATAAACAACAACCTTGTCTAATGGGAAGTTATCTTTGGAGAGTCCGAAGATCCTACCCAGAAGCTATCTATATAAGACTATGTCGAATCCAAAAGGCTTCATCATTTCATATCATCAATAACCGGGCATAGTCTCATAAAATTGAAGAACTACCGAATGTCTGGAAGAAATCTTACGATCTATATAGACCTAGCACAATACTTGTATTATCCTTTATTTCATTAGCTGCTCGTCTCGATGTGTAAAAAATAAATATGTCGAGCAATAAATTTATCAGATTTCGAAGGTAAAATAAATTTATTGAAGACAAAAATAATATAAGACTCGGAGTGGATCAGCCACCGGGGGCTTTGGTCGCGCAGTCTCGAACCCTTGGGGAAAGAAAACATAACACACATTTAACATACAATTTAGAGCGACTTAGCTCTAAAAATCAACGCCAAATATGGTCACATCACTTATATTGAAGAATTAGAATGTTGAAGACGCCTAACAATTTTAATAAACCAAAAATTGTATGGACTAACTCTACCTATAATTGAATTTATTACAATCATAATAAAAAATGGCGGCCTAATGCCTGAAGAAAGTAATGCCGATGTCGAGTTATTACAAAAGCAAAATGCTTTTAAAAATTTTGAATAAATATAGTGATGTACCACGTGATCATCTAGCGATTGAATCACGGCACGTATTTACAAACGACACAGACGACCAGACAACTTGGGAGACAATGAAATAGTTTGACGACAGTAAAATACATCTTCACAAACATAACCTACTTCAATCACGTGTTTATGATCCAATCACTAGAAGACTGGACGTGATTTGAAGAGATCACACAAAAGTCGCACATTGTAGACATACAGTTATATAAAACTATACACAAAAAAAAAATCACTGACGAAACCAAAAGAGTGGTAGTAACAAAAACTACAAAACAAAATACATTAGTTATCCACAGCAGAAATGTTAGTTGGTAAAAAGATACGTTCGAAAACTACTAAATCTGACGATGTGAATAGATAGCGATTCAATTCCAGATAATTAATTTTAAAAGAAGAAATTAATGTCACAATGATTTCACTAGTGTAATTATTTTTTTTAAATAATTATAATATTAAAAACATAATAGTTTTAACTGAAATCATAAATAAATAAACATTAAAACAATGATTCATAAAACAAAATTAATCAGTAACGACTTATTGAACTAGGCACAATACAATAGAATAGATCTTAGTTTTGAAGACGATGCGACAGTAAAATTGACAATCGTTAAATGTTAATCTTTAGCAGTCTGTTAAGATTTGTTAGGATAAGCAGAAGAAGAAAGATAGATAATTTAATTAGTATCAATCAAGCTTCTAACTACTACCTACACAATTTGACAAAGATATATATCAAAATGTTGACGACATAAAATTAGTCCCACAATAGGAATTGCAAATAAGCCTATCAAACATAAGACTTCATATTATTTTTAATATTCACTACTTAAAAGGGCTCAAGCCGATGATGGACTGCTCATAGCGTACACAAAAATTACAATAGGGGAGAGAAAAGACATACTTAAAACTGACAAAATACACCGAAGTTGTACAAATAGTTCATCATCAGCCCGGTGCCCACAACATAAATACCCAAATCCGGTTCCTTGTTATCACTGATTTTTGATTTTTTTAGTTATCGTCGGCTAAAGTCTATTTTTTGGCTTAATATTCATAACTCTCGAAAATGTATTAAAACTGTAATTCCACTCACTGTTCCCGCACTTAAAATCATCTAACTTTTTATCGCGAACTCTAGCCGACGATTATATTTTATCCGCCATCTGTACGCTAGGGATCAAGGAGAAAGATTGTACCTGGGTGGAGAACCTTCGGTCGCAGCCGTCGACGATGCATTTGAAGGGTTTGTTTCCGCCGTGGGAGAGGGCGTGCCGCTGTAGCCAGAGACGCGAACAGGATGGCTTCCCACGGACTTTGCATTGCTGCCATAGGCACACGTAGTTCTCCTTCCCTGCTTGGCTTTCCACGTGGACCGACTGGAATAAGTGAAGATAATGGTCAGGCTCAGGATTAGGAAGGAGGTCCCTTAAACCGATTTTTTATATTACACATCCAATACCGATTCGGGTTAATCGTTTCCCAGAGAAGAATAGCCTATAGCTATAACGGTTTTGATCAGAAAACTGATTTTACATATTGAAACCGGGCCCAGGCTATTGATTTTCTTTTGTTTTCGACCGTAGTAGACTGTAGTTAAGAGGGTGCAAAGTATGGTGGTCACAACAAATTTTCCTCCGAGTCGTTAAGAGTAAACAAAATCTTAAGTATTTTCCCTAAATGCTTTCAGGCTTGTTCTTTTTAGGTCTCAGAACAAAAATACAAAAGTCAGAAGTTAATTAATTATTGTTAAAGAAAAATCGGGGCAACCTCTTTATTCCTTTTTAACGAAAACATTCTAAACTTATTTCTTTTTATTAAGTATTAAGTATACACAAAAGAAATAATGTATCGTTACATTTTACAGTATTGTGTTATTTTATTATGGCATAAAGTTGTTTATATATTTTTTTATACTCTAAATGCGGAGAATGCATTGTTTTTAATTTAAAAAAGACTTAGAAAGGCCTTAGACTCTCACCTGTAAGTGCTCTAAAAGATCCGTGTCACTCTCGAACTCACTTTTGCAGTTTTCCCACAAACACAATGTTACTGTTGATGTTGTATCAGTACTTGACGTCCTTTTATCACTACCAGATTTCGCCGGATTCCTGGGTGGAAACCTCAACGTTTTCGGCTGCTTAAGAATTGGGCTCTTCTGACAACTTTCAATTTCCATTGAACACACACTTACACTTAACGATAAAGACGAGTCATCATCACATTCCTTGCTAGTTTGCGAATCGCTTGGGGAGTCAATAGACTTGTCGGTGCCTATTCCCGATTCTGACGATTCCGTAGTGGTGCTACAGAAATTTGCTTCTATCACAGTACTTTGAACATTAGACGAGACATCCTTTAAAACAGTTATTTGAGTGAATATAGTGTCTTCTCTTCTCGCGACCTCTTCTATTTTCCTTAAATCTTCATCCGAACATTCAATCATCTTCGATTCAATGTCTTCCTCCTCCAACATTTTTCTGGCTTTCTTTACTTTTAATTCATCTAATTTGTCTGATAAAACTTGTGCAAAAGGCCTCGAAGTGATTTTATTAGAATCGAACGGAACAAAGTTATTATTAACAGTTTTAGAAAGCCATGGTATATCACACTTTGAACTGGTCACTTCGTTCATTTCATTGGGTTCTATTACTGTACTACTGGGTGGTTCTGTTCCTTGAATTGGATTGTCGGGAGGCTTGACTGGAGCTATTGGTATGCTACTTGTATGTAAGGCCTGGGTAGTAAAGTTGGCAACCATAGGCGGCGGGTGATGAACAATTGGATTAGAACACGTTGTTTGTGAAGACGATAATGCATTAGTATTCGTGTAACTCCAAGTTTCTTTCACATTCATATTTGGCACAGACGTAACTATAAACCCGGGTTGCGGTACTAACACGGGATGACTAAAGTTAACCGTGTAATTTGGCTTAGACTGGACATGAGTCATTCCGACGGGCTGCATACCTGAAACGTTTTTATTCATCACAGGAATAGACTGACTCGTAACAGGAGCATTTTTGTTGACATTAGGATACGTAGACGTCATCGTGTTAGCTAACTTCAAAAGCGTACCGTTTATTAGAATTTGTGCCGCTTGTTGATTCTGTAAATGGTCTTGCCTGGGTGTTGTTAATTGTTGAGTTTGAGGAAGTACAAAATTTGGCATTTTTGCCATCAGATTGGGTATTTGCACTACAGCTCCATTTATGTTCTGCATGAGCGGAAAAACAAATTGTCCATTCAACTTTGTCGGGCTTGACACATTGACATTTGGCCTATTAAAAGCGGTCATATTACTTTGTTGTGTTAATGTTTGTGCCGGTATTCCGTTCTGAGGTATCCTTAACGTGGTTAACATAACATTCTGAGGAACCGCTACAAATGAAGCTAAGTTGTTGGAATTCACTGTTCCATTACAAGGTTGGGGAATATTTATTTGGTGACAGTTCTGCAAATTAGTTACAGGTACATTTAAATTGCCAAGATTTCCATTCATCGTCATCGAAACCTGACGAACACCATTTGGGATATTCATCTTTGGTGTTGTGCTTGCTTCACCCGGAATATTGTTCATGGATAAATTTTGAGTGGAATTAACACAATTTTGTTGCTGGAGCTGGACTTGTTTTAAATTGTTAGCTTTAGACCAAGTAAGGTTTTTACTGTTGGCTATACAAGCCGAAGATTTTCGATTTGTTCTTTTAGTTGTTGCAGTAGTTTTCTTTAAAGCTTCTTTCTTCATGATGCCTGTTTTAGAATTTAAGCTTAAATTATTTGATCCACAGGTGACCCCATTCATTCTACTGTCTAATTTCGTAGTAGAACTAACAACACCATTGACTCTCATCGAGTCGGGTTTAGATATATAAGGTTTTTTCGGCGAATGACTGGCAGAAGTAGCTGGTGCTATTCTTACTCCATTTAATTCGTTTGACACCGGTAAGGATACTTTTCTTTTAGCTGCTCCCATTGTATGTGTGCTGGTATACATAAAAGAATTGACGGGTGAGTCTGATGTTGTTTTATTATCGAGGTTATGCTTTTTACCGTCGGCCAACTCGTTTAGAAACCCATTTGAGATCTTCTCTTTGGCGAAAGATTCGGTTGCATGCCGAACTTCAACAAAACCATTCATGTTGGTATGATGGATTTTTTCTTTACTTTCCTTAGATCTACCGAAATCAAGCATGCCGTTTTTATTAGTGCCTGGCGTCATTTTGCTAAGATCTGTAGGTTTGGTGGAATCAACGACTCCATTGACGGTAGAGTTGTTTTTTTTTACAGATGTTTCTGCTTGCTTCCCAACATCCATCAGGACCTTGGGACTGAGCGTCTGGGACAGATATGAGATGTATTTCTCTAAGTCGTGCGTGACGCCATTTTTGGGTAAGCACTTTCTTTTGGTGTCTTCGTTATTGGTCGTGTTGGAGTCACGCTTTAGGCCGTTTTGCGGCTTCATTTTGTGACTGAAGTATTCTGTGATGCGGCGACGTATGGGGGGCTGGGGGCGACGCACGGGCGCGGGTTGGGCCGCGAGGCGTCGCGGTCCCGGCGGCGCCGGCTCGCTCACCCACGGCGGCATGCGCTCGCCCGCACCCAAGCTGTCCTCTGGAGCGCTGCACGATGACTCGGGGCTGCTCGGCGAGCTCGGCTCGGTGATGTCACTGCTGCTGCACCCACCACTTTCCGTCGAACTCAGCACCGCTACGCCACTGAAACAAAAAACAATATTTCATTAGAAATGTCTTTACGCAAGTGCGCAGCACTTACTAAACCTTAAATAATATTACTTTTATAGCCTGAATCACCCTGACCATTCCAGTTCGTAAATAGTGTCACCGATTGTGCTTAATGACAATCAGCTGTTGAATGGTTACGATCGATCGTATGCGAGGATAGACAAGTCTCGAGAACGGGACGGCATGTGCGCCGTTTGTCGGCGGACGGCGGTGTTGTGAGCGCAAGGTGCATTGCCCTGCCCGGCCAGTGCAGTGACGCAACGAGACGCGCCGCTGCACTGACCGACCGAACACGACCGACGCACACACTCAAATTATTATTTTCGGCTGCGTGACATTCGCCGCACGTAGTTGACGCGACTACGCTGTGTGTGACAAATGAACAAATAATTTAACTTCTTTAGTGTTCGGTACGGTTACCTACGCTCTTATATTCTTGGATAAGTTATCAATCATAGATTTTAATATTCTGTCTTCTTACGTGACGTTATTTAAGTTCACAAAAGAACTCCCACACATCAATAGAGTATTATTTATTCTAGAAGCATTCTCCGCGTAACTTGTTTTACAATCTTTTGTTAGGTGAGATCTACAGGTAAATGTCGGATAACACAATTTTGACACGTAGCCAGAAGATACTTACGAGCGATTATGAACTTTGTGGTTGAGATTGAGAGAGTTATTTTTGTAGATATATATGAGCAGAGGGGTGGCGAGCGGGTGGGGTGTGGATGCGGGTGGGTGGCGTCTCGGAGTTAAGGGTGCCTCGCTTTGTGAAGCCGCAGCGTATACTCATAACTAGGGTTGTACTCCCCTCCTTTTTCGCACTTCACTTGGAGCTTTGTCTCTAATTGACCCAATTTTTAGAGAAAGTTTCAGACCAAACATTTTAAGACAATTCAGGTATCATTTAGGGGATCTTAATTTAACGTCGATGATCGTTAAGTAAGAATTGCAAGTCGGATAAAATGTCGACGGCGGAATTTATTCGTAGAAATTGTTCGTGTTACTGTTCTGGAAGTTTCATCTGTTTTCAAATCAATTAGCTGGAGTCTTGGCTTGGTGAGCACAATGAGGCGGAAGCGTGGCGATGCGGTGAGGTGACACGCAAGCTCGGTGGTTTGAGCGATCGGTCGAGTTGCTTATATTTTTTGCGAATGTCGAAAGCAAAAGTGGGCGCGTCGGCACCGCGTATGTAGGTGAGGCTGAGCTGCAAGGTCGCGCCCGCGCCGATTTCGGTCGTCGACCCGTTCTCGGCGTTACATTGTAATCGTTCGAATATCGAGTGGGTGGTCTATTCCGTCCGCGTTTGTTTTGACGCTCTGCCCTATTTCGTGTAATTTGTTGATGTTCTGCACTCACCTACACGGTAACACGATGTAATGGCTACTTTTAGTGTACTTTATTATGCAAAGGCTATGATGAGTAAACAAAGATTTGTAGCTACGATGGGTTCTTGATGACAAAATAATGAGTTGTGTGAAGCTTAAAGCCAAAGACCTATTCATGGGTATGTAGATAATGTCGCCATATTAGGTAGTTGGTACTCTTATGGAGACAAGATATGAAATCCATTTTACAGCATGCACAATGGGCACACTAGCTCCTGGAGTCGTACTAGATTCTTCTAAGGGCTGGAAAGTAAACAGTCTTTAAACAACAAAAAACTAATATTTAGTTAGTAAAAACGTTATATATGCAGACCATGGCATAAATATTAAATCCTCTGCGGCCACAGTTCGTCACCATCAGCCATTCGTTAATCGGTGGACCCTCCCTAATCGCGTATCCATTTTCCATGAAGGCTCATAATAATTGTCGACGGTATCTCAGTAATATAATACGCGACAATTGAGCGTGACTCGATAGCATCGTCGCAAGCGCAAGCCTAGCGTGTCGCCCTCGAGCCAGCCTCGATGTATGAATAGGAAAAGGTAATAGAATAGGAACGCTGTACATCTGATGGTTTAAATCGTAAACAATATATGAACTGTCACCAAAGCATATCAGGTCAGTCTGAAGGTTAAGTGGCAGATGATGCCTCATGTTATGGCATTAAGTAAGTTGCGCCTTAAATACGTAATACACTTTAATGTGCATACATCTTTATATTTTGACCTGTTACCAAAAATCATCAATCAATCAATCATCGCTAGAATTTAAAAAATCACTAAACCGGAATCTATCTGTACCTCTATCCAAGTTCCTTTAATTTAAACTTTAAACAATAAATTAATTCACAACAAAAAGAATGTCACTAAGGCTCGGACTATATGCACCCGGAATTTTTCAGAACCCCATACAAAACGGATTGAATCCGGGCTTGTCCGGAGTCGTTTCTTTCCGGAGTCCGGAGTCGTTCTGAAAAATTGCGGGTGTATGTAGCCCGAGCCTAAGGGCCGATTTTTCAATGAGCTATTAACTTCTATGAGAAGTATATGTTTGACATGTTGACAGTTTTCGTACTATATTTTTATTAGTCGGATCATAGATTTAGCGTAGCGTTTTCTATGTCTATGCGTCGGATAAAAGATATGGATTAAAAATACGGCCCTTAATGTCTGTTTTACTTGATCAGTGGTTATTGTTTTCAATGCCAATAAATTAAAACAGTTTCATTTTTCGAAGGTACAGTTGGTTGTCAAATAATAATTGCTAGCAATCAATCTGTAATTTAGATTTTATCGATCTTAACTTGATTTTAGTAAATTTTTATACATTTAGTGTTTTTACCAAGCTTGAGAATAAAGTACTCAAATATCTGGATTTGAATTATTTGAATTATAATTTTTTTGACGATTTAGGCACAGTATACGAGTAGTACTGATACTGAACAATGTCATTCATACACACATTTAAATATGTGTGTGTAATTAACTTTTTATCTAATACAATACTACGCACTAAGTCCACGTGGTACGTTACGTTCGTAATCGTAAAAATGTGTACTACGAGTCTACGAATTACGAATGTATATATATATATATATTACGCGAGTGCGGCAATCGCGCGATATAGCGCTACGCGATAAGGCGAGCGGCTTGTCTGAACTCGCACTAATTGTTCTAGGAAATTACTATGCAATACTGTGAGTAGTACTCGCCGTGGATGTTTTTTCATTTGCCGTCATTAACGAGCCTAATTGTCTGGGGAGTCGTATGTTTTGTTGTTTGCGATGAAACGACATGAGGCCAATATTATTACTACAACCTTGTTTTTTTATAGAGTTTGACGTAAACATTACTGCTTAGGTAACTGTTAGTTCATGAAGACTTCAGTTCAGTAGTGCACTAGTTGTATTGCTGTAAGCGAGATGTGGCAGTAGCCCAATATTAGACGTAATCGTTATGTTTCGTTATTGATCAGAATCACTAAGTCAGAAAGGCGGAGAGCTCAGGATTTCATTTTAACAGTTACCCAAGTTCAGTGTAAGAGTGAGAGACTAGTCGTAATTATTATTTTATTTGACATCAAAGAAAATAAACGCTTTGATCTAAACTAAGTAAACAACTCAATAAGATTAGGTAGCAATTATTAAATTGAACAAGATTTATATTTAAAGTTAATCAAGAAACGTCACATAAATTGATTAATAGTTTTACATGTTGGTTGCCAATATTCAAAACGCAAATGTTATCGTCAAAGTTTATCGGTAAATGAAATTGGCAAACTTCGCGCAATTGAAAAGTTCGCGGAGTAAACACGATAACTCGAGTCTCGAACAACTAGTTATAAGGTATTACGAAAGGTATGGTTACCGGTCTGCTGTATGATTTAGATTATGACTAGTACATGTACAAACAACAGCTCGTCAACGTTACCACAAAACGTCATTTTTCCTAATTTATATTGATCTCTACATTTCGGATTTAAAGTTGAAAATCGGTTCAATGACCTTTAAGTTCATGGGTAGGTTGACCTGCCGTTGACTGTACTACATCATATTCTATTTGGGTAACAAAGAAGGTGTTATTTTAGATGATTTTTGACATGTATTATCAAAACTGTGTTTTTTTTTCTGGAAATTTAATTGACATTATTATTTTGTGTTTAGATTGTATGCTTAATGTACTCAATAATTTAATTTAGATGACATTGTATTTGAATATTATTACTTTAATTTGATATTTTTAAATAATTTTATTTGAATTTTATAAAACATTCGTATGCCTTTAAGGTAGATCATATTGGGCCCCTTTTAATTGTAACAACTGACTTTTATACCTATGATGACGAATAAATATTTCATTTCATTAAAAATATTTCATTTCATTTCATTTCATTAGAAAAACTGCCCAAATATACAGGATGCTTAAAAAAAACTACGAACAAGTTTTCTAGAGTGGTTCCGAATCGAGTCTAGAATACATACAAGGTGTAATTGAAATAACGCAAAACCTTTTCCGGACTGATTCTTGAGCTCAAATACAATAACTTTTTTTTATGAGACGAACATCGAATTTCCAAAACATTTTTTTACTTTTTCATACAAACCGATGTCAGCTGGTCGCGTTTAGTATGAGGAAGTGTTTTTTTAATGATTTCAATTTTGGCCCCATTAAAAAAAATTGAGCAGTAGAATAACCCCTAATAGGGAGTTAACTAATAAGTTAGGACCTTCTGTAAAAATATCTAGTTTAGTTACAGAAAAAAAACAATCAGTCATGCAATGGACAATGGATTTTTCTTTACTAATTTCTGTTTGAACAAAAAAAAATACTAACGGTTTTTTATTTTGACTGAATTTTAGACTCGATTTTGAACTACCTCTGAAATTTGGTTTGAACTATTTTAACATTCTGTGTAATGTATAGGTAATTTTATGGCCGGTAGCGCACCACCGCCGGTGGGTGGCCCAAATAAAATGAAAAATTAGTTTTTTTTTAATACTAGGGGAGAACACAAGAGTTATGTAAATCACACAATATTTCATTTGCCTATTTTACAACATTGTATTTGATTGACCTTACTACATACATGCATGCTCTCATGATGATTAGATAGCAAGACTCTACAATGAGCTAGTTTAAAAAAAAATCCGTCTGGATTAACAGAAAATATTAGACACGTATTTTTTCTTTTCTTAATCAACCAAAAAATGATGAAGATATAGCGCGTTAAAGTTCTTTTGAGCAAGGCGTGACGTCACGTGCTCCCATTCCCAAACTTTGATGCGATTTATTTTCGTAATTTTTTGTTTGATTGACAAAGCAAAATATGGGCCTGATATTTTTCGATAATCTAACTGACGGACTAAATAGAATGATCTTTTTTTGACCCAGAAAACTATTCAGTAAGAATTTGTCATTTTTCGTTTTTCACAAATCATTAAAGTACACCATAAATATAATTAGTAATTAATATATTTTACTAAAGTCCGCTATTTTTTGTAAAAAAAAAAACTACCCAATAGTCTAAGTACCAATCGGTAACTTCAAAAAACGGTGGTTCATGACCGGTAGTCCGTGGACCTAAAATTAAAAACCATTATTCATTTACATTTACATACTTTATAATATAACCTCTAAGCACTGGTGACCTAAGTTAAGACGTAAATTTTGTTAAATGGTCCCTCGTTACTAAAAGGTTAAGAACCACTATCGGAAAATAATGTTTTACGTGCAACTACACATTAAAAGAACTATCATAATCGACAATATTTGATAGATTTCTTTGAAATTGAAGTCCTTTTTACAGAATTTAAGTGGATAAGTCATGTTTCTACGGAACAAATAGCAAAATAAAGGTTGACGGTATCAATTTTTTTATTAGGTTTAACCAACACATTGGTGAGACAACGCTGGTTTTAGCAGCGAAACACATAAGAGGATCGTTGTTTCCGACAGCTCAGTTGGAAGTGTAGTCGGGTATCCAAGAGACGTGAGTTTAATGCAGACCTGAGGCGGTCGAATTTTTTCACGAGCTATACCTAAAACCTTATAATCAATAGTATCAGACTGATTTATTTAAAGTAAAGTACTTTATGACCGCATTTGGGTAGAAACGTCTCATTTATTCGGAATATAAATCAGATCATGAGATAAACAATACTGTGCCGTCCACAGGACTACACATACTGTTATCGACTCGACCCTGGGCCATCATGCATGTGTGTGCAAATTACATGCAGGACACCCACCGAGCGACCGCGAGCAAATTGCCGGGCAGAATGGAAATGGCGCAACGCGTCAAATGCGCGGCCTTTGACAATTTTCGCACCGCTCTGAGCACGCACCGGGGACGTATAAATATGTGGACTGCTATAATTAAATAGGGATTAGGGATAGGACAAGATTTAATAAAAAAATATGCAGGATAAACCCAAAAACGACCCGCAAACATAAAGACAATATTTATGGGTTCGGTACAAACATATAGTTTACCCTTATAGTTTCACAAAGTCCATATTCTGTCTGACTATCTATCCGCTGTTTAACAGTCTCTACAGTATTTGATAACATCACGGCGGTATCTATCTAATGAAAAGCTGAACTTAAACCTATCAAAACTTCAAGGAAGGTGTCATCCAAACACGTAAATTTACATTGAATGACTCTTTTCTTTTACTAAACTCACTTTACTAGCGATCAAGGAGTAATCGAGATGAGATACAATCCAACTGACAGCGATTTCCTTTTCTTTGTGCAAAACGCCGAATTTGGATCCCGGAAACAAAGTTGGTTTACGACAAAAATATGCATAATAAAGTAGATATAACAAGCAAAAAGGGTGGAAGGAATCATATTTAATAACAACTTAGATATATGATCGGGAGGTGTTTTGTAAGACGATCGCTTGGGAACCGGACTGCACTGACAGGGTCGCCGACTGGTTCAATTACAACGTAAGTTGCATATTTTACTACAGAGCAATATCTCAACGGAATTCAGAAGTATAATAATAAACTAAGAAACATCATTCTGCTTAGAACGTGAACGTAACTTTTGGCGTAGCGGTTTCGGCCCTATCGGTTTTTTTTTCTCTCTCGGCCTAGTATTGTAACAGTCCTAGTCTCCAGTCTCTATCTCCGTTCTCAGTCTACTTTATCTGCCTATTCTACTCAGATATAACGATTATAGCCTGTAGCAGTTTTTTGTTAAATCTTGATAAGTTAATGACTATATTAATTGCACAAACGTATTTAACCTTCATAGTTGACATATTCAGACATGATGCACGAAATAAAAACTTTTGCAAAGCTACCGTCATAAGAAATAAAGTTACATCGATTAGATAGCAATGGTAACCCTGGACAGAGATGCAGGGGTCAGCAGCTCTCAGCAAGCAACCAGTTTATATCCGTAAGTAATGATAAATTCCTCTGTCGAAATAATCATAAAGCGTTATTTAGAAACATTTTTTGTATTGTTTGTTTAGAAGGCAGCCTCACCAATGAGGTGTGATGAATGTAATCTTAACAATAGGTAAATTCCGCGAATAGAAACAGACGCAGGAATAGGCTTGGTTTCGGAATACGAACGCTAAACGTGTTTGCACAACGTATTTTATCTAACGAATAGCTTTCGTTTCTTACAAGACTAAATATTGGTAATAGTATTGAATACAATATATTATCAGCACTTCTCAAACACAAACACTGGAAAAATAAATAAAGATATTCATAATGCCTACAGACAACAGAATTACGCCAACCATTAGTCACAGAATATCTTAAGACTTTAGTTTACTGTTATAACATACGATTTTATTAATTTACTTCTCTAGTAATAAAGGTAGAAACGCGTCACAAATTGCAATATTTACTTGGAATGTACAAAATAAATAACTACGTATGAAATAATAGTATGTACTTCGTGTTTAATAAATAGCACTAATAACATCAAATGCACTCAAACCCGTCCCCACTGCCCAGTGCGCGCGGCGTAATAGGTGGGCGGACAAAAGCGCAAATGATACGTCACTCGCACATGTTACTAAATCTAGTAGACCCTGTGTGCGTCCCTAGGGGACATATTATGCACCGCACCCCAAGATTTTGATGAAATAACTACAGGGTTGGTGCCGATTCAAAGGACTCTGCTGAACAATTTGTTTCACTGTAATTAGCACCTAATTCGATCTGCAAAACTTTGATTTGCGCTTTCATGTTCATACCAGTCAAAAAAAATAATGCACTATATTGATTTCTAAACTAGTATCCATCTGACATTTATTTATTTATCACCACTTAACTTTATTCAGAAAAGAAAAAAACGATACACTTGATGCGAAACCTTAAACCCGAAAGAGGACGGATTAAAACCCAATTATTTGAAGCCAATATATTTGCATTCTTTTTGGGTTTGTAAAATGGAATATAACATTTTAGCGTTGGAAATTGATCATCGTGTAGGGAGCCGCGCCGCTGGGGATTTTAAATCCTTGTCAAATTTCACTCAGGCTTAACGATTCTGATATTAGCGTGTTTATTTTGGAAGCGCTAAGGTTCAAAATTGGGTGTTTGTAAGTAGAGCACGGCGTTTGTGGCGCCCCGCGGCTTGCATGTCCCACTGTGCACGTTGTACGCTACTTAATTTCGGAATAAATTCCAGCCGTTATTGAAATTCCAAACTCCCAAATTACCTATTACACTAGCAAGCGCTAGAATAAAAAGTATAGAAGCCGTGCCGTTTGGTTAAATAAAATTAAGGAATTAAACCTATTACGGCCTATTTAATCAATAAAATTCTCTCTATTTGAAACCATTTGTAAATTTATTAAGTATTATTATGAGGTAAAATGAAAACCGAATGCACATAAAATATAATTTAAATGTCATTAAAACTTTATCACCTACTCTTGGGGTTGACTAATAAAATGAGAAGGTTATCGGCACAATTATTAATTAGTAATAGGTATAATTCAACGGGGTTTCCCTAATTAGTGCGTTGGAAGTCCTGGAAATACACATTCTTCCTGGTTCATATTATTCTAAATAATATAGTGTTGAGATAAACCCTACATACGGTCGGTTGGTTGGAAGTTGCTGCCGAACATTTTTTATTATAAAACATGGCGCAACTAACACGAGTAAAAAGTTAAGATAATGTAGAACTGAAGTATAACCATTTATACACAACCTTAAGGTAAAGTCAGTAAAGTGTCAGGATAGCATAATTGCTCAATTATTTTAATTTTATCTAGATTTTAATCACTTTTTCTTTCTAGATCTTGTTAAAGATAATACTTTATGGCTGAAAGAGGAATGCGAAATGTGCTAGGAAAATAAATTGACGGTGTATACAAAATAATGATGTTATTCGTAAAATTTTACCGCATATATTTTAGAGTACGCGGTAGCATCTAACCTTTAATATCATTGCGCGCTTCGGAGTGTGTTCAAAAATTTTCGGTCAAATTTGGAATAAGACATCATTTCCATGCGTTTCAGCATCGTAGACGCCTGAACAAAAGCAGTTGTGGAAAACAAAAGCCGACCAATACACTTTCTAGTCATAACAAGATTTAAATGGCGCGTACGTACGTAATGTAACGTTTCCGAGATTATGTCACCGCTGTTTACGCGACTCGCGAACCCATTCATTACTGCTGAAAGGAAGCCCGTCGCGTGAGAATCGTGTCACAGACCCTGTCCCCCAGCCCAGGGGGAGTGCGGCCCTCCCCTCGGCCCACCCCCGCGATTATTATGCTAAGTGTCTGTCGGGGAGCGGGGCGAATTTTTCGCGCATCTGCTATTTATTTACGCGCTTTATATTCATGGACTCGCAACCGCGTAAGTCGGGTAACTCGGTTCGAACAGTGCCGTACAGTTCATTACACATTGCTACAACGCTTAGTTTGCTGTTATGTGCTCCGATTTGACCCTTCGTACGTAGAGGTTAAGGTTTTCAGTTCCCACTCGGGCGCCGGTAATCGAAATGGGTTACCGGGCGCACCCTGCGTGACGCGCCCTGTCAAATGTCGTTCGATTGATTTCGCTCGCAGCTAAAGTGCTTTTTCGAATTTGTGTTTAGTACGGTAAATAATGAAGTTGAAGACATTTTCCCCTTTGTACTTCCGCGATACGTTGTAAAATATGAAACTAAATTAATCCCATATGTAGAATACATTCGAATATGTTAAGGTCCGTAGTACTGATTCAGAATGAAGTTATTTTAAATGATATTATTGTAGATAGATATTTACTGTTCACATACACCATGCAAAGTAAATTACACATGATTTTTATAGAAAGACGTACAATTTAAGCGGTTTATTGCTAATGGCGATCTCATGTAATTGTAATGAAGTTTATGACGTTTATGAAGTAGGATGCTGGCAGAGATTTGGACATCTAAAAATCCAAAAATTATGTTTCCGATCGTTTTATTTTTGGTTGACTTCTATTTACCCTTTCACTAGCAGGGAAAACTAAAAAACCCCGTTTTTCCTAACTTAAATCATAAAAACTTACTATACTTACAGTTACTGAACTTAAATGGTTTTCCCAGTAAATTCCCCAAAAATAGTCATGTTTTATTAAGTTAATGTACGGCTATAGAGTAGAGATTTCAGAGCTAACGTGCAACGGTATAAATAGTTTACATGTTCTCCGTCGCCGCGGCGGTCTCGAAGCCGGGCCACGTACGGCGGCTTTCAGAAACTCAATTTCCTGCTCAAATCGCGGCGATACTAGATAAACACGATAGTTCTGCCGTGAGCATCGTCCGCAAACGAATTTCACTTAGCCAGGGTTGCCAGACAGGCTGAAACGTTAATAAATACTACATATACGTCGGAAATGTATCAAAAATCAGCAGAGTGCGTGTCGAGAAACACGGAATGGATGGTTTTCCGTCAAAATACTATGCAGTATTTTCTACCCGGTTTATATTAACATCATCTAAGTACATTTTACACGTTAACTGGGTAACTTGCTACCTAGCAGTCATAGTTTGCCTTATAACTTATATTCTAATGACATGTTTTTTTTTATGCGACCATTTTGATGGCAGAGGGGACATCGTCACTGCTCCCACAAAAAAAAAAACATTTTAAAGCTTAATATTAGAATAGCAGATTTCGGAATCGAAAAATGATTGCGCACCCATAATATATTTAAACGACCTATCCAATGACACCACACATCATTCGATAGACGAGAGAGAAAAAACATCCTGATTGTGTAAGGACTCCGATGTCGACGGTGAGATTAATATGTATACCCTTGTGAAATTACGGCTTTCTAGTACCTACCAAGAGTTTGAACTAAGCCGCGGATAGACAGACAGACAGACAGGCCGACGGACATGGCAAAACAATAAGGGTTCCAATTTTACTACGGAAACCTAAAAATACCGTATTTTGTGCTCACTTCAAATTCACATTAATATAAGTGTCAGGTTTACTAAGATCACGTCGCCTCAGCAAAGCATGCATTATGTTTAACGGGTTTCAGGTTTGCTTTGCCTATCTCTTTTACAAACTAGACTAGATCTAAAAACAGTTGCACAGCTCCTCGTGTTATTTTAACTCGCACTCAAAGTCAAAGCTAAAACAAACTCAAGAAAGGACGACAGTAAAAGTTAGAGTTATTTGAATTTGATACTCATTTATATCCAAGCTTGTACTTTCTTAGAATATTGAAACATCGGAAATATGAAGGGTTCGTCAACCTCCTAATATAAGACATCCCTCCAAGAGTGGCATCTCTTCACCGGCGTCAACGGTAAGATAGTTAAGTCTGCGCCTAAACGCTGTTAATAATTGCTTCTTTTGGTAGTTTCTGATCAGTTGTTTTAGGGGCGAAAATCGTCTGGTTTGGTAAATGACTGTTGCATTATGTTGCATCGTAAAGACATTCCCGCGTCCGGAGTCTGCGCAGGAAATAAGCCGGCGCTTTGTCTCTACCGCCACTTCAGCGCATATCCGACGGGGTATGCGTGGCTTTTGTGAGGCAATCCACCTTATTCAGTGTTTCGTTACACTTGGGCGCCGTTTACTAATCCAGAAAATTATGAGTAGGTAATTACTTTATTAACAACTAAAAGGCCGCCCACTCAAGATCATGAATTATTAATCTTACGATATTACGAGTTGTTTTACGTCTTCAAACAAACAATAGAGCATAATAGAAACGCATAAATCAATAGTACCTACAGAGATTACAGCAATCAATGACTCGATATAACAAATCTATCATCAACATTAATGCCAGTTTCCGTATCTTTAACTGGACACAGTAATTGTAACTACAGGATAATAGCAGGAAAAACTAATTTGTACAGGTTTAAAACGCGATTAAATTAAAAAAGTAGACACAGCAAAGACACAAAAAATCAAGGCACATGGAAAGCTTTTTGTTAAATAATCACAAATCGCTCGTAAAAAAACAAATAGAGTGATGAAGTCATTAGCAACAACGAACAAAAAACGCATTGAGAGCGACATGTTTGAAAAACAAGACGGCGAGCGAGCGCTGGGAGCGAGCGAATAAAAGCAACGTGCCTACATTGCTTCCTATTATTCCGACTAGACTAAACACGTTGTGTAAACACACGATATTTTGACTCTCTTGCTAGTGTAGTCGAAAAATACACTGTCGATCCATTGATTACATTTCAGTCATAAGTACTTAAAAAACCAATCACCTTACGAAACCAGCAATGCGAAAGATAAATAAGGATTACTGTTTACTGGTGCTCAATGCGACGGTATAAGTAAGTAATAAAATATCAAATACAAACAATTAGGCAAATAATTTACGAATGGACGCTACCTACACAAAACATCGATATACTTTAAAAACATTGTTCGCATCACTAAACACAATCACAAGTTGGAAGCGAGAATTTTAAGAGATCTAAACAATTTGCAATTAGAAGTGAACATGAACATTTTGAAGAAGCAAACAAATCTAGTTGTTAGTTAAGATCAAATGCATTGTTCTCAGCCTCAGTTCACTGTGAGGCAAGATAGAATAAGAATAAGAATGTATTTATTGGTCTCAAAGCAGATTACAGATACAACAGAATAGTATGAAGCTTAATATTGTAAGACAAAATGGTCTATGACTCAGTGGATGCAGGAGACCCGCAAACTCTGTTATTCTGCCATAGCCTTTTATAAGTTTATCCAAACAAATACAACTGTGAAATCATAAAAATCTACACTTATATCTAAGATAGCAGATTTTGTAGCATAGCAGATAGGTATTACTTAAATGTGGGCAAGGAAATCCGCGCTACTATGTTAATAGGATTTAAGTCTACGTTTTCTGCGGAAAACTATTCCCATTCCTCGTGAAGAAAATATTAAGAAACCATTGTTTGCAACTGTTTAAGCAAATATGTTATTCTAATAAGTCTGGTTCTCTGCCGCCACTTTGTTAACCCAATATAGGTTCAGATGTGGCCTATGTTCAGCAGTGGACGTCCTATGGCTGATATGATGATTAAATTACAAAGCAAACTACATGGATGCTATTTTTGTCAAAATTTTAAAATAATTATTTATTATTAAAGTTTTCTTTTTATTCTTTAAGAAAGATACGACATAACGGTTACATAAAAAACCCAAGGAAATCGTAACTAGTATTCATCCCATTTCTAAAAAAACGAGGGAAAACCTTTTTTTTTTTCCAAGGTTTTTCAAACAAACAACAATCAAGGAAAGCCCTAATGAACTAGTGACATTCCATGAATGAGAATAAAGAATTATTCTCTTCAGTCTAATGCTAGACATTGCAAAATGTACACCTGCAGATTTTTGTTTTGCGTTTGCAAATTTGATGAATACTCGTGGCTGTCGGAGGCGCAAAAGTGTAACTTCTTATCTCAAATTTAAGTAACAAACCACAAGGTCTTTACGCTACGAGTATGTTACACTGATAACTTTGTTATGTCCCCTACAATATTGCATACAAACAAACATTCTTGATAAAGGTTACACGGTAGCAAAAAGTAATTTGCAAACTTAATAAGCCCCGACCCATCGTATGGTTTTTGCTGGCAAACCTATTGAGTTCTAATACTTTGATAATAAAAAACAGTAGTATAATTTCTGTGAAAAGAACATCGATCATTATTTCATTAATGAAGCAATAGCGCATCCTGGTGATTTGGGATTATTTATAATATTTATTAATTTATAATAAAGGAAAAAGAGTAACCTTTGCAATTGAACTTTACCATTATGTGTCTTCAATAACTGCAAGCGACCCACCGGTTACAGTGTCTCGAACGCTAATAATAATGTTATTTCTTTGTCTGCTATGTGTGTCAAGTGTATCATAATGAATCTCGTATCGGCATTGCAGTTGCATGGTCGCCGTATCGAAAGGCTACGACTACGAAACCCCTACTAAAGATTTTCTGATTAGAAAATATCGTAAATTTTATCGAGTTACATTTTTAAAAATATTTAAAGAGGTGTCCGGTTGATTGAATACGTTTTTAGTTACCACTCGGTAAATAATTTAAATATTCTCACGAGGACTGTAGGTTTTTAAAATGTGTGAATAATTAGCAGGCAGGTAGAGGAAGTCGTTAATGGCCGATGTCCCGGAGTGATATGATTTAACTTTGAGTTATTGCTCGTTACATATAAGGGCAGGAGGCTTTCCCGCAATTAAAATTAACATAAATACTGAGTTTAGTGTAGTAATATTGTTATCTAGTGTAGTGGAGCCGAATGTTAATGAAAGCCTCTACAATGAAATGTAACAAACAAATATTTGGCTTCGTTTAAGTTTTTTCATTCTACCTCAATATGTCAAATTTTGACAGAAATTTCTGGTTTTTATCTATCACTGCATTCTGATTCGCAAACTAGTAGTAGCAGTTTGCTAAAGGGCAGTGCATACGGAGTGCAGCGGCCTTGGTCGCTCGCTGACGACGCGGCCTCGCCTCTCCTCGCTGTCGCAAGCGGCTAAGACAAACGACTGAACCTACTCTTTGTTGAACCGCTACTTATGCAATGCAATTCAATATTATGCTGCACTGTGACTGCGATTTGCTAGTCTTCCGATAAGGTGAGCATTAGCTTTACAAATCAGGAATTGGCGTTAGTTGCAAGTGTTGCAACCATAACAGTTACATTCGGTACTTATCAGATATTATAGATTTTAATCGTTAATAGCTTTGAGTCCTAATTTAAACCAGAAATAAAGCTCTATAGTCAAAAAGGGTAAAGACACTACAGTAATAGTAGTTAACGTTACCATTCCTATCCCGCGAAGGTATTACCATAGAGATTGGCTCTAGACGGCATTATCACAGCGGGTTTCGACGGGCTGCCATCAGCCTCGAAATTAAATTTAATACAACGGGAACTTGTATGGGTATCGTAATAACGCTCTCAAAATATAATTTATAGTTGATGGTGAAGATAAACATTTTGTGGCACGCAAACTTTGAATGATAGTTTATGAAATGAAACGAGTTTTCGATAATTGAAGTAAATGAATTAAGGCCGGTTAAGGAATTTTGGGATTGTTTAAAACTAATCAAGAATTTTGAAGTCCTCAATATCAAATGTAAGCCCAGATTTATCTAACAATACATATTTAGATCATTTATAGATCGGATGCAGAAGTACCTGTCACCTTGTGATGTCATATTTATGATTACAGCTTGACATAAATTCCACTGTAATAAATAGAACCGCTTTGACATTACAAGAAAATCAATTATCATTAATCGTAATAGTCCTTACAAAATTATGGTGCTGGAATAATGAGCACTGCACATCAATTAAACGCAAAACAACTAGCCGCTAATCCAACAGGTTAGTTGAAGCATTGCAAATACATAATTGTTAAAATATTATTTTAACGCTGTGAATTTTAAGAATGCTGGTTTAATAATAGATTTTCAAATCATTACAGTCAAAGCTAGAAGATACGGGTGCGTTGTGGTGGCTGTAATCGGAGGGCGCCCGAATTCGAGGAAGCCAGCATCCGGTGTATAATTAGGAACTGAGGTGCCGCGGTTAACAGGCATACACGTGAACGAGGGCATTTTAGCCAAATTATAACCGTCTGAAAATAATAAACCGAGAAACGTATAGAATTAGAACAGATGACAAACAATACATCAAGTTCGAGGCTAAAATTTACGTGAACATTTAGCAACGTTCAGACCACCAATTATTATACTACAAACATCTGCTATTCCATACCTATGTTCGTTTTAAAATCTAGGACCACCCAAGAATAAGGGTTTCTGACCCTTGACCTGTTTCACTGGAGGTTTTAACGTCTTGTGCGGCTTCAATACAAATTTATACAATAATTGACTTCTAGGACACCTCACTTGAACGATTCCCCAGACATACCTCATAGTAAACACATAAGCCTATGTGCTTGAAGCATAATAATGACATCACAATGCTCGTTACTATCCGCAGCAGAAACAAACATGCACAATGTGTTTGAATATTTACTGCGTTCTGCTGGCATTATGTGCATTTAGTACAGCAACGCACGGCACGTTTGTTAAGTCAATGCAACAAGGTCAAAATTTAAATGCATCTTATTATTCTTTACTGTACGATGCATGCGTATTGTCTTTTGTTAAAGCGTGTTTCAGTCTTGAATACATCCGCTTTTAGAAGTAGCCAATGTTAACAACCAATGTAAAAATTTGAAGAAAAATTTAATTGCTGTCACTGATTCTATGCTGAATTTTTGTGAACTTCAAGATAAAGCAACAATTAAAACAGAACTAAACCAAACAAATAGTATAAATGATGTGATTATTATATAAGATGACGAAGACGCTGACTAAAAAATTTTAAAGGTAGACAAACTAAAAATAAGGTGAAGTTTCTATTTGTACCACTTAATGATTAATGAAGTGTTCGAGCTGGTTTCTAATTTTAACTATTAATGATTAATAGGTGTCGCTTAGATAATGTCATGTTGCCATTAAAACATGACACAAACGATAAGCCGCAAAAATAAGTTTGAGGTTTAAAGCTCTATCACAGTCTATAAATATATTTCGCAACTATTCCGATGACGTCGTATACAAACGATCCAGTACGGGTTGATTAATCTATCACTTGGAGCTAATAAACGGACCGCGTCTGAATCTACGAACATAACAGGACGTAATAGTACGATCATTTGTAACGACAGAATTGAATGCGCGTACACTATGTTTATTTTAGAAGGCAGCTAAGGTGCCAATGGCCTAAAAAATTTGCTTCGCGTGATCTTGAGCTAGCGTTTGTAGTTCGTACGCTAGCTAGACGGCCAGGTAGTCTGAGTTATTAGGGTTGACTGGCTATACTTTTTGTAGATGGATCTAGTCAACCGATGATATTAAACAGACGATTAAAAAATGCAACAAAATCTGCTTTCATTCGAAAAATATGTTTTATATTCACAAGGAAACTACGGCCTTTGAATGACAGAATTATACTGCTTAATATTCTCGTAAAACATTCGGCTCATATCGATCTTCATAAAGTAATTTAGCCATGCCAAAACTATTTTTACACCTATTGTTACTATGTCAGCAAGACTAAAGTATCAACAACCCTGCATTTGTTAGCTGTTACTATCGGAGCCGTAACGTAAATAGCCGTCAGTGGGCGAAAGTGAACGCGTCGCGCTTCACGAACCGATAGGAATGACTTGCGCAATACATGCAGCGCGCGCGCATCGCTGCAGCCGCTGCACTAGGGCCTAGCTAAAGTTTTACTCGATAGCTTTTGATGAGAACGTAAACGCGGATTAATATGTTAAAATATGGTTTATTAACACACCATACATACTAGGATTTCTATAGAATACACGTTTACTTATGTTACAAAACTCGCACCACGCCGTCTGTATAAAAATTTGCGCTGTTTCTGCTGCGATTCTTGTTCATTTCATACTGCTTCTCGTATTTATATTTGCGTATAAAATTTTCCGTTAGTGAAGTCTTCGATTGAAGGATAGGAAGAATGAAAGACAGATTTGTGCAATACCTACCTATACAAGATTGCTTTGCTGCAGCACTCTCACGATTTGTCGTTTCGTCTGTAAGTCACGGCAGCGTATTAAGAGCGTTTACATTCTAGGGATTTTCACACAAACTATCAAGTCCCAAATCTTCAATATTGATGAACCTTTTTAATGAAATTTAATACATACCTAGTATACGCAGGATTCAAGAATTTTTGAGCATATTTTCGAAAAAAAAAAGTTTTACACCATCAGAAATCAGAAATATTTATTTGCTTTTATATGTAGTTCTACAAGATGTTTTACAAATGATATGTCCACATGTTTGACTTAATTAGTCATGCAAATATAAAAAGTTGATATTCAATGTACATAATTATAAAAAAATTACAGCAATATTAAAGTACTTCAATGTCAAAAGGATTATCATTATCAATTAATTAATAGTTTTCGATAGTAAAAAAAGATAAATTATTATAAAATTATCCTTTTTTTAAATAGGCATTTTTTTTTCTCTACTAATAACTTATGAATCCTGCTTGTCTATGTATTA
This sequence comes from Anania hortulata, assembly GCA_963576865.1. NCBI lineage: Eukaryota > Metazoa > Arthropoda > Insecta > Lepidoptera > Crambidae > Anania > Anania hortulata. Next base: position 18,827,281 of record OY756394.1, read on the forward strand.
AGTTTTATTAGAATTGAACCCATTCGTTTGTAAGATTTCGAACTTGTTATTTTTATGAAAATGGGATGTAAGCTCTTAATAGTAAGAATATTATAGATAAGATAAGAACTTGGATGGGAATCCAAGTCCAAGTCTAGCTAGGCTTACTCAAACGTACGATTTACTTATCGCACGCAAGCATTAATTTAAGCTTAAATTAAACGCTAAGCAAAAAATATTTACTCGATTAAATGTTTCTAGCTCTCCAGTAAAAAAATCCTTACATAAAACCTCAAAACATAGTAACAGAAATCTTAGCCGAATTGACTCACGCACCGCAGTTCACATTGTCCGGCGCACAATGGGCATGCGGGCGCAGGGTCCGAGGTTCGATGCCACCACAAATCGCCCCCATGATCGCCGCCATGATACGTCTCCCATTCAGATTAATAACCTTATAATTTACACTCATAGGAACATGCAAGTTTCAACCATTTGAATCTCTGAGTTTTAGATGTGATATTGACGTCCGAGTACAATACTGCCGTCGCACGTCGTAACGAAAAAGGGCACAGCTAATATTTTTGTGAGGTCGAGAAGATATTCGGGATCAGAAAAAAATACATTCAACAGTAATTTTCTTAAGTTTGAAAAATTATGATTGTACCCTTTTGCCGTCGTAACGACAACAGAATAAGAAAAGTTTGCTATTATTCATAAGTTGAAGAAAGTTAGGGTTTTATTTTGGATTTGACTAAGCTTCAAAAAGAAAGTAAAAAACTCGTAGAAGTAACAATAGATTGAGTGTGCATTAATTGCCGGAAGAGAACGTAGCTGTAATTTGTGTTGTGTTGTTGTTAACTTGTTGTGTGTTAAGTTAAGTAAAATTACAACAGCATTTAATAGTTAACCTGCGGGTGGTGGTACGTCAGTAGACGTCAATCGTGAATTAAAATCCCTGCACCTACTTACTCGATTTATACATACCAATAGATATTATATACAAAAACATAACAGAATTAAGGTTAGCATTACATGCAATAACAGTTAACATTTATTAAGAAAATGGTGATACAACAAAGCATAAACTTACGCTATGATTACACGTCACCTGTCAATAAATCTTTACAAGTACTCGAAGGGTGGTGAGTAGGAGTACGTATTAATCACACACGGTGTAATTAGCGTTAGAAGGCGGACAGCCCTGGCCAATGCCTACCCTAGCTTTGCATGCATGCATTGTAGTAGGGTTGCCTTGATTTTGTAAATAATAATGAATACCTCTGGAAAAAACATAGTAAAAAAGTAAAGAACATTCACTGCCTAATAAATCCCATTCATATGTTTCTAGATCTGTCGCAGAACCAGAAGAAAGGTGGAGTAAACAAGTTCTCGAGTGGAGACCGCGACTTGGCAAACGTATAGTGGGACGCCCCCCAGCTCGATTGATTGAGGACTTTAGGAAGATGACTGGCAGTGGCTGGATAAAAAAAGCGGGAGGTCGTGCTCTGTGGCGCCTTTTGGGGGAGGCTTACGTTCAGCAGTTGACTGCAATAATGATAATGTTTCTAGGCCGTAACGTTCTTCAATCGAGGTGTAATCTGAACCTGGATTAAATAACTCATTGAATCCGTAAGTTTGTTTAAAGTTTATTTAGGGTGAATATTAATTTAAAGAAGTTATGCGAGTTTAGTGGCTTAAAAAATAAGGAAATACAAATAAGTTTCTTTGTTATTATTTGTTCAAATCAAGAGTGGACAGCCCTTCACTTCCACGGTCATGCGATCGAGCCCCGTTAGCGCTCTGTATTCAGTATGTACTTAGGAATGCATAATTAAAACCCTTGCAATTATCAGTTATGGTAACGTTCAGAACGTAATAACAGCGAGCTACCAACCTACGAGCAATCAGTTAGTTCACACATTCTTCTACTTAACAAGGAGATTTGCAACGCCCTTAAAGGGCGTCACATGTACTTAAACCCCACTACTGTCAACTGTAAACCCATGTGACACGCAATAAAGATTTTGAGTTTGAGTTTGAGTTTGATTTGATCTACGATAATGTTATACCCATGTGTGGACATGAGCAATACCAAAGACATTGCGTAAATGATTAACTTTTTATACTGTTTGCAATGATATACTTCCTTGATCCTTTAGAGTTAAAAGCACGATAGTGTTTTTAACTCTAAAGGATCTTTCACACTTAGTTGGACATCGGGGCAAAAACGATCCCTTTCACGCAATTTATAACGGACGGAGCGTTTCTAGTAAATTGCGTTGCATATTTTTCCGGACCGGCAAGTCTGCTACTACATTTAATTGCACGTGTATAAAAAGATTTCCTCTTTAAAGGACTCTTATACACGATACATAATCAGGAAACTAGATTACATTTTACAGAAAATATGCAATGTTCACGTAGAACTGACGGCCAATGGGAGCAGAAACTTCCACCCACAAGGTGGACAGACGACCTGCTCAAGGTTGCAGGAAGCCGTTGGATGTAGGCCGCTTCCAACCGGCCAATCTGGAAGTCACTGGGACAAGCGTATGTTCGCAGTGGATGTCCTATGGCTGAAATGATGATGAGGCAATGTGAAACCAGTTTTCAAGTAGCTAAAAGCAAAAAACTGCTATTTTCTTGCAATAGGTTCAAAGTTTACCAATTGAATTGAAGAGTTTGTAAGACCGATCTAGTCTTGCGATTTGATAAAGAAATGCTTTTGCTATCAAACTATGACAGTGTTAGACTTAATAAATAAATAGTCTGCTGTACTAGGCACACTTCTTATGATAAACTTAATACATATGCACATATTAGACAATTTATCGCAAAACTATTGCAAATAAAAAAATGATTATTTGATTTGTATTCTCGGGTGAGATGTAAATTACACCGATTTATTTCGGTATAATTTTAATGTATGCCAGCTTTTACGACGATGTCTCACCTCGTCGAACAAGTGAACACCGACAGAGTGTAAGCAGCGCTTTACGAGGTTTATTATCGCGACACATTAGCATAATTTACATTTCCGATGGGCGCAGTCGCCGGGAACTGCGGAGCGACTAATGGCCGCCTGCATCGTTACAGTTTTTTGTTAATTACAACCATAGCTTACATTGTTTTGCTTGAAGGAGAAGTGGGCTGCATTTAGGCGCTCTACATTATCTACTACGCACAAAAGGCATAAAAAAGAAACTAGGAACTTTATAAGTCTCTAAGGTTGAGCATGACCTGGTTAAAACATAACTTATGAATCGAGTTCTAGATTAACAGTAGAATAATGTTTTAACAGGTCTCCTGTCCGATGTATCACATATGATACGTAACAATAGTTTTAATTATGGTGTCTCTTAAACAGTGAAGCTGTTAATAGAGATTTCGGGCTAACTCTAGACTTAAAAAGTTGTTGTTGGACGTCAATTAGTTTTATAACTTAAGAACATTCTAGTATTATACAATAGGTTGTGCACTAACGATTTTATCAAATTAACCTGTCCTTGTTCTACAGTGTGTATAGAAGTGAATGCTTCGGCTACAAAGTTAACTTCTGATCGGTATTTAAATAAGTAGACTGGGCATGTTGTTTTACAAAGTAAGCTCAAATTAAGTCATTTCATTATACATTTTCCCATGATTATTTTCCTAACTGGTTTCAGATAAAGTACGGACAAGCTACTTGACTCAAAGTTTGTGCATAAATTCGAGAGTCAATTGTTTAGGCACAAAAGCAAATGTTTCGTTACCATGAACTTTTCTCTTCATAATAGGTTTGTTTATTTATATCTAGGGTTAAACAGAATAACAAATATTAGGTAACTGTATTGCGTGAGTCTGGTATTTTTATATTATGCTAGCTTTTGCCCGCGACTTCGTCTGCGTTGACAAAAAAGTATCCTATGTGTTAATCCAAGTCATGGTCTATCTGTAAGTATGCTTTTCATCAAAATCTGTTTAGTAGTTTTTGCGTGAAAGATTAACAAACATCCATACTCTTTGGGGGTTACGTCCAGCAGTGAACTGCAATAGGCTAACATAATCTTCCATCCATACATACAAACTTTTGCGTTTATTATATTAGTAAGGATTATCGTTAGTAAAACACTTATGCAGGCGTAACCATGACCATAGAATGCCTAATAGTACTACCATGCCACTCAGTCAGTACTTAGGAAGCAGAAAACCAGGTGACACGTTTCACTTTACAAACCAATCATAGAGAAGACCTGCCTGCCTAGCATGAGCACTAAAACACGATATGATATGATATAGCGATATATATCGCTATATATCGACACCAACTGTAAAAATGTGATAGATATAGCCGTTATGTTGAATCGCCGTCACATATTAAGATCGCTGTTTCAATAAATATTCAAAATAGCGGCTATATCTATCATATTTTAAAAGTTGGTGTCGATATATCGCTATATCATATTATATCATATCGTGTTTTTTTAGACATGCTGCAGGCTTGTACACTTAAAACCACTGCAATAAAGCCTTACAACGTCCTGACTCCTGACCATTTAAAAAAAAACAATTTATTTCTGTAATATTTACCTAAATTAATCACTTTTTACACATTCCGTTTTTTATATACCACTGCTACAGGGCAATATTATAGGCTAGCGCCGAGAAGAAGCAGCGCAAGAAACTAGGTCCTGTTATCAGCCTCTTTTAAATAGTTTGTTTACAAGAAAATAATGTGTATTACCTGCGCGAGCAGGCCAGTAATTAATTCTAGTCATTTTTGTTATTTAAACAGTGATTAACAGAATAATAACCCCTTTTCATTCAAATAATCTTAACATGCGATTTAAATTTAAACATAGGTAGTTAGTAAAAGCCTATTAACAATGGTTTAACGCAAGAGCTACCAAATAGCGAGCTATTTTGTACGAGCCAGTACGAGTTTTGTACAGTATTTATAACATTTATTAATTGACATTTGCAATCTTGGTTGTTCGTTATCGTTTACCAAACGGATCGCGAGTTATATTATTTAAAAAAATCGGATTCTCAATTAATATGATTGCATTCATTGGTGTTTCCTGGTTTAATATATTGTATCTGCTCTAAGGCAAGGAAGGGACTAAATAACTAAACTCCACAACAATATTATTACTAATTATTAAACTAATTAAATTATCCGATACGTTTGCGCGGGTACTGTGCCAATTAGCAAACCCACTTGCCGATGATAAATGATTGCACACTGATAAGCGATCGTGGGAACTGATTGTGAATGTCTCACCGATTTACTGATTACTCTGACGTTGACATGTCTCGGTTTATTGATTTATCGATCAATCGTTGTGTTGAGTTTTTAGTAAATGCGCCTTAATTATTATAATTATAATTGAACGCATTGTAGCTAAAATTAAAACTTACGTATTTTGTTATACATGTCAAGTAACACAAGGTTTTGAACTCTGATCTAATTTGTCTGTCTCTTGACAAAGGGTGAAGTTACGTTGATCGATCGAGATAAATTGAAACTTAGAGATAAATAATTGATTTGGATATAAAAATACTATTCACTATTTTGGAAATGTGAAATTTACATTTTACGAAGGATAACTTAAATCTGTACGGAAGACATAGAGATATCGCATTTGCTAGCCCTAGTACAGATTTAAATCGACAAAAAATTGCCTCCAGAAGGCAGTTGCCCTTGCTAGGCTAGCCGAATCTAGAAACTAATAACATAGGGGATAAAGTCTCTTCTCAATTTTCATAAGACAAAGACAAGTTAAATGATACGTGACAAAACGCTAGGATATTAACACCGACCTGTGATAAAATCTCTGCATTATCTTGTTATATGTATAACAAATGATTCACTATAATTTTATTGCCTATCTTATAAAAAAAATATCGGTACGGATAATTTATATGCTACACGAGCTTTCACATGCGCAGTAAACTCTATTACATGAAATTTTATTACTACTACATTTACGACTGTTCAGATACTAATCTTGTACTTGGGTACTGCACATACACAACAAACAACAAAAGATAGTGCGTTATTTTTGCCAATAAAAGCACAAATTAAAATGCCCTGACAATACTTACAATTTTAACGCAAAATAGTATAGTATAGAGTCATCAGTGTTACTAAACAATAAACAAAATACATTTCAAAGAACTAAACTAAACAAAAAACATAAAATTTCGGAACAACATGCTGTGTGCGTGCTGTTTAAAAGACAAGTTTTTGTTAATGTAAACACTACAAAAGAAAGTGCGCGCGATTCGACGGCGACCGGTCCGCTATCTATCACATAAACTTGACCGATCGGGTTCACCATTCACTCGCTGAACCTGTCTCGTTTCCGCTCCGTTACGGCGAATAGACCGAATGAATAATACAATGGCGTTTACGCACAAAACCGGTATGTGAGTTCTATAATAATTTAACGACACGTAATTATTGTTATTTAAATGTTCATAAACAACGCAATTAATGAATTCGTATGTGTTTAATTGAGCTTTCAAGACATGCTTATGATATTTTTTGTCGTTTTTTATGGTACCTCATGTTACTCAACTCAATCAGACGGGTGATGACTTGTTGAGCACATTTACAACCAAAAACTATCATCAATGGTTGGTATTAAACCAACTAAAACTTGTTACGGTTCGAACTAAAAATAACTCTATTATAATAATGTACCCGGCTTTTTTAAACGACGTTTTTTTGAGCAACCTAAATAAGTTATCTTGACACGTAAATTTATTAACCTATTTAATATAAGGAAGACTATATATCGGTAAATAATGCCCGCTGCATTGCACAACGTATCGGAAATTTTGTACTGATAACCTCCGACCCATTTCACAGACTCGCGGACAGGGAGCTGTGCGCCGTCGTCATCGCAGGCGATTATTATGTGCGCCACCACGCGTTTGATCACATGTAGGGTTTACGCTATTGATTACTATTTCTAAAAAAGAAACAAATTAAATCATAAACCTTTAGATAAGCTTAAGACTTAATCTGAATTTGGAAATGCATTCGAGTGCATTTTTAAATAGGATTTTAATCAACACACAAATCTAAACAGACACAAATTATTTAAATTACTCTTTCACAAAAACAAATCAATTTGAAATCTGACCCTCAATTAAATGTGCTTTAACATACCATATACCAAACATTCTTAAGCACTGGGCAACCCTAATCGCACGTATATTTAGCAAACGCCGCGAGGTGAACGCACCGCTTTATTTTGTAACGATCGCGTTATGGGTCTGAAAGACAACCGGAGATGTTTTAACGATATCTGCGCGGCGAGAGATAAGCACTTGCGGTGCTTTAGGAGTCTTTTACTTTTTGTTTAAGGCACATGTGTGTAAGCCAGCCGGTTAAAGAGTATAAAAAGCGTAGCGGATTTCTGGACCATTCATATTTTCCAAGATGCATCTGACTCACAGATTCAAAGTCTGGTCGCCAACACGTACTAGAATAATCCGAAGAAGTTTTGAGTTGCAAATCACACTTATACAGCGTTTACTTAGGCCCGGGCAAAGACAGAATACTCGTTTTAATCGGGCTTTATTGATGTTTTATTTTTAAATTTCTCATGCAAATGTAACACGTATGTATTAATAACTTTTACAGTGCGTTCGTCTCGAGTGTGCCATAAAATTGCTGGTTACCGATTAATGTAAAATCCATTGTTTTGTAATACAAATCCCGCGTTTTACATGGACCTTTACTATTAACACAATCAATTTAGAAAGGAAAACAAATGAATCGCTTTTAACTCTGGGTACAAAACAATGGCATTTTACAGTCGGTAGAAATCTAAATACGCGGTACGGCAGTTAATGTTTACGCGAGCAATATAACTTACAACAAACATTATATCAAATCATACGCAAGTCCTAATAAATATTTAATGTACTTAGAAATCAAAATTTTAATTTAACTTTTTAAACGCTTCACAAATCCTTTTATTTAAAATAACGCACATAATAAATTTAGTTAAGAATAGCAAATTATTACATGCAATCACAATAAGAGTATCATAGCCTACACAAAACAACACTTAATGTAGGTAAATAAAACGACACTAAGTTAAATATTGTAATAATATTCTTGTTACTCATATAGTCTGTGTCAATAGTAGTAAATACCTTGTACGGGAACAAAACGGAATTTATTATATTTATTCATCGGATATTTATTATTATTACTATGAGTAATATAAATGATTATCAGATGATAATAATCGGGTAGGGGTCGCAGGAAGACGCTGGATGCAAGCCGCTTCCAACCGGCCAATCTGGAAGTCAATGGGGGAGGCCTATGTTCAGCAGTGGACGTCCTATGGCTGAAATGATGATTATGATGATGATGAATCATCAGATAAAGAAAAAAAAAACCAGTAGAAATAAATAAAAAATAACTAAAAAACACTTGATGATTTAAAATGTAAACAGTTTAGTAGTTGGCTAATACATTGAATTGTATGTATAAATTCATACATTCTTACCTACAAAAATGTTAACTGATATACTAGTTAGAACTAATCATTGTCGCGGTTTGCGGTATCATGGTATCACAGTAACTGCTGATAACGCCGAAACAAATCGGTTAACGTCGGCTGTTGATAAGGACGCCTCGCGCGTATTATCTATCTAGCTGGTTTAGCTACACTATGGGTGTGGTAACATTGCACATAAGTATCTATTAGCCTTAACAAAACTAACTACTTTCGTTAGTAATAAAAAATATAAAAAAAACAAATTAAAAATAATACTTGAGCATCGTTTAGTATTAATTATGTGTAATCAAAACAGCTACTCTAACAGACACTTAACATGAATAACACGCATAATAAATTTAAAGGGTAGAACATAATTGCCGACAAATTGGGTGACTTGAGTTTGGTGCGCCGTTTCTTCTCATCACCAGCCGATATATATAGTCTGAAGCGGTGGTAGGGCAAAGCTATTTTTGGGACGTGTGTCCGGTAAGTATAATAAGTGCTCGGAAGTGGGCCTATATACTGAATTAATGACTATTATTATTATGACTATTGTTATAATAAAACAACATTATAATGTTAAGAAACTCGAAAAGAACGCATGTAGTAAAAACACACAATTCGATCTTAATATTTCCCAGAAGGATATTATAGGTAAAATACCGCAGATTCGCAGAAAATGAATGAATGTTCTGGAAAAGCCTTCAACAGCTGGAAACGGAATCCCCGTCGTTGCAATAGGAATTTCTCAAAACATTGTATTAAAACGGAAAACAAATGAAATCAGAAGTGAAGAATAGAATTGAATAATAATCCGACTTGTTTTCCGAGAAAAAGATTTACCATTATAAGCATGGAAATGACAACCTGCCAGACAAGGACAAAAATGTAGATGCAGTGTAGGAAGCAATGCAAGAATAACTCGCGGAATATGCCGAGAGCCTGCAATAAGTATAGAAGAGCAAAAACTGGTTTAGTTACGCTAAGGCGCATTCTTTTATATATAACATATTTCAAGCACAAGAGAACAAATAGAGGTGGTTTATTTAAAAATATATATAGTTACATGGATTATGACAGTTATGAGAGCTTTAGTGTTGTATGTTAAGCATATTATTGTTATAGAGACGTGTATATCAAAGCAAAGAGCAAACACTACACAAAGCGGCTGATAAAGTTTTACTTGAACTAGTAAGAGAAAAACAGAACACTTCAAAGCGAAGCGAAATCTCAATACATTAAAAGAAGTCGCAAATATGCAAACAAAGTTGAATTCGAACTATCCGAAGAAAAATATAACTTGAACTTGAATTCTCGGAGTATTTCCAGGTAAAGGCCACGGACCAACCTATAATGTAACGAAACCGGATCGCAATGCGAATTCATCTGTAAGATGCATTCAGCATACAGGTTTTACGAGAAAAAGAAATGTGTTGTTAAATGTTTTTCATAACATAAAGATTTATAAAATTTTAGTCATTTGTTTGAATAGTGTTAAATGTTGTTAAATGACATTTAAGTCATTAGTTCTTAACAATAGCCTAAAAGCAAACGCAAAGTCAGATGACGATGTGCAACGATTACAATAACGAAAGGAGTCTACATTAATCTGTTCCTCATACTCGTTATTAACGTGAAGAAAAAATATGGTCAAATGCAAAACACCACACAAATACACAACACATAAGAATTTCAATCAAAGCAAAACTCCAAACACCTAAACAAAAAATTTTGCTAGCGATTTGAAATTTCTAGCATTTTGTGAGAATATATTTGCCGTATGCAATGTCAGGTTATTGCATCTAGGCAAATAGTTCACGGGGCCGCGTCGCAGATATGAAAATGCAGGGATCAGTGCACGTATTACGTGCATTCGGCGCGGAAATTGAGCATGCTAGACGTCGAGATTGCTTTTAAATCTTATTACGACAGCAGTCGATGCGCGACAGCAGGACGACGCGATCGAGGCTCGTTAATTACAGACTAATTTTGAACGCCCAACTAGGGGTGAGAATAAAGAGGCACCACAAACATTTGATGAAACCTTAAAAATAAAATCATTTCAAAGCGGTTTCCATAATTCTTTTAAGGAGGCTGTCATCAATCTTTAATAAAACTACCTCTATTCTTCATTTCATACGAAAAAGCTCTACCAACTTCGTGGTACAAAAAAGAATAGTATTGCAACAGTATTTTTACCAACAATCATTAGTATATTAGCTACATTGTTGTAAATTTTAAATAAAGTAACAAAATATAGAAATAGTTATAAAAAAAACAAAAGATAACAAATTCAACAAAGATCCAAAAATAAAGTTGTTGGTAACAATTTACATTATTGTTATTGATGGTCCACAAGTTTACAATTATCACCAAACGATGCGGCAAAAAGCTTTTGTAAAACTTTCAGAAACGCATTCAAATAAAAAGAAAGCCGACAATGGTGTCTGACAAAATTAAAAATAAACACCGAAATGCTCCATGAATATTGATTGGAATGTACTGTAAATGCTATTGCTCTTTGCATATTCCTGTCAAAAGCAATAAAACTGTTTCGTAATGTTTCACGTGCTTTATTATAACTAAAAATTTTACCTGCATTAAAAATAATGCTAACGACAGTAAGATCACATGAACGACGTATACTTTTTACATCGCGCTGTGATCACCACTTTGCACTTATAAACATGTGACTGCAATAACAATTATCGACATAATCTCATTGAACATGTGTCGTAACTCAGTAGTAAACGCGACTATATGGGAAACGTTTGATAGCGATGCAAAAAATGAAGTCACAATTTAAATATCACGCCAGGTCACCTCGGCACATCTGCTCAAACACATTTTTTTATTCTCGACACGTGGTGTTAATGATAAAAAAAATTAAGGCACGCAACAAAGCGACGACGGTACCGTCCGTCCATAATAAATCTTCAATTTAACAATAAAATTTATCATCGTTAAAGGTAATTCAATAATTTTCATTGACGAAAGTGGTCAAGATTTAACTGTATAAAAAGAGGATAACAATTAAGGTTATTTTTTTAAAGATTTATAAAAAACAATATTTGAACACATCAATTAGCTTATACAATTGTTACAGGTGATTCGAAAATTATTTACGAAAGTAATCAAGATTTAACTGCATAAAGAGATATCATTAAAGAAGATTATTTGGAATTATAAGATAGAACAATATTTGAACACACGATTCATTTAGAAGATAACACTGACGGTGAAATGCAGGTACTATTAGTGCGAAAAGCAGATATTTTAACGATTAGCAGAAGAAAACAAAACTTACGAGGTGTTAAAGAAAAGCAAACGTGTCCATAGATGAGTCACTACATCTAACATTATAACACGGACCTGTCCACAGGTCTTGGAGAATTTCAACGACTTCCTTACAGAGCATAAAATTGCAGGTTTTTCTAACGTGGATTGTTAGTTATTCAATAGGCTTTACTTACTTTGTCCTTAGCTTAGAGTAGATAAAACAAAGAATAGATAAATTATTCAACGCATAATACCGGAAGGCTAACGACAAGGTGCTAGTCGCACCTGCCAACTATTTCTAGACATTTGCTTTTTAATGGCAAATAGATTCAGCTAACGAGCTAGAAAATTTTATTCCTTTATTATATGGCCAATGTAAAATAGTGGGTAGACGATGATCATTATACCAAATAAAATTGTAAATCCATCGAATTAAATTTGCAAAGCACAAAATTAATATCACCGATGATTTTACGTCAATAAATGTAATGGATTTCCCTGTAATTGTGACGAAGCAAGAGTTACGAGATAATTCATAATTTTCTATTGAATTGTGACGCATATGTGGGGATTTATTAGCAATACCGGTAATTCAAATGAACTTCTGTTAGTTAAACACTTATGACGTTCGTGATAGACCGAAACGTAGCGGTTTATCATTCGTTTAAATGTTTACGAGTGATTGTACTACGAGTATTAAATATTAATAAAAACATTATCCAAACAACACTTTTGATTTAACTAATCGTTTAAAATAGTCATAATTATTTAATTGATCTTGCCGGTCAATATGTAATTAATACTATTGGTAAAATTCATAATAAAATAACTCGAGATCGGAAACCAACAAAAAAATATTAAATCTAAAAAGCAGCTGCATCTTTGACAAGTTAGTATTTATCTTATTGATGTAATTTTTTACTTGTATACAGTATTTCATAGATGTATATATTGTGTAAGCAATTTAATTTAATTTAGTAGGTAGGCATTAATAATTTAAATTTCAAAGAAATCTTTCGAGTAACATTTCGGATGTATAAAAACTGGACCCTTTTTATTTCACTGCAACAATGAATGCCCCCAGCGTAAGGGCGACATCCATTGTAGAAATTTGACAAAAAACCTTAACGCCCGACGGGGTGGTTGTTTTTTAGACCATTTTCAAAAAAGCGCCAAACATTTTTTGGGCTTCTCTTACCAGGTTCAACAAAATCACGGCGCGTAAACTGACAACGATCACTGGATATCCATCGAACGGTGTTCACGTTTTCCACACGCATGCATGGTGTTTTTAGGGCCGAGGTCGGGATAATCACCTCGGTTGGTGGCGTAACATAACTTCTCATCGCCCGGCGGCGCCTCGGTCAGCTCCTGGCTGGTTCACTGCACATCCTTGTGGGTCACACACAGAACATCATGATCACACGCGGGTTGGCACGATCGAGTCGTTCACTGTACACACTATGTCACTGTCACGTACGGTCGCGAGACGGGCGGCGTGCGGCGTGCGCAGTGCGCTATCAACGCCGATGCATTGGCGGCAGTGTGCGCCGCGCTCCCGGGCACGCAACAGCTGACGGGAGGAGCACTCCCCCCCTTCCCGTGCCGCGCGCGCAGCCGGTGCGTGCACCTCACCCCCCCGCGGCGCTACTCCGTCGCCCCGCGCGTCTCACCCCACCTCTAATCCATTATTTACGGACGGCCGACCGGTTTCAGGCGCGTTCGTTCTGCCCGCCGCTTCACGACGATCGTTCAAATTTAATGCCCTTCCTATGTCCGGCCTCTAATGCGATAAGATTACGGTCGTCGGGCTTTGGACCCCGCACGAATCCAGAGCATCGGCTGTGCTCAGACGTCGCGCGGGACTGCATAGATGGAAGGAATGTCAGAGATGCTACAGCAAGTACCACTTCAAGAGAAGGATGAGTCAATGACGTGATTGATATGGCAAGGAACGTGGGTGAACGAACTGCAGGCAGGCATCGACGGGCACTAAAAGCGCTAAAACGCCTATAACCCAAAGTAATATTCTGTTGTAAGCCACAAATACACTTTTCAAGCAATAAATCAACGTGCCGGCCGTAAAACCGTAGTAAAAATAGTATTGGATAACGAATACAGGGTTTTAGTGAAGTATTCTCATGCATGATAATCGTATGTAAGTTAGAGACGGGCGACGCGATGTACAGAAGATACCTACAGTCGAAATATTCCTCAGCACACAAAAACTTTCACAGCAGACCTCTCGCACGCTCAGTTTATCTTAACATTTATCTTATTTCCGTGAAAATAACTTAAAACTTAATCCTTATCTCCGTTCGGAGAAAATCTCAAGTTCTCAACCACATGTTTCAAGTCCAAGATATAATTGAACGTGTACAGCAATATATTTGGAAATCAACATTTGTAACTGTTCCATCTTCTAACAAAACACTTATAAAAAGTTGACTTATTGTTTTCATTTATTGTTTCGGCACCATAGGCAACAACAATAACTAGAGCAAGCTGCGGATCTGAATATTGATCACCTCTTATTTTACATAATCCATTTTTAATTAGTGCTACTACTACTACCTAATACATTTTAAGCAATGTGTCTTTAAGTAAGAATTGATTTAGCTTAATTTGTTTATGATTGATACATGGCTCATTCAATTCATCTTAATCATAACAGCAAACTTTATTATTACAACCCGGGTAATAAATTCTATGCGGGAGAATAGTTGAGTTATGTACGTGTATTAGTAATTGGGGCAGACATAATATCACCAAGACCACCACGTTGAATCGTGCCATTAGTGGCATGAAAGCGTCGCTGATGAGATAGGTAATTTCTGGAATGCGTTAGACAGATACGACATAGGATATTCCAAAAAGTAAAACGAGATTTATCACTCGGATGGGGGTCTGATCATTTGATGCAACAGAGGGTGGTAGTCTGCCGTGTCTCATTACAAGTTCCCGGTAAGATTAGCGCCAGGCGAATGGGTCCCGAGATACCTACTCGGGAAGGCTTTCGGACAGCCATAGAAATCACGTAGTTCGCGGAACTTTGTTACCTGTGGTGCGGCGGCAACGCAGCGCCAAGGTGAACGTTCGGGCCAAGGACGGCCCGAGCGGCGGGGAGGGGGCCGACCGCGGCCCCCGCGACCCCATTCTCCCCCCGGACCTCAGTAAAAACGCTTCGAACCTTCAAAGACGGGCGGTGCAACCCAGCAAAAAAGGGCCCGACGGAACAAATACAAAACGCTCGACACAAAAAAAGAATACAAATACTGGCTCTCGGGTAACAGAACTAGTTAGGCCGTACTCTGACGGTTGTCGAAATGTACGGTTCGCGTGTCACCTGCGCCTACGCAGACAGGTCACGCACCGAGACCGCGCGTGTTCCTATGATGTAATAGACGAGCGATAAAAAACGGCTAACGGAAGAGGCGCGGAACCGGCCGCATCGGCGACGGTCCACTAATCACCTGCCATTTTGTATTTTCGCAGCTATAAAGCCGGAATGATAGAATCTGCTAGGTCATTAATATTCTTAAGAACGTCTCCATTTCAATTATTCATGCCTTCTTTCTTATTCGTGAAACGCCATCGTTTTTCTAGTTGAATTAAAAACTAGTGGCGATAAAATGCCGGGACTGCTTCCTACCAACCAGTTGAGCGGCATATTGTAGTAATTTTCTCAGGAGAAAAAGTTGTGGTTAGCGCAACATGTGCTGCAAATTCTATCAGATCGAAATCTCACCGCGCAGAACAAAATAAATAACCTATCTAATCAGAATATTCCCTTTTGCTATCCAATGACAAAGTTCGGATCGCTGATCGGGAACATGATAATGAAGCCCTGGTTGCAGTTATGCGAGTCTATTACCCGTGTTACATCACCGTTCATAAATAGAATCTCCTGGAGACGTAGTACTTGCATACAGTGCGTGCAAGGAGGCGTTACACTCCACGCTCTTCTGACCAATGCTAATAAATAAGAGGGAAAAGGACGAAGCAGTGTTACAGTTAAGCAGGAACTCTATTTATATGCAAATATAGCCTCGGAGTCGACACCTGTTTGCGTATTCTCGACGCTCGCCTCGCTTTGTGGCAACACTGTCTCCGCAGTATCCTTTAGATTATAAAATGCAAAAAGTTAGTTGGTGCAATATAAAAAATATTTTCGTATTACTATAGTTTATAAAAAGTTGCATTCATCTGACATACGGTCATACATAATACAAGCCAAATTAACGTTGAAGTCAAAATACTAATATTTATTTTCGATTTTCGTTTAGATATGATAGAATAAGTCGTCCTTTTAACAAGATGACAAATTGAAAATGGGTATTTCAAAACTAATATGTTCCCAGAAAGTTCATATTAAATTCAATGTTTGGAAACGCATCGTTATCTATTTCCCCTGCGGTTTCGTGCAGTCACGTCTCTCCATTATCATATTTCGCCCTCCCACGTACCCTGGAGTTGGCGAAGACTGCGGTCCGGTGGCCGTACTCGTTCATTTATCATACTTGGTCCTGGTCTGAGTGCGTTCCTGTGTACGGCTGCCCGCGCAGAAACGTTGTTTATTTTGTTTACATGTTTGCTTTGCAACGTCTGTGCTTATAAAGTGCTCTGTGAAATCAATATAGCATTAGCATTTACTTCATGTATGTTTCCTCGTTGGTGGTTGTTGTAGGTTTGTCTTTTGTTGAATCATACAGAATATCAGCTTCGAATTAATAGACTCTTGAAATTCTTAGAGCTTACAACGGTATATACGATTTATTTTGTGTGTTTTGCCTGTAGTAGATTCGCACGGAGAATTGGACGGCTTATTGGTATGCAGATGAGACAACATCAGACGTTATGCCGCTATCTGTGTCTCGGTAAGCGTGTGAAACATTTTTGTCCACTTTATTGTTGTTTACAAAACTTGCAAATTAAGTGTGAAGGGCCGTTTAGCTATTTGTCAAGTGTATCGTAGTATTCCGGCCTGTTAGCCGATTTACTTGCGGTCTTGCGGTCAAAGCTTTATGATAACTACACGCGCAGCGATATTGTATGACAGCTCAGCCTTCCTGCTGTTGCTTGCTGCTGTCGTTTTGTATTAGTCTTGTATGTAGAAGCGATACAGTGCTATCCGTCGGTTATCGTGTGAACAATCATGTCGCGGGAGCGACGTCCGCGCCGTCCTTCCCTGCCCTTTTGGACGGTTAGTGAACTACACAAGATACGATGATGCATCGAACACTGCACACTCATAAAACATGCCGTATTACGCCGGGTAAATAGCACTTAACTATTTTCGTCCCCGGGCAACATCAAACTCATTACAGAACACCCAATTTCAATAACAACAAAAGACAACCTTATGCAAATAAATACTCAACGATAAATAGCATTGTACAAGTAAACATCTCATTTTGGACAGACTCTTAATAGGTTTCTCCAGTCTCGAATGCCTAACATTGTTTGCAATGACAATTTGGTCACGATCACGAACTACTATGTATTTAATTTACACAATTTTGACTGACGCATGTTTAATTTGCATAACGTAAAATAGATTTGCAAAGTCAATAATCTTGTGACTTTCATTGAACTTTGCTTATGTTGAAAAGACCGCTGGTTTATGTCTTATGATGACTCATAATTACTTTTTAGACCGGCAATTATTCGCATAACAACGTGCCAAGAACTCCTCTAAAAAACAAATCATATTTATCTTTGCAAATTCTTTAAACATAAAAACGATTCAGTTTCCATAAACATCTGACATGACAATCTTTTAAAACAAAATACATATACAAGAATACATTGTCTCTCGTTTCTGTGGCCTGACGTGTTAACATAGCGTTGTGTAAGAAAGGGGGTTAAAATAGGAGACCCCAGCCTAGATTATAATAAATTTGTGTCTAAGATAGTGAATTTAATATTTGTATTTGAATAATTTTCTGAGACGTTTTAAGCTATATATGTATTTAGATCTATCCTAGAAGTTCATAAAATTTCCTCTCTCAAGTCTTGGTAATTGTCTACCACTTGAAAATGGTAACGCAATAACAGCTTTCTTAAAAAACGAATCAAATATCCTTAAGGACTGGATTCGCTGGAATCCAATGAGACTTTTAATCAAGGAACTCCAAGTCAGCTTTAATAGGTGCAGATTAAATATCCTCGTTTCTGGCAGACGGTTGCTTTTAATTCGCTACACTACTACATAGTAGCCTAGTGCTTTGTAGTTCATTTTTGTAACTATAACTCTACGGAAATACTGTGTTCCGTTATTAATTTTTTTATAACGCTCTTAAACACCTTTTCGAACTTCAATTCTTCTTTTATGGTCCCACATAAAGTGTTAATGTCATCAATCAATCAATCTATCATGATTTAAATTGCTGTATTATTGCAGAAACTTTACTTATTCCAGCAACTTTTTTTTATATAATGCAAGCAAAGCGTTTAGTTTTTTTTAAAACGACTGCATGGTGGTGTTTGTCATAGATAAATGATGTGCAAAAATGCGTAAAAAAATAATTTGTTTTTTTGGTGGATATGGTTCTAGTTTGTTAGGTGCTATTTTATCAAGGAGCAATTTGTAACTAAATAACAGTGGCTACACTTTGAAGTCGGCTGAGCCGCAGTCAGCGAGCGAAGGGTGGAAAATCACCCGGAGCGCTTCTAACCAGGGTTACCACGACTACAAACTTCAAAGGGTATTTTTAATCGATGATAACTTGTACGTGTCATTTAAGTACTCAGACTTCTAGACAACCTTGAGGTATAAAAATATTACCTGAACGTTGTCTGGAAGAGATCGCTTCTAGCGAGAAGACCAACTACTACTACTTTTAATGTACTTTTACCTGTTACTTTATTTCTTCTATCTATTAATTCTTCAAGGTTACTTGAAACGCTTGAATATAATTACAAAATAAGACAGTAGTTAACATTACTAACTTTACATTACACTTCATCAAAGTTTTAGAAAAATATCTTTTGGTAACCCTACGGACCCCTATCTAAGAATTTCTCATTCAGCTATGGAGAGAATGGCGCGTCGTGAATTCGTGATGAACGACAGATTAAATTGGAACGACGCACTACGGCACTTGCTAACCTAAAAACCATAAAGTTCAACAAGGACGAAAGACGGCTAAGAATGCTGGAAAGTGTTATTTTATTTACAGTTGCATATATCTTGGCAGCCCTACTCAGACATTTCAGAATTTTAAGTCAGCAAGGGAAGCGTCGCGACGGAAGGCGGCACTAGGCTGGAGCGGCGCACGACGCTCTCTGACCTACAAAGCGCGTCGAATGCTAGCTAGGTACTAGTACTAGTGTCGAATATTGCGAGTTATATCTTCCGATCTGTCGGCCGATCGATGCGACCGTCCGATGCGATTTCATGTCGGGAATCTAAACGACACATTGACATAACCTCGATGTAGTACACAATATTATAGCTTAATGTTTAAAAAAAAATCTAGTTACATAATTTCTTTTTGAGCACCAAATAACTATTAAAATGACTGGGTGTTTTAGAGAAGTTTAAATGATTAATGACATGAGTACTTTTGGAAACAAATAAGTATATTTTAGTTGTTTGTTAAATTATTTTTCACAGCTGGGAGTACTGAGCCAAAAGGTATTAATAACAACTAAATAAAAGCTAAGATTATTTCGATCATTACTAATTAACTATTTCAAAAGATCAGAACCACGCAAATTTATAAAGTAGTCCACTTTTTTACCAGCACTATTCTTTGGTCGGTTGAACTTAGAGATTCGGATCTGTCTTGTCTATTGGGCTCTTAAATATTTTGTTACTCCTCCCATACAATATTTATGGGCGAGAACCCTCCTGCGATTAGAATGCCGTTTCTTTACAATATTGAGAACGTTACTGGCTGTATCTTTCTTCCATATGGACCTATGCATATTTAACGGGGGTTGCATCAGACGGAATATGTAAATAGAAAGATCTTTAGAATATATCGCAGGTTAAGCCTCAAAGCCAGTTTCTCATCCAGTGTTAATTATGCCATCAACAACTCTCTAAAGAAACAAGAAAATTAATGTCAAGTCCTTATTGCAACTATCAATCCTCTAATGCATTCGCAGAGGAAACCACTACTTACCAATTAGCAGCTGGGACATTAGTACTGAAGTAAGTAATTCTCTTTAATTACGATGCTATAAGAAAGATGTTGCATTTGACCTTTTCTTTATTTATTACATATTTTATTAACTAGTTCAGTTTTCATTATCTTTTTATCCATCAGGGCTGCAGCTACCATTACTACAAGCTGGAAAAGCTGTTTATATTGTGTACTGGTTAAAGTGATTCCGCTTATTAGTAGTTTGATTAAACAGAACAGACGATAAAAACTATTATTGCATATGGCAAATCCAAAAATATACAAATTCCAAAGAGCGGTAAAGGAAGTCGTTTGCATTTAAATTATTAAAGTAGTTTTTATCTGAGTAATCTTCAATCCTCATTTCGGCTTGTTTGTATGATTAAGATGATCATTATCACTGACTGGATAGGTTTGTCTCCAGTTCATAATTAAAGTGCCCCAAACATACCGCAAGTGCACAGCGGATCTAGCAAATTGCCTCATCCAAAAGGCAGGGCAGGAAGGCGACGCGACGACATTGCGGCGACGAACAATTTTCCAATCAATCGGCCACTGGACCGAGTGTTAACTATGTCTATGCCTGTAGAACGTCGGGTATAGTCTGCAGACGAAAAGGAACTTAGTGAACGGAAAAAGGGTTAACTCAGACACAAGAAGTACCACCATACTAACTTTTTCAAGCTGCGTAATCTTCGGCTCACGGCACTCTAGTATCCCGCGTCTTCTATACCACAGGCCACAGCTATCAATTTTAGTATCTAATATCATAGATTTATCGGACTGTGGGACGACCTAAGCGTTTTCCGGTTTGTGGTATCTACTCAAGCAAGGCCCTGTCTCCTCCTTGGTCCTTACATAGTCACTTCAGCTTGCCCATTCTACGAGCTATATAAGTTACTCAAATTCTACTTTTAATTAATTTAAGCCGATAACGAAGGAAGGATATCCCAACGTTAAAAATTTTGGGATCCCCAAAGCATTTTATACATACGACCACTTGTTTTATACTCATGTAATATGTACACATGTAACGGCGCCCATTTATTAATTAGTCTGGTCCTTCGAGCCGGATACGCCGGCCGCCGCCACAAACTAAATTAGATGAGGCAGAATATAGTCTTTGATATGCCATGATAAAAGTATGCATAGACATCAATGATGTAGAAGGAAATCATAAATTACGTCTTAAATGGTTCCAAAAATATTTGATGGTTTTCATTTTTTCAGGAAGTTTAAGTTTTTTCTTTGTTATTCTGCAAGAGCCCAGTGTGAAGTTTTACTTTACAAATATTAGCATGCATAAAAAAGAAATAAAAATTAAAGTATTATGTCGCTAAATGTTACCTCGGGCCGGATACGATTAACACGACACTTTTAGTTATTATTATGACAATTCAAACGCAGACTTTGATAAAACGATAAAGTCGAAAAACTGTTAACAAATTGCATACAAAATGCAAGTTATAATCAAATTGGGTGTAGCAGCGGATGTCCAACACAAGCGCGCGGCCGGCTGTACGTCCTCAATTTCACATCATTCCCTAAAATATGCGAAATTAATACTCTTTAGATGGCGTTTAAATGAAAAACTTTAATATTTATGGCACATTATGTAAATTAAGCTTGTGTCAGGTGATATCAAAGAAAGAGTGCATGCGTCTTGACATATTATTCTTTTTTTCATAATATTCATGACATCCCTAATTACAAAGGTGACAGTTCAGACACCTTGGTAATGACGCTGCATCATAAAGTTGTTGCTTTTGACTTATCGATAGTTTCACATTAATAACATGTCAAAAATAACATAAACATAAAGTGATTGGCTAAGATTTATTACATGGCCAGTGAGATAGAAAAACTCAACAATGTTGAGGGCAAAGCTTGATATCTCAAATAACAAAATATACTGTGTAGTTAATTACTTCGTAAGCAACTTAATCTAATATTAAAGTGCATTTATATCAATTAACTACTAATTCATTAAATTTGAGTAAGATTCATGGATACTTCATTAAGTAAATGGATATTGTACTCGTATAGAGCTTTAAGTTTTAAGGAAACTTGTTTTCTAGCACTTAGTTTGTTTTAGAACAAGTTTTCAACAGGTATTTGCAGGTGCAAACAAAATTATAATGTAATAAAATGTTATAGATGTTTCCACAAAAACATCTGCTCCAGTTGTTGCATATTAAAATAAACTACATTTTTTTCCTTCAAATTAACAATAACAAGTATTAATGCGTTGACAATGTTACAAACAACAGTAATAACTTCAAGCAGTCATTGAAAAAAATAGTCTTAATACACACAACTGAATCTTTCACTATCTAAAAGCAACAATGAGAAATGGCGATTGCGTGCCCAGAACGTGCGGTTAACTTTAATTAGCGGTAATTGTGAGTTTTGTATGCATGTGTAAGTTCAAGTTCTAGCTAGCTAGACGTCTATGTATGGTATGAGCGAGTCCGAAAAGTATCCGATAATCTTACGATTTTGTGAAGTCATTTTAGATAAGATCTTATTTTTTTGTTTCTTCTTATTTTATCTCGTGCGTGTGCGCTGCTGCTAGCAGTAAATCAGTAAAATTACGATAGTTAAATCATATCGAGAGGATTGCAAATTAATGAAAAAGTTTAATGCTAGTTCCGAATACTTTTGAGATGCCCTCTCCGACCATAGCTGCGGGTTTGCTCCTCCGACACTGCTTTTTACTCTGTTTATGAGTACAGTTGCGTCCAAAATACTGTTTAAATCTATATATATAAAAGAAAGTCGTGTTAGTTACACCACTTATAACTCAAGAACGGCTGGATCGATTTGGGTGAAAATTGGTAGGGAGATAGCTTAGAGCCAGGAGACGGACATAAGTTACTTTTTATCCCGTTCGACAGCGTTCCCGTGTGACTTGACATGAAACGTCAGTCACTATAAAACGTGGTATAACAAAAAAGAATCAGACTTGGAATAACAAAACGCAAATGACAGCTATGTGATTGACGTATAATGACAGCTATGTAATGACGTATAGATGACAATTTGATATTTGTAAGAAATCAATATTCAAACTATTTCTATTAAATAAAAATTAACAATTATAATGTAATGATAGTGCCATTGCCCATTCGTATAAACAGTGAAGTGAACTATAAAACTCGGTATGGTGATAAAACAAAGTCGGGTTAGTTGCACCATTTATAAGTTGAGAACGGCTGGACCGATTTTTATGATTTTTGGTTTGTTGGATTTTTATTTTCCCCGAATAGCAGCATAACAAAAAAAAAACCCAAAAAAAATAAAAAAAAGGCGCGGGTGGTACGAAGTTCGCCGGGACAGCTAGTAGTTTTATAAACATTGAAGTTGCCCGAAAATGCCAATCGGATAGTAGGACTAGTAGATTTGATGATACAGTTTTATTTTATTTTACACGATCGAAAAGTAATCCTAGGAATATTATTTTCTTTATTAAGAAAACAAAAAGCATGAAATAGTGCACATGACCTTTTAAATAGCTGTAATAATTAGCGTTGGAAACTTAAAATGCTAATGTAAGATCAAATTATTTTTAAGCTAAATGAAATATTGTAAAGCTGTTTGTTTCCTTGAATAAAGAATAAGAATAAGAATAATTTTAATTTGAATTTAAATAAAGTTAAATAATACAAAAGCCTAATTAGTAATTTAATGATACACATTGTAACGAACTGATCTATGTGAAAATTAAATAGATTTAGAAAGCATTTTACCATGCCAGCAGTGTTATTTGAAAAAAGGAAATAATGTTACAGTACCTATGCGAATTTAGAAGTACAGTTGCATACAAATTAAGTGGAGATGCCGGGTCAGGGAAATTTTACCTCGGGATTTTTTAAAAGATGAAAAAATCTACAGTTAATGGAAGTGATTACTTTTAATGTTGTTATAATAGACTATGCTAGGTCAGAGTAGATAAATATCTCGAGTTTAATAAACAGCTGATTTTAGAAAGCATCTCGATGCTTTTAGAATTTAGGTTATTAACCCTTAGCTAAGTCACAGATGTCATAGGTAATCCGAATATTATTATAACCGCGATGGCTTAAATTTAAAAATATGATTCTTGGAAGCTTAACTACGTGAATGTCAAAGTACTCTAGAGCATTAAAACTAATCTTAATAGGGATCGTATCGTATATCTTTTCTCGGGAAAAGTTATTACCGTTTAAAAACTCTCGAGTCCTGCTAATGCTGCGTTATGAAAACATTGAGAATAAATCGGCTTAGGACAAGATGAAGCAATAAACGAGTTTTTATTCGTTCTCGCTCTTTTTGCGATGCTCGATGACTGAATTATTTCAGTTTAAACGTTGTGCTCGCGATGTAATGCATAAACATTTTGCGTATACTGCCCTCTCGTCGGGATGCGCATTAAGATATTTATTCAAGTTTTATTGTTGAATCAATTACATATTTATGTCGGTAGAGCCTTTTAACTATACCATTAATTATGATAAACTAGAAAACTCTTATCATGATAAATTTAGCACGTCATTATACGATTGTAAAATAACACACTATTGATCATTTTTAAATGAGGATTCCGATGATTCCTTTATATAATAAGCGAACCCTTTGCGAGATATCCAATTATAAATATTTAAAGTGTGTAAACGTGGGGCCGCGTAACTTGATTCCGCGGTCTCTAGTTGCCTATTGACATATCCATTAAGTATTATTACACTAGTATAGGGTGACATGACAGGCTCGTGGTCGTAGACCATGGCTTTAGGTTCTGTGCTATTAAATCCGATTTTTTTTCAGAAATTGTTCTAAGCAGTATTACTTCAACCCTTTTTTTATTATTTTTCTAGATTTTGGCGTAAAAACAACACTGTTTAGCTTTCATAGTAAGGCCTCAGAGAGGTTAACACGCTGGAGAGGTTTTAATACCTATGAAGAACAAAAGACATGCGTCACTGAAAGTTTTATGCTTTACGGGGAAATAATCTCACGAGGTGAACAGCCACGGAATCGTTTCTAAGAAGAGCTAAGGGTAACAAATAGCACATGGTCTCCAAGTTCAGGTAGATTTCGTTTATCGGGGGATTTAAAAACCACAGTTAGATTTCTTTTATGCTTTTACTTCATCCATGTTTTTTATAGTAAGTTTCCTTTCCCATATTTTATTACAGCTTGCAATTTTAATTGGAATTATTTTGTGGATGTAACTGTACATAAACGCTGATAATAATAACGGTTAATTTTGCAATAAACCAAATGTTATGGCTAGCACAAAACATATCAAAATGAAAATGAAATATGTAGTTCAAAGGTATTACTGAAACCTGACCCACAGTTAGTTGTGTTGTACTACTTAATAAATTCTGTAAAGTATAATATTAATATTGCTATCGATAATATTTATAGGCGATTAACCTTTGCGACAGGTATCAGCTGTCATCAAACTGTAAACAGCTAATTTAAAATTTATAATTCACATGCCGATATCCGTTTCCGTTGCGATTTGAATTATTTGATGGCAAAGCCGTATTACATGGTGCTAATACAAATAACAATAAGTATGTATTACAGATTCTGAATAATACTAGCATTCCTTATGTTGTTTCTTTGTTATACAAGTTCAATACTTAGTGAATTTATTTCATCCGATATATTTTTAAATACACGTGACAAAGAAATTACATTACTGGTAAAAAAGATTCTTAGTTAATGTTGTAGTAAAGCATTGAATAGAACACAAAACTAACAAATTAATAATTACATATAAAACCTTCTATTATTATCAACTTAATTACTTAAATAGGTCATGGCGGCTACTAATTGAAGCACACATTCAAATTTAACAACGTCGACGCCTATGTGTGTGCTTAGTAAAATTAATATTTCGGACAAGAATATCAGCGTAAGCTTTGTAATTTCGATAAGTATTATTATCTTTATCTTTCTCTCTGAGGGCGACACACGACTTTGGAACTCACTTCCCCTCGATATTAAAGAGTCGGACTTGAAGATTATTTTCAAGAATAAAGTTAGACAATTTTTAAAATAGATAAATTGCACCTATATGTATTAATTGTATGTATTTTAGGTATATCTGTATTTATTATTATATATTAAAGTATATTAAATTTAGTTTATTGTTGAATTATTTAAACTTTTAGGTTATTTTATCTGTTACCTGCACCGCACCAATTGAAAACTTTCTGCATGACCCAACGGTTGACTGGCAGAGAATGCTATTAGCATTATTAAGTCCTCCTTTTGTACACTATTAGTGCAATAAAAATTTATATAAATAAATAAATAAGTACTGAAAAATCTGTCTATGGTAAAAATATGCTTTATGGTTTACGATATTAAACAAAGACTTACTTATCGACAGCTCACGATTGGGGACACTATACCTTAAACAGCTATTGCACATGCTCCGAAATTCATATAAAGATAGATAGCACCTTATGATGACGATGTTTTATTATATCAAAAAATCCGTATTCGTATTCACACCGAGAAGAAAAACTTCTAATTTCGGCATCGCCGAAACTTAACAAATCTTGAAAGGTCTTTTTCAGATTTACATTTTTATTCGCATTTCGTATTTGAAACACGGTACCGAAACTTAAAATTCGGGAAGATCTCCATCGGACTAGGAATTTAAACTTGTTCTATTTGTTTGCTTAATGCAATATAGACTTTATCACACCACAATACGGATTCCTAATTTTCCTTGATATATTTTAAACCTTACTCGCAAACATTTAAGAGTTATTTTCAGTTTTGTGTATGTTGAACGCAGTGGTTGTCACCTCAATGCCTCGGGTTGTATTTAGAACTTTACAGTGATAGTAATAAGGGTTACAGGAGTGTTGCAGGACTGGTGGTTGTAACTCGAACCGGGGTGCTCGAGTTCGAGGAAGCGGGATGTTTCCCACGGGGCTCGCGCCTGCGCCCCGCACAGCCGACTGAACACAGACATACCTGTGGACAATAAATGTATGCTTAATTGACAATGTAGATGAGCAAATCAAACGGAACAGCAGAAACCGGATTAAATAATGGTAACTAGCCCGCAGATAAAACTTACTATTCAATCACACTACAATTATTTGTGGCGATTTGACAATCAGTTTTTAGCAATTGGCTGACTGTCCTACTATTATTTTATATTTATACTCACAATAAATATTTTATTTTAAACTAATGTTATGACACGTTTACACAGTTTACATGACATAAAGGTTTAAAAAATTAAAAGTAGAAAAAAACGTACCAGTGATCCCAATCTCAAGAAATGCAAGTACAGTTTGTTTTTAGCTGTAACGATACAAGGCGTTTTAACTGTGGCCAACCGACTCTAGGAATGTCCTTTAACGTGGGCACCCAATGATGTTCTTAGACAAGAATGCGACCGATGTAAACTGACAAAGGGTAATGTAGAAATCGTACTTAGCTAAGATGTAAAGCTACATTAATTATAATCCTTCAAAGATATTATAAGTTGAGCACAGAGACGATCAGAAAAACGTCTCTGGTTGAGCAGTATGTTTGGATTACACGACACGTGTCAAGCAAAAGCAATATAATCAGTTTATATAATCGTTTTTTTAGCACAGGAAAAAATTAAATCAACTTTCTTCATTCAAACAGACGAACTAAATAACTATTTATATGATGACTGCTCCGCCATCGGCCCCTTTGGCAAAACGCGACAGAAGGCGTATTTACGACCTTCCGCACTACATTCCTATTTCGCACCCTAAACTAAAGCGCAATGTAATCGCTGCATCAGACAGCAGCCGACTAAGTCTCATGCAGTAGTTATTCAGAATACGTATATAGCGATACAGTTACCTAAGAATAAACTGTGATAAAGTAGAGCATTCTCTCAAGTTTGGGACGGCGAGGTTTAAAAGCCTGGTTGAGAAAAGTTTCAAGGCCTTTTGATTTTCCAACTTAGTCAGAACCTGAAAATACCACACAACCTATATACCTAGTTCAACAATTTATTCTGTCACATCAAGCATAATCATATCATGTAGATACAGTCCGTTATTCTTAGCTAGTCAAATATTGCAAACAATCTTGATATTCCTTTCAAACGAAATTATTCATTTAAAAATAAGAAAGACACCAAAAGAATAGCCTACTATTGTAATTAATCATTAACACAAAATCCTATTTGATTTTAAAGGTTAATATTTTTCATTTTACATTATTTTTGTAAAAAGCCATGCCAAGATTGTTTACAATATTCGACTAGTAAAGAAAAATAGACTTTAATTCAGGACAGACGGCTTAGAATACATGTGGATCAACCGATAGTACAGACAACTTACCCAAAAAGTTAAAGGTCATTGAACCGATAGTCAACTATAAGTCCGACACGTTGAGTAGAGATCAATATCAATTGAGAAATATGACGTTTTGTGTTGGATTTTTTCCCCGTCAGATGATACATTCATTATTCTTCGACTAGTACCTATCTTCGCTCAACAGCTGCTGCTGATCAGACATTGGAAACGTAAAAGGTTTTTGGAAATAATTTTGATTGTTGCCAAGTCCGTGCTGCGATAAACGTGCAAATGTTAACCCGACTTCTATTTTCTTTGATGTTTATGTACGAGGCGTTGCATTAGACGTTGTCCACTCGACCAGCACTCGGCTCGGCAGCGATATCAGCATGTCACATCTGACGTCACCTTTTGTTGCGGTGCCGCGCGCATGTGCGCTAACTATACACATGTTACCTAAACAATCCATTATCTGTGACGATGTTATCAGTGATACTGATCTATTATGCTACGTCTTAAGGGAAGGGGACGTAGTTACACCTGATACGGCCGGGACGCGTTTTTATTTCTGATTTTGTGTCTTTTGAATAAGTAAGGATAAAAGGTTCCTTTAACAGGCTAACAGGTCAATGTATATAGTGTCCCGTAATTAGAATCAAGAATAACCTTGGTACCACATATTCTATAGAATATGGTAAACAACTTTTGTTCTATGACTTTTGCAAATTTGCATAGCGACTTCCATACAAAAGTACCAAACCAAACAGCCGATTGAATTTGTATAGAAAAAGTTATAAAAGGTGGCCAGAAAAGTGACGCCCAAAAATATTTTTTAGGTGCCACGTGTTGAGAGGTATCTAAATCACCCCTATGTATGTTCTACGATTTTTCGTAGTTTTCGTAGTTACGATTTTTTTATGATTTTTTGCAACCGAATCAGTTTGAAAAATTTCTATTAATAAAAGAAAGTTTCTTCGATCTTCTTTCTTTTTTTCTTGCAGCTAATTCTCTATAAACTGTGCATTCATGCATAAAATAAACAGCCTCATAACTTTAATGGAAGTTACTACAAATTTGAACTAAATTTGAGAATTTATGTTAAGAGAGTTATCATTTAAATTTTCTACTCAAAATTTAAAAAAATAATTTGATAATTTCTTAGTTTCTAAGTAGCTTCAGAGAATGCGCTAGACTCTAAGCTTTCATAATAATAATAAAAAGTAGTACTTCATAGGCTTCATAGGCTATTTAAAAAAAAACGTAACTCGAAAACTACGAAAAATTGTAGAACATACATAGGGGTGATTCCGATACACGAGGCACTTAAAAAAATTTTTGGACGTCACTTTTCTGGCTACCCTGTAGAATATGACATAACAAGGTTATCCTTGAGTTGCCGAAAACCCTGTAGAGCAGCGGTTCTCAATCTTTTTTGGTGACGGAACCCTTTTGGATAGCAAAATACTTGATGGAACCCTACAATAAAACAATGGTTTTTAAGTGTATTTTTTATTAATAAGCATAATTAGAGTACCATGTAACAGTTACTTATTACTTACTTACATAACAAGTATAATAATAAATATAACATTGAAAAAGAAAAAAAATCTAACTAATGGGATGTATGAAACTGTTATTTATTTTTCATCAATTGGTTGATATCAGGTTTCATAGAGGACAGTTGAAGTCTCATATCAGGTTCGGCGTCCAGTCTATTGCGGTATTTTGTTTTCGTGGCTGCATAGGTTGAGAATCCTGTTTCGCACAAATATGTTGTTGGAAACGGGAGAAGAATATTCAAAGCCATTTTGGCAAGCATTGGATATTCATTTCGGATTCTGCACCAAAAATCGTTGAGAGGCGTCGTTTTGAACAGTGACTCCATACTTGTGTCAGATGACATTTCTAAAAGAGATTCATATATCTCGTTTGACATACTTTCGGGCTTTTGTAAGTTGGGTAAAAAAGGATTATGAATCCATGAATTCAGTTTCATTTTTGTATTCTGTTCTTCAGGAAAATACTGCTCAAAAGATGCGCGCATCGAAGTGAGATATTGGACCAATTCTTCAAATACATCATCTTGAAATATTTCTGAGTTGTTATCGCCAAGAAACTCACTGAGTGACGTAAAGCTTTCTATTTCTCTATTTCCAACGCAAATAATCCAAAAATCAAATTTTCTTTTGAAGGCAGTTATTTTGTTACAGGCCTGGAACACTGTTGTCTGTTTACCTTGCAATGATAAATTTAATTCGTTCAGTTTCTGAAAGATATCCGCCATAAAAGACAGTCGGAACAACCAAGTTTTATCATACAAACGGTCTTTCAAATTAAAAGAAGTATCTGAAAGAAACATTTGTAACTCGGCTCTAAGTTCAAATAGCCTTGTTAAAGTTTTACCCCGAGACAGCCATCGCACTTCTGTATGGAGCAGCAGTGTTTTATGTGTGCTGCCATAATCTTCACACAATAATGAGAACAATCGGGATTGTAGTGGTCGTGATTTGATAAAATTAATTATTTTTACCGCTTCATCCATAACTAATTTTAGATTGGACGGCATTTGCTTCATCGCAAGTGCTTGTCTATGCAGGATACAATGGCTGGAACTACAATTAGGCGCTTTATTTTTTATTCGTGACACTACTCCTGCTGCTTTACCCGTCATCGCCTTGGCCCCATCTGTACAAATGTCAATGCAATCGTTCCAACTGAGATTATTTTCCTCAAAAAATATATTTATTTTATTAAAAATTTCCTCTCCGGTAGTGTTTGTGGGTAGAGGTGAACACATAAGCATGTCTTCTTCAAAAGAACTTTCACATGGATATCTCACGATAACCAGCAAGATAGCCAGACCAGCGACATCAGTCGACTCATCCATTTGCAAGACGAATTGTGTTTTTTGTAGACGTGTAACTAGTTCTTGTTTGACGTAGCTTGCTAGATCATGAATTCGCCGTGAAACAGTATCGTTAGATAGCGGCACAGTAGAAAGATGCTTTGCAGATTTTTCATCGAGCATGCATTTTGTTATGTCTAATACACATGGTTTTATTAAATTCTCAGCGATAGTGTGCGCTTCTCCTGCTTGTGCAATGCGATAGCTAACTAAATATGATGCCTCCGTGGCCTTTTCATTGATAGTTTGGGTTACATGCATCATTGTTTTTTGACTTTCCAATAACTGTTCTTTTTTACGTACAAAAAATTCTTTATTCTTGTCTTTAGACTCGGGGTGTACAGTTTCTAAATGTCGGCGCAACTTGGCAGGTGCCATGGAACTATTAGGAAGCAGTTTACTACATAACATGCAGAGAGGTGAGCCGTTGGAATCAACAAATCCAAAACTGATATATGATTCATCATACTTCCTTTTTTTCGCCTTTGAAACCGTGGAACTTGACGTCGTTTCATCATCGTTTGGATCGGTAATTGCTGTATACTCCACGCGGACTGCTTTTGAACATTCGGCTTCGTTGGAAGATGTTGTTGCGACACGTTTAACGCCTTTAAGCCAACGTTCCATTCTTTCAGGATGGTGAGGTTAAAATAATGCACGGTCGTTACTGCGTAGAAGAGTTTAGCACTTTAGTCCAAAGAAGAAATGTACAAAACTGATACAATCAGAAAACAGCAGTAGAACAATACACAATTTTTTTCTAGCAGGTAGGTACTTATCGCTCCGAACGCTAATCGTCGACTGACTAGTGTCAAGGCTTGATCATCGCTTTTATAGTCCTAGCCTCAATCTCGAACATTCTCAAAAATACTCGAGTCGGCGTCTTTGATAAATAAAAAGCCGATATAAAAATAGAAATTCAAAAAATGTGGTGTAAGCAATCTCGACTTTACGTTTTGAAGTTAGAGCCGAAAGTCGCTTGTTCACAATTATAGCGTCTAATTTCAAAGACGGCTTTTGTCAAAGGGATTGCGCGGTCACAAGTAGGTATCGGCGGTGGCGGCATAGTAAAATTGTTCGTGAATCGTGATACGCCGCGACAGAACGGTCGACCAGAGAGAGGTGTTTTGATTTTTTTTTCTAACTTCTTGCGGAACCCCGACAGGGGTATCGCGGAACCCTAGGGTTCCGCGGAACACACTTAGAGTATGGCTGCTGTAGAGGTTTAGATTTTATACATTATAAATGTTACTTTACTTCTCGGACAAGAGGACTGCTTACATTTGATTCATAATAATTGTGCCTATTATTTGAATACCGAAATTGATAATTTAATTACTGACAAACAAATCTGTAACAAAGTATAAAGCTGTTCTTAGTGGTTGGTATTTGGTAACTACTTATTGAAGCCGATAAGATTATTTGCGTTCTCAGCCCATTAACGGGATCGACGGTGAAGCGACCATTGAGTTGAAGAGGTTATACGCAGAGGGTAACGAAGGAGGGAAGAAGAGAAGAACAAGAATACTGACAAAAGCTTACTTAACGTATATGTATATTGCAATGTTGTATGTATTGTAATATTGTTTCTATGGTTTTGAAGTGAACTAAATATACGCCTCGTGAGGTAGAACACGGCAGTTCTCATCTAGGATGGTGGGATCCTAGATGAGAACTTTTGTAAGACCTTTTTTTGTACCTGTGTTGCACAATTAAGATTTTATGATTATGAAAGAAGCTATTATACTAATTTAAAGAAGATCAGATAAGAAAGGTCAGATCAATAATTTTAAAAAAAACAGCGTATAAGTCTACCTTTTCCAGATTTTCGTATCTCACGTCTTGACTCGGCTTACTTACATCATTTCAGCCACTACTGGGCATACCCTAGATAAAATCCAGAGACCCAGATCATAATCTGAGACCATCATACTATAAATGCCAGCTCTGAAATGTAACAGTTTCATTCATCAGTTTTGGTAAAGCGTTAATATTTGTGTTGACGTGTAACACTTATAAAAGTATATCAACCCTGTATATCTTGGTCAACCGACTTCAAAGTGTTATCGACCTGCCTCGCTTCCTACTCTACATATCTTTCTTCGTTAAAGGATGGTGCGGCTGCAAATAAATAAGAGCGAATGTGGACTAACGCTGATGTATTGATGCGTTTTGAATACGTTCCAATGACGATAACTGTTGCGACTTGATTAGTGTTTGAAGGGCAGTGGAAATCAGATCAAAAATGTGGTTGAACTAGTGCATTTGGAGCTTTTTTAATACAACTACTTCATAACTATTTAGACGCAAATTATAATATTCTGGTAAAACGAATCTGCTGTATGGTATTCTGGTACATTTATGCTTTTTGTTGTTTATTAAATATCAAAAAATTAAAAATGTAATTTCATATTATGGTGTTTTCACATGGTGCCTTTTTAGCCTATAATTACAGGATTTATAGAACTATAAGCTTAGTTGTTCCTTTACGTTTTTTGCTCAAAGCTACACAAAAAATAACACGATCGAAGGCTGAAAAATGTTGGTCTAGACTCCAGGTCTAGAATTTGACTAGGACCGCGTAGCGACTCCAGTTCTGTGGACTAGGTAGGACATACAAAACTTATTTTTTCCCAGCCCAAAAACCCCAGACCAAGCAGGAAAGGACGTGAGCGGGCGTAGTGAACCACACGATTAGAATTGCCACAAGAACAGTTGTGTCAATCTTCTTCGTTTCTTCTTGATCGTAGATTCTCCATAATCAAGATTCACAGCAACGAGAAGCTCGAGAAAGACGTAAATGATGTTGTTGCGTTTTCAAATTAATTAAGTCAAACTTACAGTCTACGTAGCGCTGGACATAGGCAGCTGCCAAGGCCACGCCTTAGCTCACGGTTCTGTTCGTAGAATGTTTACAGTTAAAAAACAAGCACACAAAAAACACAGTTAAAACATAACCCTTGCGTATTAGAGCGGCAGTTTTCCATTTACCCATCTCCCAATTTCCCCGTAGCGGGCGCAGCGTAATCGCATCAGCGTGTTATTGTTGCGCATTCCGCGGAGTCACTGAAAGCGTCATTGTGCCTTTGTTTCCCCACCATAGGCTGTGTTTGGAAATATTGAAGAGCAATCGAGTAATTAAAAGCAGTCAAAACATTTCACTATTATTAGTTTGGGTGGAGCTATAAAATAAACATTAAAGTCTGGATAAGTACACTCTTCTTTTATTATAACAGGAGGAAGCGAAAAATAGCTTCTATGCTAAGGGAATAGAGCGGACTCTTCGTGGTAGCGACTAGCGGACTGTGCAGCGTTGCCACTCCGTCGGCATCGCAGGCGCACAATGGCTCCACACAGCTGTTTGTTTGTACCTGGCGTGTTTGCCAAGACTATTTGCCCTTGCCTCCCCCGACTTTTTCTGAGTTGATAAAAGAGAGTAATCGATCTGTGTGAAATTGATCCTTGCGATCCAGAAGAGGGCGCCTTGAGCACGCACCGTGTATGTGCCGCGTGTGTTCGCTACAGACACAGCCGCACTCAACCCTCGCGCGATCGCGAGGGGATACTTAATCCCCTGTCTATTTCAAACACGTTTTACCTCATTCATTTCACGTCCGACAAAAAACTCTTATTAGATTTACTAGTCTCCCCGCTCGATCGATAAATGGACTGTTGTGATTTGACAGATCGGTACAATCCGGGGAAGTGTTAAATGAAGCAATGTGTTTTTAAGTGACGATTGAACGGTACATTACTTCAAATTTTTCACAAACTTCCGTTTTCAAAATGGATAGCAGTATATTTTACCTACACCAATTCTATAACATAAAAATAAATATCTATTTCCCTTGGTCATCGCATCACGCGTCAACGAATGGAACAATTTTGCTAATTCTTTTTTTTTGTCTTAATTACTGTCAGGAGGAGGTTTTTTTTAAAAGAAAAAATTAAGAAAGTTGCGTAGAAAATATTTTATGAATAAACTAAAGACCACGCGAACGAAGTCGAGGGCAACAGCTAGTAGAAAACAAAAATATTACGAATACACGCATGATATTTTGCAAATAAAAGGCAATTAATTGTTTAAGTATGAGTATGACACATTACATTATCTTCTCAATCGAGTTATGAACGTGTTTTTTCTAGTCGTAGGCACGGCAATAATAAATTGAAATGTGTACGGCCAACAAGTATCGTTTGCTAAGCTTGTTGAGCGCTCAAAATATTTAATATTGCCGATGCTACCGGCCGCGGAAAGGTTAACCCGTCTCCGGGCGCGTGATAAATGAAAATAGTCGGCGAGGGGGTCGGGCTCCCGCGGAGGTGCACACATGGCCTTATCGACGCGAGCGACCAAGTGTTGGGAAACTGCGGGATGGGATTATCCAACATTTACACTAAATTGCTAAAGACTGCATAATATTTTTTAAAGTATGCACCAGGCATCACGTATCTCGTATCCAAGACTGCCGCAACAGACTGTGATATGATCTAGACAGCTCTTTGCTGTCCTCTGCAATGCAGTCTGCATTAAGGCTCCACGGGACACGTCCAATTCGCTCGTCACTTAAGGCTTACGTTGCTTAATGAGAATACCGGCGACACATTATACTTTTACCGGTAGCTGTTGCCAGTTGCAAAACACTGTCTCATTTTTGCATTTTCAAAGATCACTCGTATGACTGACTCCTCCACAAAAAGGGGTTCTGTATTAACAGTACACTACAGTCGTAAATTGATGTAGGAGTCTGCGACTTGACCATAGGCATCAGGTCGCTCGTCGCTTATGCTTTACGCTGCGCGAGTCCTCCTCTGCCGACATGTCGTCCTCGTAATAATACCGCGCACGCACGCGCCACGCGTGTGACCGGCGACTGCCGAAATAATTGTCCATTACCATTACCGACTGTGGGGGACAATGGTTCAACTTTATAACATCTTCTTTACATACGATTCTCTAAAATTATTTTATTTACAATTTTATATTCGCTCCATAACAAAATAAACACCGATCCAATTTTTAAGAGCATTTTAATTACATAACTGATATGATAACACTGATATGTAGAAGGCACTTGTTTAGTTATTTTAAAAATAACTTGTACAAGCGATGAATTTAAAAAAGCTTTAATTTTACACCACGGCAAGGGGCAAATACGATTATAACTAGATAAAGATGAATGTTTACATAAAACCAATTACCATCACAAATGGGCAGCGTAACTATTAATTTATAATCAATCATGTAACGTTTGTTCACAGTCCGTGTCGACGTAAAAAATATTTATGAGCTGTAATCAATACGTGCTGCGTCCACTGATATACGATTACTACGCCGTCTAGCGGGAAGTGTAGGACAAAGGGAGGCTGGCTCGAGGGACTGCTGAACCCGTAAACCTAAAAATAAATGCGACGACACCCTACCATGGACAAAAATATCCTTGCCGACGCGTAGACAAAAGTACAGCTTAACACCACGTTAAAGTTAAAGACATACGGCTCAATATTCGTTGCAAGTATCATTACAAGTTGAAAAGTTCAACTTTATACTTTATAGTAGGTATAATACGCTATAGGAATAGTGGCATCTGTCAAAACAATATGCGCCGGAAACAATAAACTGACGTGACTAAATTAAGTTTTTCCCATGATGCGTTAAATTTTATTGAGCTTTTACTACCCGGTGAATTAAGAAATCTCGAGGACCGATGGCTAGTGGATCGAATAAAATGTAGACATCTTTTTGAGACAAAACCGGTCGCGCCGAACGAAGCGCCATTGTCGTTCCACGTGGGCATCTTAATTACTATTTTCGTAGTTAAAGGGCGCCGATATTTAACGATGTTTTATTTCCACGACGTAAATTTTTATTACGTTTGTTTTATTGCGTTCATTACCATACCTTATATGGGTCGTAAGAAGCAAAACAACGTTGAAACCGCGTGACATAATTTGCGCCAAGTTTCAGCATTTGTAGAGTTTCATGAATAACTGTTACGCAACTGTTACGGACAATATAGGGCAAAAATTGCCTAATGCCACGTCACTGAGTGTTAGAACGAGTTATAAAAGTTGGCGAGAAGTGCCGTAAGGCTAAGTTTCTCGACTCCCTCGTTGGGGGAAGTTTCGAAACGCTGTTGCCATGTTACGCGGATTAGGTAATAATTTATTTTTCTCGCAGTGCCGCCGGGAATCGTTTACGGCCCGAGTTTGAGTCTTCTATTTTTGTCGGACAATTCATGTCGAATTATTGGAAGGAGGTTCAGAATGGACGTCAATCAATGTCGGTCAGTGCCGGCGCGTCCGAATGCTACCATACTGCGAGTGGAACAACATAATCTGGTGCCCAATTTAATGACGACACACGGCCGAATTGTTTTTAATGCGACAGCGGGTGAAGAAAACGACGACTTTTTAAACGGTCGGAGCGGTATAAAGTACGGCCACCGCGTATTTGACATGAATACGCGAAGGGAAGCGGGTGATTCCGCGCGACTGAGTGACAGCTCGCAATCAGACTTTAATCAAAGCAGCCGACATACAGCGGAGCTGCGGACCCGCTGGCTAATTGAGCGGAATAGCCATGGGTGCTCGCCTCGGTCGGTGGAACGAGAGAAAGCGATGTGACATTTGGTGACAAAAAAACGATAATCTATCAAGATTTGTAGACAGCTAGCTGGACCCGATTAGTAACCATACTTTCATGTTAGTGGTGTGTCAAAAATACTAATAACACAGAATGAATGTAACCAGTGAGACACTAGATTACATCAATCACCACCTCATTGCATAATTATAATCATTGTATTTTTAACTAGTGTTATCTTTCACAAAGCGATTTCTAAGAAAGTTAAGCCCCTGTCTGATTCTAGTGTCTGGTGTGGTGACGTCAGCGGTTGTTTTTTACAATAACAAAAAACAACCGCTTGAACCTCTGCCTTAGCCCCGTCACATGGTCCTAACATGAGTAAAGGGTTCGCGCGACTGAAAGAGAGGCGAGATATTGTTACGTCGTCACGCGTCCGTGGAACGCAGGGAATGTTAAGTTTGGCCGCATCAAAGGGTTCAAAGTGCCTCCGAAATTAAAACGACAAACACGAGGTCCACTCACTGCCCGCGTTTGTTACCTATTGATGGTTAGGAGGGAATGCAGTTGACGCATTAGAGAAATGAGTTTAGCTTTAACGAGGTGTTGCAGTAGTGGTCAGTGGTCACCAGGATAGCACAACATTAAAACGGAATATATTGTTTTTTTAATATCGGCTTCTGAATTCAATCAAAATGTATCTACGAGTACGAACTCAATTCAACTAATTAAATTTACAGATTTTGTGTAGCTTATAAATATTATTAAATTGTTGTCAATGATAATAGCTTCTTGACACATTGTTTTCAGCTCTTTGTCAATATTCTTTACAAACTTTCAATATCTATAAAAGTCTAAACACTTTCCCACACCTTATTGATTAAATTTTTAATGGCATGTTACCAACTCGACGAATAGTTGACAGCCGAACATGCGTTGGTAAATGAGCATGGCATAAAAAAACGTAAATGGGACATGGATGGACGTCAGCCGTCAGCTATGCGCGGAACGCACGTACTCGGATACAGCCTGATGGATCCAAGATAAATTACCTTATACGCGACGCGACTCAATGCTGCCGTGTCATCCACACTCGGAATGTTTGGTGAAGCCTTTACATCAGAGTTCAGGCGTTGGACAGGTTACACCATTTTACAAAATAAAAACTCCACTAAGTGCCTGATCAGCTGTTTAATATCGTCAGGTGATCGGACATTTAAGTAGTACGGAGTTTTTTTTTGTGATTTTGATCTTTTTTCCATAGTGTTGTTGTTTTTGAGCATCAGAGGCAGCCTAAGAGGTTGTCACACGAAGACCACATCATTCGTGTCATGTGAACTTATTAGCAACAGTTACGAACCATAGAAAAAGGAAAATATTAGAAATAAACCAGTGGCATATAATAATGTATACATACAACTGTTTGCCTTGCTGATAAGTAGATAGAACCCGGTGTAAAAACTGCATTGAATTCATTATTAATAAGTACCCTGTCTTTAACTACACTGACTTTATAGCTCTTCCAGAAGAAAGTATCAAATAGAAATATTCAACAAACAAGCGAGAATAATTAATACATTGGCAAAGGGTTTCGCGAACTCTGCACAAAGCGGAAAAAAATCAACATTGCAAAGGCCACGAGCGGTCACTGTTAAATTATTCAAGCTATTTTTATTCAAACTCGTTTTTAATGAGTCAAATTACAAATATGTACTGCTAAGCACGATCTCTGTCGGAGTTGGACGAAGAGGCAGATCGATGTTTCTAATTAAAAAAAAAACAGTTTATTGCTAATTGAGTGTTTTCATTAATATATCCATCCAAGCCAAAGGCTTTTTATTCGTAACATTGTTGAGATATGACATTGAAAAATCAAAACCGATGATTACATTGTAACCATCTATCATAATTCATATGAACGCGACGTACATTAATGAACATTCCAATATAAATCAATTTTCTCAACATGGCTCTAAATATGCCGGCTTGTTTTTTACATTAGAGACACAAATATTGACCGCCATGGCTTTTAGACGCAACACTGCCTGCGTTCAGACTCCACTTTTCAGAGTACCGGGAACTGCGTGGTTGTACGGCTACAGCATATGCGGCTTTCTCCGAAAACTCATTACCGCGCACGCGTCACGTAGGGCCCATAACCGGTTTTATTAGGTTTCACTAACGCGCCCTAAGCCGGCGCCCCGCGCATCCGCGCTGCCCTTGTAGGCCAGTGTTCACACTTCACACAAGCGTTTTCTTAATTTCATTCTAACCTAAAATGTTTATGATTAAATTGAACCAAAACTCCCGAAGGCAGGCACAGTACCGTACGGCATACACTCACACCCTACGCATATATCTGAAAAATAATTCGAATGGTTATGATGAAAAATATAATGCTTTAGGTTCGTATGAGTCTATCGTTGTTTTGAAGTGATTTGTTTAATTGATTTTAAGGTGTCGGCAGTTTTGAAGATTATATTATCCATTTAACACATCGATGGATAGTGTACAAGACACAATAGAGTTTTACTGATATGACGCGTATACTGCCTCCATTGAGCACACGCTACCCTAGCGTATGTGCTGCATGACTGCCTCCAATGTGTTTAATTATAAAGGTGATAATAAAAACACGGGTTTGCAATTGATATCATTGCTAAGTTCTATTTATGCTAAACCCGACTATGGTCATTGTGAGCGCGCCTTTACACCGACAACACCCACTTTGTTTCGGGTCAGATTTTCTCTAGTTTTACAAGCCGAACGGAGCCGAATAAATGGAGCGTTAATAAAAATGAAAGAGCGGAGCATCTTTCAATTGGGCTCTGCTTCTCCACGCTCCTTTGAGCAATTTTTAACAATCTCGTAATTCTTTTCGCCGCTCGAGGCTTCTTTATTCGGGTCCATTTAATTTTGTTGAGATAAAGTTTGTTCTTGAAAGAAATCCATACATAACATTCATTCATTAGTTATTTTGTTCGTTGTTAAATGCAACATTCGTATATTTATCTATATGCTTCCTACTCCTAACCCGCAGTACAACAGCAAATGGTCGAAGGTCTTAAAAATTTGCATCCGATTCAACATCATCCACCATGAAATTACCGAGTTGTAAAAAGTATGATGATTCATTTGCCTTTTTATTTCAATCAGTCTCAAGTTTCTCGAGCCGACATAAACCGGAGGGGAGACATTCTACATTCTAATTAGTGGCACGTTACTTACCTTTCGTAATCAAACTAAGTCGCAAACAAGCGGGGGTAGTGTCCTCTAGCGCAAATATTGGCTTATTGTATTGAGCGAACCCCAGGGGATCGGTTATCGCAGTTCGGAACAGTTTTGGACTAGTGAGGTGCCAGTATATTGTAGGAGTCAAGTGGATTTAATCTTATTAGTAGAACAATCGAAGCCGCACAAGTGTTCTCGCTTGAAAGTCGATTTAGTAATCTCCAAATATATCTAACTAATAAATCAAGTGTTATTTGTAGCTTTTAGGTTTAGTAGTCCTGCATAATAAGTTTTGACTCTTTCTTTACACTTTACTTGTAATACAAACCAATACGAACCATCTTTATCAGAAACTAATAAGTGATTTTTCACTTACATTTAATATGTAATGACAACTCCTGTCAACGGTTGCCCATACAAAAACAGTACCGATACAGATTTAAAAATGGCGGAAAACTTTGTCGAACAAATCATATGACATTTCTACTCTACTGAGTAAGTGCTCCATGGCAGTTGTGACCAAACCAAACTAGCTCATAGTGGTGAGGCGATGTATAAATTGGCTTACTTTTCTTTACAATTTTTCAGTTAAGTTGCAACTCTGCAATTGAAAACCAGATGAAGACTGTACCCCATAAAACTGGGTGGGACATCACTATTCTGCGGACTTGAGAGATCCCCTAATCCAAGAGACCAAGGTGTCCTCTCAGATTTACTATTTAATTGCGACAAGACAACTTTAAGTTACGTGGGGAATAATAATCACAATGTATCGTTTCATGGTAGTTAACCAAATGTCATATGGTTAATTAAATACGGAGGGTAGAGAAAAGTACGCTTTGTTTAAGGGTCCAATATGCATCGGTTGTAGACATTTCAATTCTTTACATTTGGAACATGTCTAGCACTAGGTATCCAGAATGATCTTGTTCGTGACACGGTAAATGTTCCAAATATAATTACTAGACTTGCCACATCTAGAATCACGGTACAGACTAAAATCGTGGTTAATTGTACCCCGACTAGGAAATAGAAAAAGCGCTAGAATTAAGATGACATTTTAATGATTTCCGATAATTAAGTTGCAATTAGGGACTCGGACTAAACAATTTCCATGGCAAAAAACTTTTCACAGGTATTTCATCATTATAGGACGTCCACTGCTGAACATAGGCCTCCCCCAAATGACGGGGGGGGATTGCAAATAGTCTCCACGCTTGGCAGGCGGGTTCGCGAGCGCAGTTTTTTAAAAGATTTCGCACGCAGTTGCTGCTGCCCGTCTCGTGCTATTTAAGCATTAATAAACAAAATTGATTTTATTGTAGGTCTATATTCACAACCACCTTCCCCTTTTCTATAGTTGTGCTCTACCTGGAGGTTATCTGAAAGAAATCACTATTAGTGGTAAGACTGTCGAAATTGTACGTCTGCTGTTTATGCAAGAGTCATGTGTGATTTACTTTGTATGGTGTGCAATAAAGTGTCTATCTTTCTATATTTAACAACTGTAGGTATAGTCTAGTTTATAAACGATGATAGGCTAAACGAGGGGCATACTGCTACAGATGATCAATTTAAACAAACGTTACCATGGCACCAAAGATGAAATTAAGAGAAAAGAAAATCATCTGTGAGATGACTGATCAACATCATACTATAGTACAAATTCTACTCGGCCAAAATGTAAAGCAGCTGTTTTTTTCTTGATTTCACCACTGGTCCCAAAGCAAAATTTGTTTATAATAACTAGAAGATCTATAAAAGTATGCTTCTTTCAACCGATCACTCTATATAATATTCGGGCCTACTTAGAAATAATAAACTAGGTACCAGAAAACTCCCTTAAACCAATTTGTCACCAAACAGGACCCCTCAGTTTCGGAATATTTCAAATATTATTATGATAATACAAACCCACGTCATTCATCTCATGAGCAAGCTTTTGGGTTAGTGGATATTGACTACCCATCTACATCATGCTTGTGTCTTTGATAAAATACATTTTTTTTGCTTTCTATTGGCAAATGCATGTTGACAATCATGACATTTATTACAAATGTACAGAATATCTAAAGAGAAATATTATTTTTCTTTTTTATGTATGTGAAAATTCGTGATTATTTTTTTTATCTTCTCGTATTTTACAAAACAAATTACACATTTACAAATAACATCGACTAAAACTTGATGTGAAATCTTAATTTATTCTTGGCAACTTGGATGATCAAAATAACTAAATCAAAAGGTATGCCAGTTATAAGTTTGAATATTTTTTTGTATATTTTTCCCATTTGTCCTCATGTCTGCTAAAATGTCTGGTGTTTATTAATACTATTATCATCATTTTCCTTGAAAATTCTACCAAAATCCTTCCATCAGTATGAAACATCGAAAGCAAAAGTACCAGGCCGGCATAGGCGCGGGTAGGCTGCGTTGGCAGACGGGGCGGGGGCGGATCGATACCCCGCCGCATTGTTGCCCCGCGCGCCCCGCGCCCTGCACCCGAAATTCGCCCCATTTGATCCCAGAAGCGAATCAATCGCTTTTGTTGCAGTAACTTGATGCATCACGTAGGCCTTTAGTTAACAAGATTAACGATCTTGTTTATTATACGATAAGACTCAAAAACGCTTGCACGTTTAGAAATAATCTCTGATAACTAAACGCGACAGACA
This sequence comes from Anania hortulata, assembly GCA_963576865.1. Lineage (NCBI taxonomy): Eukaryota > Metazoa > Arthropoda > Insecta > Lepidoptera > Crambidae > Anania > Anania hortulata. Next base: position 18,870,872 of record OY756394.1, read on the forward strand.
GCTGTTCAAGTTTGAAAGAACGTGTAAAGCATGCATTGTTCTCGGAAAAGTGTCTATGCAACAAAAGGAGATTGAATTAGATAAGGAAGTGCTATAACAACATGAGACCTACCTGATTATACGGTCAATAATATTTTATTATTGTATCTCAAGAGATAATCCGCTTCATTATGGACTTTGAGCTTATCCCTGTTCACTTCGTTTATCTGTATTTTTAAATGTAGGATAATTATAGTGCGCTGATAAGTATATTGTTACGGGAGAATGAGTAAATAATTCATATTTAAGTCCTTATCAATTAATTATTCAAATGTTGTTTGTGCTATAAATAGAACAAACCATTTTTCTTCTATTTAGAAAAAGAAAACTTCTTGATAAGAGGAATGATCATACTGCTAAACTCAGTCAACGATTTTAATTTTTAACGACAATTATACGGACGACAGCACGTGAGATCACCCTTACAACGTAGGAAATAAAAACTCTTTTCGCAGTTTAAACTGTTGAGCAGTCAAATGTACGTTAATAAATACCTAAATCCGTAAATTGCGGCCGTATTCTGTAGGTTTATTGATTACAGTACAAGGCAATCAATTGCAGGGTACAGATTGACAGATTGCAACGAAAACCCCACTCAGCTAATAGGACGAAATCAAGAAACCTCAGTTTAAAGGCGCTATAAATAACTAAAAGCAATAAACCTTTAAGGTAAGGCAGCGTACACACTACAAGCACAAGCATGATTGCGATTTTAATAATTCTAATCAATTATACCAGTGAACGCGTATGGCTCAATATAAGCCTAAAAATAAGTAATTTACTTGAAAGCGCAGGCAGAGGTCAGTAGGCGTGGCTGACTCAAACACTTATGTATAACTCGCACTTTATTAAAAATCACAATCAAGATAACCCTAGAAACAAGAAATTGACTTGCATAGTTTCTGTCCTCCAGTAAATTAAATGTAAAACGGAGTAGATTATCATCAAGATAAACAACGTGTTAACAACTCGATTGAAAACATGTAATATTGAAACCGATTTGAATGAATTACTCGCCGTTCACCCGTGGTGTATTAACGGACTAATTACAATACACCCACTCATTTCCCAGACCGAGGGAAGCGAGTAAACCTAAATGGCCGTGTAACGGACGCTAGTGTAATAATCTATTAGGCCTTTGGCCTTTAGGTCATAAATTATAGATTTTGCTCTCACGATGCTATTAGCTAGACAGAATATGAAAAATTACTGAAGAAAGAAATAGTGTTTTTTTTACGATAACTATTTGAAAAATGTTGATTTGAAAATCAGCGTTGTAGTATAACTAAGGGTATGACGTAGAACCTTTTTTAGCACTACCATATAACATTACATTGTTTATTTACTTTTCTAGTCTTATTATAGATATTTTGTTTAAAAATATGGGTTTGTGGTTGAACTGTTGGTGCTTAGTGGGTGATATTTGTTGGTATTCTTGTAAATTTCTGTTTTGTGTCAATTAGCAGTTTGGTAAAAATAATTGTTTTTCAATAAAGACAGGATAACGAGTGGCTACGTGTAAGGAATATAATAAATAATAGCACAGCTAGTTCTAATCTAAGTATTTACATTTTATATTACCTACGTAAACAATACATTACGCAACGAAGGAGCGGAATCCTCTTAATACAGATTAATTAAACTTAAAGAGAGGATTTCCCCAACAAATTGTAACAATAATTAAGATGATATAGAACAACACTGGCTCACACACAGCGTAACACTTAAAGAATTCGAGGAAATAACTAATTGTTTCTGTAGCCCAGTTGGAAGACTTCGAAGAGAAAATAATTGGCTGGATACCGAAAGGTATTGAATCCCATTTGAGGCAGTTGTTTTCTTCAAGTGTAATTTATTTTTCGACTATTATAGTTGTTGTCACATATGTCGCACGATATTTATTTTTTCAATTCAAAAGCCTTGTTTGAGTTAATGCAATATTAAGTATAGACAGGCGCCGGGCTCATTCAAAATGAGATAGAGATATCAGTAAGTTGGCCCGTAAATAATTCACACTCGTGAGTGGACCAGATAACGCACAGTTTATTGGTCGGCCGCGGCGCGAGTCATCAGCTAGTCGAGACTCAGCCTTATTATTTCTTCTATTTTTAGCTGTCGTGTCTTGTCATTTCCAGTAATATAATGTGTAACTAATAATCTGACCTAGAGACACGGTAACAAAACTGGATGTTTTGATTAGTTTATTCCACTTATAGAAATACAAAAATGTATTAAATATTATTATTGTAGTTTATTATAATAAGTATACATTCGATTTACGTTACGGTTGATTTTTCATTCAAATTCACCAAGCAGCGAATTTGCTTTCGAAGTGTTATAGCTATACGAACATAAAGAGTGCCATTAAAGGATTGGCTTGACGTTTATTGCGAGATCGAATAAGAAATAAGGAGACCTGTAGAAATAACGCACAGTCGTCTTGCAAATGATGACCCAGCAATTAGCAAGCTGAAGTGACATTTGGCAAGATGACAATGGACACGGGGAACAGACTGACGCTAGGACTGGGCTGGGTCTAGACCCTGACCTTCACAGAATCTAGGTTCTGTGAAGGTCACCACAACTACTACACAAGATCAGCCGAAAAGCGACTACCAAGCCAACCAATGAGCTGATGACCATAAAGGTTGCAGATAGCGTTTGGATGTAGGCCGACGGACAGTAGCCTGGTCTTGACTTCATGCCGTTAATTGTAAACCTGCCCGATTTATATTTTTTCAAACCGCTACCTCCGTTGACTTGGGTTCGTTGATAAGCACAGGGATCGACCTCAGTTATCAGCAGAGTTATGCGATATTACATGATAATAATTATGTACAACCACTACGACCCCGTGAACCATTGCATTGGTCCGTAAGCGTAAATAAATTTTATCCACAGATATTTCAATAGACTAATAGACGTCAATCAATAGAATAGTATAGAAGACTTTATGAGCTGTTTAAACGTACCTCTTCCATAGATTTTGTATGGCAATAGCGGACAGTGACGTCACTGTTTAACAAACTCAACTGACTGTCTATTTATTAGTTTTAAAGCAATTAAAAATTATGACTGTACAAATTAATTAAATAAGGTGTTATCTAAAAAAAGAAGTGTCTCAGAATTTTGTATGAATGGTGTCAACATCCCAATTGTTAACAAAGGTAAATGGGCCTTCTGGATCTCAATGGACGATATTGTTTTTTATCGATCATAGGTAAAGAACTTGAGTGACCTGGAAAATAGTAGTCTGCTGAACTAATTTTTATTGCACTGATTGAAGACTTATTTACTAAAAAACGGTTGTATTGGACACTGGTGTGTGTCCAGTAGGTACTTATGTTACGATTAAATAAACTAGAATTTAATTTGCATAATTATATTCATGCTGTTGTTGTTTTCGCCCAGATATCATTTTGCTTGCAAACAAAAAAATAAAATTATTAAATTTAAAAATTATTTCCATTTCTTATATTTGAGATTTTAGAGCAAACTCAGCAAAACAGATTCAGGATCTCATATTTTTTCTTCTACTATAAGTAGGATTTCCAAGTTTATAGAGTTACTTCTTGCCCGAGAATAAGCGAAATCGCGAGGACCTCAATAATACAATGATACTAGATGTCTACTTTCATTTGCGTTTCATTCCAAATCCATAAATGTATGATATGGTTCTATTATGGAGCTTTATAAATCAATTACAATGAATGAAATTATATAGCTGACGATATTTCAATTAAACCTCCATTCTGAGAGTCGCACGAACTGCCTGAGGCGATATTTTCTACGCTAACTTTTCCACGGCTGGTACTAAATTACAGATGAGCGAGAAACCTCGAGAGGCAAATGTTCAACCAGTGTAGACAAGTACAGCACGAAGTAAAATTAAAATCAAGAAATGACCTGGGGACATGGAATCTCGGGAGTTCGAAAAATAATGCCTTTACTCTTTAGAGTATTTTTTAAAATCAAAACTAAATTGTGAGAATTACTAACTTTTATTTGAAATGGGAATAATAAGCTTGGCTAAAAGAAGTAATAAGAAGATATTATCTTTGGATAAGATAGTTTTTAGCGATAAGACCGCCTAAATTGTGCATCTTTATGTAAACATCAACTGTAACGTCTTTGTATGGTGTGCAATAAAGAGTATCTATCTATTTACCTATAGACAATACGGCTGTCTAAATTATTTATTATACCACACTTTCCTGACCTAATCATACTCAGCTCAGTCATCTTCATCATCATTTAAGTCATAGGACGTACTGCTTACCCACACGCCTTACCTAGTGATGTTCAGATTGGCCGGTTGGAAACCTTTACTAGGTCGTCTGTCCACGTGTGTGGGTGGACCTTTCTGCCCCATCGGACGTCAGTTCTACGTGTTGTGTGCCCTGCCAAATCAGTCAGTAGTTGTTTTATTATGACTTCTCAATTACAATTGAGACTATTTGAGATTTAATTGAAATACGACACCATCTTGGAGTTGGTTACACAGTACCGATTTAAATCGGTTTTTCAACGATACAGTTCATAATACCCTACAACGATCTTAACACTATCTATGGTCGTGTTTTGTTCTAGAACTTCATCATTAACCGCTACGACCTTCGAAATTGAAGAATATATTATTATTAAGAATATTGTTCAATAGGTGTATGACAATCACCAGCAATATACATGGTCATATTAGCTGATTACGATTCACAAATGCAAATGTTACACTCATGAATTGAACGGAAACCGTTTCTAAACATCGCACACATGAAAAATAAATTTTACTTAACGTACTGCAGAAATAGACGATACGTCGCACACACACCGAGTACCTCTGTAATTTGCACGTCACCACGCTCTGTGATTATCGCATGTCAACCGCTATTTGCCAAGTGCAACACACGTAGGTATATACGCTATGTGGGTCTGTCTGGCGCACAATCGTTTCGCGAGCACTGACCTACCGCAACGAACTAGCCGCGTCATCGGCTACGCCTAGAAACGCCGTTTGAACGCGATTAAGAAAAAACCAAAGAAACTATTAATCTCGCGAACAGCTGTTCGGCGCCGGCAAAAAGTAAGGCCGCGAATGTGAGTCATCAAGGGAATATAGCACTTGTGCCGCAGATGGAGGTACCACATTGAAATGCCATCTCGATATAACTCAAGCTTCACATTATCATAATCATGGCATGAATAAAGTATATTATCGTTATCATCAATGAAACGTATTAAATAATACAAATATATTGCTTGACTTATTATGCGGCTCTCTGTAACAATTTGTTTTTACATGGCTAGTTCACACAAATCATAATTTTATGTGCAATACGATAATTCGATCGAGAATCATACGGTGTCGATGACAAAGCAAAATGTTAAGGTAATACTGGAGACTTTTATTAACTGTTTTTTACGTTGTTCTGGCGAAAGTAGTCAAATATTGTAGCATCTAAGCAGGATCAGGCAGTTTGTCAGAATCACGATTCACGTTCTGTCTTCCCCATAGCTTACAATTATTAGATTAACAATTAATTGCGAACAATCTAACACTAAACATTTAGTCTTTATGGTCAGGAAATTTGATACGAGCTAAATCTCACAAATGCTGTAGCAACCCGCGAATACCGACAGCATATAAAGTTCACTGGAGCACGAGCCGTCTGCGGCGACGATTTATAACACACGTCATGTGCCGTGGGCATTTGTCATTTCTTCTTACTGATGAGACGATGCGAGGTAGACAAAGATTTTCTTTGCCATCAATCAACTAAACCGACGAGATGACAAATAAGTGAATTAGAATTAAATAGGAGTAGTATCGATGAAGATTCATTACAGTTTTAACACTAAACCAACAGCCCAGTCAGTCTAGTGGATACCTGTAATTTTCATCTATTTAGTTGGTGCGTGATTGACAAAACAGTTCAACTTGATAAGTAACTTTAATTATCTTCACTTGTCTTGTACGCAGTGCGCTTTAAATTTTGCTATGATATGTTCAGAGTTCAGACATATTGCAGAGTATAATATACCCTTTCAGTATCATGTTTCATAACTTGTAAAATATACATGTTTTTGTCAAAATTTGTGGATAAAAACACGTCACTTAGTAGTGTACTAGGGATCTGTTACTTTGACAATGTTTTGGGACGATGTAATCAATTATGAACCAAGTACAACATCAGTGTCATTTAGCAGAAAAATTTATGGTATCACGTTCTACGACAAATGGTCCACGACAAAGAAACAGACGTCGTATAGTAACATTGTGAAGGAAGGGGGTTGAACGATGTGTAAGTAATGTGTCACAGCTTTTGTTTAGACATATTATCCTTCGCTAAACAAAGAAACTAACCAGAGGCAACAATGACACCAACTCTAAGCGATTGCCAAAAAAGTTCAAGAACGTTCGGGCGATAAATGATCCGGCAATATCGTTTCACTGAATTTTTAATCTTTATAAAAACAAGGTACCATTGTTTAACCCGCTCATTACATTGCGGCCCGCCTTCCTCGAAGATCATCAATGCCCTCCACATGTTCGGAACATGACACCAATTTCCTGCGCGCTGCAGGTCGATGTCGCGTAAGCGTCATTGTGTTGCCGATTTGCATAATTAAATAACATTATTATGCATTCATTCATTCAGGTCACCCCTGCGTTGCGACGTGCTGTCAAAACAAAGCGCCAAGAAAAACAAGGTCCGGCAAATAAAAGAACACGGCGAAAAAAATCACGGCGTAATCGCTCTGACAGTTCAATCTCTCCGTTTCCTTCAGCCGCAAAAAGGGAAAACTGTTCCGGACGCGAATTAATGCTCGCCCGAGAACTTCCAAATTAATCCCCTTGAGGTGGACGCCCACATCGAGAGTAAACAGTTATCGCGGAGGCTCCGAGTTCGCGGAAATATCGGGGTGTTTCGCGAAACCGACGGGAGACGAGCGGCAGCGGGGCGAGCCGAGGGCGGCCGAGGCGCGAGGAAAGCGAAACCTCCCTCAGTTTTCCCCCTCAGCGGGGGCTGGGGTCTTTGTCCCCGCGCGACCCAGTTAATGACCGCCCCGCAGACGCGGCGCATAGCCTCGTTCCGATATAAATACGCCTACTACACTTGACCTCCAAAGTTTTTATTGGAAAGCACGTGCCGGTATCGAGATCGTGTGTGTTGTAAACAATATCGCTCTGTTATGTAATTGATACAGCTATTTCTAATCTGATGTAAAAGCTTGTTATCGTTTACGTCATAGCGTTGCCGTTAAACAGATGTTGGCTTCAATATACGATGATGCTGAATGGAAAGAAAAATTCCAGTCTACAAAATCTAGATGGATAGACGACCACGCACCGTACAAAAGTTTCCAAATGCGGCTAATCAAGAACCCACTTGGTCCGACGATGGGAATTGCGAACTTTGTTAGCCAATAAATCCTTTCCAAGTTGAATGGGAACTTAAAAGGGTCGGTCGGTCCGTCGGAGTGGCACCCGAGGGGGGCGGAGGGGAAGCAACAGGTCGCGAAACAACGTTTTAATTGTTGGCCGATAAGCATCGACGTCACCGAACCGCGACACCTACACGAGGCGGTGCAGTAAGGTACGATGACCGAGCCCTAAATGCATTCACTCCGCTCATTTACTGTGAAATTGTGAATCTGTTTATAATATTTTAGTGATTTCTTACATTAGAAAGAGAGGCGATTACGTAGGCAGCCACCTTATACCCAGTTATATTCGTTTTTCAATCAAGTTTCTCAGTCCATAGAAATAACGTTTCAATAGTTGTTTAAACACCTCGGGAAGTTGCCTGAGGATGCCAAAGTTCTCCTTTACAGTTGACCAAGAGTAACCAGTCGGTAATGAACTTCCGCAGCTGAAGCCGTCCATGTTATTTGAAGGGGAATGGTGGTTCTTTGTAACTGGTGCCAACGGGGAAACTTGTGCCTAGAGCGATAGTTGCATAAAGCGTCGTTTCGCAAGCCGCAAGGGTCTGACTGAGGTAAACGTTTCAATATCCTTTGTTTCGAGCTGCGTTTGCTCACAAACTTGATATCTGAATGTAGCACCTTTGCTTATCCAATGAATTCAGCAATAACAGGTTATAATTTGTTGGTTTGAGGTTTTTCAGACACTATCTTTATGCTGTGATTTTGACAACAAAGTTTCGGCCAATATTTCAGAAAACTCGAGTCAAATGTTCATAAATACTTAAACGTCATCCTCGCCCACATATCGAGCAGCACTCTCGGTCCAAACGCCTCAACCTCATTGTGTTCGAGGTGCTTTATGTCGGCTTATGTCTCTAAAGTCGAGCCAGTCGGTTTTACGACACGTTTCGAAATCATAATCAAAACGTACCAGGGCCAATTATGAAGTCCCGCTGTTACGATGCTAGTTTACGACTTTGCCTTTAGCAAATGTATGACGTTTCCAAATTTTACCACGAGATCCTTTTGTAAGGTGTTGGTGCATACTTTTTAGATGACTTCATAAGCAAAAGCAATTTTGTAACTTTCTCAAATGATATCACCATCACAACTAATACGAAAGTAGCCACGCCAAAAAAATTTGACTATGAACATCGTCATTAGTTGCAGGTATTTACGTATTATGATTGATTGCAAAAACTAATTCGTTTGCCGTTTCTAACAAACGTTGAAAACTCAACAACTTTACGGCATAGTCTGGAACATTCAAATGCCCAGACGGTTTAGAAGTTACATTTGTCAGAGGGAATGGAGTGCCTTTCGTGCGGTTACGAGTGATTTCAGAATTTTACGGCCTGACTTGTCAACGTGTTTAAACAAAAGCTGTGTGAAACGTTATTGGTGTATTGTAATATGAGAGAGGTTCGGGTCATTGGTTGATCGTAAATAGCAATTCGGGCGGCCCTTGAGCGTCATGTAAACTATGGTGTAGTCGAGTGATATTTATTAGACGGCATGGTTCGTGATTGGATACCCAACAAACAGTCTTGTTAACACTTTCAAGTATCGATCGGTAATAAATACATTTAGCCGCAGTTGATTTTAATGCACGTCGTGAAATTATCGTAAACTAAATTTTATTACGTTACTCGATAGAACAAGCTTTGCATAAAAAAGCAACGGGTGCTTAAAAGTTTGAACTATTTAGTCTTTATGTTATTATGGTAAAAAATCAAATATTACAGCATAATAATTAAACCCATGGACAAAAAATATATGTATATTAAATAACAAGTAGTGGCAGAAGTTACCTAATTTATAACTCTAGAAGGATATAAATGATTTCATCGACTATATTTTAAAGACATCAAAACAAACTCAAGTTGATTTGTTGATTTAATTTTATACAACCCTTGAAGGCTCTTGAGACATAAGAAACTTAAAATAAAATCATAACATCTAGTAGGTTCTTCAAACTTGAGCCCACATCGAACTAAGATATGGCAATACAAATGCTTGCGTAAATCATTCCTTTTTTACGTCCCAAAAAGTAAAAGCTGTTTAGATTTGAAAGGGCTTTTTGTGCTTTCCAAGCGTATGCAAATGAGGCCTGTACATACAGGGTACCACTACAATATACGGTGAGACCGTAGGCTTACAAGGCTTAATTGCGATAGTACGACTGCAGTGTGGTTTAAAGTTAGTAAGTGCGCTAACTGTATCTTCTTCTACTGTGGTACTGGTTCGAGAGCGTTCCGCGTAGGTACCTCGGTTGCATTAGTGCGACTGCAGTTGTTGCAACAGTATGCAGAGGCCTTGCATTCGCCGACCCACGGCGCTGGCCATGGACCGAAATACCCGCTTTCACGAACTAAACTGTACAGTCGCATTCAATGCACTTAGATTTTGTAACATCACTGATTTGAAATATCCAGGATATTTCAGGATATAGGTCGATCGTAAGTTCCATCTAGATCTCCGGATCTTGATATCTGATTTCGAAGTCGATGGAATATTGTCAGTTTCTTAGCATACTCGAGCAGATCAAGCAAGCGCGGTAGTCAGATGAAAAGACATGGGACTTAAGCGGACATTTTATGTAAAAGAAGTTGGTAATCACTGTAATTTTTTAAGAAAAGTTCGTCAGCCCTTAATTTGTGACCGCCATGGGCAAATATGTGGAATATCCCCAATCCAGATTCGACGATTTCATGTCAGTAACTGGGAGTAAACTGCAAAAAGCAGAGGACCTCTAGAGCTATGGCGCGGTTTGTGAGTAATTAATTGTTTAACCAGCAGTGGATGTTAGACTGATTGGACTAAAACTTCATGTACATTAATACTATTTATTTATTCTGCGCTTGACTGAAGTGACTAATAAAAAAGTTATCAAGAGATTTAGGTTTGATATTAAGTTTTTTATAATTTTAAGAATTTATAAAAGTTACTATTATTTGGATCGGCGTTCTTTTGCTGAATTACATTGTTATACATTACATATCTCTGTGCAATTTCAAAGCTTATTTACTTCACCACTTCACCAATTGAAATCTGGTTGGAAATCGAAACCACTAACACACTTTGGTCATTGGAAACACTGGCTCAGCGCAGTTAGGTACAATCGTAAACTCCAATCGTGTTGGCGGTTTCAACAAGATTAGGCCCACACGCACCATAACAGTCAATATAAGATAATCTGTCCAATTCCAGCTGGATGCCAGTATAGTCAACCACGAAATACTTAAGTGACCGTTTGTGAGTTTCCAAAATTCATAGCCTAAATTAAGAGCAATAATTTAAACAAAACGTAAATGTTTCTGACAGCGTCTCTTAAACCATTAAAACCATCAAGCTATGGATTCCACAAATTGTCTTCCTATTGCATATCAACAAACAAAGCGACACGATAGAACATTTCGTCGTAGTACTAGTGACCGTCGCTATGCTTAGTTAACAACACAAGTAGATACACCCTGTAATGGGAATAATAATATTACTCATCCTCAAAATTTATTCGTATCAATACTGTATATTTACTGATATTTTAGAACCTGACAGTATTGTATTTACTGATCCAGCGATTGTGGTTTCTCGACAAGAGCGTGATTTGCCCGAGTTGTTTCGAAGATGGCGCAAGCGCAGCGGTGTCATTTATTACGTCTGCTTACAGAGGTCTGAGTACTTAACTGCGATCGGTAGAAGGATAACGTTAGTTGTCAGTTATACTGGTGTTTAATATTCATGTCATTAAACGTCTGGAGTAATTAGGGGAATTAATGAAAGAGATACCACCACCCATGATGGTATGAGTCATCCATTAGTGATAGAGAGATAAGGAACACAACACCTTTTTTGTACGAATTGTGTTGATGAAACGTTTAGGCATATAACATTTCATGTAAGTTTGCAATTTTGCATACGCTCTAAACGACCTTTCAATACTTTTGACGAACAATCCATGCAAATTGTGCGAATAACAAAATAGTGTTCAAAGTTCGCTAGACAAGTTGTCTTCTGAATCTTGAGATATAACTTCTCAGTTTTGGCACACAACGATAACAGCCAAGACTACTGAAGATCCCAGTCAGATAATTTAGTTAGTCTTTGTTCAGTGTAAGTACATCGAATGTAGCCTTTGAACAAAAGGTGGCTTTCAGATTTGCCGACATACCGGATCCGGTTTCAATGATTCCATTTACATTGTTCTTTATTTACATCAATACATTTTATAATATGAATGTAGGTATTTAATTTTAAACGATTAAAATATTATAGGTAACACACACGACGACAAGCCTAGCTTCTCTACATTTCATTAGGTGAACTCTAGTACGTTTTGGTCCCATTTAGTAAGAGTTTGGCTTATAATGAAAATTTTGCCTGACTTCAGCAGCTTGTAAAACCGGCTTTTAGGGTTCCGTAGTTAACCAGGAAGTCTCCTAGATTTGCAATACTTATGAGTGATAAAAGGGATTATGTTACCAGATAATCAGAATTTACCAATATAGGAGAGTCGGAACTTCGGATCACGTCTAGATATTTGTCGGCAATACGTGTTCCTTGGGGAGCTATCAAGTATCAAGCAAGGTAGCGAATGTAGAGATATGCCGTGGGCGTCGTTGCGCATTGTGGTGTAGTGGCTAGCCCAGACTGTTTGCGCTTCGGCCTGTCTCGGCTAGAATGGTGTTTGCGTTGTACGGCTAACAGCGTGATTTTAATCTCGGCATGTTTATTAGATTCTGTTACAACCTTTTTTGGTAGATGGTAAACATTTTCCCACTTAAGGATTTTAAATTGCATTTCATATATATTTTTTTTTGTTAAGGAGTTTTTTGGACCATAACCGTTGCCCAGCAGTAAGGTAATATAGGTTTTAAAAAAAGGTAACCCTACTTTTTTATGCATAGCATTTGTAAGGCCAATTTATGATTCATACGTCTATTAAAATAATTTGGATTAAAAAGTAGTCAGTTGTAAACCATTATATTTTATGCGCATATTTTAGGTCAATATTAAAGTACTTACATGTATAATTTATTTTTAACTAAAACTGTTAGAAATGAAAAACCATTTTACCAACATGAAAAGTAGAGTATAGTTAGAATAAATACAATATAATTATAAAAATTAAAGTCGGGAATTTTAGCGAAGAATGAGCACTATGTAAAATACTTGCGCATGTAAAACTTTACAAGCCGGCAGATTATAATCACCGGCATATTTACGAGCCGCCACTCAGTCATTATAGGAAAGGTACGGCAAGGCCGGTAATCGCAGATTCCTGTACTAGCAACGACTGCAGGTTTCGCCTGACGCAATCTCAAATTTATGTATTTTGCCTATATTCATTAGGAAAGACGACAGTTATTTTATAAAACCTATAACAGTGAGTTTTTATTACGGATTATTACTAAGAGCGGTCAGTGCTCAAAACGACATATAATTACAGGATAAAGGCTCTTTTGCATGCTATTACTCATCATGAGTATAATGTAATATGACTTAATAACAAATGTGCATAGCAGGGACCGGGGACGCTCATACATAAGCTGTATTTTCAATATTTTGTAACGCAAGAGAAATGGGTAAGGTTTTCTTTGTTTCAATATTTCTCAAAGCGAGAGGAACTCGTGAAGGAAACATGTACAAAAACACTAGTTTATTTAATATTCATAGTTTCACGATAGTTCGAACAATGCCAAATTACGGCTAAACATAACAGATTTAAAATCAACACACAACAAAGGCTGAGGGCAGTAAAGTCAAAATGTTTATTTTTACAGGGCCACAAAACGCACAATAGAAACCTAAAGACAAAGCTCTTTGGAAAAAGTTAGCCGTTCGGAACAAAAGGACGTTTGCACCAAAGTGGGGACGTAAAGGGGGCGCTGTAAATCAATGTAGGCGAATAATAAAATGCGACTAAGCACGCATATACAGATGTGACTGGAAAAGGCTAACGACTCAACTTATTAGTAGAACAAGTAACCTCAAGAATTATAATCCTACAAGTAACAATACAGATCACAGATATTTTTTCATCTACTTGATCTAAGTACTAATAAAAAAAAGATTGACACTTTTTTTATAAACAGCATAGTCATATTAGCTATTACGTTCTAAGTTACGTTAATTATTTATTCGTAATGATGATAAGTTTCAGAAAATTGTAGATATTTTTCGATAAAACATCAATGACTTATCATTAGATAAAAGTGATGATTATAAAATGCGTGCTTACACACGTGACATATGCGGTGAAATTGTAAGGATATAACGCTATTATTTAAGAAATAGTATTTATTGCATAAAATATGGTAGTACAGGTGGTCACAATAATTATGTCCGCATATTATACACCACACTGACCCCTGCGAACTCTACTAGTTAGGAAACAAAGAAGGCAATGTTTTGAATTTAGCTAAGCTGTTCCAGTATAGTCATATCTTCGTCAGTTGCATGCTGTGAAACCTTGGTTAGTGCATAAACCGTCCTTTTTAGTGGCGGCTCCGACAAGCGGCGTTTCTACCAAGTAACCTACATAATAATAACTGTTCACTGCACGGGTTATTTTCAAATTTCTTGCTAAATCTTATTTTTGTTAACAAGGGCGCCAGTTTAGAACAATTGAAAGGTATTTTTATTGAAATGAAAAGGTAGTCCTTTCTATTTTTCAAATTAAAAGGTCGTAGATATTTATAGCATCGCGAATTAATGATGAAAGAAAATAAATAAATATATTTTTTTTCCAAGTAAATCTTGGGTTGACGTCACAAAAATCGGATTACAATCTATTACAGTATTGAAAGCGTAGGACGTCCACCCACAAGGTAGACAGACGACCTGGTAAAGGTCGCAGGAAGACGCTTGATGCAGGCCGCTTCCAAGTTCCAACCGGCCAATCTGTAAGTCAATGGGGGAGGCCTATGTTCAGCAGTGGACGTCCTATGACTGAAATTGATGATGAATGATGATACGAAAGCTCGTAATTTAATTTGAATTGATAAATTGTGTAGTAATAGTAATAATATGTACATAAAGTAACATATAACAAGTGGTAAACACTTAATTACACGGATAAAGTGACTAAAACTAGTAAAATTAGACATTCGAGGTATTTGCGTTGTTTTTGTTAAAAACGTAATTTATGAGATGTATGCCCCACAAACCGAACATGCTTTGGAGAATGTGAAGCGAATCGGGTGCCGCGACCATGGCCTGACTTGCAGCTAGTATGCAGTTTAGAACATACTTTATCGAGTTAAGCCTGGTGCACAGTGGTGATTTACTTGGTAGGAGACAGGACCATTTACATATTTTTTCCTCCTTTCTCCTTGCAAAAACAAGGTATAAGTAACATTAGTATATTTAATTTTTTGCATTTACAATAATGCTAGTTTATTATATCAAGGAAAATAAAGATTTAGAAAATACTTTTTTACTTAAAAAAAACCAGAGGCAGTTGAAAAATTTTTTCAAGTAAAATTTTTTTTTCTTCATATAATTAGCATGTTTGCTTGTTAATAAGGCTTAACTATCAATTAGGGTTCTCAACATGTTGAAATTTTTGTTTGTTTAGAAGGCTTTACTTAAAGATTGTTCCATTATAATCTTCTCGGTTTATATAACATAACATTTTTTTCAATTTTCTTCTGTATGTCTTAGGCCACAGCCATTTTGCTCGGAGATCGGTGCTAAAAAGTTGACGCCAACACACTAAATAGTCCTACTTGTAAACTAGACTAGGGGCTGTTTTTTGTTTGCGCATACCATCGTTTGAACATGATTTTTGTGACGTACGAACAAATACTGAGTTGCCCACAATGTCACGCACGGCTACAAGGCCGCTATACATCTCCAATATATGCTGAACTTTCTTTTTACCGGCAATCCTTTCAAATGCGAGTTTAACTTATAATGGAAATGTATCTATTGACTTTAGGCTGTGTGTACGAGCCCTTATTGTTTATTACTCCATCAACACAAGTAGGTACCGTACTTGGAAACTTGATTTCAGAAATTATTTCAGAAGCCTAACCGTAACTTTCACGAATCGGCGTTTAGCTTTGAAGGACAGCCTTCAAACAATAAATTGAGGACGAGTATGGCATTTTTAGAATCACTTATTTTATATATAGGATGTTTAGAAAAAATCATGAGGAGAAAAACCTGTGGAAACATTCTCAAGTTCAACCTTACATCCTGTAAGGCTGAACAAGTATTATTAGGTCAATTACATCAGAATTAGGAACGTGCACCAATTGTATGAATAAGGGAAGTTTACGAGTCAATCGATCGGCAAATGATAGCAATCAACCACTTTGTAGTGCCGCCTACATTTCTTCGGTTTCCTTGGTATAATCGGACTGGTAAATGTTTATAATTTATATTTATTTCTTTACATTATATTATTCTTATTTCTTTTAAAGTTTAGTTCTATCAAGCACAATTTTCTTACTACTACCGATGACAGATCTCTCACGACGGAAAAAACTATTCCCATAGATTGATCGATTGGTTTTGCCTTTTGTTGAGTGTTGATCCCTAGAAAAACCTGTGACAAAAACTGGTCTCACTTGGACCTTCTATTATTGAAACGTAAAAAAATAAGTGTCTGAAAATTTGTTACTCCGCAGTGATAATAAACTCTGTTTTTAATCACGGGAAAAACAAGTTCCTTTGGAGATGCCTTATTACGCCTTTCGTGACAAATCGAATTTCGCGAGGGCGGCGGACCTAGTAAAAGATAACATCAAATATCCGAATCTAAGTGTACAACACAACACATAAAGCTACTTATGCTCAGTATAACCTGATCGCTTATTTGTATAAATCTCTTTATAACGCAAGGTCAGCTTACACTGGGAAAGTTTAGCTTGATGTGCTGTCTACTATACATCATACTACATACGTCACCCGGTATTCGTGGCCAGTTGTTTGTTCCCACACTAGACCTCCGGGTATTTGGAGTGCGTGACTTGTTAATCGCCACGTCACTTAAAGCAGTTCTTTCTAGCGTCACAATTTTCTCTTTTTAAGTGTCTTGACATATTTCCAAAGGGTGTATAACAAAGATGAGGCTTGCGACTAAGACTGGAGTTAAAATATTTAGTACTTCTCCATTATTGTCCTTGTTTAATTAAAGCAATTTACCATTTTGTGAAAAACCTATTTATTGTACTGTAGGTATGTAAAATGCAAATTGACAAAATATTAAATATTGGAAAACATCACATACCTTGCTCTGATCCCATGATAAGTAGTTTAAGCACTTGTGTTACAGAAATCAGAAACAACACACAGGCCCGAGACAATATAGAAAAAATATTTTCCTACATTGACCGTCCGAGAATCGAACCCGGAACCTTAAGAGATAGCGACACCAAGTCCGGTATGCTCGCCTCTCGGCTACGGAGGTCGTCAAAACATTCAAACTAAAAATTATTTCAACCAATGCTTTTTCAATACTAAACTTATACCTAAATAGAACTAAAAATATCTTAATCCCGACAAATGCAAAGGCAAGTTATCCGTAAACAAAGTAATCATTATATATTTTAATAATTAACCTGCAGCACTAAATAAATTTTACGAATTTGATTAACCATGTCGAGTTAGATTACAACACAAACAAAAACATGGATGATATTCTACAAAATATTTGGAAACAACAATTTTTGTTTTATCGATTCCGTCTACAGGCATCGATCATCATGACCGATACAAACCACAGTCATGCATCACTTGCAATAAGTGTATCATGCTGTTGTGGTTAATAAATCACAGAACTCGGCCCGACTGGTTTATCAAGACTACTGTTTCGACAGACCTGGAGAGGTCGCCTTTCGTAGGGTAGGCAGGCTTTGTAACTGAATTTCAGGACAAGCAGAGACAACTAAGTCAAAGCCGACATATTAAAATGACCCGTTAATTGGGTGTTATCACATTATATAAAAAAAATTGTTTTGATTTCACCACCGCAACACCTGTTTACCCAGAATCTTCTGCTGGAACACAAATATAACCCACAACCAATGAAGGTTGAGTAGTCTCGAGAAAGTTAAATTGTCTTGGTATTAGTGGAGTGCACAACGAAATGAATCCGAAGGTAAGAGGAGTTCGAAGTATACCATCCACTTACCTCTAGTACAAAGCAGGAGATATATGACAAACAATAGTAAAACTTTTAAAAGCGGAACACCATGGATAAAGGTGAAAGGCCTTCCTACCCGAATGTCCTACTAAACTAGCAGTGTGAGGTTACCCTTGGCTCTTGCTTGTAGCTTATAGTAGGCGTACGGACTGGTCAGTAAACAAACAGGGTCAACGGCTCTACGCATAACCCGCACCGAGTGTTACTAAAATGTATGTAAAACATACTGGCAAACGGAGGTAAGCAGATATAACAGATATTACTCACCTTTGCCTGATTTCTTTCAAATATTTAAAGGTCTAATTAATTTTGCTCAGTTTGACAGATTTAATATAAAAAGTCTGATCGAAATCATGGGTAAGGAATCCGGGTCCACAATGGGATATTGGAACTTAAATGGTGACAGAAACAGAAAACAAAAGAAATCAATTAAGCGAAATCATAGATCTTTAAAATGGTACAAATTAACACTTAACCGCTCAGTTCGCAATGTATCTCGGAAAAACTGAATAGTCATTCGCCTGTGTAACAAATCTGGTAACCAAATCATGGTGACTCATTTTAAATTCCAAAAATTGACTGGTCATTTAAAAACTTCCTGTCATTCGTAATATGTCAGACACAATTCGAAATCGATGCCTTCGAAACTTGCCCTGTGCAGATATTCAAGCTCGTTGAGTTTAGAGTAGAGAAATGCTCTTTATGTCTGACAAAAAGATATGTGAACCCACCTTATACACCCCACTCACAACAAAAAATACTTTATCAATAAATTCCTGTAAGATTATTTTAATTTTTTGTTGTTAGATTTTGAGGTTATATTTCAAAATAAATTTTACACTTTAAAATAAATGAAATTATATTTAAATCAAAAGCGAATCCCACCCCTGAACAAACGACTCGATTTATAAGCGGAACATAACTATTGCCAATGGATTTTTAAATCCTGTTTGGTTGTATCTTTCGACCCCTCGCTGGGCTATTAACAATATTCATAATCAAGCGGTTGGCAAAAGATGGGCAAATCCGATAACTCCAATACAATTTGAATATGCATACGGAATTATCGGTATAAAGAGCGCGGGATTATTTTTACACAATTTAAATTAACATTGAGTTTGCAGTTCGTGGGTTATATTTGCTCCATTGAAAGTTTTGCAAACTTGAGTAGCTCTGGAATGGCGATATAAATGCAAAGTATCAGATTTCCAAAGCAGATGATTTCGAACAAAAATAGATACTAAATATTTGGTTCCTTAGAATACTTCCTGCACGTATTTGCACTGGTCTTCGTTCGTATTGTATATTTTCAAGCATCAATAATATGCCCAGAAAAAAATCCTAATTGTCATGGACTCGTAGTAAGGAATTAACATCCTCCAAGATGTTACGAATTGCCAGACAATGAATTTTGCCACGGGCGTCTCCTCCCAGCACGCCCAGCCAGACTCAAGCAAATTTAAAAAAACATTTTCTGTATTGATTGACCCGAACTGCGAAACGCAATGGGTCCCCATTGCGTTTAAGACGAATCAACGCGCCACGACGCCAATCAATTGGTCTACTTATTAGTTAGAGTCAGTTACATGAATTCAACAGCCTTTATCCAACATTTCATAATTTGTCAGCTTTGATACATCTCCCATCTACCTCAACACCAGTTACCAAATCCGTCTCTATGAATGGGCGAGAGGTCCCACGTGAGTAATCGGCGTATTGAATCGGCTATGAGCACTATTTCCGTCCGCGGTGGGAAACGCGGAGCCAGCGGTGCTCGAGATCCAGTTCCCTGACCTCTTTAACTGTTGCGATTCGCCGCGATGCCTCTGTGACGCAATCTTATACTTGCGAGATCGGACAAACCGATTGTGCAAAATGATCCGACCTATTTTGTTACTAGATGTGGCAACAAAGCAACAACGAGCATAAAACATAATAAACTACTACTGCATAAAACATAGTAAAATAAAATTGAACAGAAAGAAGATACTTAATTTCTTACTGATAATTATGAGCGTGTGTCATCTGATGAACTTGGTACTTCTGATATCTGTGTAGAAGACTCCATAATTTATTTAGCAAATCCATTCCCTAGCAATTTCATAAAATAAATAATAAAAAGAAAACAATCCCTTTACAACAGTTCAATTCATAATCTTTGTGCTTCGATGAAGCTAAGCAATATGGAAAACCAACCAAGCCCAGTCCGCAGGAATCACAATCGGTTCCCAGAAATACAAGTCGATAAAGGCTGGAACGAGTTTAAAAAGCAAAGATCTATTGATAGAAAAGCTGGAATGTTCTGTTCACGTTTTACAGGACTAATGGCGTTCGTTATCCGAGCTTTTTAAATGTGGCACGCGATCGAATTGCACGAGATATACGAGTATATGGACAGTAAATTTCTGTTTAGGTAGTGTGAGTCGTGAGATTGTCTGTGACACGGATGACGTTATACGAAATCAGAATTATACAGTCTGTACTGATGCGCCACCAAAATCATACTTTTATACGAACATTATCTACTTCTGAAGGTAATAAAAATTATCAAAATTGCAAAGCATTGTAACAGCAGTTTAATTTAACCGAAACCATCTGCAAAAATCTTACAAATGCCATATTATCAATGAAGGTGAAAATATTATATAGGCAAAGCTGCTGGTTGGCAGCAGATAGAAAAAAATACCCGAAGATCGGGATCAGAGTGGTGCATTGGAAGAGGTCATGTTCAGCAGTGGACTGACATAGACTAGTTATGATGATAATATGCAGGAAAGATTGAAGAAGAAATTAACAATTAAGTAATTGACGAGACTAAAAAAAACTAACTAATATTGCGGCTGAAGTTTCTAAATTTGGTAAAGCTCCCGTAGGTTATTAAATGGTCACTTCTCCTTCTCGTGTCGAAGGCAACTAAATATTTTTATGCGACCAATACTCCGCTACTGTGAGTGAGAGAAGATAGTTAAAGTTTAAATACCATTGTGGGAACTCGGTTGTCAAGTATTCATTCTGACGACCGAGTTCAGTGCTTATATCTTATGCACACGTAAAAATACGTAAGAGGCAAGCATGTGTTAAATCATTTACATAAATTAGCATATTCAATTTTAGCTACCCGGCATAACATTGTTGTTAAGTTGAAAATAAAGTATAATTGGATTGCAGTAAGCAATCATCTTCCTCATTTCCTTCATAGGTTCATAAAAGTCGTTGGTAACAAATGAATTGTTATCATTATAATTTAATTAACTTCCATAAAGCTTACAGTATAAAGTAGTAGGCAATATTTTATTTACAATTAGAATACAAATATCATAAAATCTTTCAATGTAACACTCAATCTCTAATTTTAATACTAAACGGATTTTTCAACACAACAATCAATAGCAACTAAATCAATTTGGAGACCTTAGAGGAAGTATGACATTAAATTCGGTAGCTATAGAGGGGTGGGCGCGGGAGGAATGCGGCGCGGGAGGAGGGGCCACAAAAAAACTCGGGACGGTACCTGCGCTGCCGTTGACCCCAGCCCGATTAGTTACACCGTAATGCATTGGTTCCTAAACTTTTTGGTTAAAATGATTCACTTTCAAATGGCAATGAACCACCTTAATACCGTTCAAACAGACCCCCTTCATAGCTACCACTTGAGTTCCTAGTGTTAAAGCAACATTTTAAAAAAACTTTGAATTAAACTCTTGCGTTTCTGGTGCAATGGGGAATCATCATCATCATCTATACGGTCAATCCCGGTTGCGTCCAAAGCCCTTGCTTTGGAGCCCAGGGTCCGCTTTCCTTGATTTGCTCCTCCACTTCGCGCGGTCTTGAGCGTCTCTAGTTGTGAGATCATTGGCACGCATGTCAGTGCAATGGGGAATATGCATGTTTTTTTATTTGGTCCTAAAATAATTAGTGCTTAATTATAATTAATAAAACTTCAACTTCTATATTGATAAATACCTGACTAACAGCCCATTAAAGTCCCGTGTTAGACAAGGAGATCCGATATGTACCGTGACGTCACATTTCACGTCCGCCATACATTTTTCATAGTAAAAGTTGTTTTAGAAAGAGATAGGTATACCTTAATTTCTAAATACTATATTACGGTTATTTTTTACCTAAAATCAAATTTGTTTACACTATTAGCACTATAATTTCATATATTTTCTTATAAATATAGTAAAAACAATATATTTTTTCATGCATATTCCCTATTTCTTGCTGCTTACTTAAATTAATAAAAAATATTTATTTGAACAGACATAAAAACAGTTCACAAAGAAAAAAAATATTGTTCTGAATCCCCAAGTATCCTATCTATATCTAGTATACTATCTTGTCTTTCGAGTCTTTACCGTCTGATGCTAAACTGGTAAAGTATCACCACAGAGCTGTAATGGCCGAGGCAACGTAATAGACAAGCGCATCGTGTCAGTAATACCTAGTAGTCTAGTACCCACTTGGGGTCGTCACAGAATTTAGCAATCAAAGTTGGGAACCACTGCCGTAATGCATCGGTGCAACGCGACTAATCCCAGGTTTTTACGAGGCCTCTTACTTAGTGAAACATTGAACACTGTAAATTAATTTACGGGACGGTTGCGTCTTTTTAACCTTTTCATTTCTTTCGTTTCAGTCGAGCGGTTCGGGAAGGACGATGGCTATCATTCCTCATCCTTTTTGCTTTCAAGCGTGTACTTCCTATTCTACGAACCAAATTTTTTATTCAAAATTTTTAATGACATATTCGTCGTCTAATTTTATTTTACATTTTAACGCTCTTTGTATATGTGATTTCAATGGCATTAGTCATGCATTATTATTCTAACGTTTACTTACTGAGTTTTGATTTATCAATTGTCGGTGTTGATTTCAGTCATACCTGTAACAATAAAGCCAAGATTTCCGATTACTATAGGTTCAATAGAAAATGGGGTTAGTAATGATAATCTTCTATTTCCTGAATCAGGTTAGTAGCCTATCAATGAGAGTTCAGAAATTTTTCCCTTTTAAAATCTGTAGTCTAGACTCGAAAAGAACTCCCAGACTTACAATTACGAGTTTAGAAAATGCGTTTGCGAGCATATTTAAGTGCATGCACCTCGAAATAAAGTATAAAACGAATCGTTCATTGCAATCGCCACTTCAGACGCGTGTAGGTAGAGTATTTATAGTAATATCTGGGGTTGTTGTTCTCTCTGTTTAACATTCTGTCGCCGTGCCGCTCCCTCCAGCTCCGGCTTCCTGTCCTCTATTATCTTTGATGGGGCGTCTGATTACACTAACTTTCGTGATATAGGAAACATTAACTGCTGCAGATTATTTTGGAGCTGGACAGATTACGACAACTGTTACCTGTCACCAAGGATATGCTGCTGCTATTTACATAAACGAATTTGATTCACAGCAAGATTGTGCACTTGTGTGACTTGAGTGACAATGATATTTATTAAATACTATTTAGTATAGTAAAGGCTAGTGCCCGCGACTTTGTTCGCGTGGTCTTTAATTCGATTTAGAAACTTTCTGCGGCTTGCGCACATCAACTCACCAAAATTTTATCGCAATCGGATCAATAGTTCAGGAACGCATTGAGGACAAAAATATATACATTCAACATAAATTTTGATTATATATCTATATATTCATTGTATTATGTTAATTACGAAACAAATGAAGTATGTATTTGAACAGGTTTTTGCTAAGCTGTGGTCGTGAATAGCCTACAAAATATATTCCTCATATTTGCACAGCATTTTTTTAGCTGATCTAAAATGCAACTGGCGTCCCCCGTATTAGCAGGCATGGACAGGAATCAATATTTCGAGACAGCAGATAAAACTGTTACCATATTTTACGAACTGTACGCAAACGTAACTGTGATAACCCAATAAAACATATTGGCTTTGTAACCAATGTGTGAAATTGAGATTTTTTTACTGTTGGGAAAAATCTGTTTAGATATTCCTGTTGAGTTTGATGTTGAATTTATATTTTTGGATGCATAAACTGCAATGGAAATCACGTGTTTTTTTTTTTTAAATGGATAGAAGAAATTCTTAAATCAATAAGTGAAATAGAGCATACACAAGCCAGGTTGAATACATGCATTTCAAGCAAGTCTTTCTGTTGTAACGGAAACATGTTTAGTTTGGAACACTGTCACAGGCCTATAGTTTATTTATTGTATAAACGCTTGTAGACATGGTGCTTACATTGTAGCTGCAGGCTAACGAGGGTTGTGAGATTTCCATTATCGATAAACACCTAACGATAATCCAATAAGTTCAGGTAGAGAATTTAATAACACAATCGTTTAATGTACACACAATAGACAGTCATCAGCTTCCTGACCTAATCTGCAGATCTTAGGTCATCTGGGGTCGGCACAGTATGTTAACCTCTTTTTTAAGTTACCTACTTTCTTAAAAGCCCTATTATCCTACACAAAATCTATCCTTCTGTTCCTTGGTCGTCCTTTTCGTACTTATCACTCTTATAACACAATCCATATATTCATGCCTTCAGTTCTAGTTACGACGACGCTATGAAAACATCGATATAAAGTAAACACTGTACATCCCTAGAGCCGACACCGCATTTGTCTTGTCCGAGTGTCTTTGTACGACAATTTATGGGCTTCCTATCCGTGTCCTATCAAACACGGAACCCTGATATATATGCAGGCGACGAGTTCATTAGTTGTCGATCTAATTTCAGCGCCATCATCAAACGTAGATAGAACCATTTGCGACGCGCCGGATTCTAATGTCGTCTTTTTAGGTTTCGCTTTTTTAATTTTAATGGATATAGCAGAAAATAAACGGTAGTCGCCGGTTCAGAATTATCGTTCAACAAATTGAATCGTTTTATGATGTCTTGTTTGTGATGTATATTTATTTTTAGTAGAATAAAAATAATAACAAATGACTATGTTATGAAACTAGATATAGAATGGACGTTGTCTAATGGCACGAGGCCCTAGCACCCTCTTCTGCCAAAGGGTGGCCGGCATGTCAGAGTTTTGTTTTCTTATAATTTATTGTATCCGGTTTTATTTATTGTATTCCAGGGCAGGTGGCAATATTACTATAACAAGGTGTGGTACTAGCACAACACAACCCTATCAATCCGTATTCTTCATCGATAGAGGCGAGTGCACGTGTATTCCTCTATCGAATTCAGTCGGGGATTCGAAAGTTTTTTTTTTGTTGAAAGTCTGTCTAATCTGATGTAGCTCGCGGGGAACTGGGATTACTTACACTGCTATGAAAAAAAGCATCTTATTTCACCTTTTTTATTACACCTTGCATCTGGCAAATAGCTTTGAATGTGCTAGCTCAATAAAATCAGCCAGATTATGATTCCAACCAACCCGAAATTTAACCCCAAAAATCAACCAAATAATAAGAAAGTAGATAGAAATTCACGTGGCCCGAAATTTTAAGTAAAATAAAATTGCTCTAACGTCATCGAACCATGTGAATTTGAGTGCTCAAATTTATTTGATCTCTTCGGAACTCTTCGAAATTAAAACTTGTATATTATTGAAATTAAAAATTGTATCTATGTATACTAAAATAAATTATTACTAGATATACCGCATACATCAAACGGTTCTACATTATCGATAACAAAATCATTGTAAAACGAGATTCTACATCTTGATATCGTTTATCAACTCATCTTAACTACTGTTTGAGAGAAATCCACGCTAACAAAGCGTAGGCGATGCAAGAATTAATTAAAACAAATTAAAAACGAATCAAAACGCCCACCGATAAATTTTAACCAAATTTAGTTTTTGATCATGAGTTAAATAAACGTCAATTCCAATGGTCTTATAGACGTAACCTGTCAGGTCATTTACCAACCCATATAAATGCATTACATACCTAGTTTTTTTTCTTTGTGGTCTCAAAATTATTTACTAACTCAAAGCTCTTGTAAGAGCTTCATCGGCATCAAAAAATAAATTAGAAGGATTTATAATGAAAAAAATCAACGTCTTTCAGCACGTTTCAACTTGATGTAGTCTCAATATAGGCCTAGAGAAAAGATCGTCTTCCAGAATCCCAAACTTGAATCACGAACTGACTAATCTGATGAGAAACGGCTACGCCAAGCAATGCTAACTCATTACGGCAATAATTACCGGTATTATAAAGAGGTATTTACGCGTATGCCATCGGATTGTGGGCGCTGCGATTGAATCCGTGAAATAGTGGCTATAAAATGTTGGGGCACGATGCTGAAAGAACGGCCAGAGCATACCATAGAGCTATTATACATAGTTTGCTAGCTCTAGCGAAGGAATTTAAAAATTGTAATCCTTGCTAACACAAACACACATAACGTATAATTAATACCATAATATTGTGAGAACATTGTGACATTATATTTAGACAAGCTTCTGATTATACAACTTTAACATCATATTCTTTTTATACAAGATGTTAGGTTGAATGACAGACATACTTATGAAATTTTAAAATCAATAGTGACACTATTGACACATTGGTGGACAGCTTACGCCTTAAGGCGTCACAACAATAAAACACAGTAATTGTATTAAGTATCTAGACTACTATCCACATAAGTCTGGAATACTGTCCACTTATGTGATAAGTATATTCATGAGAAGAACAACTTATAGAAGTATGCCCCTCGATCAACCTTACAACCTGTATATCGCTTAGTAATGTTGCGACCGAGACAGTGTACCTCCTACCTACATACGATAAATTTAGTACCCCATTTTGGATCGACCGTTATAGGAATAGTGTCATTTGAAACCGAACGTTATTGCCTTAATAATATAGTTCTAACATTGAACTTTGACGTTTATGCATGGTCTAAGGCAATACTGTACATGAGTAGAGAAGCCGGCAGCATAACAAAAATATTATTTTACGTTCCGATATCGACAAATCATTTCACACGAGTTGTTTGTTAATTCTGGGCTGTATCGTGAGGTCCGAAACAGGCACGACATTATTTATGACTCAAATTACGCTAGTTGCATTAGCGATTGTGATGATTTGCGATTCGGACCTGTGATCTATGAAGTTCAGTCTAGTTTAACGATCGAATGTACGGATGAAAAGGCGGATCTCTTTAATTTTCGTATTGTTGGCTAGAATAACTATGTACTGCAAGTGCTGGTTACTTTGGCCTTTAGAGGGTACATTTTGGCCATACCAAAACCATTGATTGAATGAAATAATGAATTCAAATCCACATATTTTTTACACGGAGTTAAAGAATACCTAATAATGATACATTATTATTTAAATGCAAAAAAACAGTCTAGACAAAGTGATCGGCCAGATACAAAGATATCCCCTTGGGCTAAAGTAGCCCGACTTTACTTAATTTATTTATGAAAGGTAAACATGAAAACCCCTAATGATAATTTATATATTAATTCAGTCTTCTTCTGTAATACGTACATGACAAGACATTTCACACGTTTCAGCGTTAGTTTTGATTCTAGCCGGATTGTTGTGAAAACTTTTTAACTATCATTATGATATTTTAGAAGTTTTTTGTAAATTGTCTGAAAAAATAATTAAATTGATTAAAAATCTGACTACATCACATCGCATCTGTAATTCTGTACTTTACAACCTTGAATCCGACAACGTTACCGTCCTACCTGCCTGCATGCACTCGGTCTAAAATGAAATTAGCGTGGCGGGTCAGGCGGTAATCACAGATGCAGTGATTAATGACGGCCTGGGGCAGCCGTTTGATCGCTTTGTGGAAGAATTGGAACGAGGGCCGGTGATGAGGCCGGGGTTTTAAATGGGTAATGCATTGAGTGGAACTGAATAGATTATAGGAATTGCTAAAACAAATTAAATCAACTACTACAGCAAGCAGATTAAGTCAACTAGACCAAATTACAATAAAATGTCTTTGATCAAATTGATAAACCTAAAAAAAAGAAGTGTAAGCGTTTAATGAAGTATTGGGTTGAAAAACTAAAAAAAAAAAACTACGCTGTCTTATACCATATTATAAAAATATTTTGTCAAAAAGTAGGTATATTACAATAATCTAGAATAAAGATATAAACAAAACTAGGAACAATCGCAATACGTCAAGTGCCAGAGATACTCGTAACACAAGAACAAATTTTCTGGAAGTCGGAAATAAAAATGAACAACTCGAAGAATAATCATTGATGCATAAATCAAGTAAAACTTTCTTATTAATAAAGTAAATAACAAATGGTTAGATGACAAATAGAATTGTAGACAAAGAAACATAGGCTTTTGAAAGTTCCCTCTTGTTTCACCGTAATTTCGATAGCAAGGCATTCCTTAGCTTTACCAGCTGAGCCCCGCATTAGCAGGCAAGTGGTGAAGTTCCAAAACAATTTATTTTGCTTAATGTCTCACAAAATTGACTGCGCTTGTACAAACACTTGCCAATTTCAAACTTTTGTATAATGCGTCAGTTACATAAACGATAAACGTAATTTAAAAGATAAGACCTTTATTTTAAACATATTTTATTATAGTTAATAAGTGAAAAATTGAAAAGCCACCTGTCACAGGCATACAGAGCGCACTGTGAAAATATTAAAACAATATTATTATACTTTCTCCATTATATCGGTTTAATTTTTGTAATAATTCGTTAATATATTGAGTCGGTAGGTAGGTACGAGCATAGTTGAAGATTAAATACGTTAAGTTGCTATTAACACATTTTTATTGGTACTACAGTGGAGCCGCGGCTGCGTTTTAGTTCGTAAACTCTTACTAATTAACATTTTTACAGTCGTGTGGCTTGCGATAGTCGGATTTGGGCGTAGTAGATATGGATCGTCTATTCGGTTAATGTAAACTGAAGACGCAGTAGGCTTTTATTTTAATGGAATTGCTAAAGCAAATGTGCACGCACACGGTGTGATGCATGCCCAAAGGTTGGCTAAAAACTAGAATAGCTCTTTTTTTTTACTTTTGAAAACTCAAAAAAAAATGTCAAATAACATTGCGAAAACCGGCCAAGTGCCCGTAGGTTTTTTTTTTATTCAGTTCGTGATGTTTACCTTTTTTATTTCGTTTTTTTTATTAAAGCTTTCGTCCTGCTTCTACTTGATACTAGAACTCTTAATTCTACTAGCAAAACCTTCAAGTTTGGGTTCATTTGTTTCGTTTTGACGAGACACATACACATAATGCGAGTTTTTAAACTACTTTTAATATTAAAAATATCATGCTTCTACTTGTGTGTAGGTAATTCAGACACCTACTCTTAGTAAATTTCCAGATTTTCATAACGTGAGAAACAAAGGTGCATTCATTTAAAATAGGTATAGGAAATGTACCTACAATTTGATCTGCATTAGTTTAGAATGTTAGAAAGAAAAACATCCAATTGGTACAAACCACAAATTACAGTGCAACAACAATAAAAACAAAAGCTGTCGTGATAATGCCAAAATGGTTGCTTTTCAACTGTTTTGCCATGGCAAATGTGGCTGGCTGGTTTTCCGTGGATACCATTGAGGTTAATTATTGGGGAACCACATTGCCCATTTAACCCGATCATACTAGCCAGCACAGAAAAAAAGAGACTTGGATATTAGCTTGGACATTAGTTGACAAGACCTAACACACTGGCGCCATCTCATATGTGCTTTGCCTTTGCTTGCTCATTGAGTGACAATATTAAATTTATTAAGTACCTTAATAACCTAAGTTAATTCACACATATGTATTCAGATATTTGATTTATTAATAGGAAAAATCCTTAAGGTTGTGAGAGTTCCACATTATTAAATTACTTGAAATCTTTAACGGGTCTCTGGTCCACGGGATAACATGCAGGATAATTCCCAATACAATTTAGCATTCGATGGAAAGCAAACGTAGTTATTATGCGTGCGAGGGGAACCCACCCAGTGATGTGGCTTGTTTGTCGATGCATTTCAATAATTCGCATCGATTCGCCGCGGAATTCGCATCGATTCGCAGTTCCAGCTTCCGGGCATTCGGGAATGTTGTTATGCATGCAACTGGCAAGCTATCGATTTGTGATTTAATGTATGCCTGTTTTGCTTGCTTTGAAAAATGCCGACATTATTGATCAAACATTAATATTTCATCAACATAATGAATAGTTTAAATCGAAAGACTATCAATAAATCTTATTTAGCAATTGCGAAATATGTATTTGTTTTAACAATATATATATTTATCTCTGTATCAATCCTAGCAACATTATTATTGAAACCTAAGCCTATTGAGAAATCAGCTACAACGAGTCTAATGCGACACTACTGGTTGATTAGTGTCACTAATCAAACGACAAACGTTTAACAGTGCTGCAAAAAGTCGATAGTATCGCCCCGCCCCTTCCCGCGACCCGCAACACAGCCCTGGTAACCCAATATGTGTATGCGAGGGTACGCCAAATACATAGCACGCACTGGATGAGCCTACTAGGGATAAATGTTTGTTTTGTTTATTTGAAACAACATGTCCCTGAACATCACCTTCGTATGTTTTAAAAAAAAGGCATTTTTAATCGCAGTTGTGAGTTGTGACGCTTAACTTAATTCATAATTAGCTCAACTAATTATAAGTACACAAAGTAAGTATGTACTCGCTGCTATACTATGGACACTTAAGGCCGCAACAGCATGCAGCGGAGCGTTTAAGTGTTGCTTTTATGCTGTTAGTGTAAGAAAACATACTTCTAACGCTATTTGAGTTTGTAATGGCAGCACATTCAACACGAAACAACTTTCAAACACTATGGCGCATCACTATCGGATTCGTTGCAAACAAAAGAATTGAATATAAAATCACCACAAAAAGTACAAGGTTAGTATAACATATACCCTAATTCCTTAAACAAGATACCTTCTTTGAGGATAGCTTTGAGCTATCCTCGTTTTATTGCACTGACGCAAAAGCGAACTGCCAATCTTAACTTCTATATAAACTGTATACAAGGTATATTTGAAATACAAAAAACTATTAGTATAGGGCGAAATTTGAAATCCTAACAATTACCTTCATACTAAATGACCTATTAACTGTCACGATTTGTATAGGGAAGTGTTTTTTTAGTTGACTTTTCAACGTTGTTTTAATAGAAAAAGTGGTTTTACTTGAGCACTAGAATCGGCCTAGAGTTGTAAATTGACGGTCATATGCTATAAGCGTCCGTCACTTATGATAAATGCTTGGTCACATTGGGCATTTATTGTCACGATGGTCACATATTTTTTTTAGGATAAATTTAAAAAAGAATAATTTCTCTAAAGTAAGTCTTAATTGTTAAGTATTTGACAATAAAAACATACAATAAAACATGTAATTGGATCTGGATTTAACTAAAAAAAAAACTCGCGCGTAACGATACGACGCTTTTTAGCTTGTTCATGCAGAAAGATAAATTAATTTTAGAAATATCATTTAGTTATAGATCATTACTACTAAAGCCTTTCTTTCTTATAATAATGCACTTTTTTGTGACCAATTTTTTTTTATAGTTTGTCAATAGAATTGATTGTGACGTTAGTGACAATAAATGTCCAAAATGTCCGGTCACATTGAGAAAATGTCCAATTTGCTCGGTCATATTGTTCAGACATTTATAACGAGACGGACACTTTACAACTCTAAACCAGCCCCTATAATGTTTTTTATTTTATTTTTGAGTTTTGCGATTTTTTAGTAGCACACATAAGCAAACCGCAACGAGTAGCTCTATATCTTCGTACATGGGAACAGCTAGGGAATAAGGGAACAAGGCGTGGTGTTTAAACAGGCCGGGGGGTCTGCGGCCGCTCGCTGCTGTACTGGGCTCCGTCTTGTATTTTCAGCTATCATATTTGTTGATTAACCATTCTACTCCATCTGTCCATTGCGTTCTGTATTACGTACGAACCGCATACGTTTGAGTAATGTAAAGATTTTATTAAACATCATTTTCTAGCTGTCAAATTGAAAGACGTTGACTGACAAAGAAAAACCGGCCAAGTGCGAGTCAGACTCGCGCACCGAGCGTTCCGTACAAACCTGTAGGTACCTATATAAGTAAAAGTTCACCCAATCAAATCATAGGTAGTTATGGTATTTTTATTGCAAAATGAAATCCATAACATCACGAAAGGTAAATTCACGATTTATGACGTATTAAAAAAAACTACTAACTAGATCTCGTTCAAACTTTGGAAGAGTCTCTCGCGCAAACTATTCAGTTTAGAAAAAAATATATTATTTGTGAAGACCTATATACCACACACGTATGGGTTTGATGAAAAAAAAAATTTTGAGTTTCAGTTCTAAGTATGGGGAACCCCCAATTTTTTTTTTTTTCTATTTTTGTGTGAAAATATTAATGCGGTTCACAGAATACATCTACTTACCAAGTTTTAACAATATAGTTTTTATAGTTTTGGAAAAAAGTGGCTGTGACATACGGACGGACAGGACAGACAGACAGACACGACGAATCCGAAGGGGTTCCGTTTTTTGCCATTTGCTACGGAACCCTAAAAATGATGTCTTTATCCCTTACTAGGATAATCCAGTAGCAACAATGGCCACCGTATAGTATTACAAATATTACACAAACCAGCTTATTAAACACTTGTACAATAATGCTGAATTCTCATGATAAATTAATTTGTACGGCTACGCTGTCATAAAGTAATATTAATAATGAGATCTTCAAAAACTCAAAAGTTATAACACAAAAAATTTAATATCTCGGACGCGTGTTTTTGAATGAATTTTTATTGCTCGTGCTCATGCGATACTGGTTAATAGAACTTCATAATACAATTAACTTCACAGTCCGCTGACTATTTAATTCTCATCATTAAGATAAAAAGGCCTAAATAAAACGTTTGAAATCGTTAAGTTATCAGTTAGAATTGACGATTTTAGCGAGTAATAACATTAGTCCAAAAGGGCTGTTTGTATTTATTTATGCATTGTGTATATGGGATTTTAGTGCAAAAACCTGTGTTGTGTTGGTAATTGGAGTCGGCATTGGCCGGCGGTCGTGCGCGGGCCGTATATGGTATTTATTAGGTATGGCGGCCGAGTACCGTTAGGCCCGCACGTGATTAGTCCCTCATTAGAAGTACCTGGATGTTCAGATGTAATTGGGTGCCTTGAGCGTTGCGACCAAGTGCAAGAACATACATGCAAGTGCATTAACAACGAATAAAATGCGAAATGCAAGAAGGGGTATTCAAGTACCTACTTAGATCTTAGTTGTATGATCTCATATTTCTCGGGTCTAGTAGACTTTATAAATGCTTTTTAAAATAATGTCCAGCACATAATAATATGACAAACAAAAAAATAAAAAGTTCTATACACTGTCGCATGCAACCCTGGCTTTAATACCCCATCCACACATGGTCCATTTGTGTCATCTAAGCGTCCGACGTGCGCCCGATCTTGAATGGATCTAATTCATTGCACAATGGGCGCAAGGGTTGACGCGTGCGCGGGAGCACGTGCGCAAACGCGGATTATGCTAATTTATGCAACGGCCAGTGGGATGCTGATCGATAGCGACGATTAACGGGGAGAATACAACTTTGTTGCCTGTTTTTAAATAGATACAGTTTAAAGATACATTAATAGAAGGGGCTAGAGACGCAAGAATAAAAGTGATAAATTAATTTGATTTGTTATAAATGCAAAGTGCATGAGCCTGAAAGCTTTTCAGTTTATAAAACCTGGCGTTCTAAAACTTCCTTAGCTATTTTACATTTCTATATTTGTTACAGTCACTTTTCACTGTGACATAACTTTACAAAAAGTTGATGAATTGAACGGTTCTGCATTCTCTTAATATGTAGTTATTGCCATTTTTTGCATGTGTAAGATTAAATTTAGAGAAGTTCACAAAATAGGTCTAACTCCTGTTGATACTCGTACAATAATACAGAAACAAACAGTCTTTTGTGCCTTTAACTTGTGCACTTCGAAACCCCAAAAGTGCTTGAAAAGATGAACAATTAACGCGAGCAAATTCGTGAGAACCGCTGAACAAAACAACATCGAACCGAGCTAACCAACTATTTATTTAGGTAATATTACACGAAATACGAACGCACGTGCCTCCCCCGACATCCCTGCTCGTTCAAAACTCCTTGTTTGTACTTCGATTGGGCTAATTTGGACCTTATTGTGTGGTAGGAAGAGTTATTAGACGGCGAATGAGATGAAACAAGAGGAGTATACTCGACTCTTTTAGTTCAAAATTAAATATCATTGTTCGCAGCCCTCATTAATGCAATATTGAGCTCGCGAGCGACACGATGCGATTGTAGGGCGGAATTTATTGTGTGCAAAATTTATTAAGTACGAAAAAACTACAGTGTGCGAGAAGGGAGAATCATGGCGACGCAAACGGCCAGTGCTTTTTCACGATCGATAATGTGAGATTTATATCGATTGTGTTACGACGTGATTCGATGTTACATTGTATTTATAAACATATCGGTTTCATTAAATGCATAATGAAATTCATTTTGCAAGTTTTTCTGGTTGTAGCTTTTTACTACTTAATGAAATATGTGGTTATATCGTAGTAGCGATTGATTACTTTACAACTATACGTTGATTGACAAATCAAGTGATCATTAAAGTTCATGCGAATTTATATTATTATTTTTTTAAAATTACAAAATAGAACTCGTGTAAAATTTACGATTACTCGAAAAAATTGCACCGTATGTCCGTGCACTGCAAAAGGTCCTTATTGGAGCGGTTGGCGTACGCCTGTAATCGCGAGGAATGACGGCGCACCTCGCGTTTCATATTTTTTCGGGATTTTTATTATATTGTTTCAAAGACCTTATTTCTACAATTTAGCACTATTTTGCAAAGTGAAATGAAAGTAAAAAGTAAGTATATCTGATTTTAATCTACGAAACCACATTAAATCAAATAATTAGGGTTCAGCTTTAACGCTAGTGGTTCTTCTGCTGACAGGTAGCTCAACTTTTTTACTGCCATTTTTTTTAAATCTTTGCCACTAATCCACACAATATTGGTAACAAACTAATAATAGCAACCTCCCTTTAGTGAAGCGTTCACCCCATTCGTCTTCAACCCTCGTTGCCGTTGGCAGATTTTGATTGATGAGATGTGAAGAAAACAATCATTCTCATGTCTTTTGTGTGGGATTTATAAACAAATCAACAGTTGGGTATTTAGATTTTTTAAAACTTTAATATTAGCAATTTAATTTCGTTTTAGTTTCATGCATTACAACAAAATATTTATTATTATTTTTATTTAAATGAATAAAAACAGTTTACACATAAATAAATAAAAATTTATTCATACTTTAGGTTTTAGAAATATACCACATAATCCTAAACTTTTGAACGGCAGCGGCCGCCGAGCGCTTAATAACTAAGGATAAGGATGAAGGATTGATTATTATAATATTGGAAGTATTTTTCTGGAAACTAAATCATCTAACATTAATAGCTTTGGCAAATGTTGAGCTAGATTTCAAAACATATAGAATGAAAAAGAAATTACGATCGAAAATCGGAATACTCGTATCAGCGATATGTCAATTGTGTTTTCGGTATACTAAAAACATGGAAAAAAGACAAAACGTTTTCGGAGAAATTAAATTCGTAAAAAAGCAATTCGGATTTAAAATAGGTAACCCACAAATTAGCATATTTCATCATCATCATCATCATCATCATTTCAGCCATAGGACGTCCACTGCTGAACATGTGACTTCCAGATTGGCCGGTTGGAAGTGGCCCGCATCCAGCGGCTTCCTGCAACCTTTACCAGGTCGTCTTGCAGGTGGACGTCCTACGCAGCGCTTGCCGGTACGTGGCCTCCATTCCAGAACCTTTCTGTCCCATCGGCCGTCAGTTTTACTTGCTATGTACCCAGCCCACTGCTACGTCAGCTTGCTAATCCGTTGGGCTATGTCAGCGTCTTTTGTTCATTTACCAATCTCCTCATTCCTGATCCGATACTGAAAGTCCTTCAGAAACTCTTTAACTTCGTCTTGCTCAAGGGAATAACGCCGGAGGCATGGAACAGAAGTGTGGTGGTGCTCTCCTTCAAGAAAGGGGATAACGCTTTACTAAAGAATTACAGACCCAACTCGCTTTTGAGCCATGTCTACAAGTGGTTTTCGTGAGTCATCACGAATCGTCTCGCGCTTAGGTTCGATTAGCATATTGAGCTACTTAATAAATAAACTTACGACTTTTTAACACTTATTTTGCTAGCACAACTAACACTTTAGTTACCTAATGGGCATATAGTCTCGAATCCAGATTTAAGTCTTAGTTAAAGTAAATAAACAGGAATAATCATTTTGCCCCCGGTCTACACCGAGCCCTCCGAACAAGAGTTTATTCCCTAGCCTTTCAGCTTAAAAAAGTTTAATTATGTTATGGTGTATAATAGCGATCGCGAGAACTGGCCAGATGGCCTCGTATCGATCGCGGATTGCACAGGGTTGGCACTTTTTAACAGGACACCTGACCCTGACCTACGTATCACATATGATTCATAACTCAAAATCAAAATATGGTATTCCATTTGATTAAAATTAAATAATTCATAACGGTAAAATATGTAGAAGTATGTCCCCCGTTCTACTTAACACCCTACAGGTTATTTTAAACATAAACAACTTTTCTAAGATCAATAGTGAAATCGAGAAGAAAATTTTGGTCGAGTAAGTTTTGTTGAAGTTGTTATAACCAACCTAAAAAAGAGAATGGGTTATGTATAACTTTTAACTGACGACCTATACGTCTCTCAAACGTCATAAACTTTATTTTAAAAATATCTTCTAAAATACGGCACGCACGGTTACATATATTTACCCGCGAGTTTTAGCAGCTAGGCGACTCCGCGCGGCTGGATATTGTATACGTAAGCATATATGCGTTATCGCCGTCTAATAGAAAGGTGCTTTTTTTTCTACGGCTTGTCAACGTCAGAGCTTCCATACCATAGCTTTTTTATAAAACACGAAAAAGATGCTAGAAAATCTACTAGGACTTACCTTATCTTGTGGTGAGCTTTTCGGACTTTATTTTGTTTAAAAAAATGTGGACAGATTTATTTGATTTAATCATCAAACAATGATTTACATTGCGCCAGCCCTGCACAGACGGACTGCTGTTATTGTTAAATCGCAATCTCCGATTAGCATAACAATTGTGCGCACTACACACGTATCGCTAATGAATGGATGACGTCGCTGGAGCGAAGCTTACGTTGCGATTTTTTTATTGCGAATAAGTTGTATACGACGCGTGGTATTTGTTTTGTTTATGTTAAGACTGGGTTCACTTGGGATAGTTTTAATTAGCAGTTACAATTTTTTATACTTTTTGACACTTTTTTTTAAATTTATTGATGCGGCAAACGATTGCGCTTGAGTTTTATTAACTATTGAACTCTCAAATCTAAAGTTTCGAATCGGAATGCAATGGAAATGTGTGTAAATAAAATAAAAGTTTAAGAACAATTCAAGATAAACTAAATACATATAATTATAAGCAGGATACCTAAGGATAAGGAATTAGTAGAGAACATTTTCGAAATTTCTAATAAAGAGAATTTGAAGGTCTGTTTATTTAAAAAAAAAACTCTAAAATGTTTTAATTTAGCTGTTACAAACTTTCGGAAACGTTCTCTACAAATTTAAACACAGGCTACAACGATACATCCCTAAAAAGTCGTCAAAAACAAAAACACATAACCCCAACACCATAGCAAACCAACCCTAATTAAAACGAAACAAAGCGAGGCCCGCCGCGCGCCATCGCAATGGCGGTCATAATTCGATAACCTTGCGGGTAAGTGCAACAATAATCTCATAATCCGTCGGCGGGCGATGTCGCAAACAAAAAAAGTCCCGCAACCCGCCGCGACATTCCCACGAGGCAACGTTTGGCTTTCATTTGACTTGACAGTACATGTTCCTATTTCGTGAAAACCAAACTAGTAAGTCATATTTCGGGTACCGTTTTGTCTTGTGGAGCTCCCTAATAGTCAAATCTGTCTGGATGAGTACCACTTTCGTAATTTTACCGCAAAGCATAAATATCATGAAGATACATGTTTCTAGACCATACCAGTCATAATTGACATACTATCAAGGCGGAACTAAAAATGGGCAAAATCGAAAACAACTCACAAAGTGAAGGAAGTTGCTAATAAGACATTTTTAATCTGACAATAATCGCTTCAATAAAGATAAAGAAGATTAAACTTAATAGATAAACAAAATCATTTACTTTGTACTTACAGTACTAACAAATGCAAATAGCGGCCAAGGGGATCAAGTAACTTTACAACAACTGTAAACTTTTGAAGATTAAAGGTTAAAACGAAGGTCTTTACTCCTGGAGCTCAAAGGACGCGCTAACGGCTAAGGTCAGACAGAACGTTGAATAAGTAAAGATAGGGACACAACGCGTGGATAAACCTGGTAAAGTCGACAATGCGAACTCCGCGGCGACTAATTGCAGGCCGGCC
Source organism: Anania hortulata (assembly GCA_963576865.1). Lineage (NCBI taxonomy): Eukaryota > Metazoa > Arthropoda > Insecta > Lepidoptera > Crambidae > Anania > Anania hortulata. Next base: position 18,909,026 of record OY756394.1, read on the forward strand.
CGATAATCCGTCCGCAGCGGGCGGCCTCCAAATTAAAAACCCCCGCACAACTGTCCGGCCCTGGGCCCGGGATTACGCTCCCACGGCAGGGAACCACTCACAGCCCCGAAAAACGAAGGGTGAAATTCTAAAAACTTTGCGCGAAATTCGAAATCCTGAGATGAAATAGTAATTTATCAAAGGATTTTGAGTCCCAAGGAGCTATGTGAAGGATGGCTTCCCTTTATCGCAAATTGCAGTCGTGTGCTTATCGGAATTCCGGAAAACAGTGAAAAGAATTGGATAACTGGGCATAAGCGATTTCACACAACGTTACATATGATCCCATACATCCGAGCTAATAACAAATTCTATCTTTTAACAATATGTCATGTGATGTAGAATAATAGCTTACAAAGGATAATGTATTCGCGATGCGCTGTATGCCTAAACGAATACAGCGGTGTATTAATATTCAAATGGCCTTTGGGCGACCGGTGCATTGGATCCCAGCGGTATTAGCCACTTTAGCATTGCAACGCGTCGCTAGTACCTCCGTAATGAGTACGCCCTTTGTGTGCTCGCACATTACATTATGTACTGGGCTGGTCACTTGACAAAATAATAAATTCACATTACAATTACAATCCGCAGCTGCCGACTTCAATGTAATAAACGTTCTTGAGCGAAAGTTAATGTTTAATACGGCATTACTCTTGTGCAGGCTGTCGGAGAACGCATCTGTAGCCCTCAAGTCATTTGATAAGTTAGGAATAGATTAATAGCCCACTCATCTTATTTTCCATCAGCGTGATCAGGCGTGTAGCCATTTCCTTCATAGTATCGAACAGCTGTTGTAAAGGTTACGCCCTTATCCTTGCACCTGCGCTCCCCTCCCCGGTTATATTGTCACTTCACCCCCGAGTGGCTTAATTACAATCCTATTAACGAAATCGTCTCATCGCTCTCCGCCGCCTGACATTTAGGGTTCAAAGATTCAAACAATTAATATTTGATAGCTCTCAATTTTCCCGTTCTGTTCCGATTTTTATTTATCGAGCGGATTGTGCCGGCAACCGTTTTCATACTGTGCACGTTAATCGTGAGACCGTTCAGATAACGATCAATGCGCTCGTCAAATGCAATTCACAACCCTGACATTTCAGTATTTGTGATTGGTTAAAAAGATTCGTTGGAATCGGTCGAACACGTGCGAGGGTATGAATCCACAAAGGGTTCATTTTTTTCATTCATTGACCAAAAAAATCTACGGACAATTACCAGATTAGGGCTGAAAAGGTGTGGTACGCATTTTTTCATTTCATTCGATTACCGTTGGCCTTTTTCTTATTCGGGTGAAGTTTTCTCGACGGAGAATGTTTTAATTAAAATCGACTGAAAGTCGGTTGTGGATTGTGGAAGGCGTATCGCGTAACGGTAGTCGCAGTTTGTAATTTGTATGAGGCAGGCTGACTCTCAAGTGCGCTGAGTATTAATCAGGGGTTCGTTAATTAACTGGGAGCGGAGCGGGCGCGAATCCGACACCGCATATGCGGTTTCCATCTGATTTTTCGATCTCGCTGGCACCTGTTTGCGATGTCAGGACTCAGAAATTACTTTGGGAAGCTTGTCAGCTTTAATAAGATCATATTTTTAAGACAGCGCGGGAGCCGTCGAATCGACAATTGCAAATGTTTTTCTTCCAGATAAAATTGCATTAAAACAGAATCTCCCATCCATAACTAAACGAAACAACCTAATGACCGGTGGGTAGATAAATGCACGTAATTTCGCCGCGTCCGCTTAGCTGCGGGCATGCACGCACGCGACTCGCGCGTCTGTTCAAGACCAGCTTTTTGTTAACGAAACCCACAAACAAAAACAGCCTTTACATCTTTACCAATAGAGTCCACATCGTCGTCATAATAATGACGGACAGACAGACTTCTTTGTGCTCACTAACTCCTGTACCGTTATGTTATGGAAACTGCTTCCGAGTTTGCACTTGTCGATTTAAGATTGTTATGATTGCTGTCAACCAATTATGTTTTGCTTCTAACATAATATTTGATGCAACATAATTTTAGAAGCGACATCTCATCAGCGCAAACAAGCTTTTTGGTTGTAATAAATACATTTAGATAGTATTATTCATTGAATGTGTCTTTTTACATTTAAAAAATTTGCAACAAGAGAATCTAGTCCTTCTCAATCTTATATCTTTCTCAAGAGGATCGATTCTTTTCGTTCGTTTCTAATAAAATTATCTATATCGTTTAACTACACAATCAGTAGTAATAAATAAAGATACAACATGTCCCGCGTATCAGGGACATCACCTTTGTGGTCTAAGTAAATCTGATTTACAGTTTTCTTAGCTTGTGACGGTAAAGCAAATCATGCAGGCGCCATTAATTTTTGTCGCGTCGTAGTAGATTGGCGCAGCGACGCTCCTAAATGTAATTACAGCAGCTGCTAAGGGCCGCAACGCGCGAGCCACAAAGACGACAGCGATCGCAGGCCCGCGTCACACGGACCACAAAAGACGACAACGATCGATCGAACCGCGTTCGTGACTATTGTTCGCCCGCGAATGCACCACATCTGTTTCGTTCCTTTTGCCTCGCCTTGCATAATGAAACCGAACCATTGTGAGGAAAACATCCACAAAAGAACACGCACCTCGGCTCTGTATTTTATAAGAAAAAATAACAGGCTCGAGGCCTAAAAGGTGGGCGTAGACCCAGTCGGAAATGAGAAAGTCGATGCAACTGTTATGACATACGCGGTTCGTTAAACGCCATCGAAAATAAACAACGCTGCGCGCTTTAACGAAGCCAATTGGAACGTCAAATGCTGAAATATTTTTTGTATCGAAATCGCTTAGCAACAAAACTAAAGGACTTAATTTTTGCGTTAACAGAGCAGTCTTTAAACAATGTTTCATATGATACCAGACTTAAAAAAGGAGTTGCCAAGTTTAATTAGATCAACATTGAAATTCAAACAAGACTTTTTATAAGTCTCACAGCAGCAATGCTTTGGTTAAGTTTGCATGTTTATTGTAAGGTAATTGCATCCGTGGGTTGGGTTGGGAAACATTTGGCCGACATTGAGGTCTACCGTCAACACAACTGTTCAATGTAAATACATTTCTTACCGCAGGATTATTATGTTACTGGCTCAGGTAACACATCCTTTTGCAATTTTAAATGTTACCGTGAATTCTGCTGTTGATTTTTTGCAATATTTTTCTTGCATTCATTTTAAGTTTTTAACACATTACATTGGCATTTTAAATTACTTAGCCATCTTGCAACGCTACAGTATAACTCTCATTTGGTCTCATTGCATGCAAGCTCGAAATTAAATCGTTATTAGGAATTTGTAAGCAGATGTAGTCTTGATAGTTAGGAATCAAGGAATCATACTCGCTGTGGATCGTCTGTAACATTTCCTGCACTCAAACCCAAAACTGCATTAACCGCGGAGCGTGTTGCGGTAAGTACAATCTCACTAACTGAAATTTAGCGAAGAGGGGTTATCACAAAAAGTGTGCATCATAAATACGGGCTTTGCAAAATTTTGCCTTCCGAGGCGAAGCGCCTACGCCGGCGATTAAGTGCACTAAATACCGATTAAATGTTGCCCAACGGGAGCCGCTCGGCTCGCTATTCGCTCTTCATGATTTGATTTAGTAACGTCAGCAGTTTTTTGACAGCATGAGAAAAGTGAGATAAAGAAAAAAAAACTATGTTTAGGTAAGATAAAAAAATTACGGAATAGGTATATTTTTGGCGAAAGTTGCTACAAATTTTTTTTTACCACAAAACTAAAAAGCCTATTTCTGTAGTTGAGTAAATAAAATTATTACTGCAGCGCAAAAATTGACTAGGATTGCATGTTCGGAAATAGAAGTAGTTATGTACTTACATTATTTTTATGTCAACATCGTCACTTCGAAAAAGACAACGATCAAAGACAATCATTCGCTAAAGGCAAATAACCATGACAACGCCATCCTAAAGTGACACCAAAGAACATCCAATTCCGTAATTGGACTTTTAGTGAGTTCCACGAGGGGCTTGCTGCTGGCTCGCAGCCCTAGGGCTTCAACCGGAGCCCTCGCGTGCGGATCAAACTCCTCTGACAGGGCAATCGCTCCCTCAACCAGTGTGTGTGGATGCACATTACCTTGATAATTACTGTTGTTTGTAACTGTTAGTTCCGCCATATTTATTATTATGTTTTTAATTTTAGCTTATTGAAAAAGTGAGTTTTTTTTAGATGATTAATCAGAAAGGTGACCTTAGTCAAAAGTTTGTCTAATGGAGTACGTTAGCTTCATTAACAATCGTCATCAATCTTGCATTTAATAATACTCTATTCAGCGTCACATACAAGTACACTTATTCTCTTGCGTACCGCTATTTTTTTTGTCGTATGGATTTTCCGGTTTCGTGGGTAAGTGGCACGCTAAGGGTTACTGTTTTTTTTTCTAATTTAGTCTGTATTATAGAAATTGTCATTTGTTTATTTTATAATAAATGTCATTTATGTTTACTACCCCAACATTAATTTTATTTAGTTGATTTACCTTTGTCGCAGCGCTCACAACACTTTTTAGTAGGCATTAAGTTCACCGCAGTTTTAAACAAATAAAAAAAACAATAAAAGCCATTGCCGAACTTTTTCATTTTAATTAATATGTATGTATTTATTAATGATGTAGCAATGTCACATCAAACTTTAAACAAAGGCATATTTTGCATGCTCATGACCGGAACGAGCAGTTGGAAATGAAGCTGCTCTTAATTATCATCTAATTAATCTGCGCATTATCAGACATCGAATGCCTTCTTCATATCTTTAAATTAACTCGGATTCACTACACAATCGACTTTGCAACTGTAATTTTAAGTTTGCAATTTGATTGAAGTTGCTTTTGGGTCTTATTCCGACAAAGCTATGATCTTGGTACGATATTAAACAGGTGCGAGACTACATTGTTGAGGTCATCGTTAACCTCAGGACAACCTGCTAGTATTTTAATTTAATTAAATGGCGATATTTAAGTTATTGAAAGTTATTTTAATTATTTAAATTAAATAAATAAAAAAAAGTTATTGAATAACGTATTTCGTTCATGGCGACCTCCGTAGCCGAGAGGCGAGCATATCGGACTTGGTGTCGCTATCTCTGAGGTTCCGGGTTCGATTCCCGGTCGGGTCAATGTAGCAAAATAACTTTTCTATATTGTCTCAGGTCTGGGTGTTGTGGTACCGTCGTTGTTTCTGATTTCTGTAACACAAGTGCTTTGGCTACTTACCACAGGATCAAAACAATGTATGTGGTGTTGTCCAATATTTATTTATTCACTTTCCAAGATGGCCGTGGCGAGTGCGTATCTCCACACGACAATTAAACTAAAAGCAATACTATGCTAAAGTGCAACCGCCCAATAAATATAAGAATATACATTAACTTTTACTGCTAATACACCATTTTATTGCCCTAAATATAACCAGTGAAGATTACTGACGAGAAAATTGATAATTATTAATGACCGAATAGTTTTACTACAAAAGTAAAGATACTGAAAGGTTTTTTAATGCATGTAATCGTTTGCAACCGTTTTAGTAAATTAAAAAGATGATACATGAAAGGACTTATACTAACTTATACTTAACTTTAATAGCTTTCATTCACAAGCAAAGTTCACATTTCGAAGAAGTCGGGAGTTTCTGTAGTAAAAACTTGTAAAGTTAGAGACATTAAACACGACCGAGGAGGTCGAGTTTTTAGTGTTACCAGTGTATACAGCAGCAGCCAGGAATGCATCGCATAATCGGTAAGTGATGCTAAAGTCAGCAGTCAGCAAGGCGCAGCTTCAGAGGTAAATCGAGCGTTACCCAGGGAGGCTGTGAGTGGGTACCCGCGGGCGAATCTTGTGATGCGGCGAGACGTCTCGAGTGTCGATGCTACCTGCGTTGCCCTCCTCCATAATTAACGTTGCACGTTAGGGCTTACTAGAAGCGATTTGAACGCTTACTAAGGTTAGTCTAATTAAAGAAAGCGACAAATACGACGTAAACCAACCGCCCGTGGCATCCAATGTTACGTTCTGTCAACACATTATCCTATCTTGATCGCTATTGAGGATTCGGATCGCTGAATCGACTCGTTAATCGTTAATCGCTTGCACATCTAAGCAAGTTATCTTGATTCCTTCACAAATGATTTATTAGCAAGACTATGAATTAAAAGTGAATCAAGTTTTTTCTGTTTGCAATAGACTCCTTCGAAGTAAACTGACGTCAAACGACTTGGACAAATAGGAATGTTGTAATATCATATCTGGAGTTGCATATAAAAATTCCGTGTGTTGAGAGTCAGCGAAATAACTGTTGCCCAAGTACGTGGACATGTCCGAGGCGGTGACAGTAAAAAGTTCAAGCTTGCGTCGTGAATGCCATCTGCAGAGCTCGTCAGGACATGGGGGAGCGATAAAAACGATCGCATCGCGCATGCGAATATCGTGTTACAGCGTAGTCATACCAATGGCGACGAGGATCCACTTACAGCGAGTGCTTATACGGCCGCGCTAGATATGTGCTCCGATACGGTGTTAAGCGCGATAACAAAGCCTCGCGTCAGGCGGTAATCGCTGACGCAAACTCTGTATCTACGACTGTTTACACGAGTACACGCAAATCGTGCCAATGACACGGACGCCGAAAATCATTACATAAGTTCCCGCAAGGTCAATGTCGCGGCGAACAAAGATCGCGAAAGTGGTCCAACGTTACGTAGCAGGCCGGCTCACACGGATAATTGCGATGTAATCGCCGTAATCCATCCGCGAGGCTGGTTTCCTTTTACGGAGCGCAGCTTGCGGACGCATAGAAGAAACAGCTGACCACCGCACGCGCCTCGGTGCATATTAATGTCGCACCCGCGGCAAAAACACGAATAAAATCGAAATGTTACGATGAAATATCGAACCAGTTTTAGTGCAGATGCCTCAATTATGCAATTGTCGTATGCGAGCTACGTAAATCAAACTCGACTTGTAATGTATAATCGTTTTATTTCTTTTCCTTTGTATTTTGCCACCCGCCGAGTTAGATGTTCTTACACTGTAAACGTCTTGCAGACTGCACGGTTGTTTAAATTTTCTCGTATCTTAAGATATTGTATTTGCGTCATCGTAAATCCAATGTTATCAGCACAAATTACTAAGCGATGAAGTAATCAATAAATCATGCCTAAAACGACAAAATATTCGTTATGAGAATATTTTATGTAATAAAACAAAACTTAATTATGGCAGGGGTCCGTTAATACACATATTTCCACTCGGCGAGTTCGATTGGGAGGTTTGTGTACAATGAGTCGGTCGGAGGGATCTCATTGTCCTGCTCATAAGTGGAGCCCTGACATTTCTCCCCCGCAGAGTCGCAGCTGCCCTTATCATTACCGATACAATAAAAACTAAACTTGAACAACTCTGTACGCAATTACGTGTTTACACAAAACACGGTAAGATCTCCTACTACAAGTCAATTTGTATTCACTTGTATAATTTTGCATTTTCTCGAGCGCGCGCATTCCTATTAAATGTCAACGTTTACGATTCTCCAATAGTTGATCAGACCGAGAGTATCAGCTGCTTAAGGCACGTAGTGGATAATCATAGATTGCTAATGGATATTAACTCGATAACCGACGGCATGCTCAATGGGGGTTGGAAGCGATCCAACGAAGATACTTTATGGGCGCACATAACAATCAACATACACGGCCGTTCTTGTAGAGTCGATTACGTAAATTACTGTATTCACTGCTTGAGGAATCACTTCCATTAAGTGAGTTGCATTAGTTTTATGACTATTTGCTTGTTTCATGTCATCTATATATTTGGAAACGAATAGAAAGAAAGTCTTTTCCATTCATTATAATTTTAGACACTCAACTAATACAGAGAACCATGACCAGTTATAAGAGCATCTGTAAAATTATGATCTCCGTAGAAACTTTAGCTGCAGCTAACTAAAGGTAGATTTTGGGTTATGTGACCGAGACATGAGACCGCGCAACGGTGAAGAGAGCATTTGAACTGGGAGTCAGAGGAAAGCGACACATCTCCATAAAACGTCCTAGCCTAACCTGTTTCGCGTGTCGAGCTCTTTTGTTCTCATATGTCTACGTCAAAAAGCTCAAAGTTGTGCCGAGCATTGTTCAATTAAATTATGTGAAATACTGATCGATCAACGAATCGACAAGGTAAATCGATCGCAAATACAAAAATAGAAACTACATCTGGACTGGATGAGCAGTTCATTAGTCGTTTATCGTTTCTTTAAAGGCATGCAATTTTTCCGGAAAAAAATATAGCAGGTGTTGGAAGGTCGATGACGTTAGACCTTTCTATGCTCTGTCGCGTGCCCTGACTTGCACATGCTGCTCTGTTATTAATGCGGCTGTGCCTGCGCGCTCACGGACACAACCTGTCAGCGCCCAGCTTTTTATGAGCTGCATAAAACAGACACTTTGTTTTCAACTCGCCTCTATTTTATGACTGCTCAGTTTTCTTGGATTTATGACATACCAGCCTTAAGCCCGCAGCTCTGCTCGCGGTTATGTCATGTGCCCATACTTAAGTCTACTTGAACAACTTCCAGGTTTGGCCTAGTTCTGGATTAAAACATCATTTAGTCTCTATCAACTTCAAACAAACTGATAAGGTTTAGATTAAATCTCGATTTATAAGATTTATAATTTGTTAAGACGTAGTATTACTATTTACAGTTTTTAAAGCAATTTTAAACATTTTATGACTAGTTGCTCAATAATTATCAAAAAGCTAAAATCATGAGTTAAATGGCACTTCAATAAGCGTGGAAATCTTTAATAGCTCTTGAGCTTTACTATATTACATTCTCCGAAGTAATGACGCATTTACGCCTTCGCCAAACATCAGAAGTAATGCTGTGATAAAATCCCAAGAAAATGGCATTTACCATTTACTACTGTTTACGAGGAATAATATGCATTGTGAGAAAAGGAATAGCTCCAAACGAATAGTTTGTTTTTATTGAGAACATTACAAGTTAGAAAGTTGTCGTAGTATTCTTTTTTTCATTTTTTTTTTTCATTTTGTCTCGCCGCCATGTTTTGAAAATAAGTCACAAGAAGATAATACTTTTGTCAATTAAGAAAGGAAGTATGTAACCGCGAAACCTTAGACTTATGGGGAAGTCTATGTTTGGTTGCGCAACAAAGGAACAATAACTTTGTATAGAGCCCGGTCAAGTTATAATTTACTTTGCTGTTTAGCTGTTATTAGTAACGCTTGAAAATTTCACATCGACTTTGATCATACTAAGGGTGCCATCGACAGAACAGGTCCCGTGACTTTTTCCGGACAATGCTGCTTCTTAAACCGGCCGTAACACCTGCCCTGGTCACGAAGGGGAGATTCCTGCCGAAGGGTGTGCTTGTTAAGCTCCTTTGGGTGTCTCCGAGCGAAGAATGCAATTATAATAAAAAAAACCAGCAGGTTCGTGCGTCGAGGGCAACGCCACAGTCAAATAAGGAATGGTCTTCCGAATTCCATTGAAATATCAAGCAACCAGACGTTTAGACGTAACACGAACGTTCATACCTCGAGCAACAAACATAAATACCGCAGGGACGGCGGGTCCGTAATTATAAACTGGGCGAGTCGAGGTGTCGAGATACCACGATACTATCGAAACGTTTCGTTTAGCTTTAACGTTACCGGCGGGTATTTAAACGGAGAATTTAATAAAATGGTCAAGCGGCCGCGTTGTCACACTGTCGATTTATCATGGCGTCGATGGGAATATCGATACGGGATTCGAATGGATCGGCATTTTTAATATGTTCATCGGTTTAATTTAAGAAATACTCCAACGCGTTTTAAAGATTGATAAATGATATCAGTGAAAATAGTCCATAGTAAAAAAAATTGTGTATGCATAAATTTAAATATTTCAGTAACACTGATCAAAGTGACGTTTCAAATAAACGAAGGAAAGAAATTCTTACCAAGTGCCATATTAAAAACTGATTAAAAGCAATGTACAAAACGGCTGTCTGTTACACAAAGCGAAATGTCATCGCTGACAGAGGTACGAAGTCATCGGACAGGCTTACCATGATACAGGAGGATTACCATCCCATTTAGGCGGTGCCTCCCGAATTGGGTTTCAGGCGCCCATAAAATATTGATGCTCGCTTCTGTGAAGGAGCACGTGCCACTTAAATATCGTGTCTCTGTCTGATGTGAATCGTTGGCCGAATTACACAATGTTTACCTGGTGACGCTAACGTGAATTGTTATTTGTAGTAGACGGCAGGTTACATTAAAAAAATATATATCAAAAGAATTCGAACTTTTTTGTATCGGTTTTGCAAGGTTGACGTAATTTTTATTAAATTATCTCAATAATAAATTATATTTTACCAAAGTACGCTCCACGGCTACAAGTCTAGCCGTGTGTATAATTGAAAGGCATCGAACCTCATTCATTGGCATACCTAAAGTTGCAAGTACCTAAAATTACGTTATTTTGGTGTACACCTATGAAACATGTTTTATTACATTACGTTGTTATATTACATTACACGTACATTGCTAAATTATAATTTATTATTGGGATAATTTAAGGAAAATTACGTCAACCTTGCAATACCGATACCATACACATATCACTAGCGGTATGTGTAATCAAAATGCCTTCGTACATTAGACCTTAATGAAAAGGGGACGGAAAGTTTGATAGCGCCGTAAAGTTTGGAAACTTGCGAGACTCCACCTTTACTTCCAACCAATACCATTAATGTAAAATCGTCCCATTTTGGAAACTACACGCGGAATGCCGAGTCAGCCCGACAAATGACAACGAGCGTGAAAAAGCAAAATTAAACAATATACCGGATAAATAAGGGACCAAAAAGTATAGCAAGACCATTAGGAACCCAAAACCGAATCGTACACCCCTCATCCGAAGACCTTTTACTGTTTTTGTGCGCCATGTTGAATATTAACTCTGGCGACATATTTGAGATCGTTCCAACTTCAGTTTCTGACACATCATTAGTTTGAATAATCACCTATTGTCCTGTCGCAGTTTCTAAATCAACAACATTACAAAATTTGTGTAGTGCATTTTAATATTTTGGCAATTTGAACCGAAATTTTAGATAATGGGCTAGGAAAAATGAAAATAGGATTTTTGTTAAACCAAATATGGTAGAGACCAATCAAGTTAACAATGACAACATGAACCATATTTGATCTACTGACAAATAATCAGCTGAAATAAAAATACATTAGCCCTAGTAGTGACGTGCATTGAATAGAACCCCTCTATCACGCCCTCTCTTAGGCCACTGCATCGGAAGCAGCAGAAATGCAGGATTATGCAGCAATCTGCCATAGGAGGGGTGCCCCTCTTCGTATCGTGTTCCTATATTAATTGCAGTTTACCCTTGGCCCGGGGCAAATATTCCCGAATTATATCACGCGAAATTAGCAACCGTTGTAATGCTGAATTAATAATACCCTGCACCGCACGGCAAGTTACAATCTTGCGGTGAAATTAAGGGCACGAAGTAACGCTAACAACGATAAACGAGGATTTTTTGTGATGATTTCCGTTTTACAAAAAAGTAAATCGAAAAAAGCGTACATTGTCATTAGGCGTTAAAGGAGACGGGGATTTCTGGGCCCTTAATGTAAGTAGATGAAGTATGGTTTAAAAAAATTGTCATGTTTTTCTATCCTAATATACAAAAAATCTGCCCATTTCTCCTCCTGGAGACTGAGCAATAAGAAAAACAAGATTTTTATGCAGTCACTGCAAAATCGATTAAAATAATATCGATTTATGTAAATAAGATAACACAATTGATAAAAAAGGAGTACTTTTGGTCTATACTAGGCAATTAACGCAAACAAAATAATTATTTGTATTAAAATAAATACATTAAGCTATTTTAGCTTATAAAAAAAAGATATCGATTATTAATCGATTACCTAAATAAAACTGATACTGTATATTTATTCTGTGCACTGATACTGACAGCTGGCTTGTCAAATAAATAAATAATCGTTGGATCACTCCACGTTTCGTATTTTACGTTTCTGCGTGTGCGTTTTGTTTGAGTGATTTCATATTATCCTTTTGTTTTTCATCGACCACGGCTTTGTTTCACTAATTCTGACCCTGCCTAACCTAAACGACCTTGCAATGCTTTAAATCTGGACACAGAAGATCTTGCACGTCTGACTTAGTTTTGGATACTTTGGATTTTTTATACCGGCATGGACTGGATACAGAAGATAATGGATCTCTGTGTAAACTGTGTAACAGTGACTAGTCGTAGTCACTGTATGCACTAGGCAGGCGACCCCTAAACGATGAAACTGCTTTGCATGTATTTTAACAATGGCTTGCACCTCAGTCTGTAAGTATACCTTATCTAACCAGTTGTCGTCGTCTAGTTTGTGGCCTAAATGTAAATAACTATATAAGTAACGTTAAAATATCTTTTGTATTTCAGAAATCAGCTGTTTATTACATAACCTTACTTTTACTAGACCCTAAATTATTCGGCTCTGAGAATGACAAAAACCGCAGAATTTTCAGTCAAGCTTTGCCAAGTATCAATCTATTCATTTACACCATTTTCATCTTATTACATCCAGGGCCCAAATTTGTATGCAAACGTTTCCATCTCCTTTTGGCAACGTAAACTTAACGAGAGTTTTACATATTAAAAGGCACTAATGGCATTATATCACAATTTACGGTCTAGTTTTTCACATAAACATTAACAAAAAAGTAGTAGACCGTCAAGAATTTATGTTTTTAACCGACTTCAAAAAAGGAGGAGGTTCTCAATTCGTCGGAATCTTTTTTTAAATTTTTTTATGTATGTTCAGCGATCATTCGTTACTGCGTTGACCGATTTCGATAATTATTTTTTTGTTTGAAAGTTAATACTTTCAGAATGGTCCCATATAAATTTGGTTAAATTCTGATGATGGGATCTATAAGAAAATCATCAAACATTGCATAAACTCCGTACCACGCCAACTGATTTTAGTATCTGTCTTACCTATATCTCTGCCAAATGTGGACCGATTTTGATGATTATTTTTTTAATGAATAGCTTATACTTCAAAGATACTATAATAAAACATTTATGGAAAAAATTTCACCCCTAAGGGTGAAAAAATAGGAAATGAAATCTGTGTTCAGCAGTTAAATTATGTTTGCACTCGTAACATTTGTTTTGATTAAGATTTATCACTAAAATGGATGAAATAAGTTAATTTTGTTAAAAAAATGAAAACCGACTTCAAAAAACTAAAACGCTAAAAATAATCTTAACACAGTACCTAATCAGTTACTTTTGGAGTCGGCGCAAACAAAAACATCGAATCTCTCATCGACTGGCAGTTTTTATTTTTTTAATAAAATTTATTAGAAATACATATTATATTTATAACTTACATCGACCGTCAAACATATCCCTAAGAATGGCTGCAAATTAAAACAAAACACAACGGTGATTTTCATTAAGATTTAATCGCTCTCAGAGATGCTTAATCTTTACCGTTTTCATCATCAATTAGTACCTATTAGAATAGAATTCTTTATTAAGATTTAAAAGCAATTAATAAAGTGGACAGTTGAATCGCCTACTAAATTCCAGTCGGCGGACCCAGAACAAGGAATGCAATTGGACAATGCGTCGACGTGTATCTTGATAGATGGCGTCCAATAAATAGTTGACTTAGCTGTCTGCTGACGACCTTTTGAACACTCCTAACCTTGTCTACATAAGTATAATTTTATAGCGAGATTACAGCACCTATAAACAGATCATCTACGTATACCTGATACTAATAAGAATGTATTTAAATTGGAATTCTCCGCGTACGTCTAGGTCGGAAAGGAGAGCTATTGTCTTACAGCTGTTTCCCGACGGGATGTTTCAATGGAATTCGGAAGACGTTATTCCCTGTCTGTTACAGTCTACAGTGTTATATCTGCCACATAAACATTTAGTAGAAATATGAGTATTAGTCTGAACATGCAGTTGCAATTTATAACGCAAAAAGTCTCAAGCAAAACATTTTAGGTACTCGTTCGGTGTTTTTTGCTCTTTACTATCGACCTTTAGAAAACCTTGCAGTTTTACTGCATCAAAATTTCGGTGATGTCATGAATTCGTGCTATCGCCTGTGGCAACTCAATGAACGATTTGTGGTTTATAATTTAGATAATAGTTAAGGGATACAAATAAAACGTCCGTCCGAAATCATCTACTAATTACAGATATCTCGGAGCTTGAATTAACTCTTGCAAAGTTGATAAATTAAATACACACTCATTACTTTTTTTTAGACATTATCGTCTATTAAACAATTGTCGAAGAACTCGGCAAAACGTTCTGTCATAAAAGATAATAGTAGAAAAAATTAAAATCGTGTTCCTTATTAATAAAAGAAACTAAGAAGGATTAAGACAAGTTTACATGGATCGTCGTTCTTGACAATGTTAAAAAAACAAGCCAATTACATTTAAGCACTTATTGAACTGCAAGAGAAAAACGCAAGCGTTGAAAACATGTGTAAAACTAGTCGCACATTCCCCGAATAATTCCATTTATAATGAAAACTGATATCTATAAACACTAAAGAATGTCAAAGGTGAAACTGTGACAATTCAGGCAGGTGCTCATGCTGTGGACGCAGCTGCGAATCAACAACAAAGTAGGTTTTATTCGATATATTTTACAAATAAAACTGACCCATAAAATAGTGTCCGAGAACGTAATTAAAACGAAACGATACCAATTAGGATTTTTTTAAACGGACACGAAAAATGTAAGATTCGATTTGATCCTAAACAAAGGATGCCTAAGTCTTCCCAGAATGCGTGCAAATTTCGCTCAAGGAATAAATGAGCCTTGAAAATTTAGGAACAATAATCGGAGCTTGTAAATCGTTAGCATCGAATTGTTTAACAATCTGTATCCAATGGATTTACGCGTTTTAGTCTACACTCTCGAATTTGAGGTCGAAACTCTAACTAAACTAAGGTAGAAATATTTTCCATTGGAATAACATTGTAGTAAATTTTAGCTTGCCGCGCTCGACTATCGCTGTTGGTTACTTAGCCTGTTTCGACGAAGCACCGATAATTGCATTAGCGAGGAACCAGTTCCTTTCTGCCTCGCACGCCCTTTGACTGCGCTGATTCTTCTTGACAGCAACACGAGAGCATCTTTGTGTGGGCGTGTGATGGAAACCAATAATCAACGTACATTAGCCTATTATTGGATGGACTCATCCGAAAATTCTGTTTAAAATGCTGCTTTATCCGTGAAGAATTTAACTTATGCAATTATTAAAATAGGCTAGTTTCCTGGGTCAAAAAAATATTATTCTATTTAGTCCGTCAGTTAGATTATAAAATATTGGACACATAATATTTTGTCTTTTGTCAATCAAACAAAAAATGACGAAGATGAAGCGCATCAAAGTTTGAGAATGGGAGCACGTGACGTCACGCGTGACTCTACCGGAACTTTAACGGACTATATCTTCAGCATTTTTTGTTCGATTGAGAAAAGAAAAAATATGTGTCCAATATTTTCTATTAATCCAACTAACGGACTAATTAGATTTTTTTTAGGAAAATAGCCTATTAAGTTTTTATCAATTATTTTTTTCCTGAACAAGGAAGGATGTAGAGTTTGTGTTAAAATTGAACCATGAATATGTAAAATTACAACAATTAATTTCCTTTTCAGTTAATCCTTATATCTGCAACAGTATTATTGCTATAGGTATATAAAAAGTCGGGTTAGTTACACCATTTATAAGTCAAGGACGGATGGGCCGATTTTTATGATTTATGTTTTTTTAGATTTATCTTCGTCCCGAAAAGCAGAATAACTATTAAAACATCGAAAAATTCACGAAAAAAAACGAGGCGGTATGAAGTTCGTAATAAATTAATTGTTAATAAAAAATAAAAATAAGTACCTAGCTACTCTTCAAGGTAAATCATCTGATTTACCCTGTAACAGGAACAAATTGTAATTCAACAGATTAAATAATCAATATGATCATTAACGGGGGCAATATAGGAGTAGGTATAGTGTTTGTAGGTATTATCCAAGGTTGTTCACATTCCACGTTCACTGAGGCTAGACTTGCGTGACCTGGCTGCTCGGAACAAGTACAATATAAAATCTCCAGTAAAGTAAGCTGTTTTAGGTACCGTTAGCGACATGAGTTTCGTCGAGCCAGTTTTAAAAAAGGCAGGTAAAAAAATTCGTGCCTTACATTGCACAAAATCATTTTGCGAAGTAAATTCTTTTCGCACATTTTTAACTAATGTTCAAAAGTAGAGATGTACTTTACTATCTAGTCGTACCGGTAGTTACCACCGTATTAAACATAGTTATAATTTTAAATCCTACGGCTTCAACGAACAATACATGTCATCAACATTGATCGTTTATTGTGTTAGGTACTAAATGATAATCAATCCAATGCCAACGATCGCTAAAAATCGACGAGTGCAAGAAAGACGAAACGAATTACGACAAATAAATGACGGGTCCGTGCTTTATACCCTTAAAACTGGTTTAGAGTTGCGTTGTCTCCGCTGTTGACTGCGCAGTCGCACGCGTCAAGGCTCCGACAGTAAAAACATAAATAAACAATAATGAAAGTTGAACGACCGAGCTGGTGACTCAGATTTACCTGACCTGACACTGTGGATCATCACAAAGAAGGAATCTATGGCGTCATAGATAGCTTCGCTCAGGGTGTCCCCAAAAAACCTTTGTATTAAAAAAATGCTGACACCCTCTTGATTCATACTGGTGTCCATCTTCGTATTTGGGACCAAAAATTAAATTAAAAACCTCCTTTCTCTCAGATTTCGATACTTGGTCCAGTAAATATTTTTTTTTCTAAAATCACCATAAAGAAAATCACTATCTTGGGTTGGACTAACCCAAGATTTTTGAAAGAAAATTTTCTTGTATCAGAGTTAAAAGGGAACGATGTACCCTGTTCAAGGACAAGTTAGTAGCAACAATTTTGATTTGGACGCTTATGGAAGCAAAGCAGTTATGATAACAAAGGGACAAATCTCTCACGGGCGTTAAGTCCATTATTTGTCAAAATTGATAGATCCTCACCCCATCCGACAGGCTAGTTGCTGTCATTTTAATGGAAATTGATGTACGATATCTAAGGTAACAGGAATAAGGATCGTTAAACTCATTCACACCAATGCAGCAATGTATCGATCATGTCAATGACGATTAAAACGTACTTTCTTAGATGGAAATTAAATAAGCTTAAAAAGCTACAAGTAAGACTTTCATAACATATAGGTACTGCTGTCGCTCAACATGTTTAGCCCTCAGAAAATAACAGAAATCCTGTCCCGCTAGGACAATAACTGCGATTCCTACTTAAAAGTCCAAAACTAAATCCGAACGAGTGAATTTCCCGTGGTAGGTAGTCGGGCATGCACGGCCGAGGGCCATTGCGCCCGCGCAGCGCGCACGCTTCTAATGACTGGGGGAGGCGCGCGGGGGGAGCGGCGACCGGTCGCGGCCGCACGGAGGTAAGTAGCTGGCAGGAACCAGTCTGAACTCAGCTGACAAGGATTATTTTTTTTACATTTTATATATTACAGCTTAATGCTTGTGATTTACGATTATTTTATCTATCGAACAATGTTTTTTAGAAGGAATATATGTAGATAATGGTAATTAATTAACCTTTATCGTCAATTAATAAATTGACTTTAATTTCAGAACATAACTTAATTCAGTAATTTAAACAGAATTTAATTACACAATTTAGAAGTAGTTACAATTAAATGTTTAACTACCAAAATCACTTGCATCTTAATTAGTAAGTACGAATAGCCATAACTGTTGCCTACTTGCTAGGTTTATAATTTAAAAATACTTTTAAACAATGTAGGTAGAGTAGACAAACCTCTTTCACGCGTTTCGGCTAATAGTCACACACAGTCAATCGCAAATCGCCTCCCTTTTGAGCGTGCAGACAGGCCAACCTTGAGATGGTTAGACTAAAAAAACACTCGCGCATACTAATTCGGTACATTTTTATCAGCCTAGTATTACACGTACAAAAAGTAAACAATTTAATTTAAACTGTCTACTTTCCGTTCGTTTTCGTTGTGAATTTAATTTAAATTGTCTACTCTCTGTCTACGTAGTAGTGCACTAGGCAGAAGGACAGGTGCAAGCAAGTTTGAACTTTATTACAATGTGTAGCGAAAATAGGTTTCACTGGTACGGGTGGTATTATCTACTCAGTGGCCTTGCACACACTTACCACAGCGCAACCGGGAACCCGTTCGGTGTCCCCCGGCGCGGCCGGTTAGAACTCCTAACTTTTTATTTTAGAGCTCACCCTTTGTGGCTTAGGTTCGCGTGAACGCCCTACTGCCTGCCCTGAGTTCGTTCCTTTTGTAGCTCGTCAATTGTTCAACTTTCGCGCCAGACATTTTGCAGTTTAATAAATTTTATTAAAAAAAATAAAACCGACTTCAAAACACTGAAATGCTAAAAATAATCCTAACGCTTAAGTACCGAATCAGATACTTAAGTGTTAGGATTATTTTTAGCATTTCAGTGTTTTGAAGTCGGTTTTATTTTTTTTAATAAAATTTACTTATTTCATCTATTTTTAGTGATAAATCCTAATCTAACTGCTGAACACCGATTTCATCCCCTATTTTCCTACCCTTAGAGGTGATTTTTATTTTTTAAACTTTTATCATAGCATCGTTGAAGTATAAGCTATTCAATAAAACAAAAATCATCAAAATCGGCTCATATTTGTCGAAGATAGGTAACAAGAACCACAACCAAAATATTATCTGGGTATATATTTGTTGATTTTCTCAAAAAGTTCTAAATCAATTTCGATAAAATTTATATGGGACCACCTCTGAAGTATGATCTACCAAACAACAAAAGAATCATTAAAATCGATTCATAATTGGCGGAGTAATCGCGTAACAAATATACAAAAAAAAAAAAAAAAACATACAGACGAATTGAGAACCTCCTCCTTTTTTGAAGTCGGTTGAAAATTGAACTATTTTGCTTACGGGACCTAAGTACCTATAAATTGGATGGCGCGGATACTTTTTGAACGTACTTTTTGACTTTTGAGTTTATCAGTGTATTTCGACTTCGTTAATCCATAACAATAAATTGCAAAATGGTATATTTTTTTAGTTATAATGTTAGTATATTTATAGGTTCTTTTTACTTATATTCTTAGTGACATATAATGTAATTACTGTGAATTACTGCTGTAATGATAGCAGACATGGTAGGTATACAAAATAAAAGTTCCGTTGTGAATTGCTTAAAACCTTCTGATAATAATTGTCAGACAGTAAATTTAACATTTTTTTAACAAATAATCGGGTTACAAAATGATATCAGTACAAAAATCGAAAAAAAGGAAGATTTTTTTACCTATTACACAGGTTGTTCCAAAAAAATAGTTTCAAGCGAAAGTAATAGGGGAATCAAATTCAGTTTTGTTTTTTAATTTTGACAAACCAAACGATTGAACAAACCAAGCGTTGCTCGTAAACTCAACGAAAAAGAAATCATCTAAATCTGTCCAGCCATTCTCGAGTTTTAGCGGAACTAACGCCGCTAACTGATAGACTAATTATGGATTTCAACTTTGCGCGCGCAATGATACCTCACAATTGTTACGAAAACTACAAAAAACACAAAACACATGGAGTAATACAGTATCCTGCTCTGTGGATATCTGTCTGTGTAATCGAGTGTTCCTGGACTTCCATTGATACTTTTTGGTACAACGTGTTTGTAAACTTTTGAAATTAAAATTCTCCGGTATACTTCGTAATTGGTCTTTCATAGTAACTGGCTGCTGTAATAACGTGACAGATAAGGGTGTCGAGGCCAACCAACTCCACTCGTGTCAAGTGTTGCGTTATCAATATATTTGAACCCTTCGCGGGGCCCTTCTTATCGGCACTTATCAGGAAACATAGAAGTGGTTAAAACACTGTTGCTGTCAACTGTGTGTATGTATTAGAGCGTTTTTATTTTTTTACAAAATCATTAAGCCATAGCTTCATCATCATAGTTTCAGCCATAGGACGTCCACTGCTGAACCCCAATGACTTCCAGATTGGCCGGTTGGAAGCGGCCTGCATCCATCGGCTTACTCAGACCTTTACCAGGTCGTCTGTCCACCTAGTGGGTGGACGAGAACTACGCTGCGCTTGCTGGTACGCGGCCTCCATTCCACAATTTCTGGTACAAGTTGTAATTAATTAATTAATTAATTTTAGTTAAGCCAGACAACACAATAATCGTCATGATCTCGATTAGAAATTAACATGCTTGAGTCTCCCAGCAGACCTTGACCACGATAGTACAACTTGCCTGCCATATTGTATTTACCAAGCATGATTTTGTTTTCTTCAATACTAGTTGTTGTAAAAATTGATTTTCTTATACCTTAGTACCTAAGTTTATGTTTCTCAACTTATCATTATACCCGATTTTGTGTCTGCATAATTTATACCACATTTATAGTTCTGTGAGCTCCAACGGGGGATCCGTGTGACCTGTGTCTCAGGTTTTTATGGAACCTACTTCAGACATCAGTCTCTCACAAAGAACTGACACTACTGTCATATTTAAGCCTACTGCTTTTAATCCTAAATTGAGTTAAGAGAAATAAATAAATGTATTACAAATTTATCAAAAACAAAAGCAGCAAAACAAATACCTAAATAATTTTTTTTATTTACAATTTAGAAAAGTTTGTTTTGCTGAATTGATGAAACCCTTTGAGTTAAAGCAGTATCACTGCGCCAGGACGCCAACATGTCGGCGTACAATATTCTTAAGGCGAGTATTGCCCCTAATTAATTAATTTTAGGAGAGAATATAGCACAAAACTCATTAAAATACGGCTCATAACAGCGCGCAATGAAACGTGGCTGTTACGACAATTAGGTGTGGTGTGGGGAAAAAATAGGGAAAATAATACTTTTAGCATGGACGCAATGATTCGATTCAAAAAAACCTATGCTCAGTTTAAAGCTATCGTGTTGGCCTATCAATCGAAGTTTATACGAATAAAATCGGACAAGCAGTTAAAAAGAAGAACGAGAATTAGCATCTTTTTGGTTTGTTTATTTTCAATTATTTATCAACTTTTTTTTCTCCTGAAATACTAGAAACAAATGCTATGCTCAAAATGTTGCGTGGATTTTAACAATTCTTAATAGCATAATTATATTATTTAAAAAATATTTAGTAGTAAGCTTCTGAAACCACATGCTAGTTTACATTTGGCGACTATACTCGCCAGGAAACTAAACAATCGTACCCAGTCCACGTTTTGAGTCCAGCACTGAAACGCAACTAGAATAATGGACAGCACAGGATCCAGTAAGAGATCCATTCCAATTACTGAATTTGCGAAATACTTTGCGCCGATTTCAGTGCCGCTAGATAGTAAACGGCTAAATCCACTATTCAGTGTATGTCATCCACCATTATTGACATAATATGTATCTAATAATAATAATAACATTTATTTCAGGCATCTTAATTCTTACAGATGACATTATAATAATAAATAAATATAATAAACACCTATAATAAATACCTTATAGACTAGCATACATACAATGATATAAGTTAAGTTTATAATTATCATTTATTTGATGTTATGGCTTCGTACTCGGAGCCGTTCTGGTGGTGTCAGTCGGTAATCTTTCTCGGAAGCGACGATAAACCACACCCTTCGGCCAGAATTCCTCCTTCAGGAAGATGTCTAGCTTGTATGTCGGTACTAACACAAGGAAAGCTTTAAAACTCGCGTTGTGTCTCGATTCCAAAGGAGCAACTCTTAATTCAAGATGAGTTTCGACCTTAATGTGCTCCACGATGTCCTGCGACTGGGTGGTATAGTGCAGGCGAGACAGGTACAGGGCCGTAATCAAATGTGTCTTATTTTAAGTTTCTTGTCCTGACTTAAACAAATAAACGATACTGAATTAATCTGTCAAGGTCAAACTACCCTCATGTGGCAACGTAATGTAACAACATTTCCATTGTGTCTCATTTCCGTGGCCTAACTGACGGGTTATGTAAAAAAGTCGAAAATAAAATAGTTTTATGATACCTTCTCGCCATTTGCGTAAATACCTACTGCTTGGTGATAATTACATTTGTGTAATATCTACTGGTGATAAATTCGCACACGTTAACTGTGAGTATGTATTCAAAATAATTATCCTGTAATGAAAAACCCTCTAAAGATAAAGGATTATTTGGGTTTTCCTCTTATATTAATAATTATTATGGAGATAAATCGAATTTAAATGATTTAAGTAGGTAGGTACAATAGTTATCACCTACAGTAATTATTTTATATATTATTTTAAAGGTGTCCAGTCTAGTAGTAGGTAGTAGTAGTAATTATTACTTTTAGATGTCGTAAGATACGACAAACGTCTGGAACTTAATTGACTGGTTTAAATTAGGGTTTAATGTTTCACCGATACAGGCCATAACAATACCTTTAGCAATAGTATCGCTATGAATTTTACGATACCGATACTGTAATTACGATAACGATGGTATGTAATAGATACTATAACCTCAAAATTCAAATATCACATTATTTAAAATTAAGATTAACAGTAACATATACCTCTAAACCTGATTTGCTATACTTAAATATTACCTTACCTATGTACCATATTGATAAACTTTAACAAAAAACACAACGGAGGTTTTTAATAGTTAAATCTACCAAATTAGGGTTTACACACAGCGCGGTCACTAGTCAAATATGATTTTGTCTCATAAACGCATACATTTGGGAAGGCTAAACTTTCAGCCTCAACAACTTAAAGACTTTCCAACAATCACACCAATCTATAATCACCACAAACTTAGCAAAAGTTTTTCTACGGCAGCCAGATAACGGATATAAACATACAATAATATTTTTTACATCCATTAGGACTACAGAACCGTGTCCTGGGATTGACTATCCCGTCATTTACTTGGCCAGTAGGCATTTTAAAATTTTGGTTTATTTTATTAATTCTGCATTAGACCACATTTTATCTGTATATTATGTGTTATTTATTAATGTGCATGCATGAGTTCAGTGGCCTTAGATATGAATTACCTATATTATAAGGGCATTTCTCTGTAAGCTCGTACAGGTCCCATACAAATGCTGTCCTGGCAATTATTTTTAACATTTGCCAAATAAAAGTATTCTATTTTGAAGAAAATGTACTATTATTCTAGTTAGATTAGGAGGCCCACTGAATTTATACGTATTTTCAGAGTTATTAGCGATTTTTCAAAAAATCATGACAGGGGACTGTTTGAGGCTTCAGGGGACTGTTTTGAACGTGACAGTACTTAGAAAAAAGACATTTTATATTAATCAATCGATTATTTTTATGGCATATTTGCGCATCAATAATCAACAATATTTCGTTAGAAAAAATCAACAGAAAACATAACTTTCTTTAAACATTCATATCAAAAATTAACCTTAAGTGCCAGAAACATTTTGTACTCACTGAGATCAACATACCTCTTGAGTCTTATTATAATATCAATCAGTAAATATACTTACTGTTATTAATATAAATACAGTTTTTTCTCTCAAATAAACAATCAACATTATACCGGTCGCAAGATAGATCTTCCGGCAACTTCTGGTGATTGTTGTAAGTCAATATGTAGGCAGTATGAAGTGCGCTGAGCTTCATGTCTATGTTGCTGTGAACTATGCGACATGTATTGCGGTTTTGAGCGTTTGGTTTTGCAACCCAAAATAGACGGAGTCGGCAAAATGTTTGGTAGCTAATTTTCAAGTTCCCAGTCATAAACTTTTTGTAAAGATTTAAAACTGTGTCAAAGATCAACATTTATCATCATTTCAGCCATAGGATGTCCATTGCTGAACATAGGCCTCCCCCATTGAATTCCAAGTTGGCCAGTTGGAAGCAGCCTGTATCCAGCGTCTTTCTGCGACCTTTACCAAGTCGTCTGTCCACCTTGTGGGTGGACGTCCTACGCTGCGCTTACCAGTACGTGGCCTCCATTCTAGAACCTTTTTCCCTATCCGCTGTCAGTTCTACGTGCTATGTGCCCCGCCCACTGCCACTTCAGCTTGCTCATTCGTTGGGCTATGTCAGCGACTTTTGTTCGTTTACGGATCTCCTCATTTCTGATTCGATCTCGCAAGGAAACACCAAGCATAGCCCTTCCCATAAAACGTTGTGCGAACTTGAACTTTCTTATGAGGCCCATAGTGAGACGCCACGTTTCAGTTCCAAATGTCATCAGTGGTAACTCTGGTTGAAGACTTTCGTCTTTAGGCACTGAGGTAAATTGGACGAAAAGACGTCAAGAAGATATCTCTTCTGATTCTTTACAGTTTTTCTGGTTTTAAATTCTTTTTTACCGGCTGCAATACTGCTGTTACTATCATCTTCAAAGAAATTCTGAACAACTCGTTTACGACTATCGCTATTTTACACCGTTTAGCTACAGGTACATCCAAGCCATTGAGATTAGATTTTATGCCGGGTCTAGACAAAGACTTCATTTGTTAAGGTATCCAGTGCCTGTACTTTTGAACAATACTGCCAGTAACAACTTTTTTTAAAGATTTGTCCCTCTTTGGTACATTTCAATGTGGAATAATTACTTTACTAATGACGTCGCCAAACAACGCTTTTTTGACTACTTCTTTCTTCGATCAAGCTCGTCTAACATTTTCAACATCTTTGTCCTAGCTGTATCTTCAACGTTATTTATGTTTTACTTTTAAATCTCGCTAATCATTTTTTTACTTCTCAAGGTTTTTCTTTAAACGTGCGGTCTTTTCATTTCTTTCCCTGTTAAACTTCTTTCGTCACTTTCTGGCTTCTTTTTTTCCTTGCTGTAGACTAGCACTAGAAACTGGACTGGACTAGCTGGAGATATTTGAACTAGAACTGGAGTGGACGGTCTTAAAGGCGGAGTATCTACTTCTTGTTGGCGGAGTTGATCTTATAACGGCGTATTTTCTCGTACAAAATTATTAGTGACGCATTTCAGTCTTAGTCTTCTGGCTCGGTATACGGTACAATGTTCTTTCTACTTCTTTTAGGCAGCTCTGTGCTCACGAGATGTCATATTTTTACCAACTTCCGCAAACCTTTTTCTTAATTCTTTTGATATTTCAACTTCTCCTTTTCACTCATTTCTTCTCTCTTTTGTGTAATTTTCTTCTTTGGTATTATAGTCGCTCTGCTTTTTTTTTCTGTAGCAATTTCTCTCGGGATTTATTTATATTTTTAGGAGCCATACCATGTGTGTTCGATCAGCCTGTGTAAATTAACTTAGGTTTATAAAGGAAAATAATGCGAATAAATGATAATTTGGTGATTCTTACATTAATACAACAGACTAGCGGATAAATTTACTCAAACAATAGATCAAAATATTAGGCAATACGCACAATACACAGTCCCCTGTTGTGCAGAACAGTCCCCTGCTGCATTTTCAGGCAGAGGACTGTTGCCAGGGGACTGTGTATTTCGGTTAAATTTCACAATGTTTTGAAAACTGATGTTTAATATTTTTTTAAGAACCTACCGATCAATTTAGTCATTAGTAAGAAGACAATAAATAGTATATATAGATAATTAAAGTAAGTAACAAAAATATTATTACTCACCAGAGTACTGTCTGAGGTAGCGGTCCAAACGCGTGTTCACCTCACAAATGATGCTCTGACACTAAACAAAATGGCTTCTCGCCGCCGCATTCGGCAAGGTTGCCAACTTCACCACAATAGCGTTTTGTTTCACTTTAAAAAACGTTTGTAAATATCACAGTTTTCTTTAATTATGGCTTTAAATTTTTGGCAGGGGACTGTATAAAAATTCTAGGGACAAAGTTTACAGTACTTTACTAATTAAATAAAGTACGTAATAAGACCTTGTTTTACTAAAATAATATAATTTCATTATTTTTCTTTATGATATTAATTGCCAAATGTATGTAGTTTAAATAACTTCTTCGTAAATCTCATTTCTAGGTGGGAATACAGCGATGAGGACAGCCAGGGGACTGTGTTTTTAGAGCTTCTATTACCTCTAGAAAAAAACTTTAAATAGTTATGGTTCTAAAAACAATGGGCCCGTTAAGTTTCGGGGTTAAAGTTTCATTAGAACAGATTTTTTAAAGAATAATTAAAATACTTTTTGAAAAAATCGGTCAGGACAGCCGTTTACGAGCTTACAGAGAATCGCCCATAAACAAACAGTGCAGACATTTATTATTTCGCGACCCATTATGGAGCTTCTAGAATGATAACTGATAATGTCTGTTTATTATATTTATGCTACCTCACAGCATTGTCACAAACTATGTAATATTACTTATTTGGACTTCAGACTTTGTAGGAAATTTGGTAAGCTATGATTAATTTCTAATATTATAATAAAAGGTTTTGTCATATTTTTTCAACGATGACAAAATATTTTTTGGAAATCAAACGGTAAACCTGATTATTTTAACGTTGATAATGTTCTAAGGTAAGTTCAGAATTGTCCACACCCTCAATTTGTATCACACAACTAATACTAACACACAGTTTATCAATAATGGTTGACCTAAATACAGGCACTTGACTGATATTGTCAATCTAGTTTTTCAAGTAGGTATGTGGCATAGCCCATTAAGCCTATAATCTTTTTAATAGCTGCAGTTTATCACAGTCTGAAAAAACTAGATACAATTCATTTTTTTGGGTGCGTTTCGACTGAGGAGTTAATGCTGGCAAGACAACCCCGAGTGAATACATACTTAACTTGTCAACATCCAAGTGGTTTCATGAGACCGCATAAAGACTGCATAACAATGGAATTTATATTGTGTCTCGATTGTGCATGCTTGATGAGTTAAACTGACAATAATATGCATTTTTATTCTAAACTTCTCAGTGAGTATGAATACTACACATAGCTTTGTTTGTTATTTAATATGTCTCACAGCTCAGTTTGTCTCTTGGCATAGGCCTCCTCTAAGGTTTTCCATTGGGACCTGTCACACGCTACCCTTCTTCAATGGTGTTCAGCTGTGAGTTTTAGGTCATCTTTCCATCTTGTTTGTTGGCATCCTCTACTTCTTCTAATTGATTATTGTCATGTTAGCGTCCTCTACTTCTTTTGTCCTAAACTTATTAATAATTGATTATTGTCATCGTGAGTTTGAAGTGGGTAAATATTGTGTTTTTGATATACAGGATGGCCAGAAAAGTGACAGGCAAATTTTTTTTTTAGGTAACTCGTGTCGAGAGGTATCTGAATCACCCCTATGTATGTTCTACGATTTTTCGTAGTTTTCGAGTTTCGATTTTGTTTAAATAGCCTATGAAGTACTTTTTTATTATTATTATGAAAGCTTAGATTCTAGCGCATTCTCTGAAGCTACTTAGAAACTAAGAAATTATCAGTTTAGATTTTTAATTTAAGTTGAAAATTTAAATGATAACTCACTTAACATAAATTCTCAACTAAGTTATGAGGCTGTTTATTTTATGCATAAATGCACAGTTCATAGAGATTTAGCTGCAAGAAAACAAGAAAGAAACCTTCAACTTTTTTTTTAGAAATTTTTGACCCGGTTGCAAAAATTCATAAAAACTCAAAAACTACGAAAAATCGTAGAACATACATAGGGGTGATTTAGATACCTCTCGACACGAAGCACCTAAAAAAATTTTGGGACGCCACTTTTCTGGCCATCCTGTATAACTTCCAACTTGGATGATTTCTAAATTTGAGCTCTGAAAGTATTGTGCTGTATTTTATTTATTTGGTGAGGTGTGAAGAGTATGTCAACAAGGTTGTATGATGCCTATGTTCAACAGTAGACGTCCTATGGCTGAAATGATGATGATGATGAAGAGTATCTATCTATGATACCTAATAACATATTTACCTGCAATCCAAATAATGAATTATGCACATGACACAGCATATTGATTAACACTAATTGTTTTTAAATCATCATTATAGATATAAATTACTATTAAAAATAAAATAAATATATATGCCCCACACAACACACTAATAATTTTTTTTAGTTGTCCTTTAGTTAAGAGATTCCAGACAATGAATCTTGCCAAGGGCGTGAGAGGCCTGGGAGAGCACACCCAGACCCAAGCCCATTTAAAAAAATATATTTCTTAATTAACCAAGAATTATTAATAGAATAATTTTATTAGGTACTTATCATTTGAAATACCTACACTAGTCATATTAGGAATTTAATAGTCTATCTAAATGCTCAGCTACATTTATTTCTCAAAACTATTGTATCAAACAGACAATTTGAATTATCTTTGTGTAAACTTTGATATCTGGCACTCAATTGTAAAGACAATGTAGGCTGGGTTTGGTTTTTATCATATCAAAGGAAAAATGCCATTATGATAATGACCAACTTTGATAATGAAACTAATTCCAAGTTCAATGATTCTGACGTAGGCTAATAAAATGATATCATCTAATGATATTATACCATTTTTTTAATTACAGGTAGTACATATTTCCTAACTGTTTTTCTGTTTCTAGTCAGTTAAAATAATAATACATTTTTATGATGTGGGCCAGCTAGAGTTTGTCAGATTTGACAGAATTTTTGCACTTTTTTATGTTGTTCTGTAAGTTAAGGGGAAACTGGGGGAAACTAACCAATTTGACTCAGAGTACAGTGTACACACAGCAGTTAAATAAATACACATTCATCTTCATATTGAAAGAAGAACCAATTTGACTGATATTGGGGTTTTTAGTATGCCCTACATTTTCCACAATTTGTAGTACATAAACCTTAGGTATAACAGTACATCTTGTGTTAAGTAAGTGTGATGTACAGTTGTTTAGTTTTTTTTATTTTTATATTCATTCAAATCTTACACTACAACAGATTTTAGCCCTAAGTCTCAAAGTCAAATCATTTTTATTTGTTGCTATTCTGTCTTATTGTTCAGGGTTGTCAATGAGAAGTTAATACTAGATTGTTAGAACAAGCGGAACAAGCCTGTACATAATCAGAATTACATCTTGTTAATAATTCAGCTAGGCCTTTTGTTTATCAGCATGATAAATTCAATATTAATTGTTAAAAACAATTTAATATTAAATTTATATTTTAATGGAATAGAATGGTTTCTAGCAAGTGTGTTCTAAATTGAATCAGTATAACACATTTTAAGACGTAAAACTAAAAAAATAATAACATTACTTTAGAGTTTAGAGTGTAATGTAAGTTCTAAACATGGTTTGGTTTTAACAATGTCTGCAAATTTTATTTAACAAACTGTCATGATTCTCATTAGCATGTTATTACAAAGGTCTAATGTAGGATGAGGACAATAGCCTTATATTAACGTAGAAGCTCACAGATGTTTTATGTTTTCTGGAGATTTTAGGTGGTCAGCAAGTACTTAAATATTCTGATGTGGGCTGCAACATCTAGCGTGTCCTCCGCACACTAAAGAAATAAGAACAACTGTCTACGATGTGCCGCCTCATTCCAGCGCAATTTGTTACTATTACGAGCACGACTCAGGCAGATTATTTAACAAGTCAAATGCTAAGCGACGCGCCGAGCGGCCCAGCGACTGCTTATTCCGAGGGCATTCAACCGTACCAGCAACGACCTAGCAACACCACGGTTCTTCACAATGACCATGACATCGAAAACAACAGCCTCCGGTTACTGGAGCATTGACTCTTTTCGACCGCCGCCAAAACTTCTACGCCGATCGTTCTTTTATTTACTAACAGAAAACTATTCCCACTCACCTGTCAGAGGACTCCGAGCTGTCGTATCTGTCGAAGCATCTCTTCTTCCTGTCATCGCCATTCTCGGTGTTCGCCTCGCGAGAATTTCGGGAATTCGTCGAGACGACCGCCGTGGAGCGATTCGCGGCCACGCCGCGCGTATCACTTTTCTCACACGATTCACTCGTTTCTAGTTCAGTGTAGAACGATAACTTCACTCTATCGCCGTCAAATGTTGCCCCACTGCACTTTTTTGATTCACCATGTCCTGGGCCGGGCACGGAAAAAGTTAAATCGTTCATTTGTTTCGGGCCGGTGCGGTCCTCGGGCGACCCATCCGCCATCTTTGAGCGCACGAGTGTTTTGTAGACAGTTTCAGTGCGGCGCCGCGGAGAGCATGGGCGCTGTAGTCGCGCGTCGCAGTCGCGGGGCGCGGGCGGGTGTGACGTCACGGCGGCTGCGCGGCCGCGGGGGCAGAGCGCGGTGACGTAAGGGCCCCGCCCCGTGCATGTGCAGGGGAGCTGTCATTGGCCGCGGGTTACGCAACGCCAACGCGCAGGCCTATTCAAATAGCCGAGGAAGAAGGGAGCGTAGGGCCAGTGCTTTAGGGACGGGCCCATCCCTGCCCTAAACGTAACAAATAATGCAGCGTAATGACCGTGCACTGCACGCACACACGCAGCCTCTCCTGCTCTTGTGTGGCCGCGGCCACAAGTGTATAGAAGTTAATGACACGTTACACCCGTTAATTTTTCTGTATTTGTCATCAGATTTAAAATAATTGGGTAGCCAGTAGCGACCGTTCTAAACATTTTATCTTTTTGAAAGTTTTTTTTTTTTGTTCTAAAGTTAGGAAGAATAGAAAGAAATAATAAAATTAATGATAACTAAATGCCGTTTCGCGGGACGGCCGTAAAGAATACAATTTCCCACCGCCAACAGGCGTGTCGTAAGAGGCGACTTTTTCCTGTAGCGGGCAGCAGCGTCTAGTATCTACGTGTGAAAACTTTTTAAAAAACTGCGCTCGCCAACCCGCCTGCCAAGCGTAGTATTGGCAATCCCCCCTAATGATAGGTCACTGGGGGAGACCCATGTTCAGCAGTCGGTGTGGACGTCCTACGCCGGAACCTTGCAAATATAAATCCAGACAAAAAAGTAATGTCGAAAATAAAACAACGCCCGGGTGTCTCCTTTTTTGAAAGTTTGGGCAAATTGAAAGTCCCAACTCCCAAACGTCCGGACTCCGGACGAATGGATTATGGGCCAAAAAAGAGATGACGTCGGACTCCGGGGTCGAAAAAAATAATAAACCATTAGTTCCTACATCTACGTGCTATTTAATCAATGTATGGCTAAAGGCCTTTCTGCTGATTTATAAAATAAAATCAATGTTTAGGATAGGTTTAATTTTGATAAAAGCTTATTAACCTAACTCATTTTAATCTTTTAGCATACCTTACTCGCTTGGATGGCGCTCTGCACGAAGTCATAATTTATAATGAATGTTTAGTAGGTAATGTATAATTGTAAAACATTAACAACTTACAACTTTGAAATCCAAAAAAAAAAACAGTGCTCCATACAAACTGATGTTAGCTGGTCGGCGGCTTAGTATGGGGTGAGGAAGTGTTTTTTTTTTGCGATTTCAACGTTTGTCCCATTAAAAAGTTGTTGTATATGAGCAACAGAATTAGCCCCTAAGAAGTTGTTGATGTTTTACAAATAACCCTGTATATGAATGAAGTCATCTAAGTTTTCGACGATTTAATATCGTTGGTTCCGCGTGCGGTGGACAAGCGCTCAAAGACGATGTTCTTGAAATAAAAAGTACTTAGCATAATTTTTAAAAATCATTTTAGGTAAGAAATTTATTTCTATTCTTAAATGCCAGTCAGGATCAGTCAGGCATTCAGGATACTTTAAAATAATAATAGCGTTTACTTAAGTAAAACTTGTAGATTGTACCTACCTCTTACATTCAGGTTTTTTCTTTTTGCTTAAGATCCTTAAATATAACATTTCATCAATGGACATTTCGTTTTATCTTGACTAATTCTGTGCCTAACTCTACGTCCTTCCTCCTCCAATACGTCTATCTACCATATCCTTCACCTCTTCCTCGCGCTGTCCGAGTATTGCTAGATCATCAGCATACCCTACAATTTGATGTCGTCCGTTTAATTCCACTCCCTCGCTTAGCAGTTGAACCTTCCTGACCATCTGTACGGATCTGGCACGGGATAGGGACAAGTGGCTATCTTCTATGTTGGAGGCCAAGATCCACTTCGGGTCGCTGAGCCAACGAAGTAAGTACTATTAAGTATTCTGTGTACTGTAAGTAAGTACTTAAGTAGGTAAGTCAAACTTGACATCTAGTAGTTGCTGTGCTAATTTAAAATCACTTTCTTCCCAAAAAAAAATATGTTCATATTTTACTACCCAACTAAGTTTTTTTAAATTTTTGTAGTGACAGACATTATTTAAAAAAAAGTAAGTAAGTAAGTAGGTAAATAAAATAGTTAATTCATATTGATAGATACTAATAGATATATAGATACTCTTTATTGCACATCATACAAGTAAATTACACATGATTTTTACAGAAAGATGTACAATTTAGGCGGTCTGATCGTTAATAGATAAGTAGCTACTTTACTTTACTTGTACAGGTAAAATGAGCAAATTAAAAACCTTACTGGTAGGTACTGTATCACCTGCTTAAATAAGTCCTACAGTTTTTTACAAGTCCAGCACCACCAATATATTTTTATTACCTACTTATTATAATAATAAATATATTAGTTAAACGTACTACGTTTATCCAATCAAGGCATCTTGAAAAAAAATATTTGATGGTTTATTAATTACCTACCCGAACAGTTAAATTGGCCAATTACTTAACCGTTATGTATCATATCATGATATGATACTTTTATCGGTCAGGGAACCTGTTAATAAATACTGAAATCTTTACCCCTACCTACTCCTTTATATTATATCTTGTTAACCATTACTTAATTAAACAGTAACTATAAATTACTTAGCTTTCGGAATTTTCAAAACCGAACCCCTTGGCCTTTTAATGAAAAAAAAAAAAAAAAAACAGAAACTCAAATGCCTGTTAAATACTACCCTCCTTCAGCAGCTGTTGATATTGTTATGTGTGATGACGCTTACCAAACCTTAACCAACTGTCTCAAATTCAAACGTGTCGATAGAGTTTGATTTGGTTTGCGTAGAATAGATATGCAAGCGCTTGTAGCCGTAACATTCACTCACACCATCGAGCGGGTATGTGTTCCATGACTCACACACAGTCGGACGGACATTGCATACATTAATAGCTCTGTTTCTTTGAAAAATAGTAAACATCGCGATAAGGGTACATCGACCTGTGATGACGCGTCGTTAATACGAGAAAATGGTCTAAAAATACCTAAATGCCTATAGGTACGTACCTAAGTACTTACGTATTTATTATTTTTATAATAAAGGGGCCGCAAAATTAGGATAGATTTGCAAGCCTAGAGCTCGCCATACTTTCTATCATGACTTTCTAAAAAAGCGCTGTCCTTGATTCTTTCAAATCGAACTTAACAAATTATTATTAAACAATAAGTTAATTGGAGTTATTAAAAAGTTGTTTTACAAATTTGCATTTTTGTTTACGATCAGGCTTAGGAAAAAATGCCTGTACCTTCATTTAAAAAAAAAACTCATAAAATTACTGTACTGAGTAAAGTATAGTAATTATGAGTTTTTTAACCGTAGATAACTATGTACGGTTTAAAGTTACAGATTTTTATTCATATGGAAGGTGCTCAAAAGCTACAACAATCATAAAGATTGTTAAATATTGCAAATAAACAGACGTACAGTTCTCTGTCTGAAAATCTGTTTTGTGTTAGTAATTTGGCTGAAAAACCTTACATCACAGTCAGTACAGTCACGTGCATAAATCCTATCTATTATAAATATTTTTTTATTTGACTTTAAACCTTATTACAACGGAAGAAGTTACATACTAAGAGTATACCATTGTAATTGTACCATTATACGTGTAATCTGTGTAATGTAGTCCGAAATGGGAAACTTACCTGGCATCATTGGGAAATTGGTGAAATTTTAAATCATTCTTATTTTTAGAATAACATCCGTAGACAGAACAGCTTGTATTTACCATTATACACAAGTGACAGTATCAGTAACTTAGTGTAACGGCAAAAAGTATATAAGTATACAGGATGTCCTGTAACTCAAGGATAACCTTTTACATACGTAATATTATTTACTAAAACAAATACTTAAATAAATGTTGTTTAGCATGTTGTATAATCATGGTAAACAACTTTTATTTATTTATTTTAGGAAAACCAGGGTTTACAAATTGGTAGTAGGAGCATTGATTTAAATAGTAACATATAAGTCAATGAGTAGGAGACAATTTTGTTCTATAACTTTTGCAAATTTGCATAAAAGTTTATTGACTTTCCATAGAAATATACCAAACGGCCGATTAAAGTAACAAAATTTTTAAAAAAGTTTTTTTTTATGAAAAAAAAAGTCATAGAACAAAAGTTGTTTCACATGTTTAGAATATGTGGTTACAAAGTTATCCTTGAGTTGCGGGACACCCTGTGTATAGTACGCTTGCATCCACCCGCGTTGATCGATACCGCAGGTTTAAGGCCCGTATAGTCGCCAAATGTAAACTAGCATGTGTTTTCAAAAGCCTACTACTTAAGCCCCATTTGTCAGAAAAATATTTTTAAAATATACTTAGAATTGTCAAAAGCTACACAACATTCTGAGCATAGCATTTGTTTCTAGTACTTATACTTTAGAAGAAAATAAAAATTAAAAATATTGAAAAAACCAACAAATAAGATGCTAATTCTTTCTTCTTTTGAACCGGTTGACCGATTTAATTCGTTTATACGTCGATTGATAGGCCAACATAATAGCTACAAACTGAGCATAGGATTTTTTATTCGAACAATTGCGTCCATGCGAAAAGTATTATTTTCCTAAATTTTCGCTACGTAAAGACGCAGCGACTGTCGTAACAGCCACGTTTCATTGAGCGCTATGAACCGTATTTTAATGAGCTTTCGGGCCATAATCGTACTAACATTCGTCGAGTCACTAATTTAGGGACAATACTCGCCATAAGCGAGCGAGCCAGCGACACGCGGCGCGGCCAGGCCGCCCTTCGCCCTGCAGGGCTCTGTTGCCCTTCACAAACAAAAACATTCGTTACGTAAGGTCGGAGCTCTTTGTTCAACTATTATTTAATTTGTTCTTTGGCTAAGTTTTCGTACCTACGAATGTAATGCCGGGACCAGACTTGTGTAACGTGTTATGTATCGCGAATTCTGTGAGGACTGAGGAGTGCTTTACGAGCATTACCAGTGACGAACCGGGCCGGCGACTGTCAAACACAAAAATGCTCACAGTGCCGTGCACACTATCTGCTTTCAATACAATTCATTCCACATTACATTACATGTTTCACACGTCTAGAGCCAGCTTTTTACGTACGAATAATTTCATAAAATCGCAGACGCAGCCAGTGTGCGGGCTCCCATAATTGAAAGATCTGGAACAGGTCAAAAGTGGGGCGAAGGGGCTCTTGGCCATCAACGAGTGGAAGGAGTGCTAAGTGTTAGACTTAGACGCTCACACATTGTTTTTAGTCTAAGGATGCTCAGTGCATAAAATAGTGTTTAATATTATACCTAAATATACATTATTACTTGTATAAAGTTGTAGTTGTTTGTAAAAAGTACTTGTGACACATAATTTGCTGAAATATTTTCACAACTGACTTATATTTATCAGAAATAAAATAACTCCGGTTGATTAAGAATATAATTTATTATTTTTTGGACACAAACACAACACAAATAAATGTTTTATTAGTAAATTCATGTTACAAAAAATAAAGCTGATTCTTAATACAATGTACATTTAAATACCATTCATTAAAAGATGAAATAACAAAATTGGAGCCTTATGTAAGTAAAAGAAAACTATACAGCATTTGGAGTTAGCAGGTGGTTTTAAGGAATGGATAGTAGTAGAATGGAATGGTGTAGTTGTACTTGAAAAATAATCACTCAGATAAGTACATAGTTTTACCGGACTATTACAAATTATACAGGGTTATTTGTGAAACACCAACAACCTCGTGGGGGTTGATTTTGGTGTTCAAATACAACAACTTTTTCTATGGGACCAACATTAAAATCTAAAAAAAAACATTTACTTATCCATACAAACTGATGTCAGCTGGTGGCGGCTTAGTATGGGATAGTTTTTTTTTTTGCGTTTTCAATGTTTTGGTACCATAGAAAAAGTTGTTGTATTTGAGCACCAGAATCAGCCCCTAGGAGGTTGTTGATGTTTTACAAATAACCCTGTATACACGTACAAACATAATTTAGTTGGAGCATGTTTTCAGAAATGATCTGTAAATAATATTCTTACATTTAGGATTTATTATAACATAATAATACCTATATTATTTTTATCTTCCACTTCATAGCGTATTCCTCGTCTTATTATTATTATAATCACAATAAAAATAAATAATGTTCAACAGACAACATACAATTTTGTTAAGTGTGTAAAGCAAAAAAAAAAATTAACACGGCTTTTTTAAGATACATATAAAACGCACCATAATTTATTTAATAACAGAAAACGTAAAATTTAATTAAGTATGTAAAGCAATTACAAAAAAAAAAAAAAACAATTTGACCATGTTAATTATTATGAATTACATTTAAAAAGCACCATAATTATAGACAATTAGAATATATTATTCATTAAACCTTAAGTTTTGATCGCCAATTTCACTAATACTGAACTAAAATAGGAAATTACTTATAAATTATAATGTGTAAATAAGAGATACAATATAATCTCATTCGACTGTTTAACGTCTAAAGGCAGTTTCATTAAACCCAAAATAAAAATAGTCTTATTTTTTATAGTATTTAATAATTGCAGTCTAATCCTAAAATAATTAAATTGTCATACTTGATTTTAATTATTTAAAATAGCACATATTGTTTCTTTACGATCTAATTATTATGGTAAAAACTAAGGGAAGAGTAGCATCAGGTTACGCGTGTACTTACTGATAACTATTTCTAAATAGACAGAATCGATGGAACAGTTAGCGTCAAAAATATTTATACACTTTTGAAGTTTCATCAAACTTTGACTCTTTTATTATTTGCATTAACAATAAAAAAATAAATGAATTCTTCCGACAATCACACTAACTATCTAGCCCCAAACTAAGCAAACATGGTATTATGGCGACTAAACAAACTTGAATACGTTTATTAACATCGATGAATTAGATACAAATGATCATGCTTATCACACAAACATTTGCCCTTTGCGGGATTCGAACCCGCAACCGCCAGGCTTTGTAGTTCGGAGTGCGAACCACTACATCAGACGGTCGTCCAGGCAATAAATAAATATTGGACAACATCATATAAGTTGCTCTGATCCTATGACAAGTAGCTCAAGCATTTGGGTTACAGAAATCAGAAACAACGACGGTACCACAACACACAGACCCGAGAAAAATAATCCTTTTTTTGCTACATTGACCGAACGGGAAACGAACCCGGGACCTCGGAGGTCGTAAATATAAAAATAATGCTACTTTATTACGATATAATTTCACAAACTTTATTGCGAAGCATTGAAACATGCAAAAATTGCAAATTGTCAACAGATGTCAAAAGTGTATATATATATGTATGATGCTAACTGTTCTCTACTCCTATTTTCGCACTAATAATTAACTAATATTCAACACAAGTTTGATTTATTAATTTGTTCATCAAATTCCCTTTCGATTACGGAAATTTGATACTGAATCAAATTTATTTAGAAGCTTAAGTAGTTAGTTTAGAAGCTTCAATACCATTACATCTCTCTCGCATCTTTAGCTTTGTCAGTAACATAAATTATCATCTTGTTAAAACTCAAGACCGAGTCTACACTTCGCCTAATATTGCTTAATGCAGAATGAGGAACGTTTTTTTAGATATCAATATAAAATTATTTATGATTTTAATTATTTCAATTATAATGTTGACATTATGACACTGACCTTTTTCGTCAAGTTACCCTTCTTCTGTATCTATGCACACGATTATGACGTCGCATTAAAGTGCGTTTTTATGGGTGTGGGGCGTCTTTATTAGGTACGTGCGTCCCTGCTTAAAGGGAAAGGGTTATACTGTACCTTTGTGAGTAGGCACTTCATCAAGTTTGCAGTTCTTTTAAACATCGATTACACATGCTTTACGATTCTGGCAAACGGGCATTATCCGTTTGTCCCGTCTATCCCCTGATGTATATTCTGTACTTTACTGTTCCTGAAGACATATTTGTGAATCATTCGAATTCCGATCCCCATACGAAATCGGAAGAATCGTTTACGAATACTTTAAATCACTATTTTTAAAGTAAATTCAGTGACTTTAAAAAAATCTGAAGTGGTCCAACTCATTTTACTATTTCTACATGTAGAAAGTACGGAAGAACGACGTTGAAAAGGAAAAAATAATTATGTTTACTTGTTTTGCCAACTTATGACACTTGGTTGACAGAAATTTAACATAACATTATGACAATGACACTGACAGCATAACTTTTTATTTAGGTACCTATGTTCCGTTTTTCAGCGGTTTATTTTATTGTATAAATAAATTATTGCTTTTTAGTTTACAATATGTATGTGTAAAACAAAAGAAGTTGAAACTTTAATAGCAAATCATTTTTCAAGTGATTCAACAAATACGTAACGTACGAATTCGCGCACGCATTGTTTTTGCTTAAATACAAGATTCATTTCTAATGCTTCAAAAATACGTCTCTTGGGTGTAGCCAGCTATGTGCAGCGGCAGATCCATGAGGTTCCCGCGGATTTTTAATCTGGGCAATAGGGATGTCTACTATTTTTTCTTCGTTTATCAGGTAGATTATCAAAAAGTATTGGACACGTATTTTTTCTTTTTTTACATAATCAAAACAGAGAATTACAGAGATATATTGTCACGTCTTGGTACAATTTTTACTTAGCAGTGACGTCACGACCACTTCTCACTTCCGAACTTTGTCGCGCTTTATCTTTGTAATTATTTTATTTTATTAAAAAGGTACACCAACGTCACCAACAGCAAACATATTCAACATAAACAAATAAAGATAGTGTCTTTTTCTTAAACATATGCCTATTAGAGGTGTACACAACACTGCCATTAGGGACGAATTTACACACAGATAACAAAATATACATATTTGAAGATATGTTTTTTGGTTGATTGACAAAAGAAAGAATAAGTGCATTATTTTTTGATAACCTAACTTACGGACTAAATAGAATTTCTTCTTTACACAGTCGACATCCCTATTGTCCTTTCCTAGAAAGATTGTATGGATGTATGGATCTTTGTTACGCTTTTTTACGCTTTCACGCAAAAACTACTGAACGGGTTTTGATGAAATTTGACATACTGATAGACCATGCCCTGGATTAACACATAGGATACTTTTTATCCGGGTAAGGTCAACGCAGACGATGTCGCTGGCAAGAGCTAGTGTTTAAATAAATATGGCGTGTTAGGTCCAGAGCGCTGTGGGCATCATGCCCTCCATGGACGTGTTCCGAGGAGTGAGAAGTTCGTTGCAGAGGAAGTCGAGCGGCAAGTCCACGAGGTATCCTCGTATCAGGTCCAGCTTGCGGTTGGCGAGCGCGCGGTCCGCGTGCCAGAGGGACGGACTGTTCTCTTCTTGGTACTTCTTTAGCTCGGCGAATGTGTGGACCGAGTCGGTGGGGAGGCAGTGAAATACCTGAGGATTAGCAAAAGATCTTGAGGGGAGACCACGATTAGGCAAGGCCTTCTACAAGGTGGAGCGACGTTATACGCAAGGCTGCTGGCAGTGAAGGGGAAAAGAATTGCTGAGGATGGCGATAGGTATGCATTGGAAGAGGGATATGCCCAGCAGTGGACTGATGTGGGCCCTTCGGTTCTCTATTCACCATAGTACAAGCTCCTAGTTTAGTACTAGGCAAATCGGGAAGACCTGATTGGGTGTGCTTCGAGACGCTCCTAGCAAAATTAATTATAACACAAGGTTGTTTATTTCTTACTGCTGAGTCGTCAGGCGAATTTTTGTTTATTTCTTATTATTATTATTTGTTCGTGATTTGTCCGAAGAAATCATTATTATTATTATAAATTAAATAAATAAATTGTTTTCACAATTACACCAATTATCTAGCCCCAAACTAAGCAAAGCTTGTACTACCGCGACTAGATAACGGATAAACAACTTTAATTTGTCCATAAACATCCATGACTTAGGTACAAATACTCGTGCTCATCACACAAACAGTTGCCCCTTGCGGGATTCGAACCCGCAACCGCTCGGCTTTGTAGTCCGGAGCGCGAACTATTACCCCAGTCGGTCGTCAATTATCACAGCAGAGCGGGGTCACTTAAGATACTACTTACTTCTTCATACATATCCGTGTTCCTCTTAGACGTGGCCTTCCAGACGTTTCTGTAGAACTCATCGGAGCAGGGGTCGTCCATGTTCATCCCAAGGTAGTCCAGGTCTTCTTCCATCAGGCCCAGGTGTTCTCGGAACAGTCGCTTTCGGAGGGCGCCTGCGACGCGGCCGCTGGGTAAGGCTTTACCGTTCATGGTGCCATCGATGTACTGTTCGTCCTAGTAAAGATAAGGTCGAATTAAAGCAGGGCATATAAGACAGCATTTTATAACAGCTTGTAAGTGTTGAGACTACTTACACACATACATTTCTTGTAAGAAGACCAAATATACATAGATAGAGAGATCGACAATAAGTCTCTAAACTGACAAAATTAGTTATGAACACAGTTCTGAAGCTCACAACGGTTAAAGTTGGTTAAGAGCCTTTTTCGTTGATGCAGACGTGTGACTTTGGAAGCTTCGTACCTATACTCCTCAGCGACCTTCGCATCGTATCGTAAAAAAAACGCTAGACACGTTTTGCAGTCTCGAAGATTATAGGCACACCTGTTCATTGGCGATGTCTTACCACCTCGATGCCCCACAATAGGTGGTTTGTGGGAATTTTCCTTACCTCTAGCAAAACCGCTATCTCCGAGTCCCTGGTCCCGACCATGGACCTGTCGTTGATGTTAGCACTGCCGCAGATGATGGTCTTGTCGTCCGCTATCATCAGCTTGGAGTGCACATACACCAGCTCTGTGATGGGCTCTCCGTCTAGCACCGAGTGCGTGCGGAGGCCGTGGAACGTGATGTACTCGGAGGGGTCCTCGACACCGGCCTCGTAGAGACGGGTTAGGATGGCCTCTTTGCTCCTGTTGAGATTAATGCGGTTATTGTAACATCATCTACGACTAGTTTAGCGTAGCCGCACAGTGATTTGCCTTTGCGAGGTACTGTTACATACAGAGAGAAAAAATTATATCCCTCTTTTACGCTAAGGGTAGAAATCGGATCCATCACACCCAGTAGCGGTCTGCTACAGGTCACACACAGGTCCACTGAAAACGGTCCTGTATATACGAAGCGTACATATACGCTACGGGGGTAAGATAAGTACCAAATGACAGAGAACAAAAAAACAAGGGAACTACATACAACATAATATATTTGGAACCCTATGTATCAAAATTATATCAGCCAGTTAGAAAATATTCAGAATAAGTTTATTAAACGCCTACAGTACAGATTTAAAAACTATGACACTAGTAATATCCAGCCTTTAGTTAATCGTAGAGAGCACAGAGACCAAATCTTGCTATAAAGAATTATTAATAATGATGTAGATTCCCCTTATTTGTTAAATAAATTACATTTAAAATGCCCTAGACTAAGTGCACGGCACCTAAGTACTTTTGTTACACCTTCCTGTTCGACCAAGTATAGAGGTAATGGTTTTATTATTAGAGCTTGGAAAAAGTATAACAGTACGTATAATCACATCGACATATTCCATGAAAGAATGGCACACTTTCGATGCTTGTTAAAGAAGGGCGCCTGATTGGTTTTAGCTTAGCTTAGCTTAGCTAGTGAATAATACATCTATTTCTATCTAACTAATATTATTGTATCCCTTTTTTTTGTTCCGCATTTTGTCTTTTCAACAATTACTTGTATTACCTAGCAGTGGAAACTTTAGTGCTTAAGTACTATCCATAATTTTTAAGCCAAATGTAATATTGATAGCTGTTTGTTTCCTTAATAAAGAAAATAAATAAATAATACTGTGGTGTACTGTATCAATTGAGGAGGTCCCTAAAAGCGATTTTTTTCTAGACAAATTTCAAATAGAGGACAGTGAAAGAGCAGAGCAGAGCACTTTATATTGTAGTTACTTAACGTTACCTGCATATACTCTGGTAGTTCCAATGTGTGACGGCATGCAACGAGGTCCCCGAGGGCCCGCCGACCTCGCCCTCGAACCCGGGCAGTAGCGGCATCACCACAAACACCCGGAAGGTTTCCTTTTTGTTGTAAGCCGACATTATTCTGTTGTACAGCGCCTCGCCTATCTGGGAATAGATCAAATCAAAGATAAGTGTTTATTCTGCCTTCATCATCATCATCATTTCAGTCATGGGACGTCCACTGCCGAACATAGGCCTCCCCCAATGACTTTCATATTAGCCGGTTGAAGCGGCCTGCATCCAACGGCTTCCTGCAACCTTCAACAGGTCGTCTGTCAATATTATAGGTGCACAAGGTTTAAGGTTGCACAACGTGCTATGGAAAGAGCGTTGTTCAGGGTTTCTTTGCGAATTGAATCAGAAATGAGGAGATCCGTAAACGAACAAAAACAAAATCGGTAAAAGCCTGACGGATTAGCAAGCTAAAGTGGCAGTAGGCCCTTAGCATGTAGAACTGACGGACATAAAACGGTTCTAGAACGTACCGACACGCGCAGTGTAAGATAAGTATTATTAGCTGTGAAATTTATACTTTATTGCACAAACATAAGAGAGCAAGTTATGGGTGTCAGGTCAAATATAATGTAGTAAATTACCTTAAATAACAACAGGTTTAGTAAAATACAAATAAAGTGTTCTTTAATTTGTAATAAGCAATTTTTTTTTACGATTTCGATGTTGCTATCGTAGTAAAACTTTATTGTATAGATAAGTAAAAA
Source organism: Anania hortulata (assembly GCA_963576865.1). Classification (NCBI taxonomy): domain Eukaryota; kingdom Metazoa; phylum Arthropoda; class Insecta; order Lepidoptera; family Crambidae; genus Anania; species Anania hortulata. The sequence goes on from OY756394.1 coordinate 18,952,216, forward strand.
CTGTGTCTCCACACTGTGTTTTGATGGTATGTGGATAATATTAATTTGAGTAATTTCTGTGAAAAGACACTGTTCCGTATAGCTCACCTGATTCCTTACGTTGGGGTTGGTACGGGACAGTGTGATGAAGAACTGGTTCTCTATGTAGATGTAGTTCTGCGCACTGGTGATAGTGTTCACGTACGCCTCGTGGATGCTCTGTTCCACTGTGTCTGGGTCTAGGAACCCGATAGACCAGCTTGATACGCTTCGAAGGACCTGTGTGAATAGATTTCTTTTTCAATCGAGGATAAAAAAGTGATTACTGTAATGAGTGGTATTTAAAAACAAAATCTAGTAAAATGTGTCACAGGTAAACGGAGCACATATATATACGTATATTATACGTGGTTAAGCGCTCAACGGATATGCACAAATATGAGCTTCAGCATACCAAGACATTGATATTTTTAAAAACGTTGGGTGCGATGTGAAAATGTGATGAAGAGACAAAACTCTAATTATATTTCTAATATTAAATAATGTATTATTAACAGAAGTGATGTCTTAAAGTTTATTTACCTGACAAGTCATTTTGTTAACGTCGACGTTTAGTGTCAAATCCAGATCTTGTAGAGGCTTGATATTGGAGTATGTTTTAGGTAATAAATACGGGTAGTTCATATTTTGTCTGAAAGAAAAAAAAAAATATATGAAGAGTAGCAACACAAACGCCACCCGCACTCCCGTCCTGTCATAGTACGTGCGTGATCATCTAACTTGATTATTCTAACATAGTAATAAGAGTTACTTTTATATTTTTTCTGGTAACCATATTTAAAACTTTACTAACAGATATTTTGTTCTGTATGTGACCCGTGTTATCACGGCGTTCGCAGCATTGTATTCTTGTAAGTATAGATTTGAACCAAAATCTGATTTGATAGCGTTGCGACTTTGATTCTTGCTGCACACTGACTACACGCTACGCCGCTAAAGCTGGGGACAACCGTTCTCATACATTTTATGTGAACTCGCCGCAAACGGATGTTCTGCAGGTCGCTTCACACCATAAAACGCTACTTTTCGCTTCTGGCGTCCGCCACAGACTACAAACGGCGACACTCACCACATGCCCTCACTTCACTTCTTGTAAACCGGTTGTGGTTCTGATAAACAAGGTGCGCGTGACAGTCCGTTTTTCTTTGCTTGTCAAATATAGTGACCAATCTTGGCATGTCTTTTTACAAAAATATCAGTAAATAAAATAATTACGATTACGAATTTTGACGACCGTCGGTGTAGTTTGTTTTTCTTTGCTCATCGAATATTATTAACAAGATTGACATTCCTTTTTAACGAAATTATACGTTTTAAAAGTACTAATGTAATAATTCTTTTTTTCAATAATCACACCAATTATCTAACCCCGATCTTCTACAGACAGACGTCCATAGCAATTTATTATTGATTCGCTTGAGTATCAAAATATACGTTTTTTGCAGCATAAACGACCGTATCTATTTTGCGTTAACTAAGCATTTTTTTTTCACAGTTTCAAGGGACTGTAGATTTGAGAATATGGTTTTAATTTCAACTCGATACCTCCACACATACCCGCGATAATGACAAACGGACAACAAAGTGATCCTCTAAGGGTTCCGTTTTTCCTTTTGAGGTACGGAACCCTAAAAAGTGGCGACCGCCGACGGCTTGTGTCGAAGTGCTCGGCAGTATCTTGCAGTTGATCATCGTGATATCGTACTAAAAACACCACCAGATTAAAAACCTAATGCTCATACAAATAAGGTTGTATTTACCGTGCTTTCTCCAGTTTGATGGCGTTCCACCTCTGTATGAAGTGCCTGGCGATGTCTCTCGCGGCCGCGCCCTGCACCATCGCCCCGACGTCGTGCCAAGGCATTCTGGGCGTTGTGTTTCTATCCACTAAGTCTAAAATCGCAAAACAAGATAGTTCTGATGATTGTCCAAATTAAACAAATTAATAATCTATGCGTAGTAAATCCAATGTTATGTAATGTACTGTGTAGTTTATCGTAATCATGGCGCTTGCAACAATGCCAAAATATCAGAACCTTTGTTATCAACGTTTAACCTTGAACCTTGAAGATATAACCTTGGAATTATTTCCAAGGTTTATATGTATTCACAAGCCTTGGAAATAACAGAGAAATAGAGACAGTACATGTTCTAACAAAAATCTATCCATTAAAGTTAAAAAAATTAAAATAGAAAGGCAAGACTTGAGCATAATTTAAATAAAATACTTACTTACCTACAAAAGGCAGATCTAAATTATTGAAGTCTTTAACGATAAAATTAGTATAGTCCTTTCCAATCCACAGTTTTGAGTTCCCTTCGAGTCCCTCCAACGCTTCCTTCGTACTTTCCGTAATCACTCTCCCCTCCACCACTTTAGCTAAGGGGGTGGGTTGACTGACACCTCTACTACCAGCGGCAGGTGTCAACCCTAGCGCATCAGTTAGTAATATTTGATCGTTCGATAACGCGTACTTCTCAGCCTTTTTACGTTCTGAATCATCGAACTTCTGCTCATTTCTTTCTTCTTCATACGGGGGGTAGATGATACTGATAATATCTTTTCCTCTATTGGTAATTTTGTTTAGAACATTTCTTTTTTGTACTTCAGGTGTTTCAAACATTGATAGGTCAGTAGTTTGGTTCTTATTGGTGGAGTTGATTAGGAGCTGGTCGCCAGGTTCTAATACGGGTAGGTCAGCTGGAGGCGCGTTTGCAGTTTCGGTGTCAGCTTCGGAAGTGGACCCGTTTGGGGTGTCTGATGGCGTTTCTATTGGAATGACGCTTTGGAAAGAAAATGGTGTCATTAGTTTTTTAATAAAGTCATATTGCCACAAAATCTCAAGATCTTAACATAAAAAAAATGTTAAAAAATTCTTAAAATTTTTTTTCATGCTTTGTCCCTTTCTGTCGTTTAGAAACTTCATTTACCAGTACGAGATAGATAGATTTAGAGTATAGTGCGCAGTAGCATCGGTGTTGAGGTCGGGGCACCACGGTCAAAATGCGATCGCTGGCAGGGAGCCGATTAAGTGTGATGCTGATGCGTGCTAACGCGCGAGATATCAAGCTATTTTAGGCGCAGGACATATAAAAGAAGCGCAAAAATGTATAGAATCAACGGAGTGCAAGATATACACAAAAGGCGCGGGGGGAGGCCAGGCGTGGTGCCTTGTCGTTTTTACACGCGCCACACCCGTGCGTATGTTCCGCACCTTATGTTTTCCGCGACGATTTCTACAGCACGCAAACATGCTCACACGTTTGTACACAGAAGCACGCGATAGCACTATTTATCACACCGCATAGCATAGGGCATAAACGCAACAGATGAGGCTCAACCATCAGATCAGACTGGACTCATTGGGCAGGGCAAACGCGCGAATTCCTACCATATTACGTTAGATACTCTGCTCATAAGTGATGATGACACTGCATGTAGGAGTTATATGATAGAAAGAGGCATGCTACACACGTCTAACTGCAAGTTTTATGAAAGCGAGTATTTATTTAAAATTGATAATAGTTAGGTATTCTGTGCTAGAACAACGGATAGGACAAAATGAACTCACTCATTTAGGCCGATGACAATGTCCTTAGAGTTCTTAGCGAGTTCCAGCGCGGCCTCGAGGCCGTTGGCGTAGGGCAGGCACACGCCACCGCCAGGAGAGCTTGACGTCTTTTTCTTCATCTTTATTGCGTTTTTCGGCTGCGTTATATTTCCGAGGTCCGTTAACCTGTTGATAAACATCATCATGTCAGCCTATTCCAGTCCACTGCTGGACGTATGCCTCCCGCAAAGAGCGCCACAGAGCATGATCTCCCGCTTTTTTCGTCCAGCCACTGCCAGTCATCTTCCCAAGGTCCTATACTACATTTGCCAAGGTGCGGTCTCCACTCGAGAAATTTATTAAAAATAAAACAACCTACATTAAAATTAATTTAAACGTCCGACACCGCGGTTCACGAGTGCGAATTCTGTGCGATGCATTGAAAATCGTTTAGACGCGTGTCGCTGTCGCTGTCGCTGACTTCCGTCAAACTGTGTAGCACCACCTTACAGATAAATACTTTTTTTACACAACACAAAACCTTCCTCCTTGCGCTGCGCTTCGACAAACAAGGAAGAGAATACGTTTAGGGTCGTGGTCACAAGGTACGATTGACTATATCCTTTATGCAGCAAGTCTAGTTATTACATTTGGATAGATTAGCGATTTGGAGCTACACGAACCTTTATGTTTATAAAGCCTGTCTATAACAATCTGCATAAAATGAGTGACCTAAATTCTCAAAAGGGGAATGCACAGGTACATAATATAACGCCCAGGTAACCTGTGCTCTTTATACAGAATGGCCAGAAAAGAAACGTCCAAAAATTTTTTTTAGGTGCCTCGTTTTGAGAGGTATCTGAATCACCCCTATAATAATAAAAAATCTAATTCATATTACCTGATCGAAATACCATCAATTGACTTTTTTTAACATTATAAAGTAGTCCATGCTTAGAGGCATACTCCTCACACCGACAATAATTTACACAGACCATTGGCCGTTGGGCACACCATGTCGGCTGCGTAACTAATGCTGTTGACCATAAGACCGTCAATTGAGCAGCCGACCCTAGTGTTGCTGAGCTCAACGATGAGGTGGTTCACATAAAGGTTGAAAAGCGCAGGAGATGTTAGCCCTCCCTGTCTCACACCATCATCAAGCGTATATTCATCAGACAGCGCTCCAGACTATTTCACCTGGTTAATTTGATTGCTATACCAGTACTGTATGTATCAAACTGCAGGAGAGTCGCCTACGCTGGCATGGCCATGTTTTGCGGAAACCGGCAAGCTACGTAGGAACCAAATTTCTGGCCATGCCGCCACCGCCAGGTCCTGGCAAAAGGGGTAGACCCAAGAAATGCTGGCTTGACGTTGTGAGGGCTGACATGCGTGCCAATGATCTCACAACTAGAGACGCTCAAGAACGCGCGAAGTGGAGGAGTAAATCAAGGAAAGCGGACCCTGGGCTCCAAAGCAATGGCTTTGGACGCAACCGGGATTGACCGTATAGATGAAGAAGAAGACCAGTACTGTATGTATGTTCTACGATTTTTTTAATGATTTTTTGCATACGGAGCAGTTTAAAAAAAATAAAAAAAAACTACACTTTTCTGGCCACTCCGTATAACCAGAGGTCAATGCACAGGTATATGGGAAAGCAACAGTCTGGTAGATGCTGACGATCTTCTCGTGGCTGATGCGAGTCACGGTGTGAGAGGACACCAGCCTGTGTGTGACAGTCAGTCATATGTGTATGACTGACTGTCATACACAGGCTATTGTCCTCACATACCGTGAGCGAGTCAAGCTTATCCTTCTCAGGGCCGTAGCACAGTCGTTGACCAGGAAGGCAACAGTTTGGTCGACACAGACCAATTTTATGCGCTTCGTCAATTTCACATCAATGTTTGTATGGTAGGGATAAATTCTCACCAGCCCAGAGGCCGTAGCACAGGTCTATGAAAGAATGCAACAGTTTGCTTGACACAGACAATTTATCTTGCAACTTGTATCCATAATGTATGTTAGGGAATAAATAAGCTACAACTTGCCTGTGCTTGTCATCGTCCCAGCGGCCGTAGCACAGGTCGATACCCCCCACGAAGGCGACAGTCTGGTCGACGCAGACGATCTTCTCGTGGTGCGCCCAGAAGAACACGCCAGCCTTCGCGTGGTCTGGGTGACGGAAAACCTACGTTATAATTTTTTTGTATTACAATTTTGGTAGTGTCTTAAATTTTGAAAAAGTTATCAAAATTTTTATTAGTTTAAGTTTTTTTTTGTTAGTTTAAGAGCATTAATTAATCATTGTCCATAATTTAAATTGCTAATAAAATTAAAGTTTGCAACATAATAACATTTGAATACGATAAATATAAGAGTAGTAACTTAATGTTAGTTTGTAAAGATTTTAAGATGTTTCTCAATCACTCAGATTTAATGCATAAGGCATTAATTAATGCCTTAAGTGAAAAAAGAGGCAGCCGCTATCACTAAATTATTTTTACTGATTTCCATTTTTATTTCGAGTAAAACCATAGTTCCCGAAGAAAGCCTATAATCTAATAATATAGAATAGGATAAAAACATTTATTTGACACACAAAAAAAAAAACATAACAATAAAACAATTTAGGATAATATTCATAAACACACTATGTTATTGCTTAATCGTGTTACTAGCTAATAGATAGCAGAAATGTACGTTCACAGTACGTTATAATCACGATAGTAAATTTCTAAAAAATACACCATTAGCTTATCTGACAGTTTATTATGTAACCATAATAACTGCGTAGAATTTCCTAATATAATGTACCTTGATATTTTCTCTGGCCAGCCTGCTTTTACTGTAAAAACTGTTGATACCGAGCGCCATTTCCACTTCTTTATACAGCATTATGAACACCTTCACGCCTTGAGCCTGCGAACAAAAGAATCAGTTGGCACTTTACGTTGTTTTAATATGATTGAATGGGTTTTGATAGTCGGTTAATAGTTATTGTTACCTAAGTTAAATACGTGAATTAATCCAACGAGAAAAGTATTTCTATGTAGCTCAGTTGAAAGAGCAGATACATGGATAACGAAAGGACTTGGGGTCGATAACTGAGTGCATAAAATCACAAACTATCCTTTGAATTATACTCCATATTTAAAGTTTTATTGTGAAAAGGAAAACTTCATGTACATCTCCGCACTTGTAAGCCGCTATAATGATATTTCTTCTTTGGCTAACTCCCAGGCATCTTTTACGAATATTATATTAATATTAATCATTCTAGAACCTTTCTGCCCCATCGGCCGTCGCGCAGCGTAGGACGTCCACAAGAAGACGACTTGGTAAAGGTTGCCGGTAGCCGCTGGATGCAGGCCGCTTCTAACCGGCCAATATGGAAGCCACTAGAGCAGGCCTATGCTCAGCAGTGGACGTCCTATGGCTGAAATGATGATGATGAAAACCAATCACTTACGGCTTTCCTTTTCAATATAGAGTCCAGCCGCCAATAGTTCCCGTTGAGTGCCGGTCTCTTCATGTATATCTCCGGACTGAGCCACCAGTCCGCAATGAAGATTTCTTCCTTGGCTAGCTCCATGGCGTCCGCTACTGCCGACATGTAGGAGGCTCCGTCAACGAAGGTGGCTACCGGAGTGGCGCGCCTGGCTGGCGCGAAGGAGTGGTGGACGTTAGGGGCCGTGAAGTCACGGGCTGCAAGAACGTGATAAATTGATAAAGACAACACGCCAATTGCTATGGTCTTATGTATTCGCTGTGAGTGCGATGACAGCGCCCCTAGTGACCACAAATATTTTGGACTTAAGATCTCAAAAATTTACGGATTGTTTTTTTTTTCGAAATTAGATAAAAATATCTATAAAGTTTGTGCATATTATAATAAGTGAATTTCTTACTTGAACTAACTAACTAACTTTGTTAATCCAACTAACGGACTAATTAATTTAAGTTAATTAACTCATCAAGCATACATAAACGAGACACAAAATTACATTGTTATGCGGTCCAGTAAGACTGCTTGGATGTTGACAGGTAAGGGCATATTATACATTAAATTTGGACCCACCAGTGTGACTGGCGACAGTTTTGAGGCACTGCATCCATTCCTTGCTCTTGCGTTTCGTCCAGCACTTGATGACCATCTGCCTGCTTTGGTTCAGGATCTGCAGCCCGTGTTTCATTCCCGTGGAGTACAATCCACTTGACACTTCAAACCTTTAATTTTATATAAAAAGTACAGTTAATATTAATGGTAATGTATACTATGAGTCATTCTCTAAGCGTTATTTTAAGTTCACCTGTCTCTTTCTGTCCTTAAAGTATGAAAAGAGATAGACTGTAAAAAAATAAGAGACGTCGAACCAAATATAATAATATAAGGTATAATATAACTTACTTTTAATTAACTATGGATGTAAAGACTTAACATCCATAGTTAATTAAAAGTAAGTTTTTAAATGTAAGTCTCTCTCTTTTGATATACTAGGGAGTGAAAGAGATATCTGAACCTAAATTAAGTTAAAAGAGATTACGAGTCGAGTCTAATTTTAAGCTGATTAATATTATTACGCTTTAATGTGATGTATTTATTATGTAAATTACGTAAAACTCAAAAATTTAAATCAGTCAGTCCATGATAAATTGTTAATTACACAATTAAAAATAAGATCAATGAAGTTAAGACACTTTCACAATGGAAACGTAAACCGCTGCCACTCCATCCAAAATCAACAAATAATGTAAATTTTTAGCACATTTGTTATGTGACGTGTCATATATTTAAGAGTACTTACTGTCTCTTGGGCTGCATGAAATAAAATTAAACTTTAAGTAATCTTTTACAACAATCTCAAATTGCATTTATAAATTAAAATAGTAACAAATCACACATAGGGTCCTTACTCAAAGGGCTCATTAAAAAAATAGGATGGCCAGATGGAAAGTAAAGTCATACACATTTTCACAAAATACATACAGTAAGTACTAGTAGTGGCGTCTGTAGTCCGTCCGCGTTTAAATCACCTTGATCTAACAACATAACACCCTTATTAAGGCCGTGTCTTAGTCAGATGTAGCCGAAGAATATCGTTAACAAACTCGCAGCGCTCTTACCACTTTGCCTACGACCTAATACATTACTTGTTACTCTCCCCTGAGAGAACAACAGCGTCCTTATGAGGCCGTCTCTTAGCCGGATGTAGATAAAGGATGTGTCTTGCACAACAATCTTTCTGTTGAATGCTACTTACTCCTAATTGAAAAGTATGGAGTCATCGATGAGGTCGTCTCTTAGTCGGATGAAGGATGTCTTTGACGACTAACCAGCATTTTTTACCACTTAGCGCACTTCAGATTCCTCCAGTAGTAGCATAATTACTAGCATGTTATTCAATACTCACCCCAGATCAAACAGCATGACACCTTTGATGAGGCCGTCTCTTGGTCGGATGTAGCCGAAGAATGTGTCTTTGACGAAAAACCAGCGCTCTTGCCATTTGGCGCACACCAAGCCCGTGCAGAAGTAATTACACCTGTATACAAAAACGCAAAGTCAGAGCCATTGTTATGTAACATGTACGAATTGATAACCATTCCTCATTCTGAGTTTGGGTATGGTGGAAGATGCCCCGTTGCAAATTTCATAGTCCTACTCGTTTAACTTAAGCATGTTCATCCCTTACTTAGACATGACCAATTGACCATGACAATAGGGATGACGACTGGGTAAAGAAAATGAAATTCTATTTAGTCCGTCAGATTATTAAAAAATTATGGACACTTATTTTTTATTTTATGAATCAACCAAAAAATCACGTCGCTTCTAAGTAAAAATTGTACCAAGACATGACGTCATGCGAAATTTCAAATCAATATTCTCTGTTATATTTAGATTATGTAAAAAAAGAAAAAATACCTACTTGATTGACGAAGAAAAAAAGTTATTAATCTATTATATAAAAATGAATCTTTATTTCCCTTGGTCATCGCATCACGCGTGAACGGGTGGAACAATTAATTGAAAGGGGTAACCATTCAATTAAAATCAGAATCAGAATTACCAGATTGGATCCGTGTTTCCACTATACAATAAATTGACAATGCATAAATGTCATTGAAAAACAAATTTTTCGCATTCAAAATATCGTTCGTCCTTTTCAATATACAAATTCAGTGCGTGACTCTTTGATCTTGCACTGTGTTACCCGACTCAATAAAACATCATTTCTTCTATGTCATCATTATCATCATCGCGTCTGCTGAACATAAGCCTTCCCCAGTGAATTCCAAATTGGCCGGTTGAAAGCGGCCTGCGACCTTCCTACACAAAGTGTAAAGGTATCCTTTTACATATCTCAACTCATGGTAGCACCTGGTTATCATCTATTTAGGGTTATCAATGAAATAATCTGTTACCTACGTAAAAGCTACGTACACAAAAACCAACACAATTGAGCGTGTGATTCATTTCGTAGAATCCGATAAAATTGATATGATACTGGTTGATTTTTTAACAGTTGATAATGTACTTAGCAGTACAATAAGTAATAATGTTTTATCTATTTAAGTTTTATGAACAGTCCGCGGCTTAATAACCTACTACAAAACGATTTATTGGAGTCAAAAAGAATAACAGCGAAATACTTCAAAATATTATCTATTTGTATGTGATATAATATCAGACATAATTCTATTATAAACAACATAAGAGGTACTTATGGACTTTTATGGGACAATTACAAGTAACATAAGTGGCTCTTATGGGCTTTTACTTGGCAGCCATGTTGATAAAAAAGTAGCATCAATCATTTACGTCAGTCCTGCAAATGCTAGTAACAGAGATCGCGAGCTACGATTTCTCGACGTATAATCAGTGAACCACTGATGTGATTTTACGTTTTAGCTTGTTAACTGTACATGGTCAAGTCCCGCTAGAATAAATAGATAGTCGTCTCGTGTACCAGGAACTAAATCATTATGATCGTTGCCATCAATGAGCGCTCAAGATACAGCTAATTTTATTATCCGCTTCTAACGCACTGGTAACGTCATGGCTATTTAAAAGGTTCGTTTCCATAGTCTCATTTTTATTGTATTACTAAAATTATCAGGCTTGTTAAACGCGTTAATCTCAGGAACTACTGGTTCAAATTGAAAAATTTGTGTTGGATAGTCCTTTTATCGAGAAAGGTAAGGTATAGGCTATTTAACATCACGCTACGACCAATAGGAGCCGAGCATTAATGATAAATGTTGCAAAAACGGGAAACATTCTTCCGTTGCGTGCGCTGCGGAAACGGCTTAAGTTACGCAAAAATCATGTATAACGGAAATGTTCCCCTTTGTAAGTTCTAAAAAAAGGATGTCTATTTATCGAAAAAGGTTATAGGCTATATAACATCACGCTACGACCAATAGGAGCGGAGCATCAATGAAAAATGTTCCAAAAACGGGGAAAAAATCTTCCGTTGCGTGCGCTGCGTAAACGGCTAAAGTTACGAAAAGATCATATATAACGGAAATGTTCCCCTTTAAAAGTTCTAAAAAAAAGTCCGTGACAGCATAATATGTCTATCTTTTAAGTTTGACTCACCCTTTTTATAATCAAATTAGTTAAAAAATAATGCATTATTTGGTCTTTGGACAGTGACAAACCGAACTCCACGCGGGCAGAGCCGCGGACGGAAGCTAGTAAACAATAATCCTTCTAGAGCGCTACGTCAAGTTTCTATTTAGTGTCGCTTGACTATGATCATAGACGCGGCAAGTGTAGTTATTACATTTGAAGCGAGTGTCATCAGACCTCAGCGCCTGAGACAAAGAATCTAGACTATTATATTTTGGACCATATGATGTACCCAAAGAACAGAGATGACTCGTTACGCTCCCAATTCAGTGGATGTATCCATAAAAGACTAACTGTGTAGGTAGTTAGTATTATGTTTTTACACACCGCATAGCAAGTTATATTAATCCGATGCCGAATTTTGTTACACTAATGACTGTGCTAATTAATTGAATACGTAGAATCAATCGCTGCAAGGACTTGTTATCGTATCAAGTCCAGATTTCGAATTAAGATTAGATAATTATACCACCAACAATTTTAAAAAGGGAGGAAAGTATCTCAGTGCCTCTCTTAATGCAAGTCAGTAAATTTCTTTCATCATATTGTTTTTAGTCATAGGACGTCCACTGTTGGACAGAGGGCTCCCCCAGTGACTCCAGTGAGTCCAGATTGGCCGATTGAATTTCTTTATAATTAATTTGTAAATTAAAAATGACAGCATAGAAACAAAGCAGCTGATGAACCTAGTTATCCATAGACAATTTAGACAGAATTTTCATCTAACTCGCCAGGCACTCAATTTAGTTTGACAGTTCTTATAGTTTGCCTCTTTTCTTTCACATTTGAGGGTACAAGACATACATTAGGTAATCTAAATAATATTTAGAGAGTGGCAGGAATCGAGCTTGCTGAACCGTTCAATATCAAAGTCACGCTATCATTTTGTTAGAACTTAGAGCCCTACACTAGAGCTCTAGTTCCTCGGTTTGCATGAAGACCTAGAGCTTATACCATATACCACAATGCGCACACCAGGGCTGCGCGTGAGCATCAAACCAGACATTAAGACAGATGGTGATCACAATAATGCTCTTAGACTGAGAGTCACGTGTATATCAATCTGCACAGAGAAGGCTGGGCTTGACGTCATAGGACCAAACTGTCCATTCGCATTTCAAGGAAAACGCGACACAGGGTTGACGTATTTTAAATTTACCCGAAAAAAATGTTTATGAATCTAAAAACACTAGAAGCGCAGCGTTGATAACCTTCTACCCTTGCTTGGGGCGGACGAGATGACCTGATAGAAAATGCAAGCAAGGATCTATTGGATGCCGTAGACGGCAGAAGTAATTCTTATCAATTTGGATGCATGGGTCTCATTCTAATGAGACCCATGTTTATCAGTGGACATATGTATGAGTGAGTGGTTTTTCTTTTTTGCAGTTAGACTCAAATTTGATCCTTAGTGCGTTACGGATGTAACTAAGAAGCGCAAAAGTTTAATGGGTTTTCCACAGGCTTCGCGGAGCGACCTTGGGTTGTGATGCAACCGCCTCGCATTCCAGGACTACATGGCTGCCAGTTTCTTTTGTAGTAAGACATGCAATGCAGAGAGGGCTGTCTGGGTTGCTTATGATGTAAATCAGAGGACATAATAATGTAGGCTAAAATGTTGACTCTGTAATAAGGCCGATCGCTAAAACACAAGCGGGTGTTTCGTGGTGACGCGTGTTTATCGCCTGTCCCGTGCCCATACCCTGAAACAAGATCCTAGGCCTTACCTGACGCAGACCGTGTTCCCTAGCATACCGAAGCAGTTGCAGCCAGCCTGGCCGGGCTGCGTGGAGCCAGTACGTTTTTCTATCATGCCCTCCTTGCCTTTGTCCCCCAGGTCGCTGATGAACGACAGGTTCGACACTTCGAGGAACTTTACCTAGTTGGAAAAATATTTAAATATAAAATCATGGGCAAAACTTAACAGGATCTACTCAGCAAAACAATTGAACTTACCGTTTCATGATGATTTCGATAAATCGATATATTGAGCAAGTTGAACAGATACTCTTCAAGTTGTTTCATTCGAAGCTGAAGACCCTCGTACGTGATCATTACTTCAGGTTTCCTTGGAAATCTAAAAAAATATGAAAATAAAAAATACGGCACAGTTATAAGTTACAAGCTCAACATGTTTTATCCAAAAGACCTGGAAATGCTTTAGATATAAATTATTGTTCAATTTGATTTTATTTTATTCAAAACAATTACTTTACGAGTAACAGAATGTTCAAGGTTATATTACAGTGGTGGTTATTGTATCAATGGCCCAATTAGAATTTATTTGTGATTAAAAACTACCTACCATATAAAAGTTTGCTTTTGACTCGGCAACATCAAGCATAACAATGATATTTCTATTATGTCTCGATTGTTTATGGCTGATGAGATAAAATCGAAAGGCAGTGACTTTGTCGTAAGACAATTTGTTAGACACATTTATTAACATCAAATTACAGCTTGTACAAATTATTAAATATTGGACAACATCACATACATTGCTCTGATCCTATGATAAGTAGTAGCTTAAGCACTTGTGTTACAGAAATCAGCAACAACGGAGGTATTACAATACCCAGACCCGAGAAAATATAGAAAAGTAATTTTTCTACATTGACCGACCGGGAATCGAAACCCGGGACCTCAGAGATAGCGACACCAAGTCCGGTACGTTCGCCTCTCGCTACGGAGGTCGTTATGTATGAAAGGTTACCTTCTTCCTTATTAGAAGAACTAGTTTATCTAGTCTAGGTTGATATCAGATATTTTACGCAACACAATTCTTGACACAATTTTTAAGGAATTTATTTTATGTTCGTCACAGAATATCTAATATCTAGTACGACGTAATAGTAAATACCACTAACAAGATTACCTGGGCAAAGCACCTTTCCTTTTCCGGGGTCTGCTGTCTCTTTTCTTCGAGTTGTTCCTAGGGAGTGCTTGCAACGCCATCTTTTCTGCTTTCTCCTCAGTATTAACTGTGTTCTTAAAGCTAGCTCGCCTAGACTTGTGGGTTTTAGTCGGAAAAGGGATTTTGAGGGACGCCCGGTAAAGCGTCAGCTGTTGATGCAGAGAAAGTATGTGCTTGTATCGCTTCTTGATTGTCCATATAAAGTCACCATGTTGTAAATGTATAGTGTATCTGGAAAATATTATAATAGCCTTCTATAAATAGTGTGTACAATGGAATCATCTACGTATTGGTAGTAGGAAATCGATTGCTGTGGATAGCACTGTGAGCGATGCATTACGCCAATTATCTGTCATCTGAGGGAAACCTATCCGATTATCGTATTTTATTTATCTGTTTTTTTTATACTTTATCGCTGTGGCTTCTATATTTGAGGCCTATGTTCAGCAGTGGTCTTGATTGATGATACTATCCTATTAAATTGCACAAACAAAAAAAGTTAGTACACCTCGTCAACCTACCACAAAACGTCAAATGTTCTCAATTAATATTGATCTCTACATGTCGGACTTAAAGTTGAAAATCAGTTCAATGTCCTTTAACTTTTTAGGTATATTGACCTGCCGTTGTCTGTTCAAATGGCGGACCTTATGACAAAATTATTCTCTACCAATTAGGCATGGGGTTTAGAAACATCGCATATCTACTTTGCAAATTATGATTTATTCATTACTTAAATCATTTTAGCTGAGAATTTTACTGTATTAATTTTATGTTAAAAACTATAATATATATACGTAAGTACACAAGTTTGTCGCACAGACAGGATAGGGTCGACATCGAGACATTTCTTGAGATAAAAAATTGGGTCGCGGGCTATCGAAACGTGTCACAGGCTCACAGCTCACAGTTCCCTCGGATGTCAGTTTTACCAAAAAATCTAAGAAAAATTTATGAGGTTTGAATTGTTTTGATTCTATGATAAGTAGCTTAAGCACTTGTGTTACAGAAATCAGAAACAACGACGGTACCACAACACCTCTACTAAGTCATAATCTCTACTAAGAAGTACAACTAAACTCGAGAATTGTTAAAGTAAAGTAAAGTAAAGTAAACGATAGTAAAATTTAAACTTTATTATTCAATTTATATCCTTATATGATGGAATACCAACGACAAAATGTTATAATTTAAAACAATGCAATAAGTAATATTCGTGACGAACTGGCGACATTTAACCATAATAGTAAGTACACTCACAAGCATAAATACAAGTACTTTGGCTACTGCTAGGTGTTGCTCAATGTATATTAATTAATTAAATCAATTCTTTCAATAATCCCATTAATATCTTATCGCAAACTAAGCCGGGCTTGTACTGTATGCACTGTGCGCACGAGTTAGGTGCATTATTTTAACGGTGTTTAACAGTGTGACTTCGTCTACAATTATATTTACTACAATTATAAATTTGTCGAAAATCAACGTTAATAACAAGGCAATAAGAGGAAAACTTTAAGCAAGATAAAATGCACGGCACTGTCCATTTGTCGTTGGCTTTAGTCTACGCGTTATGGACATTTTGCCATTAAAGCTGGTTTCACATGTGCACATGTGAAACTCATTTGGACAGCTATTTGAAATGCTTTAATTAATAAGACGGACTTTCTGATATAAACCGTAAAAAGCCAAACACCTGGAAATTCTAGTCACAATAAATGTTAATTCAACGCTACCAAGAAAATGATAAAATTTTAACTAAATACTTAATGTTGCAAACAAAAAAAACTCACAGGTTAGGATTCAGCAAGTGTGTGGTAACACTTCTCTCGTTTTCGACGAATTTGACTCTAATTTCTACACCAGGAATGAACACTTTTCTATGCACAGAGTTGAACTTCATAGGCGGAGCATGGATTTGTGTGAATGGCACGGAGGTTGCTATTGCTTCTAAAATAGAAAATCAAAACTTAACTAAAGAAGAAAGTAAATGAAACTACTTACCAACCAAATAAATAGAGAACCGAAAAGAAAACAGTAGATATCAGAATATATTCTGACACTTTCTGCTTATGTTGTCAGCACTAAGTAAACATGGGACAAAATAGTGCATTAGATATGTTAACAGTTTTATTAGACTGTTTTCGTTTTTATAAATAAGTAGGTATGTAGGTACTTAACAACTAGAGACTTATAGATTAACAGCCATGTTTGTTATTGCCAAATAATCTTGATCAATGATAACAAAATATTTTTTGATTGATAATAAATATAATGCATAACAAACAAGCATTAATAAACTGTAAATCATTCAACAATGAACAAGTATCTTATGTAAAGTCCCGTATTATTGTCAAAATCTTATCAAAAATATTATTATTATATTATTGTCAAAATCTTATCAAATGTGACATAAATAGCATAAATCTATATATCTGAGCTCTTAATTTATGAATTGTCAAAATGTTAAGACATAAAATGCTACGTGGTTTATTCTATAGTTTTGTGCAGTTAAAAGCTTATTTTTGTATTTGATTTGATATCAATTCACACATAATAATTTTAGATAAGTGAGAATCGATTTCCTTATCAAATTAACTAATTATGAAAAATAATTGACATTCCAAGTCTCTCTGTGTTTCTTATATAGAAACCAATTTAACAATTTATACTATAGTTAGGTGCTACAAAATATTGGCAATTCCATAAAACTTACCACCATCATCGCCAAATTCTTTGTTGTCTGTTTTGTCCAAGTCTATAACAGAGAGTGACTCCGGGACTGCCAGACTCTCATCGAAATCTGAGTCAAGGCCTGGTGACAGGGAATCCATACGTTGGAACATCCCTGGTATGCAATCTCCAGCCACTGTAGGTGTTGGAGTGTCCATTGCGTAGTTTGTATACCCGTATAGTTGTTCATCTAAAATGTAATTGATATTTAGAAGTTGAAATAAACAAACTAATAATAATCACTAATATCACATACAATATGTAATTAAAAATATATCTATATGGTTTAACATTATCTACTACATCATAATAAATTCCTTTTAGAAAAATTTATGAAATCAGTACAAGTGACTTATGCAACTTGGTTAATAAATATTTTGTACAGTAAATTTTGTTTTATTATTAGGATAAAATTTGCTAATTAGGCACAGGACTGTGAAGTTGGGCAGTAAAAAGGAAGGTTATGCCCAGCAGTGGATGAATATGGGCCTATTAGATAGATAGGGCTAATTAGTGAGTCATTGATCATAAAATTAAATGATCATAATGAAACAACAATTATATCTATGAAGATACTAACAAATCTTCACTAGGTACCTACGAATTCATTAGGACAAATATAATAATACTGACAGTGTCGGATTAATAACATTTCGTTTAACTTCATAACTTACAGTAATTGTTTTTTTTTACCAATTACACTGATTAATTAATTGCACAATTAGGAAGAATTCTATCAAATCACTACAGCTTTGCCTGATTTAATAAGACAAAATAGGTCGCTTTGTTTTACCACAACATTACAAAGTGTAACATAAAGTGATGCAAGTATCTTCAAACACAACACTTTTATATAATGAAAACAAGCACATAACGCTAACATAAATTCGCGTAACATCACTGTAAACCACGAATAGAAATCAGTATACCTCGCTTGATTAAATTATGAAAACTCAATGTCAACTCTTTACGTTCCATAAGTTATGGATATTTTGTCTATCTACAACATGACCGGCTGCCACTCTGCCGTAATGCGTTTTCCATTACTGGAAACAAATTTAACACTTGTGCACATAATCTATTGTGATAAGATATCAAGCCTTATCATATCACTTGTCCAACTTTCAGTTCTATTTTAGTACTTGTCACGAATAGGTGGTTAAAACATTTTCCTGGATGTGTATTGACGTTTTTAAGGGCGGGTTTGCAGCTTGACGCGATCTTCATTAGTTTTCTATTAAATAAATTTGAACACTTTAGAAACAAAAACAATTGACAATCGACTAATCACGAGATTGCAATGTCTTCAAGTTAGACGTTCAGTGCATGGTTCAATGAACAAGGCTGTATTTCAAGGTTTTTTATTACCATCAGCGGCTCAATAATGAAATCTACTTACTAGTTTTCGTAACATAAACCGAGGCTTTCTCAACGTGAACACGCAGTGTCAGTTTACGTATTTTTAAAATAAATGGCACAAAACACTTCCAAGCATTATGAGGCCCCAACCAAAGAATTCCTGCTTGCTTGATTCATACAAGTAGATAATGAGTATGAGTAATGACTCCAAGGATTTTTTCAAGCGTTGTTGCCTCTACAAGAAATGGTCATTTATTTTCTATCGGTCATTGATTCAAATGACGTAAGAGTTAGGAGTCGGTAACATTTAGAAACAAACAAAAATATTACCGGATTATTTTTTTTATCCTAAAATTAAAATCAGTTTTGAAACTCAATTAAGTAAGAAAGACAGTTACCAAAAACAAGAAACATCAATTAACAATGCAAACAGATTTGAGTTCGATAGTTTGTAAATTCCTTACTTTTAAAATAGGTAGTATTTTATTAAACACATACATTGCATGTCCAGCCCCTGCAATATCAAAATGATCTACTTTATAATTTAATTGTTTTTCGTAACTACAGTTTTATATATGTTTTAATAAAATTAAATACCTTTATAATTATACCTACTAACGTCTAGTCTAGGCCTATTTTATTTAATACAATAAAATTATATAATACCTGCATTGCATCACTAAGACTATTCATTAGCTTTCTATCCATGTAAAAATAAATCCATTTTCTATATAAAAGAAAAGGTTTAGGACAACTGTCTGCAAACAGACGTCACACATTTGACGTTTGTTAAACGTTCTGAAATTCAGCACTAGTGCGCACTGATCAAGTAAAACTACGTTATAATAATGCGTGGTTTTATTTTGTTCTGAAAATATTTAAATCGATCCATAAAATAGCTACAGTATTTTATTTTACGACGTAATCAATAAAAACATAGGTACCTAAATAAAATGCTGGCATTGTCTTTTAATGTAAAAATAATTAAGTTTAGAATGACTTTTCTTTAAAAAAATATGGAAATATTGAATTTACGTAAATTACATTCGACTATCTATAAATTACTTATAAAAAAAAATATCTTACTAAAAAGTCTTAACTTTAGAATGAGTGTTAAATCCATGGTCATAACATTCAAAGTTCTAAACGCCTTATGTTTTATGGTAGGCAAAATATTTCATTAACGCAAAACTGGCGAAACAAAGTTTATTGTTAATAGAGAAACGTCGAAATCCCGAGTTCTTGACTGTTAATCATCTACATTGTGAACATTGTGCGTACGAAACCTTAATTTTAGCTTCGTCGTAAGGCATAGGTACAAATATTTACCTGTTAATATTGTGTAAAGAACAAATTAAACTCCTGTTTGCTTGAACATAAATTTACTTTCTCAACTTATTAGCAACGTAACCACAACGTAATCACTGATTACTCTATGTTTTCTTTTTGGTACTCTGTGGGCATTTTTCGGGCAGGTTTTTCGAGGCTTTGGAAAAATTGTCGTAATAACGTTGTGGTTGAACATATATCGATTGTGAAGTTAACTAACACAATCGATATTATTCGAATTGGTTACTAATTTGTAATAAGTAACACGTTATAACAATATTACAATAAATAATAAAATATGATATAATTAAATTCCTACAATTGTCTGAGGGATAGTAAGAAAGGTATCTATAATAACTTGCTCTATACGCACTAATAAACTTCTCTATGTCTAATGAGGAAACTGTAGACATACACATTAGTTTATCTCTGTATAGATAAATAGAAAATAGTATACGACGAAGGGGCCCCTGCCAGTGTGTGCCCTAAGGGAATCTATAAATGTGTAATCAGTACAATGACGGTCCTACAAGGCACTAAAAAGACAGACTAATGTAATTCGTGCAATGATCCGCTCGAAATCAAAGGAATCTCGTGGAATGGACACCAATCAGGGATCCGAAATGAATTCTTCAGAAAATGCAATGCCTCAGCAAGTGTAAAAAAATTCTTACCCGGCGTAAACAAAGGGCCTAGCTCATTTGCCCTACAATATGAAATGTACCAGTGCTGTCTCGAGCTGACCAAACGTGAAGAATTTGCATGTAATACGTGCTGTCACAAAATGTTTGCCAGGTTTATCCCTCAGATAGATCATGACTCAATTGAGACCCTGAACTGCACACAATGCGGGGATTCGAGAAATGTCTACGTCGAAAACCGCACCTACAAACAACACTTCCCGAAAGTCCTCGACGAGAAACACACGGGAGGCAATATCACGACCTCACAACAAGTCACGCGTATGAACCCGCATTTACTGCAACCTGCATTTACGAGCCTCGCAGAAAACGCGTCAAGTAAACGAAGCGCGAACGAAACAAAGCAAAGCACAAGAGAAACGGGCGCGACGCTGACCCAAGCGCCAGTGGGTGCGATCACATCCTTTGTGACCACCGCAAACCGTTTCGCGCCGCTCTTATCTACACTCGAAATGACGCCTCATTCAGAAAGTACAACCGAGCAAGTGCCAAGTGCGTCTAGCCAAACTGAACAACCTGCACGATCGTCAAAACGACCCGCTTCGGCATCACCCTGTAAGCAAACATCACCCACAAAAATAAGAACAAATAAGCGACCGAAAAAATCTTCAATTTTACCCCCGCTAGTGATGCAAGCCAACGCAACTAACCCCACGTTACCCAAGGAAGCAATTCCGCCAATAAAAAACATTAACAAGGAAATAATGAAAGACGCAACTAGAGCCATAGTCATAGTGAAACACCTGGCCAAACTGTCTCAAGACATTAATGTTGCGGGTTTTTCAAGCCCTGCGTTCCAAAATAATATTCATGAAACTTGCCACCAAGGAGGACAGGCTGAAAATTCTAATGATAGTCAGTACGCACTACGGAGATCTAAGAATAATAGCCCCGACCCCACGAGAAGATCGCAATCGTACCACGAGAGTGGTCTTCGGAAACTTTGGCCCGGATCCAGCCGATGAGGGTCCAACGATAGAACAAGTAATCGGCGTTCGACCACTAAAGGCAGTGGAAGTAAAAGGCCGTTTAATAATAGCCTCCTTAGGAAATAGCTGACCTGGCTAAAGGGAAGCGATTTTACTCCCAGATCCTTAGACCTGAACGTTACAGAGAACGGGATGACTGCGTTATCAAATGTAAGAAATGCTTCGCTTTTACGCACGCCACAAACTCGTGCATAGGAACCACACTCTCACCCACTGTACTGAAAACAGACAGTACCAACACAAAAGTAGAAGTATGTACAAATTGCAGTCGCCCGGGGTTCTCTATTTTGTTGCCTAACTTTTTTATCCATAATTTAAAGTGCAATAATTTTTTTGCCCTAATCATCATTTGTCCGAATGATAACTTGCCCGAACATAATGTCACATAATATTACATGCAATAACATTGAAAGCCCTAAATATAATATTCCCTAAATTTATTTGTCATAAATATTACAATCAATAATATACGAAAGACTTAAAACCGTTTTCTATAAAAGTTATGTCCTACATTCAAATTATATAATGTTTATTTATCCTAATAATAATAATAAATGATGCTGCCTGCATCAGCATGCACAATGCATGCATGCAAACATCATACAAACATCATGCAAACATTATGCATGCAAACGTCATGAATGCAAGCAATCAGCATGCACCATGCATGCAGGTGTATGCAGGCGAGCAATCAGTATGCTTGCATGCGAACATCATACATGCAAGCAACCAGCATGTACGCAAGCAACATGTGCCATGCATGCAGGCAAGCAGCATGCACCATGCATGCAGGTAAGCAGCATGCACCATGCTTGCAAGCAAGCAGCATGCACTGTGCATGCAAGCAAGCAGCACGCACCATGCATGCAAGCAAGCAGCATGCACCATGCATGCAAGCAAGCATGAAAGCAAGTAGCATGCACCATTCATGCAAGCAAGCAGCATGCAAGGCTTTTGTCACGGCTCCGGCGCTGTGTGTCTCCGGCGGTCTCACGCGTGCTAATCGTCGCAGACGGCTTTCGCTCACCACTGCAGCTTCGGCTTGCTGGCCGACTTTGCCGGCCAGCCTCAGCCGCGGCGGCTCGCTACTAGCCTCCTGCTCCTTAGCCCGCGGGCCGCCTTGCCCCTCCGCACCTACGCGATTTTAAATTACACTATAATGTAATACCCCTATAGGGGTAGGGCAGACAAGACTGCGTGGAGTCGGGTTTACGGCGATTCGTTTCTGTCACTAAAAACCAAATTTTTTGCTATTGTTTTAGGACTAACAATAATATTGTAAATGAACATTTGGAATAAGTATGAAATAGAAATAGAAATAAAAATAGAAATATTCTTTATTTGCAAAAACATGGTAGGTACATATATGTAATACAATACTTAGGACATGTGACTTTAATTCATGTAAAATTAGTAGATTCAACTATTAAAGTAATCAAAATTATGACAGAATAGTTTTAGGACTAAAGATAATTATATAACACAAAATTTCGAATTTTTGAACATTATGGTTACTGAAGTTTATAGCAAACGTGTTATGGATAATGATTTTCGGACAAACGATGTTAGGAGAAGAAATGGAGTACCGTCGCCCGGGTCACAAGGCAACGGAACGAGTCTGCCCAAAATTCGCCGCCCACCTGATGAGAAAAGCGAAGGTGAAAGCTTCGAGAGCACAACCACAACAAACAAAGCAATCCAACCGCCAGTGGAGGATGCAAATCCCCCTTCAAGACGAAGCACATTTCCCGAGCATAAAATGCCCAATAGACCAAACCCCGCCTACTGTAGCAGCATCTGCGCAACAGAACGCATGGACATCGAACGCAACATCGCGATCGGCACCAGTTAATGACCTGGAGACGTGTTTTTGAATCATGCGAATTCCAATACGAAATCGCAAGATTCGCATGCGAATTCCGAAAATCACTATTTTTGAAAATTCATTCCGTGATTATGCAACGACCACTCTTTTTTGTTTTCTACTAGTAGAAAGTACGGAAGAATTACATTGACAAGTAAACGTATGTTTGACAGAAATTTGACATAATAACTTTTTATTTACGTTCGTTAATGAGTTTTTGCTTTATGGTTTATAATATTTTTTGCGTGAAACAAAAATAGTTACAAGATTTCAATTTATTAGTAACACCTATTTCGAGTGATTCAAAAATGCATAAAATCGTGAGCAATAGAAATGAATTTCATACACGAATTGTTTTCGTGTTAGAATTTGAGATTCATTTCTAATGCTTCAAAAATACGTCTCCTGATCCTCTTCGCAGAGAAACTAATAGATGCAATAGACCGTCGTCTTTTATGGATGGCAGAACAGTCACGAACACAAATAGACGCAATCACGAAGGCTATACTTCAGAAATGAATCCACAACTACCCACTACAAACCGGCTTCAACTCCTCCACTACAATGTGCAAGTGATTCGAGGTAATTTTATAGAACTCAAGGAACTATCTAGGAAATACACAACGGATATACTCATCATTAACGAAGCGAAAACAGATTTGACCACTCAGAAATTCAACATCGACAACTACGACCGATTGGTAGATCAGACAGCACCGCATCTCGGAACGATAACGTACGTCCGGAGAGGTCTTCGCTGGACCCAGACTCAACTTACCGACGAACTCTCGCCTGAACCCCGGCGAATCGAAGAAACAGCCATACGCTTCTTTCCGCACCATCACGGAGATGAGGTAATCACCATTAAATCTGTATATATACCATCAGGTCACACACAGGACGCTGAACTAGAGGAAGAATACGAGGAAATGCTGTACGAACAAGGAGCACTGATCATAGGCGACCAGAACTTGCGAATGACAGCTCTGAACCATTCAAGAAACTCGGGACTGGGCACATAGGTAAGTAGACAACTTGCCGCTGAAAACATACGCCTAATACATGCCAATGCCCCCTCGCGACCCTGTCATCAGGGGGATGGTACTCTTGACGTGGCCATCCTCACTGGCGACCACAAATCGCTCGCCATAGAGAAAATCAGACAACTAGAAGACATAGGCTCAGACCACCTGCCTTGGCTGCTTACTTTATACTTACCTCACGTATACCAGCCGCCTAAATATCGCGAAATGCGAGCACTCTGCTCCGATAAGAATACTAGGCTAGAGTACCGTATGAAGATTGCATCTCTCACAAGGGACATGAAATACCCTGAGTCGGACGAAGACTGCGATAAACAAGTCCATCTTCTTACGAACGCCATACAGCAGGCTCTGGACCAAGTGGCACCGCTCAAATTACTCGACCGCAAAAAGTTCCTGCCGCACGGGCTGCAGGAGATGATCAAACATCGATCAGACACACGCCGCAAAGCATGGAATGCTCGCAGCCAACCAAACGCCGTGCAAAAGAAAGCCCAATACAATCGGGCCAAACATGATCTAGCGAAGGCCCTTGCTCTCTATTGCGAGGAAGTCTGGACCAAGCTGGTTGACAACGGAGCAAATAATTTCTCGAAAATGTGGCGAATCCAACGGGCCATGAAACAGCCACCGCAACTTCTTTCAACTCTAGTGGGATGCCGAACAGAGCTGGAAACCATCGACCGCCTGGTGGAAACAGCCATAGTTACCGATGCCCATATCTCGCCAGAAGACGAGGGGCACGAAAAATTCACGCCCTTTCAACCGCTCCGTCCTACCTCACTGAGTGAAATACGTCGAGCACTTAAGATGTTCAAGAACAAGAAGAAAGAAGGACCTGACGGGATACGAGCCGACACCTGAAACTGGGCGGCCAGGTGGTCGTTCACAAATTCCACTTGATAATGGATTATGTCCTTAAAACAGGCTACTTCCCTACCGCTTGGAAAGAGAGTATTTGTATCTTCTTACACAAGAGCGGAAAAGATCATACGAAGCCCGAATCATACCACCCCATCTCGCTACTTAACATCATGGGCAAATGGGCCGAGAGACTTATACAACAACGCATATTGGAAGAATGCTCCAACCTCATTCCCGACCACCAACACGGGTTTGTCAAATATCGAGGCACCCACACGCAGATCCTTCGCACTGCAAAAAAGATCACCGATTTGCTAGAGAAAGGCCAGAGTGTAGCCATGATATCAACGGACCTGTCGAAAGCCTTCGACTCCATCAACCATAAAGGACTGGTGAAGAAACTGCAAAACGCCGAAACGTCAAATAATATAATAAAGATTATCGAAAACTACCTAGATGGGCGCACTACCCGGGGTAGCTTCAGAACAACGGGAGGCACCGCTAAAAAAATACCGCACGGCGTGCCACAGGGATCCATATTGGGCCCCCTAATCTTTAACTTATATGTTTCAGATATACCTCGCAGTAGATACCGCGGGCAACTTCTCTCGCAGTATGCCGACGACCTGTGCATCCTAAACGCTGCCCACAAACCAGACGACGCTACCATCCGCGCTGAATGGATGGCCACCGAAGTCATGGATTACTACCACCGGTGGGGACTCAAATGCAACGTCGCAAAGACGGAATGCGTGATGTTCACGCACAAGAGACCGGCGAGTGATGCGCCCAACAGTCGTGGCTACCGCAATCATGTCCAACTAAAAGACGAAAAAATTGTCTATAAGAATCACACCAAGTACCTGGGTGTGATCTTCGACAAACAACTCTCCATGAATCTACATACCAAACTAAACGTTGATAAAGCTAAGAAGGTGAGAGCTTGTCTCTACGGCATCATCGGCTACCGGGCAAATGTGTCCCTAGAAACCAAACTCAAGGTGATTAACACCTGCCTGCTGCCTGTCCTGGACTACGGGGTAGTGCCGCTGCTACCGTTGTTCAGCCGAACCAACCTACTCATGCTCGATCGCCAACACCGAATGGCTCTTAAGGCAGCTGCCCAATTCAGTCGTAGACTGGAGACTGAAACCCTCTACGACATGCTTCAACAAGACCCGTGGCATATACGAATTCACGACCTGAACAAGGACCTCCTAGACACCGTGAAACGCCTCGACATCCCGGATCTTCGAGACCCCGGTGAGCGCTACACTCGACACAACAAATACAACTCCTTCCTCTACGCAGATAGAATTGGCACGGTTGAATTTGTGAACAAGTGCGAGCGTAGCAAACCACTTGACAAGCGAAAAGCTCCCACCCGCGCAGGCCTACTAGGGTCCTGCATTCACACCACCACACCTGACACGTAAATGCTCACTTACGGAACGTGCGAACACATTGTCCTCATAGCCCCTGATAGGGGAACTGAAACCACGCAATCTGCGAGAAAAATATCACAAAAACAGTTCCACCAACCAAATGATACCTCACCCAAGGACCGGTACTCGGATATGAACTATACCCCTAGTGTAATTACATGCAAACTGTAATAATCTAAAGTAGCTTGTAAGTACACACTCACGAACATGTACCATTAATTAGACAAATAAATAATATTCTATTCTATTCTATTCTGTATAGATAAGTTAGTATTGGTCAATATTGGTCATTTTGAAGTGCGTCTGGAACTACTTGGATGAGAAATAAGTTATACTAAATTGAGCGCACCGTATAATTAACAGTTCAACATTCGTGCGTGACAGCTACGTTTTACACTCCTGCTATTGATGTAGAACAATTCCGATTAATCTGGAAAGAAATATTTAAAGATCGGTTGAAAAATCAGTTCAGTAAGTACTTAGGTACTAACTGTAACGAAATGAAACAATTGCGATAAAATTCAGATCTTTATTTCGTATTCTTTGCACTCTCAGAAGTTATAACACCTTATTCTTTGCACTGACTAAGAAAAATTACGCACTACGACATTATGACAGTATGCTGTTCTGACCTTCTTGGTTGCCGTTTAAATACTGACCACATATTATTATATGATAATACTGACTGCCGGCCAGACTCGAGTCGTCCGACCCCGCCGCCGCGCGTCAGGGTCGGGACAGCACAGCAGTACGGCGGCGGGAGTGGACGGCGCGAGTCAATACACTGACTTTTAAGCAATTTTACATTTTATAACTTTCTTAATAGAATATATTTACAAAAATATAATTAGGTATATGAAAGATTAGACAATTAGAATATCAGCTTAATTTAGCTAACATAACTAAGGCACTTTACTTATGACGCGACGTGAAGACGTTATAATTTTTTTACGTTTATAGTATTCGCTATGTGCGACGTAGGTGGTGGGGGCCGTCAAATTGATCGCAGCACGCAATGTAGCAGAAATGTGAAAAAACTCTGGACTGTCATGTGTCAAATTGCTATATTTCCATAGAATTCCATACTAACGTTAATAAGTATTTTTAAGTGAAAACGTTAAAATTTGCGATATGGGTCATACGTGTTCTGTTATAAAGTGTAGAAACAATGCGAAAAACATTTCGTACATGTTTTACCTATTGTTTCCAACATCAAGATGGAAATTTGAGCAAAGAAATAAATGGATAGCTGCAGCTGTGATAAGAAAAAAGTTTGCAGGGAATTTGTGTTACAGACGTTTGTCTTATGATCACAGATCTTATTAAGTAGCTTTGTCCGTTGGTTCTGAGCTCTTCAAAATCTCTCACACGCTGTGCTAATACATTTTTTTTCCCTTTTTGCACATTTTGAGGTTGGAAAGTTATATCATGTTGTATTGATTAAAATCCCGTAGGTATTATAAAATTCGTATTTTAGTTCATGTAAGAAAATCACTTATTAATTTTTATTTTTTTTTAAATTCGATTCCAATCACCATTCAGTTGCCTTAATTTGAGAGACTCAAGTCCACAACAATTGTGGTCACTAGCGGCGCTGTCATCGCGCACACAGCGAATAGTCGAATCTACGTTGACTAGACTTTATTTCTAATCTCTAGCTAGTACTTAGGTGGGGCATACTGAAAGTTACTGGAAAGGTATAGGACCTACAAAAAATAAAATCGAAATTATACTTTTTACTTCTTTCTCTATAAATGGCGATGAACGTGTGTTTCGCCATAATGTGTGAACTGTCCCAACGATTTTAATATGGGAACTTTCTGGGAATATGATACTTTTTAATTTGCGAGACTGGTTTTTATTTTTTCACTATGGTATTCTATAGGAAATTGTGTGTGCTACACATAATGAATGTAAGTAACTCTTTTTCGCTGTGCTTAGTGGCAACTCTCTCTCGTCAACAAGAGAGTTGCCACTTTGCCAGATAAGTACCTACTGCAATTGGCATTTGGTGATGAAGCCCCGTGTCGTAGCTCTGTTTATTCGTTGTTTGGAGAATTAAGACGTGGAGGTGATTATCTCCATGACGACGTACCTACGTGAAGGTCGGCTGGCGACTGCGGTTACAGAACCCTATATTGATACCGTACGACAACTGTACCGATACAAATTGACAAAAAACTTACTTGTTAGCAAATTCGTACAAAACATTTTACATGTGCATCTAAAGGTTTGGAAGCTTTGTACTCGATGGATACCGTATGATTCAACGGAAGACCGAAACGACTGCGTATCGAGTGGTGCCGTAAAATGATAAACAAGTTTAATGGAGGACAGTCATTGGCTGTCTATAATGTCGTGACAGGTAACGAAACCTGACCTCCTACCATGACTACCAAAACACGACATGATTTAGCGATTTATCGACACCAACTGTAAAAATATGATAGATATAGCCGCCATATTGAATCGTCGTGCCGGTGACGTCACATGTAATGATTGTTGTTTCAATAAAAATTCAAAATGGCGGCTATAACTATTATATTTAAAAAGAATACAGTTGGTGTCGGTAAATCGCTGGGCTGGGTGTAGATACTTCTTTGAACCTGAAAGAAAAAGCTCGTCTAGTAGAATGGTTTCCTTTTGAAGACTTGCCGACAAAAGTTGAGAAAAGCATTACTAAGAATTTCCTACGACAAAACAACAAATAAATGGTAAGAAAATAGTTGCTTCTTTTTTAGGCAACTGGATCGGCAGTGAATGCGTTCCACGAAGCCATTCAAGAGGTCCCTAAGGAAGATTGGTTTACGGTGAATGCGTTCCATGAAGCCATTCAAGAGGAAGACTGGTCCAACTGCTTTCTACAATGGTTCCAGTGAATGCAAAAACGAATAAATTGTCGAGTATATAGGTACTTTGAAAATCAATTTATCAGAATCCAGAAACTTTTAGTATGACCTAAGGACAAGTTATTAAGCTGTAACTGGCCCATTTTACGTTTTGGCTAAAAGCTGTTAGTGAACTGTGCAACGAATCTCGTAAATAAATAAATGCGAAGGATTGAGAGATGGAAGGCGCTTGCGGATAGTTGGAGCTTTTAATGAATGATCTAACTTGTAATTAACGTAACCTAAGTATATCTGGAAGCAAAATCATTTTCTTCTTATTAATTCACAATCACCAATGTCATGTGACTATACCAGCTTCGAAATGTATATAGGGTCGTGGTGTTGAGTATTTTATGTTTTAACGAATAACGGTGTTTCCGCGAAATTTAGATAAATATTGGACAACAACAAAAGTCGCTGTCATAACCCAACGGATTAGCAAGCTGAAGTGGCAGTGGGCGGGGCAAATAGCACGTAGCACCAGACACAACACCTGTCTGGTCGGAGGATCCTCCCTTTTCAATAGTGGATGAGGAACTTAACATCTTGTTCCTGATGTTGGTCCTTTCCATTCCAGGAATTTTGCACATGTGGGGAATATTCCCCGTATACCCCACTCTATGGGTAATAAAACAGACGCACTGACAGATAAGTAGTAAGGTCCCGTAGGCACACTTTGGGTATGTAAAAACCCTTTGAATTCCTTGATTTGATTTACGATAAACTTGGTGATATGTCTCAAGCTAATCCTCACCTCAGCTGGCATCCGCAGAATACAAGTGGTCTCGACGTGCTCTCTGCCGTCACGACTTTATACTGAGCGGATACCATTTTGGTACCTGACCGTAATGTATTTTATATTTTGTAAGACTCATTGTAATGTCTGTCTCGTACCAAATATATGATTTTCTATTTCTATTTCAAGTCAACTAAACGGCGTTTGAAATTTTGGCCCTTTTGGGATAATAAAATATACATAAACTATAAATAAACTTGTATGGCTAATATTACCTGTGTGGGTAATCTTTCCCGCTTAGGGAATTTTCTCGGAAACGGCAAGCAAACGCCAGATTTCCAGTTGGGACATATCACCAAGTTTATTATAAATCATTAGGGCATTTAAAGGGTAAGGGTACGTAGGCAAAGTGTACCTTCGGGACCTTGTTACCTACTTAGATTGTCTATCAGTTCATCTGTCACAGGGCTGTATCTTTTGAACCGTGATAGTTTTAAAATTTTCACAAAATGTGTATGTCCACTAAAACAAGTAAATTATTTAATTTTAGTCTTAAATACGGCAGTACTAAAATATTTGAAGAACAAAGTTGTTAAATATTTAACGGTGGTGCGAAACCATTCGTGTGCGATGATTGCACTTGACCAGTTTTTGAGTTGTTATTGATTAAAGTGATTTTAAGCAATACAGCATTAATTCTTATCTAATAAGTACCTTAAATACATTTAATATAGATCATTATGGCTCTTTACAGCGTGTAATTTAAATAAATATTTTCGAAGATATTACAGATTTAAAATGCAGGGACCTAGCGGTACCGGCCGGGGGGAAGAAAACATGTTTGTATTGTATAATGACAAAAAAGCTGTGAACGTTGTACATAAAGTCATTCTGTAGTATATTTAGTATCAGCATTGCACCCGCGCAAGGCCGGGGCGGGTCGCTAGTCTATCTATTATAAGTGAAGAACTGGTGGACTGATTTTTATGATCTTTGATTTGTTGAATTTGTATCCGCTTCGAATAGGAGAATGACTATAAAAACAATAAAAAATTTAAAAATTATGAAGGGGCGGTACGAAGTTCACCGGGACAGCTAGTTAATAATATACGTCTGACAAAACACCAATCGTCATTGTCTCGAAGTAAAGAATTACCATCCATGAGTTGTGTTACGAGGTACCAGACAGTGAATTTTTTCATGGACCTCCTAGCACACCCAGACCCGAGCTAATTTTAAAAAGATCGTTTTCAAAATTATCCGAACCAGGAAATAAATACTGGAACCTTGCGTTCAAAGCGAAACACCATGACACTACACTAATTGGGTCGTCGAAGAATAAGTAAGATAACGGATAGATTTACTATGCACATTGGTGATTGTATAGTTTGAGTTCACGTTCCCGTTTTTGATACGTATTGTATAAAATATAAAATGTAAATCAAATACTGGCTGTCTGCTTTGTTACTAAGAAAATATATTCTGTACTTAAGAGCTGTGGATTTTGTAATAAATAAATACATTATATAATATTAAAGACTCAGGTACGGTACATACGCTGTTGATTATCATACAAAAAAACACATGCCACAGTCCAGAGCGTGAATAACTAGCTCAAAACGTCGTCAATACTTTTGGCCTTTACCTATTTAAATATATACATTATATATTCTATATTAGAAACTGATGAGGTTATTTTTTAACCGACATATAAATGTCGCAAAAGTGTACACAAATTGGTCATTCGCAAATTGTTAAATAACTCTAAAAGTAGACCAACCTATTGGTAGACTTAAGCCGGAAAAATACTTTGGTTCAGTTGCTAGAATAACCTAGAAAACTAAACAGACCAGCTTTATTACTGAGGATTATCCTAGAATTAGTAACGGCTTAGAAAATGTCACAATGTTTTGCACTGTGTGCAGTATTCTAAAGGTTTTAAGGCCAAAACAGCAAAGAAGAGGTGATGTAAGTATGGGCTACTTAAAATAAATATGCACTGCTTTCGTTTTCGCAACAGACTGAAAAATTGCATCTGAAAGAGCTTATTGTTTGAAGTGCTTACTTTAAACAATAAGCGCTGCAACGGCTGACCAGAATATTAGGGATATTGTACACTGTTTATATCTGGTTTCCTACTTTAACAAGAATAAAATAGTTTATTTACTACCTATAACTACTATCAATTCAGCCATAGGACGTCCACTGCTGCTCAAATAGTGCTGAATATAGTCTATTGCTAACTCCCCCATTGACTTCCAGAATGACTGGTAGGAAGCGGCTTAGATACAGCGGCTTTCTGCAACCTTTACCAGCCTGCCTAGCATGAGCACTAAAAACACGATATGATATGATATGATATAGCGAAATATCGACACCAACTTTAAAAATATGATAGATTTAGCCGCCATTTTAAATTTTCATCGTAACAGCGATCTTAATACGAGACGGCGATTCAACATGACGGCTATATCTATCATATTTTTACAGTTGGTGTCGATATATCGCTATATCATATCATATCGTGTTTTTAGTGCTCATGCTAGGCAGGCAGGTCGTCTGTCCACCTTGTGAGTCGACGTCCTACGCTGCGCTTGCCAGTGCGTGGCCTCCATTCCAAATCCTTTCTGCTCCATCGTCTTTAACTATTCATCTTTATCTATACGGTCAATCCCGGTTGCGTCCAAAGCCATTGCTTTAGAGCCCAGGGTCCGCCCCATCGTCATTAACTATACCTGTTTAATAAAAAAACCGGCCAAGTGCGAGTCGAACTCGCTCACGAAGGGTTCTGTATTAGATAATACAAAATCCGTATAGATATACGAAATATACTATTATAGATAGAACATATAGATACACCATATAATAAAAAAACGGCAAAAAACATGTTAGTTGTATGGGAGCTCCATTTAAATATTTATTTTATTTTAATTCAATTATTTATTTTTAAAGTAAATAGTTTATTAATATTTTAAAAGTCGTAGTAGAAGTGAAAGCGTCTACCTGTTGCCGTTATTAATATCGAGCAAAAAAACGGAAAAAAAACACGTTTGTTGTATGGGAGCCTGCCTTAAATATTTATTTTATTCTGGTTTTAGTATTTGTTATTATAGCGGCAACAGAAATACATCATTTGTAAATATTTCAACTTGATACTGTTCATGAGATACAGCCTGGTGACAGACAGAAAGACGGTCAGTGGAGTCTTAGTGATAGGGCCCCGTTTTACTCTTTGGGTACGGAACCCTAAAAATACTAACATTTTTAACTACGTACAATACCAGAACGGTCCCCGCTTAGTTGCAATTCTCGTGTTAGTTAAATGAGTATTTACTCCAAATTATGGAGTTGGAAAAAAACCTATAGGTTAAATTTGGAGAAGGAAAGGAAGGACAACGTTTTACTGCTGAATGAAGGTCGCTTCTATTTTTGGTTGTCAAACTTTTTATTTTATTTGCGACTGAGCGTTTGGCATCAATCTCACTTGGTGATAAATGATGATGAAATCTAAAGTAGAGCTTACCTATTCAGCCCCTCTAGCATGACAACTAAAAACACGATATGATATAATACGATATAGCGATATATCGACGCCAACTGTAAAAATATGATAGATATAGCCGCCATTTTGAATTTGTATCGAAACAGCGATCATAATATGTGACGTCACCGGCACGGCGATTCAACATGGCGGCTATATCTATCATATTTTTACAGTTGGTGTTGATATATCGCTATGTCATATCATATCATATCGTGTTTTAATGCTCATGCTAGGCAGGCAGCGGTTCTTTTATGCGGCATTTGCTGCGGGAAACGCAACTAGCTACTGAACTCCTTTTGCCTTACGCTTTTGCTTTGACTTTTTACGCGATTATTTATTCGTTTAACGTAAAAATAAATCCTTAGTAAGTAACAAATGCTGTACATGATAAAGGTTATGAATGGATGTGTGGATTAGTGACCATTCCGTTTATATTTAGTGACATCTAGCACAAACATCTCCGTGCTTTAGAAACACGTCCCGGGTAATATCGCTTGATACTATTAGTCGTAAAGCGTAGTCGGACTATAAACGGCTTGGTTATATCTGACAGTAAGGTTTAGTCACTGGCCTCACAACAACTCTCTACCAATCCGCACTGGGCCCGCGTGGTTAAGTATGGGCCAAACCACCTCATAGTTGAGGTGAGGCCTGTGCCCTGCAGTGGGACGTATACAGGGTTATTTGTTAAACATCAACAACCTTCTAGGGGCTAATGCTAGTGCTCAAATACAACAACTTTGTCTATGGGATTCACTGCTTCATACAAACTAATGTTATTATGTCTTTGTGTGAAGAATAGTGCATCATCTTTTTCTGGATTTGCGAAATTTATAACCGTACTAGCTGTTGCCCGCGACTTCGTTCGCTTAGTCTCTTCTGCGCAACTTTCTCAATTTATACTTTTAAAAGAACCTTCTCCTGACCATAGCTAACACAACAAAAATAGAATTAGCGAAATTGCTCCACCCGTTCTCGCGAGATGCGATGACCAAGGGAAATAGAGATTCATTTATATATATATTTATAGATGTAACTAAGCTTATTTTTATTTAATAATAAATTTTTATTTCCTGTAACTAAAGTTAATATATTTTGGTACCTATATCATATCACATACATTATAAGTACAAACTTATTTTTATTGTTGAATGTACGAGGGCTGAAACATCGGTCACATATTTTCATTTTCAGATTCAGTTTAAAACTCACGAAGTTACAAATTTATTGTTATGTCTTTTTAGTATGGAGTGCGTTAATTATGGTGTTCTAAATGTTGTTTAATTTGTTTAGTTAAAAAACTGAAATCAACTCAATTGCTGATCCTAAAACAACAATGTTTGTACATGCTGAAAATGACCTAGTACATCTAGTTATTTACGCAACTATAATTATAATGCTTCAGGTTTTTGCTATGTGAATTATACTTTATTTACTATTTGTTAAGAAAGAGCGGCACTCCCTGTTACGAGTTGTTATACTCAAAAGGGGGAACCAACCTAACACCTTGTAAAAACCTTAATGAAGCAATAAAGATTTTTGTTATTTTTTTTTAATGTCCGCTAATCGGCGGCTTAGTATGGGGCAGTGTTTTTTTTTGCGATGTCGATGTTGGTCCTATAGAAAAAATTGTTTTATTTGAGCACCAGAATCAGCCCTAGGAGATTGTTGATGTTTTACAAATAACCCTGTATGAGTATACTCTATATTTTTTTCCCGCTGCTTCATCAACTTAAAATTTGGCTTGTCAAGTCAACATCCACGTAGCCTATGGTCTTTGGTAAAATAAACATTTTATATGGCACAAATAATTTTTTGCTTGATTCTTATCTAGGATTAAGCTGTTGTCCGTACCACAATCCATCAAAATAGGTCTTGTGGTTTTGACGTGAAGGCCCTAAAAATATAAAAAAGTGCACGGCTAACACACAATGCGTTTAACGCAGCGATTTGCCAAGTGTTCATTATCATAATAATACTTAATTGGATCCTACATTTATTAAATAACTAGCTGCCCCGGTAAACTTTGTATTGCCTCTTCACACCTTTTTTTTTGCGAAATTTTCCGATGTGCTGATAGTTATTCTGCTATTCGGGGCGGAGATAAATCTAACAAATCAGAGATCAAAAAAACCGGTCCAGCTGTTCTTGACTTATAAATGGTGTAACTAACCCGACTTTGTTTTATATACAGGGTGTTAGGTAAATGGTATAACAAGTCGAAACTAGCCCATGTTAACATATGCATGTAAATGTTATGGTGTAGTCAGAAATTTGATATCAACATCTTTAAAAAAAAAAACATACAAATCGGAATCTGAGAAATAAGTTTTGTATGAAAATAAAAAAAATTAAAATGATCATATCAAATTTCTGACTTCACCATAGCATTTATATGCATATGTTAACATGAGCTAGCTTCGGCTTGATATACCATTTACCTAGCACCCTGTATATACTAGCTGTCCCGGCAAACTTGTACGAAGTTTGCCATACATTTTTTGTTTTTAATTTTTTTGTGTTTTTTATAGTTATTCTGCTACTCGGGGCGAAGACAAATTCAACAAAACAAAAATCATAAAAATCGGTCCATCCGTTCTTGACTTATAAATGGTGTGTAACTAACCCGACTTTATTTTATATACAGGTTTAACGAAAAGCTGAAATAAAACTTTAAGGGGTTATTCTACGGCTAAATTACATCAACTTTTTCTATGGGACCAACATCGAAATCGCAAAAAAAAAACACTTTCCCATACTAAAACGCGACCAGCTGGCATCAGTTTGTATGGAAACGTCATTTTGATTTTGTTGTTGGTCCCATAGAAAAAGTTATGTATTTTAGCCGTTGAATAACCCCTTAAAGTTTTATTTCACCTTTTCGTTACACCCTGTATATATATTTTAAGAAATATGTCAAAATGTTTGCAAATGTCGCGGTTCGGACCGATATCCTTCAATTCGTTTCAGACATGAATCCGTACAGTGTGCATGGATGCTAAGGGTGGGTGTATGTTCTGCACACGGGTAGCCCGCGGCGAGCAGTGTCGCGAGAGGACCGGCCAGTCGCTTTCCGCGCACCGCTACACGCACGCGCCGACGCACGCCCGCCACAATTCAAACTTCGAGCTTACGTTCGAAACTGTTAAATAATTTATTTTTCTCAATCGAACGCATTCAGCCGCAACTGAAACTGGCCAGTGTCACAGTTGCAACGCGGCCGTTGACATCGAGATTTTCGAACGTCTCGAAATGACGAATTTTGGCGGGAAGTGCGTGTTGTGACCGAGTTTTAATTACAGTGAGGTGTTAAGGTGATTGCACCCCTAAGTGACAGAATGGTGGATTCCACATAAGTCTTATTAGTGTTAAAGAATTTTGTGAAGTCGAATTAATTTCGAAGGTGAGTGCATTATTCGCATTTTAGTGGCCATTACTCAATGATAAAGTCTCTTTCGCTTTCTAAATAGTCGGCCATGAGTGGTGGCCGCAGTCACGATTAAACTGATTTAATTTTGCTTTAAGAAATTATTTGGAACGTTAATTCGTTGCTGTACACTCTGGTCCGGAATACAGAACTCGTTTTATGAAAGTAAAACTGCTGGGTCGAGCCAGCACTTAAGTTGTTACATTTCACTCGATTTGTCGCGAAAGGAAAAGTTAATATTTTTCTCTTAATTAACTCTAAATTACCTAATCTGCAGTGTACGCCGATCTGTTATATTGCGCCTGAGTTACTCGCTTTGTAATTTAGTATCAAGTTAATTTATACTAATTTATAATTGCATAATTAAACCACCATAACCGTAACTAAGCAGCATTATGTTCATAATCATTTTAGCGGTTAGTTTTTTTTTCTTTTTTAGGCACACGATATCATATCACATAATTTATTACTTATACTTCTACACTGAAGCAAAATTACACATAACTTCTCTTTTTCATTTCTAACTAGCTGTCCCGGAGAACTTCGTACAGGCTCTTTTTTATATTTTTCAATTTTTTTATTAGTTATTCTGCTATTCGGGGCGAAGACAAATCCAACAAACCAAAAATCATAAAAATCGGTCTGGTATGGTATAACTAACCCGACATTCTTTTTATACACATACATTATTAATTCAACAATCACAATAATTATCTAGACCCAAACTAATCACCGCTTGTACTATGGTAACTAATTGTTATACTTTAATACATTATATGGCATCCCTGACTCAAGTACAAATGTTCGAGCCCATAGCACAGACACTTGTCCCTCGCGGGATTCGGACCCGCGACCGCTGGCTTTGATTGGACCGCGAACCACTGCACCAGACGATTGTTGTTGTCTAAGGTCTCTTACTGCTTCTTAAAACTAATTGCGAGTCCTTAAACAGTGTTATTGTTCTTCGACATTATAGACGTTTACTGATACAATTCATTCCGACGACTTCTGTAGCCGAGAGGCGAGCATACCGGACTTGCTGTCGCTATCTCTGAGGTCCCGGGTTTAATTCCCGGTCGGTCAATGTAGAAAAATAACTTTTATTATTGTCTCGGGTCTGGGTGTTATGGTAACGTCGTTGTTTCAAGTACTTTAGCTATTTACCATAGGATCAGAGCAATGTAAGCGATGTTGTCAAACTTTAATTTTATTTACATATTGTTTATTTCATTTGACTCTACCTTTTTGTTCAAGCTGTCCTGTTTTACTGGTAAAAGAGTTGTTGTCAGATAATATACTAAATCGGTTTAAAGTATTTAGAATGTATGTTGAATATAGAAACTTACATTGACGACCTACTGG
This sequence comes from Anania hortulata, assembly GCA_963576865.1. NCBI lineage: Eukaryota > Metazoa > Arthropoda > Insecta > Lepidoptera > Crambidae > Anania > Anania hortulata. Next base: position 18,990,649 of record OY756394.1, read on the forward strand.
TCTAGTGCTCCGAAATACAAAGCGTTTCAGACTACAAATCCTGGCGGTTACAGGTTCTAATCCTGCAGAGACAATGTTTGTGTAATTTGTACAGTCAATGGCAGGTCAACCTATACAAAAAGTTAAAGGTTATTGAACAGATTTTTAACTTTAAATCCGACACGTAGAGATCAATATATAAAAAAAGCTTTTTGTGGTAAGTTGACGAGCTGTTGTCTATATCTACATAATAATATATCATGGAAACATACTGAAAATTTAAATATAAAATTTTCAGTATGTTTATCAGTTATCTAGTCGCCATAGTACAAGCTTTGCTTTTCTGTTTGTGACAATATAACAGTGTAGTTAAAGTCGATTATAATTTACAAAGCCTATATTTTTCTAAACTGTCTATTGATATTGATCTGTTCTTCACCAGTATTGCCTCTATAAAGCGACAAATGACAAACACATCTTTTGAGATTCTCCAACAGAACAGAACTCTTCAGAACTTTGACCATAGCCCGTTACATATATTATTATTTTTAAGTTAATATTGTTTATTCTTAGTTGCCTCACTTAGACTTATCCTTACCTGTCTGGTTACTCATATGTGGAGATTTGTAATTAGTATTGAACCACAGTATATTGTTCCAGTTTCCTGTGTTATTGAAACTGTAAATCTTCCTAAAATAAATCATTTTAGTTTTGCTTTTCATCATAATAATCATCATTTCAGCCACAGGACGTCCACTGTTGAACAAAGGCCTCCCCAATGATTTCCAGATTGACGACCTGGTATTGCTTTTGCTAGTTAAAAATTATTTGCAAAAAAAAGTTCATTGCCAAAATAACTGTACTACTAACCTAATCGTTGTCTGAAATCGATCAACGCAACGTTCTTGTACCGTGATACGCAACGTTTTCATTGAAAACTGGGACGTGTCCAATTTGCATCGTAACTTTATCTATATTAGCGAAATAACTGCATTCTCAGTGCGTCAGTGAATTAATCAATGGCGACTAGAAGTCACGTTGTTGACAAATTGGGTAATTGTCCTCATCAAGTTCGGGAATTATATTCTAACTGCCCTTCCTCCTCCATTGCTCCTCCTTCTATTCTATAATAAAGCGTTAATACGGTGGAACTGTAATGTAAATGCGCTGCAAAATCTTGTTAAATATTAAAAAAGTAGTTAAAAATCAATAAAAAAAAACTTAAAAAAAATTAAAATAAAATTAATATTTAAAAAATTATAAATGAAATTTTCATTAATTTGATCTTAGTATAGAACTAGCGGCCTGCATCCAGCGGCTTCCTGCAACCTTTACCAGATCGTCTAGCCTCCTTGTGGGTGGACGTCGAACGCTGCGCTTGCCGGTACGTGGTCTTCGATACAAAAACTCTGCTCCATCGGTCTTTAAGGAAACTTAACTACAACTGGCAATCTATTCTAAAAAGTTTAGAGTTACGTGTAAAAGAGACGAGCTTTTTCAGAGAGAGCCTATATACCTCGTGCATTAAAGTTTCCTTTCACTTGTATTTTTATTATTCTTATCAATTAAAAGTTATCAACGAAGTCGCACAATCTTAAAGACAAACCGTATTTTTTTGGATTTACTTAGACCGATTTTTAAAAATGACAAAGTATCGCGTCAGAATAAGTGTTGAAGTGTATTAATCTAATGTAAGTGTTTGATCACTGGTTGGCTGGTAGAGAATGCTTCTTGGCATTAAGTCCGCCATTTGTACAATTATTTTTAAATGTGCTATAAAGTATAAATAAATAAATAAATAAAATCTAAATTGATTGATAACACTTGTACACGGATTCCTAGAACACTTAAAATTGTATCACAATCATATTAAACAACATCTGCTCCAATATTGAAATGCGATTGAAAAGTGAAAAAGGTGGGCATTCCTGCGCGGGCGCCGCACGTAGAAAGTGAACGCGTGCGGCTACTGAGTCACATTCGACTCACACGCAAATTCAGCTTGATCGTTAATCTTATCATTCGTTTTGTTTCAATAGTTTTGATAATTGATAGATAATGGATGACCAAAATGTAAAAAAATAACACTCGATGTAGCGTATAAAATATCGATAAGATGTTCTTAGATAAGATAATTGAATAATCATAAAAAGAAAATTACAGAATATATTTAGATAGAAACCGAGTGATATTCCGAAGGACTAAGTAATTTACAAAAATTACAAATAATGTACCGTTATGATATGGATACCATTCTAAAACACATCAAAGACACGTGCAGTAACATGATTAAATAACTACAGAGAAATGTTATAAAATTATCATTTTTTGACAATGAAATTAATTGTGATAATAAATTAGCACAAATGAAAGATTGTTATGAAATAAATAAGGTATTACTTGTTATTATTATTTAATTTGCAAACGAATGCAATAAAGATGCTACAGCCCATCTTTTAATTAAATAATTAGCTTGAATTGAATTAATGACATAATTGAATTGACTAAATAATTAAGATCATTTAGGTATTTGAAGTTGTATTCTATGATATTTGCATGCTAATTGTATAGTTAAGTAGGCTAATGCACCATCTCTATTAATATCACATGTACTGTACCCTATTTAATAGCAAATAAATATTTAAATTTGAATTTGAATTTTGAAATTACAAAATAAGCCAAACATTACTTTTCCACTCTATTTTTACTATAATGATATTTATAAGCTCGATTTGAAGTTAGTTTTTTTGTGAAGTGAGCAAAAAGAGCATCTATCTTTATATTATATCTATAATAAGCAAATAATTGCACTTTTACAATTCCCATTTTGCACAAATTTGTAAAATTTGTATTTTTAACCTTTTAAACTTTGTATTTTTTTCAAGCATAAGGCTTGGACTACATACATCCGGAATTTTTCAGAACTCCATACAAAACAGCTCCGGACAAGCCCGGATTCAATCCGTTTTGTATGGAGTTCTGAAAAATTCAGGATGCATGTAGTCTGAGCCTAAGATAACTCTTCTATGTATGTAACAGTAACTTTAGAATCAAAAGTATTGGATTCCAACAGTAGCCTCAGCGGACGTTACGTGAGCCGTGAAACTGACGGAAAATTGTTTGTCTGTGTCGCTTTGGGCTTCAATTTGAGAGGCTTCATTAGTGACGTATTTTGTTTTCCTTGTAGATGTTGCTAGTTTTAACTTATTGGCTGCTGAGCGGTCATGTGAGGTCTCACGTAAAAAAAAATAATTGTTTCTTGTTTTGCTGGACTCAGGGGTAACGAAACCTACCGCATCTAAGATATAGCGATATAGCTGATTCTATTTTCAAGTTAATGTGTTGATGATTTACTTTGAAACTGATGTCCGTTATCTTTATTATGTTTGAGTGTTTTCTTTGAACACATAATCAAATAGTATTGATATCACGTAATATATCAATAAAAATCTATGTGTATTCTTGAGAAAATCGACATTAATAATGTGGATTAGCAAAATACTACAACGTTTAATTATTTTCTTTGATACCCCACCCCACCCCCATAAAACAAACGATAACAGTAATTACTTACGACACTTTAATTTAATTCCAAACAATAAACATCATAATTTGATTTCCAAAACATCCCAATTAGCCTTAAGAAATTTATGACTGCGCCCACAAAACTTCAGCTCTATAACTAACGCAAAAAGATTCAAATTTGATATCTCTTTAAATCCAAACAATGCGTGTAACATTGTGAAAATTGTTTGCTATCATCGACCAGACAATAATTGACGTCATAATAAAGGTTAACGACCTTTTTAAATTCTGCCACGGTGACCACAAAGCGATTCGCATGTCTCTCGGCACACATTAAAAGGCTTATGGGAAAAAAAGTAAGTGAAAGTAAGTGGCGATGTTTATGTTGACACTTATTTTTTAATTTAAGTTAATGTTATGGTAAAGTGGCATTTCCTGATTCAATTTATTTGAAGGTATTTCCGGTTGCTAAGATCAACTTGGGCTTATTATGCTTGTGATGCATCTGTTTTGGACCATCGGCTTACGTAACCTATTAGAAAGCAAACCTACTCTTCTCCAATATCCCCGATTTATATGGTTTTTGTATCAAAAAAGTAGGAAGATTTATTTCACTTTGAAAAATACTACTCCGACATTTTGCGAATAAGAGTTCTTTTCTTTTAACACACACATTCTTTACGATAGTGTCTGTTAAAGTTATAGGACATTAAAAATAACACATGAGTTTATTATGCGATAAAACAGAACCCTCTGTGCGCAAATCCGTTTTGGACTTGGCCGGTTTTTGTGTTTAAGCTACTCTTCTTAAGATGTCTAGCTCATCTCGCCATCGAATTCTGGGTGCAACACGTGACTTATTTATACTAGTACATTAGTTCAATAAAATACGACTATTTTTTTTTCGGAAACTGCCTACTTTATTTTTGTATAAACTAAACTATGAATGAATAAACAACGAAATGTTTTTTTTTCATGAACGAATGATTAAGGTCGTTATGTTATAATTTTCTTAAAATGCTAGTTTTACCTAAAATGGCCAGTTAAACCTTTAAATGTAACCTTTAAAAGCATTTAACTAGTAATAGCCCAGCGGATAAGCAAGCTCAAGTGGCAGTGGGCGAGGCACATAGCACGTAGATCTGACGGCCGATGGGGCAGAAAGTTTCTGGAATGGAGGCCACGTACCGGCAAGCGCAGCGTAGGACGTCCACCTCAAGGTGGACAGACGACCTGGTAAAGGTTGCAGGAAGCCGCTGGATGCGGGCCGCTTCCAACCGGCCAATCTGGAAGTCACTGGGGGAGGCCTATGTTTAGCAGTCAACGTCAGAGGGCTGAAATGATGAACTAGTGAAAACCAAAATAAATAAAACGACAATTCATCGCCGCGTGAATTGATCTGCGCCAGCGCATACAAAAGACATCAACGCGCAATCAGACAAATAAATCAGTAGCTGCTAGCTACTGATTTATTTGTCTTCGTTGATACTAATTAACGTTAAGTGCATTATAATCTAGTTATGTATTTAGTTTTAATTACATAAGTGTTTTGATAGTTTCATAACTGACTTTTTACTTTATTTTTAATTTTAGCATCCTACAGTTTTATTTTATGAGACGACTAGCGTTTTCACGTGACTCCATTCGCTGGGCTTGGAAATCGATTATACAGAAATATGTCAAAATCTATGTGTTAATAATTCCTTTCTGGGGCGTGTCTTTAAAATATTGTCCGGAGTCTACTAATGTATTTTGAAATAGAGTAGTAATTATGTTAAAATGATAGTTTATTCATGATCGGATAATACAAATATATGCCTTTACGAGTTTGTTTATTTCAAAAGACTCATCAACGCCGATATATTACAGTTTAGACTGTACTTCTTTTGTAGTTTTTATATAAGGATTCCTATTTATATTTTCCTTTAGTTTGGAGGTGAGCCAATTTATTTCTAAATCTCTCGAGCTGTAGATGCGTTTTTGCTTATGGTACACAAACCCACAATCTTTAACATAAACATATCTGATTGTGACATCATAAACAGATATATAAATCTTTGTTTCGGTAGATTATATTCTCTAGTAAATAGTTAGTTTCTCTAATGATCCGACCTCAGTATTTTTACTTCAGTGTCAACAAAAACAAAGATTGTACGATCCGGGTAAATGCATTTGTTGTGCAACTCGTTGTTTAGCGATTTAAACGGAAATGACTTCAGCTTGGCAACCGTAATAATAATGATAAAATATATTTAGGCATAGTTGTTACTTCAGAGATAGTATTCCGCGATTATAATTAACTCATTAATATTTTATGTAGTTTAGTTAAAATTACTCGATTCTAATACGCTTTTCAGCTACTTGATACTTCAGGGAAAATGCAGTTAATATTACGCCTAAGCTTAATAATATGCATATCTATAATATATATAAAGTCGGGATAGTTACACAATTTATAAGTCAAGAACGGCTGGACCGATTTTTTTGATTGTTATTTTGTTGAATTTGTCTCCGCCCCGAATAGCAGAATAAATATAAAAAATACGGGAACCGGGAATCAAACTCGGACCTCAAAGCGACGATACCAAGTCCGGTATACTTGCCTCTTGGCTACGGAGGTCATCAAAGTAAGCCATTTATGTTTAGTTAAGGTAAGTTATTAAGGGCACGGCGCTCACTGCTGGGCAGTTGGGCACAGGTCTTACCTTAACTATGAGGTTTGGGCATGACTCGATCACACATTAGCGTTGCGAATTGGTGTAGGATAAGTGATTAATACTGTCAGATGTAATCAAGCCGCCATTAACGCTCCTACTAGGATTAGTAAGTTATAACGAAAAATATTAGACATACAAGTATATTTATATGTACTAGACAACAACAAAAAACTTGGTAAGCTTGCATTCACTATCATCATCATCATTTCAGCCATAGGATGCGTCCACTGCTGAACAAAGGCCTCCCCCAAAGACTTATCACCGAGGGGGATTGCCGATACTCGCCACGCTTGGCAGGCGAGTTGGCGAGTGCAGTTTTTTATAAGATTTCGCACGAAGTCCCTGCTGCCCGTCTCGTGCTACAAGAATTGGTCGCCTCTTACGACGCGCCTCCTGTTGTCGGTGGAGAAGTGTATTCTTTAAGGCCGTCCTCACACGGAACTTCACGCATTTACTTTACTACATTAAAAATACTAATTATTTTTAAATATCACATCTCGTCAGCTTTTCTGTGTAGCATTTGGAAATTTAGTGCGTTTTGAAAGCAAGTTTTTCCATTATAAATGATTAATAGCTTTAAAAACGCACACAAACTTCAGAGTCTATTTACTGCCTCAGCAAAGAGGTCACACGCGTCAAGTCATGCGTATCTGAGGTGTCGATATTTGCAACAAACATACCACTGTGTTTTGTTGGCGTTTTTAAATACAACTATTTGTTCTGGACATGCATTTTTGATAAGTTAAGTATAACGTTGATTTCAATCCTCCGAATATTTGAAGTTGTAAATGTGCTCACTAATACAAACAATATTTATTATTCAATACAAAAGACAAAAGTTTAAAACGAAATATTTATTTAATTTGCAAAATTGACAGTAAACAAATTGACATTTGCATGCTATGTTAGCAATACAAAAGACGAAAGTTTGCAACTAGTGTGTGTTACCTGCCTGGGCTTCAGCTCAAGGTAGCACAGCGTGTTTTGGAAAGAGCTATGGTCGGTGTTTCTTTGCGAGATCGAATCAGAAATGAGGAGATCCACAAACGAACATAAGTCACTGACATAGCTCAACGGATTAGTAAGCTGAAGCGATAGTGGGCGGGGCACATAGTACATAGAACTGACGGCCAATAAAGCAGAAAGGTTTTGGAATGAAGGCCACGTACTGGCACTAGGCCCACAAATTGTCCCGAAGCAGTGGTAGGGCAAAAAAAAATTGGCACGTGTAAAAGTGCTTTTAATGGCCTATTTGCAAAATAAATGATTTTGATAGATTTTACGACCTGAAAGACGTAAAGGCGCGTTTTTTTTCTTGAAGGCGAGGGGTTTTGAAATCGATTTCTGGTTTAGGCAGTGCTGAAACAGACGCAGGTATGTTAATTCCATGAGACCATCAACATAGGTGTGTTATTTGGGCTTAATGGGAAAATATTTTCCTTTTGGGAATTAGGGTAATGCAACTTAGAGGCATAAATTGATTCTGTGTTAACGTATAAGCTTTTATAAATCAAATGCTGCATAAACTGCTGTCTTCTGACAACAGACATTTTATAAAAGTAAGGTAAAGTATGCTTATATACGTCCCACTGCAGGGCACAGGCCTCACCTCAACTATGAGGTGGTTTGGGCGATACTCCACCGCGCGAGCCCAGTGTACATTGGTGGAGGGGTGATGTAAGGCGAGTGACTAAACCCCACTGTCAGATGTAATCAAGCATCCCTGAGGCCTCTAAGTAGAATCAAGCGATATTAGCCGGGACTAACCTTTAACGTGCCTTCTGAAGCACGGAGGTGTTTGCGATAATTGTCACTAAATATGATTGGAATACTCACCCATGCACTCACAACCGCGGCGTGTGGGTTGCTTAACTCTGGTAATCACTGCCAAGGAGCTGCCGCCACTGATCCCCAAGCACCTCTCATTTTATAAGAATGAAATAAATCCTGTTGTTATCTTGATTCGTCGGCATTGCAGATTATAATTTAGATTCAGATGCGGGTCAAGTTTCGTGCATTTGCAATATTATAGAAAGTGGAATAACAACTAGTTTTGGATCAGAGCATTGGCTGCTCGCATCCAGTTCAGTTCAACGTACTGTCTGATAGTGAGAATTATATAATTTATTCTTAGAGTGAGAAGTTGAGACAGATACCATCACGTATGTATCCAGTAGTAATGGTTACATGCAAATAATTAGAACTACCGGACATTGGAAATATTTCCACTGTAGTTTTTAAACTAATAATTGGAAGCTATTTAACAAACATATCATAATTTCAGCCATAGGACTGCTGAACATAGGCCTCCCCTAGTGACTTCCACATTGGTTGGTTGGAAACGGCCTGCATCCAGCGGCAGTAACCTTTACCAGGTCGTCTGTCCACCTTGTGGTTGGACGTCCTACGCTGCGCTTGCGCTTCAAACATCATAATTAATATAAAACCAAGACTATCTACATAAGTAGTTTTAGGAAAACACGTTTAGTTTACGACTAAACAAGACAACCTGATTGGCGTAGTGGTGCAGTAATTCGTCTTAAACACAATAAGTGTCAGATTCGATTCCCGGTTTGGGTCATTATGTATTTTTTTTCTAAATTGCTTTGGGTACGGGTGTGCTGGTAGACGCCTTTGCTAAAACTGATTGTCTGGTACATCATAATATAAGGATGTTAATTCCTTACTCCGAATCCGAGAACATAACAATAAGTGTGTCATCTAGCAAATATTTAAAAAAACTCAAAATTTGTATCAATTTACTAAATTCTACTAGTATTTCTCAAATTTTCGGTTCGTCATAGAAAAAAATCTGCTACTACCAAACACATTCTTTCCGACTTCATAACGATACTAATATTCCGTTATTGCCGTATCGTTGCGGCAGTCTGCACATACTTATTATATGTTTTTTACGTATCCTATGATTAGAGGCATATTTCCCTCTCGCGTGCGGTCAGTCGAGTTGCGCGGGCGGCGATTACGGCGAAAGTGTCATTGATATGTTAAAACGGTTAAATAAAGCGGCTTGAGAAAGTGCTGACGTCGCTGCATTCGCTTGAATCACAATTGGAGCAGGTGGTAATCCCGCATAATCTTTAGATGTTCCTATTAAAAACAATTGATACAATCTTAGAAAGTTAAGTTAGGTATATTAGCAATAGTACTCTTTAATTTGATTAATTTCGTGGCTTAGGTTTCTACGCCTTGTTATTTTGTATCAATAGGATTCAATTCAATAAGTGCGTAGGATTTTAATAAGTGCGTATCTGCTATCATAATTATAAGCTTTTAATTAAACATAGCTATTGAGCAGATCAAGTTTTGGTATTACTGGTACTCTGTTAAAAATTACAAGGAGTTGAGTGGTGTGTTAACAATGACACTAATAATCTAGCCCCAAACTAAGCTTACATATTATATAGTTAAATAATAACGGATAAATATACTTAAACATATTTATGAACATCAATGATTTACCCAGGATACGAACCTGTTTATCGAGACCATCAACGTTTAGAAACACATCTAGAAGGTAAAACGAAATATTAATTTAATTTGCAAAATTAACAATAAACAATTTGACATTTGCATGCTATGTTAGCGAAATATAAATAAATAATTATATAATAATATTTTTCTACATTGACCGACCGGGAATCGAACGCAGGACCTCAAAGATACCGACACCAAGCCTGATATGCTCGCCTCTCGGCTACGGCGGTCGTCACTGACAATCCAGTAACAGGACATCGTTAAGCCACACTCTTATCTGTATGGCATTTATACCTTGTAAGGTTTATTTACATAACAAATATCAAGTTTGTAGATGCTCTAACATAAACGCAATTAATACAATATTCATTGTAATAGTGTCTGTTGTGTCGGCGACTTCCCGAAACTCGTCTAGGATGGCATTAGCATACAAAGAGCAGCCTCGCCCTGTCCCATTGTTGATTGATATGTCAAACTTGTTAACTGTTGTCAAATCTTATTAACAAGTGCCGGTAATGAAAAATTAAGTCAGGGTCGTAATGTGGATTAAAAATAGCAATATCGCTTTTAGTTTGCATTCTTTTCTATAGAAACTACGTGAATTTTTTTAATAATTAGTTTTTAATAAAAAATTTTAATAAACCTCGAACCCTTGTAGTTTAGTCATGTCTGTCTGTTTGTATTCTGTGTTATAAAGTAAAATAAATAAATAAATAGGCACCAGACAAGAAATTGATAATATTACGATCTAGAATAAAAGAATTAGCATCCTTTTTTTATGACTAGACAGTTAATTTTTAAAGAGCGTGTTTTAAAACACCCAGACCCAATTTAGAAAATAAACGTTTTCTAAATTGACTCGAACCGGGAATCGAACTCGGGATCCTTTGCATTTAAGGTGAATAACCGCCACATGGCCTAGGCAGGTCTATACTAATCAATTAAAAGTAGAGGTCAACTCTGAAATAGATAGATAATCAAAGATTCTCGTTGAACTACATGTTCATAGGTTCAAAATTAAAAAAAATAATTAAAAAGTTGACGGTTATTGTAAACAACACGAGCGCATAGTTTTTCTAGCCAGCCTAGCTCAAACTTACAGGTCTTGGTAACTGTACTCGTATTTCTTTTAAAAAAGGCTGACAAAGGTGGCTGAATTTGTTACGCCGCGGCGCCGTTTCTTTTCATCACCAGCTGATATGTCCCGAAGCGGTGATAGGGCAAAGCTATATTTTTGGGAAGTGTATAGGTGCCTGAAAGTTGACTTTTATGCCGAATAAATGACTAAGTATTATGTAAATTATTATCTTAAATCGCTAATATCGCTTAATACTAGTCGTGAAGCCTAGTCTGCCTTGCCTTAGGCCAGCTTAATAACATCTGACAGTAAGGTCCACTCCACCAACCCGCACTGGGCCCACGTGGTGAAGAAGGTATGGCCCAAACCACCTCATAGTTGAGGTGAGGCCTGTGTCTTTCAGTGGCTCGTATATTGGCATACCTATTATGTAAATTATAGGATTTTACGATAAAATTTAAAGATATTACAAATTTACCCATTGTTAACTCTATATTTAACTCATTCAGCCATGTTCTATCGAACATAATGGTCTTAAACCTAGATTTACATCTGACAGGGTCATGTTTCTCAGATACGATCAAAGGATGCATAGATAGGATTAGGATGGTGGTAATTGGTGGACTTGTTGTTTCTATTGTTAGGTGTATAAAGGAAACTTAGGTAATCATCAGGAATGATACAAAATTGTACAAGTAACATTGATATAGGTGTTATAGATGGTTTTTTTAACAAAGTACCAGAGTTACCGGTGAGGATGTCTGAATGCTTTTCTAACGAATCATTTGTTATGAAATCGGAAGGAGATGGGCGTAATCGACGTAATTTTGTGTTTTGGTGATTCAATTGTGTGAGTTGAGCACAATGACGACTACTTGCATATGTCGGTTGGCGTTTTTACATAAGGTTTAATAAATCTATTTCATCTTCCTTTGTTAAAAATTACCAGTACCAAATTATTTTTTCAACTTACTTACTTGAGCTCGACCATTTTGGCACAGATAAATTTACAAGGTGCTTGTAGCTCAGTACCTAGCTGCACCGCTTTGGTAGTGATTACCAAAGTTAAGCCACATTATACGCCGCGGTTGTGATTGGAAGGGTGACCATTTTAACCATACTCAGTGACATTTATCACAAGCATCTCCGTGCTTTCGAAAACACGTTAAAAGTTGGCCCCGGCTAATATCGCATGATTCTGGTCGTGAAGCCTAGTCAGAGGCCTTAGGGCGGCTTAATGAAATTAGTTATTTGACAGTATGGTTTTGTCACTGGCCTTACAACCCACCGCACTGGGCCCGTGTAGTGAAGTATGGCCCAAACCACCTCATAATTGAGGCCCGTGCCCTGCAGTGGGACGTATAATAGGCATACTTTTTATAATTTTTACAATATTCACATGTAATACCTAAGTTAAATGTATCTAAATCGTATTATTGTCGTTCGGTCGGTACATATCATCAATTTAAGGTGTGATTTATTTGGATGTCCAAATCTCAAAATCTGCTTCTCCATACAAATCGCAAGGCCAATCTAGATGTTTAATGTCTAGATTAGTAAGGGGTAATGTTTTTTATTTATTTAAATTAAATGTTGTTACCATAGACAAAATTATTATATTTGAGTATCAGAACCACCTTTTGAAATTGTATCATTAAAAAACAACGAACTACAAACACGTCATTCTCAAGTCATATAGTAAATAATCAGTTTTTTTTATAAAACCACTTCTTGTTTTAAAAATCAGCAGATTACGATTTGACCAACGGAGAACGGGTATGAATAACTGTTACTTTCCTATCAAATGCCGCCTTGCATTGCTATTAAACACGCAGCAATCATGGATCTCATGATTGTCGCCTAATCACTTAATTATGGTGTGTGCTAATGAGGCAACTCTGACATACAAACAACTATGGATCCTTAGCACGGTTTTGTGTGGGCACTCCGGTACTTAAAGATACTCGTAATAATAACGGTATTTTTATTATTTTTCCTCCTAGCGCTTTGTCCGTTTCCTAGTGTGGGTAAGCTTGATTTGATCTAGTTTTGACATTTTTTAGAAATTGATACAACCAAAACACGATATAATATAATAGCCGCTATGACCGCTATGATATATTAAGTTAATTTAAGTTAAGTTAAGTTAGTACTTATGACAGTACTAACCTGATGCTTCTTTTTAACTAGTAATTAATTAAGTACTTAGTGCTTGGAATGAAGCAATGAAGAAGAAATGAAGTTATCTGACAGATAACTTAAATAATCGAAATAACTCAAAAGATACGCAAGCTGATTTAGCAGTAAGCTGGCTGGCACGCAGCTTAGGGTGTTCTTTAACAAGATGAAACGATGAAATGATGAATGATGTTAATGGTTTGCGCAGAATACCATTGGCTTTGTCGTGCTCGTTGCGTCACTGCCTTCTACTTTACTTATTTTGGTACCACTAGTTTTAGTTTTTGTTTTAGGATTTTATGTATGGCGCTAAAATGAAATATTGGTGCCAAATAAATTTCTTTTCTTTCTTTCTTTCTTTCAATAAGTAAATCTGCTGACGGCAGATGAAAAATAATAGTCGAGAATCGGGTGTGTGTGTGAGTACTGACGGATACTGATACTGACGGATGTATGATGACAAAAAATAGAAAAATAGAGTGCGACTCTTGATAGAGCACGTGAGTAAAAGCTCTGCTTAGTTTAACCACAGAAAATATAATAGTACAAGTAGTGGTTTAACTAGCGATTGACCCGATACCCTGACAATTATTTTTAGTAGAAAATAAAATTTACCATTTTATGCGGTCGAAGATGTTGAGAACCAGTGGCTCAACCGGACACTTCGCTACGGAAATGGCATAGCTTCCCTTTGCGTGCATGCGCCTGTCACGATAGGTTTTGTTATTAATTATTCATGTGCTACATAGAAAGGTGAAAAGAAAAGACAAAAGAAAGAAAGGTGGACAGACGACTTGGTAAAGGTCGCAGGAAGACGCTGGATGCAGGCCGCTTCCAACCGCAAATCCGGAAGTCACCGAGGTCTATGTTCAGTAATGAACGTCCTATGGCTGAAATGATGATGATGATGATGATACAGAAAGGAGAGTTAAATGTATTTAATTTAAAAATACATTTTAAACTTGATCTCAAAAATACTAGACCTTAATACAAAATCTTCTCGATTATTTAAATTTAATTTATTCGCACAATTAACCGGTTGCCAACTGGCACTTTTATTTGTAACTGGAGCAACGCATGGCGTTCCAAAATTTTGCACAACCCTTACATAAGCAGTATAGATCAATTTGTAACATGCGCGGACGCAGAGAGAGTCATAGTACATTAACTAATACAGTAGGACAACTCCAAACACAAACGTTTGAACCAATATAAACTAAAATAAATATTATTTAAGCAGTTTACCGCATAGTGCTCTTATTTATTTTATTTTATTACAAGATCCACAGCTCTAATTACAATTTAGATGAACTTATAAACTAAACTTACAGCCAATAACGGATCTACTTTTTAAATTTTGAAACTTGTATAATCGTCCGTCAATCGCATCGACAATTATCTGATTAAATTGATATAATTATATGAAAATAAATATATACTAAAAGGCACAAAATACAAAATTAACAAATGTGATAAAAATAAAAATGCGGCAGGCAAGTGCTGTAGACATTGCTTGACCTACTCAACTACCAAAACCACAGATACAAAACATAGCCATAGGCCTTTTCAAAGATTTAAACGATATTTTGTCTATGATTTTGGATATTGAGCTACTTTTTGTGAGCTCCATAAGAGTGTAAGTAGACGTTCCTATAAAAAGAAGGTCTTCTTCTTCTTCTCGAGTCAATGGCAATTAAACTCTCTGCGCCTAAAAAGTGGCAACATCAATGGTAAAAAATGGTAATGGAAAAAGAAGGTAAGATAGATTGATAGGTACTCTTTATTTCAAAACACACAAAAAAGAACAGGTAAAAGAACATTAAGAATAGCACAATAAGTAACATGAATTGAGGTACTGCTTGAATAACTATACTATGGTTCCGATTCACGGAAGTTTGGAATGTTAGCGTGTGAGTGTTAACCGTTAAATGGTTTACTAACAACATTGTTTGCTATGTACATTGTGTGAAGGTCGTTTGGTGTATACTTAAGTAAATTTTTGAGGTAATTCATTAGAGTAGTAAACATTTTGTATATTTAAGTAAAGTCATATATTTTTAGGGTTCATAAAGAATGTTGTGGATCACTTTTTGTCTGTTCGTCAATCTGGCAAGACTCTTATTCATAGGCACCGGTAGTGGTTTTAAGCGAAATTTGTATCTATTACTAAGGTTTTGGAAGTAAAAACATATTTTCAAACCCGCAACCGCTTGAAGTCGGAGCGCGGACTACTACACCAGACGGTATTCATGAACGGAATCCTCGGTGCATGGACTCATACAGCGACGGTTTTGTTTATATCTCTTGCACTTGAGTAGCTTTTTAAAAATGTTAGTTTAAAAAAAGAGGTATATTTGCTATCGTGACAAAGTAGTAACAAACTCAACGGATAGTTATAGTATAATGTTCGTTCTATAGAAAGTGGTCACAGAATGCAATTTGCAGTTAAAGCAATTAAATATAAATTACACAGTGGTTTTCCCATCACATTATTATTATAATTGTTAGTGTATACATGTTCATTGAGATAAAGTTAATAAAAGTAATATGCACAAAAGCTAAGAAAATGCTAAACAATATAATATTTAAAAATGTACTAAATAAATAAATAAAGATAATGAGTAAACATTTTTTTCAGTTTGCTAAATAAAACCTTTTTCTTCGTTGTAATTAAATAATAAACTGTCAACTGTGTGAGATATAGTTACTTGATTAATAATCTTGAAGGTTGTTTTTGTTTAAAACTCAAAATAAAATAAACAATTTTTTTGCTAACAATTATTTGAGTAAGTTTAAAGAAACATTTAATTATCATTGTGCTAAAAAGTATACTTATATCAACTTATGTTAAGTATGTACTTTTAAAAATTCTATGACCACAGATTAGTTTAAATAGATTTTGATTAAAAATTGCCATTTTAATATCTGAGGTAGTTTCCGTGGATAGGGTTTGTTCATGTATACTTCAATTAAAATCTAGGAGAGAGTTAGGTGTGAATATAAATCTTACCAAATTAGTAAAAAATATAGACAAAAAATGTTTAACACGACATGAAAGTCATAACTCGAAAATGAGAACAATGTCGATGCAAGTATCTCAAAACTAATCTAGACTGTTACTTTGACCCTGATTTGACAGTTGTCTAATTACATTAATCGTTTTGTATCATGGTCGTGGATCTGATTTATCTTCTGTTGTACAGTCAGACGCAATAAACGTGATTAGACATAACATACGCAACATATATTCAATGATTTTGTTAATAGAACAAATTATATGAATCCTCATGCGTTATTTCTTAGATTTTGAAGTAATTTTTAATGAAAAAATACAGGGTTATTTGTAAAACATCAACAACCTCCTAGAGGCGGATTCTGGTGCTCAAATACAACAACTTTTTCTATGGGACCAACAATGAAATCTAAAACAAAATGTTCACTTCTCCATACAAACCTATGTCAGCTGGTGGCGGCTTAGTATGGGAAAGTTTTTTTTTGCGATTTCAATGTTGGTCCCGTAGAAAAAGTTGTTGTATTTGAGCACCAGAATCAGCCCCTAGGAGGTTATTAATGTTTTACAAATAACCCTGTATATTTACAAACCACTTCAATTTTAATAAAAATATTGAAAATAAGGTTAAGTAAATCATATTTAATGATTTACTTACACTTACAGATAAAAATCACGACAACATAGACGACAACAGCTATACAAACAGAATATACACTAAAATAACAAACAAACACAACTATCACAATAACAGACAAAATAAAATAAACACAAAAGCCAAAATTACGATTTTGCCATTAAAACCAATTTACCCAATTAATTTCTGCCAACAGGACTAAATTAAACACTTTTACACGCCTTAATTTTGTTTCACTACTTAGCGACAATATTGTGGGCTAGTGCCAGTTTGATTCAGCGCAGGAAATTTGATCACTATTATCAACAATCTCACTCAAACCGATACTTTGATCAAGATGATGACGAATAGTTGGATGCCTATTTTTAGGATAGACTGTACACACGAGTAGGGTGAAACAATTATACAATTACGTCAGGCGTGTCGTCGCTCTATAAAGCAAGTAGGCGCTGTGGTCAACGAAAGCGATGCAGTTGCAACAGATATGCACTGGTAGGTACACTGCGTCGAAGAAAACTATTGCAGAGATGACGTTTTTTAAATTTTATCGATCCCTCACTTGTCAATGAGTAGAGACAATAGGTAAATCTACTTGCCGGCTGCTGGCTGGTTGACGAGGTAGTCTTCAGTACACAAAGACGAAAAAATAATCATTCAAAAATACTTTTGGCCTTACTACAAAAAAGATAGACTAGGTTTAAACCATGTCTAAAGAATAGCCATACAATTTGGAATATTGACACATCACACATGTCTCGGTTATGTTACCATACTTTTTAATTGGTTGGTTAATCTTTAGGCAGTGTTTAGACCTAGTCTATCTTTTTTGTAGTAAGGCCCTTAGTGTTTAAATAGATCAATAACTGGCAGGGCAATCCCGATAAAATCTTTACCAGATTAAAAAAGGTATTAACAAAAATTTGGTTTTAATAAAGAGTTAAAATTAATGCAAATTAAGTCAGCATTCTGTGTAGAACTAATAAACGGAAAATAAATTTTAGCTGCCCCAATTTTCGATCCAGTTCACTTCAAACCATCTTGATATTCATAATCTGTATCAATCAATTTGCGCTTCATGTAGAAACAGGTTGAAATTCAAGGAGTGTATTAATTTATGTAACTGAGTATACAAG
The DNA here is from genome assembly GCA_963576865.1 of Anania hortulata. Classification (NCBI taxonomy): domain Eukaryota; kingdom Metazoa; phylum Arthropoda; class Insecta; order Lepidoptera; family Crambidae; genus Anania; species Anania hortulata. The sequence continues at coordinate 19,008,401 of OY756394.1, forward strand.
TAGTTGGCATATTGCAAGCTTAGTAATTGGGGGGTAAATGGTGCATGATTTGCTTTGATTTTCATAGTTGCATACTGCACTCAATATGAATAGCAAAAACTTACTTTTATTATCTGCTTATAGAGGTGTGCATTCTTAACAAAGCAATGTAATGTTCATTCATATCAATAATAAAGGTACCAAAAAAAACATCCATATTCATATTCATTTATTCACTTTATAATGTAAACCAATAGCAGCACAGTTAATAGGCATAAAAGATGGTAATAAAATAGTTACATTATAACCTCTATGAGGCATTCGTGGACTCAATTATTTGATAAAATTAATCTTAACAGTATCAGCATTCCATTTACAATTATTAAACAATATTTTAGCATTTCAATTAATCGATATTTAAATAAGTTTAATGTCACATGTCAATAGCGTCACTTAGTATTAAATGTATTAAATTACAAATGTCAAATAAAATTAAAAGTTAAAATTTTCAATCTATATTAATTTAGCCTATTTAGCCTAATGTACTGTTGTCTCGTTTTCGTTAACATTTGACGTTCGTCAACTGGTAGAGAATATCACGCTTTATCATCATCATTTCAGTCATAGGACGTCCACTCCTGAACATAGGCCTCTCAATGACCTATCACTGAGGGGGATTGCCAAAACATTTGCACACGTAGACACTGCTGCCCGCTACAGGAATTAGTTGCCTCTTACGACACGCCTCCTGTGGGCGGTGGGGAAGTGTATTCTTTACGGCCGTCCCCACACGGCACGTGGAATAAGGTTCGCTAATTATATTTAGACAATATTTGTCATTGTTGCTGATTACTATAACACAAGTAGGTACAGTCAACGGCAGGTCAAACTACCCAAAAAGTTAAAGGTCAACAACAAACTAACTAACTAACTAAGTTAAAGGTCATTGAACCGATTTTCAACTTTAAGTCCGACATGTAGAGATGAATATCAATTGCGAAAATTGTGGTAGGTTGACGAGCTGTTGTCTGTACATTAGCCACTTACCTTAGGACCAGAGCAATGTATGTGATGTTGTCCAATATTTATATTATGGAAGGGATGTCTTCTGATATCCTATACTGGCATCTAGCATTAAACTTAAATATTATCGTATAGTATTTGATGACACAGAGAGAATGAAAGTAGATATAACACTTTGTCACTAAAAGTAAAAAAAACTGCTCATGTTTAAAAATAACAGTAACCCGATACGGGATTTTATTTGTACTCTCCAATATATAAATTTCGACTCGCGAAAACGAAAGCTGTCTCGTAGCGAGAGTGACTTGGGATTGATGTGTCTGACTCTCATGATAAATGTATCATATCTCTTTTTCAATGGAAGAGAGAATCTTGTTTGCGTTAACACTTGTTTATGCTTCAAATGCATGATATTCCAAATTGAATAATATTTTAAAGATCTTTTTAGGCTTCTCGAGCTTAAACTTCTTCTTTTTTGAGACTTGTTCTATGACTAAGTATGTTTGTTCTTCTCCAGGGATGTAATTTCTGGATCGTCTATAAGTCTAAGATTTTTAATAGGATCATCTCTCTTAATGTAAGAACTGCTTTTGTTAGTGAAGTGATCTTCAATCTTTCTTTGCTTCAATTATTTCACCTCCTCATACGAGTGATTTTGTTGCTATTCTTTGATTATTATTTTATTCTTCCAACATTTTATAAACATTATAACATTGGGAATAAAGCATTTTCTTACGTTATGAACATTAATCATATTTCATTGCTATTGTAGCTCTCCAAACTGCTGGAGCAGGGATCATCAATTAGTTCATAGGGTAGAGGATTCCTATCAATTAATATTTAAAATTTCATTAAAAAAAATACCGTCTACGTTCACAAAATAGGTCAGCGGTACAGATCCATACCGAGGTCTGCACTCTGCCATTTGGGGACTCTAGAGTATAAAAAAAAAACGGACAAGTGCGAGTCGGACTCGCCCACCGAGGGTTCCGAACAATTCAAGAAGGTTCATTCAGTGTCGCAATTAAATTACATAGGCATAACAAAATTTAATTACAAATGTAGTTTCTAATTTTTTCCTGTACTTGACTTTTTACTGCTTCTAGGGACTTTAGACCTGAGTATATGGCTTTAATTTCAACTTCATACCTCCAATCGTTCCCGAGATAAAGTCTTGGCAGACAGGTGGACAGAGAGACAGACATACGGACAACAAAGTGATCCTAAGCAAACTAAATTATGTTTTGTTGCAGCGCAGCATGCGGATTAGCGTGTGGTGCAGCGCTGCGCTTGCGCTGCTTGCCGTCGCCAGCGCCCTTCGGACCACACAGGTAAGTCCGAACTCAGCGTATCGTGGTGGTCCACAATGGTCCACCATGTTTTATGCGAAGTAAGCGCACGCGCCTATGCTGACAAAGTTGTTTGTAACTCTGCTCCAAACAAAATGACCACTATTACAATCGCAATAAAGGATGTCACACACTGAGTCATTAGGAGATTATGTTTGTAACTAGTTGCTAACTATGAGGACGGAGCATGCTATCCTGCCGTAGCACAGTAAATAAATACTATTACGGAGGGTACATGCACCAAATTCACTGGTTTCAACCTGTATTGCGTAGCTTTTTGATGCGGCTATTATGAATTTAAGTAGTGGGAAGCGTTTTTTGCAGTAGGTTTATTTTTATTGTTTCTTACATTCATGAGATTAACAATGTATTTTATAAGCCATGTACCTATCTTTTACATAATAAATAAATTTGAATTGAATGTAATTGCAAGAAATCAGGTCGATCCCTTATCAAGTAAAATCAGGTCGATTACTCTTTGAAAAACAAAACCAAATCTATCCCATGGTAATAAGTAACATATTTGCTATTCCAGACTATAATATATGTCTGTGCCAATTTTTGTACAGATTTGTTCAGCCGTTCTGGTGTGATTAAGTAACAAACATCCTTCCATCTAAACCAAAAAGTAAATAAAGTAAGAAATAAGAAAAACAAGACCGAATAGAAGCGTTATTAATAGGCGGTCTTATGGAGCCGCTCGGCATCCAGTAAGTTAATTTTACATTGATACAAATAGCTACTCTGTTTTACATTGTATACTAATCAAAATATGAATGTCTGGGTAGTAGGTAATGATATTTTTGAATACTAATAACTTTAACAATCAATTTGACTCATTAAGTCGGTTTTGGTCAAAAATCATATTTTAATTTATGACCAAATATAAATCAGTGTTTATTTTTCCGTAAAACTATTATTTTTGCCTCCGCGAGTTATACTTTGATACGAAGAATAAATAACCAGAGTCGCTATTTGAAAAAAAAGTTTTAAATTTTGAATCTCGCGGCCTGCCTTCATCGATCCTCCTTAAGATATGTTTGTGTAGGATTTGATACGGTATTAGATTGTGTGATTTGAAAGTTTCATAGCGTGAGGTTAATACGAATAATATTGGCTTCCGTATTAAAAACGGATTGTGGTTCCAAAGTAAGCGATGTAAAGATCTTTTAATATTTTCGAAAGGTGGACACTTCTCATAATATTATGTGTAGTTATGTAATAAATAGTCATGACATAGAGTGATATAAAATGAGTTTATGTCATCTTTTAAATTGTCACAATCGACAAGCATTTACCGGCTAAGAAAGGAACAAATCACTATAGGAAAAAATAACTCTTATAATAAATAAAAACCGGCCAAGTGCGAGTTGGACTCGCGCACCGAGGGTTCCGTACAAACCTGTAGGTACCGTTATGAGTAAAAGTTCACCCATCACGACAATCGAGTCATAGTTATGGTATTTTTATTGCAAAATGAAATATGGATTTACATTACGAAAGTTAAATTGCGGTTTACGATTACTAATTAAACTATTCAGTTTAGAAAAAAATGATATTAGAAACCTCAATATCATTTTTAAAGACCTATTATATATTGATACCCCACACGTATGGGTTTGACGAAAAAAAAATTTCGAGTTTTAGTTCTAAGTATGGGGAGCCCCCTAAATTTATTATTATTTTTCTATTTTTTTGTGAAAATCTTAATGCGGTTCACAGAATGCATCTACTTACCAAGTTTCAACAGTATAGTTCTTATAGTTTCGGAAAAAAGTGGCTGTGACATACGGACGGACGGACAGACGGACAGACAGACAGACAGACATGACGAATCTATAAGGGTTTAGTTTTTTGCCATTTGGCTACGGAACCCTAAAAAGTAGGTACCAAAGTGTACCCAAAAGTCATTGAACCGAATTTCAACTTTAAGTCCGACAAGTAGAGATCAATATCAATTGAGAACATTTGGACGTTTTGTTGACAAGCTGTTGCCTGTACTAAATAGAAATGTTGACCACAACCGATTAGCGTAGTGATGCGTCATTTCGTCTGGTACTCATAGGGTCTCCGGTTCAATTTCCAGTTCGGGTCAGTATAATAAAAATAGCCTCAATTGGTCGAGAGTGTTTTAGGAGACGCTGCAGAGTTTAGTTCTATGCGATATTATTTGTCTGATATCACCAGAATGTTGTTTCTTTGTTTTTTAAGTACAGAAGTTCCAAATGACTATGCTCTATCACTGCTTCAGACTCCTGAAGTGAGTTCCCAAAAAATATTAGCCACTTCAAGCGCTAAACTTTGATACATTAAATTACCCAAATTTTTTTGCAGTCTGTTAAATACGTACTCAATATTATTGAATCCGTAAACCTGTCAGTTTGCACGCGTATTTCATGGCCTACGTGAGCAACAGGGTCAGTTCGTTTGTGTTCAAAGCACATGCCAATATCAGCCCTATCTTGATAACCATAAGGTCGTTACGTTACTTTACCAAACCCTTTATTGTAACACTTAAAACGTTTTGGCAAATGGAATTTGATTTTGCCACAGAATCTATTATCTACCTCAATATTTAACTAACTTTGGACGAGAAGTTTGAGTTGAGTGCTTTGATAGTTGCAACAATTTAAGGTACAATTTACAACACTTATAATAGTAGAAATATCAACTGTTACTCCTAGCGCTTTCTCCCGTTATTAATCGGGGTACGTTCGACCAAGATCCGAGATCAGAGTAATGACTTTAAGATTGATATCTTTATGCCAATTTTACTAATTCCAATTGCCAATTCGACGATCGCCTGGTGTGGTGGTTCGTGCTCCGGACTACAAAGCCAGCAGTTGTGGGTTCGAATCCCGCAAGGGGGAAATTTTGGTGTGATTAGCACAAGCATTTGTACCTAAGTTATGGATGTTTATAAAAGTACATAAGTATGTTTATCCGTTATCTAGTTGCCATGTACAAGCATTCCTTAGGGGCTAGATAATTGGTGCGATTGTGAAAACCATTTTTTATTATTATTATTTGCTAATAATCAACGATAACTTTTGCAATTTTGTTTCTATTCAGTTTCGATTATAAGCCTTACTGTTTTGAAACAGACCTTTGTAACCCTTACAAAGGTAACCAAACGATTTTCGACACTGGCTACACACCCAGGTTTGACTAAATATTCAGGTTTCTGCACAATTCATAACCTTTATTACCTTTATTCATTTACGTCTCGGATACCATGGACACTTTGGACACCAGTAATAAATGGAGAGCTGAAAAACAAAAATGGATTCCGAGCGGTCGTATGAGACCGCGTAAATATAAAAATACTGTGTTTTGTTTTGCAGGACTTAGGGGTTAAGTTAAACGGACAAAACCAAATCGACACATCGACAAATTAATAAATTGATGACATTTAATCAACCGATGTTGCTTTACCAATTAAACACGTCGTTTAAATTACTTCAAAATTTGAATTTGCTAATTATAACTGCAATACATATCAAATGTTAACAAAAACCACTGACGCATTCATTTGTGAAATTAAAACAATAGTCCGTAACATTATTTTGACAGCTCGGTATCGAGTTTCTGAGCTGTGATCTTTATAAATTAGTTGTAAATACCAAACTAAGGAGCCGTCTGAAGTGCTTGATTAAATACGATCCTATTCTGTTATATAAATTCTGTTCAAAGACCACTTCTATTATGAGACCGTCATTGAAATTCTTGAAATACTTACCTACACTTGACATTTCCATAACAGTTATTTTGCTGATTAGTTTATGGAAGTGATATTTCAATTTTCAAGAGTGAGTGGATATAGCCGCGAAATAAGTAAATGGATAAGACCGATGGCTGCTATCATCCATGCGCCATATCTACCGGAATCGAAATATTAATATTTATATTCTGAACATATTTCCTGCCTCGGAAAACACTTTTAAAAGGTTAAAAGGTCTTTGATTATCTGACAGAGTAAGTTAGTCACTTGCCCTATAATATCTCTTCGACAATCTGACCGATTAGTGGATATGACCTATACGTACGTTTGTCTGTAAACGAACAAAAGTCGCTGACATAGCCCAACGGATTAGGAAACTGAAGTGGCGGGGCACATAGCACTTAGGACTGACGGCCGATGGGGCAAATAGGTTCTAGAATGGAGGCCGCGTACGGGCAAGCGCATCGTAGGACGTCCACTCACAAGGTGGTCAGACGACCTGGTAAGGGTCGCAGGAAGACGCTGGATGCAGGCCGCTTCCAACCGGCCAATCTAGAAATCAATGGGGGAAGGCCTATGTTTAGCAGTGGACGTCCTATGGCTGAAATAATGATGATGATGATGATAGGCCTCACTGCATAGGCATTGCAGTGGGACGGATAGGGCTTAATTTACAAATACTATACCACAGGCTACAAATAGCCAGTTTAATTGTGAAACGCAGGCGCACTCGGTCAACAATCAAGGTTATTTGCGATTGATTTCATACTTAATACCGAGCTTGGACATTGTTGCTAACTTGCTTTATTATAAGTAATCAGGTTTTGTACCTATAGGACAAATACTTTTAGAATAGATAGATTGATGGATAGATACTCTTTATTGCACACCATACAAGTAAATTACACATGATTTTGACAGAAAAACGTACAATTTAGGCAGTCTTATCGCTAGATCTTAGAATCTGAGCTTGCAGTAATGAGAGATGGACTATCTCCTCGCCTCTAATGAAATTTGATATTTCGCGAAATAATTTAAGTATGGTCGTTATGTATCATAACTACTCACCGCATCACCGTAAGCAAAAATATCGTGTGAAAGGCTATTTTCGATAACATTGAATGTTTATGCATGATCCAATGCTACGTTCCCATAATATTATAACTAGACAGGCCGCTTCTTAGATTTTGGTCAAGCGTTTCGTGATTAGGTTCGTGGCAAAACGCGTGCATTTGAAGAGCGCAGGATTGTGATGACTGAAGTCAGCTTATCATAACGGTATCAAGATCCTTAACCGCTGAAGTACTGATTATGACAAATATTTAAGAAAATATGGCTTGAAAAATTAAACATTACACTACGGCGTTTGCAGTAAATACACATGGAGTTGGTTTAGTAAATTGTCTGAAACCTACGCTATTATTATTATTCTATAACACTAACATTATTTCTCCTACAGTGGTAAATAGACAATTATCAAAGAGTAAATAAATTGTATGTAACGACCTTGGGCACGCTGTAATCTAGATATTAATACTTATAGTAAAAATATTATCACCGTTAAAAAGCATTTAGCCAGCTGAGATAAATGATTCAGCCCGCAAATGTCTTGGATATTAAATGATACGGTGCATAGACCGGTCTGGTCACGTAACAAACTTAATAATTACCCGAAGCTCGTATTTATAACTCAAGCTTGTGTTTTAAAACGTAGAACCATATGAATTGAAACTGAGAGAAATAATTTATATGATTGGACAAACTTAGCTAGTGACGTCCGATCCTCAATTATGTTCTGTAATCTCGTCCTCATATTTTCTACAATGTAGTATGCACCTCTGTATACTGTGCACTGATCAGTGCGGTATACAGAGGTGCATTTATATTTTTATTAGTATAATTTATTTTAGCCCCCTAAAATTCTGGTGCTCGTATACGACAGTTTTATACACATCGAAGGTCCAAAAAAAGTTCAATGATCTTATACAACCTACAACAGTTAATCGACTATTTAGTATAGAAAAGAGTTTTTTTTCGTATTTGATGAGTCTCTTATTACTTGTTCGAGTAGTAAAATCACCCCCTACTATTATTAATACTACGTACCTACCTATATAGATAGATAGATAGATAGATACTCTTTATTGCACACCATACAAGTAAAATACACATGATTTTTACAGAAAGATGTACAATTTAGGCGGTCTTATCGCTAATAGCGATCTCTTCCAGACAACCTTTAGGTAGAAGACAACCATTAGAGAATGGGGAAGGTGTTGCAGAGTTCTTAAATTCTACCTATATACGTACCTAATAGTCTCTCTATGATGGCACTTATTATGACAACTATCAATATTTGGCGACCTCCGTAGCCGAGAGGCGAGCATACCGGACTTAGTGTCGCTATCACTGAGGTTCCGGGTTCGATTCCCGGTCGGGTCAATGTAGAAAAAAAACTTTTCTATATTGTCTCGGGTCTGGGTGTTGTGGTAACGTTGTTGTTTCTGATTTCTGTAACACAAGTGCTTTGGCTAATTACCACAGATTCAGAGCAATGTATGTGATGTTGTCAAATATTTATTAATTTATTATTTATTGTTGAGGCTCATCAATACAACGAAACTGTCAATGTTTTTCTGTTAAAAGTTGTCAAAAAAAAAAAACAAATTAAATTTACACTTTTGGAAAATACCTAATATTACAAATATTCAATTCAATTCAATTCAATTCAATTCAATATATTTATTGCATTCTATAATGTTACACAGGTGTTATAATTAGATACATAAAATAGATCATTATAGACCCTGTAGGGCACAACAATAAGATAGGTATTGTGGGCAGAGAGGATGACGCCATGCATAATTAGATCAATTTGTTTATTTTAAGAAGTTGTAAAGAATTAAAATAATTAAGAAATCATATGATAATTATTGAATAATTTATTGAATAACATAATTAAATAAATAGTATTTTTAGGCATTTAAATATTTATTTATCTTTGCATTTCATTTATTGTTTTAGATTGTTGTCATTTAAGTATTTGTTTATTGTGTAATAACATTTTTTATTAACATTAATTTTAATTGTTTTATAAATTTTAAATCATTTACTTCATTTTTCATAGACTCCGGCAATCTGTTGTAAATTCGTATGGACATAACGTATGGGCTGGAAGAATGAATCTTTAGACGGACAGTAGGTTCATTCTTATTCATTCACATTACCTGTCTGACTGTGACATTACCATATTATATTTTCTGTCTGTCATCAGTGCTATTATTTCCATACATTAAATCAAGTATAAGTCGAAATTATTCACAAATATTTGTATTTTTAAATTTAATTCTAGTCGATTTTTAGTTTCAGTACCATCATAATTATAGTGTACCTTTAACAATAAAGAAGGTAAGGCATTTAAGTCATCATTATTTACTGAATTTCATGGGAGTGCAAACATCATAAGTGATTCTTAATAAAATTACTCGACTGTAACCAGCACGAAAGATTATGACATAAACATTTTAAGAATTTGGTTTTAATTTTTATCTTTTCCCATAATAGGTTTAATTTATTTTGAGATCGGTATATTGACTTGCAGGGCACCTTGGTTAACAGGAACAGAAAGGTACTTAAAGTAATTATACCATATGACTCATGTTGTTGAATAAAATGAATAAATAGTATAAGAAATCGAAGCAAAAATTTGAGCTGCAACTATGAGTAATTGAGTAATCATCATCATCATCATTTCAGCCATAGGACGTCCACTGCTGAACATAGGCCTCCCCCATTGACTTCCAGATTGGTCGGTTGGAAGCGGCCTGCATCCAGCGTCTTCCTGCGACCTTTACCCTTTACCTTTAATTGAGTAATACTAACCAGTAATTCAGTGTTTTAATTAAAATATTTGTTAACAATATTGTAATTTTAAATTATTGAGTGAAGATCCCAAGATATTTTAAACTTTTGTAATAAATATTAAATTATTATGTACTTGAAACATCTAAGTTAAATAACCGGTAAAGACCCAATTAAAAAAACAAAATTTTATCGTGAAAAAGATTTTTTTTGAAATACAAATTATTACTATCGTTTTTTACTTTACTTATGATGTCAGACCTTACTTTTCGATTTTCACGATTTTAGGTCAACGTAGGCAGGTAAATCTTGTATTTTTTTAAATGCTTAAGAGGCAGTGCACTTAATTTCAGTGCAAAATTGAAATACATTTAAATTTTGCAAATTAATTTCATTATGTCCGTCTATAATGCGGGATAAAGCGTTAACAATGTTGATCCTTTACAAGATAATATTGATAATTTATTAGGTAGTGGACGTCCTACCAAAAAACAATCGGTTTTGCGCGCTTGAAATTATAGCTAATTTTGACTTAGGTTTAGGCACTACTTTATTTTTTAATGTTTCATAAAATAAAAATAATTTTACCATAAAAATTTACCTGAAGATTATTGTGTAGTATTTAAATCTTATAATAGTTGTTCATAACGACAAAAAAATTTTTTAGAATGGAAATTTCTAAAATTTTATGTTCTTATAGCATTTTTTTCTGCTATATTTTGTAAGAAAGTAAAAAAAATATTTAACCCATGTGCAAATAGACCATATCTTCAATTAAATGCTGAAATCGTATTGTCAGGGTAACTTGTAATCTCTTGTAAACCGATGTTCAAACGTAACTCGAACGTAATTTTTCTGAAATAAGGGTAGTTCTTTTGGTGATTTGCCTTTATTTTTGAAATGATAAGAAAAATCCATTCGCGCCACATGCAAGAATAAAAACTAATCTTTTATAATTACGTGTTGTTTTGTTTTAATTATCATTCACGTTTATGCAATCATAGAACAAAATGTACGAAAATAAGCCAATTTGGAGGACAGCCTCTTAACATAGAAGTTTGAACATTTTGCAACTCAGAAGGACCGTATCTTATGAGGGTCCTGTTATTTCTTTTGAGATACAAAACTAAAAAATAATTCAACTAGACGTTAAACAAAACCAACAGCTCACTAACCAAAATTACAACTTCATTGTACCGCTAATTCACCGTCATTATCAATTGATTGAGTCTAAATAAACGAATTATCGTTTTCACTGAATTTCATAATAGTCAATAAACTACTATTCGTAACGAATTCACTCCGAGGCGGACGTCAACCTCGCTTTCTATAGGCTTAACGTTCGATGACCAGAGTTCTCGAGATAGCCACCGCTGATAATTATCTGGTACGCGTCGATGATTCTGGCACGCAACAGATTGACGCGTCTGAACAATAAGTGATCTTAGGAATCTTGGGCACGCCTCGATGGTTCTGCCACTATAGATAGAGACAGTAGACTCAGTAGATTAGTGTCTGCCGTGCTTTAGTAGAGACTATAATAACCTAAAGACTAGCAGCCCTTGTTGAGGTTAGGAGTGATCGGAAATAATTCCTGGGGCCCTGTGGCACTTAGTCAAGGTCGCGGGATACGAACGGCCTAAAGCCGCTCGTTGTGGCGATCTATAGGGGAGACCTATGGTAAGCAGTGGCTGCCAAAGCCAAAAAGGGTGGGAATTCATCATTATCAGCATCATCAGCCTTTAGTAGTTAACGGTTAATTGCAATCATTTGCGTTCTCCGGAAGACACATTAATTCACATAGTATTATGGATAATTAGTGCGAAAGAACTTGTCGAAGTCTTTGTTTTGACGTGAATTATAAAAATATCGTTATATTTTTACAGTTCCGTATTTTGATAGAAAAAAAACAGACATGGACATGTGGGAGCATATCTGTTGTTGTTGTTTTTTCTCCGTTTTTTTTTTGCATCCACGAGTTGCTGCGAGTCGCACATTTAATTGTTTGTACACACCCTGTATTATAATTGTGTCTGTGGCTCTACGCTATAAGATAATTTTATATTCTTACTAAATAACGCAAACCAAGAAATCGCAATCCATCTTTAAACAGTGTATTTGACCGCAAAAAGCAGCAGTGTCTAAAGAGCGCTGTTCTTTAGAAATATATACTAGGTATTTCATATTTATAAGTTTTGATTTCTAAAGAGATTAATTTTATTAATCTATCTATTAAATGAACGCTTGCAGTGTTCATCAAAACTAATCAATAGACACCATTAAATGCTGTGATCATTATGAGCAGTACCTCCGAAACAAATGTCAAACCTCTTGTTATTTTTTTAGGTATCCATGATCAATTGGTCAATCAATCAATTCTGTCAAATATCAGACATTACTATAAGTGGCTCATCACGGTAATCGTCGATAATTACTGTCGTGTACGAGAATGGCATTGCATTAGAGATTAAACGAGCGGTTACTAAAGTGCATTGTCGAAAATAACTTAAAATTGATGTAATACCGCGCAATTTGCACCAAATTGTAAGATCTCGCATGAATCGAGCGCATCGCATGCGCCGACAGACGATTACTGTAAAGTATAGTTCACTTGCGTAATGGGTGACATGAAGTATGGGTTTGCGGTGGCGATGCTCTCATACCTTAGTCGAGCCTTCGACGCAGTCATTCGTTACAAAATATTTTTTAATAATAATAGTTATCTTTATTTAACTGAAACGTAAGCTGGCTGGCCACATTTGTAGAATGCTTAGGTACTAGGAAGAGGACCGAATGCAGCAGAGATTAATTAAAGATAAAACTGACGAGATGATATAGACCAGTACTCCCAAAAAATTGTCTGCAGAAAGAGATGGTAAGAGGGATTTGGGGAAGGCCTTTGCCTTTAAACTAGACTTTCCTACTGCATGAGGAAAGTCTAGATTCTTTTTGATTTTGGCAAATGTATCGGCGTGAATGTCAACCAAGTCGCTATATTTATTAACCAGTTTACACAACCTCGAAATCGGGGAGTTAGCACCCAAACCTGATTTCCGAAACGGAGGACAAAGGGGAGCTATAGGAGTACGGGGATTTCGTCGAGGGACACGAAATTGGAATTTCCGAAGTAAAAAGAGGCAGTTAATCTTTTGTTGAAATATTTTGAGAACAAACGAAAAGTCTAATAAATTTCTTCGATTTTCCAGTGATGCAATTTTGAAGTAACGCAAATAGTTATGATTTTATTTCATATTTTGTAATTCTAAATGATGTTTCTATTGTTCTGTTTATTTTTATTTTCGCTTGTTTTTATTTAGTGTTTGTGCCAAATATTTCTTATTCTTAAATTACTCGTATGTTAATACTAATTGATTTCTGTACATGGGCCTGAATTAAGCACTTTCAATAAAACTTCATTTAAAATTAAAATAAGAGACGTTTGACAACTTAGCTTAACCTATAACTTAGTGATAATTTTATCAGTGGCAGAAGAACTGAATCAGTTATAAAATAATCACTACGGGCAAGACCAAACACATTATGACACCTATACGGATAAAAGTGTAGTGTGTTTTGTCTGGCGCATATTTATATCTATTAATAGCATCCCCTAGCCGAATCAACATCGCGTATGTTACACATGCAACTATTGACATTACAGCATGAGGCAATAAATAAATCATTTTATTCCAAGTATCGTGCGCGAGAGTGATTTGCGACTCGCGACCAATCATACCATTATCGAAAGTGCAAGCAGTGCAACTATTACTACTGCAGTTGCGAACGTTGTAACGTTTCGTTTCATTGCATATTAATAGTGTTTAAGATTTTTAATCGTTGATTTGCATATCAATTATTTAGTTATGCTTTTTTGTGCGTGCCGTCACAGTTAGTTTGGTACTTAGCTCAAATCATAAATACGTTTTAAAGGACGCAAAAGCTACTGAAAATGGGGTTAAACTCATAATTATGTTATAAATCTTCAGTAATTGGTGTGATCGTGTGAAGAATTTGTTTGATAGTCGTATGGTCCAGTGATTACGACCCTGACTCCAAATCCAGCATTGCGGGTTCGAATCTTAAGTATATTTTGTTTTTTTATTACTAATATAATGTTTACTAACGATATACAAGGTCGGTTTTTATAAACTGGTGAAACTTTAACAGAACTTCTAATTATTTTAGAGAAACCGGGCCCTATTATTTTCGTTCTTAAAAACGGGCTAGTTTTAATTTTTATTATTCCTAACAAAAAAAAAAAAAATAATAATAAGAGCATCCTGTCTAGTCTGAAAAGTCCCTACGTCATCGCCTCTGTCTCTCTCACTTCAATCGTGCCCCACTCTTCCCTCGGGGTGCACGCACGGGGCACGGGATGTTTTATTTTACGTTGAAATCGAAAACTAGCTTATAAAAATTTCTTTTTTTTAACAAAAATGATTCTTTTATGTTTTTGTAATTGCTCTTTTAATTTCACTAGTTTATAAAAGGCGACCTTATATTCTAGCGACAGACTAAACGGAGCATTTACGAGTATATCACTTGTAAATGCTTCGTTTAGTCTGTCGGTGGATAAATTTTGTGACCAAGATTTTTTATTCAGAATAAAAATTCAATGTTTATTTTCTGTCCAAATTCAAATTGAGGTGTAAAATGTAATGATTTTGCATTTTATGTTTTTTAAGATTCATGAAAACTTTCAGTCACTGTTAAGAAATGAGTTTCGCTTTATGTGAGCTGCCTCTACCAGGTGGGCTGACGATTCGTTAAGGTTACGGGAAGCCGGCGTTCTATATGGGGCATATGTTGCGCAGCGGACTTTCAAAGGCTGTCGATGTTGATGAGGTCGATAATTTGTTTACTTAAGTACTTCATTTGTCAGCTATAAAAAAATAGACTCTACGAACTCTATTTGTAGACGAAAAAATGTACATTAAAACACAGTTTGTTAATGTTTCGGTTACTGCACAAATGTGTTAATAGCATAGAAATAGAAGCACATAAATTGGAAGCGCGGCTGACGTTTAAACATGTTAAGTGCTGTAAAATGCAGTTATTATCTAATTTTTTGTCACCACAACTATCTCTTGGGTAAATTTTAAGCCATTGTTTTTGCTTTGATGAACTTGACCTACATAGGAAATATTTTGTCGCGCGTTTGAGTTCATAGTTTAAGCATTTTATTGTTGGTAGCGGTAACCTTTATTTTTAGGAATGTGTTTTTGTTTGAGACGTGATAGCCTAGTGGGAAAAACGCTACAGCTTAATACGAGGTCGTGTGTTTGATTCTCGGCTTGTGCTAGAGTTTGAACAACGCAAAGGGAATAATTCTCGGAGATGTACTTACGTGCGAAACAGTGTCCATAACACTGGTTCTTTAATTTGTAACATCTATATGGAAATTATGGTTTTGCAATAAATTATTGAGTATCCACCTACACAAAATAGAGGGGTAAGCTTGTAGGATTAGTACACACTAAAACGAGAATTAACGCGATCATTCTGTGTAAATGTTTTACCTTTTTTTAAAATAAAATTATTTCTACAGACTCTTGGTTCGTACTCTTTTCAGTTTAAGATTTATTGTTTACTTATGTTTTTACAGATTTGTTCCGCGTTGAGCTCATTTTTTTACTCCATATGTTAACTTAAAATTACTCGTCACTTTATACTATGTATATAATTTTTTTAAATTTGTATTTTTTTGTTTCTGCTTAAAAAATGTTTTACCTTTTATTTGCCTGACGTTTCGACCGGGTTACACCGATGGTGGTCACAGGCTGACTAAGCTTGCGGGATCCGAACCCACGTTACCAGGCTTTGTATAGTTTACCCCGTTAGTTGGACGGAAAAGTGTGCAATTGATAAGACGCATATGAAACTGACGCAGACTATGGTCTAGACAAGAGCGCAAACTGCAAGACTAAGAGACAGACCTAGAAAAAACCAGTGACGAATAACAAATGACAAATGCTGAGCGGGAACCTTTTCGACATACCAGAAATCCTATACTGTTCTATTGTTATGTTTTTATTTTATTAGTGTGTGTGTCAAATAAATGCTTTCTATTTCTATGTATTTAACAGTCCAGTCTAGTGCTTCGTGCTCCGGACTACAAAGGCAGACAGCGGGTTCGAATCCCACAAAGAGCACCAGTATCACTGGCATGCCAATCTAGAACCAGTTGACATTTAGCTGAAAATAACGAGTGAAAGAAGGAAGAGAGAGATTTGCTTTGCAGTGGGGATACAACTCTTTCACTTCTGATTAGATTATTTGCTGAGCTGTTGGTATTTCGTAGATCATTTATAATAAGTGAACGTACTCGCTTTGAACCGTTGCCAACGCTTCGCAACCGGGATAGTGTAAGAATGCGTTGAATCACCCACTTGGGGGTTTCACAATTTTATTGGTTCGTGTTTCGTTTTGCCATTACTGTCTTTGACAGAGGTTTGGATGCACCATCTTTATTAAAAGTGTGATTGTTGCGACTTGTGCATTATAAAGCAAAAGGAACTATTGTGTTGTATTGACCAAGTTTTGTCGGAAACCTTTTGACCAAGAATCTAGAAAGGATTTTCTGATAAAATAATTATTATATGTGCTAAACTACAACATATTTAAATACTCAGTATGTATTCAAATTCAAATTCAAATTTTTTATTCTGTACCAAACATTTTTTTTTTACATCTATTGTAGTGATTGAGGATTTTCTTTTAAGTAAATAAATACTTGTGTTAGGAAATCCCCCCTCTCTATATCAGCGATTTACATTAGTGATACCTATTAAGTAGATGATAAGGGCCTTACTACAAAAAAGACAGACCAGGCTCAAACACTGCCCAAAGATCAGCCAACCAATTAAAAAGTATGGTAACATAACCGAGACATGTGGGATGTGTCAATATTCTAAACTGTATGGCTACTCCCCAGACACGGTTCAAGCCCAGTCCATCCCATCTGCAGTGTGTATGTATGTATGTATATCAAACAAAACAGAAAACTAAAGTAATCGATTTAGCTAAAAGAATAAGCAAACTGAAGTGGCAGTGGGCTGGTCATATTTGCCGTAGAACCAATAACTGATGGGGTAGACGTGTTCTTGAGTGGAGACCGCGACTAGGCAAGCGCAGCGTGTGGCGCCCTCCAGCAAGGTGGAGCGACGATATACGCAAGGCTGCTGGCAGTGGATGGAAAAGAATAGCTGAGGATCAGGCGCAGTGGCGTGCATCGGGGGAGGCCTATGCCCAGCCGTGAACTGATGTTTATAATGATATAAAAAAAAAAACAAATTAAATGATCGATACGAGAATGATTTTTATAAGATTTAGTTCTATATGTAAGCTTTTTGTATTAAGGTTCAATCAATATCAGTCCTTAGTTTCTGCATTTACCTAAAATTACACATGAGTACTTAATCATTTGTAGCTCATAAGCGCTATTTAAAACCTTAAAGTATTTTTTTTTTACAGTAATAAAGTTGCGTGTACACTTGAGGATATCCGTAAAAGAACCATAAGCTAAAGAGGCAATGGGCAGGCCTCATCGCTCGCAGAACTGATTCTTCGCAGACTGTTCGGGTGTGTGTGTGAGAGTGAGTGGCGACCACGAACTGGAACACGCAAGTGTGCAGGCCTATTCAAGGTTGCAGGCAGCCGTTAACGGCCAAAAGGCCGCATGCTATAGGGGCTGTTGAGAAGGCCTATGTAGACTTACAAGGGTGATGATGGTGGTGATGATGTGCACACTTTCCGTAACAGTTGAATCAAAAAACTTCTCATTTTTGAAGTCGGTCAAAATGGCTGAACTTCATTTCAGTCACTCAACAAACAGCTTATGTCGTCAAAAATTAATATCGTCATTAGTTAACACCGCATGTTAATGACTACTTCTTGTTAACAACTACTTACTAGACAGCTATTGTCTTGTCAGTCACGCTGGGTTCCGTTACTGTGATAGTTATGACCTTCAGAGGGCCCTAAAACGAATTAATTTCAACTAATTAACATATGAGTTTTGCAGTCATAAATCAACCCTTATTGGGTTGAACATTACTAAAAAGAAAACCAATTTAAAAATTGTTGTTTAAAAAAAAAGAAATTGTTTATGCGTTGCACAAATGACAAAAAATCGTGACAGAATCTTGAGATATAAAAATATACACAATGGTAATGAACGATTACATATAAAATGTTCATTTATTCAATTAATATACTACATGTTATACATATTACGGTCGGCCGTCTGTCGAGTGGTTCGCGCTCCGGACTACAAAGCCGGTGTTTGCGGGTTCGAAGCCCGCAAGGGGCAAATGTTTGTGTGATAAGCACGAGCATTTGTACCTAAGTCATGTATTTTTATAAACGTATTTAAGTATGTTTATCCGTTATCTTGTCGCCATAGTACTTTACTTAGTTTGGGGCTAGATAATTGGTGTGATTGTGAAAACAATTTGTGTTTGTAATATCCGAAACAGATATTTGCTAACAATCTTTAATAACTATGGCGCTAAAGCTTTATTACTTATACAGCTTTATACCCGTAGACTTTGTCAATTATCACTTATTAACATGATGGTTACTGCTATTAGCACTAGCATAACAACACCTATTGTCTTGTCAAGCCTTTGCGACCTTCGTGTGCCGAACTGATTTCATTATCAAGATCAGAAAAGTGGTAGCGAGGCGTAGTAGAGGCTGTATCTTAATGTATCTTTAGATTATTTCTAACAAAAGAATAAGAGTGAATTGGAAGGTAGGAAACGACGAGATTAGAGAAGACAATTAAGATAGATTAAATATTTAATTATATTAACCGCACACCTGGCTAAATATTAATTAATTCACAAAGATCTGTGTTACATAATGATTTTATAATGACCACCTATATTGTTTTAATAGATCAAAGTACCTCTACAAATAGGAAATATCAGGCCGCCTGTAGGCCGCTTCCAACTGGCCAATCTGGAGATCGTTGGGGAAGGCCTATGTTCAGCAGTGGACGTCCTATGATTGAAATAATGAAAGATGATGGTGAAGCAGCCTACCATTACTACTACAGTATTAGCGTTTTAAAAATAGTGGTAGTTACGACTTATTCTAATATTGAGGATTATTTATAAATATAAAACAATATAATTAGTATAAAATAAATTAGTATAAATATAAAACAATATATTAGTAGTATATTACTATATTTTATATAAAACAAAGTCGGGTTAGTTACACCATTTATAAGTCAAGAACGACTAGACCGATTTTTATGGTCTTTTATTTGTTAGATTTGTAATTGTTGTTTCTTTTACATATACTGATTTTAATGCTAACAACTAACTAATAACTATATAGTTAGTAGCACACAGTTATTAAGCCTCACAGCTAGGAAAAATAAATGTAAATGATGAGTGGGTTTGTGTGAAATTATTATAAGCCTACGACCCAAGACAAGACAATGATAAAAACTCCGGTCAAGGCTAACCGAGGGGTCAGTTAGACACGGCTTCAGTAATTATAGTGTTAGAAACTTGGTTTTTGTTAGGTATTTAGATGTTAAGTAGTATTTAATTGAAAGACGAAGCTTATGCGACGTTAGCATGGTAGGCCGTGTTGAAAATAATTGTGAGTTGAATACTATTATAAATAAATAAAAAATTGTTTTCGCAATCACACTAATTAACTAGCCCCAAACTAAGCAAAGCTTGTACTATGACGACTAGATAACGTATAAACATACTTAAATTCTTTTTATAAACATCCATGACTCAGGTACAAATGCTCGTGATCATCACACAAACATTTGCCCCTTGCGGGATTCGAACCCGCAAACACCGGCTTTGTAGTCCGGAGCGCTACTTTCTACTACTTCTTACTACTACTCTTACTACTACTTCTATACTGAATCGATTGGTTGACTGGGGAATTTGTGCAGTCAATGACAGGTCAACCTACTCAAAAAGTTTAAGGTCATTAAACTGATTTTCAACTTTAAGTCCAACATATAACGATCAATATCAATTGAGAAAATTTGACGTTTTGTGGTAGTTTGACGCGCTGTTGTCTGTACAGCAGGCAACTTAATGTATGCTTGTATTCGAATTTAATCGAATCGGGCTCTCTACTTAGAGCTTAGAATTTCCACAATTGAGATACAAGTGAAGTTAAGATACTACATTCACTCACATACTCACTATTGTATTTCAAACTCGTATTCACTTTTTCTAAAGACACATGTATATGCTGTCCAAAAGAAAAAGTTCCCGGAAACTATCATAACTCGTAAATGTTTACTATCTGCACGTTATTGGTGAAAACTCATCTCACTCCATTTTATGGTCATAGCACTAAAACGTCGTTCATTGTGTAGGTTTGATGTTAACTGAGAAATGCGTAGCCACGCAGTAAATAAAGTAAGATTTTAATATTATGGTTAAAAAAACGATAAAACTTTATAAGCGATAAGATTTTTTTTTAATCAGAATCATTTTTTGCCATTAAACATGTTATGAAGATCACAATTTTAAATTTGTTTCACTTATCCAGCTATGGACGATAGCACGCAAACATGTTAGGGTATTTATGTAGGTATCAGTCATAGAATATTCTCTTAAAATCAATTCAATATTCTACAATGTCCAAGTTTTAAAATGCTAAACGAAATAATAATTACAAGAAACTAGTGCTTATAATTTAAGAACTCCTGAGAAAACACGTTCGATTAGCCATTTATGCAGTGCTACCTTGAAACCAGTTAAAGGCCTGTCTTTTATATTCTGGGGCATCTTATTATTTTATTGATACGCATATGGTAAGTAGCAGTTTCTTTAAACCGTGCGCTTTATGGAATTGAATTGATGACCAATCTGTCTATTGACAAACGAGACCAAACTCGAAGCTTTTTTAGTAGCCACTAAAGGGTTTCACTTACACTCTCTGGCTCTATTATCAGATCAATTTGATCGTATCAAATTATTGTATAGTCATCTAAATGTCACATATTCGCAATGTTTCAAATCGATACAACAGATAGAAGTAGGATAAAATCAAGTTCCGGGATTCGTTAGTTATTTACATGTTCAGGTAATAAAATCAATGTAAATGATTTTATTACCTGAACTAATAAGCCAGCGGCCAAACTGCCTGCTTGGTAATAAATAATAACAATAATAATAGTAAATCCAAATAGATCATAATTTAATGAGGACCGAATTGGTGCGGTGAAATGAAACCTTGGGTCCGATGTCAGATACGGGCCAGTTCGGAAAACAAACTTTTTTAAATTGGCCTCCTGATGCAAGGATTTTTTCCATCTTCGAGACCATAACATTATAGGCATAGTTTTTTTTTAATTTAGCCACAAAGTTAAGCACGGCTTATTCATCGTTGATATTGGCACTTATCCGGTAAGGTGTTTTCCCAGAACAAACAATTACTTTTGACTCGTTTTGCTGTCTACAGCACCGAACACCACTTTGCGCTGGCGCAGGAAGACGAAAGTAAAAGCGAACAACACAACAGTCACGTTCACACGATTGTCAAAACACGTGTGCTTTTTATTTTTTTCGATGTTATAACATTCGGTTGGAAAGGCAAAATGTCATTGACAACTCAGCGGATTTTGCTTCTACACAAGTAATTAGCATTATAGTAAAAATATATAGGGTCCTAATTAATTAACTTCCTTCTAGGGGGTGATTCTACTGCTTAAATACAGTTTTTTTTTAAATTAAGACCAACATCGATCTCCATTCAAGTGTTCCATAACTCAAGGATAACCTTGTAACCACATATTCGTTCTGTTTATCATGGTGAATAACTTGTTTTATAAATTTTCATCCAGATTTTGATAAAAATTTAAATACATACAAAATAAAAATAGTACCATGTGGAGACGGCCGTAAATAATATACTTCCCCACCGCCAACAGGAGGCGTGTCGTAAGAGGCGACTAATTCCTGTACTACAAGACGGGCAGCGTCTGCGTGCAAAATCTTATAAAAAAACTGCGCTCGTCAACCCGCCTGCCAAGCGTGGCGAGTATAGGCAATCCCCCCCGATGATAAGTCATTGATGGAGGCCTTTGTTCAGCAGCGGACGTCCTATGGGTGAAATGATGATACAAAATAACCAAACAGCCGATTGAATTTGTAAAAAAAAAGCATATTTTTATTAGTCATAGAACAAAAGTTGTTCAACATGATGTATAGAATATATTGTGGTTACAAGGTTTTTCATGAGTTACGGGAGTCTGTATGGCTATATGTATTAGACCCAGATAATTTCTTTTATTGAGTTCACAAGCCCGACTCACACTTAGCCGGTTTTTATTATAAGATCTTAAATAGGGTTTGCAATGCATAAAGTCTAACGCTTGTATGTATTACCATTTTTTCTGTTGACAACGTAACATAATAATGGTTTGACACGGTTGGAATTAGATGTATCTTGATAGAGGTGTGTGGTACAAAACCAGAAAAAAACAAAATATATTTATTTATTGTACTATTTAGTTAAGTACATGCTTACTTAATAACATATTTTTTAAAATTTTGGTTGGGTTTACAAGTACTTATGTTTATTTTAAAAATATTTATTGACCAGGATACCAGCCCTATCTAAGTACCGCATGAATATGTCCAATCTGTCAAGAAAGAACAAATTTTTTTCTTTTTGTAAGTTTTAGATAGGATTTGATTTGTAATTTTTTGTAGAATTTCATCAATGTCTATTATTTAATAAAATATATTTAAATTAGTAACACAGGATTACTGTTCGTGACTAACAAAGTTTGGTGAAACTAATGAAAAACAAGAATGAAGAAGAAAGAATGACACACCATTACTTTGGCAAATTAATGAAGAGGTTTTTACTTTCTTTATTTCGCCAAATGACAAATCACTACACATTTAATTACTCAGTAAACAGGTTTATATTTTTTTACCGTTTATGGCCAACTTTTACTTGATAAAAAGTTAAGACTAATAAAGTGTTCTACTACCTCCATCTTAATTTCATCATCAGATCAGCTCGATGGTTTAAATTATTGTATTGCAATCCGAATGTCAGATTTATATTAGGTAGTTTTATGGTTATTAATAGGAACGATAAAATATCGGAGAGATACCCAGAGTCGTAGCAAAGGCTTGAGCCCCATAAAAGATTTGAATTTTGCTCTCCCCAGGACTCAGACTCCTGGTAACTGCCCTAGCTACGTCCTTAGATGTATTTTATATAAAGTGTTATTAGATACAAGTTTTTTTTAAATAAAAAAGGGTCACTGGAACTCAGAATTGTGTTTGAAACTTTTGTTACTGAAAAAGGCATCCTTGGGTGCCATCTGTCATTGATAGAAATTAACAATCTATTTATATAAGCTTTTAAAAATGAATCTCTATTTCCCTTGGTCACCGCATCACGCGTGAACGAATGGATCAATTTCGCAAATCTTTTTCTTTTTTTTATTTGAAAGAAAAAATTGAGAAAGTTGCGCACTTTTTTTTTAATGAAACACCACGCGAACTAAGTCGCGGGCAACAGCTAGTCTGAAATAATTTGAAGTAAGAAGTCAGTTTTTGTAAAGATTTGTTTATTCACGATTGAACAGATTAAATCTATCATCATCATCATCATTTCATAGGACGTCTACTGTTGAACATAAACGTCCCCCATTGACTTCCATATTAAATCTATAGCCCGTACGTATTACGTACCTTGGTACAGAACTGTCTAAAGTTTTTATGAAACTCTCAATGAAAGTGGAAAAAATAAAATAATACAGCTAAAAAACGGGACACGAATGCAGATCATTTCAGCGATAAGATTTCATTGTTCAATGTATGAATTCTTAAATGCTCTAGACGATTTTTTATCTACATCGCATAATTAATTTGCATACATAAACAACTGCGTTAAAATTTCTCATTTCTCAAGGTCTGTTCAGTGTTGTACGCTCCACTTCTTTCCAGCAATTTTCGATATTTGCAAACGTATTTCCACCATTTACCAGATTATAGTGCTTAGAAAACTTGACCTGGATAATAGGGCCCTAGTATAAAAGATATAGATGAAGAAGGTTCACTTCATAATCGCAACAAACGCTGCACAGTTTTGAAAAAACACGTTTTTGGGGATTTATTTAAAAGCAACCTTCAAATCGTGTGCGTGTACTTGTTGCTGCAGGAGCCACGTGCATGTTATTCTTATCTTACACATAAAAAAAAACTTAAACATTTTAGTAAGTGTTACAAACAGTTTTAGACTGTCATTTTGACGTCTCGATTAGTGGTGTGGCGAAGTAAAAAGCATTGACAAGTTTGAATCCTGGTTGGGTCAATTTCGGCTGAGAGACGCCTCCGCCAAAATGAATGTCTGGCATCTCGTAATAAAAGAGTTTTAATCCCTAAGGAGAGTAGGTGTGTTATCTGCCTGGCACTAAATATTTTATTTAAAAATTTTTTTTTCTTCAGTTAAAATAAATAAGGAACTTGCGTAATATTAGATCACCTCATACCCAACTACTCTTATCACGTGCGAGTGGATTATGGAAATCATTAATGAATAGTGACCTTACCATATTCACTTTTATTGTGGCCCTAGTTTCGACCAGTCTGTCTTATGATATTTGCCGTAAACACCGCATATTAGTTCTAAAGGCGACATTATTCTACGTCGGAGTATAATAGCCAATTTATGGTCACAAATAAGGTTAAACTAGTAAGACAATAATTCGAATCGTATTTGAATACGAGTAAGGCACAAACTTGAATGGAGATAGATTTGTTGGTGAGATAGAGACCAACACAAAATTAATGGTCGAGCTAGATAATGCATGCAGAATGAGAGATATTCGGAGAGAAAGGATATTTTTAATTAAACAATGACGCACTGACTGCAATGACGACCGTCTGGCTGGACTAGTGGTTCGCGGTCCGAACTACAAAGTCAAGTGTTTGCAAGTTCAAATCCTCTGAGCACGAGCATTTGTAACTATTTTCAAAATTCACTTCCCCATACTAAGCCGCCAACCAGCTGACATCAGTTTGTACGGAGCAGTGAATTTTTTTTTTTTTAGTTTTCAATGTTGGTCCTTTAGAAAAAGTTTTTGTATTTGAGCACCAGAATCAGCCCCTAGGAGGTTGTTGATGTTTTACAAATAACCCTGTATATAGGTAAAACAAATTCGGGTTAGTTACATCATTTGCAACTCAAGAACGGCTGGACCGATTTTTATGATCATTGATTTGTTGGATTTGTCATCGCCCCGAATAGCAGAAAAAACTATTAAAATATCACAAAATAAATTTAAAAAACTCATATTTATTATATGAAAAAAGATTTTTTTTATGAAACCTGAGGCGGTACGAAGTTCTCTGGGATTTAATATAAATAAATAGCTCCTTGCTGGTTTTAATATAAATAAATAAATAAATTCTTTATACAATCACACTAATAACCTAGCCAAGCAAACCTTGTATTATGTAGACTAGATAACGGATCATCATCATTATACACCTGCCCTGTTCCGAGGTCATCTGGGGTCGGCGCAGTATGTTTTTATCCAGTCACTCGTCATCGAGTCATTTACTCCTTTCTCTGTCATATTGCTCCTCACACAATCCATCCGTCTCTTCTTATGGTGCCTCCACACGCTTGGTGTTTGCCACAAACACCAAACACGTACCAAACACCCAACACAAACAGGGTATTCACATGCTTGGTGTTTGTCACAAACACAAAACACCGACCACAAACACCCAACACAAACAGGGCATCCACATGCTTGGCAAACAGAAGTTTATCCCGAATTTTTATTTTAAAAAAAGGAGATCACCCTCCTTGTACAAAACCGTTCTTTCATATCTTGAAAGAAAAGAACTGTAGAAACTTCGTCCTAGAGGGGGACATAATTATCGGATTAGGTATTTGGAATAGGTTTTGTCGAAACTAATAGTCGATACGTAATCCGAGGCGTCAAATATTTCGAGTATTAGGTATCGCATGAAATATTTAAATGCAAAAGGAAAAGTCGCAACAAATGCCATCTAGGATTTCATCCAAATCCGTTCAGCCGTTTTTGCCTGAAAGAGTAACATACTTTTATCCACCCTTACAAATTTGCGTGTTTAAATTTTATCGGATCAGGTATTTGGAAAAGGTATATTTCAATACTTGTCTATACTTACCTAATCCGAGGCGTCAAATATTTCGAGCATTAGGTATCACATAAAATATTTAAATGCAATAGGTTTGCCGCTGTTTGCCAAGCGTGTGGAGCCGGCATTAGGTCTTTATCTACATCTCCACCCATCAATACTCATAAAGGCAAACGATTTCCTTTCATCTTTTCTGTTACAGGTGCCATTTTCATACTTCCTCTAATTTAAATAAATAAATATTGGACAACATCAATACATTTCTCTGATCCTAAGGTGGTTGCTAAAGCACTTGTGTAAAAAAAATCAGAAACAACTACGGTTAGCACCACAACTTGACGGTACGACAAACTGACCGGCAATCGAACCCGGACCTTAGGGATGGCGACTCAAAGTCCGGCGTGGTCGCCTCTCGGCTACCGAGGTCGTCATATATATATATATTCATTCCTTATTTTATCCGTCCTCGTCACCCGACACATCCCATAACATTCTCATTTTTAGGTAACAGATAAACATACATAAATACGTTTACAAACATTCGCCAGTTGTGGTATTCGAACCCGCAACCTTTGCTTTGAGCGTGAACCACTACACGAGACGGTCGTCATATTTCACCAGAAGAGATCATTTATATGAAAAGTGAATATTTTTTGTCATAGTAGAAAACGATTAAACATCATCTGAGTTATTTTAAATGTCGGTTTAAACTTTACAGGTTACTATTATACATTTTTAATGGGCAAAAAAAGGTTAAGGTAAAGTCATTTTAACTTGGCATTACAAATTTTTAATTTGTTTTATTGTTGTTTAAAAATACTCAATATATTTTTACGATTCACGATCAATAAGTATAATCCAAACGATCTCAATTGGCATAAATAAATATTTTTTGCATCGATTTATGAAAAACATCTCCCTCCATCATCCCTCTAAAAAAGATAGAGCGATTGCACACCTAGGAAAAGACTAGCACAACTCGAAATAATCAAAATCGAGTTATTGCGGTTGTCGGAATGTGCGTGGAATCTACATGAACTCTAAAGACACCCGTGTACCCGTGTACGTCATCATCATCATAATGAGCCCACGTCAGTCTACTGCTGGACATAGGCCTCTCCTAATGCACGCCACTGAGCCCGATCCTCGGCTATTCTTTTCCATCCACTGCGAGCAGCGTACGAGTATATCGTCACTGCGTTTATGTGTAATCGCTACTCTTTAATTTGATCTCAGAATACATTAACTAGAGGAACTCCAAAGACACACATTTATTTTGTGTTATCGGGTATTTTGAATGAATGAATAAATGAATATTTTATTGCATAAAATACGGTACATTAAAGATGTTTTCTTAATCTAAAACAATTTCCAGCGTATTTTACCGATTTATCGGTAGGCAAAATTGTAATCGAAAATTACTAAACTATTGAAGTTATATTAATAATTGATGGCGTCCGTAATATTATTTAACAATTAAGATTTGAGTTAATAATAATTTAAAATTTAATTAAAAGTTAATAATGTCAAAATTTTAATTCAATATAATTGACATAAATTAATAACTAGTAATAATAAGATAGTAGTTATTAGAATTAAATTAACAATAAGCAATCAGTATTTATTTACATCGTCAGACCTCTGCTTCATGTTTTCAGTCTTGCAAAATCCCACAAATTCGTCAGTGCTGTAAAAACAGTTTTCTAATAACAATTTGCGTATTGCCCTTCTAAAGGTTCTGATTGGTAAGTCTTGTATCGGTACAGGTAGTATGTTGTATAGACGAATGCACATGTTATAGCTATTTTTCCTATAGCAGGTCGTAGCACATGGTTTAACAAGCCGGTTAGGATATCGTGTTGACCGCGTAGACACCTCAGATTTACTTGTAAAGAGATTAGTATTATTTTTTACAAACTGCTGGCAGCTGTGTTGATTACGTTGAGAGGTCAGTAAGAGTAGATTACCTACTTATCAAGAAAGTCCATTTAGTTGCAATGGGCTAGTTTCCAAAAAAAAACTAATTAGTCCGTCAGTTGGATTAACAGAAAATATTGGACACGTATTTTTTCTTTTCTGAATCATACAAAAAATGATGAAGATATAGCCCGTTAAAGTTCCGCGTAACGTCACGCCTTGCGACACTTTTTAGCAAGACGTGACGTCACGTGCTCACTTTGATGCGCTTTATCTTCGTAATTTTTTGTTTGATTGACAAAAGATAAAATATGGGTCCAATATTTTTTGATAATCTAACTGACGGACTAAATAGATTAATCATTTTTTGACCCAGGAAACTAGCCCATTAGGATTTCTTGACTAAAACAATAATAATACAAATAGTTATTTATCTTTCAAAAAGTTACTTAACAGTTTCATACGTATTTAGTTGATATTTTCTTTGTAAGTGACTGGTAGGTATCTGTGCTAGAGTACAGGGCACCCTGTCTGACCGATTACCACCCACATACCCACCTAGACAGTGCGGAACTAGTTTGGAACATTACTTTTAAAGAGACTTTTGACCGTTTGTCATTACTTAGATTCTAACGTAATTGTTTTTCTGTTTCAGGTAAATAAAGTCTAACAGTTCTTCAGACAGCAATGTTGTAGTAAGTAGATTAAGAAGAATGCTTTTATAAATAAGATTTCTAACAAATCTGAATAAAATAAAAAACATATAAACAAAGAAAACAACATATTTCAAATAATGAATAAAATTATTTTGTTAAAATAAAAAATTAAATTGTAAATAAACTTTTTTAAATCTTGATGAAAGAAAACAATTATTAAATACGTTGCCTACGAGTATATTGCCTATTCGGAACACAGCAAAGCTATTTAACGGTATAAAGAAGCCGATACCAACACAATCAAGCTCGTTCAAGGTTTTACCGCCCATACAGTTTTCTGTATTTTTTTCTAGATTTACCATTTTAAAATCTCTGGTCGCACTCACATCTTCACACGGTACGGTGATGGCTACCCAAGCTGACCTTTAAAGGTTGCATTTTAATACTCAGTAATGTCAGATTTGAAATTATCTGCATAAATGAATCTTTACATGTTCATTCGTACGTAGTGTTTTACTTGATCAGTGATTCGTACGATTGGATGGGGTTTGTATTTGCTGGAAATCGTCAGGTATTATAATAATTATAGCTTGAAAATTGGACGCAGTTACTACTTATTATTGTTTCTTTTAAAAGTGCCGATTTTTGTACCTATAAGTCAGAGAAAATAAGATTATAAAAATATTTTTATGTTTAACTTTGTTTTCCTCAAAATAATACTAATGCTAAAGATAAAACGGAAATGGATTGCTTACTTCCGCAATCGAATTGTCGCTGTACTAGTTATTAGGCAAAGATTGATCCGATGATAATGTAGTAGCCGTTTATAAAACTGTTTTGTTTCTTATAAGACTTGTTTAAAGTCAATCAAGGCTAAGATCATATTGTTAGCATAAATCGATTACTGAAAACATCCTTATGAGCGCCTCTCCTCTCTTGAGGTTTTGCGCGTTTTCCGAATCAATAATATTTTATTCAGTTGAAACCGTTCTATCCGTTATAAGATCTCTTTTCAATATTACTGGTAACTATGACTTTACGATAAAATTATCATGCATATGGACTCGTTTTTCGGATGAAATGTCAGTGCGCACATTTGCTGTCTTGCATGTACAAGCCTAGAACATAAACTTGACTATAAAGTCTGGAGTGGAAGTAGCTAAAATTTGGTTGAAGATTGAGTCTTTTTCGTAGGGTGTTGGCTTCTGCCGGAGGTTGACTATGATTATGAATTTTAACTTCTAATGCTACTGTAAACAGGGATATGGTGCCTAAGCACCATACCCCATACCACCTGGACTAATCCAGTACATTCTTTGAGAGTATTAAGCCAAAAGGTAGTTTTGAAAGTAAGTATAAATAAACTATGTGAGTTTATACGAGGTAAATTTTACGAGTAAAACAAGAGCCAAATTTAAGAAGGCAAATGCGTTCATCAATACAAATAACGTTAGCCAAGAACGTTCTACCTCGATAATAATATACTCGTATGAAGTAGCATTTTCTTTTATGATTACATTGGCCCTATAGAAAAAGTTATTTGCATCGATCTTGAGCACTGGAGGAAAGAGTGGGGATGGTTTTGCACATCATCGGCGGTCATCGTATCAGGGACGCGTGCGCGCGGAGCAAGCAACCAATCCCAGCCGGCGGTGCGGGCGCGGTGTGGGCGCGGCGCGCGACTGTCCAATCACGTAATCGTAACGGTCTTGTGCGCATCTTTCGCCCAGCATTTAAGATCGGTGGTTGTATTGATGAAAAAATTAGCCTTCAAAATTTGGCTCCTATTTTAAAAATCAACCTGTATAGAAGAAGTACAACGCCATTAAAGAACTTTGAATATTCAAGAACAATGTATAATATACAACTATCATACATTAAGTAGTCCAAATAATAAAAAACTAAACCAGTCTGCATTAACATTCTTTGTTCGCCACCACAAAGTGTAATAATGTGTTAGTATGCGCCAAGAGGTAAGGTCACCATCAACCCAGTATGAAAGTTAGGCATAACTTGTCGACTGGCGATGAATTACAATGCGCTTACGACACCTTTGATCCGAACACGTCAAGATCTAGACAGGATCTTATGTCTGTCTAGTAGTTAGTTGTTTAGTTTTTTTAAAATACAGGGTGCCCCTACAGTTTTGTCAAGTGGAAGTCTAGAATGCTTAGTGCACCCCTCGGGGTATACGAATCACGATCGAATCAGGACGTTTTTTATTTTATTTTAACCAACTTTGGGATTCAACTTTTTTACTACGCAATAGTATCAGATTGACCCACAAAGTTGAACTGACTGTAAGGCATACTATTATCTAATATCTCTTTCAAAAATAAGATTAAGCAAGTATCTCGATGTCTCATGTCTCTGCACAAAAATTAAGTCTAATATATCAAGTCAAAGTTAAAAAAAAAAAATTACAAACTTGAAAACTACAAAAATCGTGACACATACATAAAGGTGATTCAGGTACCTACTGCTTTCTCTGGACCTGGATTGACCAAAATTTTTCGGACACCTTGTATAAATAGCAAGACAACACATTAATAATAATTGTCATGGTTTCGAAATAAGAATTGACGTCCTTGTGTTTTGTACCAGACAATAAATGCCAAAGACACGGTTCATAGAGGTATATACTGTAATAAAGGCGTCTCTCAACACACACAGACTTAAGCCAAATTAAAAATGTTTGATTTCTATAAATTTACCCGAAACGGGAAACTGCGACCGCTGGCTTGACTTGGCTTGGATTGCGAACCACAAAACCAAACGGTCATAAGTAATAATTAGGCAGAAATATCCTACAATGGCCAGGGATAAAGTGAAATGGCGTATTAAAGTCAGAAACAAGGTCATGATAAGGGTGATTACGACCTTACGGCAAAAGGAAAGTATTTTTTAAGGACGACCTCCGTAGCCGAGAGGCGAGCATACCGGACTTGGTGTCGCTATCTCTGAGGTCCCGGGTTCGATTCCCGGTCGGTTCAATGTAGAAAAATAACTTTTCTATATTGTCTCGGGGCTGGGTGTTGTGGTACCGTCGTTGTTTCTGATTTCTGTAACACAAGTGCTTCAGCTACTTATCATAGGATCAGAGCAATGTATGTGATGTTGTCCAATATATATACATATATTTGTCTGATGAGCACGTTTATTCTTGAATTATGGATATCATCTAAGTATGTCTATCAATTATCTAGTCGCTATTGTACAAGCTTAGGGCTAGATAATGGGCTAGTTAGTTAAAAAAATCTAAATAGTCCGTCAGTTGGATTAATAGAAAATATTGGCCACGTATTTTTTCTTTTTTCAATCAAACAAAAAAATATGAAGATATAGCCCGTTAAAGTTCCGCGTAATGTCATGCCTTGCTACACTTTTTAGCAAGACATGACGTTACGTGCTCCCTTTGATGCGCTTTATCTTCGTCATTTTTTGTTTGATTGACAAAAGACAAAATATAGGTCCACTATTATTTGATAATCTAACTGACGGGCTAAATAGAATCACATTTTTTTGACCCAGGAAACTGGTCTATTGGTGTGATTGTTGGAACTATTTATTCCTAATCATCATCATCATCTCAGCCCATAGCAGACCACTGCTAGATGTAAGCCTCCCGTAAAGAGCGCGATCTCCCGCTTATTTCATCCAGCTATCTTTCTACGGTCTGTCGGTCTACCAAGCTGGGGGGTCCTACACTACGTTTACCGAGACCTTGTCTCCACTCAAGAACCTGTTTACTCCACCTTTCATCGGTTCTGCGACAGATGTGGCCAGCCAACTGCCACTGATGGTTTTTTTCTCATTTATATTTGTTTACTATTAACTAGTCCTTTAAGTGTCCATACCCCACTGTGGACCCGATTACTTAGCTATAATTTAGGCCGGCACGTAACGGGCTAATTTTATTATCTCGGCGATATATTCTTCGTCCATTCATCATTTCAGCCGTCGGACGTCCACTTCGGACTTCCCAATACTCGCCACGCGTGGCAGGCGGGTTGGCGGGCGCAGTAGTTTTTATAAAATTTCGCACGCAGACGCTGCTGCCCGTTTCTACTACAGGAATTAGTCGCCTCTTACGACACGGCACCTTTTGGCGGTGGGGAAGTGTATTTTTTACGGCCGTTCCCACACGGCACTATCGTCTTCGTCTATTAACTTGTCTTTACAACTTGCCTTATTACTTACGAATACTCTAATAAAACGATTTACATATATTTTCGACACAATAAAAGACATAAATGGAGTGGATAAACATGGAGTGTGAAAGTCTTAAGTCTTGCAATCAGTATGCTGCGGGTATAACCCTTCACTTTATTAGATGACTCGGCGAAGTCAGCGACCGCTTACTATGTTTAAATTAGGTATAAGGTAGGTAGGTAGGTACCTATCATCGTCAAAGTAGGAACGTTTCGTTACTATTTATGTATTTAGTACTTAAATTAATGCCACATAGAAAAATACGCAATCCGCGCGTAAAACTTTGAAGCATTTAAATTTGAGCCACAGAGGGTTCCATACGCCTGACAGCGTTGTAGTGTTTAATATCAATCCGCTCCGTACGCATTACAATCTAGATGAAAGCATTGCTTTTATGAAAAAAATGCTTTTTTTCCGGGTTTTGGGGAAAATTACTATTAAGAACAACCCTATTTTATTGTGGTGGGCGTGTGTGCAAACATTTGCACACTAAACTGTTTTCTTGCTATAATTTTGTAATCGCCGTAGGTACTGACTATCATTCTGTGTGTCATTATTTAAAGATTAAGTACTCAATACTCAATACTCAATAATTTATTGCAAAACCATAATGTACATATAGATGTTACAAATTAAAGAACCAGTGTTATGGACCCTGTTAAGTACTACTTATGGAGCTCAAAGATTCTCTCAGAATTTTTCTCCGTTTTCTTCTTCCTTGCTCTTTAGTCCCCTCCTAGTCAGAGTACGCTTTGACCATGTTCCTAGATGCGGCCAGTCTGGTTATTGTATTGCGATTGCTATCAGACCTCCTTAACCTTTAGACAGGGAAACCATACCATTTTTGGACTATGTCTACACATCCAGTGTTATCTAAATGTGCAGGTATCCTCGTGATGTTTTCCCTCATCACCGAGCAAGTGGTATAAATCCGTTCATAGATTTCGAAAAAGCCAGAGGTACGTGCTGGGATGCGAACTCACGACGCACGGATGTGAGGTGGGCTCTGATTCTTCGACCACTGAGCTACAACTGCTATAGCAACAGCTTTAATAAAATTATTATGAGATAATGTTTTTTATCATCATTCTATAATTTAATAATTGATATCATAGTTAAAAAACAATAAACCACACTTTGACGACCTCCGTAGCCGAAGGCGAGCATACCGGACATGGTGTTGCTATTTCTAAGGTCCCTGGTTCGGTCGGTCAATGTAAAAAGTAACTTTTCTATATTGTCTCAAGTCTGGGTGTTGTGATACTGTCGTTGTTTCTTATTTCAGTAACACAAGTGCTTTGGCTACTTACCATAGGATCAGAACAATGTATGTGATGTTGTCCAATATTATTCTGCAGCCGCGAAAAGCCGCGAAAACAAGAGCCCAAACACGAATGTTTTACAAGTAGTAATTGAAGAGTTCCTCTATAAACCTCCTAGTTCTATCAGATCATCACGATGGTGTCAAATTGTTGTAGGTATTGTCATCTGAATGTCAATACTTACAGAGTGTCAAATCAGAAGTAGGTTAAAAACTACTTCCGAGATTTGATTACATAGATATTGAAGCATATAAAAGTGTGTTAATTAAAATACATATTCATGTGTATGTTAACTAATTCATAAATCACTGTGAAACTGGAGAAACCTAGTAGATTATATGGGAAGAGAGTAAGTACTTTAGAGTTGTGCGTAGCGCCGCCGGCGCAGTGGCGTTTATCTTCGGCTCCACTGTAATAGCCGACAGGGTTGTTACAGATATAGACACAAAAATCAATTGTGTTGTTTCAAGGAAAATAATTTTACCTAAAAAAAAATCGACTGGCTTTGGTGGGATCTGAAGTTAAAAAAAATTTTTTATTTAAAATTATTTTACTTGAAATAACAAACTAGCACTATTATGAATGCAAAAAACAATAAAAAAATACTATTGTGTTGTGTTGCCTTTTGATTACACCATATTAATAACGATCAGTATTAAATTATAGCTTTCTTAAAGTTCCCTACTTTAAGAATTGTTGGTATTCTGCTGTCTGTCTGTCCGTCTGTTTCAGGTTTGTTAACGGAATGAGTTTATGACCTAACAATTTGGATATATTTTGTAAAACGTTGACTAAAAATTCTAAGTTAAGAATTAAATAGATTTTTCTTACACGAAAAGAGGCTGATAATAATTGTTTTTATCCAGGCATGAAGTTGTC
This sequence comes from Anania hortulata, assembly GCA_963576865.1. Taxonomy (NCBI): domain Eukaryota; kingdom Metazoa; phylum Arthropoda; class Insecta; order Lepidoptera; family Crambidae; genus Anania; species Anania hortulata. The sequence continues at coordinate 19,043,468 of OY756394.1, forward strand.
TAGATTCTTTATTTGTCAAAGTTTTGTACCAATCTGTTTCCGGCTAAGATCAAGTCACACTCGCGCACTAAGGGTGCTATACAATTGTGTTTTAACTTTACTTCGAAATATTACTCCTTGAGCTGTAACTGTGGGTGAATTGTAGACCATCAAATAAAGCTCCTATCTCGCTTAAAGCACTCAGCTAGCCATAATGACAGGCGTGCCAGAGGAGTGTCTGTTTCACTTACTCACCGCGGAGAAACTGCACTAATGATGAAATGAACGCGTGCTGACATTTACCTTTTATGGGTCAGAAGTTTTGGACGAAAATTATGTAGCTTGTGAATCCGTAAATCATATGTTTACGGCTTTTTCGGGGCCAATTCACTGATGAAATTGTTGTCAAACGAGTCTGTTTATACTATTTGATTTTAGAGAATCTAGCACATACAATAAATATTTTTTATTTTATTTATTAGGAATAACAACAGCTTATGTACAGTTTGATTTACATAAAATTGTTTAAATCTACAAATTAAAAATATAATATTTTGTTTAATAAGTTTGACAACAATCCGCCACTATGCTGACAAGACTTGTCAAGTTAAACTTAGTCATAAGTGAGAAATCACTGCTCAATGCTTAAGACGCACTAAAAAGTTTTTAATTGTTTTTTATAGTTGTTGAGAGTGTTTTCCACCTTCACCATTCAATACTTACCCACTGATCAGGTAAAACTACTTACCATCCGGCATAGAGGAACTACTCGTATTTTGACTATGTCACTAATATAAAAAGGACTTTATATAAAGTACGACTGTGATGAATTCACAAACTTAAAAAACTATTGATGATATTTTCATAAAAAACATAAATTAAAATTTGTTTTTGAATGTTGTGCAATTCTTTAAGTGTTAACTAATAAAACCAAACTTCTTACTAGTCTATGAGTGTATAACATGATGTAATGATATTTCATAACGGTGGTTTGAGAATTGAGACCTTCCTTTTTCGTGAATGCAGCTGACCGCCGAAGGCAACAGCTCTTCAACGTCCGAAGATGCACTCTAGTTTTGCAATGTATGATCTAATCGGACGTGTCGACTTTCAGATTTTAATAAAGTTCTACTAAGGTGATAATTTATTAAGGTATGTTGTCACAAAAAAAAAAAAAACTTATTCAAAACTAATTTTATTTAGATTGTAGGGACATATAATACAAATAATATTTATTTAAGCATATGTTTACAAATGTGTTCCAACGTCATGCTTATGTGTAAGGAGGCTGCACCTGCCATCCGTATTTAGTGGCAAATAAATGGTTTACCAACAAACATGTTTCTCTTTCCCGAAACCTTCTGTTATGCGAGTAGGAATTTTGGTAACTCATTACGTACAGTATACGAAACTTAAGCAACATCTATTTGTATTCCCCATACTAAATGTCTGATCAATAGATGTTGCATACGTTATCATTTGAAGTTCAGCTTCGTACCCGTTATATTATATTATGATGTGGCGGGAATGTAATTAAGGTCAGAAGGCAACTGGTTATGGGTGTTTATAATGTGAATGCGATTACTTAATTTGCTACTCAGTGTAAAGACGCTTTACTACGTAATTTCTCCGCTGAGTTTCTGATTGTAATTAGTGTGATAGCGGCATGATATAAGTTAACATGTTTAAGGGGCACTAGTTCCATTTGTCTAGTATGAAAGACGTGAAATTAAATCACTAAATCAAAATATTATAATAAAAAATGTATTTTATTTAAAGATTGGACATCATCACGTTAAGTCCACCTTTTGTAGGATTTTAAATAAATAAATAAATCATCATGTACATTGCTCTGATCTTATGATAAGTAGCTTGAGTACTTGTGTTACAGAAATCAGCAACAATGACTGTACCACAACACCCGTTTCAATTAATGATGACCTTAATCATGTACGTCAAATAAATCTAATTGGTATTAGTCCATTTTTGTTTTATACTAATAGTACTTAGAGAATTTTTTGACAAGGTATTAACTATAAATTAAGGGTTTCTGGACTTTTCCCTGCTTGCTTTGTAGGTCATTGCTGTATTACTAAATTTTATGATGATAATAGGTACTCGTAGTAATATTTAAAGTACTTTTAAAATTCAAACTTTTGTTCAAGTACGTCGTTTACCTTATTATTCGCTATTAATAGCAAATTGATAGACCTAAATACTATTTAAAGGATCTACTTAGAAACGTAACTTCAGAAAAACAGATTAGATATATCTGGAGGAAAAGATAACTTAAAATATAACAACGAAATGCAGGATATTATCAGTTGTTTCAACTGCTTGCCAGCCAATAAAAAATAAATAAAAAAAACTAACTTTACTTAACTTTTTGTCTAGATCTAAAGCAAGCCAACATAAAACAGAACAAGAACTGTTTGCGGAGGCGAATCTTACACTGTAACTAATAACTTGTCAGCCTTGCCTGGATTGAAAGTACCAATTGATACATGACTTGTAGTATTTATTAGCGTCCTACAAAGAATTTGCACAGTTCAGCACATAACCAAACAATAATTTTAAAAATATATCTTATAATTGACGACCTCCGTAGCCGAGAGGCGAGCATACCGGACTTGGTGTCGCTATCTCTGTGGTCCCGAGTTCAATTCCCGCTCGGTCAATTTAGAAAAATAACTTTTCTATATTGTCTTATAACACAAGTGCTTTAGCTACTTACCATAGGATCAGAGCAAATGCGATGTTGTCCAATTTTTTTAATATATTTTTTTATATTTATATAGTCTCTTAGTGCATTTAAGAATGCTGGCTGGTAAAACTAGAAGCAAATTATTTCCAACAAATGTGGACTCTAGTGTAGACTAGTTTCTTTATTTTTGTTGTAATCTTAACAAAGACAAACTGTATTAACTAATTAGTGCGATTAGGCTTTGTCTGGCTATGTTAAAAGTGGAACTATCGTCCAAATTTACACAATATATTATTCTATAAATATACTGTGACATTTAGATCCTTCTTTAATCAGGATTTGACCTTAGACTAGTTTAAAATGTCATTCTGTATCTGTCACTTTGTTTGAACTTCATAAAGACATTAGTTTCAATTGATTTTCTTCCTTTCCTCTTACTTAATATTCATTTAATAGCTTTACTTGTAACTAACTATTATCTAACTAAATAATCTTCATCTATACTTACATCTACTAAATAATAAATCTTAAAATTTGTTTTTAACCTTCATTTATTCCAACATTCCGATAACAATACAATATCTTGATATCAACGAGCTCATCATATGATAGATCTGGGATGTGGATAGTGGAACTATTTTATGGCTAATTAATTGTAGAACTCTAGTTTTGGCTCATTTAATTTGTTTAAAAGAATCTGATGCCTTAAAGGGGTATTTTATCATTTTTAAAACTAAATGTTAATATTATTATCTTTGTTTTAACGTTTTTGTTCGTATTGACATGACAACCAGACTAAACTTGGCATTGGAGAAACTACCTCAGTGTTTAAGGTAGTGTCTAAATTCTAGCATCACGACGAACGATTATTCAAACGTGGACCGGTTGTGGACTCTTTGTAGTGATCTGTCTAGACCTGATCGACCTTCATGTTAGTTAAATGAATAAAACATTAGTCTACGCACTATTGGAAATGTACTTAGATTTTCCATGTTTGTCACCTTATTGTTACCCACATTTTCACAAATAACTGATTTGATTTGATTTGATTGTTTATTTTTTATGGTAATGGATTTGGATAACGTCAATTCGTCATCCTTAACTTTTGGAAGTCTCTGCTGGACATAAACCTCTGCCATAGAACGCCACAGTAAACAGCTCTAGGCCGTTTGCATCCAGCCGCTTCCCGTGACCTTGACTCGGTTGTCAGTCCACCGAGGCATATTGCAGAATAAATAATAGGACAAGTACCGAGGCCTGATAGAGCACTTGAAAATTATACTTGGATTATTTACCCAATTTTAGGTTTAGGATAAAGTTGAGTATGTTTATCGATCATCTCCTAAAAGGAAGACAAATATGTACTTACAATAAGATATTTCCTTTTTACCCGACTGCCTAGGAAGGGTTAAGTTTTATATGAGTACTAGCTGTTGCCCGCGACTTCGTGTGGTCTATAGTTTATTCATAAAGGATTTTCTTCTTAACTTTCTTATTTTCTCATTTATAATATTAGTAGGAAGTAGGATAGCTTTTAGCCCGCGACTTCGTCTGCGTTAACCTTACCCGGATAAAAAGTATCCCATGTATTAATCCAGGCCATGGTCTATCTGTATGGCAAGATTCATTAAAATCCATTCAGTAGTTTTGGCGTGAAAGCGTAACAAACATCCATCCATACGCACAAATCTTTGCATTTATAATATTAGTAGGATTATTATAGTTGCATGGTAACGAACTCAAATCAGTCCTAATTACACTAACTATTTAATAGCGATGATAGTCCATTATCAAATCTAGGCCGCCCCAGTCACGATGGCAGGTGGATCGTTCGCGATTGCGCAAGGGCATCGCGGGTCGCAGGTTCAATCGAGTAGCATCGGTTATTTAATCGATCTTCTACAATATTTAACCAACTTATAATTTAATCGATTTACAGCGAGCTAGCTGTATTAAATTTATTTCAGTTGGAAATTTAAGACACGAGCGAATGGTTTTTCGAGTGAACAAGTTTGCTCCATTGTAGTCTACGTTTAGTAGCATATTTAGTTGCTTACAAGTACAGCCTGTTTATAGTGAAGTAAAACTCCTAATTCGGGTAATTTCGACGAGTAATAAAAAAACAAATTAATTTAAAATGAAATTATATTAGTGTTTAAAATAAGATTCCTTTAACTTTACTGCACTCGTTTGAGTCTTAAGTATTTTTGATTAGTTCTTGCCTGCGACGTCGTTCGTTTTTTAAAAACAGATTTTTATCAGAACCTTTTACAAGTTATTAGAAAACCTAAAAAAAAAGATATATGAAATCGGTAAAGTCGTTCTCAAGTTACCAAGGGAAAAAGGGATTAATTTTTATATTGAAAGAGATTAGTAAATAGATTCGTATCATACAATTCGTGAAGTTGAATTGTTAGTCGTCAGTTATGTTAGATTCGATATACGAGTACCATATCGAATCTAACATAACTAATACGGTAGGTAGCTAATAGCTGCAGCGTAGTTGGATTATAATGTTACGGCAGCTCTAAGCTGTCAGAGATAAACTTTGTAAATGTTTTATATTTTCCTTTTACAAAAACAATAAAGCAATTGTAATGTTTTGCCCTCAAAACATTACAATTGCTTTATGTTTACTTACTGTTAAGATACTGCTTTAAGTTTATGGTAAGACCCCTGTCTTACCATAAACTTAAAGCAGTATCTTAACAGTGTTATTCAAACGTCGAACTCTATACAAAAAATAAAGGAGAATATATTTATTGTCTCGTGTGGGAACGGTTCCATACTACGATTTTCTTGTGATCTATAAGTATGAACTATATTCTGTATTTCTGCAAAATTTTAGGCTCAGCAATTTCAGTAACGATGGCACCAACGGTAGAGTTTCATCAATTTTCTTAAATAACTTTAAGAATTTTTATTTTAAAATTATTTAAAAAAATATTTGAGTCACAATAACCCTTTTATTATACTCGTATGTCACACGGTACAGTATGCAAAACTTTAAAAAAAAAAAGATAATATCCAGGCCGTTTTGGAAAATTGTTAAACATTTGGTAAAACCTAATATGTTTAATAAAAATATACAAATCAATGCCTTTCGAAACAAAAATTAGTTGATTGATGAGTCGAGCCATTTCGTCAAAATTGTTGTAACTACGTAAATAGCAGCCTTCGCCAATTATGATAGGTACTTTACTTTGAAACTAGCGCAAACGCATGCGTTCGACCAATTACCGATCAATTTGATGCTCGTTTTATATAATTTTGTGAAGACTTAAATGTAATAACTTTGTTATTAAATAATAGATTTAAGACAAATAAACAAAATCACATGTAATTTTCAATCTTTTAGGTGGTTAATCCTTTGAAAACCTATGTCTTATTTTATTATTTACTAGAATAATTATGTCTTATGCCATTTGTGCCTTTTTTTGAGCAACTCCCGCCTAGACAACGTCTGCTATAGTTGACTTGAAGTCCTCAAATAGACTGCAGCCTAAGTCCTAACCTAACCTGTCCGCGGGAGAAGTATATGAATGCGATAGCTATTTAAGGCTCTGCGTAAGATCATGCGTCCAATTTATTATGTAAATCTCAGGCTATGAATAAATTGGTAGAAATGTAAAGATTTATCTTAAACCCATCTCATTTAAGACCTGAAGGCCTGGCCTATACATATTTTAATCATCAGATAATTTTGTGAATAAACGATTGTCTAATAGGCAATTAAAATCGTTACAGATTTCAATGATAATTCATCTTTTACTACAATTAGTTATATCTATTTCGAGTGAAAGGATTGTTACTTTTTTTGCCTGTAGACAAAATGTCTGAGATTTTGCAAGTTGCAAGATAACAAAATAACAGTGTTGCAAAACTTCCAATATCATTTCATACTTATCGCATCTACCGTAATGTAATAATAACATAATTGTTCCACTACTCGATCGTTAGATAAATCGAAATCATTTCTCTTTACGGAATGGGAATTTTAACTATTAAGACAATGTTTTGGTAAGATTAATTGATGAGAAAAGTGAAAGAAGCCATTGTTTTCAGCTATAAAGTATCACTTTGGTTGTTATATTACATGTTTGTTGTACATAGTATGTAATGAATTACTGCTGTATGATTTTATAATGCTAGTTGCGCTCGCAAATATAACTATATTAAGACTGAAAAGAATCTAGTTAAACAGTCATGCATGTTTGTTTGTTTTACATAAATAGCTTAACTGTGTCGATCTTGAAAGTAAGAAAGGAATGCGATGAGAGAAAATAATTTGAAGTACTATAAAAACAAAAGAAAGGTATTTTTTTAATGTTTCTAAGATTTTGCCCGGTTCGGGTGAATTCAGAAAACCAACCTTTTCTAAGTTGGGTCTGGGTGTGCCGAAGCAAATGATGATGATGATGATGATGAATTTGAAGTCAAAGTCGCAACACGAGTTTAATTTACTGATTCCCCATAATATGTAATGTATCTTATTTTGCATGGAGAGCTGACCTTATTCATCCGATTTCGATATTGGTGTCAGTAAAAGTTGTTCATTCTAATGAATAGAATATCCTGTTAAAACGTTTCCTTTATCAATCACCCTGTATATTATAACCTCAGTGTTGTAAAGTATATTGACTGTGACCGCAAAGTGGGATTAGAGCTGAAATAGTTACACCAAATCAGGTGTTAAATGCAGTCGTGAGGATTTTTTCTTTATTTTTCAACATTAAGACACGATTGCAGACATTCGGATTACGATAGATAGATCTTTTGATAGGTAGACATTATTTATTGTTACTTATTATTGAATGCTGATAACATCAGTGAAATATTTTGGGCATTGTCAGTAAGGTGAGAACACTAATTTCTTGTTCGGATAATAATAATTAAATAGAATGTACTTATTAAAATGTAAGTATTGTAACTCGGTTATTTATGGGCTGTGGATTTTGTATCAAATAAAATAAAAATACTCATTTATAAGTTTTTATGTCACATAATAATAATTATAATTAAATGAGTTTTAAACTGTATAAGTAGTTTATAAAATATAATTTAGGTAAAGTAACTAATAAATTACAAAGTTATTCAGCAATTGGGTCTAAATTAATACAATAAAAATTTGTCATCAACATCGTTTATCACAGTCTTTAACTAAAGATTATTGTTATTTTAACAATAAATAGTCTAGTTAAATAAATGAGTACAAATAATTTATAGAGGAATTTCAATTAAGAGTTTTTGTACTACTAGGACGCGTTACGTAAATATCAGTTGATTAAGTCTGTAGTTTAAGGAATTATTTAAATTATTCTGACATTCGTAGTAAATTCGTAATGTAGCCTTACATTATAGACACGTGTCGTTAGACATTACAGATATAAGTGATAATAGTCTCTATGACAGTGTGTAACGAATGTGAGCCGAAACTAATGCTCCAATTCGTGCTGCTGCGTGCGAGGAAATTGTTATTATTGTCTCGTTATACAAGTGTTAGTTTATGGACACCAGCCCCCTTAGCATGACCATCAAAACACAATGTGATATAGCGACAAACCGTGATTTTTAAAAAATATGTATGATATAGACGCTATGTTGAATTTTATTATCGCTGTTTCACTAAAAAATCAATATTGCGGCTATAGTTAAAAAAATCGTTTGTGTCTATATATCGCTATATCATATCGTCTTTTGGTGGTAGCATGCTAGGGGGGCTGTGGGGGGTACATTTTGATTAGTTACAAATGATAATTACAAGATCGAATCAGAAATGAGGAGATCCGTAAACGAACAAAAATCGCAGACATAGCCCAACGGATTAGCAAGCTGCAACAGTGGGCAGGGCACATAGCACGTCGAACTGCCGGCTAATGGAGCAGAAAGGTTTCAGAATGGAGGCCACGCACCAGCAAGCGCAGCGTAAGACGTCTACCCACAAAGTGGATAGACGACCTAGTAAAGGTTGCATGAAACTGCTGGATGCAGGCCGCTTCTAACCGGCCAATCTAGAAGTCACTGAGGACGTCCATTGCCGAACATAGGCCGTTCGGCAATGGACGTCTTATGAGTGTAATGATGATGATGATGATGAAGTGCTAGTGGCAAGTGCTTGCTTAGGTCGTCTGTAACAGTGACATCACTTGTTACTTGGACTTGTCAAAGATGCTCTAGACAACACACTTCTTAACTTAAATAATTCTCAAAATAATATTTTTCTCTTCTATGCATTTAATAAAAATAATGGATTTTTGCATTTTTTTGTGACTGGATAGATTGATAGAGCTGGTTTTTCAGCATTAAATGAATTCTTCTGAATCTATCATTGGCAAAAACCCAATAAAGCCATATGCAAATTAAAACGCATTCACTTTCTCGATAGCTTGCACAATAATATCAAAATTCGAAACTATGCTATGGTACGGTCAGCATCAAAAGTCGATGACATAATTTTTCAAAATCGCGATTTTGAAAATCTGAATGTAGTCATCGACTTTTGATGCTAACTATAGTCAACATAACAAAAAATTTTTTTTTGTATTTTGACTGCTTTTAGCAAATAATTATGACGATTAAATACCGCATAAACAATAATACATATATAAACATCCATGATTTAAGCGTAACACACACAGCTATGGCGGCATTCAAGACTCGCGCATTTAAACGTATGTTAATAGACCCGCCGTACTCCCGACCCGATCGGTCGCCGTTCCGATCACGCCTTCTGTGTGTGTTACGCTTAGACGTTATGTTAATAGACCAGCCGTACTCCTGACCGAACCGTCGCCGACCCGCTCATGCCTTCTGTGTGTTACGTTTTAAGGTTTTAAAGCTCGTGTTTATCACACGAACAATTGTCCCTAGCGGGATTCAAACTCGCAACCACCAGACATTATAATCTGGAGCGCAAAACACTAGGTCAATCGTTACGAACCGAACGTCAATGTTTTCATATAATAAAGTGTTTAGTTTCTACTATCCAATGTCCCAAAAGCATTAAATTATTTCCGTAGATTCTAAGCGGCACAGATAGACGGTAATGATTTTAAACAGAAGCGGAACCGCTGAATAGCTGCGCTTGCGCAATATCAGCTGAGATCAAACATTTCGGTATGGTCACGCGTCGGCGCGCGCCTACTGGATTGACATTTGATAAGACTTAGCTGGTTTTTTGAATAACTAAAGTGGAAGTAAATAATAGGAAGAAACTTAAACAATAATTAGCCACGCTTGACCAGGTAACGAATATATTTAATACTTAAATTATACATTTATAAAAATCCTTGACTTGAGCACAAATATTCGTACTCATTAGGCATTTATTTATTTAATAAGAGCAACCAACAAATCTTACACCAATAATACATTTAACAAGTAATAACTATTTTAAATATGAGCTAAGTGTAGATTCAGTTACAGGTTGCCACGATTTGCTTCTTGTGGGACTCAAACCTGCAACCGCCTGGCTAATTAACCCGGTCCGCGAATCCACCAGATAGACGGTCGTCTAAATATATAATATTATTAAAAAGTAAAGTAATGTATGCCTATTTACGTTTCACTGCGCAGGCGCAGGCCTCACTTTGGTTATGAGGTGGTCAGTGCCATACTCCACCGCGCGGGCCCAGCGCAGATTTGCGGATTGGTGGAGGGGTATTGTAAGGCCAGTGACTAAACCTTACTGTCAGATGTAATAAATCTGCCTTAAAGCCACTGACTAGGGTTCACCACTAGTATCAAGCGATATTAGCCGGGATCAACTATTAATGTGTCTTCCAAATAACGAAGATGCTTGTGATAAATGTGACTAAATATGTTCGGAATGGTCACCCATCCACTCACAACCGCAGTGTGGGTTGCTTTACTTTAATAATCAGTACCAAAGCGATGCCGCTACTGAGCTACAAGCACCTCTAAAAAAGATAAAGCCGGTAATTATTCTTAATTCATAAACTACCAAGCGTTTGCAAACGGACGACGCCGTATGTAAAATCACACATGCCAACGACATAATATATAAAAATCAACTGTCTGTAGGCATGACATTTAGCATCGAACCAGATCATGCGAAAACATACCTACTTACTATTATACCACCACTGGCTTGCCTTGTCCTTTCTACCCGACTGATATGACGTTGAACGACTTTTATTATGTGGTTTAACTACAAAGAAACTTGACTCTTAAATGGTTGTCTTAATAGCCAATCTTGTGACCACCTGATTGAGATTTGAAGGTCCAGATGAACTATGCAAGTGACAATAAGATTGAAGATAGTGCCGTTTGGATTGACACGTTACTAAATGCTATTTGCTTGGAAAGGAAAAGTCAAGTAGATAATGTTAAGACAAATGAGTATGCAGACCTTTAAATTATTTAATTATATTTTATTTCTTTGTACCGCAACTCGATTGGCGTGATTCCCGTTGGAAGGGTCTCTAGTTCGATGCCCGGTTCATATCGATTAGGAAAACATATTTTTATTAATTATTCTGTCCCCACAGCCAAGTACCGTCTAGAGACGGCCGTAAAGAAAACACTTCCCCACAACTAACAGGAGGCGACTAATTCCTGTAGCACGAAATGGGCAACAGCGTCTGCTTGCGAAATATTATAAAAAAACTGCGGTCGCCAACCCGCTTGCCAAGCGTGACGAGTATTTTCAATCCCCCCCAATGAAAGTCATTGGGAGAGGCCTGTGTTCAGCAGTGGACGTCTTATGGGTGAAATGATGATGATGATGATTTCTCTAAAAGACCCCCAAGCAAAAATAATTGTCTGGTACCTTGTGACACACGGATGTTAATTGTTAACTTCGACAATAAAGAGTTGTCTCTTTAAACAGAATGTCAGTTGGTTTGTTTATATTATTCATCCATCTTGAACCAAGAAGTATAAAAGAGTAGAGAGAACAATCAGGCAGTATAAACTCGAAAACAAAGATGCTGTCACGTCCTACATAATTGGATTCGCTGACAGTTGCATTGCAAAAAACAAACTTTGAATCAAATATTTTAATAATTACCCCGAGTATGTTACCCTTTGTAAAAGTGAGCATATCCAATCCATAATGTATTTATTGTATCTTTTTGTTTCAGGTAAAATATCTGCACAGCAAAAAAAGATCAATTTCAATACTACTATGGTACGGTAAGTTTTACGAAACTACCTGCCGGTATGTACTTATCAAGATCTCGTTAATCTCGTTATGTAGGTGTACACTAGGGAAGTCTTCCATTTGGTTAACGAGTGTACAAATAACATAGAGCATGTGGCGACGATCTTCTGTGTTATATTTTCTGTTAACCTTTTTTTAAGGTTTATGATTAGTAGTCAGAAACGATTCTTATAAATGAATATATTGTATTTAGTAATTTTTAAGTGTTTTTAAACACAGAATTAAAAAGCCTATGACAAATCTATTTCGACATACATAACGATACACGATGTTTATTTATTAAATGATAACCAACAAAACATATACCATAGATTGATAGTCAGACAGTTTAAAAATAAATTACAAGGCAGCCACGACATGCACAAAAAAATGTTGTTAGAAAATAACGAAAAAAAAAAGTACTCACGCTGACGACACAGATAAATACCTAGACAATGTTGCTTTAAGTTTACTTGCCAAAAACAAATAATTCAGATGTCTTACGCTAGTAAAAAATTGTGTTTTTAATACGAGTATATAATTTTTTTTCTTAAAATAATTATTTTTTCATGCAATTTAAAAACGTATTGACTATGTTCATGATCAATTTCAGCTTATTATCACTAATAGGTTTTTTGTGAAATGGTTGTGATTGTGACATACAGGCAGAGAGAGAGACGGGCAGAAAGACGGATATGGCAAAACTAAAGCTGTTCCAGTGGTCATTTAGAGCAAGAAGGTACAAGCAATGCAATTAATTTCACAAAATAAAATCTTTATGCTGAGTAAAACCAATCTTAAAACAAACATGTTGTCTTTGTTATTTCTACACCAGTTTTCTCAGGATGTGGTGTCATTTAACCGTTTATTTCAATCGGTGTTGCATTTTAACCAGTTGTAAATTGTCATTCGCAACTTTGACAGTTGTGTGTTCGTGTTACGTACGCGTCTCGATCGGTCCGTTGCAAAACGATAAACACATGGAATGAGTAGGAAGTAATTGGAAGCGTTCGCGTTGTTATTGAGCTGTTGTCGCTCTGTTTGATTTGTAAATGGAACAAAAAGTGGACGAAAATTGCAAACAGTTGGTGTTGCGAAAGTAAGACACTTTTTAATTAGGGAGGAAGATTTAGGAGACGTGTGTGGTTTACTCGTAGGTGTAAGTTTGTTATGTTGTTGGTGTCAATTTTGATCAATTACTAGCTGTCCCTGTAAACGTTGTCTTGTCTTTTTTCGACAATCAGCTGCCAAACAAAACAATTTTTTTTTCCGAATTTAATTTTTTTTAGGGAGACTGACTACGTTTTATACAAACCCTCTTTTGACAATAACGAGCGCAACGAGAAAAAATCAGGCAAATTAGTCGAGCCATTCTCCAGTTTTCGCGAGACTACACGGTAATGTATTTTTATATACAAAATATATAGATAGAGAAGAGATATATGAATCAAACGATATATCGTTAGTCGTTATAAATGAACTTCGTTATAACGAAGTTCATCAAGGACAAGAAAGACAAGTTCGTTGATAAAATAAATAAATATTGGACAACATCGCATAGGTACATTGCTCTGATCCTACGGTAAGTAGCCAAAGCACTTGTGTTACAGAAATTAGAAACAACGGCAGTACCACAACACCCAAACCCGAGACAAAATATTAAAGTTATATTTCTACATTGACCGACCGGGAATCGAACCAGGGACCTCAGAGATAGCGACACCAAGTCCGGTATGCTCGCCTCCATCCTACAGAGGTCGTACGAGATAAATAAATAATTTTCTATCGCGTATCTGTTATCCCTATGTGTCCTGTATCTATTTAGGGGTTTTATCTTGTTGTATTACTTATTTTGTTTATTTTAGTAATCTTAAGTTGAATACCTGATTGGTTAACTAAACTCCATGACACAGATATCAATCAACTCAAGTAGAACGCAGCAGTTACAATCACACAGCTGGTAATTATAGTTTGCTTGGAAGTGTAAGGCGTAATAAATAATAATGATATGTCCGAAGTCATGCATGCGTGTGTATGAATGAGGAAGCCTAATTCAGTGAAAAGAGGCGTCTTTGGTTCTGTATACTTGAAGTATGTGTGTCAAACTACATGTCTGTGAGATGGACTAGCATTTCTATGTAGAATAGGCCCGTAATCGTAACTGTAAGAAAAAGCTAAAACTAATACGTATTTAGAATACATTTTTGACAACAATAATGCACATTTATCCCAAGTGCCCAAAAGACTGGCAACATCGCCAAGCCAGTTATTCTGGGATCGGTGCGAACGAAAACATTCACCGACTCCAAAAATATAATTTGTTGCCGTAAATATTATATATTTTTGGATTTATAGTTATTTTGAAGGACAGTTCTAGCTTTATAACATTTTAAACTTTCTTGTTGCACTTTTTAACTAACACTATGCACCAAACGGGTATTATAATTATAAAATAAGGTATGTGTTGCATAATACCCGTTTGGTGCATAGTGTCAGTTTTAGCTTTTTATTTGTCTAAATATCTAATATGAAAGTCACTAGAGGAGGCCTATGTTCAGCAGTGGTCGTCCTGTGGCTGAAGTGATGACCCACCTTTCTATTCTACTTTCAGATAGGAGGCGTTGTAAAAAAGACGAGTGGTTGTCCTCGTCGAAAGATCACTTGAAACTTGGACTTCCCAGTTTGTAGGATTGACGACATTATACCGGCCAAGTGCGAGATGTGGTTAGTGTTCTGAGCTACACGTGATAGACTCGAAACTGGTCTTATTCTTACACACTTCACCTGTATTTTAAGTGCTTTGCTATTTTCACGCAACTTTGACTTCTGTTTTTAATTAACTAATTCCTATTTGTTTATATTTTAATTTAGAAATTATTATTTTATAATTGCCTCGGGTATATGTATGCTGGTTATAAAGACGTTAGTTACTTTAGAGACATTACAATTAGTGTGTTGACAGTTTTATTCATTACTAGCTGTGCCTCCGGCTTTGCTCACGTCGGTAACATGTGGAGTAAAAATAGTAGCTTTTTTTCATGATATAAAAGCAGCCTATGTCCTTTATTAAGCTCTAGTCTGTCTCTGTACCAAATTTCATCAAAATCGGTTTAGTAGTAGTATTTTAGGCGTGAAAGCGTAACAGATAGACAAGTAGAGTTACTTTTGCATTTACTCATATAATATAAGTAGGGATTTCAAAATAATAATTGAAAAGGGGCCCATCGCTGATGTGCATGCGCAATTCATAATTTATTTTATTCATTCATCTTAATTATTTATTTTATTTAACCATAAGTAAGTACTTCAAGTTTTTCGTTTGTTTAAACTTTAAAATGCTTATATTAGTGTAAGTACTTAGACGTACCGATCTAAGGTCGGTATCATCTATCGCCATCTCACAAAATTTTCAGGTAATACTTGATTATCATCCGTCATCAACAATACAAGTTTCACAAAAATTTACGAGATGGCGATTATAAAATAGTCAGCATGAGAGCGGAAAGAAGGCTCTTAAAATACATTTCAAGATAATTTTCAAGAACTATAAATATGTAAGAAAACTTACAAAACAAAACCTTATCTACATACAAAATTGCATTCAAATTATTAGAGCTGTTGCCGAAATATGCGAAATATTCTTGTAGATACACAAGAATATACGCTCGTTTAAAGTAAAATGATTAGATAGATAGATATAACTTACACAAAACTGCTCTTGTATTAAAACAATAGGCTATTTCTACCACATCAGTATGATGGTTATCTTTTAACGTGCATCGGATGCGTCCGCATTGCTATATCGCTTACAATAGTTAATATCTTGATTCTAGACTAGAGTAATCTAAAATGCATGATACATAAAATTGCATAATTTATTTTTGCATGTAAAAATAAGCATCGACTGCAAAAGCAAATTTGTGCCAACATAGTAGTTAATAGTAAATATTGCGGTCGTACATGGGTAGGTACAACAAATTTAAAAAAGGCTATAGCTAATTGGTTTTTAAAATAATCCAGTTGAGATCTAGACAATAAAAAGAAAAAATATACAGATGTGATTTTCAGTGAATGTGAACATAGAAAACTTAACCCGTCCTTGGCAGTCGGGTAATAAAAATAGTGGAAATCGCTGGTTTTTTTTAAATTTTGTGTTTGTACAAATTGGCTTCACGCCGTTTTATTTACAATTTGACAGATTAGGTTCCCTTAAATTGTTTGTGACCCCTCATATTGATAAATCTAGAGGTTTATTATGGTGATAAAGAATTGATGAGAGGTTTTATTTTTACCAACTCCGAAGAGGCAGTGATAGCGTTCAATCAGCACGTAGAAAAAATGCATTCAGATCTGTGGTTCTCCTGTTTTAAAAAATGGTTCGATCGCATGAAGAAATGTTAAAAATGTAAAGGAGAGTATTTTGAAAAGCAATAAACATAATGTTTTGGTTATAATATGTTGTTTTTTTAAGTTACGCAAAACTTATAGTGTGACCTACGTACATTGATCTATTTCATGCGTAACTTTGCGTAATTTTTAATCTTAAAATTATGTGACTAGTTTAATAAAGTATTAAGCTTTAAAATTTTATGTAACCTCTAGCGAATAAACGTGCCGAACGCGGAACAAATAGAATCGTAAGTTAACATCAAATTGAACTTAATTTATTAGAATTATTAAGTGTTCTCCACTTCTTTAAGGTTAACGCGTTAATAAAAAGCAAGCGGCCTTATTACATGCTAAATATCGTAATACTAATAATTTAGATCAGTTTTTACTTGAGATCTTTGGGTGCGCGATCGGTGGAATGTAGTTTAATGATTTTTTATTGCATATTAATTTTGACGTCAGTCAACATCTAATTTGCTTTATAGCAATTATAGCCTTGCTTAATCAAATACAGACGGCGAGACTGACGTATTATAAAGGTTGCAAAATGTTATTGGATTCAGCAGTCATCATCATCATCATCATTTTAGCCATAGGACGTCCACATGACTTACAGATTGGTCGGTAGGAAGCGGCCTGCATCCAGCGGCTTCCTGCAATCTTTACCAGGTCGTTGGTCCGTCTTGTGGTTAGACGCCCTACGCTGCGCTCGGAGCCGATGGGGTAGAAAGGTTCTGGAATGGTGACCACGTACCGGCAAGTGTAATGTAGGACGTCCACCCACAAGGTAGACTGACGACCTGGTAAAGGTTGCAAGAAGCCGCTGGACCGACCAATCGAAAAGACACTGGGGGTTCAGGAGTTGACGTCCTTCTATAGCTGAAATGATGATGATGAAGAACCAAAAAAAGATACTCCATAAATCAATTTAACATGAGTAAGCATGTCTAATAAAAATCTTTCCCTCTCTCTTCCTCTCTTCTTCTTTTATGAAAGGCAATCATCATTTAAAAGTGTAATGCTCTGTCGCCACATGCTGACTTTTTACAAGGTCTATTATGATTTTTTGTTTAAATTATACTAGGCTGAGTTGAGCTAGATTCCACAACGATCCCGTTTAATTCTAGTGTGATATTTAATTGTAACCAGAGCTCCATTTCCACATCGTAGACCGTTTCCGCTCTTGCTTTCTCAGAGATTCTTGTCACTGCTATGTTTCCATTTGGCAAATATCGATCCGGTAAAAGACGGCACGCGGTTTTCTCTGTACACTATTTAACGTGGCTGACCGAGTTCGCACTATTGGTCCGATTTTAACAAGTTGGTAAAAAGACGTTCTAAATTTGACTGCATTTTTTTGTGTCTGGTAAGCGATTATCATCATCATCATAATCAGCTCACGTCTGTCCACTGCTAGACATAGGCCTTTTTCAATGTACGCCACTTAACCCGATCCTTGGCTATTCTTTTTCATCCACTGCCAGTAGCTTTGCGCGCGCGTCTGCGCTCTATCTTGTCAGCGTCATGTCATGTCAGGTTATTTTGTGGTAAGCGATATCTTGGCCATGTAAACCGATTTTAATAATGATGTATTGATTTTTATATTGAATAGAATTTATTTCATGAGTGATTTCATAAAAAAAATAAGTAACTGACTCCTGATGGTGCAACCATGATAATGGTGATGGATGATAGAGATACCAGGCAATTTATTTTTGCCAGAGGCACCTCCTAGTACACCAAGACTCGAGCCAATATAAAAAAGATAGTTTTCGGAATTGACTCAAACCGGGAATTGAATACGGGACCCTTTTGCAATCAACGGGACCCTTTTGCAGCCACAAAACCAATCGGGTTTTCAAATATATCAACGATTGTTTCACGGCGCGTCATCTGGCAATGGAAACATGCCTTCACCGGTTTAATTTACTCCTAGTTTAGAAGCCAACTGTTAGTGTCACTGACCAGTAAGTGATAGCTGGTGGTTATGTTCGTAGAAAGATAATTAAGCGACATGCTTATGATGATTTGGAATGAACTTTGTAAGCGATGGAAAGCTGAAATCAGTAGCTACTATGTTTTAAATAACTAGAAGTCAAGTTTACTATTGAAGGCTGTGTAGTTGGGGCTTAGGAATGATGTTCTATAGAATAGTTCAGTTATTATGGAATTCCATGGATTAATAAATTTAATAAATAAATATGCATCGAACAACACACTAATTCTAATAAATCAATCAATATTGGACAACATCACACACAGACATTGCTCTGCCTGCCTAGCATGAGAAGTAAAACACGATATGATATGATATAGCGGTATATTGACACTAACTGTAAAAATATGATGGATCTATATCCATTTTGAATGTTTATCGAAACAGCGATCATAATTTGTAACGTAACCGGCACGGCGATTTAATACGGCGGCTTTTACTATCATATTTTTACAGTTTGTGTCGATATATCGCTATATCATATCACATCATATCATATCGTGTTTTACTTCTCATGCTAGGCAGGCTGATTCTTTTTTAAGACAATTATCGTGGATTCGAATTAAGAAATTAACACCCTTGTGTTGCGAGTCAATGAATTTTGGCAGCGGCGTCTCCCTGCACTGATACAAGTTAAAAAAACAGGCAATATGTGTGTCGGGCCACACTACTTATTTTACTCAATTAACCAAACATCATTTAAGTAATTTTCTTCTAAAAATACATTTATAAGGCTAATCTAATAGGTGTGCTAGTTTTCCTACGGTCTTAAATTTTTATATATTTCTTAAAGCAACCATTATGTTGGCAGAGGGTAGGGCACTTGACTAATTGCACTGTAAAGCTTAACATTACGGAAACGGATCTCTTTATCGAAATATGGTGTTTGGACATATTTTTAACGATCTATCCAACGACACAATGGAATAGACGAGAAAAAAAAACATTCCCACTGAACGTATACATGTAGAGGGAATAAATTTCAAAATAAGTAAATCCATTATTATATTAACCGACTTCAAAAAAGGAGGAGGTTCTCAATTCGTCGGTATCCTTGTTTTTTTTTATGTATGTTCAGCGATCATTCTTTACCAGGTGTAAACCGATTACGATAGTTCTTTTTTTGGTCGAAAGGGAATACTTTCGGAATGGTCCCATATAAATTTGATCAAGTTCTGATGATCGGATCTATAAGAAAATCATCAAACATTGCATGAACTACATACAGTGCACACTGATTTTTGTACCTATGTTGCCCAATATCTTCGGCATTTGTGAACCGATTTTGAATATTATTTCTTTATCGAATAGCTTATACTTTAAAAATGGTATATTGAGAAATGTTTGAAAAAATTTCACCTCTATGCCGGGAGAAATAAGGGATGAAATCGGTGTTCAGCCGTTAACTTATGTTTGAACTCAAATGATTCGTTTTGTTGAGGACGAATCACTAAAAATAGATGAAATAAGTACTAAGAGTCTCTGAGCTAAGCCGCAGGCAAACAGACAGATAGGCGTACTGACGGACATGGCGAAACTGCCTGCGAAACCCTTACTTGGGTTTTGACTACGGAACCCTACAAACCAAACAACTTGATCCGAACCGGGAATTGAACTCCCTAAAAGTTCAAGACAATTTATCGCAGCAATAACATCAATGAATAAATAGCGATGGTAACAGTTACTCTGTTACTTAATTTAAAATATCTTATAAGTCAAATGTCGATAACAATGACTAGGTACATCAATACAGGGTTACATTGCAAAGGGGTGCCAAATCTTTAGGAGTGACTCAGAATCAGTAACTTAATCGAACTATGCAAAGAAAAAAAAAGTATTTTCACATTTAATTATTCCTATCCGCTGTTAAAAATCGTACGCGTAGATAATTGCACTCATTCATGAAAAAATTGCACCGTATGTGTACTGCATAAGGTCCTTGTTGGCTCGCCGTACCTACACCTCTGATGAATGCCCGCGCGGCTTTCGTAGTCTCTCTATTGACTTTATTTTCGGATATATTAAAGACATTTTTTTTTCGTAACATACGGTTATTAAAAATAATAACGGTTAAGACCCTTCTTTATATTGTTCTCTAGATCTTATTTTGTAAATTTGGCACCCCTTTACAATGTAACCCTGTATAAAGTTTGTGAAATTTAACACATATTATTATTATTCAGTTGATGTATTGCATTGAATACGGTTACGCGAGCACGTCCAACCGATTGCCCTTTTACGCGAGGAAGAAAACATGTGACGTCTCAAGGTCCCACAGTCACTTTTTAGTGATTCAGCAAATGTTGAAAAAATCCCCGAGAGTCAAGTTTATACGTACATTTTTTATTATTCTATTTGTTTACATCAGAATCAGTCCAGTAAAGATTTTGAGTGCCTGGGCTAAATAGCCTGTGCCTTTCTTTGCTTAGCTTTTCAACTGACTTCAAAAAAGGAGGAGGTTTTTTTGTATGTATGTTACGCGATTACTCTGCCAATTATGAATCGATTTTAATGATTCTTTTTTTGTTTGGTAGATCATACTTCAGAGGTGGTCCCATATAAATTTTATCGAAATTGATTTAGAACTTTTTGAGAAAATCAACAAATATATACCCAGATAATATTTTGGTTGTGGTTCTTGTTACCTATCTTCGACAAATATGAGCCGATTTTGATGATTTTTGTTTTATTGAATAGCTTATACTTCAAAAATGCTATAATAAAAGTTTGCAAAATAAAAATCACCCCTAAGGGTAGGAAAATAGGGGATGAAATCGGTTTTCAGCAGTTAGATTAGGATTTATAACTAAAAATAGATCTCATCTCATATAGACAAAGTCGTCTGGTGTAGTGGTTCGCGCTCCGGACTACAAAGCCTGAGGTTGTGTTTGTGTGATCAGCATGAGTATTTATACCTAAGGCATGAATGTTTTTAAAAAGTGTTTAAATACGTTTATCCGTTATCTAATCGCCATAGTACAAGCTTTGCTTATTTTGAGGTTAGATATGTGTTGTGATTGTAAAAACAATTGATTATTTATTAATCACTAGCTGTTTCCCGCGACTTCGTTCGCATGGTCTTAATTTTTTTCTCATAAGAACCTTCTGTTCATAATAATTAACAACAAAAAAGAATTAGCGAAATTGTTTCAACCATTCACGGATGATGCGATGACCAAGGGAAATGGAGATTCATTTTGATTTATATAAAAGATTAGGATCGGCTTTTCTCGTCATCTTTCACCACACACTTCGGTCATGGTTCGTCATGTAGCTTTTATTAATAAGTGGTTTTACTTAGGTTTACTACTTACTTGTTTTAATGACAGACATCCAAGTTTGGAGGAGTCTCTACCGCCTTCTTGAGCTTGTTTTATGAATCTGTTATTATATAATACTCAATAATGCCTACTCAACTTAGTAGTATATGCATGCCCTCTGTCGAAAAATAAAGTTTATTTTTATTTCTGACCAACTGTTTAATGTCAGGCTTGATCAAAGAGAGTTGAAGACGCATTTGACCTTTAGTTAGTCGGCTAATTATATTATCGCTGAAGCCTGAAGGTCTTGGGAAGCCCCAGGGCACCGCGGATAAGGATGAAACGATACCATGAGATATCGATAATTTTACTCAATACTGTATCCGCAGTAAAGCATCGTTACTTACCCGATTTCGATTAAAAAGTACATACATACTCGTATCAAGCGAATTTTTAAACAATTTGACCGATACCTACTTGTGACTTAGTTCAGTTTAAATCGATACAAACAGTACTTGGTATCAGAAGATAAATATCGAGTAAGTAATAATATTGAGAGTAGTAATTTACTCGTATCGTTTTACCCCTATCCGCGGAGAATACTTTGAGTATCGCTGCTTTAATGAATACGATGCTTAATACTGACAAGGTAATGGTTACCCTTGAAACAGCATTGAGTTATCTAAACAAGCTATTACATATTGACTCAATTAAAAGTATCTAACTCGATCACATTGGGTAAATGTCAATTGGTGTTTGCGATGGTCAAAAGAGCTGATTACACTCGTTGATCATATGGACATAAATGTCACGACAAATGTCACGCGATTGTATTGTCTGTGCATGGGAAAAATGCCTGAGGACAAAAACCTTGGCTTCTTTCAGGCACGTGCTTGAGCTAACTAAAGAATAAATGGACCTGAAGACGCCTTTTATAGCAGAACTTTAATGTCATAATATTTTATGCATATCAGCGAATAGCATCAACTTCATTCAGCAGAAAATCATTTGCCATTCACTCATTTATCAGACACTCAAACCTCATAATTTTGTAAGCCAGAATCATTTTTAGGCATAAATTTAATATTTGCCTCAATAATAAAAAATAATTAATAAAAAAGCTAAACCATAACATCGCAGAAAATTCACAGTCAGAATCGTCTTACATCCAGAATCACCTTGTGGGATAATTTTCATATCCATAATAATTACATGTATTTAAGAGCTTTGTGTCGAGAGAGTGTCATGTGGGGACGGCCGTAAAGAATACACTTCTCTACCGCCAACAGGAGGCATGTCGTAAGAGGAGACTAATTCTTGTAGCACGAGACGGGCAGCAGCGTCTGCGTGCGAAATCTTATAAAAAACTGCGCTCGAGAACCCGTCTGCGAAGCGGGGTGACGAGGCCTGTATTCAGCAATGGACGTCCTATGGCTGAAATGATGATGATGATGAAAAGAGCTTAATTTAGGCTTATTTTATTGTTTTTTATTGTATTGTATCATGAATTCTAAAACAGTTCATTGTGAACATATATGGTTTTCTATTCCCTGCGTATCCCAAGCAATGCTAGCAATACAAGAATACACCATGCATGGCAAGAAAAACATGCAGCATGCAAGTAAGCATTCGAATTTCAAGTCGCATACGAAATCGCAAGATTCGAATACAAACTCCTAAGAAATTTTATACTTCTTCGGATTTCTTATGCATATTGGAGTTACACGACGAAACTATAAAGGTTCCGTATTGACTACGGCACCCTATAAACGTGCCTTTCTAGGACGAAGAATTAAAAAAATAGTCCATATTAATATTCACTTTTACTTTATAATGTAACAGCAGTATTAATAATATAATATTACTATTAATAAAATTGAAGTTATGAATATAAAATTACATTTCAATATTCTAAATTAGCTCAATGTAAATAATTCTTTAAATTGTTATATCACATACAGTTACGTCACATTATTGGGTCAAAAATAAAAAAAATCCGTCAAAATAGAGTTAACAATGTCAGTCAATAATTAGTCCTCCCCAGGATTGTACGTGTCCCACAATTTTTACCTATTTTGTTAATGTTTTATCGTATTATAACTAAATATATCAACGCTATGAGGCTGCTTCAAATTATGCAACTGCAAAACGTAGAGCATTATGTGGTCATTACATAATTTAATGTTAGCAACACTTATTTTCCGCGGTTTCTGTCTGCAATTAAAAAAGCCACACAAATCTGTCCGTTTGTTGCATGGTTTTATTGGATTTAATTTCTAAATTAAGAATCTACACAAAGTTTTGTTCTTATGATTGAGTTTATATACATTTTTTTTAAACTAATTTATCTTTAATGACCTTTTAAGTAGTGACTCGTTTACGTTCGTGAGCTAACAAGTTAAAATATACAGCTCATGAAGTTACAATATACAGGTTGGAATTTTTTAACGCCATCTGGAAGAAAAGTACTCTAAATACGGTAAATTTTACTTAAAGAAACATTCATTTATTTTTCATCTTATACTAGATTCGAAGATTTAAAAAAAAATCGCTTGCTACACTCGGGAACCAAACCGGCTAAAACTAAAAAAAACACCATTTACTTTTATTGTGTGTGTCAAGGAAACCATGGTAGTTGAAATTTTTGTGGTTTACAAACTCGAAATTATGAAAAATACCTATTTAATTGAATGGCTGACTAATTCTCCCTTTTCAATATTGCTCCAGCTGACCTTGCCACTGTTGATAATGTCATAATGGCTCTGAAAGGTATTTAATAGGTGCCAATTATTTAAGTTAGAATAGATCTTTGTCTATTGATTTCTTTGTTCAACATTTTATTCGACACAAAAACTTTATCTAGGTAGCTGGTCTACAAATTATCATTTAAACGAGGCTTAAATAACTTTATCTCATACAACGATTAGACAAAGTATGTCCAGTATGTTTTTGTAACAGTTTCTCTTGATCAGTACGCGTCAGTCCACGACTGGACATATCCACAGGCTGATGATGATGATGATGTTGCTATATTTGTGAACAATCATGATATCAGTTCAATTATTTGGTCGCTGATAAATACTTTGAGTGACGGACCAAACTTCATGCAGGCGAAGCCGCGGGCGGAAGCTAGTTTCAAGATATGTGTATTCTGCGGTACTTATATTGTTTTCGTACAAAAATATTGATAGATAGACAGATCATCATCATCATCATTTCAGCCATTGGAAGTCCACTGCTGAACATGGGCCTCCCCCAATGACCTATCATCGGGGGGGGATTGCCAATACTCGCGCTTGGCAGGCGGGTTGGCGAGCGCAGTCTTTTATAACATTTCGCACGCAGACGCTGCTGCCCGTCTTATACTACAGGAATTAGTCGCCTTTTACGATACGCCTCCTGTTGGCGGCGGGGAAGTATATTCTTTACAGCCGTCCCCACACGGCACCGGATAGATAAATAGATACTCTTTATTGCGCACCATACAAGTAAATTATACATGATTTTTACAGAAAGACGTACAATTTAGGCTGTCTTATCGCTAATAGCGATCTCTTCTAGACAACATTCAGGTAGAAGGCAACCATTAGAGAATGGAAAAGGTGGTGCAGAGTTCTTATAATTCTTAAATTTACCTGCTATAAATAGGATTGAAAAATAAAAAATATATTCACTTAACTACAAATATGTATTAGGTACTAGCTGTCCCGGCGAACTTCGTACCGCCCCTACAGACATTTTTTTTCCTGAATTTTTTAGTGTTTTTATAGTTATTCTGCTATTCGGGGCGGAGACAAATTCAACAAATCAAAAATCATTATAATCGGTCCAGCCGTTCCCGACTTATAAATGGTGTAACTATAACCCGACTTTTTTAAATATATATACTAGCTGTCCCGGCGAACTTCGTACCGCCTCTTCGTTCCGTTTTTTTTTCGTGAATTATTTCTTTGTTTCAATCTTTATTCTGCAATTCATGGCAGAGACAAATTCAACGAATCAGAGATCATAAAAATCGGTCCAGCCGTTCTCGACTTATAAATAGTGTAACTAACCCGACTTTGTTTTATATCTTCTTCTTATATATAAAATTCTCGTGTCACAATGTTCGTTCCCGTACTCCTCCGAAACGGCTTGACCGATTCTCATGAAATTTTGTGAGCATATTGAGTAGGTCTGAGAATCGGCCAACATCTGTTTTTCATACCCCTAAAGACCACGCAGACGAAGTCGCGGGCAACAGCTAGTAATATATAGATATAACTAGCTGTCCCGGCGAATTTCGTACCGCCCCTTCATACTTTTTTTTTTGGGAATATTTCCGTCTTTTTATAGTTTTTCTGCTATTCGGGGCGGAGACAAATTCAACAAACCAAAGATCACAAAAATCAGTCCAGCCGTTCTTGACTTATAAATGGTGTAACTAACCCGACTTTGTTATTATAGATAATGAATTGCTAAATCAAGGATCATGGTCAATCGTACCCCGATTAGAAGTGGACGGATTAAAGTGTTTAACTGTAGTATTCGATTGGCGCTAACTTTGTTTGATCTTTTCAGTAGTACAAGAGACTGGCTAAATGTTATTTGCGTAATTACATTTGTGACCTTTGGTACACGTTAGTAATCTGAGAACTGAAAGATGCACCTAAACCATTTACTTTTAAGGTCAGATGTTGATCAATTAAAATTATTTATTTGAATACTAAATTACTTTGTATTTTAACTATCTAGGTATTTTTTTTGTTTTTTTGTTTGGTTGGCCGGTCAAATTATAGCATATGCATCTCCACGGGTATCCTAAATTGAACTAAATTGTTCTAACCAATAGGCTAGTTTCCTGGGTCAGAAAATATTATTCTATTTAGTCTGTCCGTCCGTTAGATTATCAAAAAATATTGGACCCATATTTTGTTTTTTGTCAATCAACCAAAAAATGACGAAGATAAAGCGCATCAATGGAAGCACGTGACGTCATGCCTTGCTAAAAAGTGTCGCATGCCGTGACGTTACGCTGAACTTTAATGGGCTATATCTTCATCATTTTTTGTTTGATTGAGAAAAGAAAAAATACGTGTCTAATATTTTCTGTAAAACTAGCCCATTGGTTACTTAGTCATTATACAGGGCTACATTCGAAGGGGTTCCAAATTTAAGAAATAAGATCTAGGGAACATTATAAAGAAGCGTCTTAATCGTTATTATTTTTAATAATCGTATTTTACGAAAAAAAAAAAAACCTTAAATTATCCGAAAATAAGTCAATAACGAGACTACAAAAACCAAGCGGCCATTTATCAGAGGCGTGGGTACGGCAATCCAACAAGGAGCTTACCCAGTGCACACACGGTGCATTTTTTTCATGAATGAGTTAAATTATTCACGCGTATGATTTTTAACAGCGGATAGGAATAATTAATAGTGAAAAAAAAAGTTATTTTTTTGCATAGTTCGATTATGTTACTGATTCTGAGCCACTCCTGAAGATTTGCAATGTAACCCTGTATACAGTCATAATATCTGATGAATTCGTCTCAATAATATGAATTGGTAATTTGACCGAATTTTACTTTATTGCCAAATAAATTGAAATTGGGCATTTGATTCTAAAAATATCGATCTAAATAAAGTGACTTTATAATGTATTGAGTTAAGTAGTTTAATAGACCTAATGCTACAATTAGAGTCCATTTGGTTTCCAAAATCACAATCACGACGCGTCCTTGATCCAATTTACCTAGAGCCGAATTAATCTAAAGAGTTTGCGTTTATGGCCCAAGCAAAAAGGTTTCAAATTGCCTAGATACTTTTCCGATTACAGAACTTGCAGAGATGACCATCCTTTCTAACCCATCTTCGAGGTCAAATAACTTCGTGGGTCAATTAGTCTTATTAAATGTTTTGTATCAAGTCATCAGTATTGCATTACTTATTTAATACCGGTCACTTTTAAATCTTGATCGCCGAGTTTAAAGTTCAGATGTTTAATTGACTGAGATGGTTCTTTAAATCGTATTTAATAATTTATTGAGATACAGGGTTAATTACAAGTTATGTACTGCATTTGTTAAATTATTTCTTTTTTTTTATTGTCGTCAAGGGGGTTCCGTATAAGAAACGTTATGATTTGTATTACATTAAAAAACTGTTTTTAAGGAACGTGTCCATCTTGATGCAGGCTCTAAAGTATATTATAGCAAGTGTATTTGCTGGTGTTTTATTAGTCAACCTGTTATATATTTAAGTCGTACTTCTCTTTATAAGGGCGTTTTTAGCTAAAAAAATAAATATTGATACTATTGAAATATTGAAAAAAATATTGATATTTTTGTCGGGAATCGAACTTTGAGATTGCTAAAATATTGATACTTACCCTGTATCATTGCATTAGATGAGAGTTCATATTGAATCGCTTGTTAATATAATTAATTGCCTGATAAGTGTTCTGATCGAAGCCTTAGTAGAGACATATTATATGTATTTAAGCAGAATAACCATAATTTTTTATTGTAAGCATGTATTTTAATGAAAAAAAAAAAACGAAATATATGAAAATCGGGTAACATATATAGGGTATATTTATAGTCTTGGAAGTAATGAATCCAAAAAAAAATTGTGACGTCGCCTTTTGCACCACCCTGTGTGTTGGATCTTTTAACAAAACTTGTGTTATTAATAATAACAATCTTTATCAAATTACTTTTGTCTTGCACATGCTATTTCTATAATCTTTCATATCTCTAAAAGCAGTTTGCAGGCTGAATTCCTTCGATTGCCTAACCATTTAAAAACATTTCGCTGTCTCGATTTCTATCGCACTCTCATAACTCACAGTTAACAGTTACGTTATTCGGTTATAAAAACGATATAAAAGCGCTATCTGGTGATAGCATCGTCTGCGAGGCGAGGCGACATCTGATGTCCAAATGTCACACTTAGCAATAATGCTTTGTCATGGCCAGGGCTGGCACTTAATAGATTTTTTAATGTTAAAACAGTAACGTACAGACTATTAAATATAAAACATACGCAACTTATAAACTTTGACTATGCTTTGTAGGTATGCATAAGATACGTTTCCACTTAGGCAAAGTAAGTAGTCAGTAGGTAAGTCAATGCTATGATAGGAATAGTAAATTCTTCCAACGGTCACACCAATTAACTATCTAGCCCCAAACTAAGCAAAGCTTGTACTATAGCGACCAGATAACAGGTAGACATACTTAAATACATTTATAAACATCTATGACTTAGGTATTAACGTTAGTGCTCATTACAAAAACATTTGCTCTTGCGGGATTCGAACCCGCAACCGCCAGGCTTTGTAATCCAGTGCGCGAACCACTAGACCAGTATAAATCAAATAAACAGTATTTCTTTAGTCGACTCTATTTCTATTTATGTCACTCGCATTTCAGATGATTGATTGATTAGATGAAAGAACCTTAAAGAACTTTAGCGATAACCAACCAAATAGTTTAACTTTGTAAAAAAAAAAACTCTTGGCTTATTTACCTCTAAAGTTTGTATTTTTTCCCCGTAATGCATTGCTATAGTACCTGCTAGACGGAGAATCCCTGACCTTGACCGAAGATGCAATAAGTCTGGTTCTCATTTACCTAATAATCGTTTTCATAGTGCAGGCAACCCTAGCGATTTCAGCAGATTATAGTCGACAATTCAGAACCTAACAATACATAACATATCTTCAGTGCATTATGCAACACAACAATAAAACATCTTGTGTGCTAAACTAGGGTCAACTTTCGGGAACGCCTCCTAAATTAGGTTCGGTGAGTGCAACGTAATTGTACATTGCATTCATTCAAAAGTTACCTGCCGTAAGTTTAAGCATGGAGAAAGTATATTTTAATATTTTAATTTAACAACAAAAACAATCAACACACTAACATATAACACTAGTTTGATATTTTGTAACATCTACATGTTTATACATTATGGTTTTGCAATAAATTATTGAGTATTGAACTTAGTCCTATGGTTTAAGTAACTAATAATTCCTTATAAAAATTGTTAACCGCCTATAAGGTAATGTATTTTGGACTTCTAACAGATGATTGACAGCTCGTTTTTAAAAATGGATATCCCTTGTTATGTGTCATAAACTGGTGTGATGATTAGCACATACACAGAATAAAAATTTGCAGTGCTAATAGACACAAAGCATATTGATTGACATGCCACTCATTATACTTTTCGTATGCCAATCTCTATATTCGGCGGTCAATAACTACTTTAGGTCTCTATAGTTGATTATATTGATAATAATTTTATAAAAAAAATAAAAACCGACTTCAAAAAAACTAAAACGCTAAAAATAATCTTAACACTTAAGTACCTAATCAGTTACTTTTGGAGTCGGTGCAAACGAAAACATTGGTCTCTCATTGACTGGCACCGACTCCAAAAGTAACTGATTAGGTACTTAAGTGTTAAGATTATTTTTAGCGTTTTAGTTTTTTTGAAGTCGGTTTTTATTTTTTTTATAAAATTAACTTATTTCATCCATTTCAGTGATAAATCCTAATCAAAACAAATCTTACGAGTGCAAACTTAATTTAACTGCTGAACACCGATTTCATTTCCTATTTTTCCACCCTTAGGGGTGAAATTTTTTCCAAAATTTTTTATTATAGTATCTTTGAAGTATAAGCTATTCATTAAAAATAGAATCATAAAAATCGGTCTACATTTGGCAGAGATATAGGTAAGATAGATACTAAAATCAGTTGGCGTGTTATGGAGTTTATGCAATGTTTGATGATTTTCTTATAGATCTCATCATCAGAATTTAACCAAATTTATATGGAATCATTCTGAAAGTATTACCTTTCAAACAAAAAAATAATTATCGAAATCGGTCAACGCAGTAACGAATGATCGCTGAACATACATAAAAAAAAAAAAAAAAAAAGAAACCGACGAATTGAGAACCTCCTCCTTTTTTGAAGTCGGTTAAAAAAACTATCGACCGACATCGATTACAAGATTAATAATTTTATAAAAAACTAAGTTTGAATTCAGCCCAAATTATACCAATATCCCGGAGCAAATCGCAGAAGCTTGTAGGTACTTGAACTTTAGCAATTACTGAACATTCATCTTCCTAATAATGTGATTGGTAACACATACTCGTTGCCTATCAGAGAATCACATGATTACCTAACTACGTGAAGGGTGATTGACGGACCGATGACCTGGCCAGTCTGGCCTAGATATTTGTCTAGTTATATCTGAGGTGTGGAGCTTCCTGAATCGTGAGTTAGAATATAATCGACATAAAAAGTTTTAATGGTGCAAAACGCGATATACGTTTTATTCGTTTACTGAATATTTATGTAATGATTGCTATGAATGCAAAATAGTTTTACATTTTTAATGTTAGTCATTTTAATCACAGCCAGTCTTTTCTAAGGGTGCCTACAGCTGCCGAATGCTGATTCGCGAACAATTCGTGGTACGCAATGAGTGCGCACGGGCCGTGCATTCGCGGTGCGTTCACGAGATCTGTATGCACTCTTATGTGAGATAAGAAACGCTTTAACGAAACTATTACTAAATAAATAAAAAAATAAAATAAAATTCGTTCATTGATATTTGCACTTATATATTATGCTATTAGGTGCAGCAGATCTACTACGAAAAACGAAATCCGTCAATACGATAATCGTTTTTCGGATTGCTTACTACGAGACGCTTCGGATTTTTTGAAATAATACGATAAATAACATTTTATTCATTCATTCACGAAGTCGTTCCGAAAATATGTCGGATCCGATTAAAACATCGACATCCAAAAGTGTTACGTAGTTAGTAAGCATATAGTTTGCGTATCGTTTGTCTTTCGTTTCGTCCGAAACATCGTATTTCGTTTTTCGTAGTAGGCTTCCTGGTACCAATCACCACCACCGTCATTGCTGGAGACTGACCAAATTTTTTATTTTTTTTACCGTAATAATGTAACATTCGCGGCGAGTTTGATTACGAACTCTGTGCTCGCTCGGGCTCTACGCTGTAGGTATTGATGATGCTGGTAACGACATTTACTGCTGACTAAAAATTTAGGAAAATTGACGTAACGTTACATTCAAATTGTTTTCTACGTAATCTTTTTCTGTTCTATATAATTTTTTGTATTAGTTTTATTTTTAAAATGTTTGCGTTTTTTGTTTTGTGCTTTTATTTTAAGAGCGCCTTTGGATAAAATAACTTTAAAAAGTTAAATAAACATGTATTTTTATAAAATAACCGGTTGTTTTTATGTATAATACATGAAACCTTGTGTGTATCATGAAACCTTTCTCTCTCTCTCTCTCTCTCTCTCTCTCTCCCTCAGTCTATCAAAGGGATTCGTCAAAATTCGAACAAACGGTTATAGCACTTTGCGCACAGTACAGATCGCTTACAGACCACACGTATGCTGAAATCGTCACATGTTACGTTACATTGAAACTGGTCGCTGGTTTTAGCACACTCAGACGCAAGTCAATTCAGAAAAAAATCGTTTCCCACGCCCATCGGTTTGCCATTTGTGGAACTTCTGTAGTAGGTATCTCATCTATCAACTCTAATTTCAACTGTGAATCTAGTTATTTTAGTCAGCAAGTTACGTGGTTGTCGCTTCTTTTTCTAGCACAAATGTTTAATTCATTACTAGAGCAGATATCATTGATTTTATCTTCTAGTTCGACGAAAAGTTGTCAGTAATTATCAAGAATGGAATACATAACACCGCTACTTCATTCTCAAAATGGAGTGGTTACTCTTGATCGGTATAATTACAGTGATATAATTGTTTCGGTTTGGTCTGTCTTAAGGAGAGATGACCATTTACAATCTTACAATTATTGCAGAAGCTTGTATGGAATGTTTACCTTTTGACTTCTTAGTATTACCTACTCTACATGAATTAAACAAGGTCTGAGTTTATTTTTGTAATTGGTACTGTTTAATTGGAAAAGAAGAAATTGACTTATTAGACCTAGACACAAACTCTTAGGAACTAGACAGTTAAATTTTTGTATAGGTATTTCGCATCATACTTGTACTCGTAAATATTTATTTCTGTCAAGCTGGAGTTAATTTATTCTTTCTTCTAAAATTGAATATTATTAGCATGAATGAATATACAATTACAAATACAACTTAAAACTAATAATAAGATAAAGAAATAATATTTACAAAATGTACATAAAAATGCAAAAAAAATATTTTTTAATTATTTTGAAATCTGAAAAAACAGCACAGCTGACGTCTAAACGTTACTTAATACGTTACCGTTAACATTATTGTTAATAAATTGTTGATTGTACGAGTAAACTTAAAGGTAACCTGACACCTTAAACATGTTAAAAGTTAGTATTATCCACATTAAAGTTATAAGCTACTAAATAAAATTGAATCCAATTTTAAATTCTGTCATTCGTTTCAGTTGCATCATCATAATAACATTGAGTCATCTGACGCCGTGTGACCGAACGAAAATTATAATTTCACGACTTACCTATATTTAACAAGATTGTAAATAAATTAGATCGCTTATGGCAACACGTGGGAGAACCAGTTGATCTATAAAACTAGGATTAAATGTCAAAGCTTGAAGGTTAAATAAATATAATTTAGCTAAGTATTGACACTTTGAAAGTGAAAATTAAATGGCTATCTTAGTTTTTAAGAATAAGAATAAGAATCGCTTTATTTGGCACAAAGACTAATTAAGACAAGCAAAAACAAAAATAAACAAAACAAAAGAATCATCAATATTTATATATATATATATATAAAACAAAGTCGGGTTAGTTACACCATTTATAAGTCAAGAGCGGCTGGACCAATTTTTATGATCTTTAATTTGTTGCATTTTGTTGCCCCGAATAGCAGAATAACAATAAAAAACATGAAAATCTTCAGGAAAAAAAATATGAATGGGCGGTACGAAGTTCGCCGGGACAGCTAGTTAGAAATAAACAAAGGTTTGTACCCAAAAGGGGGACCATTTTTCTCAGCTCAGCGTTAATCATGGCAACATCTAACGCATGCCACGACACTGATTTTCTGCGGGGGCCATGATAGGCACTGCCACAGATTAGTAATATACAAACAAAACCGATTAATAACAGTAAATATAAATTGGTTCATTATATCAATAAATTAAATTAAAATAAATCAAATAAGAATAAAAATTCTTGTGTTACGACATACGTTATTTCAATAATTGTAATTTATGACTTAACTATCATCATCAGGATGACGTCATTTGGATTTATAAGTTACGAAGTCAGAACTGCTTTTTCGTAACAGTTTTCAAAAGTTAATTATGGAGTTTTATGACAGTATAATCTTGCCCTTGATAATATATAACCGTCGCAATGATGTATTGGTATATATTAAGAGTAATCAATAAGTCGTCTAGAAACACCCTTGAGGCAACATGGTTAATTAACAGTGTTAATGACAAAATAAATGTTATAAATTAGACTGGGAGTGTTTGTATAAACTCAGTATACAAGGTCTAACCGAAATAGTGCTCAATATTTCTAGAGGACAAGAGTATGTACTCTTTGACTCGTTATCATTTTTATCTTTTATTCAAATTTTGACATGAAAATAATGTAATAATTAATAATAATTTCCTTATATAATATATTTCAATTGTTGATTGTTTGAGTAATAATTTTATAGACTTTGTATATTGTTGGACATTGCTAATGTTAACTAAGAACTAACGAACTAACGCTATAAATTTTACACACCGTATATCGGTAAGACATGTTGATACTAATGACACTAACACCAATTAAATATGTCGGCCAATGCTTTGTATATCTCACACATGTTTACGTAAATAAAAATTATCTTATCTTATCTTATCATGTGTAAGGATTTTCGTTATGAAAAAAAAAACATATATAGCTTATCAACATTAATACTTATTTATTGTTGTAATGGTTTTTACGTAGGTATAACGTGTACGCCCTGCCCTCCCTACGAGTAGTAAATAAAATAAAATAAAAAATATATAATATAATAATTTACACATTGTGCGTCTAAAAGAAAAAAGTTCTTTCTACAAAAACATTCCTCAACGATAAGGTTAGACTAGTTACGACTGGTAAAAAATTCTGGAACTCAAATAGAAGACGTATTCCTCTAATCACAAATCTTACATCGTATTGCTTATTAAACTGGCTCATCAAACACTTAACTCAAATTCTTAGCTAACAGATTTTGACATAAATTGGTTTAGACAGACCAATTATACTAAACACGTAAACTCCGATATTAAGAGTCCGTATCTCGCAACACCATCCTATGGTTTCGCTTTGAAGTCGCTCGAACATGTTACCGCAATGTTGATTTGAAATTTTCCGGTAAAGTTGTTCGTCACGACGAACCGTCATGACTGTCATCTTGTCATGACACCAGAGGCCCAATGGGGAAGAAAACTCAAAACTTTTACGCAGAGGGCGCTGTGTGTTTGTTACATGTCAAAAATTCCGTACTTATGTCGTTCTTGTTTTTCTTGCGTTTTTTTGGCCCTGTTTCTTATAAATAGTGCAAACGAAGTTTTACAACATGTATTCTACCTGGCGAATCGCAGAACTAAAGAAAGAATTTAAAAAAGGGGTGCCTCTCGTCAAGGAAAGAAAGCGGAGCTGGTAGAAAAGTAAGTTTTGCTTTTCATTTTGCAAGCCATTTAACGATTCCTAAGGACTTAATGTATTTATTGTGGTAAATAAAATATTTTAGCACTGAAAACTAGTGTAATATTTAGTGTTTTTTGACCATAGAGACGAACTAACAAGTTATCATAAAACAAACATAACCTCACAGTAATTTGATTTTAAAGTTTTATTTCTATTTTAGATTGGAGGAATATGACAGAAACTTCAATTTTTACGCTGATTTACGCTGAAGTGGAAAACCTGGAAGAACAAGTATAACATGTGTTAAGTGCTTAAAAACTTTAACAATTTTACAATTAAGTATTGGATATTATGCTTCTTAACACATAAGTATATTATTAAACTTAAGTACTTGTTTCCTTAGAAAAAGTTTCGAAATCAGTTTCTTTAAAATGTTTTGCTTTAAAATTTACTCTTCGCAAAGCTCTTTCCCATTTCTTTCTTAGCTTGGGATTAGGAGGAAATTTATGTGAACCTACTTCTTCACATCCAAAAGCCACACATCGACCCATTTTACAATAAAATTAAACAATCGTAATAATTTGCACAATTTGTATGGAAATTGACAGCTTCTCTGTAACAAACATTTGGCGCCCTCTACAATGAACTATTTGACAGTTTGCTTCCCCATTCCCGTAAGTTGACAATAGTCGCAATCCGGTGTCGATCCGCTCCCAGTAACATTACGATCACAAACGGCATTCTTGTTAACCCAAAAAATAAAAATATAGTTCATAATACGACTGAAAATGGAAGAAACCAAGTTTCGCTTTTTTTTTCTCTATTTTCAGTCGTATTGGGAAAGTTTTATTTTACGTCAAATTAAAAGTTTACGAGAATGCCGTTTGTGATCGTAATGTAATGACTGTAATCGGGAGCGGATCGACACCGGATTGCGACTTTTGACAAATTACGGGAATTGGACTTCAGATTGTGATAACTGTGTTGCTATACCTACTCGGGTTATTTTTGTGACCATAGATTAAATGTGGCGATCATCATAGCTATCTTTATCCACTGCGGTCCTGAACAGGGACCTGGTGCCTGATGGTGGGAAACATATGTTTTCCACATAAATTATAAATATATTATCATGTAAAATGAAAAACATGAAAGAGATTCTAATAAAACATTTCTATTTATTAGTTCTACGGATGTAAAAAATAATAAGACTCTTCCTACAACTACTTATAATAATGATTACTGTTGGATGTTATCCAACAACTCTTCCGATAAGAGTAAAATTTTTTGCTCGATTTCCATCAAAATGCTCCTACAATATACTACTATTTTGATGCTTCATACATTATGTTCTGAAAGCCATCGCCGACAGTGGGGACTGCCCACTAATCGAGCGAGTATGCAGGCTTACGCGATTTCTTTTGGTTAATGAGTGACAACCAACACTAGATATTCAGTTTTATGGATTTTTGTTGTTCGATAAAAAACATTCTTATTTATTTTTCACTATCTTTGAGATAGTTAGTGGTTTATTTATTTATTTATTTAGACTTTATTGCACAGATTAAAAAATCATACAAAAGCTGGACTTAATGCCATGAGGCATTCTCTACCAGTCGACCATTAGGCTAAACAGAGACGTTTTGTGCATTGCGTTAGGTAGCATGGAGCATCTAAATATTTTTCCATGATTTTTTCCTGAGTAAAAGTTGTTTTGTATGAGCAGCTAATTATATTCCTACTCTTTTGTAATAGGTACTAACCATTTTTTAACTTTTTACTTAGTTTATAAAAAAACTCGAATACACGTTCACTTATGACCCTATAAAGCTTGTTGTGGCAGCTATTAAGATTGTCGCTTAAGAAATTAATGAACTGTTTTGCATTTGTCATAAGCCGGTCCATAAAATTAAAGTGCCTAATGTTTGCTTATTTTTACTAATCTGGAAATGTCAAGGAGTGTTTAAGTGGTTTGTCTGTGGAGATGTTATTTATGCCATGTATACATTAAGCAACAATTGTTGTGAGACACTTGAGTCTAAGTATTTGATTTAATTTATTTATTAGGTTTTCCAAAAATTGTTACAATCTTCCAATTACAAAGTTGTTTATTACTATAATACAAGCTTATTGCACAACTACTTAAAGGTAAACACAGCATGCTTATTATAAAAGAGAAAAAAAAATAACAGACATTATTTTAAACAACAGCTGCTAGTCACTTATGTTTATTATAAGCAATAGCACGATTGGAAAAGTAATTATCGAGTCATGGTGTATATCCGCATCGTCACACATTCCATTATACATGTGTGACAGTCTGTACAGGGCTGAGTTAGTTCCTAACTTTGTTCTGCGCCTAGGCATAGTAAGTGGCTTAATACTAAGTCTTGGATATCTAAAAGGTACTCTAAAAACAATGTGCATCGTTGCGAGTTCACCCAATGTTGCCAGACATCTTATTTCTGTTCGTCTAAAATCGCATCTTAACCTTTTTCTAGAACGAAACCCTAACTATAAAGAAGCGTCTAAATCGTTTTTATTTTTATAAAACGAAATATCCGAAAATAAAGTCAATAGAGAGACTACGAGAGCCGCTAGGTCATTCATCAGAGGCGTAGGTACGGCGAGCCATCAGTGCTCTACGCCGTGCACATACGGTGCATTTTTTCCATAAATGAGTAAATTATTCACGCGTACGATTTTTAACAGAAGATAGAAATAATAAAATGAGAAAAAAAAAAATTTTTGTTCCTTGCATAGTTCGATTGAGTTACTGATTCTAAGCCACTCCTAAAGATTTGGCACCCCTTTGTAATGTAACCCTGAATATACATACATATATTATTTTGTTAACAAGTATTTATTACCTGTTTTATTTTAAACCTGTAACATGCAACTGGGCATAGTCTAAGTCAAAGTCTCGCCATCTCGCCAGTCTTTAAATCGTACCATCATTGATTGGTTCATTGATTTTTATGTAAGTAATTTAATGTAATGTAATTAAAACTAAAACTATGAGAATTAATTTGAAATAAATATTGTCTAATTTAAATTTAGTTACCATTCGCCGTATTTTCTTTATAATAATCCTTGTTCACATTTTTTGTTTCGGGTCAATTAATAAAAAAATCAGGTCTCAGATGCTCTTTAAAGGTTAACTAGTGACATCGGTATACATTTAACATGTAGTTACTTCTTTTTGGTCCGCCCTGAATTATTATCAAGTATATCCAGTGTCATTTTCACTCGTCGTAAGGATGGTAATAAAACGATACGATGTAATAAGAGCATAATACAGGATGGCCAAAAATTTTTTTAGGTGACTTGTGTTGTGAGGTTTTTGAATCACCCCTATTTATGTTCTACGATTTTTCGTAGTTTTCGAGTTACGATTTTTGTAAAATAGCCTTTGAAGCCTATGAAGTACAACTTTTTTATTATTATTATGAAAGCTTAGATTCTAGCGCATTCTCTGAAGCTACTTAGGAACTAAGAAATTATCAGTTAAGATTTTTAATTTTAAGTTGAAAGTTTAAATGATAACTCACTTAACATAAATTCTCAACTTTAGGTCAAATTTGTAGTAACTTCCATTAAAGTTATGAGGCTGTTTATTTTAACACAGTTCATAGAAATTTAGCTGCAGGAAAAAAAATAAGAAGAAACCTTCTACTTTTTATACAAATTACAACATACTTACATAGTGTTGATTCAGATACCTCTCAACGCTAGGCACCAAAAAAAAATTTTTGGACGTCATTTTTCTGGCCACCCTGTATAAAACGCATCATTCATACTTTTAGAGGCGACATTTAAAACATATGTATTGATATTGAAAGTGAGTAAATCGAAATGATTAATTTAACGTACGACGGCCGTAATACACTTCCCCATCGCCAACAGGAGGCGTGTCGTAAGAGGTGACTAATTCCGTTAGCACGAGACGGGCAGCAGCAGTCGCAATTTGCGTGCGAAATTTAAAAAAAAACTGCGCTCGCCAACCCGCCTACCAAGCGTGGCGAGTATTGACAATCCCCCCCGATGAAAGTCATTGGGGGAGGCCTGTGTTCAGCAGTGGACTTCCATGGCTGAAATGATGATTTCGATATGTCCTTGGGGTTATTTTGCTAAGGTAATTAAGTAGTTTTTTTACTTTGTTGCCCTTCAAAGCGCTCTTTCTTTCTCCCTCATTTTTTTTTTGTGTCTGGTATTTTTAAATATTTAATGTAACTTTTTATTTTTATATAAGTAATCAAAAAGTAATCGCGTATGGGGTGGGGCGCTTTCACCATTTTATTATTTATTTATTTTCTATAGAAATACACGTTAATAAAACCATCGTCATTTCTGTTTTCTGTAACACAAGTGCTTTCGCTACTATACCATAGGATCAATGTATGTGGTTGGCCAATATTTATTTTACTTTTTGATTGTGTGATAATAAAAAAAACTCAAAATAATCCCTCTTGTGTTGTCATATCACACATCTCTAGTTTCAGATTAAGACATAGTAAAAGGTCCAATTAGAAATCATCATAGAACATAAAGTGCATGTAGGCGTGGCATTCTCTACAAGTATAAGGTAATCTCTCGTCCCAATTGAAGGTAATTGTGTCTATACTGGATTCCTACGCACTATGTCGCCAACAAAGCAAGGCAATGTCTGCTTGTAAAAGACAGTTACAAGCTTTTACTTTCGACTCAACGTACCACTGCTCTTAGATCGCCAACGCGAAACCTAGGGGTCTACTCAAAACAACTTTAAATCGGCTTTGTCCATCTAGGATACCGTTGCTGACACAATCGGCGTAGTTGGCGTGTTAATTCGCTTTAAATACAAAGAGGTACGGGTTCAATTCTTGGTTTGCGTCAATTAAAACAGACAACTTTTCTAAAATGGCTTATCTCTGAGTTTGTCGAGTGATGCCCCAGGCAATAACTGTTTACTACATGACAAGAAAACTGTTTATTTATTTCATATTTTGACGACTTCCGTAGCCGAAGCGAGTAAGCCGGACTTGGTATTCGGCATCTTTGAGATTCCGGGTTCGATTTCCGGTCGGTCAATAACTAGAAAAATAACTTTTCTATATTGTCTCGGGTCTGGGTGTTGTTGGACCGTCGTTGTTTCTGATTTTTATAACACAAGAGCTTTAGCTACCTTTCATAGGATCAGTGCAATATATGTGTTGTCGTCCAATATTCATTTTATTATTATTATTACTTACCTGAGTGAGGATCAAAACAATGTATGTAATGTTGTCCAATATTTATTTATTATTTATTTATCTACTTTATTATTTTTAACTCATCTCACTTATGATGTCACTGGTACGATAATGTACGCGTTTCGATATAGTTTATTTAGTCTGTGGTTAGGCTATCTTAAATATTAATGTAAGTATACAATTTGATGATGATCTCCCACTAATGATACCACATAATACACTGATGAATATCTTTCACAAGTGGCATTGATTTCCAAGATTATAGCTGCCTTTTACGTTACCCTGAAATACTATTGTAAAGATTATTTTCAGATATCGCAATAAAATGTCTTAATTGATATTGCTACATTCTTAACGGTTCATATCAAGCATCTCCAAACATCGCATTAACATTCGATTTCGAAACTGAGCTATTGAAATGAAGAACAATATGTTAACAAAACTGCATTATTATAGCCATCAGTATAGTCAGCTTCTAAAAGTAGCTCAATTTATTCTCCTCAAGTCTATGTTAATACAGGTCAATAGTGACCATCTGTTAATGATG
Organism: Anania hortulata; assembly: GCA_963576865.1. NCBI lineage: Eukaryota > Metazoa > Arthropoda > Insecta > Lepidoptera > Crambidae > Anania > Anania hortulata. Next base: position 19,084,404 of record OY756394.1, read on the forward strand.
CTGAGTGTTCGAACTAATTGCATTGTAAATGCACAAAAGGTTTCGGTGACCCGGTTCTGTTTTAAACTCTACAAAGAAACTGGACTGGGTTAGATTACGTAAAATCCGAATGTATTATGTTTTCTTATGAAGATTTACTTATTATGTGAAGAGTGGGTTGATTTTTGTGAATGTTAGGATGCTTCTGTCAATGGTAGCCATTTTTCACGGATGCGTTGTAAATTTGACACATTTACTAGACAGCTGTAGCCTCGTGCAAATACATTGCTGTTTTAAACTATAAATATCTAATTCATCTAACAATTACATTAATTATCTAGCTCCAAAATATCACAATGGCGACTATATAGGCATGACTCAGGTAGAAATACTTGTGCTGATCACGAAAACTATTGCCTCTTTCGGGATTTGAACTCGCGATTTTTGGCTTTGTACTCGTAGACCGGAATTGGACCCGCCTTGGTCGCATTCCGGTTTAAAAAGCAAGAAATCGTGAGTAGAGAAAACTAGGCAACAACGCGAAAAAATACGGACAGTACTTTTTTCATAGTTATCATAATTTCGGGTGTTGACTGCTGCTGACCTCTAAATAAAGCTCAATCCTAAGCGATCAATAACGGCCTAGGGTCTTACCATATTCGCTGAACTGTGCTTAATTGTAATTTTTTTACCTCGAACTTAATCTGTGTAAAGATCTAACTAGTTTTACTTAATACTGTCATAAGAGATAACGATTGCATTCAATGGGCCCTTATGACCTTGTTAGGTTATTCTTCAATCCAAATCGCCGTCAGTTTTTGTAAAGTTAGATTTCATCTAACTACGAAACATTATTATTACAACCATGTTTTGTTTTGTGTAGAAGTGACGTTATAACAACACTGCTAACGTACTGATTAGCACTTATTGCAAGACTTTGTTTTATTTTGGATAACTACAGGCTCATATATTATTATCAACGTTACTTTATCACTGATAAGACCGGTAGTGTGTAACCATATGTTTAACCATCGCATAATATTTTTAGAATTGCAACACCGCGCCATAGGGAATTTGCATAAAATTTTGATCTCATATACTTGAACCATGTACTATTCATATTCATACAAAACTTGTATGAATTTTTATAAGAAAATAATTTAAAGAACAGAAGAATTTAATTTAAATATTAACACTGCTATGCATCGATCGCAACATCGCAACAACACCTTATTTTGACGCGGGAAAATATTAGGCTCACGCCAAACTCGGTACGAATAGCGATAATGTGGTGACTGGTTTTTAGATACTGATCCATCTCATGAGAACGGAAGTTTGTCTATATTGATCATCTCAAGACCGTGACAAACCTAATACTTTAGATTCCAATCGGAACTTATCTGGCATTTGTATCGTAAAAACACGCGAATCGGTTTTATCTCAAGGGCTAATAAATTCAGTTTCTCTAAATTAAGATTCTATCATGTTAATCGAAATTGTGATTAAGGTCATTTCGATAATCTAATATTTTTTGGACGCTGCGATGTCATCATCATCATGACGTGTCAAACGTCTTCTAACTTTATGAATAATGCTCAATTCCGAAAAGCAACTATAGCTCTCTAAATTAATTTAAAGTTCAGATCGTCCTTTCTTGAGTGATTGGAAAGTGATGAAACGTACTTATATTTCGTTTTAGAGATAAAAACGTTGGAATAAAAACGTTCATACTACAAAGCCCAATCCATGGCTATTTTTTTCTAACCACTGCCAACGACTGTGCCTGACTTGGCAATCAAGTTTCCCTTTCAAACTAAGACGATAGGAAGAAGAGATGTGTTTTCATACAGTTGACAGTCAATAGAGTCTGCTCAAGTCTGCAGGTTCTTGTTTTTTTCTGCAAATGCGACGTTTGTGGTTTCAGTTTTTTTATACTTTGGACTACGTTCTCTACTTAACTCTATGTCAGATAGCCTTATTTCAGATGTGATAACAAAACCGATAACACAAAACAATTAACCGATCACTCTTGTCTTAAATAGATCACTGGTGCAATAGCTATTGATAATAATCGGGTGTATATTATCCAATAGTGATTATCTCTCGTATTTTGCGCAAGAAACGTCCGTAAGAAGCAATTTAGTTTTATTGTTTTAAGTGTTCAAAGATATACACTTATTTATTAAACCCAGTTTCTGAAACAATCATTACAATTTCACAAAGATCGTTTAGAAAGTAGCTCAATCACTGACTTCACAAAGCTATCGATAATTTAAAAACTGAACAATTTGGTGGGAACTGAAGCTAGCATTTTTTGGTGTAATCTTTTAATTGCAACTATCAAAGAGATGTAAGCAGTCATAGCTATGGGTTTGCCGCATACTAGAATAAGTAATTTATTGACAAGTGGAGGGGAGAGGTCTATTGTGTGTAAGGTCCGCTTACTGAACCTTGGGCCTTTGTCGCGATCAAGATTTTAACGGATAAAAGGAGTGGTGAGTTATGAACCGGCTGTAAACGATTATATTATTGAGATGACAGCTGGTGTCGGTAGGAAGGTGAGCACCATAGTCCATGGAGACCATCGAGCACATACCCTAAAGAGTAGCAATACGAACCATCTATCTCCGAAGCCAGTTAGTATTTTTTCAAATAAATTTAGTATGAAATGAGAACTCCTATTAACGCTTGCTCATACAAAAACAATACAGATTTAGATAAAAAATGGCGGAAAATTTTGTCGAACAACTCATATGACATTTTAACTCTATAGGGTACGTGCTCCATGATGGGGACACAGCAGGCTTTGATAAAAGGTATTTTGGTAGGTCATATTACGATTACTTAAGGTTTAAACTGATTTGTCCTATTTTATCAAAAAGATAACAGTATGTGAATACGGTTCGGGACTGCGACAGAAAGTGTTAATCTTAGTGCAAAATATTGAATTTGGCGATGGTGTCTAGGTTTGTTTAGTTCATAGGTGTAATTAGCATCTAGGCGTACAAAATTTAACATACAAAAGATAATATCTTAGTTACTGTGCTAATATAATTTATAAAACAACTATAGACATGAAAACTATGTGTTTTAAAAATCTAATTGAAATTTGTATCAAAAACTTTATTCACATTGCATTAATATTTAAAAAAAAAGAAAAAAAAAATGCGGCTTTTTGGCAGTTCCGGTAGCAATACCGCTGTGACAAGGCTTTGTCGCGATCGGCGCGCGCGCAACCTTGAACGCTACGTTGTGTCTGCGGAGACGGCTGGCTCAAGTGATGAGTTAATGGAGGGAAAACAACAATTTAATTGAAACCATTTCTTGATTGCTAGGTACTACTGAACAGTCATATTTTTAATACGCTGATCACTGAGATATTTTTTCTATTATATAAGGGTTTGAAATAAAAATCTCTTGACATACAGGTAAAAACATACAATTCATACAACGGAAAATCTTTATTTGTCATCAATCTTAACTGAAGTGTAAAGATTAAAAAAAAAACAGTGTTATTCATGAAAAGTTAAAACCAGAAATTGTAATCAGTATAAACTTTATAAAAGCAGTAACTTTAACACATTTTTTAATAAATAACACATTTCTCAGATTAACTGATTTAACCTTGACTGATACGAGTAGGTATAAAACGCTCCACTTTTGTGTCTTCTACCATTCTGAATCGATCGACATTATTAAAGTTGCATTATTGAAGAAAGCTGGTTTAGCATGAAAGCGATCTCGATATGTGCTTTCGCCCGAGAGTATAATAAAAAGCAAAATGTGACGCATGATACAAAACGAGACAAAATCAAGAATCACGTTAGAAAGTCTGCTTTAAATTAGTGAGGTAGATTAATCAGAAGGTAGTAGGTAGGCTATTTGAAGACAATTTTATGCATATTCAAATATGGTGTAGCATGATGACCAATGCATTTTCGTGGTATGATTTCACAAATAACTTTGTGGTACTGATGTGTGTGTGCGTTGACGGTATAATTGTGCCCAAATCATGAGCGCATGTTATTTTAAAGTTATGTGCAAATCCACAGAGATAAATGAAATGCTTGTTTCCCCGTACCCAAATCAGTGTGCCCGTACTGAATACACGAATACTCGTTTTGTAGCATGTTACATAAAGCCGCTGTCAGTACCTACTTTTAATCAATTATACGTCCAACCTATTAACCAACCCCTATAAACTATTCCAATAAATTATATGTCATTTATTCGACCGAAACCTGTTAAAACTTTAATTTCAGTGCTTTTAGGACCAAACTCAAATGTTCAGTCTGACTTCATTTTGTAACACAACCATAATATTTTTTTATGCTCTACATATCACCATTATCTATATAGCAAAATGGTGTGAACTGCTCAATAAAAGAGACAGGTGTCTTGTCACGCTCCACGACCAGAGTTCGAATCCGTGCCAAGTTTTGTAGGCCAGTTTTCACTTCACTAAAAGGACTGGAGCTAATTTCCGTTCATTGTTTAGTTCTAAACAACATTTCTACAGCACTAATAACCGTGAAATTCTACCGAGTCAACTGTTTCTGCGTTATACATATCGGTCTAAAGCTTTTGACTAAGCGTCTTATGCAATGTTTTGAAATCTGCAACTACTCTTTGAAGTGTTTCAACTTCTTCAGGATTCGAAGGAGCTGTTGTATGACAGTAGCCGAGTAAACAAATGAATTTATCATCATCATCATCATGTCAGTCTATTACATTCAACTGCTAGACCTAAAAGCGCCAAAGAGCACGATCTCCCGTTTTTCATCCAGCCACTGCCAGCCATGTTTCTAAGGTCAACAAGGGAAACAAATGAATAGTTTAGCTTAATTTAATTTTGACAAAGTGTACCACAGGGTTGACATTTTGGACCACATTTAAATATAACCTTTAAGTTTGAAGTAGGTTGTATTTTGTAATAATTAATACAATATTAAAACTAATTAAACCTAAACACAGTACATCAGCATGGTATTACATATATTACAAGTAATACTTACACGTCGTGATAATATTAACCTACTGAACTTTCAAAATAAAAGTATCATAATAATATGAAAAGCTTACATTTATTAGATATGAATAGGTAACGCAATTTCGCCACGTTCTGCCAATCGATCCATTAAAATATATGTCAATATAAATTTGAGCTGATTGATTTTTCAATAGTATAATGTGTGGAATATTATGTTTTAAAACTGAGTCACGATTTACAGCGATGAGATTGATGAAGGATAAGTAAATAAAAGAGAAGTGCAATCATTTTAGCTGTACTTGAACTTAATACACTTACGTTTGGATACTTAAAAGTGTTAAAAATACATTTGTGGGCATGTATGACCAGTTCAATGTATTATTCTTTAATTGGTTAAATTGATTTGAACGTGAGGGTGTGTTTTGTTTTTAGCTACGGAATGTTGCAAGCTTGCAAGTTTATACTTTTTGAGTTGCTCTGTCACAGGCGAGTTTTAACTTTGTACCTTTTATTTTATGAAACCTTATCCTTTATATTAAGGTCAGGCATCTTTTATGGCGTCTTCATGATCATGTTTTTAGTTATGAACTCGATATGGTTTTAATCTGGATTATTTGAAATTCGAAACCAAATCGCGCCCATGCCCAAATCACGTATAACCGCAATGTTGAATGATAAAATGGACTAGACTTATAAATATTTAAATATTTATTTAGAACTTTAAATAAGGGCTGGTGCCTTTATTAATGTAGAAATTATCTAAGTTATTTTGATTTTGGTCTCCTAGAGAAAGTTGCAATGCTGACTGGTTTATTTTGAAACTACACAGAAAACTAACAGGCATTACATATTTTAAAATAGTAAATTGAAGCACAAAAGCGCAGAGCTATACTGTGATAGTACAGCTCACACTTACTACCTGTCTTGTTCCTATAAAAAAATGTATTTCCAATAAAAAAGACTGACAAAGGTGACTGAGTTTGTTGCGCCGTTTCTTCTCATCACCAGCCGATATGTAGTCCCGAAGCAGTGCTAGGGTAAAGCTATATTTTTGGGACGTGTATAAGTGCCCGGAAGACGGCCTATAAACTGAATAATTACTATTATATGCCTCTAAAGTTTATGGACAAGTAAATATTGTAAAAATAACATAAAAGCCGCATGAAACAATAGCGTTTTTATTTGAAACTTTCTAATCTGTTATTGGTTTTGTATCGATGGCTGTTCAGTTCGCTGTTACGTAACAGCTGTCAAACCATACCGCACTACTCCAGTTAACCGATGGGACAAGTTATAAACTTCATGGGATTTTGGTGATAATAGTATTTGTTATCTGCACATTTTTAAAGCAGATTTTACTTTTACTCTTAACGATAAGATTTTTGTTTGTTTCTTTAATTTTCTTTTAATTCTATCTATTTAACTATAGCAGCCTTTATTTATTTAAACTTTTTTGCATATGTAAGTACAATTGGCGGGCTTAATGCTATTCAACATTCTCTACCAGTCAACCTTAAGGAAATGCAAATAATAACTCTATCAATCCCTTAGTAATGATGTAAGTACGTTTGTATTAAAGTATATAATGGAGTAAAAAGACGAGCACAATAGTATAACATAGGTGTTTAATATGTGCTCGTCTATTTAGGTTATTATATTTATATTATTTTGTACAGCAGTTAATTTTAATTAGTAGTCTTTTTTAAATAAATATTTTGATTACTTTATGCTTCGCTATATCATACCACATTTATCTTCATTACATATAGGTAAGCTGGTATAAAGTATTAAGTCCGGTAATTTATGAAATTATGCAACAAATTCTAACGTGTACGATTGTTAAACGTATTATTTTGTTCTTATTATCACTTTTTGTCTATCTAAGGAATCTAATGAACACTAATATTATTTTATTAAACTATGTATTAAAAAACTTGATTTTTGTTTTAATTTTGCACTCGCTTCCTTTTATAAATCGTGTGTTGTCTCGTTGAGTTTGCAATATCTTACTCAATATGGTCAACTTGTTAACTTACATATGGCAGGCTTAACTCCGGGCAACTTACTTAACCCTATAGATCATTTACGACAAATCACGTTTCTCAAAAATTATAGACTAAATAAAGCTCATCATGGAATTAAATCTTAGTACATCTTGTTCTAGTAAAAAATATTAGATATTATTAATTAGACATGTGGTTTAGCAAAAGAATACTGGAAACCATAATATGCATTTCCAATTTCAACTGTAGTTGACTGAGTTTAACTTTTTTGTAAGAAAAATGTTATGTTACTAATGTTAATGTTACTTTTTTGAAGTAACTAATAATTGCTTATTTTCAAATACAAGTATTGTAGCCTAGATTGACAAAGTCAGCGGTTTACCACACACAAAGAGAAAAATTGCGTGTAATAAAAATACCATGTCTTACTGTAAATGAATTCACTTTTCACACTATAAATCTTAGTCGTATTACGTGTAAGAACTGACTTAGTAACAGTTTATCAAAAAGTACGGCCATAACCGGACCGTTAACAAAATTCGAATTTGGAAGTCGATTCGCCAATCGGGGGACACGCCTCCTCCAGGTTACTTTCTCGGCACCTTGACCTCGTACTGTTGCCAGTGCAGAACTTGCACTTGCTTAGGGTTGCCAATTTAGCAAGAACAAGATTCGCCGAGCCAAACCGTTACCCTACAAAGACCTACTTCGCACCACTAAAAACAGTCCCTGTGGCGGAGTATTGGACAAAAAACATTTAGTTACCTATGACATGAGAAGAAGAACCTGCTGCTGTCTTAGGTGAGCGACAGAAAGCGACATATCACAAGTTGCATGACATGTCATGAAAGCCGAAAAATTATTTCATTGGTAGGAGTTTACGAAAATTAATAATTAGAGATTAAGTATAAATAAATAAATAAATAATTTATTGAATAAGATACACAATTAACATAATTATCATTTTACGTAAATATATTTGTGTAAAAAAAAACTGGTTTAAAAGTTATGCCTCTGCAGGTGCATACAACACTTATAGGTAATTTCGACTAAGAAAAACAAAACTTTTTAAATAGATTTTGAATTATACAACTTTTTTCAATAATCTATGGCTCCAAATTAAGCAAATTAATATTAATATTTCAACTTACTTTTGACACCCCTAAACCAGCCATCGCCTTTCAGATCCGGTCGCTTTCTGGTGTGTTACGTAAGCAATAATTTAGCGTTCGCAACAGATGCAGAATTAAGGTACGCATTTTTGTTAATTTTTATAGTAAAGATGCGTAAGTCCAAAAGTTGGATGGATGGATGTTTGTTACTCAATCACACCAGAACGGCTGAACTGATCTAGATGAAGTTTGGCACAGTAATTGTTAATAGTCTGGAATAAAAGATAGGAATAGGAACTATCCCGGAAAATATAACGGTTTCCGAGGGATGCAAGATAACTGGCACTATAGATGACGCTTCTTACACTTCTTACGCTGTGAAATTTTTAAATGTGAAAAAAAAGTTTGCTTTAGCTGTTGCCCGCGACTTCGTCTTCGTGGTTCGTTAAGTGACTAACTATGGTTTTACAAAAACCATGCAAACGATGTCGCAGCAACAGCTAGTAAATACTTCAGAGGATGTCGATACTGCAATCAACATTCTACTTACTGTGTGAATGCCAGCAGACAGCTGGAAACTAGTTAATTGATATGTCATTAATTCTAAAATTGCATTAAAATGCCCTACATTTACAACTTAATAATCGTAGTATATTACGACAAATAAGGAGTTTAATGATCAAGATTTTTTTCAAATAAACTTGAATTTTAGACCAAACGTAACATTATACGTTAACGTAACGTTATGTTATATTTCTTATAATGTTTCTATCGTATTTTGTGTTTTTAGAAATATATGTAAAATTGGAAAATAATATAAATAACAGACTGTTATGTGATTAACGTTTAAAACTGTTATGACCCTTGGCTCAATGGCCAGTATATTATATTAAGAAAATTGCTCTAAAAAAATAAAAAATCCGTTAAGACAACTTCCTCACATTAAGCTCTTTCATTAAGGTGGATTACCGTTGTCTTGAAGTAAGAAATTAACATTCTTTTTACGAGTTACCAGAGAATCTATGCGTGCTAGCAATTGAAGAAAAAAATAGGATCTAAATTGACCCATAAGAGAAACACAGAACCCTTGGTGTTACAGGACCATCACGGCGCCATTACGCCTGCGTTGTCAATTTTAACTAAGTCCTACTGCCCCCTGGATCATTATTATCCGTAGAACGCAACAGCGAGCGGCTTCCTGGGCTGTTTGCATCCAGCGATTCCCGCAACCTTGAGTTTCCCTACGCTGCGCCGTCCTCTTCGTGGTACTTCGAGAACCTTTCTTCCCCATCATCATCATCACCATCATGTCCACTGCTGAACACAGACCTCCCCCAATGATTTCCATCATCGGGGGGATCCCAAGACGCGCCACGCTTGGCAAGCGGGTTGGCGAGCGCAGTTATTTATAAAATTACGCACGCAGACGCCGCTGCCCGTCTCGTAATACAGGAATTAGTCGCCTCTTATGACACGCCTCCTGTTGGCGGTGGGGAAGTATATTCTTTACGGCCGTCGCTTCATGGCACGGTTTTCTTCCCCAACGACTGTCAAATTGCGAACGCTGTAGCCCTATTGCCCTCTGGATGGGGTAAAGACACCAATGTGCATTTCCTTCGCGATTATTGTTGAAACATTTCACGTCTTTTGCTAAACATTACAAACCATACCAATCTGTTTAAAACCAGTGGTGATTAATAGGCGGTACGGAACAAAGGCGCGCGCGCAACCCGAAAGGCAAGGTGAATGCCAAACCACTGTTTGTTTAAGTAACATGATATTGTACGAAATTGCCATGTTGATTTATTGTTTTTAAGTGAGACACGTGGCTTTTTAATTGGCACGTCAGGATCCTGACCATTAACTCGATAAAAGTATCTAGGCAGTGTGGTATGTTTGTATATCAATTTTGTACAACAAAAAACAATATTGAAGTAATACTGTTTAAAATTTAAAGAGCTCATAGTTAGGCTCCGGTGCGGTAATGTAAACAATACATATAAAATGTGTAAATACCTATATTATTATTTGACGACTTCCGAAGCAGAGAGGCGAGCACGCCGGACTTAGCGTCGACATCTCGTGATGTTGTTCAATATTTATTTTCTTTATTATCAACCTAATGTATACTGGAAACCTTAAAACATTACTTATTTTTTTAAGCAGTGTCGTGTAAAATAGTCGCTTGAATTCGAGTAACGTGCAGGCTCCAAATATGAATTCTTCTTATCACATTTTTTTTTCTAAATCAAAGACGAAAATCGTAACATTTACATATTAGTCCTGATGCTTGAACCACAGAATTTTCTACATGTACGAGTATCAGTAGTCACATGTTTCTCAACCGTGTAAATAATGATATTTATATTTGATAGAAACTTGTATTGTATGCAGTATAGCCTACTAATATTTTCTATTATTGTTTTATTTACTAGTGTAGATTGTACCTAGAGTTGTAAATTGCCGGTCATATGCTTTATGCGTCCGTCATTTATGATAAATGCTTGGTCACATTGGACATTTATTGTCACGATGATCACATATTTTTCTTTTGTATAAATTTTAAAAAAGAAGAATTCTACTAAAAGAATTCTTAAATGTTAAGTATTTGACAAGAAAAGCATAAAATAAAACATGTAATTGGATCTGGATCGAACTCAAAAAAAACTCGCGCGTACCGATACGACACTTTTTAGCTTGTTCGTGCAGAAAGATTTTGGAAATTTCATTTCCTTATAGATCATCACTACTAAAGCCTGTCTCTCTTGTAATAATGCACTTATTTGTGACCAAATGATTTTTTTCATAGTTTGTCAATAGAATTGAATATGACGTTTGTTACAATAAATGTCCAAAATGTCCGGTCACATTGAGAAAATGACCAATTTGCTCAGTCATATTGGTCAGACATTTATAACGTGACGGACACATTACAACTCTAATTGTACCTATACATAAAGAAGATTAGAAAGTAATTCAAGGCATAATCACCAAGTCCAAGTTACAGTAAGCAGTATGCAGCTGTAAACGATTGGGTTTAGCCCAAGGTTCAAGTTGTTACGATATAATGACACATACAAGTCGACATATTAATATAGATACAAGATATATGTGACACTGGATTAACGAGTAACATGTGAACGGTCGAAGTAAGCGGTGCCCCAGATAGCTCATATCCTGCGAGAGTATGTAGGTTCAATTCCCTGGCCTTTTAACGTGGTATTAAAAAAGCGACCGAAAAAAAAAATATAAGGTCGACTACGTCAATTTGTAAGGTACCTAAAAAGATAACAGAGGTTATCGCTATCTATGATGATTGTCTGTTTGTCCATCCGTGCTCTTCTTCTTCTTCATCAATACGGTCAATCCCAGTTGCATCCAAAGCCGTTGCTTTGGAGCCCAGTGTCCACTTTCCTTGAGTCCGTTTGTCCATCCGTGCATATATTATATGCCCGTAAACAGAATGAGTTACGGAACTGAAAAAAATAATTAAATTAGAATTTAATGTAAGTTTGCACGCTTTGTCGACGGGACGTTTGACCCATAAATACCGAATGCAAAATTACTTCTGGGGAATATACAAGTGGTAACAAAACTTTTTTTATTTGAGAAAATAAAAAAGCTGACTCGTTTCTCGCCCAAGGATTAGCAAAGCCATTCAGTGACTATTGTAGTATGGTAGGTGTGGTATGACAGCATCCTCGCCTCCTTGCCTTACAGACACTCAATATGACTAGGTATAGTTTTAAGTTTCAGATAATTTTATCAGAATTGTTATATTCATTATTATTTTCATATCCAAAAAAAAGGAATACAACAATAGGCCAGACGTAATTGGTCTCTCTTCAATTTGCTAAGCTTATACAAAAAAGGACACGGGCATACCTGGTCAAAAGTGATCAGGGCAATGGCTGGCATGAATAAATTATGTCCCCTCACTAGTGAGTAGTGAGAGGTACTAACTGTACTATACTGAGTATTATGTGCACATTGGTTCTTAAGTACACACGAGTACATGCCCTTAATTCGCACTAACAAGAACACGTGTGGTAGGCACTCTATTTATTATCATAGGTTGTGTAGGCACCCTCATTTGACTGTCGTTTGAGTTTGAACTCATTATAATGGAGGCCAGTAAATTAATCTAGGTGTAATGTTAAACGCAAAACCTCTTTCATAGTCTATACAAAGAAGGTTTTCGGATTGATACGGTTTATAGTAATAATCTTACGTAACTCATATTCAGCTCAGGTCAGTCCATTATTAGACATAGGTCTCTATCGAAGCACGCCGCTAAGCCCAATGCTGGGCTATTATTTTCCATCTTATACCAGCAGTGTTGCATAAATCTTCCCTTTACCTTGACGGAGGGCGCCTAAAACTTTGTTTGCTACGTCAGGGTCTTCACCCAAGAACGTATACCGTACCCCATCGATTATCGGTTCTACGGCGAATGTAACCAGAGGCCCAATTGCCGTAATTTAACAATGATCGCAATCCAGTGTCGATCCGCTCCCTGTAACATTACTATCTAAAACGGTTTTCTCGTTAACTCTAAATTTGACGTAAAATTATCAAAACGTTCGTAATGCGACTGAAAATAAAACAAAAAGAATCTTCAATTTTCAGTTTCATTACGAACTATAATTGCATTTTTTTGGTTTACGAGAATACCGAGAATAGTATGTCTCGGGAGCGGATCGACACTGGATTGCGAACATTGTTTAATTTTTGGAATTGGGCCTCTGGTCATAACCACTGCAGCTTGCAAATTTTTTGAGCTATGTCTATAGGCTATTTTCGTTTAAAAATAAAGTGCGCAGTCTATTTTGTCATTTTCACTATAATGATTGTGTTCGTATTTCCTTGATAGTATAAGATCAGCTGCTCAGATTAGATACAACAATTTTAATAAGACTTAAGGACCACCCTTATTCTAGAGCCTCATTAGTTAGAATCAAAGCAGGTTCTTAACAACTAACAAACATACTTACAGCTAATTCACAGACTTATAATATAACTTGATTTTGACTTTATAAGATCAAAAGGTAACTATTATCCGAATCAGCCATACACTCGTAGCAGTCAAGTCGTGTCGCAATTCGCAATGAAAGATATTTGTCGTGATACCAATTCATTGTCCAAACCCAGTGCAAGGCCACAAGGGAGCTTTGAGAAATTTTTCGCATTTTTATCTTTTGAGTTAACTGTGTCACTTGAAATGAATCGTGAGTTATAGCAACAATGTATCACAAGCAATAAGTTACTCGTATTAAAAATAATTTCATCCAACAATTACACCAATTATTAGCTTTAAACTAAGTAATGGATAAACATACTTATATATTCATGACTTAGGTACAAATGCGCGTTGCCCTTGCCGAATTCGAACCCGCAAATACTGGGCCGCGCACCACTATTACAGGGCGGTTGTCAAACTATGTACCATCGTCAAAATGACTATACCTACTTCATCTTTTAAACATCAGTTGTATTAATTATTTTATTTTTATCTTTTTTATGGTAATATGAGCTTAATGATGTGACACAGACATCAGCAGAGTAAGCGTGCTGAAAATTTTATGACGCGAATTTAATATTATAGATAAGTAGGTAACTGTAAGACGGTGAAGTTCGCCAATTAAATAAGTCTATTTTTTCTAACTAACTCGTTTTACGGCCAGTGGAGCTGAAAGTTATACTAACATTAGGTAACATTATCATTTAGATAGATTAGATTTCAATGTTAAACAATTCCAAAGATATTGAATTTTGTCTTCTCGATTGGCTACGTTTCGTTTTTGTAGGCTAACATAAATAGAACAATCGAAAGTTATGAAACAAAATTTCATTTAAAAATTAATATCAGGATACCTCCTCTACACGAAAACCGGGTTTTTATTTGCATATACTATCGTATAAATAAATATTGGACAACATCACATACATTGCTCTGATTCTATGGTAATTAGCCAAAGCACTTGTTATAGAAATCAGAAACAACGACGGTACCACAACACCCAGACCCGAGACAATATAGAAAAGTTAATTTTCTACATTGACCGACCGGGAATCGAACCCAGGACCTTAGAGATAGCGACACAAGGTCCGGTATGCTCGCCTCTCGGCTACGGAGGTCGTCATATAAGGTCGTCGTATAACTTGTTAAATAGGTCTTTCAAAACATGAGTTGTTAACACATTTTAATAGCTTTACTTCATGTTATCAAATATTGAAAGTCAGTTGTCAACGTCACGCTTTGCGACACTTTTTAGCAAGGTGTGACGTCACTCCCAAACTTTGATGCGCTTTATCTTCGTCATTTTTTGTTTGCTTGACAAAAGACGAAATATGGGTCCAATATTTTTTAATAATCTAACTGACGGACTAAATAGAATAATATTTTTTGAACCAGGAAACTAGCCTAATCTGAAGTGATGGTGTATTTTTGTTGCTGACTGTCCAAGTAAGGCTATACAAAAATTTCCACTAAATGCTGAACTTTACATAGTACAGATGGGCCCTATAGTTAGAGTTCAGATTAAAATGGAAACGTTTGTATATAATACCGTAATCGTTTCGGCAGACGCCGCGCCGTCCATAAATCTACACTTGCTAGCACTTTGGACGACTGTCACTTGTAATTGTGCATGAAATTAAACAACACGTCGCTTTTATTCTTATGACCGTTTTTGTTTATAAGGATTCGTTTTTGACCTTTACTTCTAACTCACTTATTCAAATAAACGTGCTACAGGTGTGTTTTATTTAAATTTAAACACTATAAAACACGATTTTTTTCCGACTTCAAAAAAGATGAAGTTTTATGTTCGGCTATATGTATGTTTGTTATGTATACCCAGCTATATTTTCATCAATTTTAAACCAATTATTTTTTTTTTGTTTGTAAGTGTATATTGCGGAGTTGATCCTACTTTAACTAATCAAGGGAAATCCTCGAAAATTATGGGCACGTAGAGTACCTTGTTAACATTAACTTATCCAGGTGTTTGCGTCCATCCATCAGTCGATCAACTCGATTGTTTCAAATGAATGTGTTGGGATAGTAATGTCAGATGCTTACAATTTTCTGGCTTCGACATACAAATGGTATTTTTTGGGGTAAAAAAGAACCCTTTTAGGATCACTTTGTGGTCCGTCTGTCTGTCTGTCGAGTTGAAATTTATATTAAATAGGTACTCTAATCTGCAATTGCTTGAGTTTGTGAAAACATTAAACTTTTAAGTTGATACAATCTTATGATACGGCTGTTTATGTCGCTTTTTTAATATCCGCTAGGAAATCAAATCAAGACTAGTTACATCCCTTTCTGTTGACCTAGAATCATAAAATTTGGCAAGAGGCTAGCAAGTCTTATAGTAAAAATAAAGGCAAAAGTCAGAAAATCGTGAATTTGTTTAAGTACATCACAAACAAATTTAACTCGGTAAAGCGGTAATATTCTTCAAGACTTAATTTCCTTCATGGACTAACCTGTCTGTGAGTTTTACGGAACTCTTAGTGTGCGAGTTCGACTCGCACTTGGCCGGTTTTTTAAAACAGAGTATCGCCAGTGGCTATGTGTACCGTCGCAAAAAAAAAAAAAACATAAAAGTCTTGTCTACAAGCTCTCATTCCTTACACAAACGGTTGCATGCTTATCTCGATTTTGTGAGTACCATCTAAGACATTCCTCCGGCATGTAATACATAATCGTGATATTATGTATTAAGTAACAAAATGCGTTCCGATGACCGCCGCCATATTATTCCATTGTCTTCTATTACCGACTGCACTTTCTTTGTACCCACTGCATTATGTTTCATAACTCGTTGCAATTTAATGAATCTTCTAGCAAAGGCGTCCAATATTAATGATTTATCTAGCTCGCATCGTTGATGGGTTTGGCATAAACATAAGAAGTCTTTGGCATGTCATAAAGCAATCGATACTACATTCTGAATGACTTTAAATCATTCGGGTTGTAATTATTTACAATGGTTAGTCTTGAATTAATCAAAGAGAATGCCTCTTTAGAGTGTGCCGTATGTAGGGTGTCCCAAAAAAGTTTAATACTAAAGTTAGTTAATAAAAAAAACATATCTCTGGACTTCCGCTTGCACTTTTTTTTTTGGACACCCTATATATTTAATGATTAAGTCAGAGAAATCAATCTACTCCATTATTAAGAAACTTGTAACTTGAAATATAGTTAGGGTGGAAACGATAGATTCAAAGATTTCCTTAAAAAAAGAAATACACAGTTTCTTCGATAATGAAATAGCACATAATATAAACAAAGTTATTAAAAAGTATTTTTTCTATTTTTCAGGGGGAAGGTGCGAACAGAACCGGCAGAAGATTACCAGCGGCACCATCACCTGACGAAAAAAATCCTGTTGATGACAGTCCAGCGCAAGAGCCGCAACCTACCTTCAGGCCTAGGGGCAGCAGGAGAAGAGAGGATGTCCCACCGCGAGACGTGGTACGGACGAGAACGAGAAGCAGGGCTACGACAAAACCAGAGGCAGCTTCAGAAGCACCGACATCACCACGAAACGAACGATTCGACTCGAGAAGAATGCACAGTCGAACTCGCAACAGGACAGAAAGTAGTACTTTAGCTACCCCATCCAGCAGGGATAACGTCATTCGAAGTCGCTCACGAACGAATGTAAGACGCGCATCTACGACCATCACTACATCTACGACCACTACCACATCTACTCTAATTCCAGAAGTATCTTCTCCGGCAATCGATGAGAGTAAGATCGAAGTGATCAATTCTAACTTTGAAGATTTAGCTAGAAGCACGCCTACAGAAGAACAAACAGTCAACCCAAACAACCAATTCAGACGAAGAAGCTCCACAACACAGACGACAGAAACTATAGTACCACGAAGATTGCGTGGACGTATCAACACAAGACCTAACGCGAGATCACTTGATTTAGACATAGCGGGCACCACAAATACTTTAACGACAGCTGATAAAGAACCGACAACGATCAGAACTGGTGATTCGAGGAATTCACGCAAACTCCGATACAAAACCAGGCTTTCGGAAACGGACACCAACTTAACCGGAGAAGGGATGAAAACACTAAGTGAAGTCATCAAGTCTAGTCACGACGAAGAAAATGTTGCTAGTCAACCTGAAGTTCAACCATCCGCTCCAATGGTCGTCGATAACTCGATACAACAGAGTACAGAAGGATTGCCTATAAAAGACACCACAAGGAAAGTCATAAAAATGATGAAACGGCCATTAACACGGGGAAATATTAGATCTTCAGTTCCGCTGCATAAAAAAAAGACAAGTGATGAAATCAACGAAGATGACAACTACCCGGAGAGTTTTAAAGCATTGATACAAGCAAAAAATGCTTCAGTGAGTAGTTTATTATTTGTGATTGATGCAAAGAAAGGAGACTAATTAAATGTAAATTTGTTTATTTATCTGAAAAAATGTCAAAACTGATTTAGTTTTTTTTTCTATAAAAATTACCACTTATATTTATTGCATTTAAAATAACATTGCCTTATTTTTGTCAAGCAAACAAGCTATTGAACTTCATAGCATTGCAATTCAAGCGTACAGACAAGTAAATTAATTGGCTCCTAAACTTTTGTATACAATTGGCACTAAATTTTAAATTTCAGACACAAACGAGCTCTCCCACCAGCGAGAGTTTGTCAGTGAAAGCATCACAGAAAGTTTTCAATACTTACACATCCTCCTCACAGTCGACTAACACTGGCACCGTCACAAACAAATATTCAAGGGTAACGTTACACTCAAGTCACAAACATAATAAACACTACTTTTATTTTCAAAATATTTCACTTAGACCCGTTATTTATGCTTATGACATTCAAATTGATTTTTGTGTGACTTAAGTCACTATTAAATAAGAAACATCTTTTATTTTTAATCAAACAATTTTTTTGTGAACTTGCAATCTTGCAAACTTGTAAAAAATTACTTTCGAGTACTTTTATTGGAATACGTTTTTTAGTGTTATAATTTATAACCATTTTTGTATTATAGACAGTATGTTATTTGATTCTACAGTTTCGCAGTAAAGTAGGTGCTTTAAAGGAGTCCAAGAAAGAAAACAAGGAAGAATCATCCACAGAAGGTTTTTCATCAGAGTCTCCTAAGCCTAGAACTGTTGAATTTAAACCGAGAGGAACATTTACTCCACAAAGGCAAAAATCTACATTCTTACCAGCTGGTACATCTTCTAGTGTAAGTTCAGAGAAACCACAGTATAAATTTAGCAGGAAATTTAAAATTACAACCACGCAAGCACCTCTCACAGATAATGCTACCAAACCAAAAAGGAGTGAATCAAACGTTCTACTCAAGAAATCTGTAGCTAGATCTACATATCAACGAAAAAGTTATCCAAAGAAAAATGTAACAACTGAATCACCTGCCAATGTGAACAAAGAGAAGAATAACTATAGTGATGTGACTGTAAAACCACTTAGAGGAAAAAGTAATTTACCGAGGACTTCTTACTACTCTCGGTCACGTAAAAACAAAAACGCTGTAACTTCTAGTACAGAATCAACAGAAGAAGTTTTTGCCGACAAAAATATTGTAAGTAAAAAGAGTGAAGACACAGTAGATATGCCTTTAATATTTACCTTACTAAAAAACCCTGTAAACGTTGATCCCTCAAGTGACAAATTGCAACAGCCGAATAAAGACGAAGGTAAAGAAATGTTTATCATAGCTGTTACAAGCAAAGAGTCACAAGAAAACAATGTTATGAATGAAGGTACTAACACTGCTGAAGAAAGTGAAAATAATCCTATCTTTAATACTTCACCAACTACCATAAAGTATCATGCTAATTATAAGGACTTGAATGCAACAACAGAAGACAGTAAGGAACAAGCACTTTCATCCACCATCACACCTGTTAAAAATATTCAAACACGAAAATATGGACGTAAACGTACAAAGGCGTATGATCACTATGAAGATCTTGAGGCACCGAAGCCTCGTGAGAAGGGATTAAGGAAATTCAGTGAGTCTTTCTCAAAAACCACAGAAGCATCTACCAATGGCGTAAGTCAGAATATAAATTGGACAAATGGATAATCTAATTTAATTATTTTGTGCCCACGTTTTGAATCTTGTTTTGCAGATTAATCCTGAATCAGAAAAGCCCAAAAGCCGTTTCAGTTCTAAATATAGAGCTCCCAATATAGACAAACCAGCTTACAAACCAACTGTTCCTACGGTAACCCCGTCAACTGTAAGTATAATTGTTTCCTAATTTATGTTATCAACATAAGTGTATCATGCACTTTTTTTCAAATGAAATTTTGAGTTAAAGGAGGAGAAGGAGAACGTAATATTATCGCAAATACAATGATTTACTAGCAACAGGCATAAGTGTTTCTTAATCAATTGAATCGGTGTTCGAGAGAAAACCAAGAAATAATAATTTATAACTATCTTCAAAAATTCAAATTTATGACACAAAATTCCAACAAAGCCCCTTTATGTAATTGGCATTATGAGTAAAGGGAAAAATTAAACAATAATTTAATCATTTACACATGTGCACATGAAAATTACTAATATTTCAAAATTCTTAATTTTTATCAAGACCGACTTCATTAGTGCAAACCTTTTTTGTTATTAGCAGGAACAATAATTTCCACATTTACGTTTGTTATTATTATATTTAAATTGTGTGGAAGTTACTGTTGCATAACCTAACTATAGGTAACGCTATTGCTATACATAATATACATTAACCAAACGCACTATTTAAGTTTAGTATTGCCATTTTTAAAATAATAATCATAAGTTTCTCATTGCTAAAGGCTTGGCTGAAATTCTTCGTCACTGACCAACTGTTGACAAAGTCTGTAGAGGAGCCAAATTGGTTCGATGGAGACGATACACGAGATGTTACGACAGAATCCATGTCAAGACAGCCCATCACCACGCCACCGATCATTCATGTCTCATCTCTAGAACTGGTTAATGGACTCATATAGTTTAACATATATTCATTTCATACACACATTCTATTGTAAATCAAATAAAAGTTTGGTTTTAAAGGGATGTTATCATGTGAACTACGTAGTTTTGCATTTAAAGTTTCTAGGATAGTGATGAAATTATTTATTGTATTAGTGTTAATAGTTCTGTTATTTAGTTTTAAATTGTACCTTATACATCTCTTTAGAATAAAACGACATTCATAAATTCATGGTCATGCATATCATTAAAGAGTTTTTGCGTTGAAAACTAAATTAATCAATATTTAGTGTTTTTATATTTTAACGCAAATGCTGAGCAAACTAATATTGTTTTATTATTTGTAAAATAGCATTTCACTAACATTTATTTTGAAGAAGTCATTAAATTGTATAAATTTTACCACTTGTTTCAATGTGCAGAAAATTTCAAGTACCTACTCTTGTTATCTAACTAACTGTCTATTCTATCATATTGATTCCAATTCATATAAAGTGGCTTTGGTATTTGCACAAGTTTCTTTTCCTACGATTTCAAAATTTACACATTAAATACCTAACATGATTTATTGCACAACATCAGCTATTTTCTTTTTATATGGGTGAGACTACTTCTTATTTCAGGTAGAGGGAGAAGAAATTGATTTAGGGCCAGACATGAATGCTATCTCCTTTACTAAGACACGAAGTACACTATCCTCAGCGGACTTGAGACTTTCGGAGAGTCTGGTGAAATCATCACACGTCATGAACGTTGAAGCATCACATCACTCGCCCTCAGTTACTGTATCAATATTTGATGCATTAGCTGAAATACTTACGTCAACACCCAGACCCCGACTCTCCTCAACAACAGAAGTATCGAAAAACCAATACACTACTAACGATGTATTACTGACACTCAACGGCGTGAGTAACAACAATAATGTAAATAGTGTCGGAGGCTTGCTAAGTCAAGACACGTTACTGACAACGATAGCTGGTATAAACACAAACGCTAAACCTGTACAGAACACTGATCAAACCACACCACTTGTGATTAATCGTTTGTCGGTTGGGGAAGGTGTTACTCCGTCAATAAGTACCAAAGAGAAAAATGTAGATTCTGTGAATACAATACAACTAATTACCACTCCCACTCCCACTACTCCTATTTCCGCGAGGAAACCTTTTGCCATAAAAATTTTGTACTCAGATACAGAACTACCAGACAGATTTTTGACTTCAACTGAACCCACACCAGTTCAGCCATCGACTGACCCAACAATGGTATATAATACTGTATCTGATATTTTGTTACCTAATAACAATTTAGTGTCGTCTGAACTAACTAGCATGTTAGCTAATAACATTAAAAGTATTATTGAAAATTTGGATGAAAGTAGTAGATCTAGAGTTACATCGGATATGGCTGAATTGTTAAAGACACTAATTCCTAGGGCGATTGACGGACTTACGACTGTAGTTAAAGACGTAGACATTATTCCAAACACGACCCCGTACACTTTGGAGGATATTAAAGATACTGAAAATATTATGATAAATAATGACAATTTATTCGATATTTTTAGCTTCAATATCCTCCAAAACGAATCTGTAAATAGCACAGTAAATAACGTTGGCACGACTGTTATTAATGCAAATGACGGTAATCAAGCTGTAAATAGCCCTGATACCACACTACAAGCTTCAAGTACTACGTCGGCATCTAATAATCAGATAACGCCAAGTTTGATTCAGAGCATTTTTAATAATATACAACCAACGACAGAATCTTTATCTGAAATATCTTCAGAAACTGTACCTCCTACGTTTTCTGATCTTTTAGATACAGACGTAGTTACTGGGGACAGTGAATTTATCGATAGGTCAAGTATTTCTCCAACAATTCGTAACTTTTCACGAATTCCTTTTTTAACAAATTTTATGGCTAATGATTTCGATTCAGAAAAAAATACCAATAACACATTTGCTACGCGAACACAGGCAGCACCTCTGACCACTGTACCAGCAACAGCTACTCAAGATATTTATAATCTTGACGTAGATGACCCTAGTCAAGTATCACGATTTCAATTATGGGTGCTCTCGAAAAAAGCAAGAGTTTTAAAAATGATTGAAGACCTTATACGCCAACATAACGATGAACTAGCTACTGTTACTCCTCTGACTGAAATACTAGACCAATCAAACAATATTCCACTTTCTGACCGCTTAACTAGAATAATGAATACAATGACTTCCTCTACTACCGAAAGTAGTGACTTAAATCTTGATAATGACTTAACTTCTCCTATGACAACTCCCTTTAACGTTATCTCGTTATCGACATCTACGGAATCTTCCGTAATCTATGGCCGTACTTCTATCAATTTTGGAGATGAAAATAACATCGGTGGTAAATCGACAATTGAACTTGGTGAGGCCAGTACTCCTATATCAACTAGTACTACTATTAACGGGAAGTCTAGTGAAGCAACAATGGGAACAACAGAACAAGCTCAGATTGACGTTTCAAATAGACTAAAAGAAGTTACAACTACTGCTGTCGCAGAACAAAGAACCACCGAAGGTAACACTGAAACTACTACAGCTTCGGCGTCTACAGAAACTACAACACAAATTAATATTGACACCACAACGAATGAAAATTCTAAAACTTCAACTTCATCTGATGTAGAAAGTACAACCACCACACTATCAAATCAAACTAAACAAAATATTGTTTCACAAGTTGAGGTCGGCGTCGCCGGCCAGTCTGCTGTTCCAAAAAAAGACTACGTTATTTTTGGAATATTGCCAAACAATACAGTGGTACGTAAAGACCCTAACGATGATGTTCTGGAATCATTAACAGAAGCAACTCCCTACATCGTTTACGGTGTGCTACCCAATAACACAGTAATCCGCAGATTCCCGAACGGGACCAGAGTACCACGAGTCATGCAAAAAATTGACATACTACCAATCAGTCCATGGAGTTTGAGAAACCCATACAGCCCCATCCATAATAATCCAGCCATTGTCAGACCGCAGTCTAACCCCATCCGAGTATCCACTAATATCGTGACATCCACAGACACATCAAATAACGGAACGGAAAGTCGATTAACCTCCGACACTGTAAATAACCTACAAATGATGGTATTGACTTTACGTTGTTTAGCTTGAAAGCTGTGCTTGGGGCTTCATTTCACTGGCCGCATAGATGTAGTTCGACGATGCATGGGAGGTTTTCGGAACTATTGTAAGCTCTGCATGCATTGCACGTCATGCTTTCTACCAATAACATTGCAAGGCATAACATTTTATTTCATAATTGCAGATATCTTCATCGGCACTTAATATAAAAGATAGCAGTTCATTGGGTATAACTACTGCCACAAAAAAGCCGCCTACTGAAACAAGCACTGCCTCGCATGTATTGAGTTTACGCACAACTACAATGCTACCTTCTATTGATGAGATTCTGCTTAATAGTATATCTTCGGCTGCTAAAGAGGAAATGGTCATATCATCAATGACGAGCTCTACTCGCGAACCAAGAATATTAACACTGGATATCGATCCGGAGGTATAATCATTATTTACGTCGGTACTTATTGCAACTAATAGGATACATTTTAAATCATTAGTAGATTATGATGGGTTGCACGGTTTTCTCAATATTTTGAGGCAGAAGGTAAGTGGTGGCGGGTGGCAATAATGGTATTAAGGTTATTATTTGTAATTTTTGAGATATTTCGATGGTTCTGTAGTTAAGTCTCTTAAGCATTTTTTCAAAAAATTGCAGACGAAACAAATACGGACTGAAAAGCCTGGTGATGGAACTGGAAGCGCTGTATTTAGATTTATTCCCATTGATGAAGTGACGGTTGCACCACAAAACACAAATGTATTGAAGTTAGCTTCACCAAAAGTACATTCCACAGTGAGCACTGAGATGCCTGAAGTTCAAACTATGTCTACAATGACAATTACTGAGATGAACACCCAAACACCACAAATTCAAACACGAATAGAAGTCCCAAGTATTCCTACTACTATATCGTCGGTAGAGTTAGTAACACCTTTTAGTGCAAATATAGAAACAACTTCTTTGCCATCATATACTGCAACTGTGGGGGAGACTACAACAGAAGCAACTACGACAACAACTCCGCCCCCATCAACGACATTGGCGCCCACAACGACAACAGAAACTGAAGCAACAACTACTACGCCAGCTCCAACAACGACAACGACTGAGGCAACAACAACAACCACCACACCGGCTCCAACAATAACTACAACAACTGAAGCGGCAACGACCACCACCACAACGAATGCTCGGGAAATTACAACACAAGTGCCAACTACACTACCAACCACTTTCTTCCCATATACGACACCAACTGTCACAAAGCAAGAAGAAAGGCAGTATCAACAAGATGCTCAACTTTTACAACAGTTGTTAAAAGGGGCAGTTCCAAACATCGGAGGTAATGTGAGAATCTCTTCAAGGCTACAAACTACAACAGTTCGATCAATAGAAGATGATATTCGGCAGTTTGAAGAAGACACGAAGCTGCTAAAGGCACTATTGCAAGCTACTGGGCAAAACCCTGCCAATTTCAACATACCGACATTGAATGTAAAGCTAACAACAACCACTTCAGCCCCAACAACAAATGTACCCACAACAACAACAACTCCTAGACCAACAACAACAACTCCTAGACCAACAACAACCAGACCCATCACAACAACACAATCAATTGACGATGAAATAAAAAAATTGCAGGAAGATACGAAACTTTTGCAAGCCCTGTTAAAAGCCACAGGTCAAAACACAGATAATTTTAACATTCCTATCATAACTGGAGTCACATCAAACGTAAGGATCGCCTCAAATCCGCTTACAACTTCACTTGGATCAAATCCGACCACACCAATAAACGTCAGACCAGTGTACCAATCGAGAACTACTACCCCTTCATCGCTTTTGTTCACGTTTGCTCCTAGAAATGTTTTAAATACGTTACAGACTACAACAGAAGGTGGAATTTCAACCACTTTATTACCTTTCAATCAGAGAAAAAAAGTGCCTACGACCACAGGACGTAGCGTAGAATCGTCTACAAGTTTAACTGGACGCCGAGCGCCTGGCTTCACCACAACAACTGACATGCCTAGTACATCTACCTTCTCTGTTCAAGAGGATTTAGCTTTCCTCAATAATCTGGTGAGTTTATTGTATTTTTATAAAAGCAAGATTGAAGTAATAATTATATTTTTTCTATTTGATTTAATTTCATTTCATTATCTATTAATTTATTATATATTTTTATTTGTTAACATATACTGTGGTTAGATGTAGTTACAACAACATCAGACTTTTATCGGCCGGTAATTTAAGAGGTCTTAATTACTCTGAATTCAGAAGTGAATGTAAATGCTAAAATGATTTTTAAACGCTCGGCATTCATATTAATTTAAATACTGAACAAAATGTCGATTAATCGATGTGTTTAAAGATATATAATAAAATTAATGACATTTTTTTTTATAAGTAATAAATTTAAATCAAAATTATTTAAGTAGCTTATGGATAAAATAATATATGACATAAAAGATTTAATTGACATGAAATCCTAATATTCTACCGGACATATTTTTAATTTAATGTAATGTGAAGATTGTAATACTTCTAATTCTTAAGAGTAATTGAAAGATATTTATGTAAATTTTGGATGCTATTTGTAATAGCAAAACATGTGCACTCTTTTTTATCCTGTAACATTTTCAAATCCCATGTTTTTACGCAAATAAAGATTCTGATTCTGATTCTGATTTGAAAGTATACGCAAGCTCTTAAATTTGTGCTTGAAGTGTAGGTAGCTGGATCTTACGTTGGTGATCTAATAAAAAATTAAACAACTATTGTGCCTTTTGGTGACTGAAGGAAATAAACTTTAAGACTGAAAGCATAAAATAAACTCTACTAAGACTCTAGTATAATAAACTTATGACGTCCTAATAAAACCATATACCTACACTAAAAAGCTTCTAATATTAACGCAATCTAAGGTCAATAGAACGCAAACACAAGGCTTTGAGGTTAGTTTTTTATTTTTTACCTACCTGTTTCAGAAATCAGTTTTGAAGAACAACGCAAACAATGAAGACCCAGAATCTTCTCTTGCCAATCGCATCATAGCTCTCGCCGTGGAGAGGAGCTTAAATGAAATTCAGTCTACTCAACCAAACTCTGACCGCTCCGGAAAAACTATAGCTAACAATGCTGTAAATGCAATTCCTACTACTACCACTACATCAACTTCTACAACAACAACAACTACAACGCCACGACCAACAACGACAACATCACGTCCAACAACAACAGTTACCAACACACCATCTCTAGAGGACGATATCAAACAGTTCCAGGAAGACACAAAACTATTGCAAGCATTACTGAAGGCGACAGGGCAGGATCCATCGAAATTCAATATACCAACACTACCAAACCTTACACCTACCACACAAGTGAGTTCGAATCCAGCGAAAGATGATTTGAAACTGCTTACAAATCTCCTTGCCACGCCTTCGCCTCTTAAAGAGCCTTTTGAGTCTATAACGACCAAACCTAACACTAGGACCAACAAACAGACAGAGAACAAGACTGACAAGACAACGGCTAAGCCTTTTGGTGCAAAGATTGCTGTCAAAGACAACTTGAAGAGTGTGCAGGATGACGAGAAATTGTTAAAAACTTTGATCAAATTGCAGGACGTTCAGGAGACAACGACGCAGAAGAATAAACTCGCTCTTACAGGTACGAATAGAACTTTTTTTTTTATACGCGTTATTGTGATTTAAGCATTTAGAGGTAATGGACACTTTCGTTCTTATTTTGACTCCAAAATGCTAAATCTATTTTACAGGGCTACATTGCAAGGTAGTGCTATAATTTTTTAAAATATGGTCTAAAGAACAATAAAACAAAATCGGCCAAAAGCGAGTCGGACTTGCGCACAGAGGGTTTCGTACAAACTTGTACTTGTAAGTACTACTTGTAGGTATGTAAATAAATAAGTACTAGTCCATAACGGGAATCGAGTCCCGTAGACTTTTACTGCTTTTTTCGAGTTACTTGAGAGAGAGAGAGAGAGAAATATGCCCCACATAAACAGCTGTATCTTTTGATCGCGTCGACTCAGAAGCCTGATCTTTTCACAGCTACTAGGGATTGCAGAATTAATTTCAGTTTGATATCTTTTCACGTTCCTAGTAAAAAGGCAAGTATATATTGGGATTTGGGTCGCCTAATTTTTTGTTCTTCCAATTAGAAGAATTAATGGCAATGGCATACAAACGGCCAGCCCAAATTTTTTTTTGCACAATTTCCCCTTTCTTAATTGTGTTTAGCCTATTTTCACTTTGCCTAAATTTTTATCGCCATATTGTAACAAAATGTGACATTAGGCGCAACAATTTGTAATCCCTACTACTTACAATTACTAAATAGTAATTTGCATTAAATTAAAACGCACAAAAGTATAAAACAATATAATATAATATATGCATGCAAAGATGCAAACAAGCAAGCAATGTATGCATGAAAACAAGCAAGCAATGCATTCATGAAAACAAGCAAGCAATGCATATGCATGCAAACAGGCAGGCATGCAGCGTGCAAGCAAACATGCAGCAAGCATAGTTTCTGTTACGGCTAGCTTATCGTCGCAGATGAATTTCGTCTACCACCGCAGCTTCGGCTTGCTGGCCGGCTATCTGGCCAGCCTCAGTCGCGGCGGCGCGCGTGCGTTTAAGCCCTCGCCCTCAGTCTGCGGGCCGCCTCGCCCCTCCATGCCTACGCGCTTCTAAATTACACTCTAAGGGTAGGGCAGACAAGACTGCGTGGAGTCGGTTTTGCTTGGTGCCGGTTTTGTGGAAATTCTTTTCTTAGGCCAATACATTTTTTACATTAGCTATTTCATATTAGAAATTCTAAAATTAGAGCTTTCATTATTGAAGTGAAATCATCGCAATGCCAAAAGAATGTTATAACAATATAGTTTAGTGTATTTAAAATTAGATGCACTAAAATTAGGGCTTTTAATTTTTAGACTACTACTACTAAACTATAATAGTGCCAAAACAACTGTTAGGCTACACAATAATTTTACGTTATACTCGTAAGTTTAGGCCAATACGGTTTGGCCATGTTAAATTAGAACTAAAAATTTTAGGCGTGTCGAAGGGTACCCAAAAAGACACTTGCAATGTAACCCTGTATATCTGAATTCTGATAATATTAAATAATAATAAGAGGCTATTAGCATATATTACATGATATTGAGTCATGACATAACAAATGGGTTAAAAATGTATGTTAATAACAAGATATTATTTAAATACCACGTGAAATACATTACGATTTCTAAAATTGCTTACAACATAATATTTTCAGGACAATCCTCAGATGAGGCTTTGAAAAAATTACTGCAAAACCAGCAAAAGCCAAAAGCAACCGGCATGATGTCCGAAGCGACGCAAGCGCCTATGTCTCTTAGCACCGAGTTTGGGAAGAGCAACGACGCGTTGCTCGCAGCGCTACTCAAGGAACAAGGCTTCGGGCCCACCACGGCAAGTTCTTTGGACGAACAACTTCGACTCTCTGTTAGTCTTTACTCTTCTTTTCTCTTACTTCATACCGAAAATTAAACATTTTTCAAACTAAGCAAGCCGATTTCTAAATTCACATTAATTTGAATACACTTTTAATATTTGCTTCGTAACGCTTCTCGTTCATTAATTTCAATCTCGATAATAATAATAAAACAATTTACTTTAAACATCACTTTAAATAACGACACTTTTAACTAGCACTTCTAGAATAGTCATTTGTTTTAACCAGTAAACAATGTAGACCTAACTGTAACCTCGTAGGCTTTACTCAACCAAGTGGTAGTAACGCCAAAGGCGAGGCGGACAACGACACCGCCGCCGCCGCCGCCGCCGCCTCGAAGGCCGGTACTGGATGGCCTGGCCTGGCTCTGGCAGCAGTGGAGAGAAACCGCGCCGGGGCCCTCACCATCAAGGCCTAGCAGGCCTGCCCCGTCATCAAGTCCCACCATCTCGTCATCAGCATCGACGAGCAACCGAGTCAACTGGTTTGGCTCAGGACCCTTCGTCGGGAATGCTGACGATAGACCTACATCTAATCGAGTGGGTTTCGCCTCACTTTTACTTAAGTTGTGCGACTGGGGTTGAGGTGGTGGTCACAGATCTTAGATTAAATATAACAATTCTAGATCATTTTCTCTCGTGATAATAATACTTTTCACTAGTTGTTCCTATTTAATCTAAGTCTGAGTTTGTGTGTATAGTAACTTAAAAGGGAACGACGGTTGGGAGGGTTGTATATAGTCGGTAGGAAAGTAAGATAGGTAACGAATTTGTAATGTATACTCTATAATTTCATTTATGTTTTTATCTAGTTAAATTATTTATTAAATTTCGCTTCATCGGCTTGTACATACAATATTTTGCTAAAGCAATGCGTTTGTTTAATAAATGTTTTGTGCTAACTTGTTTCTTTTGTTTTGTGATTGTTTTGGTTTATAACATAATTCGGACAAAGACTACGTTTTGTTAAATAAAATCTAGTCTTTCTCCATTATAAGTACACCCAGTACCATAATTATACCTAGGCATTTTATTGATATCCACGATTTCAATAATATTATCTTGAATTAAATACTAAATTGGTATATGGACGTATTTCTACAAGAATAATACAGTTTGTGTACAATTTGTGTAAAAAGAACTATTGATAAAGTAATTTGTACAGAAATTAGTGTTTTAGTTTATTAACAATTTAAAGTGTAAATAGCAGTGTAAGAGTTGAAAACTATTGGTGAGTAAAATCGAATTCTACGAATTCAAATTATTACGATTGGCTTTTAACCGTAACTTAATTTAAATCATTTTCATGTAATCGCTGTTGCGACTAAAATGCTTAAAAGAAAGAAAATAATAATGATTTCATCTTCATAGTAACTTCAAAGGAGTCAATCATTATTTTAATAAATAAAAGAAATTTAACAAATAAAACATTAACTAAAACTGATATTTCGTATAAGGATTGCCAGAAAAGAAACTTTATGTAAGTCATAATTTTACAATAACATTATATTTTATTAAGTATTTTTTCATGACACTTCGTATTTTCTGTCATCCAACTCTTATAGTCTCTGTATTTATGTAAAATATGTACCTTACTTGTATGTAAATATTTTTGCATGTTTCTAATCACATTTTGCATGATAGCACCCTTTGTTGTACACTTTTCTTACATGCACATATACGAGTATAACTATTTTAATGACAATCTCATTAGTATATTGTCATCAAAACAGTTTACAAAAATCTATCACTTATGCAGCTTCAGCACCTCTATCACCAACAATTTGTTCATTTCAAGGGCGGATCCAGTTAACTGAATATTATCTAGCAAGATTCAAGTATTTTGGGATATTTGAGAAGTTGTTATTACTTTTACTCAAAGTAATCGATCAATGTTATTTTATTTTAAGATCCTAATTTATTAGATTATTTATTTAAAGTGGGTTACTTCTACTATAACTTATCGAATATATCAACATTATCTCTAAGACTGAAAGTTGTTAGACCAATAAGTTTTTTTTTGTCACTTTAATTATGACGAGCCTAACATAATTAAAGGAAACCATAAGTTATCTACGGTTGGATTAATCTAATACTTTTGGGATTTCACCTTTTATCTTTTTTTGATCCGCCCGACCTCATCTATGTCTAATTTCGCCTACCAACCTAAAAGTCACACTACAAGTACTAAGGTGAAGCACACTATAATTATTTGAACCTAGAACACATGGATGGCTATCTCAACGTACATGAACGAATTCTCGATGACGAGTATCATCTATTAAACACCTTGGCTCTTAGTAGTGTGTCTTTACCCTAACTAGGGCTAATGTGTCTAACCTCACTGGTCTGGGTCAGGTCCCCTTGGACCCCCCGAGGGCCGTGACGTCAGAGCAGACCCCTGGACGAGGTCAACTAGTGTCGGCTGCCATCAATGTTACGAGGGCGTTCTCACAGTTCCTTGGAGCAGCAATACAGGTACTAACTACTACTACACTACTACTACTATGGTCTATGTTGGTCGAAATGAAGATTAATTTAATTTATTTTAATTTAACCTTTTAGGTTTTTTCTTACGGATGGTATTAAAACTAATTTATTTGTACAAATAGGCCAGATTATATCACGTTTGGCAGAAGCAGTATAAGGAACTTGGTCGTATTTGTTAGACTGTAATCGAAAAAAAATAATTGTATTTAAAAAATATATATAGGTATATATTAGTGCATGTTCACAGAATTTTTGATTTTTAAACTGAATAATCAAAATGTATTTTTTTTTTGGTTGTGATATATTTTCAGATAAGAATCGGTAATTTTACAACGAATTATTCGGTTTGTTTAGCCGTTAAATCGTCATACATCCTTAACTAAATAATAATTTCTAATATTTTAACCTCAAACTAACAAGTTCATTATCTCTTAATATTTAATTTTGGTATTTAATTTATTATTACTTATAGTACAAAACGCTAACTCATGGTACAAAACGTTTGCTCTTGTCGGTGAAGTCTTGACATTTCTCCCTGCATTTCGCCTCTCTCTTCACACACCTTAATGCGACACGTCGTTCAGCTTCTCCTTTATCTGTTATAACTTATTCTAGGTCTTCGTGACTTCCGTTTTCCCTCTCTATTAAGATCTTCCTTCCATAATAGTTGTGATAAAATCATCGTGTCGTATCAGGTGTCCCAACATTCTCCCCCCTATTCTCAATTGTCTGCAACAAAGTTCTCTTCTCATTTCTCTTTTTCTTCGTCCAGCTAACGCTTTCCATTCTCCTGCAGCACACCATGTCAAACGCTTTTAACCTTTCTCTGTCCGATGATTCACCGACGTGTGATTTTTTATTAAATAGCAAACTTTTATAAGGCCTTCAATAATGAAATTATTACTGTATTTGTTCCAAATATTAAAAAAGATACTATATAGTAAAGTAAAGTTAATAATAGAATAGACCTTAAGTTCTTATTTTTTTTAAACTCGTCTAAAAAGTTATACAGTAAAATGTTTTTACCAATAGAATACATAATTAAGAATGTTTTTATTGTAGTGAAGAGGAGGGGAATGACACCCCAAGCAAAGTCCTCTTGAGTCTGATGTTATATATTTTCTTAATTTAATTAATTTTTTAATTTCCAGGGCGCAGCGCAGACCGTCCAAAACGTCATTCGAGCGGGGCAGCGCGCGGCGTCAGACGTGTACGTCAACGGCTCGGGCAACTCGGGATAGATTTATAGGAAAAGGGACGAAAATGGCGAAATAAATTAATTGTATAAAAAATTTGTGAAATGCAAGTATCATATTACAAGTAACGAAGAACCATTAAAACATGATGTTGTTTTGAACAGTAGCCAAATTTAAGGAAGCGAATGTATTCATCAATACAAACAGCTTATAATAAAGGGGCAATAACAAAATCACAAAAAAAAAATTGCAGCTCCATACTTATTATTGAGGTAATAGAGCTTTAGATTGTATGGAGAGACAAAAAAAAAATCGTGATTTCGCGAGTTGACGTCATAAATACAACCGCCTCCTTTTTGGATACTGTTGAACAGCCTACCTACAGTACTGTACTGTAGGTATGTACGTCACCATTAATGACACATAATTATCTAAAATGTCATCATACATTTTAAACTGTTCGGATATTTTTAAATCCTGATTAAAACCTTGTCTTTTTAAAATAATAAAGTGTTCAAAGCCTGTAACAATAGCATAATTAGACACATTTCTGCATGGATAAGGAGAAGATGTACTTGCATTTCATGAAAACAATGTTTTTTTCGTGAAATTTTCATCGTTGACTAGGATTATTGGATTCGGAAACTTTTACGAAAGTGTCATAGTACGCACTATGTGTTGAGTGCTCAAATGTAAATATAGTTGCTTGTACATTGTAATTAGGCGAAACTAGCCTCTGGCAGGCCAGAAGTTTGAGACTTGACGTTGTTGATAAACTTAGGTTAGAAAGTGTTTTTCATTTCCCAACTCATCCTGAGTTTTTCGACTTTGATATGCAACTGCGATGGTAACGCCATCTAAGTACTTTAAATAAGATGAAATCACTCAAGTCATTTCGATTTTAAGAAAGTCGAAATAAAAGGGAACACTGCATAATTCGAGTTTTTATACTATAACGCGAACGATAAGTAAACGCTAATATTTATGGCGGGGTTCGGGGTGTTACCGCCAGGCGGCGTATAATTTTTACTCTATGCAAATCTGAGTTTAAATGAATAAATATTGGACAACATCACATACATTGCTCTGATCCTATGATAAGTAGCTTTAGCACTTGTGTTACAGAAATTAGTTTGCTTTTCGATTGCGTATAGTAAAAAACCCATACTAAGCCCCTTGTGCTTTCCAACTATAACATTATTTCAAAAAAAGTTGTAAAACATAGACAAAATGTGATCTTGACTTTGTTTTTAATACATTATTACAATATTTACAACTAAACTAACTTGCTTCAAAATTGAAAGTTATGTAAACTGATAAATCACGCTTTTTAAAAAGAATATTAATTATCCTGTTATTTTCTATAAAAAAATCTAATGTTATTTATTGTTTATCGTAAAATAGTTTGTAACTTTAATGCTATGCTGTGGCCTAATACTATATTGTGTAAAAAATAGTCGTAATTGTATAGTTGTGTATCAAATAATAGGATGCAATATTTAGTTTAAGTTCGCCTTTAACCTTAAGTCTACATGTGCCATTCACGCAC
This sequence comes from Anania hortulata, assembly GCA_963576865.1. Lineage (NCBI taxonomy): Eukaryota > Metazoa > Arthropoda > Insecta > Lepidoptera > Crambidae > Anania > Anania hortulata. The sequence continues at coordinate 19,118,405 of OY756394.1, forward strand.
GTGCTTTTCTATTTCTGCTTTTGATTATTTATTAGTAGCTATTAAAAAGATTTACAATGTGACAATTATTGATTGAACTGCACCTGTAGATCTCAATATCACTTTTGAGGGTCATCATCATCATCATCATTTCAGCCATGATACGTCCACTGCTGAACAGAGGCCTCCCCTAATGACTTATCATCAGGGGGGATTGCCATTACTCGCCACGCTTGGCAGGCGGGTTGGCGAGCGCAGTTTTTTATAAGATTTCGCACGACGACGCTGCTGCCCGTCTCGTACTACAGGAATTAGTCGCCTCTTACGATACGCCTCCTGTTGGCGGTGGGGAAGAGTATTTTTTACGGCCGTCCCCACGCGGCACTTTTGAGGGTAACTAGATCAATTCCACTTCGTGTGACAATAATTGAACGGCACCTGAAGATCTCATTATCACTTTTAAATGTAACTCGATCAATTTAACTTCAAGGGACTCACTTCTCAAAATCTTTTTAAAAATAGTTAAAAAGTAATTTAAGATTTACTTCGTCCTAGTAGATACGTCCTAGTAAAGGACACAAGCCTCACCTAAACGATTGATCCTATTGTATATTCTGTGCCTTAATTTAATTTAATATTCTACCACGTGAACCCATTGCGATTGTTAAAGGGGTGTTGCAAGGGCGGTAACTACCTTACTGTCAGATGTAATGGGCTAGTTTCCTAAAAAAAACTAATTAGTCCGTCAGTTGGATTAACAGAAAATATCGGACACGCATTTTTTCTTTTCTCAATCAAAAAAAAAATTATGAAGATATAGCCCGTTAAAGTTCCGCGTGACGTCACGCCTTGCGACACTTTTTAGCAAGGCGTGACGTCACACGGTCACTTTGATGCGCTTTATCTTCGTCATTTTTTGTTTGATTGACAAAAGAAAAAAAATGGGTCCAATATTTTTTGATAATCTAACTGACGGACTAAATAGAATAATCTTTTTTTGACCCAGGAAACTAGCCTCAAGGTCTATCAGACTTGACGATTAGAATCAAGCTTTATTAGCTGGGACCAACGTTCAACATATCGGTCATCATTTACAATAAATTAATTGTTCAAATATTGAAAAAAACAGGTTTTTTGAAAAATCTTTCGAGTGCCTGCCTGCAATTTTTTTTGTGTTCTTTCAAATCACGGAAGTTATACATATCAAAGTAAAAGTAAATGTCTTGACGCACCTACCCTAGCACTGCTTCGGGATAATATGTGGGCTAATGCCGAGAAGAAGCAGCGCAAGAAACTTGACTATTCTCATAATTAAATATTTTTGTAGTAGTTTTATTTTATATTTTAAGTATTTATATTTTCTTTTATTTTTAGCCAGTAACTTTTTCAATTTTAGACTAAATCTGGAATTTTGTATTGAATAGGTTTAACACAATTGCCCTTTGTGCCTTTTTTGATACTTACATATGGTAAGGAGCATATATTGAAATAAGTAAATATTATTCATGAAGACTTGAAAGAATGACGTATCACTGCCTTTTCTAGTAATAATAATATTTATACTGCACTATTTAATAACGTAAATGACGTATGTAACAGCTATTCTTCATGACGCAAATATTGGTTTTTAATTAGCAAAAAATTCTGGAGACCTTGATTTTTATGCTGATCTAACTATACTGGTTATCAGAAAAATCGGCCCACCCTCTTTGTATCTTACGATTAAATATGGGCCGGTTTTTGTGATGACCAGTGTTATAAATAAAAAATAAATATTTCACTATTGAATTTACAACGCTGATAAATTAATTTCTACCTTATCTAAAAGCTTGTTAATTTAGGTATTTAAATATTTACTGTTGCTGAGGAAAATTGATGCAATAATGTAATAAAATAATTGATAAAACATTGATTTTGTCTCATTCTATGAAATGCCCGTTTTAAAATAGAATTTAACTACTTGTAATTATATTCTAAGATGGACAGGCCATATGCAGTGTATGCAGTAGACATCGAAGAACAGTGAAGTTAGAACAGAAAGTAACGACACAAGACAAAGAGAAAACCAATGTTAAACATGAGAAAATAAGCTAAAACTTACTGTGAGATCAAATTAAACAAAAGTCGTAACGGGTTCCTTTTTTCACCAAAACACTTTTGGCAAATTTTCACTTTAAAAACAACAATCTTCAACTTTTAATTTCACTTAATTATAGAAATATATAACTTTAAATAAAATAATTTGACAGTCAATTATTTTACAAATAGTTTACCTTAAATATGTTGAGTGTTAAAGTATAATAATTTGTGTATTTTTTTATCTTATTCTTACTAAAGGATTCGATTAGCAGCTTGATGTCATTTTTATCCCGTATTTACTATTTGGCTTAATTCTGAAGTCTACGTAGACTAAGTCGCGGGCAGAATCTAGCTTATAATAAAACTTGCAGTCGTCGTCGAGAGTATTATTCTCGCATAATCTCGTATAACCTATGGCTAAGACCCAATTCCACTATACAGACAATAGATACCTACTTGAAACCTTCTTGTAATTATTTTCTATACATGCTTAATAACTGGCCTTGTATATTTGGGACAGGTCTCTTCACTGTTCTCAAGATGCGTCTGTTTACTTTTAGGTCGTCAAGATATACTGGGTGTAACGAAAAGGTGAAATAAAACTTTAAGGGGTTATTCTACGGCTAAATTACATCAACTTTTTCTATGAGACCAACATCGAAATTGCAAAAAAAAAAAAACACTCCTATAATAAAACGCGACCAGCTGGCATCAATTTTTATGGAAACGTCAATTTTTTTTTTGAGATTTTGATGTTGGTCCCATAGAAAAAGATGATGTAATTTAGCCGTAGAATAACCCCTTAAAGTTTTATTTCACCTTTTCGTTACACCCTGTATATTGGACTCTCTTCTGTGAAGTCAAAGTCAAAGTCAAAAATCATTTATTCAATTCAGGACAAAATTGCCACTTATGAACGTCAATAACAACATTATAGGCCCCTAGGGGGCCAGAACATGTCTCCTTATTTTTTGGGCCCTACTAGCGCTTCGAGACAAGACACAGACAATCTGGCAAGTGCTGAGAAGAAACGCCGGAACAAACTCAGTCACCACTAGCTGCCACACAAAAAATATAAACCAAAATAAACAGGTAGGTACATCAGTTTAGTGCAGGCTGGACTGACCATACATTCTTGTCATCAAGATAGTCTTGAATTTTATAATACCCCTTAGACATCAGTGTAGTTTTGACATGTGACTTAAATTTATTAATAGGAAGTTTGGTAACATTGTGAGGTATATTATTGAAAAATTTAATACAATTTCCCAAGAATGAATTACTTGTTTTGGCCAATCTAAAGTTTGGGACTACACGTTTGTTTTTGTTTCTGGTGTTATATGAATGAATATCACTTTTCTTTATAAAAAGATCTAAATTTTTGCGTACGTACATGATATTATCAAATATGTATTGAGAGGCCACAGTGAGTATGTTAATTTCTTTAAAGAAATCTCTCAGGGATTCACGCGGACTAAGTTTGTATATAGCACGAATAGCTCTTTTCTGTAAAATAAAAATGGTATCGATGTCCGCAGCAGAACCCCACAAAAGAAGACCATAAGACATAATACTATGAAAGTAACTGAAATACACCAGCCTTGCCGTTACAACGTCAGTTAGATGTCTAATTTTTCTAACCGCAAAGGCAGCTGAAGCAAGTCTCCCAGCCAGAGTGTCAACATGTGGTCCCCATTGCAACCTCGAATCCAATGTAATGCCCAGAAAAACAGTGGAGTTTGATAGATCAAGCTTTTCACCATTTAGTAAAATTACTGTGTTAGCTTGTTTCACGTTATGCATAGTAAATTTAATACATTTGGTTTTTTTTGTATTAAGAAGTAAATTGTTACTTGTGAACCAATTTAATACCTTAGAGAGAGCTCCGCTTACATCGTCAAATACCTCTTCGCCTCTTTTTAATTTGAAGATTAAAGAAGTATCATCAGCAAACAGAACTATCTCACAGGAGTCTTTAGAATAGAAAGGGAGATCGTTAATATAGATCAAAAATAGCAACGGTCCCAATATTGAGCCCTGGGGCACTCCCATTTGAAGCGGGGCGCCGGAAGAGTTAGTACCATTAACGTTTACTGTTTGTAATCTGCCTGAGAGGTAAGAATTTAACAATTTTAATGCGTTATTAGATACACCGTAATGTTTTAGCTTCATAATAAGTGTTTGGTGATCGACACAATCAAACGCCTTCGATAAATCACAGAACACACCTATCGCATCATGCTTATCTTCATACGCATCCAAAATGTGTTTGACAAGTGCCACCCCAGCATCTGTTGTATTTCTACCTTTAGAAAAACCAAACTGTTTCTCGTGCAGTAAATTGTTAAGTTTAAAATGGGAGAGTAATTGACTAAATATAACTTTTTCAAAAATTTTACTAAAAGCAGGTAGAATGGAAATTGGCCTGAAATTGCTTGGGTCACTTTTTTCTCCTGATTTGAACAAAGGTATAATCTTACTATATTTCATTAAAGTAGGGAATTGACCTTGATCAATACATTCATTGAATAAATGTGCTAAGTGAGATGCTACGAGAGGTATAATGGGTTTTATTGTGTCAGTTGATATGCCCCACATATCCTCAGTTTTTTTCTGTTTCAATTCCATAAAAGTTTTGACTACCATTACAGGATTAATATGAGTGAAATCAAATAAGGAGTTGCACCCGTCAACACTGGACACAAGCAGTGATTTTGCATGCAGAGCAGATGAATTAAGTTGTTTTGTGGTTTCGACAGGTATATTACAGAAGTAATTTTCGAAAGCGCCTGCCACCTCATCATCGGATTTAATTTGCTTATTATCAATTTTTAGTGTAAATGTGTGATCGCGATGTTGTGTTTTACAAGTTTCTTTGTTTATAATATTCCAAGTCTCTTTAATTTTATTACTCGATTTATTAATTTTTTTACGTATATAATTAGATTTAGCTACCATACAGACCTTTTTAAATAACCTTGAGTATTTTTTAACATATTCTACAAATATTAGGTCATTATTCCTATACACTTTTTGATTATATAGTTCAAACATTTTCCTCCTACTGATATATATACCAGCAGTAGCCCAGTCACTGAATTTCGGTTTGAAATTGTTTATGACTAATTTCTTTTTAGGAAAGTTTTTGTCAAATTCGTTTTTGATTAGTTCAAACAATTCTTCATATAAGTTATTAACATTGTCATCAACAAAAGGTAATAGCGGTATGACTTGATGGTTCACATAATATAGTAATAAAGACGTAATAGTAAGGCCCGATATTCTCACAACTTACAATCCAAGCTAAAGTGGTGTCGCAGAACCGATGAAAGGTGGAGTAAACGAGTTCTTGAGTGGAAACCAGGTCTTGGCAAACGTAGTATGGGACGCCCCCAGCTCGATGGACCGACGACCTGATGATAAAAGCGGGAGATCGTGCTCTTTGGTGCTTGTTAGGGGAGGCTTACGTCCAGCAGTAGATTGCAATAGGCTTACATGATGATGATAGTGATGACAACCCAAGCGGAGTGGAGGAGGTTTAGCCAGGTCCTAAGAACTCGGCACGGGCTGATAGTACACGCTAGTACGGGGCCCGGCCTAGATGCAGACTAGACTGTGCCTGGCAGGAGTTCAAGATACTGCTAGCAGGCCGCTTAAGGCTAAGTGCGTTCTCTACTCGCCAATCTCCTGGGTGAAGCTGTGAAGGATTTCTGCCAACAGAATTGCTCTACTTTTAGGATTCCTTACATCAAAAAGTGTTGCCTTTTGAGGTACGAAACCCTATAGCAGGGAAGGCGAACCTTTACGTATCGAAACTTTTATAAAGAAAAGATTAATCAGGTTATAGACGTGCCATCAAATAAATTTGTCTCTGTGATTATTGGGAAAATAATAATAATAAATAATATCAACTAAAAATTCTTTATTTACTACAAAAAAATAGAAACATTTTGCACGTATAATTGTGTAATTTTTTTTTTTTTTGCATTTTACACTTTTTTTCGTAGTGAACTTTGTGTTTGATATTGGTAACGTGCCGAAAATATTGTGTCGCGTGCCACCAATGGCACGCGTGCCATAGGTTCGCCATCCCTGCCCTATAGGAACCCTATATGAATAGGAGCACTTTGTTGTCCGTCTGTCTGTCTGTCTTTCGAAGTTACGACGGCACATTACTGTGCAGGTAAAATGTTTGTTGGGTTAATGATAAAAAATTGAATCTGCTATACTTTATCTTAGAATTTTTTTATAAAAAGATAATTAAAACTTAACGTCGAAACCAAATTGATTAAAAGTTTTAACCACCATCGATCTCTATTCGAACCTACAACTGATTTTATAGGTAACCATACGATAAGTGGCTAAAAAAATTAAAATCAATCACGATCTTGTTTATTTATAGCCTAAAGCCAATAATAATCTTACAAGACTGCTTCTCAATAGTTTTTTTGTTCGACCTTGATATGACTGACTATGACAACAGAACAAACAGTTTTTTTGTGGTTATTTTCTAAGACTGCTTCTAATAATAGAACGCTTAATACCTTTTAAGTACTATTATCATTAAATTCGCCAATTTGTTGTTATTAATAAAGAGGTTTATAAATTTACTAATAATCAACAGGCATGTATTTAATTAGACTCATTATTTATCACTTAATTGTGTACTGTTAATTAGTAAACTAAATAATGAATGAAATCAATAACTAAAATTGTATTTATACAGTTATAAAATCAGTTTGTTGATGCCATACATTCTAGTCTATTACATTATTTTAAAATTAACCGACAAAATAATTGATGAAATTAAAAATATTCAAGGTGCTAAGCAAGGGGATTAGCAAGCTGAAGTGGTAGTGGGTGGAGCACATAGCACACTGATGGCCGATGGGGCAGAAAGGTTCTGGAATGGAGGCCGCGTACCGGCAAGCGCAGCGTAGGACTTCCACTCACAAGGTGGACAGACGATCTGGTAAAGGTCGCAGGAAGACGCTGGATGCAGGCCGCTACCAACCGGTCAATCTAGAAGTCAAAGGGGGAGGCCTATGTTTAGCAGTGGATATCTTATGGCTGAAATGATGATGATGATGATGAAGGAGCTGAAGTTCGTAAACAGTTTACAGTCGGGCACATTCCGACAAGTTGGAGCGATGATATACGCAAGGCAACGGATGGAAAAGAACAGCCGAAAATTGGACTAAGTGGCGTGACTTTAGAGATTGCTATGTCCAGCAGTGAAGCGACGTGGGCTGATTAAATGATGATGATGATGATGATGATGCAGGGACATCGAGCACATGCCCTATAGAGCAGCAATATGAACCATCTTTCTCCAAAACTAGTTAGTGAATTTTCATTGAGTATGAAATAACAAGTCCTGTCAACTCTCACCCATATTAACAGATACAAATTTAAAAAAAAATGACGAAAAATGGAGCGAAACACGATATGATATTATTAAAGCCATTTATCGACACCAACTATAAAAATTTGATAGTATAGCCGCCATGTTTAATAGTGCCATGTTATAATCGCTGTTTCGATAAAAAATCAAAATAGCGGCTATATCTATCATATATCGCTTGCTAGTCTCGCATGCAGACTGATAAAATTTAAAGATCTAGGTCTTTTAGGCAATCCTAACAGACTTATTAGGTCTCCTTTAATCTCTGTGAGCTTTTGTAAGTTAAAAAACTCAGGCAAATAAAACTAGATTCTTAATTCACTATACACAGTTACACAACGGGTTCGAATTCTGATTAACGCCCGTGTATTGAGATAACGACATGTCAATCTGTTTTCTATAATCGCTAGGTTAAGTCAAGTTAAAATATCTACCCTTAATTACTTTGAGGAAATATTTTACTAGACCAGCTATTAATGTTATTATATTCTAAGTAAACACAGTGTGCTTTCTCGTTCTACTAGTACTACTATTTTTATATAGGCTGTCCCAAAAATAGTGAAGTCCAGAGATAGAGCCGAATCACCATCATTCATGTTTCGTGAATTTTTGTAGTTTTTATTTTTTCTTGCGTATGCTATACAGCTTTCTCTTCCAGGAAAGTTTTATAACATTAAGTTCGCCAAATATATTTAAATTCAAATTTAAAAAAAACTAAAAACCGCTAATTATATTTTTAATTAGCAGTCGTTTTATCAAAATAATGAATTAAGGGTACATAGTCATTATGTTACATTTCGAGTTTCAAGCATTCTATAAAACTACAAAATTGACGTTATCAACTACTTAAATAAATGTAGTAGTGATTGTAGTAATAGTTTAGTAGTCTGAGATTGTTTGCCGATTAACAGTTACTCTGTGTGCAAGCGCATGTTGAAAAGTGGTCGTACTGTATCTATTTGAACTGTGGTAATACCAATTTGAAGATTTTAAATGAGGATAAAGTAGAACGATTGAGGGCCGATTTTTCAATCGCCAGATAACTTTATTCGCCGAATAAAATTGACGTTTTGACACAATTTCTATACAAAAACTATCAAATGTCAAAATTATTCTTTTAGTAAAAGATAAATGAATATTGAAAAACCCTGAAGTAACACGCAATAAATTGGGAATACTGTTGTAGTCACAATTGAATAAATCGGTAGTTTTAGAATAATATTTTTAATGGACTAATTATAATTTGATGTGCTTGTAGCTCAGTGGCGGCAGTGCTTTGGTTGTGATTATCTAAGTTAAGCCACCTACGGCGCGGTTGTGATAGATGGGTGACCTGTCCAATCATATTTAGTGATATTTATCACAAGCGTCTCCGTTCTTTGAATGCTAATATCACTTGATACTAGTCGAGGCCTTAGGGCGGCTAAATAACATCTTACAGTAAGGTAAAGACACTGGCCTTACAACACCCCTCCACCAATCCGCACTGGGTACGAGTTGTGGAGTAGGGCCCAAACCACCTCATAGTTGAGGTGAGGCCGGTGTACACCAAAATAACTAATTGTTAGTACTTCAAACTTTAGGTACGCCAATTAGGTTCGATCATCGATGACTTTTGTCAGGGGAGTTTTAAACATACCCAGCCCACTCGACCCAATTCCGACAAAATGTTATTAAAACTATTAAGGTGTAGGTATTACCGCGCTTCTAAGCCTAACAATAGGAGACGTATTTTTGAATCATGCTAATTCCAATCCGAATACGAAATCGCAAGATTTGCATGCGAATTCCTAAAATCTCAATTTTTGAAAATTCATTCCGTGAATTCTGCAACGACCACTTGTTTTTGTTATCTACTAGTAGAAAGTACTAGTAGAATTGAGGGAACGACCAGAAAGAAGAAGAAAGAAGAAAGTACGGTGGTAGTAAGAATTACATTGACAAGTAAACGTATGTTTGACAGAAATTTGACATAATAACTTTTTATTTACGTTCGTTAATGAGTTTTTGCTATATGGTTTATAATATTTTCTGCGTGAAACAAAAATAGTTGCAAGATTTCAATTTTATAGTAACACCTATTTCGAGTGATTCAAAAATGCGTAAAATCGTGAGCAATAGAAATGAATTTCATACACGAATTGTTTTCGTGTTCAAATTTGAGATTCATTTCTAATGCTTCAAAAATACGTCTCCAGGTCGTCAACTCAAGAAATTGTTGTAAAAGTTACGTAAGTAATTGGTTAGGTAATCTAGGTTTAGATTTTTCAAAAGTTTTATATATTTTCAAGATTTGTTTAGTTGATAGAGACAAAATAATGTTTTAATTCAGTTTTAAGACACACCTTAATATACTATTATTGTGTAATAAGTCATTAGGTAGTTTTAAATCTGGTAGAGATGGGACCGGGTAGAGTGTGGACGAAGCCATAAAAAATGTTAACATAATCATAATCAATCATCACTCAGAATAAAGCCTAAAAAAATAATCATTAATGTGGTCTAAGTCTTGGTCTAGTCATTTCTAGCCTGCGGGCCATCACATTCGCATACGTTATTTTTATTGCTACAGAATATTACCCTCAATGAGGCGACGACGCACACTGGTCTGAAACTTGTAAAATATTTTCTCACTTATCGATTAATAGATAAACAGGTTAGTTTACTTCATGATAATCTGCCCACTGCTGGACCGATCTCGGTAAACCCTATCATCGGCTATAAGAACTTATCCATTAACTGCCAGCAGATTGCGTATGACATGGTATAACAAATATAACAAATAAAACCAATTTATTATTGCAAATAGGCCAAAATAAACTTTTTTTCAACTCCCAATTTTATATCATATTGACTCAAGAACACGTCTACCCAGCCCACGGCACTGCTACTCTAGCGCTTATCCTTTGAGGTAAAAGAGGTAGTCAAGCATAATCTTTTTTTTTATTTACACTGGTAATGTTTTACACAAACCGGCAGTCCCGTGGACGGGATTAAAACCCGCAACCGTCTAGGCTTTGTAGGTATAGTCCAGAGCAGAAAGCACTAGACCAGACGATCGTTAGAATGCTGTTGTATTTTCTACCTATTTTTTTAGCAGTAGAGTTACCTGTTAAAATTAAATTGACTAATAAAGTATATGGTGCTGGAAAAATTATTTATTTAACACAGTGTGCGTTGCACCTCACGCACCACATTCACTGCGGCTATCTATTCCGCAGTATACTGCACATCGTTTGACATTACGAGAAATGCGAGTGAAATTATAGTGATTGGTCCGAGACGTACGAGATGTGTACAGGGGCAGCGATGGCGAAACAAAATTATGACTGCACTCTAGTTATGGTAAGATAGAGCGCTTGTCTTAAATAAACAATTTTTTACTTTTGTAAAACCTTCATCACGGTTCGTGTTATATTGGCCGGTGTTTTACTGGTCTATAGGACGACGACGATAGGTAGGACGTCCACCCACAAGGTAAACAAAAGACCTGGTAAAAGTTGCAGGCAAACGCTGGATGTAAGCCGCTTCCAACCGGCTAATCTGGAAATCACTAGGGGAGGCCTGAGTTTAGCAGTGTATGTCCTGTGGCTGAAATGATGATGATGGTGATGATGAATACCGGTGATGACTTGGGTGTAATCTCTCAATCTCAAAACACCTAACCTTCATCAAAATTTCCATTTTGTCTTGTTTCCGTAGCTTGACGGAACTCTTTATCTTTTATGATAGAATAAACACTTTATTGCATAAAACAATAAAATGTTTTTATTAACAAGACACAATGTATGTCCTACAACAATATTTATCCATTATAATTTTTAAAAAAAACACTATCGCATTTTAATATAGTTACCGGATAACTGTGTACGAAAGTAAACTACTTATGTTGTTTTTGCAATAAATATGGTTATAAATAAAACTGTAATTATAATAAAATGAACTAATAATAATATAGTTAGTATTTACTTCTATGGGGGATGCCTATGTCCAGCAGTGGTCTTTGAAAAGGTTAAAACGGTTAACGTTGAAAACTTATTCATCTGAAATCATAATGTTGATAAATTCAAAATTTTTATTTTTGTTATTTCATCAGCATTATTATCATGTAAGCGTAATGCAGTACACTGCGCGCACAAGAGCGCCAAAGATTACAATCTCCCAATTTTTTCATCCAGGCACGATCAGTCATCTTCCTAAGGTCGACGGGCCATCAAGCTGGGGGGCGTCCTACACTACGTTTGCCAAGGCGTGGTCTCTAGGTAAGGTAAGTAGCTAAGGCACTTGTGCTATAGAAATCAGAACCAACGACGGTACTTAAACGCCCAGACCAGAGACAACATATACAAGTTAGTTTACTAAATTAACCCGACTGAGAATCCAATCCGCGACGTCAGAGACGGCGACGCCAAATCCTACATTCTCGCCTCACGGATACTGAGGTCTTCCGATATTTTTGTTGTCATAATATTGATATTAAGACAACCATTGGGCTGCACATACTATGATAATGTTATCTCATCTATATATATAAAACAAAGTCGGGTTAGTTACACCATTTATAACTCGAGAACCGCTGGACCGATTTTTATGATCTTTGATTTGTTAGATTGTCTCCGCCCCGAATAGGAGAATAATAATGAAAACATCGGAAAAAAACATGAAAAAAAAAACCTATCAAGAGGCGGTACTAAGTTCGCCGGGACAGCTAGTCTAATATAAAACAAAGTCGGGTTAGTAACACTATTTATTAGTTAAGAACGGCTGGACCGATTTTTATGATTTTTGATTAGTTGAATTTCTATCCATGCCGAATAGCAGAATAACTATGAAAATGGTAAAATTAAAAAATATATTATAAAGAGGCGGTACGAAGTTCACCGGGACAGCTAGTAAAAAATAACAATAAATTGTTTCCACCATCACAACCATTATCTAGCCTCAAACTAAGCCAAGCTTGTACTATGGCGACTAGATAACGGATAAACATACTTAAATACTTTTATAAACATCCATGACTTAGGTACAATAAAAGCTCGTGCTTATCACATAAACATCTGTCTCTTGCGGGATTCGAACCCGCAACCTCTGGTTTTGTTGTTCGGAGCGCGAACCACTACACCAGACAGACGGTCGTCAACTATTATTCGAATTAGTCGACAGAAATAAGATAGACAAAGTATGGAGTTATTTCTTTCTGCCTAAATAATTCGATTTTGAATTATCATTAACTGAATTGTCAACTAACATTGAAAATAATAATGTGGCAGCCACATAATAACCTAAGCTCGAATTTAAAATAAATAATTACCAGACAAAACGACGCCAGTAAAAAACTCTAAGCTTCATGCGGTTTCATTATAAGTCTAAGATCCGTATTGTGGGCAGTAATCACTTTGGAAAATGCAAGTTATCTCGACGATGACATGTATTTGAGTACATAAAATAATAAATATTCATTTGGGCTTTTCCTGTGAATGTTTTGGTAACTAGAATCGGTTAGCGGATTCGCAATTGCAAACTGCGATACGGACGCAATTGGAGTTAGACACAGTAGGCACGAGGAGATGTATAATGTGTTTTTTAAATTCTTTATGCAAAAAGACGAGTATTAAAGATTGACGCCTCTGTGGCATCCTAGTTCTCAAGCGGATAGACCAAGTCGGGCGCTTTTTAAAGTACCATTTCTCACCATCCATAAAAAACATCCCTTATAAGATAAGTTTGTTGTCCGTCTGTCTGTCAAAACCCTTTTCACTAGGAACACGTGTCGCGTGGAGGTATTAAGTTGAAATTAATAATTAGGCAAGCAATCTCTTGCGATCTATGAAAAAAATCAAACTTTTAAGTAAATACAATCGAAAAAATGTTGCCAGTTATGCAGCATATTAAGTACCTACATAAAATAAGTAAGGTAGGAGATTACTAATTAAACTACAATAATTTACGTACCGGACGTAATTTAAGTAAGTCATAAATTGTAAAAAAATCTACCTTTTAAACCCAAACTGCGTTTTTTGTTCCAACTTTTTTATGAGAGAAATTATTCGTTTATTTTATTCGAACGCAGTAAGATTGAAAACAGGTGGCTATTCTACACCTAACTGCGTTGTGATCGTAGGTACCGAGTATGGAGGTGATTTCCGATCGTACGCGTGGTACTCGATATCATGTATCGAGATAATTGCGATATGAATTACTAATTAGATTGTAGATCTTATTAGTCGATATGTTTAAAACGCATTAATGTATCTAGTGATCTATCTTCAAGATATACCTACCTAAGATACCAATTCAAATAGCTGCTATTAATGATTTTAAGCTGTAACATTTAAGAAATAGCAGACTTAATAGAAATACATTGTTATGGTAAAGCGATATTGATTCCGCACTTTAAGAATTCTATAGAGGAAAATAGAAAGATTATTTTTTTAAAACCTTAACTTAAATAACTTCAGTTACTCTAGGAATCTTCTTAATTTAAATCTAAAATAATCTCACTTCATTTTGAGAGAAATATAAACTTTAATTTTTGCTTTATGTGGTAGGGGTCCAGCTAGTTAACGTTATCTCAATCGATCAAGATTTGACGTAAGTCATCACGTTACGCTTACGATTTGCCAGCACCGAGTGTCGAGATAATTCTCGGAACAATTCGTTACGTCTGTGACTTGAGCCACGAATTAGAATGTCAAAAACTATTGCGTATTTACGGATTAGGTAAAGGGCACCTCTATTTTATTATGGATAAAATAGGGATAATCACACAAACAAAAGCAGTTACAAGATTTCAATTTAATAGCAACACCTATTTCGAGTGATTAAAAATGCGTAAAATCGGAAGCAGTAGAAACTATTTTCATTTACGAATTGTTTTCGTGTTCGAATTCGAGATTCATATCTAATGCTTTAAAAATACGTCTCCAGAACAGCAAGACGAGACGTAATAGAAATTTCATTGTTAGACGGCTTTATTCAACCGCTCGGCATCCAATAAGTTAATAAATTAAGATTAATCTCGACCTAAACTGCAGTCAAGAAAAATTCGATACGTATTTTAAAAGCATTAAATTTAAATTTGCATACGAAATTCGTAAGCTTGCCAATCGCCAACCCGCCTGCCTAGCGTGCCGAGTATTGGCAATCCCTCCCCGATGATAAGTTAATTGGGGAGGCCTTTGTTCAGCAGTGGACGTCCTATGGCTGAAATGATGATGATGATACGAAATTCGAAGAATCATAAACAACTTCCTAGAAATTCGCATTCGCATAAAAACGTCTGTATGGTCGTGACAATGAGCAGCTCGAAACAGAAAATTGAGTCCTGTGTCTATAGGTGTAATACCTTAGCAGTTGTGGCTCATACACGTCGTAGTTTGTTAACTTAACAGAGGCAAGGAGAACTGTCTCATATGAGGAAAAAGTTGAAAAAGTATCCAGCTGCAGTAAATAACAGTTCAAAACCAAAATGGCGGTAGCGTATGCCTTTTCCTTCGCTAGCGCCATTTTGGAAGGTATGGCATACCTAAATGTAGCAGTTGTTGCCGGATTGAAGTATGCCGAGTTAGAAAATGTAATATTTTAGTGACTACAATAGTTAATGATAACCCAGTATATCAAACTTTATCTATTTACGTAGTCCAAAATAAATTTGTAAACATAATTGTTATATCTATCTATTATATTATCTACCCTGTTCTAATAACTTGTATCTTTGAAATTTACCCTGTTGCTACTGTGGCACCACCCTTATTTAACGCAGTTTGACTTTTTCACAGCAAAGACAGTTCTTCTTAGTTCTCCCCTGCATAGCCTGATGTTAGTGATCCATAAAAAAGGTATTTTTACGACTTATAAGAGTTAATAAGTCACGTTCTTTGCATTTTCTGCATTGAGAGCTTTATAGATCGTAGTGCCACCAGCTCTACCAGGCGGGTAATGTTTTTTATTACTGGTGAACTGTGGGCTTTTTAGTTCATTAAATTCACATGTTGTTTAATTGTCACTGTGACATAGAATGACCTATGTAATGTATGCATCATCATCATCATTTCAGCCATGGACGTCCACTGCTGAACACAGGCCTCCAAAATGACTTTCATCCGGGGGGATTGCCAATACTCGCCACGCTTGGCATTTCGCACGCAGATGCTGCTGCCCGTCTCGTGCTACAGGAATTAGTCGCCTCCTACGACACTTCACGTTGGCGGTGGGGAAGTGTAGTGTGTCCTCACACGGCACAGTATGTATATAGGTAACTAATTACATATGGATAAAGGCTCTAGTAAGCAAAAGTTAGTTCAAAGTTAAGTAAAATATTTGTAAGAAGTAGTTGATAGCAAAAACAAATGACTGAGAGCGTCGATATAATTTTTTTTTGCTTCACCAGAGGCCTAACCTTATGCTCTTAAAACAGTGTTACCATATATTTGTTTTTTCTTTACAGTAACATC
This sequence comes from Anania hortulata, assembly GCA_963576865.1. Lineage (NCBI taxonomy): Eukaryota > Metazoa > Arthropoda > Insecta > Lepidoptera > Crambidae > Anania > Anania hortulata. Next base: position 19,134,320 of record OY756394.1, read on the forward strand.
TAAAAAAAAGCTTATTAACTAGCTAGCGTATGTATAAGTATATGATTAGTCTTTTTTACGTGACATTTTGTGTCATATTTTGTTTCTTTTGTTATTAGTTCTATCATCTAAAGTGCACGTTAGTAAGAACACTGCTGTAGCATTGTAGGCGATAAGTTACAAGAATCAACGACGCTACGCCACTATGACAAAAGAAAAGAGTCGTAACTTTGAGATGTTTACTGAAATAAACATCTTATGTGTAAAATATCAATACACTTATTTGGTTTCTAAAGAGCTTTTCTTATTACTTAAATCCGATTTCACAATATTTCCTTTCAATTAATTGAACTCTGTGCTCTCAAGTTTGTTATTACAAAATAATAATAAACATAAAAGTCGAAGCATCAAGTTTTAATTAAGCAAATAGGAAAACCACTTAAACTTTTTGTGTCGCCACCTATTTACTATATATTTACTAGGTAGGTATATTTCATTGGAAAATGCAAAAAAATCTCCACTCGACCACATCGATTCGAAGTAGAGCAAAGTAGGTCGGCTAGATCGGGCAGCTTCGGCCGCGCTCGGCTTTCTTCGCGAGCGCTCGGCACTCTGCGTGCGCGCATACAGCATTGAGACGCCGCCCCGGCCGCAGTCGCGTCGTAGTCTCGGAAAATTTTGCCTTAAATTACGTCACGGGATGAAAACATACACCGCGTACACACATAAACTAAACCGTACAACGCAATAAAGCAAATTTCAAATAACTAAATATTGTATTAAGTGAATCGTGTTGGACTGTCTAAACAAAAACATGTTGTGGGAGTCTGGTTTTCTTGAGGAGTCAGATACGGTAAGTTATTTTTCAAATTCCAATTAAATGTTAACTGTTCATATCTAAATCTATTATTAATACGCTTTTGAATTATGAAACCGAGCCGGTTGTCTACATACACAAACGTACGTCGCGGACTGGCTGTGCGTGTGTGGGTAACTTTCTAGTTTTCGCTTGGATGTATTTACATCGGACGTGAAGAGTTTTTCATAATATAAAACACATGGAACATTTAAGGGGTTTATGTATAAATATTCATCACACACCTCATGCACGGTTGGAATGACGATCGAATGTAAATAAATGCGATTTTGAGAGACGTGTGTCACGACTTGAGTCACGCTATGAAAATTCTAATGGCTGGATTAGTTAAATCTATCTCTGGGAAAAAGCCACGGCCACATTAACTTATTGGAAGCGCTATTGTTTGATGCATGCACACAATGTAAGTGTAAACCTGATTAACACGATGTATGAACACGTTTTAAATCTGTTTTTTAACTTTTTTATCAACAGGTTTTTGTTTCAATTGCTTTTTTTTCGTCTAAGCAGGTGTGTTGTCTTTTGCAGCTTAGGTTTTAGTCTTATGATCTCAGGTTAGACTGGTTATAAGATATTTAAATAAATATGCATAGGAATATTGATTATTTTGCTTAATTAATTAGTATAATTTAACAACTAATCTTGTTTGAAACTTTGCTAATAGTAACAACATTTTGAGATTGGTTTGGGCTTTCATTGCTCCTTGGCAACAACGCTAACTTGGACACACCGATGACGCCACATCAAGCCAAGCTCAAGTCATTCATTCTTAAATCATTCATTCAATATAGATAGCCCGATTGACATTGTGGCGCTATAGTTTGTCTCAAATGGTCTCAAATTTGATTCTCGTTTCGAGGTAATTTAGAAAACTACCTTTACTAAATTGGATTACGTCTGGAACTCCTAGCATGGGAACAACATTTTTTCAGAATTTGATCAAGTCTGGGTATTTTAAGAGATGCACCTTGCAAAAATGTGTTTTTTGGTTCATAGAGTAACACAAGGGTGTTAATTCCTTACTTCAAGACGATGATAATAAGTTGTCTGACCCATCTTATATCTTATATTATATATATATAAAACAAAGTCGGGTTAGTTACACCATTATAAGTCAATAACGGCTAGACCGATTTTCATGATCTTTGATTTGTTGAATATGTCTCCGCCCTGAATAGTAAAATAACTATTTAAATATCGGAAAAATTCACAAAAAAAAAAATTACAGGCGGCACGAAGTTTGCCGGGAAAGCTTTTATTAAATATATATTTTTTAAAACAAGCCTTTAATTTGTTATAAAATTTACTAAACAAAATAACCAAAAAGTTATTTATATTGTTTCAAGTCTTCATCATCCCTCTATTTATAAATATACTAATGAATCTAAATTTCCCTTGGTCATCGCATCACGCGTAAATGGTTGGAGCATTTTCGCTAATTCTTTTTTTGTTGTGTTAAGTAATTATTGTGAGGTAAAGGTTCATAAGAAAAAAAAATGGAAATTGCGCAGAAAATCTTTTTTTAATAAACGAAAGACCATGCGAACGAGGTCGCGGACAACAGCTAATATTTAAAAAAAACATAAACGAAAAATATATATTTTTTAAATAAGCTTTCATTACGTAGTTGTTAAAAGCTTTAAAAAAAATAGGCTGTTACATAATTCTTGACTTTTAAATGACAGTAAAGCGCCTTCGACTAAGTCTTTAACTATCCCTCTACAATTATTTATTTGTTCAAATTTGGTTATAGAATGTAATTTATTCACTTAAAATCAGCTAGCGAATGGAAAAGAATAGACGTAGATCGGGCTCAACAAAGCCTATGTTGAGCTGTGGAACGTGGGCTAATTATCATTAATTAATTCATAACTCATAAGACAGCCCTTAAGTATTAGTCAACAAGTTTTTTAGTAGTGTTTCTAAAAATAAAAACCGGCCAAGTGCGAGTCGGACTCGCGCACCGAGGGTTCCGTACAAACCTGTAGGTACCGTTATGAGTAAAAGTTCACCCATCACGACAATCGAGTCATAGTTATGGTATTTTTATTGCAAAATGAAATCCATAACATTACGAAAGTTAAATTGCGGTTTACGATTTATGACGTATTAAAAAAAAAAAAAATTACTTGATCTCGTTCAAACCAATTTTCGCTGGTAGTTTTTATGGTAATGTACATTATATATTTTTTTTAGATTTATCATTCTCTTATTTTAGAAGTTACAGGGGGGGGACACACATTTTACCACTTTGGAAGCGTCTCACACGCAGACTATTCAGTTTAGAAAAAAATGATATTAAAAACCTCAATATCATTTTTAAAGACCTATCCATTGATACCCCACACGTATGGGTTTGACGAAAAAAAAAATTTCGAGTTTTAGTTCTAAGTATGGGGAGCCCCCAAAATTTATTATAATTTTTCAATTTTTTTGTGAAAATCTTAATGCGTTTCACAGAATGCGTCTACTTACCAAGTTTCAACAGTATAGTTCTTATAGTTTCGGAAAAAAGTGGCTGTGACATACGGACGGACGGACAGACGGACAGTCAGACAGACAGACATGACGAATCTATAAGGGTTCCGTTTTTTGCCATTTGGCTACGGAACCCTAATAAAAAACGGTATTCTAATGTTAGTATTAGGTACCTCCGTTAGAATACTGACTATTTGTTTGTTTGTTTGCTAGTTAAACAATATTTTAGCTAAGTATGACTTTGAAACTTTAGACAAACAAGGTTGTTTTATATGACGTAATATAATAATTTCTCGTGTTAGGTCACGTGCCCGTTTTAGCAAGTCATGTATCGAAATACCTACCTACCTTAATGTAAAAACGAGGTTTTTTTTTACAGATAATAGAAACATTCGATTAAGATAATGTTTTTCGTCAAATAATTGGGTTTATACAGAATGTGCAAGGATCAACTATTCCTGAAAAAAATATTATTTTGCCTTTGTTCTTAAAATGGTCTTAAGTAGTTATGTTAATATTGTTCATAGTTTGAGTTACAGTTAGCCAAAGTTTAACACATTTGTTGTCGGAGTTTACGTTTATCAGGTGACCAGGTCAGACATTCAAATTTTTTGGATAATAAAGGGTTGACGTAAAATGAAAAAAAGATTTATTTTCATGGTTAAAATTTATTTATATGTTTAGGTCGTTAACAATAACAAAACATAATAAGTACACACCTATTAAGTACATCTACAGTACAAGTACAGTATAAAAAAGTAAATTAAGCCTCCCAGCCGGCCCCACCTCAAATTTTAATAAGTGGTGGTTTGGCACATACTCCATCACAACACACGGTACTAAGCATTATATTTATTACATTCGTATAATATTAACTACCTACATTGAATCGTAGTGTTTAACCAATAACGCAGTTGTGAATGTAAAAAGACCTAGTCATGATTGTCAATTTTAGAGAAACGAATAAATCCCAGGATCATTCAGAAGAACACAATAGTTTTTATGACGTGCGTTCAACAAATAAGCAAAGTTTCACCGCGATTATGCATTCAAGTCGTACAGCCGACATCAAAAGTAGCTTAGTATCAAAATTTTCCAAAAACTCTTATAGCAAAACATCTTACAATAGTCTGACAAAATCACTACGCATAATTCAAACAAAAAAGTCAGGGTATTTTGACAAATAGATGGTCAGTACTTTTAAAAAATTGTTTTTGATCAGCTACTTTTGATTCCGACTGTACTATGTACTAACCAAGGTGACAAACAACATTTTCAACCGACTTCAAAAAAGGAGGAGGTTCTCAATTCGACTGTATGTTTTTTTTGTATGTATGTTACGCGATTACTTCGCCAATTATAAATCGATTTTAATGATTCTTTTTTTGTTTGGTAGACCATACTTCAGAGGTGGTCCCATATAAATTTTATCGAAATTGATATAGAACTTTTTGAGAAAATCAACAAATATATACCCAGATAATATTTTGGTTTGTGGTTCTTGTTACCTATCTTCGACAAATATGAGCCGATTTTGATGATTTATGTTTTATTGAATAGCTTATACTTCAAAGATGTTATGATAAAAGTTTGTAAAATAAAAATCACCCCTAAGGATAGGAAAATAGGGGATGAAATCGGTGTTCAGCAGTTAGATTAGGATTTATCACTAAAAATAGATGAAATAAGTAAATTTTATTTAAAAAAATTAAACCGACTTCAAAACACTAAAATGCTAAAAATAATCCTAACACTTAAGTACCTAATCAGTTACTTTTGGAGTCGGTGCCAGCCGATGAGAGATTCAATGTTTTTGTTTGCACCGACTCCAAAATTAACTGATTAGGTACTTAAGTGTTAAGATTATTTTTAGCATTTTAGTGTTTTGAAGTCGGTTTTATTTTTTAAATAAAATTTTTATATTAGAGACTGCATCAATGATAGAAAAAGGCAAATGATGTTGTTTGATCATTTCCCCAATAAAGTAATTAGACGGTTAATGCCGTCGTAATATTTACTTTTTAATGACACGATAATTGCTACTGCCTGCTGGCAGCAATACTACTTAGCTATAATACTAAACTAACAGGTTTTATGAAAGTTTACAAGCATATAAAATGTTTATTTTTCAACAAAATGCGGAATAATCTGGCGCATATTTAAAAATAGTCACACAATCTGGGATTAGAACTCTTCTTCTCAGTCGATTCTCTCTTGACAGAGCGGTCGTGGTCGTGGTCGTTATGTAGCAGTATCGGAGGGGGCAGATTTTATGTGCTTTAAAATGTCTCGCATCTCTCTCTGCTGAAGGTCATCCTGCTGAATTCGTTAAGGGAACTACCCACTGCATACTGTATTTGGTCAGGCCATAAGATAGGTGACCTCTCGCGCGGTCTAATGCCTTCCACTTTTCCCTGGACGACGAGGCGTTCTTTGGAACGATTATCGCATCTCGAAACGTGTTTGGAAAATGCCATAATGCAAGATTGTACTAAAGAAAAAAGGTGCTGCCTGATGCCGAGTTCTTTAAGTATCGATACGTTTGTGCGATACTCAGTCCTCACTCACAGCTTTACAACTCACAACGCTTATATTTCGATAGAATTCAATCTCCCATTCGTGGTCGGGGATATTGGGGTACGTTTGACTGTGCGAGATGCGGCAACTGGAAGTCAAGTTATTACATGCGATTGACATAAGACCTGTGTATCCTTTAGAGAGGGCAACCTCTTTTGTTAGGACCATGGGTACACAGACATCCGTTGTTACCGCAATCTGCAGGATTCAGCACAATGTTTTCCCTCACCGCCAAAAAAGTGGTATGAATCCATACATATATTCTAAATCCAGAAGTACGCGTGGAGTGAAACTCCATCTACTAACCTTCCACCACTCTATGGGAATATAAATTCCTTCCTTCCCCTTTTTCTAATGGTGGTCCTCTACCGGAAGGTTGTCTGGAAGAGATCGCTATTAGCGATAAGACTGAATAAATTGTACGTCTTTCTGTAAAAATCTTGTTTAATTTACTCGTGTAGTGTGCAATAAAGAGTATTTATCTATCTATCTATAAATCGGATAAACTGACTGGTTCAAGCTCTGCCTATGTCTTGTAGACATAAGTTAGATTACGTTACCTTTTTAGCCGAAACACATGTGGAAGTGGAAATGAGCTAAATATAGTACACATTCACGAAGCTCTACTGCTGCTAAGGCTGCGTTTGTTGTTTGCCAGTACTCTGCGTGAAGGTGAAGTCTACAATTTTTTTTGGGATATAGCTTAATGTATTATACACCCTATTGAAATTCTGATATAAGATTTTCGGATAGGTGACTGTATTTTATTATTTCATTAATAATACTTTGGTGGTTGCTATCAAATTGCTACTGAGTACTGACGTATTATTTGTGGCATACTGACATAATTGCCTAAATATTAACGATCATCTTACGCTAATTATGTGGTACAATTAGGAAAAGCTTAATCGACCTATAAAACGTGACTACACTCACGTAGAACTGAGAGTAAATCACTTAAGAGTATAATATGCTGATCTTATTGAGTGAGTTGTTTTAAAGGAGCATTTACCACAAGCACATCGTTTTGTTCGTACCCTCTCATTTCTGCGCGATTCGATAGCAATGAAATTATTATTGCATAGTCCAAAAATGGTCTGGTATCGAAGGATATCGATGATCTGATGGCAGTGCTCTAAGTGCAATAATAACTAACCTAGCCTTTAAAGCTGCCTTCACACGTGTACCGTAGTTTGCCAGGCCATGATTAAGGCAAACGTGTGGACGGAAGTGAGTGTTTGTCTTCGCTTGGCAAAAGTTGCGAGTGCTTGCCTGCGTTTGTCACCGATACAGTGGCACATCGGTTTTTGGGCGAACATCAAAGGAAGTTGGTCGAAGTTTGGTTTGCGCGTTTGGTGCATAATCTATAAGTTTTTTTTACAACCAATTTGACAATAATTAAAAGCTACGGTTTTTGTAAATTTTTTGCATCCACCATCTTACTTGCCAATTCTTTTATTTTAATAATTCGTAAGTAATTTTTCTTAGAATAAAAATAAGGTAAAGCAAACGCCATAGCCAACGAAGTGTGACGTCCGCCTTGATTGCTTATTCGGACACTGCAAAGGCTTCACAAGCGTGTGGATAAAACGGTTTTTATCCTTGAGTTGGTCATCGCGGCGAACCATCGCAAGCGTGTGGAGCCGGCTTAAGAGAATGGTTAAGCGTAAGTACTTGGACTTGAATTTAGACAAATGGAGAAGCTAAATTATTGTTTCTTGGGTTACACCATTATTATAACAATCGCGTAACTTTTGTTTATAGCCTTGCTTTCGTCATGGTTATATTACATACTACATTTAATCTAAAAACCGTTAAGAAAAGGTGGCATTATAAAATTTGTTATAACAATAAAAAAATAAAACAAAAAGGTAGTGATCATAAAATCTATTAGTTATGTAGCTGATGTCATAGATTGATTATTGCAAAACGTGGAATACCGTACACACTCAATTAAGCTCATTAGTATGTTTATACGATAATTGAATTGATAAAGAAAGTAACGGCGCAGTTTATGGGTTCATAGTATTTGCACTAAGGACAATTTGTTTATTTGTTTGTATAAATTTATAAATATTTAACATGCCATTAAATGGCGAAACATGTTGGAATTTGTATATTTTTTATTATTGTCTTTAAATACCGTGTTTCCATGTAAAGAAATGAATTTGAACTTAAGATACAAACAGCCTATTCTTGAACTTAAATTATGTTGCGCAATTCAAACTAATTAGACAGATTATAACACTGATAATCTAGAGTGATCAGCGGCGGCGGCATCGCTTCGGTACTGATTACCAAAGTTAAGCCACCTACGCCTCGGTTGTGATTGGATGACTATTCCAACTATGTTTAGTGACATTTCCTCCGATTGACAACTCCTCCGTTACAAAGATGTTCAGAAGAGACACATGAAAAGATGCAACATTGAGCCCTTTCACTGGGAAGCTTTGGCAGCACAGCGCCCAGAATGGCGTGGGATTGTAGAGAGACAAGTCCGCAAGTTCGAGGAGCAGCGTAAAGCTGACCTCGACGCTTAACGCGATGAGCTAAAGGCCCGTCCTCCTGCCGCCATCAACTATAAATATGTAAACGGCGTACTGACGTGCCCTCATTGTGCACGGGAGTTCGCTGCGAAGATCGGCTACATAAGCCATCTTCGGGTGCACCAGCGCCCGTCCGATTAGGAGTCGAAGTGGTCGTCATGGCCGAAAACGGTCGGAAAAATCATCATCAGTGACATTTACGAGTATCACAGGCATGTCCGTTCTTCTGAAGGTGTGTTAAAAGATGGTCCCGGTTCATATGTCCTTACAACACCACCCCTCCACCGATCCGCACTGAGCCCGCGTGGTAGAGTGTGGCCCAAACTACCTCATAGTTGAGGTGAGGCCTGTGCCCAACAGTAAAAGCAATGAAACTAATAAATAAAAGGATTTTTTCACAATTAATAAACTTAAACAGTTGGCAATAAGCCAATTTTTTATGTGTGACGTAGGTTATCTAATAAAATAAACGAAATATTTGGAATGAGGATAAACAGCGGAAGGTTATTGAACCCACGAAATTTCTTTGATCTGTTTCAAATTATTACAAAGTTGGCTTTTCCTTAGCTCATGAATCAACAATTGGCTTAACTTATTTAATAAAGATAACTTACTTACCTATAAATCTTGACTTGACACTTGGGAGATATCAAATTCACAAAACGAATGAGTATATTATAAAAAAAAAAAAAATTGACACATAGGTCAAAGTTACCCATTAGTAATCTGTGATTACGCCAAGAAAATAGAGCGCAGTTTTTTACATGCAAAACAACTTACATCGTGAAAATAGGTTTTTTCACTTGTTACTAACAATAGGTGTTAAACAATCCCCTAATAAACTACACTTGCTAAGTAAATGGATGAAGTCATAATATTACATACAAAAGAACGTCATAACATATTGTATTATATACATATTATATTTTCGTATTTCTATTCATTCTCGAGGAAGGTACTTACTTTTTTATTTATGATCTATGGAACTTTTATATGAAAACGTAAACTTAAATCTATAAATTTCTAAAATACGAATAAATCAAAATCTTTTTAGCCTTCATCATCATCATCATTTCAGCCATAGAAAGTCCACTGCTGAACACAGGCCTCCCCCAATGACCCAGCATCGGGGGGGATTGCCAGTACCCGCCACGCTTGGCAGGCGGGTTGGCGAGCGCAGTTTTTATAAGATTTTGCATGCAGACGCTGCTGCCCGTCTCGTGCTACAGGAATGAATCGCCTCTTACGACACGCCTCCTGTTGGCGTTGGGGAAGTGTATTCTTTACGGCCGTTCCCACTCGGCATTTTTTAGCCTTAATGACTTCATAATGTGGAGGTGCTTGGAACTTAGTACCAGCAAGCATTGATTTCCAAAGTCGATTAACTCGGGCCACGTGTAATTGCTGGTAGACGCCGGGCAACAAACGTTGTCTGTAACGACATAACACACACACAAGGATGCGTTAGAACATCCTTACTTCGAGATCATGACCAACGATGTGTTGTCTGGTGCCATCGAGTACATACCTTATAGAGCAGCAATACGAATCTTTATCCGAAACTAGTAGGTGATTTTTCACTTACATTTAGTATGAAATGACGACCCCTGTCAACTCTCGCCCATACAAAAAAGTACAGATACAGATTTTAAAATGGCGGAAAATTACGTCGAATAAATCATATGACATTTTTACTCTTTAGGATATGTGCCCCGTGTCTGGTGCACAATCTTGTTCGTGTCTCATTAGAAAACCTACATAGGCAGGAATACTGTGTTCGCGACATCAGCGGGTTTTCAACCCAAAAAAAGTTACAGCATTCTTAAAAATATTAACAAGCTAGAATGTTGTAGTTTAAAAAATACACAAATAACTTTCACTCAAGGAATAAAATTTACGTTTTGACACAATTTTACCATGTCAAACTTAATCTTTTTATATATTTTTTTACTATCGCATTATCGGCTCTAAATCTTTAAATTACAATATTTGATGTATGTACTTAATTAATTGTTTTGTTTGTGTAAGATAAGTGGACGAGCAGTGATTTTGAAACAAAAACGTAAAACTTTGTGCTGCTGACTGCTACCTACGAATTAACTTGATCATTTTTATTAAACATCTGGCCTAATGTATGTTTTTGCAAATATTATAAAATTAAGTTACTTCCATAAAAAACTATGACATGTTTTGCGTGATTGTGCTCCACTTCCTTAGAGGTATTAAATGTATGATCTATCTTATATGTTTATAAAGCTACTTTTTTAACCGACTTCAAAAATGAGGTTCTCAATTCGTCGGAATCTTTTTTTTTCACAATAAAAGTTCCAAGTGGTAACTAAGTAAAATCCAAAAGAAAGATTTTATTATCTTCAGAGTTTGCTAAATTGATTAACAAAGTTACGTCCTTTTTCAATAACTGTTGTTGTGGTACCGTCGTTGTTTCTGATTTCTGTAACACAAGTGCTTAAGCTACTTTTCATAGGATCAGAGCAATGTATGTGATGTTGTAATTTCCCTCTAATTGAAGGTTGTCTGGAAGAGATTAGATATCTTTAAGCGACATGACCGCCATTTTATATTTTTCTGTAAACATCTCTTTGTATGGAGTACTAAAAAGAGTTTACATGTATTCATTTCAAGCACTGAAACTAAAAAGAAGTTGGTGCATTTTTGGAACACGAAAAAATCTTGTGTAAATCAAGTGTAATGTGATTAAATCATTTGACAATAAATAAAATATTAATCACAATGAGTAACTAAGTGTGTACTAATTACAAAACCAAGAATTGTTGTTTACAACTATAATTACTGTAGGACTTAAAATTATTGACAGTCAAACAAGAAATTTATCACCAAATTATTGCGCAACATTACTATAAACAAACTGTACTGATATTCTGCCATTAATGATCTACAAAAACTAATTGGTTATTATAGGTAATATAACTGTCATAATTAAGTGGTTTTTTCGTGTGCAAAACGTAACTAATTAACTATTTATTGTTTATTATTTATACTTCTTAAAAACTTGATTATAGTAAGTGCCAATGAAAAAACATAAAGTATATTTTTAATTTAACTCTAATTGACGGAAACAATAGATATATTTATTTCACACAATAATAGATTTAAAACTGCAGATTGTGTACAATGAGGCTGTCATTATCGCCAAAAGAAATATCGCCAGATAAATTTTAGGTAGAGAAAATGAAATTACAAAAACATATGCCATTTTTGTATAGTTATTTAATTATATAACCTTTTTCTAACTTTAAATGGTGTGTAATTTAATAATCATAACTATGTTTTTAATTATAGAAGTTAAACTATGTATATGGCGCTGTGAGATATTAGTAGATAAGTTAACCTTTGAAGTCCAGTGTGCCATATACGATACACGGTAATTATTTAACCCATTTCGTCTGCTGATCACAAAATTTGCAAAATGTTAAAACAGTTAAAAATTAGTTTGCATTAAATTATTAGAGTAAATGTTTATAGCTTCAACTTATCATAAAGTCAGTTAAGAAAGTAATTGATAATTTCCAATTTAGATGCGATTATCATGCGTGGCCGCGCCTCATCACTTCAATTATCGCGCTTTCTGAGCAGAAGCAACCTGCGCGCGCGCAACTAATTGTATTGGTAACTAGCTTATACGTTCGCGGTGAAAATAGCGAAATTGCTACCCTTTTACAATAGTTTTTTACTCGCAACTTCTAGTTTGGAGGTGCTTGTAGCTCAGTGGCAGCAGCGCTTTGGTAGTGATTACCAAAGTTAAGCCACCTACGCCGCGGTTGTGATTGGATGGGTGACCATTCCAACCGTATTTAGTGTCATTTATCACTACCACCTCATAGTTGAGGTGAGGCCTGGCCCTGCAGTGAGACGTATAAAGGCATACTTAACTTTTTAACTTCTAGTTTATGACCCGATTGGTGTAGCGGTGCTTAATTCATTTTTAACGCAAAAGGTCGCGGATTCGATTACCGGTTTGGATCAATTCAGAAAACGATCTTTTCTGAATTAGCTCGAGACTTCGTGTGCTGGGTGGCATATTACATTGTCTGGTACCAAATACTAAACCCAAATTTAAAAATCGTTTTCCGGGAATCTAACCTGGGAGCTTTTGCATTTAAGGCCAATGACTATGCCATCAGCCCATTAATAGGCCTTATAATGGACGGTAGTGATTTTCTTCGACTTTTTTTCTAACTGTTGCAGCAGTTTCATTGTTTGAAGCTCTTTATAAAGGTTAATCTACGGCTTTACTATTTCCATCTAAAATGTCTAGCATGACGCAGACGGCCTTAGTCCTTTCGGTAAAATCTACTTCCCGATCTAAGTCCTTGCTTCTATTTCAGAACAATACACTTGAGATATGATCTTGCTAACTTCCGGCATTGTCCGCTTACATCGGTAGGGTCACCGAAAACAAATGTGGCCCATTATAGGTGCACGATTTGAGCAAAAAATTGCTCAAGTTCTATTTTTTATCTAGCCAGTATCTATTGATTGAGACAGACAGAATCTGGAAAAACTTGACGCTATTTTTTAAATTAATTGCTGTGAAAATATGTTTGTTAGTGTTTTTACTGGTCAATCATTTCAAATTTCCTATCATTGTCCTCTAGTGTACAAAGTGATGCAAACCTATATAAAATGTAACTCCAAGTTCGCAAAACGTTTTATAGGATGATTTCATCATCATCATCATCATCATTTCAGCCATAGGAAGTTCACTACTGAACATAGGCCACCTTCAATGACTTCTAGATGGGCAGTTTGGAATAGCTGACTTAGCATCTCAAAAACAATTACTTTATATTTAGGATCAACATAATTTAACAAAATAAATTCCCCATAAAATGACATCATGTGACAAAAAAGTTAAAGAAGTTTGGGACATCTTTTTTATTAAAGACTTTGACCCTTGTCCCATCGAAAACGTTAGGATACGTTTTTCTTTTTTAGATATTAAGGCTCCTAATACCAGCGGTTACAGAAACGGTTTCATTTTTTATTTTTTATAGAACAGTATAAAGTATTAACAAGCAAAAAAGTATAATACTGTTTTTAACAGTATTGTATTGTAGTGTAGTGTCACCTCAACCATGAGGTTTTTTGGGTCATACTCCACCTCGCGGGCAGTCCACCATTCAGTACGAATTGGTCTCAATTTACTATCTAAAACAAAGAATGGATATGGATAAAGCTTGTCAAAAGAATTTTTGCGTAAATTATCTGTATCTATTACAAAATTTAAATAAACAGATCACTTATACATTTCAATTAACGCTACGCACTATATCTGTTTGACAACGTCGAAATCAAGGCCTCCACAAATGACTTCAACCCAAGAACTCGGAAGTGTGCCCTTTGAAGGTCGATACCTGCAAAAAAACTACTTGGTCAAATGGTAAACAACTTAAGTCGTGTACAGTCAGTTCTAAAAATTCGGCATTTCTATACAGTGTGTAACGAAAAGGTGATATAAAACTTTAAGGGGTTATTCTACGGCTAAATTACATCAACTTTTTATATGGGACCAACATCAAAATCTCAAAAAAAAATTGACGTTTCCATACAAACTGATGGCAGCTGGTCGCGTTTTAGTATGGGAAAGTTTTTTTTTTGCGATTTCTATGTTGGTCCCATTGAAAAAGTTGATGTAATTTAGCCGTAGAATAACCCCTTAAAGTTTTATTTCACCTTTTTTACACACTGTATGTCCTCGCAGTAAACGTATTAAAGGAATCAGTTTGCTTACACAACTGTACTTTTGGCGCACTTTGTTGCACGCAGGTATGATAAAAAATGGATCTGGTTTTTATGTAGCGTCCCATATATCGGCCTTTTATCCTTATAAAAATCGAAATAAAGTCCATAATTGCCACGATAAATATGAATTGTATTTTTAAAGCGAAGAATCACCCATTTTCTTATTTTCTGACGCCTTTCAACTGTTTAAGTTTTTTTGTGTTCTAGTACTTACATTTTATTACCTGGTTTTTAACCTGAATCATTCACGTTATGGTGAGGTATAATTATCAATGTCACTTACATTTTAATTTTAAATTAAATTTTAATAGATTTTATTTAAAACAGTTTTTTTCCATAAACACAACATAATTTTGAGTTAACATATAATTTATTTTAAAATTTATTTGTAATATGACGTATCTAAGTGTACTGTATTACCTAAAGATGAAATAAATGAGTATGAATATGAATATATGAACACAGTTTGTACCTACCTAAGATAAGGTAACTTAATTTCTTCTTTTTTATTTCTTGTGAGCACTAAATTGATTTGTCTGTCTGTCTCAAATCGAATTACCTATCTGTTTTTTTTGCAATTCTGAACAACTTGTATTTAAGAATTGAAATTGTATAAAATACATACTATTTTGTTACAAAAACCGGTCAAGTGCGAATCGAGATAATGCACCGAGGGTTCTTTCATTCACCTACGTATTATTATTTTTTACTTTATGTATTCGTGTCTCTTAGATCAAGCTGGACTTACATTTGAGCAACTTGTATTATTTGTTGTTTATTTTCAAGGCTTATTTAGGGCCTCTTGCACCACTTGCTGATAAGTTCCAGATAACCTATCTGGCACTTGTTTTGACAGATAACCCATACAACTAGCTGTCAAAAAAGTGCCAGATAGGTTATCTGGAACTTATCAGCAAGTGGTGCAAGAGGCCCTTAATCTTACAAAATTATAAAAGCCTTGTATTTAAACAAGCCGTTCTTAACAGACAGACAGACGGACTATAGAGTGAACCAATTAGGCTTTCGTTTTATTCTTTAATAAGTTCGGTACCCTAAAAATACCTGAATCGATTTAGACATGCTCTGGACATAATCATTTAAAATGTCAGAAATAGCCGGTTAACAATAATTTTACCAATTGGACGCGCTCGGCCTGACTTGTTTTTGATTAATTCTGTTTTTGTTGGTAACTTTAGTTTTTGTTAGCGAAGCGTAACTAAAAGGTAGAGCTCGAATCTGGTATGCTCTTTTTATGTAGATACGATAAATATGCAAATTAAATATCAGGCAATGCAGTAGGCACGTCAGAGTATGGACTGGTTTTATGGGATAACCGCATTTAACCACATTTTCCTAACAGATTTTTATTTTAATGTCTCGAAATTTAAGAAATAAGTGCAGTGTGGGGATGGCCGTAAAGAATACACTTCCCCACTGCCAACAGGAGCCGTGTCGTAAGAGGCGACTAATTCTTGTGGCACGAGACGGGCAGCAGCCTCATCATGTCTTGTAGTCATTGTCTCAATCTTATAAAAAAACTGCGCTCGCCAACCCGCCTGCTAAGCGTGGCGAGTATTGGCAATCTCCCCCAATGATAGGACATTGAGGGAGGCCTATGTTCATTAGTGGACTTCCTATGGCCGAAGCGATGATGATGATGATGATGATGAAATTTGAGAAGCATCCATTCGATTTATCATTCTAAGTAGTTCTAGAATTGTAAAATAGTAATCAATAAAATATTTAACAGCTCTTAGTTATGATTTCATTTAAAATTAGGGAATAGCTTATTTTATACTAAACTGTATTATACTTTTTTCTTAATTTTAATAAGTAAACTATTTCATAAAGTGCTACCTTTATTCATCTTAGTTACTCTTCATCTAGTGGCGGCAGCGCTTTGGTAGTGATTACCAAAGTTAAGCCACCTACGCCGCGGTTGTGATTGGATGGGTGACCATTCTAAACATATTTAGTGACATTTATCACAAGCATCTCCGTGCTGCGGAAGACACGTTAAAAGTTGTCACCGGCTAATATCGCTTGATACTATTCGTGAGTCTAGTCCCCACGCCATGTTAGTAAAAATATACAACCACATACCAAACTATATAAAAAACCATGAAATCCCGCAACTGCTTATCAAAACACTAAAAGCATTTCTCATTAATAAATGCTATTACAATATGCATGAGTTTTTAGCGACAAAAATAATAAGTAAATACAAAATTATTATGATACTCCAAGATCTCTCATAGAGCAAGTTTTTTGAAATATTGTTGTTTAGTTTTAGTTGTTATAAGAACATAAAGTAGTTTAAACGTTTTTGTGATACTTTTTGAGCTCAAATTTATTTTTTAAAATTGTTAAATAATTATTATCTGTGATATTCAATTGGCAAGCACTTAGTTAGCCCTCACAAATTGCAATGCTCTTGCAGGGCGTCACATGTATACCTAGTCTGTACCTACCACCTAAACTAATTATTACTTAATGTGACATCATCATCATCATCATCATTTCAGCCATAGGACGTCCACTGCTGAACATAGGCCTCCCCCAGTGACTTCCAGATTGGCCGGTTGAAAGCGGCTCGCATCCAGCGGCTTCCTGCAACCTTTACCAGGTCGTCTGTCCACCTTGTAGGTGGACGTCCTACGCTGCGCTTGCCGGTACGTGGCCTCCATTGACATATTGATAATGTGACATGCAATAAACGATTTGAATTTGAATTTGAAGCCTAGTCCTCTGACTATTAAGCCGCCCTAAGGCCTCTGCTTTAGGGCGGCTTAATAACATCTGACAGTAAGGTTAATGCGATGGCCTTACAACAGCCCTCAACTAATCCGCACTGGGCCCACGTGGTAGAGTGTGGCCCACCCAAACCAGCTAATAGTTGAGGTGAGGCCTGTGCCCTGAAATTGACGTCTCTAGGCATACTATATATCATTATTCATCCAAACATAATAATTTCGCGGCGCGAGCGCATTCTTCGCTTACTCATAGAACATTTCGTAACCTTTTCTTAGTACAGTCGGGGACAGGGCTACTTGCGTGCCGATTTTCACTTGTCTATCGAGGTCGAGGACGAAGCTTCTGTGTTACGTGACGCGACTTTCGTACCGTCGACATAAAGCTAAGAAGCGAATAAGGAAAATGGATATGGTAACTTATTGATAGAATTTGATAACATTTTATATTTTAAAAACCTCTCTTAAATCGCTTAAATATATATTTTTTAATACTTATGGAATGTAGGTTCTTATGTAGTCTGAATACAATTGGTTCGAGTACATTCGTATACTAGAAGCACTTATTTAATAACATTAAGTATCTTTATTTTAGAATGATCAATCAAAATGACTCAATTTTTAAAGGGCGACGAAGTATTTACAAAGCCTTTGGATGACTAACTAATTCAAAATTTTTGTTGAAACCAAAACTTGTTAGTTTTTTATTGGCATGGCCTCAAAAGAAAGTTAACGTAAATTGTGAGTTATTTATTTCTTTTGTTTAATAAATCCTTAAGCATATGACTCCATATAGTGTCAGGTAGTTAATTAAATTTTATTACCACCATTAAAGTGCGTATTGCATATCAGTTTATGAACTTATTGCATAATTATAATGCATTACTGACGCAGTAGGAAGGAAAAGTATTTTGATACGAGGTCAATGAAGTAACTGAGCACCATTTAATGTGAACGATACTTCTGAAATAATCTGTGCTCTTAAGATAGCACCAGGATCCTTTTAATCGGTTTTTAATTAGTAATTTGGATCAATGAAACCAACTCA
This sequence comes from Anania hortulata, assembly GCA_963576865.1. Classification (NCBI taxonomy): domain Eukaryota; kingdom Metazoa; phylum Arthropoda; class Insecta; order Lepidoptera; family Crambidae; genus Anania; species Anania hortulata. The sequence goes on from OY756394.1 coordinate 19,152,359, forward strand.
CTTGATAAAGAAGGTATTTTCCCTATAGAGTTGATAAAGTGCATAGAATATTTTATTTTAATATCCCTATGTAATATTTATATTTCTTAACTAATTTAGAGACGGAAATTAATATAAAGACGGAATCCGCTGTAATTATGTATAAATAACCCGATTGTAAAATCTAAAGCTAAGTATTACAAAAAGCGAATTTTATTATTACCTAAAACAGAAGTGCATAACAAAAATTGCGCCTCCATAATACTATTTTCGTAACTCCAAGACCGATCTTTGGACACTGAATCACAGTGTTGCGAAAGTGGTCAGCTAACAGGAAAATATCTCAATTTTTTGTTACGCTGTTGCGAACTTCGGTTACTCCCGATTGAGAAATTATGAGTCAAGTAGTAATGAGTCGTTTTGCAAGTTGATCTCGTAGCCTCCAAACTTAATGGCGTGACGATTGTGTTAGTTTTCATTCAGCGTGACAAGCCATTCATAATTCAGGAGGGTCTTAACATGTGTTAATTGTATTTGGTTTTCTTTTGTGAAGTTGTAATGTACATTTTGTTTTGTTACGTTTTTGTTAGTATTAATAATTAAGAGGCCGTGCACCTTTTTTCAGTGCAAAATTGAAATACGGTTCTATGCTTGTGTGCTATGATGCGAGATAAAGCGTCAACAATGTTGATCCTTTACAAGATAATATTGATAATTTATTACGTAGTGGATATCCTACCTAGGTTTGAAAAACGATCGGTTTTGCGCGCTTGATTTAATAGTTAATTTTGACTTAGGTTTACTACTTAATTTTAAATAAATAAATAAAAATTGTATTTTTGTTTAAATAAACCGAAGATAATTGTGTAGTACTTAAATCTTGAAGATGTTTGAATGTAAATTTCTAAAATGTTATGTTATTTTAGCATTTTTTTTCTGCTATATTTTGTAAGAAAGTAAAAAAAAAGTATTCAACCTATGTGCAAGTAGACCATATCTTCAATTAAATGTTAAAATCGAATTGTCAGAATAACTTTTAGTCTCTTGTAAACCGATGCTCAAACGTGACTTGAACGTCATTTTTCTGAAATAAGGGAAGTTCTTTTTGTTATTTACCGTTATTTATGAAATGACATGAAAAATCCATTTGCATTACATGCAAGAATAAGAACTAACCTTTTAAAATCACGTATTATTTTGTTTCAATTATCATTCACGTCTTTACAATCAGAGAACAAAATGTACGAAAATACGACGATTTCTAGGACGGCCTCTTAACAAAATTCGCAATGTAAAAACAGACTAATGTGGATTTTATTAGTTATCTATTAATATAAAAGGTGTACAAAACAATGGCTTTTAAAAAAGCCTGATTAGGAATTAAATTTCCAAAAAAAAATTTGAAGTGTTCTATTTTTTAAAGACATGTTTTCGAAATTTTTGTCAACTTTGATGCACATTACTTACATTTGCTACATAGAAGGGACAGTTGGTTAGCGTCGTTATCGCCTCTCGACTTAATAGTAAATGCCATAGACATGCTAATTTCAAGTAAATATGGGAATTTTACGGTCGTTTTGCGTTCAGGCGACTATGTTGTTAATTTTGTTGAAATACTTTTAGAATATGTAGACTTGTACGATAACAAAATAATATCGTAGACCAGTATAAACGTGTTTATCAAATTCTCAAAAAAAAATAAAAAATTGTAGTTTTTTTTTTTTTAATTTGCATTATTTATTTATATATTTTATTGATTGATTTTAGAAAGACTATCGACTATTCAAATCATAGTACATACAAGATAAGACAAAGTAATTTATATGTCTACACTTATAGAAATAATATGTATAACAATTGATACAATTAAAAAAATTACGTTATGACAAATTTAACAATAGTAAATTGATCTCTTTCATCGAAAATTATCAGCTGTGCACTTCGAATAACTAGATTTACTAATTTTAATCTCTTGAAAGATTACACTAAATGTGTAACAAAAAAATTATACAATTTTACTTCACATGTGGTAAAAATAAAAACTTAATTATATGCGACAACAGCATGCACTTGAGACAACGTCATTACTAAAACTGAAAAACAAAAGAGACAAAGTTAAATTATCAAAGCTTGTCCAATCTAAGTGGCAAACCCATTAGACTTTTTAAATCACAAAAATGATCTTAATCAATTCTGATTCATCTTCTGAATGCGCTATTCGACACAGGTGTAGCTTAATATGTCTGTGGTGATTAAAATTATGAATAAAATAGTCTTGCATTAGTTTTGAATAACATTTTGAGTACAAGTTTTATCAGACCTGTTTCTGATAATCTCTTTCAACAGCTAGTTTACATTTAGTTTACTTCTGTACATCATTTACACTATGTAGGACACTTGCATTAACAAGAGTAATTTACAACTGATAGTGAAAACTGTTTTAAATCGAAAATTTTCTCGACAACTTGCTGCTCTGATTAAGTGTATCGATGCAAATAATCGATACGTTGGCGCGTATATCAATCGGTATCCATGCGCCTGCGCCGCCCAATCGCGGCGGTGAAAGGGAAACGAGCTATTTGCGTCACAGGCTTCTATATTAAAATATAAAATATATGATTTAACCCTCGAAAAGCGCTCTATACTAAAGCAATAAAGTTTATTATAGATTGGGCGTATTGAAGTTGATTATGCGCTCGAGCCGTCGCCGGCCTTGCCATATTCTTATGTTTGTGATTATGTATTATCGAGTAATTGTCCATTACAGAGGTATGTTAACAAGCTATAGGTATCGTTGACAAAGAAAAATGTTTTGTTGATAAATTTTTGCCGACTGTTAGCCCCTGCAACGCAACGCAAGTGGTTAAATACGTTCCGACTTAATTATCTTGTACATTACTATCAGTACATTTGTAAGGCGCTGCATACACGATCACACTCAAAAATCAAGAAAGTGTTGTGTCGAAAAAGTTCTATGGAGCTATTAATGTATTTGATAATTCATAATTATATAAATGAAAAATAGTTTTATATGCAAATGTAAACCGTTAAACTTTATTTCGCATGTATTTAACAGTCTCAAATTTTCCCTAAGTCGCAAATAGGGAACATGCATGAAAAAAATATATTGTTTTTACTATATTTATAATAAATTTTCAAAATTATAGTGCTAATAGTAAAAACTAAATTGATTTAAGGTAAAAAAATACCGTAATATACTAATTTGAAATTAAGGTATACCAATCTCTTTCTAAAACAACTTTTACTACGAAAAATGTATGGCGGACGTGTAATGTGACGTCACCGTACATATCGGATCTCCTTGTCTAACACGCGACTTTAATGGGCTCTAAGTCAGGTATTTATCAATATTTTTCGAAAAGTCTAAAAGTTTTATTAATTATAATTAAGTACTATTTATTTTAGGACCAAATAAAAAACAAGCATATTCCCCATTAGACTCTAAAAATATTAGTTTTTGCGTTGAAAATGTAAAATGGCTCTTAAGTGAGTTCGTTGATTATCTTCTGCAACAAAACAAACTCTATCTCTTGAAAATATTAGTATTTTGTAAGTAGTATTGTTTTAAAATAACATACACTAGTATATTATCTGTCCTAAGAAAACTGGAACACGATATTTTATTATGCGAAAACGTGATTCGATCAAGTATATCGACTTGAATGGCGAGTTTATTATAAATACAAGTTTTATTGTTACTATGCGTAAAGTTGGCACTGTTCATAAGGTCTACTGGGAGCTAGACTAGTATATTAAGTATTGACAGACGACCTGGTAAAGGTAGCAGAAGCAGCTGGATGCACCGGTCTATCTGAAAATCACTAGAGGAGGCCTATGTTCAGCAGTAGACGTCCTGCGGCTGAAGTGATGATGATTATGATGAAGTTATTAGTAACCTTCACCAATAGCTCTGCCATTTCGCAAATCAACCTACCCAAAAAGTTAAAGGTCATTTAACCGATTTTCAACTTTAAGCCCGACACGTAGAGATCAATATCAATTAAGAAAATTTAACTTTATGGTAGGTTGATGAGCTGTTGTGTGTCCAGCAATTGACTGACGTGGATTGAGATAGTAAAAATTGATATCATAGTTAAAAAAAACTATAAAACACTTATATTATTATGTATTGAACTCGTCAAAACAAATCAAACGAGCAATCAAGAAGGTTTTACTAGTACTTGTTAAAGAGTTCCACTACCCACCTCCCGACTTCATCAGCTCAGAATGATAGTGTCAAATTATTGGCCTGTCATTCGAATCTCAAATACTTGCAAAGTTATAAATCGAAACGTCATTTAGATAGAAATAGGTTAAAAACTACTTCGAAGATTTGATTCCTTACATAAGTGAAGCCAATAAAAGTGTGTACTTTACTCGTGACTACAAGTTACAAATATTATAATATTTTAATTGAACACTGCGATATGCCTTAAACAGTTTAGAATTGAAACAGACTAAAAGTAAACAACTGAAGTATCTTATGCTAAAGATACTAATAGTTATCATTCAAAAAAGTAATAATAAAGTAAAACAAAAAAGTAGGTACCATAAAAACATTGTACGGTCACTAGCAAAAGCTGGTGCATTTCAGAATCGATGTGTACTTTAGTACAATAATAATATTACACTAATTTATATAAACATTTTTTTTTCTGCATCCAACGACCGGTTTCGTCGTCGACCGGCCAGTTAACCGGGTATAAAACCTTCCGTATTTCTAATAATGTATCAAAATTTGCTGTGTAAGTTCAGTAGAATTAAGCGCACAAAGACACGCACGCGAATAGCACCTTACTTGTATACAATTTAGAGACAGACCTTATAATTTCACCGAAAGTCTAATTAAATGATTACTGTAAATGGTAATATTTTTGCACCTGACTGTAGCGAAATGCGCCGCCATTTTGCGTCGCGCTGGCGGGAAATCCAGAGACCTTGAGAACCGGTTGCGCGCGCGTCGCCGAGCTTCGGTAAAGCCTCGAAACAGCTTATTGTTGTTAGTGGAAATTGCTTTTGTGCACTCTTGCTATTCGTTTTGTTAACTCTGGTTTAAATACTTAGAATAAAACGAATGATCTTCAAATATTTTTCAGCTTATCTTGAAAATCTAAATCTAAAAAGTAATTGAAATTATGATTAATAAAAAAAACATTTAAACTAGGCACATCATAAGTTAGAAGATAAAATCTATTGAGATAACTTAATTACTCTACAATAATTATTTAGTAATCTATTTTACTGTTTGCGTAATTAGATAGGTAGATATAAAGATACAGATTATTATGTTTTAAGTGGAAAAAATTATTTTTTATGATTACATTTTGTTTAAAGTTCACTATAGTGTTTTCTTGTTTTGAACTTGTAAATAAAGACGCATAGCGCCATCTATGACTATTTAAGGAACACAAGCAATCAACTCCATCTGGCGGCAACTTAAAAAAACTTAGTTGTGACGTCATTACAGACTCAATTGATCCGCGATGATTACATCACCTTTTCTCGGAAAATCAGACGAGATTTACTTAGTTGTTACTAAAGAGACTTGAAGAAATGTTATTTTACATTTCATAGATATACCATTGACCAAAAAAATTTAAGTTTCTAAGAATTGATTTATAAATTGACACACGATTATTTGTAGAGTCAATTCATATGCCATATAAAACGGGGAAATACCTGCCTACCTGCGAAGGTAAAAGTTAATTCTTCCATTTCTTGACCTTGAGATCCTTACAATTTTACTGCAGAAACCTTTTTAAAGATTGATATTGGACCCAGTTCTTCCCAGAGACCGTTAATTAAAAGCGATGCTTCGTGCGTTTCTTAACTTATTTGCCAGCTCCAAATTTCCTGGTTTTTGAAACAAATTTCTTGGGTTTTTCCCTAATATGTATTTTGTAATCCTTATACAACGAACAACACAAAGAGATGATACCGAAGTTGGTGTTATTTAAGCCAAAGAAAAGTGAGATGCATTTTTGTTTTAATAGCGAAAAATTGGGGAGTTTACTTTTAAAAAAAACCTACGATTTCCCAACTTTTTTGAGTCAAAGTAAAAGTAAGATTTCAAGCATTTTTAAATTGCTAGCAAAGAATTGGCAAGTTACCTTTTAAAAACATACGATTTCCTAATTTACTGCTTTTAAAAACTTTGTCTTTGAAAAAAAAAAATTTTATACTATATTATCGAGAAATTTACTAATCTGGCTTTTTTTTCATTACTAGTTATTCTTTTTCATTTTCATTAAAGTTTTCGTTCACGTGACCTTAAATGGATTGTCATATCGCGATTATAACCCAGCCCAGCGCGTATCAGCCGAACTTTGTCCATTGATAACTCTAGATAAGTACTTATCGCAGTATAATTCAATGATATTACACTACGCACATAAAAAGTGGCATTAACGATCGAACCGTCAGACAGTGCACAGGAAAAGTTGGGTGAAATAAATAAGTGTTTAAGGTTTTTGTTCGCGAGTGTTCAGTAAAAATGCAATTATTCGTTTGGTGTGACAGAAGTGTTTTTGGGGGCTATTGCGGCAAAGAATGTTGTCAGGTACGTCTTTAATTATTTACTATATATCTAAATATTAAGACTTATGTTGGTAGATAGCTACAAAAATATTATTATCTACTACTACGTTATAAACTTGCATAATATCCTGTACAAATAAACAGAAAAATAATGCTCAATACAGTATCATCTAATATTGAGCGGGGGACCTTTTTTTTCTTCGTATGAGAGCGGAGAGCGGTTTCGGGTATCCGAAAAACATCGGTCCGAAGTAGCTGTATTGCTATTTATGTGACGGTTCATGGATTCATATTGGATTCAGTGCGTAGAAACGGTCTAAGAGCGTTCGTTCATACAAATAGTACTACGTCTACTTCGGACCGACATTTCTCGTAATTCAATTGAGAACGGATCGGATGCAGTGCGTAATTGCTGTACCTTTTTTGGGTGCAAAAAAATCTTATCCTTACCGAGATAGCGCGTTAGTTAGTATGGAGCGTCTAGTTATTTTTATACGATTTTGATGTTGCTTTTAAAGTAAATACTGTTAAACAGTCAACGGTAGGTTAACCTACCCAAAAAGTCAAAGGTCATTGCATCGATTTTCAACTTTAAGTCCGACATGTAGAGATCAATATCAATTGAGAAAATTTGACGTTTTCTGGTAGTTTGACGAGTGCTGTTGTCTGTACATTGTTTACGTGGTTTATGAAGTCCTGCTCTTGTACACCCTGTATTTTTTTTGACTTTTTACACTTGCGAAATCTTAGTAAAGATATTTGATTCTGAAATTAGAATTAATATTATATACATATGGTGCTATTGTGTTATAGAAAGTCATTAAAATAAAAATGACTTCACCTCAGAATAATCTTATCATAACTTATCTATTCTATGTATTGTTATCAACGTTTGAAAGTTACAAGTAAGTCTAAGGACTTATAATGAATATCGATTGATTATCTTTGATTATTTAATGACGTTGTAATACTTTTTAATAAATTATTTAACTTAAGTATTTGATTGGTAATTCTAATTTATCGGTATCATTTACCGTGGCATGGGTGAGAGAGACATATAGAGCACCAAGTTTTTGAGAGTAGACCCCTAGTGTAAAGGGCTATTAAAATTTTCTGCTTGCTGTTCTAGCTCGTTTGCAAAACATGGAACAAACTTGGTAGATACGCGTAAAGACGGAGACAAAACGTGAACACCTGCCTCAATACAAAAATTGGGTCGACAAAAGTAACAAGAAAAATGGACCCAGATCGCGATTCATTGTCGAATTTATTAGCGTATTTTTTTAATTAAATTAGATAAGAGGATAAAATTATGCTTTGTAACTGTAATAGTGACGATACAAATCTGATAAATAAATCGGTAATTGTAATTCTAATATGTGCCGTGTGGAGACGGCCGTAAAGAATACACTTCCCCAACGCCAACTGGAGGCGTGTCGTAAGAGTCGACTAATTCCTGTAGCACGAGACGGGCAGCAGCGTCTTCGTGCGAAATCTTAAAAAAAAAACTGCGCTCGCCAACCCGCCTGCCAAGCGTGGCGAGTATTGGCAATCCCCCCCGATGATCAGTCATTGAGGGAGGCCTTTGTTCAGCAGTGGACCTCCTATGGCTGAAATGATGATGATGAATTCTAATATAGGTTGAGCAAAACGAGGGAGTCGTATTAATAAGATATTCTGAACATTTAGGGCCTCTTTCACCACTTGCTGATAAGTTCCAGATAACCTATCTGAAACTTTTTTGACAGTTAATTGTATGGGTTATCTGTTAAAAGAAGTGCCAGATAGGTTATCCGGACTTTATTAGCAAGTAGTGAAAGTGGCTTTAAGGTAAACAGCATTTACTATGGGGCCAAAGGCATAACACGAAAAAGATATCTGATGCTTCATCATACGTTATCGTCGAGAAAAATGATTATTTTGTATGGAAAGGTAAACTTTTTTTCTTTTGATTTAGGTGCTACAGTAAAAGTTGTTGATTTTAACCCGTTAACATCCAAGCGGTCTTATGAGACCGCAAAACAATAGAATTTCTATTGTGTCTCATTTACGTATCCTTAATGCCTTCATCAGTTAAAAAGCTTAACGGCTTATAGGTTTTTTTTTCCTATCAGTCACGTTTGTAGTTTCATTCTTTGAGGTAATAACCTCAATTTAAATTATTAAATAAATCACAATCATTTAGTCAATAATTAGCTTAGTGCTATTTACTAAAACCAGGACAACTAATATTACACTTGAAGAATTCTACTGTCATTATTAGGTGGGAATCGACATTCACATTAATAAGTAAAGTCCTCGGTAGCTCAGTAAGCAAAGCTTTGATCGAACGATGAAGAAACGTATGCTAAATTTCCGCCTAAGGCAGTCTATTTTTTTCATAAGTAATGTTATGTTTAATGTAAAAATAATATATTATATCTAGGTCATTTTAATTATGCAAATGAAACAAAATATAACATTTGACCCAAGTCAAATGTCATTGATTAGATTAAAACATGAACAAGATAAACTACATAAAAATGTTGAACGTTAAGAACGTCGTCATCGTTTCTATTCAAATCTTAATACGTTTGATGTTGACTATACAAAGCAGTTTTAAAATCTATGCAGTGTTTTGGAAAACCCATAACAATTAATGCATATCCTCAATCCTTCAAATGACACTTCGAACGAATCGCAGCGGGACCTTGAGATGTTGAGGATCTCACGACATTAACACAGAAGGGCCCGTGGCCTACATATCCTGTACCGTTTGATGGCAATAAATAGTAGGCTTTATTGAACTGCAAATCAATTGTGTAGGGCTGCTTCGTCTTGAATATATTAAGTCAAATTTTTAGGCTTGAAGATAAGCCATTACTTTAGGATTCTATTTTTTAGTAAACACTCTTTTAGGCGATGATTTTGCTGCTCTTTGACTAAAAGATAAACGCTTGCATTGTCTAATTGTATAGAATTTACTGTAGCACTTTTTGAAAAATTTGATAAGAATCAAGGATATTGGCAGCGTTTTTTCGCTGTAAGGATATACTAAGTCTTTCAGAAAAAACAAGACAGCTCTTCATTTTCTGAAACAAATTTGAACCATTTTCGTCTAGGTTTTTACTTGTCAGGTATTGAAACTGGATATTTGGTTCAAAAAAATAGCCGCGGTCAAAACAATTTGTTGATTTTTCATAAAAAGATACATGGCAGCCCTACATTTACCCAACTCGTGCTCTAATGATCAATATCATTACGTACCTCCTAATCATCTACGAGTAATAGGCTGCCCTCTAGGCTATGATGAGTGTCATTAAGAAATGAGACAATATGTGTGGTAATTTACGTTACCGTGACGATTGGACAAATCATTACCAATTATGCCACAGAGATTAAGAAGACCTAAAGTTACATAATTGTATGATGATCAAATGTTCATGTAGTAAACCAATTAATTTTAGTTACCCGATTTGAAGATTTTCGACTTGACAATTTTGAAGATTTGTAGTAACTTAATAGAAATATTGCCGTGTGGAGACGGCCGTTAGTACCGTGTGGGGACGGCCGTAAGTACCGTGTGGGGACGGCCGTAAAGAATACACTTCCCCACCGTCAACAGGAGGCGTGTCGTAAGAGGCGACTAATTCCTGTAGCACGAGACGGGCAGGAGCGTCTTCGTGTGAAATCTTGTAAAAAAGTGCGCTCGCCAACCCACCTGCCAAGCGTTGTGAGTATTGGCAATCCCCCCCGATGATAAGTCATTGGGGAGTTTAAGTTCAGCAGTGGACGTGTTATGGCTGAAATGATGAATAGAAATATTGAGTTTGTATGTAGATTTTGTTTTTGCAACATTCCAAGCTTCGACTTGTGACATGTCAGCAACTGACCAAGTAATAGTTGTAGGAAGCCGCTGGAGGCAGGCCGCGTCCAACCGGCCAATCTGAAGGTAATTGGATGAGGTCTATGTTCAGCAGTGGACGTGGACGTGAAGTATATGAAACGATGGTTATAAAAGGTCTATTAAAATGTAATGAAGAACGATACAATTTACGTTTGATGAAAGAACTATAAATTAGTTAGAGACAGTTATTTGATGTGAAACCTAGCGCCTTTAGATTGGTAAAATAGGTTTTATGTATGTACCTACTTTGTTTAAGTGTCTAAAAATAAAAAGAAAGGATAAAACATTGTAAAATATATCAATATTGCTCATGTAAATATTTCTTCCAATTGCTTTTACATTAAGTTCATCATCATCATCATCATTTCAGCCATAGGACGTCCACTGCTGAACATAGGCCTCCCCCAGTGACTTCCAGATTGGCCGGTTACATTCAGTTATAAGGTTTTAATTCTGGGTTGATGAAAGAAATACGTGTTTTATTGCTTACGCTACGTTTAGAAACATAAAAATATTTGTAATTTTAATAAATATCTCTCGTCAAACACAAAAAATGTTTAAAAACGTCAAGACATCATACCCTTTTCGCATGTTCGACCATTGCTGAACCAAGGATCGAATTTTAGTGTTATTACAATGCACTGACGAGCAGATAGCTGATGACATATTTCGCAAAAAAGCATCGGTCACATATATACACTCGTGTGGGCGAGATACATGAATGGATTTTGTAATGACATAAGGCGTTAGTCAGTTGGCATTCCCGCTTACATAACTTGACTTATAAATAGACCATACTTATGAATACATGTCACGTAGCAGGTATAAGTTTATTGTTGAACGATGGATATGAATGTACGATGGTTATACATTCAAATGACGAGACGATAGAAATCTCTCCTGCCAACACAATCAATAAGAACTTTAATATTTCATAAAAATAATTAAAGAGGGTCTTTATGAATGATGCTTATTGTCAAATCGAACCAAGTAATAAATAAATAAATATTACACCAGTTTTTTTGCAATCGGATAGGAGCAGTCTTTGCCTGTATGTGTTTGTTTTTTTTTAAAACTAATTAATTCTAATTTAGAACTGTCTACGTTTTTTTACGTAAAAAAAAGCGTTTTTAAACCTTTAGAAATATGCGTAGACCACACACTAATAATCAATTATCGAAGTAATGAATTAAGTACCAACTTTTATCACGAGATACCAGATATTTTAGTAAAATATTTCTTAATTTACTTAACCGGAAATCAAACCCGTGCCGATCTTTTGCTTTTAAGGCAAAGCGCCATAATATACCACTGCGCCAGTGATTTTCTAATTAATACACCGGTCTCGTTGATGTCTTTCATATGGAGAAACTAAAACTATAATTTGTAACAAATAAAATTAACAAAAGATGTTTGAAATAGTAAGTAACGGCACTATGTCAGTATATATATACTGTACTTATATTATTAAATAATTTAAAAAAAATCCTCTGTCTATCTTTTTGTTCTAGCTAATCTTCGAAACGGCTTGACCGATTTTGACGGGATCTTAGGGCATAGGATAGGAGGGATAGCTGTTGTTATTGGGAGTAACTTATGCTATTTTTATTTTAGTAAAAATTTGTTTTGCGCCAAAAAAAAGCTCATGACATTGACAGTAAAATCCGATTAGAACGGATAAGTTTTTAAATTGATTTAATTAAAGACCAAGCGATGAAGTCGCAAGCAAAATCTAGTTATTTATATATTATCTATCTATCTATTTTATAATACAATAATAGGCTAGTTTCCTAAAAAAATCTAATTAGTCCGTCAGTTGGATTAACATAAAATATTGGACACCTATTTTTTCTTTTCTCAATCAAACAACAAATTATGGAGATATAGCCCGTTAAAGTTCCGCGTAACGTCACGCCTTGCGATACTTTTTAGCAAGGCGTGACGTCACATGCTCCCATTCACAAACTTTGATGCGCTTTATCTCCGTCATTTTTTGTTTGATTGACAAAAGACAAAATATGGGTCCAATATTTTTTGATAATCGAACTGACGGACTAAATAGATTAATATTTTTTGACCCAGAAAACTAGCCCATTTTGAGCAAAATTATAAACGATTTAATACTTGCAACACGGGTCGATGATCTCAAACCCGAGCTATGTAGATCCCTCATACAATTTAAAATGATTCCAACGTGTAAACATGTGAGTCCATTATTAGCCTATTGTAAACATGTACCCATCAGTTTTCCCACGTACCTATTTAATACGCGTCATACTAAAATACACATGCCACACACACATGTAACGGGTCCACGTACATATTATAACAAGCGTCTTGAAGTCATTAATGACGACATCATCGTTTGAGAAGAAGTTATACAATCGTTTAGTCGACTGCAGAATGGAAGTACACAAATAAAATAAAACATTAGAATAGATAAAAGATAAAAACTATTAGTTATTACTATTTTTTAAAATATAAATAATAATTTACTAGATGACCCGGTGCACTTCGTACAATCAGCATCAAAAGTAGCTGATCCGGACTACAAAGCCAGCGGTTGTGGGTTCAAATCCCGCCAGGGGCAAATGTTTGTGTAGTGAGCACATTATTTATAAAAGTATTTAAGTATGTTTATCCGTTATCTAGTCGCCATAGTACAAGCTTTGCTTAGTTTGGGACTAGATAATTGGTGTGATTGTGAAAACAATAAAAAAAACGTATTTTCAGAAGCACTGATTTCTAAATGTCACAATAACCTGACTTCTTTATTTAACTTTTACGTAGTGATTTAGTGAGATTACTGAGATATGTTTTGCAATGGGATTCTTTTGGAAAATTCAGATACTAAGATACTTTTAAAGTTTACTGTACCACCTAAGGTGTTGTGCTATACAATATTGGTATATTCGATTTTTGGGCTGTTCCATTGGGTTTTCACTTATTTTGTTTTTACTTAAACCACCCTAGGGTGGTTTATTAGGGTGGTTATTGCAACATACCTAAAAATATTAAATTGGTCGAGCCAATCTCGATTTTTTGCAACACTAAAAAGCAGGGCAATTGATTTCTATATTATTACATAATCATATAATACTGTAATACTACAAGTACAAGTACATATTACGTTATGCAAAGCAATGTATGTAATGTTGTTTAATATATATTTATCATCATCATCATCATTTCAGCCATAGGACGTCCACTGCTGAACAAAGGCCCCTAGTGACTTATCATCGGGGGGGATTGCCAATACTCGCCACCCTTGGCAGGCGGGTTGGCGAGCGCAGTATTTTATAAGATTTCGCACACAGACGCTGCTGCCCGTCTCTTGTTAAAGGAATTAGTCGCCTCTTACGACACGCCTCGCGATGGCGGTGGGGAAGAGTATTCTTTACGGCCGTCCCCACACGGCACGGCGGCATTTATTTATTACAACTTTTATATCCACATAGTTAACATTAAAGATTAGTATTTCTGTTCAAAAGACATATTTTAATTACCTCTTTTGGAAATATTTTTAATTAAATCATTTTATTTGCATACAATAATGTTAACAGTGTTTTTTGATCATGATCATAATCAACTCACAAAAGTTCACTGCTTGTCATAGGCTTTGCCCTATGCACGCCACTAAGCCTAATCTTAGCCTATTCTTTTCCATCCGCTGCCAGCTTCAAAATCTTAAATAATCAATAAGAAATTAATTGATTTATGCAGAATTGCAGACCAGTTGGATCTAAAACTTGAAATTGAATGAGTATTTTACAACTCGTGTAGACGAATCGGAATTTTTGAATTACCTAACACATCAAAATGCTAGATTCTTCTAATGACCTCTAATTGGAATATATCGTGAGCACACTATGTTTTTCTAAGTGATTTGACAATTCATTTATGTAACAAAAACTTTGGACACTAAACAATTTACAATAGGCAAACTTAATTGTATTGCATTCTCTATATTGTTTTTTTTTTAAATTTAACTGTACAATTTTGTTTCGTAAATTTAAAAAAAAGTTAACATAATATATACACAAAACTATATAGAATATAATTAAATAAAACAATGATTGACAAAAACGTAAGTTAAAGTAAGTTATTTCCACAAGGAAGTATTTGCGGACTGATTTTAAATTTAACTACACAGGTAGTTACTATTACGTACTTAAATGGCGTCCGTTACTCATACTGTACTTAGTCGATGACTTCTAATTTTTCCTGTATTTTCTCAACCACTTAAATGATCTCAATCATATCCTACAAAGGTTTTTATCCGAATCCTCTAAGCAGAAATACTTAGTTATAGCACTTTCTGTGACAATGTTAATCGTCTTGAGTCATTGATTATACTTTTATTTGAATCTAATAAAAACTAAATGGATACTATTCCTTAGAAATAAAACGCAATGTCATTTATTGGTATCATATTGGCATCAACTAATATTTTGTCTAAAACAGATTTTTATTGTTAAGTTTTACTAAAAGTGATTGTAAAACACAGTGCATATAATTTACTGAAACAGTAACTATATAATTCAAAAGATTTAATTTTGTTTATCAATCATTTTTCACTATAAATAAGGTTAAGGTAAGTTTTTTTGGTCATATTTAAACCAAGATATTTTAAATTACAGAATAAAATAATTATTGATATTGAAAAAACATTTTATAACCATCTTATCAATTTATTATCTATTTTCAAACTAAGTACAGCTATGGCAACTAAATATCTGATGCACATTTATTATATTAAATGACGTCCATGACTCAAGTGACGCTGAGTGCTCATCACAGGACAGTTGCTCCTTGCAGGATTCGAACCCGAGACTGATCGTGATCTACTAGACCACGTCCACGATATGTTGTGTCTTTTACGTAGTTTCCTACGTTTATTCAATCGTCATCCATGACGTAGATCCTAATGGGTATTGTGATGACATGATCATAAAACCACAACAGATTGTTACACTTTCTTATAAGTACCGTCACTTTGGGTCAGGAACTCAGGACTTTGACGTTACTGATTTTATTATATGTTGATTTGTGTCGATTGCAAAACACGAACTTCACATCGGGGATTTTGCAACTTTTTATTTACGACTAAGTAATCCCTTATGGTCATAAATGAGTGATAAGAACCACGTTATAGAAAGTTATCACGGCTTATAAAATGGATCTTGTAGGATTTAGCATAATTTCATGATTGTCTGTTGCAACCAAGTTTTTAATACTATTTTAATCCTTTTTATTTAACGGTGTACTTTTCGCACAAACATCTTGTCTTGTTATAATATTTGTGCCTATTCTATTGACATTTCAGCCATCTAATTCTATTAGCCAAATGTCAATAGCGCGCCAACAATTTGTCCATCGCAGCCGTCAACCATGAACGAGATGTCGACGACATACATTACTTACTATGACCACGTGTCTTGCTTATGGCTGTTATCCAAGCACGTAATGTATATTGCCGACGTTATTTATACTGGGCTTACAGCTGTACAAACGCCTTAAATTGATTGTTGTATCGATAGATATCTGGGAAAGACCATAATTGACGTAAGCAAATGGAAGGAAATTGTCTAGTCATTATTAACTTGGGTCTAGGAAGCCAAACCTTCAAATCATTCAAACGGACATTTAATTGAATTGACCACGCGCTTGCACTAAATAGTGGAAATTAATAATAGATCCAATATTTTCACGGACGTCATACAAATAATTAAATGCAGTGTGACGTGCTGTTCCGATGTAGGTTCTATTAAAAGTTGTATATTAGTTTGTTTGAGCGTACTTCCCGCTATGACGCAGGCGCTCATTGAGTTCAGCCTCCGTGCGCCGAAGTTGCTCAGTGGCCGTGTGATCTATCCGCTGTGCACACGCACTCATGGACCAAAAAAACAAGCTTTAGTTACGCAAATTATCAAACAGTTCGAATCGATACACCGGCCGGCGCATAACCTCAAACTTCGAAACATGGACGCGACATTGGCGCATTATAACATTCGGCGGTGACTGTGTGAGTGCGGTTTTTGCTGTTTTATAAATATTGAAGTGACATTAACGTTGACTTAATATGGAGGGTGAAAGTTGGCTATATCAAGTGAGTTGATCAGTTTACGCGTTAGGTAAGATCGTCGGCATTTTGGAGTGTGATGCTTTTCCTAATATAGCTGTGTTAGAGATTTTTCGTTTCAATACTACTTTGGAGGTTTTTGATCATCAAAGAAACTATCCTGACGTATTCAAACATCATGTAAGGATTATTTACAGTTTTAGAATGCGAATCATAACTTAACATAATCAAAACTTACTTGAAGAATATACAAACAGTTAGGTGACATTAAAGTATGTGCTTAAATATATAAAATACAAACACTACGTATCTAAATAACGAAACAAACGAATGTAAAATACTTATAAATAAAACAAAACATGACCTTAGTAACAAAGATAACTTCAACAGTGAATTCAAAAAGTCGTAAAACAAATGATCATGATAGTGCTATAAATTTGTCAACAACAAAACAAAAGTGATACAATAAAGTTGGATGTGGGAAACCCAGAAACATTGGCCTCATAGATCTGGTTTTGTGTGGAGGTGGTAACAAAGCAAAGGTATAAAAAACGTAACGAGTTAATGGGCAATTATGCTTAATCTCATACAGACATCGGCAACGAGAGCCGAGTGGTTATTGTTGGATTATGCAAAATTTTGCTTAGGTTCTTGCCTTAAGTGCTTCACGGTTCTTCGGTCAGTACTCTTAGCAAAGATGAAAACGCTCGTCCTTAAGTTAAAGCAGTAGAGTTTACAATAATTAAAAACAATGTAACTGACTCCTTGCTCTCAAATCTTTAGTCGGTACTACCACAGAAAGATCAACATTATAATCTAGCTCATTGTATTAAAGTGTAAAATTGAATAGAATTTTCAACCTGACTTTTAATTTTGTGTTACGATTATAGCTCGCAAAGCAAGTAATAGTTTTAGACGGGAATGAGTTACGATTATAATAACTGTCGTATGCCTGTCCTAAGAGCTAGTTCGCGAAATTTTACGATTCTTTCATGGTTGTACAATGCTGTACTTAGAACGTTACATATGAGTAAGGTATACTCGTGGTATACTCGTGATAATGTATTTAAATGATTTGATTGTACGCCCTAGTGGCAGGTCACGGTTAGTTCTAAGCATGTCATTTTATAAGACCCTTGTTGTATACCTGTGTTTCACAATCAAGATTTATGATTATGATTATGAATATTATGAAACATTGTCACTAGATCGAATCATTCCCTATTTAGGCTATAATAGTTTTATTTTGATAACATTTTAATACTTTGTTAATTATATATTTTTAAAATTTTACAATATCTACGTAGAAATTCATCTACTTATAACTCGTTTGTTACCTTATATGAAATTAAATGACTTCAGTCTGTCAATGTTAAAATTAATTCGTATCAATCCCATAAGTTCAACCTGTCAAATATGCCATACAATTAACAATATACCTCCATTGACGGCGGTCGTGATCTTCCACTCAGTCGAGAATTCATTCGGCTCGAACTCAAGGTTTCAATTTAAAAAAATAGTACGTAGTTAGAACAGCTACGACTTTAACTGAATCAGTGTTAGTGGTATCGATGGATGATCATCATTGGCGTCAAGCCATCTTAGGCATCACAATAGACTTATCACTTTAGATACCTACCCTATATATAGAGACAGATCAGGGCTTACATTGAACACACGTTGTTCCATCAGATGTAAATTCGTCGTCCACAAGTAGGGACATACAAAAAGTTTTAGGCTGCGCTCGTACCACTGAACGCATTGCACTGCACGCCCCATTGCTCGTAGCGTAGCCCTGGCTGGGTGTTCAGCAGGTCGCGGTAATAGTGGATAGGCTTGGTGTAAAAAGGTAGTAAGCGTCAAACATTTTGCCGCGTAAAAAACATAATTCCATTGACGCCGGTCGTGATCCTTCATTCACGCCGGCAATGCGTTCGCCGCGTACGCATGAATGAGCTGCCGTGAAACCCCAAGGTCTACAAATTGTATCAGCAGCTATCGGACAGTCACGAACAACAATGCGGTGACGTCAATGACAACATTGTCTCGTTTTTTGGCAGCTGAAAGAATTAGGCCCACTTCCTTGGTGACGCCTTAATCGAGGATGTGGAAATGTTGAAGCATAAAGGTGCGTTATCACTGATGTGAAGACTACCGGGAACGAGACATGCAAATAAAATACACACATAGTTTCCGATGTGGTTTAGTGGAAACAGTAACAGAAAAAAAACCAGTAATAATGTAATTTTATGAATATTATGAACGTGAAAGATTCATGCTTATAGGACTAAATAGAATTGACTAAAATTGAGCACACGTACAGATTGATTTAGGTTAGCAAATAGGATAATTTTAATCCAGTTTTTTTTTTAAATTATTCATTCTAAAGTTTACCCAGACGAAGTCGCTGGCAGAAACTAGTAAAATAACCGACGAATACAGCATTAAGTGAGGCAGAACGGAGAAGCGTAAATTGAACACAGGAAAGAGTGAAAGAGATCGATGACAGTTTTTCTATTGTGTTAAACACACATCATGTAAACATTGATAAATCGATACATTCCTCTCAGGAGGTGATAGAGGATACAAATTGCTACAACTTTTCTTAAATAACTAACATCAAAATGTAAGAAAAACACACCTTTAAAAATTTTAACAATTGATCTTGTAGTTAGTAGGTACTAACTTTTTTTCAGGATTTCGCAGTTAATTTTATTTAGAAAAGTTGTTGCAGTTTTACCGCTATCACCTTCTGAAAGAAATGTAAAGTTTTAAAAATCCATAAATGATATATCATTAATCATTCATGATATATTATTTGAATGTAACGAACATCAAATGCAGTCGTATGAATGACTGTAGTATTTTTAATCTACTTCCGTTTTCTATCTCTTATGACGGCTCATAGATAATCGCAGAATTTGAACCTGAATGAAATCCTTTGCAATATTTTACGTCAGTGATAATCTGATATGATTATAAGCAGTCAGTTTTCACGATAGTGACTTATTTAACACCGAGAAGCCGTCAGTCGTCAGTGTACTTTCAACATTAGTTGACAACTGCTGTAAAAAGTTTCTTAATCAATGGAATTCATTAAGTGAGTAACTTTTTAAACTTATTAAAAACGCATTAATGAGACAATATAAAAGTTAAGAAAATAACTCGTCAGTAAACTAATTTATAAGATACCGTACCTTCCTACATTGGTTGACAATTACTATCAAATATTGCTTTGTGTGTAATGCATGTAACGTAAAAGGTATTTCATACTAATTTAATAAATGATTTTAAAACAAAATATATTTATTAAGCAACTAATCAGTGACATAAATGCACTATTGGGAGATAGTCCCAATTTTTCTTATATTTGTACTCCTACTTGTTTGCGAAGAAACAATATGAATACATTATTTTGCAAAACTGCCATAAGGTTATCACAACATAGCATTGTGACTTATTCTAATAGAATTTAAAATACTTTTAGTAAGTTAGTTAAATGACATGTCAGTTTTAATTGACAAAATATGAACTCTGAAAACAAATAGAAATATTTTTGTATTTATAAAATGAATCCAGATAGTTTTTATTATAATAGTTGTTGGTTGTTAACATACACTTTGTCATAAGCAATTTACAGGCAACAGCTCGCCAACCCACTAATTCGTCAACCTACCACCAAACGTCAAATTTTCTCAATTGATGTTGATCTCTACGTGTCAGACTTTAAGTTGAAAATCGGTTCAATGATCTTTAATTTTTTGTGCAGTTCACTTAAGTTATGAGTAAATTCAATCAAATTTGATGGTACTCGTACAATGTATGCCAAAATGGCCTATAAATATTTTTTTGTAAACATATAATTCTATTCAAATTACAGATACGTATCGTCGCATTCCGAAGTGTTTTATCTTGGCCTGTTTGGCAACTAGATTTACATTCTTTGGATACCAACCGATATGTTGTTTCCGCATTTTTGAAATAGGATTATAGAGGTTTTAATCCTTATTTTAATATACATATTTTGATACTGATATATCTTTATCCGCATTGTAGCTATGTACAGACAACAGCAGGTCAACCTACCACAAAAAGTAAAATTTTCTCAATTGATATTGATCTCTACGCGTCGGACTTAAAGTTGTAAATCAATTCAATGACCCTTGACTATTTGGGTAGGTTGACCTGTCGTTGTCTGTACTGCTTGTCCCAAAATATCGAAATCCTTAAACTTTTTGTGAAAACAGTCATACTTGTATGAAATGAGAGGATTATAAAAAAATCTAGAATGGTTAAATTTTACTATATTATAGAAAAAAATACTGCTTTTTTGTCCGTAATGTAAATGTAATAAGAAAATTTGTAAAACCCATAAAAGTATGCTTATCAGTTTAATTTTATAAAGAGTATGAACACGTTTTTCTTGTTCATTTAGTTTTTTTTTTCTCAGCAATATACATGGTGATTTTTATTAGTGCAAATCACTTAAGAGTTTGTTTATGCTCATGAAAAGAATCAACTTTGCCTAAGAAACTTAGTGACTTTCTCAACTTAACTTAGTGTAGATGTGCCGTCCGCGTTTCTGCTATGATAAAATTTGGTACACTAAAAAAGTTGAGATAGGTAATTAGTTTCTTATACAAAATTATGTTATCAATGTTATCATGAGTATAAACAAATCCTTAAGTATTTAATACTAATAAAAAATCTTCTTAAATAGACAAGTTTAACAATGACGTGTCACTTATTCATTGTTCATCATGTAACGGTCTAATTTATTATTATTTCTATGTGCACAAAACTAGAGATTTAGAGCCAGAATACTGAGGTATTTATTTGCAGAAACTTTTTCATTTGAATACGTAATACAAATTTATTATGTCTCATTAGGTATATCGTATTTAAATTTAAAAATAGCAGTAAAACGACTGATTTAAGCATGTTTCTTATAAGAAATAATTATTATTATAATAGCCATAAATAGCGTTTTTATTAATACTTAACGAACAGAAATGAGTTTATTTGTTTTGGCTTTGTTTATTAGATGTAAAAAGTCAAAGTCTAAAGGTACCGACTGACTGGCGTTACGTCTGTGGTTAGGCGTAAGTCGCAGCGAGCATGCTAGTTACGCTACGTGCTAAAATTCGTGTTAATTTGGCGCGTTACTAACTTGTTTCTTATTCCGTATTGATTGCACGAATGCTCACTTTGGAACATGTTACATTACGCCCATTATCTGTACGTACCTTTAAATAAACATATTTTTAAAACAGGTACATCATTTTAGGGTCAATGCACACTTAAAGATTAAGTTCACAATCAATCAAAATCAAAATTATTTATTTTTGCAAATAGGCCATTATAAGCACTTTTACACGTCCCAATATATTTTTTTGCCCTACCACTGCTTCGGGACAATTTGTGGGCTAGTGCCGAGAAGAAGCAGCGCAAGAAACTCGGTCACTGTTGTCAGCCTCTTTTAAAATTAATATATAAACATATAATAAAACATAAAACACATAAAATATATAAACTTCAAAAAAGTATATTTAGTCACACAGTAGTTTACGCAGTTAATTTACAAATTAAGTAGGTAGGTTATCAGATCAATTATCAAATTTGACATTTTGAAGTAGGTTTATAATTTATTGACTGTACCTTTATAAATATTCGCCAAAACTTATTTAGTATGAAGAAGTAAACGACTAAACTCAACTACTAAGTTTGTATAAATTTAAAGTCCGTGGCTGTCACGACAAATTCTCACCTTTTCGACACATCTAATTTATATTGTTTTGTGTTTTTTTTTTCTCTTGTGTGTCGAATAAACGTTTCTTTCTTTCTTTCTTTTCTTTCTTTCTTGGTCTTAAAGATGCTGCTTCAAAGATTTTTCCGCTACTCATATACTTATCTTAAAACCTTCTTAGGTATCAAGGTATACATTATACACTCGTGAGAAACATGTAAATAGCACTGGCTATTGTTTAATCAATCCAGTTTATAATACCACTCACAGTCGATTAACCTATCCGACCGGTCGGACCTGAAATGGAAGTCATTGTTAGAGATTCGAAAAAGTTTAGTGATGCCTTAGAAGTGGCTAAGATGGGTCTGACTTTGCTAAGAGTGAGTGTATTTAGTATACAAGTTATTTATTTTTCGTTCATAGATTTGCGGCTTTGGACATTAGTTCATACAGCCTATTATTATCAGACATGACATGATCCCACGTGTCAGCAATGGAAAACAACTGAAGAATAAGTTATTTTATAAGGTCCTAATGTTTTGTATCGGTACGAAATTATAGGTGGATTATGAGTATTAAAAAAAAAACAAGCTTTTAAGGGCACAGTTTTTTCTTATCCGATAGTAAACGGATCTTTTGTTCTGATTTTTAAAATTTTCTACAGATAAAATAGATATGACTGACAGCGTTTAAGCAGAAAAAAGTATTTTTATGCATTACACCAATGATAAAATAATATGATAAAATATATACAAATAATCTTATCATATTTATGATTTTTATCGCATGATGTCTTATAGAACGCACTCAAAAATTCACTAAAATTGCAATCAAAGAAACAAAATACATTTTATGTAAGTAATTTTTAATTTCGAATATTTCTTAACTCTTAAAGTTTTAAATAAATAAACAATTTAAGTTATCAGTAAAAGGTGAGACTTGTAAGTTACCTAAAACGACATTAAAGGCCTTAGATCTGAAATCTAACACGAACTAAGAAAATTGCTTACATATTTCATATTACAAGATAGATTTTTATTAAAATAAAAAAACAATACCGATTAAACCAATATTAAATTTAAGAAGAAAAAATCAAAATCGGTCTATCTGTTTAGGAGCTGTGACACCACAAACACACAGATGAACTGGGTCCAACTTGAAACTCTTATTTCGACGGGGTTAAAAATATGAAATTAACTTCTAAAAATATTAAAATAACCAACAAATAACGATAATGCTATAAATTACTGCCTTAATTCTTTTAAGGGAGTAATATATCCTAACGATATAAATATTCATAAACCTTGATTGTGATTACCATAAACGAATAACAGATTAAAATATCGAAACTCGGCTCCTATTAATCTTTATTATACATTTCTAAATATAGTCATTGACGTTAGGGTAAAATATACAAAGCCTGAAAATGTTTATAGCATCTGGAGATATGACGTTGATCGAGTTAAAAATGTTTAGGAAATCTGGCAACTTGATGTAGGTGCGTCAGATCTCAAGCGGGCATTTGCGTGACATCACGCAGTGCTAGCAAAAATTATAAAGCTGACGACATATTTTTGGTCAACAAACATGAAATAATTATCACCTTATTGCTCTTGTTTGCTTGTAAAATAATACAAGGTATCTCATGTAACCACCGCGTGATTTATAAAATATTTTCTACAAATATCTTCATTCTAGTTTCATTCTCAGCTGATATTTTATTTTCACAGTATCAATACACAGAAATTATCTTTTACAGGTCATACTTAGAGTTGTAAAGTGTCCGTCACGTTATAAATGTCTGACCAATATGACCGAGCAAATTGGACCTTTTCTCAATGTGACCGGACATTTTGGACATTTATTGTCACGAACGTCACATTCCATTCTATTGACTAACTATGAAAAAAAAATATTTGGTCACAAATAAGTGCATAATAAGAGAGACAGACTTTAGTAGTAATGATCTAACGAAATGAAATTTCTAAAATCTGCAAAAACTGTTATTTATTTAAGGTGAACCACTTAATTAATTATTTGTATTTGTAATTACGTTTACTCATATTTTAGTTGCTAAATTGGACCTTACGTACAGACAACAGCTTGTCGACCTACTATAAGACGTCATATTTTCTCAATTGATATTGATCTCTACGTGTCGGACTTAAAGTTGAAAATCGGTTTAATGACCTTCATATTTTTGGGTATGTAGACCTGCCGTTGACTGTACATTGAGCTGGTTCGTTTATTTATTTATCTTTCTGCACGAATAAGCTAAAAAGTGTCGTATCGTTACGTGAGAGTTTTTTGAGTTCGATGCAGATCCAACTATATGTTTCATTTTATGTTTTGGTTGTCAAATACTTAACATTTAAGACTTCATTTAGTGGAATTCTTCTTTTTTTAAATTTATACTTTTTTAAAAAATGTGACCATCATAAATGACGGATGCTTATAGCATTTTGTTAATTTACAATACTAGTCGAAGCGGGAATCTATTTAAAAAGAACTAAACAACTCTCTTATCGTGGCTTTGATATAAACTAATTGTTTTTCTCTTTGTCAACAGATGCCACAAACAGTGCCCCGTTCTGGGTGCAGCCCACCATCAGCATCCCAGAGCGAGAGGGCAGTACCTGGCTCACCGGCGGACCTTCACCACCTCCTCCGCTTTCTAGGAGCAGCGTCACCACCAGAACCGATGCTGCACTCCCCACCAAACCCACACGCGAAACCACCGCCACCTTACCCAGAAGATAACATACTAGAACGTCTCTACGACTTCGAAGGATACCCCACACCCTCCCCCTCGTCAGACGAGGGATCAATCCCCACAGTGGCGTTACAACCAGCCTCGCCCTATTCTCATCAATTCAACTCCCCTCCAGTCTACATCAAAGAGGAACCAAACAGACTGGCAGTACCCGGCTTTGCTTCTCCTTACCCTCTTTCTCCCTCAGGCTCATGTACCTCATACGGCAGCCACAACCAATACTCCTCCCCAGTACCACAGCACGACGAATACATTGACATTGAAGAATTACTCAAAGAGAACCAAATCCTACAAGAGAGCGTTCAACAAAATTACATCACGCCCAAAATAGAAGTAGAAGAGCCACGAGACCACATTCTCCTTAGATCTGCCCTCGAAGACACAACATTCCAGAAACGGTTTAACCTGAAACCTATACCAATAGAATTAGGAAGTATTAAAATGGAAGAGAGCAGTGGAGGTGATGAGGCGTTAGTTGCACCCGACATAGACCGTGTCCTTTCAATGGCCATTGAACAGTCAAAAAGAGACATGGACAATACTTGTACAGTATTAGGAATCTCAGCAGGTGAGTCACTGAAAATAATGTCCATTAGTCATTAATTTTATAAAGGTTGAATTGCTATAAATGGCGAGAATACGAATAGTCACGTTATACATACGCAAAGAATGTATCTTGAATAATGTATGATGAATATGAATTGACAAGACATGGGAACGTAGTAGCCGTATATCTTGACATCAATACTATTAGCCGACAATTATTAATGACGTCACTCTGACCTCAACGTGGTAAAAAATCAGCGTATCTATGTAGATAACATGTCAGCTACTGCTTAGAACGACGTGTTTATAAATTGATTCTTAGAATTGCGATGGAACGGTTGGTTACGTAAGCTGCTCATCCACTTAATATTTATATTGACTTGTACAACTGAGTATTCTAATCGTAGAATTATCAATTTAAAAGTTCATTATAAAATTGTTTAATTTTTAGATGCAAGAAATGTAAAAAACTCTAAGATACTCGTAATGAATGATCAGATAAAAAAACAAAAGAACAAGTATCAATTTATCTTTTTTTTTCAGATCCTATGCTATGGAGTACAGCTGACGTGAAGGCGTGGGTAATGTTCACATTACAACACTTCAACCTGCCAATGGTCCCTACAGAATATTTTGCAATGGACGGAGCCGCCCTTGTTGCCCTTACAGAAGAAGATTTCAATCAGAGAGCACCTCAGGTAAGAATAGATTAACAGAATAATCGTGTTTAAGTTGCTGGTTTTTGAAAGGACACTTTATGCTGCTCGAAAAAAATGAACACAAAAACTATTTAATATTTTAAATGATGTAAGGCGTAGTCAAGTGACGATTGTGGAGAAACAGTTTATTTTCATCACCATAATCGGTTCACCCTGAGAGCGATCGAGGGCGTACGATATCGGTACAAAGTCTGCCAGATTGATTCATAATAATATGTGTACGATAAACATTAAGTTTACTCGGTTCAAGTCAAGTAAACATTAAATCGATGACCTCTATCTCTACAGAAGTCATCGTCATTTTATAAATATTTTAATATTCAACAATCATTCATATCTTTGTTATAGAAACTACTATGTTGTTCTCTGTAATATTTGTAAATTACTTATAAGACCACTGCTTGAATATATTTTAAAACAAATTGAAATTAAAAATGATTATCTTTTTTGATGATGAATGATCTAAAACTGATTTATAAACTAATTGATGTCATTAGTATCTTCCAACACTAACTCAGTGCCATCAATACCAAAACTCCTCCTTTCAATTTCAACTTCTTAGATCATCAGCACCTAGCGATAATTGCTTCCTATGTTTTTTGGCAATGATTAACTTACATCACTGCTATATTCTACGAATTTATTCCATTTATATATCTGCAGTTTTAGTTTCTTTATCAGTATTTAGATCCGTTTTTTCAATATCTCTCAATACGATCTAATTGAAATTGCTTTTTAACAGCGTCATTGTATATTTATCAAAATACTTAATCATGACACGATTTTAATTGCTATCTTATCGGTTTACGAAGTGTGCGTATGATAATCAAAATGATCGATATTACCGAAATCAGTAATTCTTATAATAATAAAATATTTTTGCTTTAACAATAAACGGATTAATAATAGAGTTAATGTCTGTTACGGAATAATATTAAAAATGACGGTCTATTCGCAAAAGGCTGTACAAAAAATTGTTATAACACCTTTCAATTTGAAGCTCCTAAGGAAATCCGTACAGGGTTAACTGGGTTACGTATTATGCAATTCACCTAGTTGCATCGAATCTTGTTAGTAAACAAGTTTTGTAATTGTTATGTCAGAGAAGACATTTTGGTTTTCCTCCTTTCTAATAAGTAGTATTATTATCCATAACTACTTATAAAACATGCACATCAATACTTTTCTGTTTCCATAACTTCAAAATAATCTGTTTGAGTATTCTCTATCAAGTACCAACTTAGATTTAATTAATTTTCAACGATTACTTTTTAAATATTAGCTTTACTCAACAAGCATTTTTTATCGCAAAACTATAGTTACGTAACCCAGCAAATTTGAAGAGACACGTTAGCTCTAGAATTGACTAGTCTCGGTACATAGCTGTCCAAGCGGCCGGGTAATAGCAGCTATAGTACGCACCGCTGCCCAGACTTTCTCCAAGGCCGATGAAAGTCTCAACGCCCGCGCACGTTGCTTGTACTTGCATACAAATACCGAGTTGTTTACATCTCCACACTTTGAAATCTTATCTGATTACTTGCATAAGACCGGTTCAGATACTTTAATATTGAAAAATTTAAAATTGTCGACTTATCCGATCAAACTGACAACTAATAAGATATCAATAAAAGTACGGTTGTTTTTCTTTGTGCTGTCGTAACACGTCATGGTATGGCAAGGTTATCAGGGTCATCAAAACATAAAAGTCACGTGTTGAAGCAATTGTTTTGTTTTAGGCTGGAAGCACACTATATGCACAGCTGGAGATCTGGAAGGCTGCCCGACACGACGTCTGGAGGACCTCGCAGTGGGCTGAGCACCAACAGCCCTCACCAAACCCCACACCCGCTGGTCTGCCCTCAGCTGACGACATGAGTGATGGTTCGTACCGTTTTACTTTATCAAATTTCCAGATAATAATGTTTATTTCTACAGATGACAAACACAAAGGGGCCTTCAACATCTCTTCAGCTATAGGACGACTTAAGTGACTTCCAGATCGGCTGGTTAAAAGAGCTGCATCCAGCCTCTTAGGAGGCATACATGCAATAAAAAACACATTTTAAATAAGAACCTTTCAAAGTATCTGTTTAATCAGTTCATGCTAATTAATTTATTAAAGCCATTTATTGAGTGATGATACAATTTAAAATAATTATAAAGTGCCTAAAACTAACTCCAAAATTACCAAAATAGCAGTTAAAAAAAAAGACAACATATTTTTTCAGGATACAAGCAAGATAGGTTGAATTAAGAATTATCATATTACAAAGATAAATGATGTATCCATTTTTAAAAACAATGATGACTTCATTGTTCTACACATTCTATTCCTAATCTATCGATAGTGACAATCTAACCTACATTAAAAAAAAAAAACAATAATAAGGACAATTACTTAAGAATCAATAAAATTCAACCCTTCAAAGCTATCTCCGATCTTTTGAATCATGGTACACTTATTACAGGTTATTGAAAGATAAATTTTAATGAGTTAAGAGTAATCTAGATAAGCAAAAGAGGAATAAAAAGGCGAAGGCCTGCCACGTGTCAGTGCGATGTGGAACAACGATGCATCAACCGAGCATTGTGGCTGACCGTTAGATAGTGGCGGCACACATACGACTGAAGCTGTGTTCAAACTAGCTAATGATAAATGACCAGGTGCAAAGCCTACATAATCAAAGGCCAATCCAACACGCAGGATTGAAAACGATGACATATTAGACGTAAAAGGTACAAACATAATATTAATCACTGACAATATTACTGGATGCAAAATATCGGACAAGGAATATACAAATGCATAGAACCCTTATCTAATCAATTCATGCAGTGGTATGTACAGCTGCTTAGACAACCAATTATATACATGATTAGCTCTGATCGTAAACACAGTTTAAAATAAATAAATAATTTAAATTGACTATTAAGTAAATATTCAATAAAGTTTAGAATGTATTACAAGGTGCTGCAAATACAATCGTAAAGTACAAACTGGAAAATTTGAAATTAACAAACAATGGTTTAACAGTTTTAAACGTCAAGTACAAGATAAACAATCTTCTAGCACCTACTTTCGTGCAAGACAGTTAATCCAGAAAAAAGTGCTAGGCCGCGCCACAGGAAATAGCAATCGGCAATTATTCCTTTCACGTAGAAACTTATACATGCTCCAATCAATAGTTTAATAGGAAAAGACCCTATAAATTGACGCGCGATTTTTACTAAAAACATCTGCTTAATTTTATCTGTTGTAAGTATACATTATCTCTTAATATTTTTAAATTACCTATCCTATATAAAAGAGGGATAGATTTGTAGGATGATATTAATCTGTATGATGGATAGTATCGACCTGTCAGTATCGGGTATAAATGAAGGAGAACTAATTTAAAATCAATGACCAACAATTTACAATAATGCGAATTAAATTCAAAGTTATTTGATCGAACCACGCCTGTTACAGTTAATCCATCAATCAGACCTTCTCGACCCTATTGCTAGTCTGTCGTCCTTTCCTCTAGATGGAACCACCGCTGGTCCCATATACGTCCAGTCGAGTTTTTGTGACGTTTTCCGACGACCCAGTTCGTATGAGTAGTGTCACCGGACTCACAAGGTCGTATTGGCCAAGATAGATTTGCCGTTTGGCATCACAAAAATTCCTATTATTACCATTAGATACGGCTCAAAGTGCGTCAAGAAATCTAGTGTCAATGCCATTTCTAGCGGCCGGAGGCTTTGACTCGTAAGTGTCACTTTGTTCAGTGTTTCTTTCGTTTATCTCTTTACTACCTTTGGTTGCTACTCTCAATAAGCGAAGCCTGAATACTGACTCTGTTTACGGTATCCTAGGTGTCATGTTTGCGTGAATCATTTGCAAAACCTTACTTATATCCCTCAAATTCTATGTAGCATTCCTTTCTACACACGGCTTTCTTCTTAAACAGAATGTTGCTGTTTATCGTTGGTGTAGTGTAGTACTTGTCTGTACCATTTGAGAGACTGTTCATAGATACCGAATCCGAAGGTTGGCTGATTCAAAAATAGTTTGTTTACAAAATAAATTTAAAAATACGATTCGGTTGAATCGTGCCCGTTTTTCTTTGAAAACGTGATGAGATCTTTAGAATTTCTTAGCCAGGAATTTTTGTTGATGGTTTACATGACTGTTCTCTTTTTTTAAGAGCATACAATATTGTGGTCGAGTAACATTTTAAAATAATATCATCATTATGTGGAGCAGACATGTCTAGCCTCCCTGCTTCGAGGAACAGATTACTGGCAACGTTACAGTTCGCAGAATACTCAAGCAAGCTGCTGTTTCTTTAGAGCAGTGTCATTATCCGGCCCTTAATGATCCTAAATTGTTTAATATAACGCTTGGGTTAAACGTTAATCTTCATTGCTCTTTTAGTATGCATATAGGACGCATATGACACTTCGTTTCTCTGAGATCGCTTTTATCGATTTTATAGTATTCAGTCAATACAAAATTTCTAGGAAAAGATCTTGATGAATTCTAATGATGAAACTGTAGATTCAGTTAATCGAACTAGTAAGTTTTAGATTAGTTAATCCAATTACATATTCATATTGATTCCTTGCCATAATATCAAAGAACATATTTAATTATAGTAAAACGTATTTGTATTCTGTTTATATATTTATACAGTAAAATGTTGTTTTGAACTACACTTTGGAACCAGGTACATACACATACGCGGAAAAAAACAATACCCACCTTCGAGTTCAATCGGGTAATAAAAAATCAATAGATTTTACGAAATACTAAGAGTAAATGTCTTTAAATTCTTGCTTAGAATAAGTGGAACTAAAAATCTCTAACTAAATGAAATAAAATACGGTGTGGTACGAAACCGAATCTAACTCGGCCAGTTTTTAGTCATAGCACGTCTCACTCAGTCTCCACTAAAACCTTCCAGACTGCTTGCTGAAACTTTATGTTTTAATAACAATAACTTATCTTCAACAGACGAAGACTCCGAACCAGCGGGAACGAGTGCTAGCACTGGAGGAGGCAAGGTCAAGACTGGCAGCACACACATACACCTCTGGCAGTTTCTAAAGGAGTTGCTGGCGTCACCCCACATCCATGGTTCAGCGATACGATGGCTTGACAGAAGTGAGTATACCTCTGAAAATACCTTCTCGTTTTTATTTGGTCAGGTCAGGAGACAGAGAATCTAAAATATTGTTATTTTACAGTATGTGCGCTCTAAATACATGTTTTGTGTTACTTATTTTATGTATTTTATTAATAAGTAAATATGTAAAAAAGAAACACACAATATGGTCAAAAGTTATCTTATCTTAATGAATTATGTTTCCCTATATCAACCCCACCTAGATTATGATAGAGATAAGAATATGTTATATGGTATGTGCGTACGTTAAAGACCACCAAACTGTTTTATTTATATATTATTAATGTTAGATAATACCGCTTAAAATTCTAGCTAATATTATGTTAGATTACAATAACGACTCTATCATATACATACACCTAAACTTTAGACGAGATATACCTATGTACAATTATTACGTAACTAATAATGTCAAATAACTTGCATTTGCTATCAAAATACAATAAAAGGCGTTCACAGTCTACCGTTTATAAATATTACAGTGGCCTATAAGACTATTTTTTGCTAGGAATGCAGCTCTAGTGAATAAAACATAGGCGTCTTTATGGAATCTAGATGGCAACATTTTCAATCAGACACAATGCTTAAGGTTAGCAGTTGAACTTTAAGGGATTCTGAAAATCCTTTGTTTTTAAGTTTGTTTCTTAGTTCAATTCCATTAACAGTTTGTATATCTGTAGTAGATCACGATAGTAGAAGATAAATCTACTTTTTTTCTCTTTTATTTTGAAATTTCTTCTTTAAGTCATAAGTAGTTTCTGAAATGACATCATTATCTCCTACAAGTAGGTAGTTATCAACACAATTATATACCAAATCAGAATTAGCCACAAGTACATAAGTTCAATAAACTTGTACAGATAACATGTCACTATATACGCAGGCCTATTAATCAGAAATATCAAACGAGTTGTCGTCAGAATGATTCCTTTGTTCAGCTTCGTTTTTAATTGTCTAGTGACACGGAATCATTATTTTGCTTTAAGGGTTTTTCCTGTTTCTTTATTGAATTAAATATTTTCAGTTCAGTAATCATCATAAATGTATGTCTCCAATTCATTGTTGGAAAATGTATTTGTGTAGCGACATTCTGACTAGCCAAGGTGAGCGAGCCAGTTACTCGCCATCTGTTATGTACTTAGTAAAATACTAAAAGGTTACTCCTCCGCTTCGTGACTGGCCTAAGAGACGATGTACTAGCAAATTGTTTCAATCATGTTTATAATGTTTCGTTATAGCAGGCATCGCGTTGCTAAATCCCTATTTCAAATGATAAACATTCATTTGGCAGGCACCCTTACGTATCTATTTTAGCATTGTGCAGTGTGTCTTTAGTTATAAAAACAATCGCTGGTACCTAGTTACTAGAGATTAGAAATTTTATGACTTAGTTATTCTTTTTTAAATAGATAATTAATAATAATAATAAGTCGCCCGGATGGCGGTGAGGATCGTGGGGTTGATTTCTATTTGAGGCAGTTAGAATTTTTGATCTGTCGTCTTTAAGCAACGTTTAAATAGCGTGTCATTCCTGTTCTTTGATTTAAAATTTTAAATAACCAAAATCTCAATTTCCTTCTACCCTATGGTTAGCGTAACCTTTTGTTGGTTACACTCTATCAATTAGTTTATTCGTAATACAGTCAACCGCTTGTCAACTTGTAGCTAATGTTAAATAATTTTAAACCTGTAGAATTCAATATTAATTCAGAAAATCTGAGCTTTTGGGTAGGTTGATGATCTGTTAAGTTTAATTATTTAAAACAAAACATTGCTGTATTAATTTAAATCTCCGATTTTCTCCGTCTGCGAAAAACAGACTCTCAATCTGATTAGCAATAGAATAAATTTAGCGACTGTTGTTTAATTCATGTCGTGCTTTCGCAGGTAACGGCGTGTTTAAGATTGAGGATTCAGTGCGTGTCGCCAGACTTTGGGGCAAGAGGAAGAACAGGCCAGCGATGAACTACGACAAACTGTCAAGGAGCATCAGGCAATACTACAAAAAAGGTATCATGAAAAAGACGGAGCGAAGCCAGAGGCTGGTGTACCAGTTCTGCCATCCGTACTGCTTATAAGCGCCTCCTGCAATACTTTAGTTTGTAAGAAATGTAAATTATTGTAAATAAGTAAGTGACGTGAGCCGCGGTAATGCGCTCGAGACGATATCTGCTTGAGTTTTGCGATACACACTCAAAACTCAACGCAGCAAGGAGTTCGTTAACAGCCGAACGTCCGAGTCTCAGTTCGTGCGAAGGTTCGCCAAGAGACACGGTCTACTAGGCGTCGTATACTAACCCTCCATAAAATTCGGGAAAGGTAATTTTCCCCAGAATTCTATTGGACGGGACTCGTTTTATTTAGCACTTAATGTTTTTTTACCGGCGATTAGGCGCCAACGATGTACCCGGCGATTTGCCACTCGAAAGCGAGTCATCATTTGCGTTGAAAGCTGGTAATGTTTATCCCATATATCTATGATATATTTCTAGTACGTTCTATGAACTTTTAGTTTAAGCGTTCTGTAAATACATTAAGTATAAAATATTAAGAAAATAATTAAAAAAACAAGCCACGCCTTGTTTTATTGATAGTGATGTGAAAAGAGATTACTTTCTCAGATATTGCTAGTTGTAGATTTATATAAATCGTAAAGTGTAAAGTGTTTTTATGTTAAAATTAAAATGGTGACGAGTTACGTCACACAGAAATGTAGTTATTATATCTTTAATTCGCAAGAGGCGGTAGTAATTAGTGAAATTCTTTTGGATTCGATTGAAATTAAAATTTTGTGCCAAATAGACAAGTGTTTTTTTTTATTAGGGACAAAATTTGTAAATTGTGATTGTATGTACCCGCCGACTGTACATATGTTTCTTTATGATAAAGGTGATGGGGTATATCTAAGTTACAAGAGCAATTAATATATCTTAAGCGAACGCAGTTAGCGTTAGCATAATAACTCTATTACAGGACCAAACTAATTTAGATTTTATAAATCATTGTAATGAAAAATAAAATAAATGGCCATTTATTATAAAAATATGTTTTATTTATTTTATCGTATGACTCTTGTGATTAAGAGAAGATAATTCATTATACTAAATTGAACTGATAATGTTATATTATCTATACCACGACGATTGCAAGCCTAAAACACTGCTATAAGAACAACTGATCCGAATCGTAGTTTTGTGATCAACTTACATTAACATTCGTAGTTTGACGATACAAATACAAGTATTTTTCCCTAAATGTTTTTGGTTATTAGGTACCAGATATATTGTAGCTGAAGTTCATTTTGCATAATGTCCAAACCAAGTTAATTAATTAAGAGCTGTGGAATAAAAAAGCAAAACGAAACGTGTATTCGGAGGAGATTGATGTCATTGTATTTTTCCACCATAAATTCTAAATTATTAAACCGATTTTGAGTGTGTGGCATTGTAAGAATCCTTGTTTTGTGATTTAGGTATCTTTCTAAAACTGTTCGTTTTTAGTTAGTCTTAAAACGCTTTATAATGTTGAAAGTTACAGGGATAATATTACAGGGAATAAACTATTTTCATTACATTGCAGAACTAACTGAGGGAAAATATTTAAAAAAAAAAATTGAAAAAAAATCGTATGTTCTAACGTAAACTGGCATTTAGGTACTTTTGTTTACATTAAACCTACTTATGTTATGATTCTGGTAGTTAGCTCCAATCTCTAGGAAATAAACTATTAAACCATAGTACTTATTATCTGAATGAGCAGATTTCCTTACAATGATTTTCTAACCCACAAACTAGTAACTAGTATAAATCCGGACATCTAGTATATGTCGAAAAATTTAGGGGGTACGAGCTGGAGTTAGAATCGCGAACTTACAGTCACAACCCCAAGGATAAAACAAAAGTTGTTTTTTCTTACCATTATCTTGCCCTAAACTAAGCAAAGCTTTTATTATGGCTATTAGCGGATAAACATAATTAAATACATTTATGAACATCCATGATTAAGGTTGAAAATTAAATGCTCAACAAACATTAGCCACTTGCGAGATTCGAACCAGCAACCATTGCGGATTTGTAGTCCGAAGCGCGAACCACTGTCCCAAGCGGTCATCAAAATTGTCATAACATTATGATCATTGTTACCACCAAAATCGGCCTAGAAAAGCGTTCCAAAAACAAATGAGATCATGCAGACAAAAGTTCACAAAATGGTGGATTGCATCACGTTGCGCAAAGATGACGTCACGCGAACAGACGAATTCCACGAGTGAAAGTGCCTTTCCCCAACCTTGGGGAGAGGGAGTAATAAAAGTGGGGGGGAATTGTGTAAGAATGAATGGCACTTGTTGTTCGTTTTGATTTTATTGTAAGTATCGGTCGGTATACGTTAATTTTGACACGATAGGTAAGCAAAATAAAATTAATTCTTTGAACAATCACACCAATTTACCTAGCCGCAAATTGAGCAAAGCATGTGCTACGGGGACTAGATAGGTAAAAAATATACCTACTTGAATACGTTTATAAAACTTTATGACAGGCAAATTGTCGTGCTCATCACTCAAACATTTAAGTTACTTACCTCTTGATGAAAAAACAAATGACACACAAGATTAATGCAAATAAGATGATATTACACTTCAAAAAGTTTTACTGCTTTGGATCGGGAGAAAATAAGCTTACCGCATTTCACTGAAATCGAACCTGAGAAGTCTTGAACTAATAGAACTTGTTTTCAAACGATGCTGATAAATGTTCTAATTGAAATATTGTTAGCTCCAGAGCAAAGGTTTACCAGTTTCTTTTTAGAATTACCTACAGGTATTTCGAATGTGTCCAAAAGTCAAGATCAATTATAACCTATTGCACACAAAAATATAGTACCTACCTAGCCGAGAGGCGAGCACGTTGGACTTGGCGTTGCTATCTTTGAGGTCCTTGGTTTTATTCCCGGTCGGGCAATTTTATTATACTGTAATTTATCTGTATTGTATTGTAATATGTTACAGTCTTCTAAGCGTTTTTGAGGAAAACTTCTGATAGCTTATAATCTTATTGTTTGTTTGTATTAAATAAATTAAATTAAATTAATGTAGAAAAGGAACTTATCTATGTTGTCTCGGGTCTGGGTGTTGTGGTTCTGTCGTTGTTACTGATTTCTATAACACAAGTGCTTACCTTAGCTTCAGCGCAATGTATATTATGTTGTTGAATATGTATTAATAATCTCAAAGAACAGTTCCAATAGCGCAGCGTAGGGCGTCCTCCAATGAGGCTTCTGGCATTGTATGAAAAAAAGACAGCTGAGCTTCGGGCCCAATAGCGTGCATTAGGAGCGGCCTTTGTCCAGCAGTGCAATGAAGTGGGCTGATTATGATGATGATGAAGGTTCCAATACCGCCCTTGTAGGCCATCATCATAATATGCCACGCAAAATATAGATATTTTATAACCCCTTTCCCTTAAGTCACGCTTTTTCCCTATCTCTTTAACAAGCAATGTCACGGCTGGCATGACCTCCCCCTCCCATGACCTTGATATAATATGTGGATGGCCCTTTGCGGGACCTCGCAATGGGCGGGATTAGAGCAAACTCCGATTTGGTTGTCATTTGTATGTCACATCACTAAATCCTCTCTTCTCTGTTTCGGTAGAAAGGAAATCCCACCCTAAGGTACTGTTCCTATTATCCGGATAGATAATAGGCGCTTAGGAGTACAGTATACATATTCTAAGACCCCTAAGAGAGAATATACAGGGTTACATTTCAAAGAGGTACCAAATTTAAAAATAAGTTCTAATAAGTTCTTCTAGGGAGCAATATAAAGAAGCGTCTTAATCGTGTTGTTGCTTTGTATGTTACGAAAAAAAAAACTTTAAAATATCCGGAAATAAAGTCAATAGAGGGACTACGAAAGCCACGCGGTCATTCATCAGAGGCGTAGGTACGGCGAGCCTACAAGGACCTTATACAGTGCACATATGGTGCAATTTTTTCATGAATATATTAAATACGTACGTACGATTTTTAACAGCAGATAGGAAAAATTAAATGTGTAAAAAAAATTTTTTTGTTCTTTGCATAGTTCGATTAAGTTACTGATTCTGATTTGGCACCCCTTTGCAATGTAACCCTGTGTATTCTGTGCTTAGGGAGTAATGTACGAATTTTTTGTTGACAAATAGTTAATATACGTGTGTGTTACCAGTGATGACATATGGAACTGAAATGTGGCCTCTCACTATGGGCCTCTAACAAAAAAGAAATAAAGCTCAAGGTTGCACAGCTTGCTATGGAAGGGCTATGCGTGTTTCTTTGCGAGATCGAATCAGGAATGAGGAGGTGAACAAAAGTCGCTGACATAGCCCAGTGGCAGTGGGCTGGGCACATAGCACGTAGAATTGGCGGCCGATGCGGCAGAAAGGTTCTAGAATAGAGGCCACGTACCGGCAAGCGCAGCCTATTACGTCCACCGTCAAGTTGGACAGACGACCTGGTAAAGTTTGCAGGAAGCCGCTGGATGCAGGCCGCTTCCAATCGGCCAATCTGAAAGTCACTGGGGGAGGGCTATGTTCAGCAGTGTACGTCCTATGGCTGAAATGATGATGATGATGATGAATATACTACTATTGAAATTGCAATGATAATGGTCTTAGCAAGCCGTGGAATGCTTAGGACTACCGGATTACCGAAGTTTCATATTTTTAAGATACCTACATCACTATTAGTCACCTAAAAATCCCTTACCGTGCCGTCTCGATAATTGACGCACTATCATAATATCTTTCCAAAATGAACTGAGGTACTTACTTAGTACAAAATCTTCTACTTCAGGTCACGGTAAAAATAAACGTGTAGGGTAGGTAGTTTCCTTTTCCTTTACCCTTACTAAATGTTCTTAAATTACAGACACATAAAATTATAGACACACAATGCAGTTTAAGCACATAATATAATTTCCGACTCCTTATTGCTACTAAGATTGTATGGTCCATGTCATATGGACCGGCGATTAGGTCTGAGCGAGCGGTCTAAATACTCAATACTCAATACTTTATTGCATCCATAATGTAGGATGTCCTACATTTATGTGTTACATTTTAGGTTTCGTCGGGCACAGCAAAGGTTACAACTGTTTCATTTCCTAAAAATATTTCTAAATAATATCTATATTTATTGTACCTACTACCCACAGTACTAATATTATCTTATAATACCTATACAGTTTGTGTCGATAAATCGCTATATCATATCGTGTTTTGGTGGCCATGCTATGGGGACTGCCGCCATTTTGTGGCGTTCGGCGTAGTGCTGAGCCTTTCGTCTAGCGACTGTTTCCGTAAGTAAATATTTTGCATCAGGCGCATCATGCGACGCGTTATGCGACCGAAAGTTCGATAAGTTGGTCACGCAGTCGTGCTTCACTTTCTTTTACTACACACAGTTTAGAGACTAGGCAACAACGCTCTCAGTTTATGCCTCGAGCACCTCTAAGGCGTTGCCCGAAGGTCAGCAACATTCCGAATTTCTGAGCAGTCCAATCTCCACCTGGTACGGGTGTGGCGCCACTTATTGCGGCGTTAGTAACGATACTGTATCAAAGGATAACAGGCTTTTTCGTGGAAACGGGCAAAGTCCGATTGGAGACCTTCGAGGAAAGAATTCGACCTTCTTGAGAATTTTTATTGGTTTTACTTTCATGATAAAATAATTTTGCCGCAGAACGTTGGTTTTTTGGTTTTAATACCTGGCTCGAGTTTAATTCCAATC
The DNA here is from genome assembly GCA_963576865.1 of Anania hortulata. Lineage (NCBI taxonomy): Eukaryota > Metazoa > Arthropoda > Insecta > Lepidoptera > Crambidae > Anania > Anania hortulata. The sequence continues at coordinate 19,191,592 of OY756394.1, forward strand.
AAGGCCTACTTAACTAAGAGGCCTTAGTTATTTTTAGTACTACAGTTCTAGAGTAAAACTCATTGGTAAACATAAAATCAATAAATAATATTTTAATCTTTCAATAACAATGGGCTAGTTTCCTAAAAAAATCTAATTAGTCCGTCAGTTGGATTAACAGAAAATATTGGACACGTATTTTTTCTTTTCTCAATCAAACAAAAAATTATGAAGATATATTCCGTTAAAGTTCCGCGTAACGTCACGCCTTGCGACACTTTTTAGCAAGTGACGTCACTCCTAAACTTTGATACGATTTATCTTCGTCATTTATTGTTTGATTGACAAAAGACAAAATATGGGTCCAATATTTTTTGATAATCTAACTGACGGACTAAATAGAATAATCTTTTTTTGACCCAGGAAACTAGCCTATTACGCCGTTCGTCTAGCCTCAAACGTGCCCACTGTTCTGCCCAACTGTCAAATTTAATGTACAAATTATACTCGTTAGCATTACACAAACATTTGCTCCTAGCGGGATTTAAACCCGTAACCGCGTGTTTTATGATCCGGATTACGAACCACATAAAATACTAGTGTCGTCTTAAAATATTAACTTTTATTGACAAGAAACCTCGAGACGAGACGAGGATAAAGTTATAGGTAAATCTTTCCCTGGGACCGCAAAATCCTAATGCTTAACAATACCTATTACCTACATACTTTACACGACATTTTCAGGTCAAACGCTAGAAAAAAATAAGGTTGAATTAATACTGTTGTGAGAATCATGGTAAGCCCCCAGGACAAAAGTACCAAAACATACCAAAATGGCTCAGTAAGTAAGTATTCTAAATTTATATCTTATTTATATCTTGTGCTACTAGAGGGTGGGCGAGTCAAGCAACAGCAAAAAAAACAAAAGCCAAATCAGCCAGGAGAAATGATTAATAAGTACTATCACTATATAGGTACTTAGTATGATACAAAGTCGCTTCCCGTCTGTCTGTCTGTCCGTAGGTATGCTATAATAGATCTTTAAAACTACGCAACGGATTTTGATGAGGTTTTTTTTTAAATTGATAGTGATTCAAGAGGGTTTCTAAATAAGTATTTTCTTCTCCTTTTCAGCCATTTTCAACCAGTTTGGTGTAAACCTCCTTCAGTTTGCGCCATTTATTCCGGTCTTGTGCTAATTCCATCCAGTTCGTCCCCGCAACTTTCCTAACGTCATATTTTCATTGCATCTGTGGTCTGCTCTAGGTCTTACCCCGAGGCCTCAATTCCAGAAGAAACAAAATAAATAAGTATAATACATGCATATTATAGTAGAGAAACACTGATAACTTTAGGGTCTAATGTGATGTCGTAACTAAACACATTTATTTGCTTACTTACATTGCAAATGCTGGCTGAACCCTACGAGATAGATCAAAATAATGTACTAACTACAGTATTGTACACCTTATAGCTCTACAAAAAAGTTCGCGATGGTATATATCTATCTCTTAGGGATAACCCACAATATCAATATTTTATCCATTACTTTTTACGAGAAATAATGGCATAATTACGAAGCGATTTTAAGCAATACAGCATTATTCTGTATCCAATTATGAACCTAAGATATATTGTGCATTTAATATAGATCAATATGGCCGTTTACAGCATGTAATTTAAGTGAATATTTTCAAAGATATTACAGATTTAAAATGAAGGGACTTAGCGGTTGCGGCGGTACCGGCCGGGGGGCGGCGGCGCGTGCTTATAAGTAGGTATGTTTAGTTATAAATACTTAAATTAGTATCAGCATTGCACCCGTGCGAAGCCGGGGCGGGTCGCTAGTTTTTTTCTAGAACAATACTTTACGCATTGGAAATCAGTTTCAGTAAGTAGTTCCTATGCGATGGGACGTGGGACTATGGGATATATAGTGCGGCCTTAGAAAAATCTGTAGGTACATGCATTTGTATCTAACTAATCTGCAATTACCTACTTAGTGAGGTAATTTTCTATCATCCAGCAGGCAGGGACAAATATTAGCCCAAAAACAACGACATCCACGGTGAATTAAGATGCATTTAGAAAACAATAAAAAAAATGACTCTATTCAATTAAACGAGCGCCATCCAGGTTCCGATCCGAAGAATGGTGGCAGTAAATACAATTCAACCACGCATGCTTTCTTCCAGGCCTTGCCTTGCAGCATCCTTCATCATTAATAGTGTGAACCTTGGACGGCAGGTGGCGCAATCAAAGATTTTTAGATTGAATATTAGGTTCGCAATGATGTAGCTTTTTATAGAATTACGTATGCATTCTATCTACTTGACAAGTGGGTGGAGTTTTACCTGATTAGTGGCGAATATCTATATATAAATAATTTTTTATTTCCCTTGGTCATCGCATCACGCGTGAACGGATGGAACAAGTTTGCTAATAATTTTTTTGTTGGGTTAATTATTGTTATGAGAAGGTTTTTCTGAATGAAAAAAACATTTGCGCAGATAACCCTATGAATAAACTAAAGACCACGAGAACGAAGTCGCGGGCAATAGCTAGTATTATATAATAGTACTTTTCTAATAACCCAACAATAAAACGGAACGTTCTTAAAAACTTTTTACTTGTTACGGAACGTAGTTTTCGGCAATGACGTCATATTGACGTCATTGACTGATTGACATGACATTTGACATTTCAAAAGTGCAATTTCTTGCCTTTGTTTGTAGATTTTTAATTTTACCATAATTCTAAGAAAATATAAGACAAACAAAGAAAAATGACATAGAATTAAGGAGCTATTTGTGTTTTGGATCCTTTGTTTTGAAATAACCATGTGGGTTTTGTTTGTTTTCGCTTGTGTTTAAAATCACTGGTAGTGCTAGATTTGTGTAGGTTTTTGTAAGGATAATCGATTATGAAGCCGGGAAAAAGTGTTGACGTTAAAGAGGAGATAGCTGAAGTGCATACGTCGGCTCGGTCGCCGTCTCCTACGCACAAAAGCAGGCAGCGTTCGAGATCTAGGTCCGGGTCTAGGAAGCTATCTAACGGTCATGCAGCAGCAGATGTGGCAGAAGGCACGTCAGTTGTCGAAGAGCCTCCAGAGCCTCCTCCAGACAAGTCTAAAGCGCGGGAAAGCTGGATACACTCTGAACACGAATCTGTAGAGTTGCCTATTCATGAGCAGTTAAAACAAGGTATTCTAGGTTTTGTAGAGCAAGAAATCAAAAAGTCTGACAAAGACAAGAATCCCTCTTTTGTTTTCTATTCACATGACCCTAATGGGTTGGATGAAAAGTTAATGAAGTCCCTGTCCAGGCCATCTAGTGGACACAAAGAGAAGCGTAGCCCATCATACAGGAAGAAAAAGAGGCACTCGTCTAAGCATAGGGATAGAGATTTGCAAGATTTTGAGGTTCCTGGTTCAAGTCTTAGTGCTTTAGAAAAGGTGAGTGTTCAATATGAACTATTGCATTTAGACTGTAATTTGTCATGCTATTAACCCGTCAAATTCCAAGAGGTCTCATAAAATCACATAACAATACAAATTCTGTCTCGTTTGTGTATGTTTAATGAGTTAATTAAATAAATAGGTGCCTATTTTTTCACTTGTTGGTCCTGCGAAAACGAGAATAGAATGTTATTGTTATGCAGTCCCATGAGCCTGCTTGTGTGTTTACTGGTTAATTGATTAAACTATTTATTATATATATATTAGGGTTCAAATTGACATTCAATTTTTAGCGATCAAATTAGTAAGGTCTACTTGAAAAAGGTGTTAAAATATTATTTTCAGGTTGATGACTATTTAAAAGAATACAACAGGGATGAGGTAGTAACACTTAGCGGTGAATTAGAGATTGAAGCAAATGATGTTGAAAATAACAATGGAAATTCAAAGGATTTGCGGCATAAACCCAGGAAGACTAAGAGGAAATCCCGGGATGAGAGACAGGATAATAATGCTAATGGGAAAGAGGTCAGCCCAAAGGTTTTCAAATCGAGTAGCAAGTCCAAATCTGGGGCTAAGCCAAGTAAGTCTTATTTTGTCAAGTAGCTTATTCACTTCTGAAAATTAAAATGCTGTTTAAATTACTAATAACAATAATTAACAAACAGTTTATCTTTGCTACCTTTCTTTTCTAATAAATAAATTCCAACAGTCAGACAATATTCTAGACCCAAATTTAGCAAATCTTGTACTGTACACTTGTAGGTATGGCTACTAATATGGCGACATACTTACTTAAATACAATTATAAACATCCACAAATGCTTATGCTCATCACACAAACATTTCCCCCTTGCGGTATTCGAACTGCCAAACGGTAGTTAACTAAAAGATACACACACACAGATAATTTTAACAGAATTCTATCAAACATTTCAGCTCGTCCTACAGACCTTTCTGCGATGCTGGAAAGCTTGGAATCCAACATGCCATATCACGACCAATACATAGACAACCCATTCTCATCCCCGTCACCCCTAACATCACCAAATGATGAGCGACTCAATCCGTTTGGATCACGTAGACCAGAGAAGATCTATTTACAAGGTGGGGGAACATTCAGGGCTGTGTCTAGAGACAGGATACTGGAGACACAGCAAAGTGGTGATGGTGATAAATATTTGAGGTACTAGCTACTATTTTTCTTTGTACGATTTCATAATTGGTTTTGATGCCCTGTTTGTTGGAGTGATGCAGTTGGGCTCTAATCTTAGTTTAAAAAATGATTCAAATCTAAATAAAAAAGGTGTTCAACAGCTAGAAAAAGGTTCTCAAATCTCTCAAGCAATCTTGTCACAACAATATCTGATCTTGCTGGTTTTGTATAATTGTGTTATCTATTTGAATAATTAGTTTCACCAACAATTTTAAATTCTAACTACGTAAAATAACAATGCTGAATTTAAAACCGAACACAGCATGCTTTACGAATTAACTAAAAATATTGCATAAAACAATGTATATAAATATAGTGTTAAAAAGTTAAACATTTAATCTAATAACAATTTGATGACCTCCATAGCCGAGAGGCAATCGTACCGGACTTGGTGTTGCTATCTCTGAGGCTTCAATTCCTGTTCGTTCAATGTAGAAAAAAAACTTTTCTATATTGTCTCGGGTCTAGGTGTTGTGGTACCGTCGTTGTTTCTGATTTCTGTAACACGACTGTTTTGGCTACTTACCATATGATCAGAGCAATGTATGTGATGTTCTCTAATAAAAATAAAAAAATGAATATATATAATAGGCACCTTATTAAATTGTTGAAGAGCTAATGCCACCCTGCTATGCAATATTAAATAGGATAGCTAAGTTAATTTTATTCTTAACATCCCTTGACCGTAAAAAACCTTTTCGGTTGTGTATTAAGGTATCTTCGGTTCTCAATACTATTGAGAGCAAAATAAACGACAGTGCCAATGAATATCCATTTATTAAAATGGGACCCGCTACCAGTCAGCATATTGTCCTAAGACAGCTGCACACAATACATATTGAAATGTCATTATATGAGTATGAGAGTGGACTCTTTACCACAATTAGACTCAAATTCAGTCCTTTGTGCGCGGGGGTTTAATTTAAACGTGATTATCAGTAATCGGAATAGGTAGATTGATTTGATGTACTTTGGTAGTGCTAGCATAATATGGATATGCCTTTTTTTAAAAAAACTGATACTAAGAAATTCCGGAATCCCAGAGGCATGTCCATATTAACTTTCGGAATCCCAGAGGCATGTTCATATTAACATCAATGTTTGAGATCATTGACCCCAAATCAATCTACCTATTCCGATCAGTGGTATTATACATACTTATTCATGTCACTTAGTATTAGGTATATGTTTACGTAACATGGTGTGACATTAGCATTGTTTTTTTTAATGGACTCAAATCTACAGGGTTACAATGCAAAGGGGTGCCAAATTTAAAAAATATGATCTATTAAAGAATTTCAAGAAGCGTCTTAATCGTTACTATTTTTAATAATCGTATGTTACTAAAAAAAATTAAGTACCTACTTTAAAATATCCGAAAATAAAGTCAATAGAGAGACTACGAAAGCCGCGCGGTCATTCAACAGAGTCGTAGGTGGGTGAATCAACTTTTAAGCGTCTCCTTTTAAACAATATTGTGTCAAGTAGTTGACAGAAAAAAACTGTATTGTGTGTATTGTTTTTAAAAGATCGTATCGTAGATTTTATCGTAGTATACGGTTCTAATAATTGCCACGACCTTATTTAACAACAACATGTTTTGTTAAAAGGACCTTACGCAGTGCACATACAGTGCAACTTTGTCATGAATGAGTTTAATTATCCACGTATATGATTTTTAACAGAATTTAAGAATAATTAAATATGTTTTTTTTTGTTCTTTGCATAGTTCGATTAAGTTACTGATTCTGAGCCACTCTTAAAGATTTGGCACCCCTTTGCAATGTAACCCTGTGTATGTAGAGCAGTGATTGTGCCAATGTCAAGTATTTATGGGAGACACATAGGAGATTGGCCGGTGTTATGAAATGAATTTAAGATTTATATGCATTATTCGTGAGCCTTTTATTCATTTCATCACCAAAAAAACAAACAACACTATAATTGGCGATGGGAGAGTTAGTTAAAGAGAGTTAAATTTCGTTTTATAACTCCAGGTTAGGTGACGTAACCCCTCTCGACGTGGCTCTCACGGCTCAAAAAGCTTGGCGCAACTGCGCGCCCGCTTGCCACGGGATACTGGGCGGGCTGTCTCTGATGCACCTACTGCTGATCAGCTATTCTGACGGATTGGACGCTGGCCATCTCTCCTTCCATGCAGTAGTCACGATGCCCTATGTAGCGGCATATTATTTCTTCTGCGTGCTGTGCTTGCTTTCTGTTTTGGATCGGTGAGTTTATAATTTATGTTAGACTAGCTTATGCCCGCGACTTCGTCTGCGTCGACCTTACCCGGATAAAAAGTATCCTACGTGTTAATCCAGGCCATGGTCTATCTGTATGCCAAATTTTATCAAAATCTGTGTAGTGTAAGATTAGGAAACATCCATACATACAAACTATCGGGCTTATAATATTAGTAAGGATTGCTTTGACTGGAGTATTACTGTGACTTTGCAAAGTTTACAATTTCTACACACCATGTAAAATACCATAACATCATCCACCGCCCGCCTGCCTTTGTTAGTATAAATCTGGCACAGATAACGACTTAAAACATACTTGTAAATTGTAAGCGGATATTAAGGCAACATGCAAGGCTAGCATGATTCCAAACTACTTTTTTAGGTTTTACTCTGACCTCCCATATTTCATATTTTCTGCACATTGAGTATCAATATCATTTATTAAATCAACATCATCTACATAAAAGTACTTAAACATTTTTACCACTTTTTGCTTACTATGCGATCATGAAATCATCTACATAATATACAAGGTGGCCAGAAAGGTGCCGTCTAAAAATTTTTTTTTGGTTTAGGTTTAGAAAACTACAAAAAATCGTAGAACATACATAGGGGTGATTCAGATACCTCTCAACACGAGGCACCTAAAAAAAATTTTTTGGACGACACTTTTCTGGCCACCCTGCATAGGTAACCAACTTGTTTTTTAAATTCTAGACTGGACATAACGAGCGTCGACCTAACTCGCGGTCTGCAGCCCTACTTCCAGCCTACAGTCCTAGTGATATTATACACTGCGTGCTTGTTAGTGTGCACTGCTGCACGGATGTACGACGAGCTGATGGTGTGCCAGTACACCAATCTAGTCTTCAACGTCACACACAATGTCACTACTGTGAGTATCACGAACTACTAGTATCGTACTGCTGTGATACTCTTTGCCTCCAACACTGGTCATTACAAAATGTTATCTTATCCCCTTTATGGGTCCATGTATGTTTGTCCATATGTATTTGTGTGCATGCAAACAACAATCCTTCGTCGTCCCACTAAAGCGGTCTGGTGGAACACGCGGATGTTTGAGTGGGTATACTTTTCGGTGGAGTGGCGGTGAGAAGCGCCGCCACTCGTCAAGGAGGGATATCATGTTGCAAGGACTTCCATTTTTGAGCTGAGCTGCCGATGTGATCTCGTCCTCTGACACGTAGTTCTCGAACAGTAAATATTGGCGTTTGAGGGTCGAAGCGTAGACTTCATTAAACGGGACCTTTCCATATTGACGTTGAAGTTCAATGTGCCTATGGATCATTGTCGGTTTTCATCCTGTTAATCACGGAGACATCATTGAGTATAAGTCGCTTTGTGGTCATGATTTATTTATTTATTTATTTAAAAAGGTACACCAACAGCATATATATACAACACTTGCAACAAATAGGATATAGTCAAAAAACTCTTATACATATGCCTATTATAGGCGTACACAACACTGAAAGTAACAACATGCACATACTTATAATTGAGAATTAGAATTTTAAATAGTAATTTAACTGTTAACTGTCCATTAAAACAGGTATATTCGGGGTTCAATCATAATTTAGCTGATTCCTTGGCTAATGCCAAGGAGTCAGCCAAAGTACGTCTAAACTTGGGTAGAGAATCGTGAAAGACATCCGCAGCTGTATCGTTCTCGTTATATTCGCTACAACATCTCGGCATGGGAGCATGGCGTCCCGGATTGGTCTTACACGCAGGCAAAGAAAAGGTTTTCTTGATAGGGTGACGAGGCAAGTGAGCTGGAACCGAAAACTTTACTTGTGCCAGGAGTTCGCTACTTTTTATTTTGCCATTCAGTAGTCCGTGCAAAAAATCTGATGAAGTCTAAAGATTTCAGTTGCACTTTAAAACAGGGATTGGAAACCGTTCTTTTTACTATGGAACCTTAACCGGAATAATAAAGGTTTTCGCTAAATTATCTATCACACACTCCAAATACCGAATTAAAAGCTATGGCAAATTCAGTTTTATGGTCAAATCTTTACAACTATACTATCAAATATTATAAATGGGTCTAATACATTCTGAAATAAATATTAACCGGTTTCGATCATTACTTTAAAAAAACAATGTACAACTGTAGTAAAATAATCTGTTTTCTTTGTTTTCAGCCGACAATACCAACTTTCTATCATACTTGGACACATTTCTCTATTTGGCGAGCCGTACTGTCTATTCTCGGATTGGTATACTTCATAATATCCAGTCCTCAGGACCTAGTTTACACGAATCTCAGTAAGCTGCTCCAATTTAAGCATTCCTTACAACGCATAGGATGATTTTTTAAATAAAGGTCGCCTTTGGTACGTTAGAAATGTTCAGTCTTGCCAGGTTTAAAAATAATGTTTTCAGTGTTGCTATACAGGTAAAATGTTGTCAATAATTAAATATATTTTACTTTTTGTATAAGTTATGGTTATAGGAGTGTATGACTCTTATTTATAGCTTCCATTATAGTGTTGAGGTTTTCAAAGACAATTATTGGTACTTTATCAGCACAAAATACTTAGCTCTTTAAAGAATTAGATTAAATATGTCATTACTGAAATTAAATGACTACGATTTGTTTTAAGTAAAAAGATAGTAATTATTTGTTTCTATTTTTGTTATTCTAGAGCTTCCGAAAGACAAGCGTTTATTTTTTTTAAGTCAATGCATTTTATATAATATCATAGCTAAATGACATATCTTCAAATATACTGCATACTTGCTTGCAAACACAATATATTTTAAGTAAATGTAATAAATATTGGAGTTTTTGTAGCAATAAAAAATACTATATGCTAAGGTACAGGTCTTTTTCGCATATGATTTTGATTCGTTTGGTTGTATCCGTCTCTCTCGCTCGCCCTAAGAATCTTCAAATATATAAAAGTGCTTTTTTTTTAAAGACAGTCAAACTTTTCTTTTTCCAATCGCGTTCATTGTAATAATTAACTTAGTAACTTATTCTGTTGTAATAAGGTGTAAAGTCCAATGAAAATAAAAACATAATTTATGCTCGTGACTGTACAATCCCATTCTATGTCATTTGTCATTTCATGGTATATTGAAAAGCAGTTGTCTGTACCTAATATGTGTAATGAGTGTGTGCTGAATGTGCAAAGTATATATTATGTATGTGTAAGTAACAAATATATTTGATGTTAAGTAATACTTTAGTGTTCCCTCTAAGGATATGAAGTCGCGTATTTCCTTGAACTTACGTGATCACTGACAAAGGAAACATTACTATTAAAACTTCGTCGAAATTCTAAAAAAAGTCAATTCAAGAAACGGTCGGAACGTACTGAAGAAAGCCACTGGCAAACCATATTGTCTGGTACCTCATAAGACAAGGAATTTCATTCCTTCCATACTATAACAATTGAGAAGCACATTGCACATTTATCCCGCCAGATGTCGCATTGTGATTGGTCCTGCCCCTATTGATTATTTGATGACTATATTATTAAAGGTTATGCTAAAATGTCAATCTAGCGAGCATAGAATTAGTAATCAAACATTGACATGTAGACATTGGTTGACAAGACTGAACACTGGCGCCATCTGAGATTTGCTTTTCCCGTGCTTTTCCATTAGTGTATGGAGAATACACGCGCATATTTATATTTTACTAGTTGTGGCCCGCTACTTCGTCCGCATGGTCTTAAGTTTATTCATAACTAGCTGTCCCGGCGAACTGCCGCCCCTTCATATATTTTTTTAATTTTCGTGTTTTTTATAGTTATTCTGCTATTCGGGGCGGAGCTAGGTTCAAATTAAATAAATCACACATCATAAAAATCGGTCTAGCCATTCTTGACTTATAAATGGTGTAACTAACCCGACTTTGTTTTATAAATATAGATAAGATATGCATGTAAACCTTCCTCTTGAATCATTCTGTTTATTGTTAAAAACCGCATCAAAATCCGTTGCGTAGTTTAGAAGATCTAAGCGTACAAACGGAAGAAGCGACTTTGTCTTATACTGTCTAGATATACATAGATTATATTATCGAATCGAGGTAAGATGAACACGATCTTGCGTTTTAGATCAAGTTATATCATTCAGTTGATTTCGTACTTTCATGGAAATATTTGACATTCATCTTAACGTAAGTTGATGTTAAATATGATATACTAAATTTTATTTAGTTAAATTGTTTATGAAAATGTCTGGATAACTGATAACATGAGTTCAGTATTATTTTAATAAAGTATAGATTTTTGGTTGTTTTTGTATCTTTAAGAGTGAGATCTGCATTTATTTACACTTTTTATAGTATCTTAACAATAAGTTATGCAATTTTAAAGTATCTATAAGAGATGTGGAGAGATGTCTATGATAAGGCTCCTAAAGTAATATATTATGGACTATCAATAAATATATAACAATTATTGCGTAATTGTAATCGTAATGTATAAAAAAACTAAACGGCAGCTAAATAGCGTAAGATTACTATAAATTTGGTAATTAATCTCTTCTTATAAATGACAATGGTGGCAATTTGCTTGTACCACCTTCTCTAATGAGATAGACCATAAAATGTAGAACTGACGACCAAAATTTTATTTTTTGGGTTATTTTAAAGTCCTATAAACTGGTATGGCAATGATACTATTGTTTGACAACTTTGCTATTCGATTTCATACACTTTGATAAAAAAAGCTATACCTATTACATTAGTTAGAGAGTGGTACAATCAAATCGCCGCCAATGTCTCAATGTATGATTTGTGTATGTGTTGTAATTACTGAAATAGTTAACTATTTTGTTATCAATAGCAATGATGACAAAGAAACAATTTGATTGACTTTTTATGAGTTGTCAAAATGCAAAATCCCACAGATTATAATATTAAATGTTTTATAGATATTAAGTATCACAAGGAAATATGCATTTTAGAAAATATCCATAGACATTATAAGATAAATTACTTTCGATCTCAAAATATTCTAGTCAGTAAACAAATGCCAAATTACATAGAGCATCTACAACAGAACAAAATATTTTTCGAAATAAATAACCTTTCTCTTTACCAATATAAATACTTACCCTCGTTTAAGGCAGCCCACGAAATTCTGCGAAATAGCGACTGGTTTACTGTTATGCTTACAAAATGTGATTCGGGCTGCAGCAATAATAGTTTCACTGAAAGACAATCTCTTTAATAGTCAATATATCTCACTGACTTATCATCATCATAATAATTTCTAAATGTCTACTGCTGAACATAGGCCTTCCCCAACGACTTTCAGGTTGGCTGGTTGGAAGCGTCCTGCATGCGACTTATATTTGGCCATAAAAACGTCTAATTGATTAAAACATGATAATTTCTACTAAAATTGACTGAGTGGGGTAAATTAATTGTTAAAGTGATTATTATTCAGTAAAAATGTCATTACTACATAACCGTCTTACATTTTGTTCAGTATACAATGTAAACGTTTAAAATTTTGAAGTTCGCGGCCTGCCTTGTAAGATCACCCTTAACCATTTGTAAACTTAAATCTTAGCGTCATAAAAATTATACGACTTCGTCATACATATAACATGTAAATAAATAAATAAAAAATCTTGGATCGTACACGCGTACACTGTGTCGTTTAACTTCCTTGGTCGGCGATTTTGCCATGCCATGACAAAATCGCCGCTGTCATCTTTGTCGTGGCCTGATCATAAAATTGATCGTTTTATGATGTGACTGATCATTTCATAAAATGGTGGTATTTCATGATATAGAACCCGCTGCCCACGTCATAATGTGGTCTGGCCAGATCAATTAATACTCAGCGTTTGACGATATAAACAGCTTAACGCACGACTACTTCATGAAATGGTCAAACGTTAGTGACTATAAATCGTAAAATCGTTACATTACCCACCGGTAGAGGCGCTGATGATGCTTTGTTTTTGTGATGAATCATGGCGGTGGACAAATATTCTATTCTAAAAGTGAACAATTATTTGTAAATTGAAGATGAAAGTGCAGTGAAATATGGTTACGACACTAAGCTAGGCGATTTTAATGAAACACTCGAGCGCAACGTCAAAAACTCAAGGAATTCGGAACGTACCTAACGTAATTTGTCAGGTAATTTGGTTATTTAGATATTTAAATATTTTTTATTAGTTTTCTTTAAACTAATAATAACTATTTAATAACTATTTAAGATGTTTAATTGATCTATTGATCAAAATGGCTAATATTAAACAAATTAAAGTAACTCGTAAACGAATTTTGATTTCAATGATACAGCCAAACGTGGATTGACATATCATCAAATGTTGACGTTTTAACGATATGGTCAGTTTTAGTTAGCCATATCATGAAATATCACTATTTTATGAAATAATCGGTCACATCATGAAGTGCTAAATTTTACGATTTAGCCACGACATCTACATCGATGCTGCATCGCGTTTTGGAGACTGCGATTGATCGGATCCGCGACTTTTTGATTGAAATTGAGTTCCAAATGCAGTTTTTGTTTTTGATCGGTAGTGCTAAAAGTCTCAGTTTACGCAGGCTCTTACATGCATTATTCTGTCCTAGAAATTAGTTCTTTAATAAATAATTTACTTTTTTAATGTCATTTAACTTCCTCAAGTCATAGCACTATAATAATATTATAGTTTTAAGGAACTTTTCGTAGTTAATTGTTTTAGTAATACTATAATTATTACTATAGCCTGGCAACAAATACGACTCTTCCCATGGGTGCTATGACTTAAGGAAGTTAAATGACATTAAAAATATATCTTAGCTACATTATTTTGGTTCCTAATATAAGAAAAACCTTATCTAAAGTTTTGCATTTATTTACTTTGTTGTTAAAGTAAATAAAAATATTATCATGGACCATGTATGGTTTAATTCGGTAGAATTCTTGTAAGTCTAATGATGTTTTAACAGGCTTTTATTATAATCTTTAAAGTAAACGCACACCCGTGCGTCCGAAAGAGCCGAACTTTGAAGATTTTGTATTAAATCATTTAACCTAGCTCCACCTATACGCTCCGAATTGACCGCATTGGCCGGCAGAAATAAGGCCGGTATGGAAAAATTCGGTCTTCGCGGACAAGTGAGTGTTTACCTATATTTTATTACGATTGGAAAGGATATTCAGATTAAATTATATTTTTGGTTTGTTAATGGCTTAATGTAAATGACGCCTAAATTAAAAAAGTAAACAAATATATTAAATCAAAGAATTCTACCGAATTAAAAAAGTCTATCCTAGTCTTTACGTTAAGGGACCATTGCCAAAGATCAAAATAAAAAATATATCACTCATTATCATTACGCATCAGATATCACTTTAATATCGGCTTAAATAAGTATATTTTGAATTTAATTGAATAAGCTATTAACATTGATTTTATTAAATAGAAATGGTATTGTGTATATAAATAATTCTTTATGTGATGGAAGTATGTAAAATTATTGTTAATAAATAAAAAATAACTACACGTGATACAGGAATTCATTTTACTTTTGTACCCAAAGATAGTGTCTCTTCAGTATAAAATGAAAGTCACTTGTGTTTTTAAAGTCATATTATAATTTGTATAGCCTAAATTAAAAAATATCTACTTTTATTTTCTAATCTATAAAATAAATTACAAAGGCACAAAGAAACTTGATCTTAAATAAACATAACTACTTAACATTACAAGTCTTGTGAAAGTAGGTAAATTAAATAATTTAGTTCATAGAATGTTTAGTCTCTCAAAACTAGATTGATTAAATCGCCCTTTTTTGACAGATATCTCCTTAGAGCGCCGTCTTACAAAAACTTTAGACCTGCTATTATACTATACCTAATCAAGTGAGAAAACTATATTGTATTTTTTTTTCAAATAAACTTATGCTGTTTAAGTTTTACAAATAAGGATGCTATAAAAGTATGGATGCGGTTCTTTCTAATAATTTATTTGATAACATCATTATTATTTTAGCCATAGGACGTCCACTGCTGATCATAGGCCACAGTGGTGTGTAATTTGTCTTAATGGCAAGGGTCCTAACTTCGATTCCTGGTCAGGCAATATAGAAAAACAAAGTTTCCTAAATGAAATACTGACTATGCGTGACGCGCCCGAAAAAAGAAACGTCTGGTTCCTCGTAGTCATAACATAAGAATATATTTCTTTAAGGTACGGGCACACAGCCGGCGTGGCGGGACGGTGATGGGGCGGTTAACGTTACACTTAGGGTTGGTTTCCACTATCGAGCACATACCCTATAGAGCAATAATATAGTAATACGGACGATCTATCTTCGAAACTTGTTAGTGATTTTTCACTTAGACTTAGTATAGAATGATAAGTCCTGTTATCTTTTGTCTATACTTAAACAACAGACACAGATTGGATAGTGGCAAATTTTTATTAAACAAAACGAATTACATGTCTACTCTATACCTCGCACATACCTGCTCGATGATTTCCGCCAAAGCGGAGAGGCCACGAGAGAAGCTGTGTTTTCAAATGACAATCGAAACGGAGTCCGCTTTTATTCGCTGGGGTTGTCACTTGTATGAAAATATAGATTCTTTCTGCTTTGGAAACCCACCCTGACACTGAAAGCGTGACGGTTTTGCTGGCGTCACGCCGGTTAATTTATACGTCAGTCCTGCTGACACAATTAGACGTTCGTTTGTTTTATTATCTATTATTATTTCTCGCACTCTACGAAATGCATCGTGCTAAACGCGGCAGTGCATTGTATCATCTGTAGAGTTCAGTTTATTACAAACACTAGCGACCCATTGCCGTCCCACCTCACCGGGACGGCTGTATACCTAGACCTTTACTTCGAGACATTGATAATAAGTGTGTTGTCTCGTTTATTTTTTGTCGGCTACCCAGTTAATTTAAATTAAGACTACTTATATTAGCTTCTGGACCAACTTACTTACAGCAGAATAACAACCAGATAACAAAACTAACAGGTAAAATAACAATAACAGTCCGTTCTTCCATAAAATATAGTTGTATCTGCCCAAACCACGGTCCCATTTATGCACGGTCTGAACCACCACTGGGATTAGAAGTCCCAGCGTCGAGAAAAAGATGGCGCCGACGAGCTCTATTAGGAGAGCTAGGTCTGGCACTGCTATGGCTAGGATCACTGGAAAAGAGATAAAATGAATTAATAAAGCTGTTTACTAATGTAATCTCTAAGAGAAATAAGAAGAACCGTAATCGAACAAAAGTCGCTGAAATAGCCCAACGGTGGACCAAGCTTAAGTGGCCGTGGGCGGGGCACATAGCACGTAGAATGGAAGCCACGTACCAACTGGCGCAGTAAAGGATGTCCACCCACAAGGAGGACAGGCGGCCTGGTAAAAGTTGCAGGAAGGCAGGGTTATGCAGTGACTTTCATTTCCTCGAGGCCTATATTAAGCAGTTCACGTCCTATGGCTGAAATGATGATGATGACGATGACTAATTAAACTCCTGATCAGCCATTTAGTTTAGGAAGGATTAATATTTGTTCCGTGTGGAGGCGGCCGTAAAAAATACACTTCCCCACCGCCAACAGGAGGCGTGTCATAAGAGGCGTCTTATTCCTGTAGCACAAGACGGGCGGTAGCGTCTTCGTGCGAAATGTTATAAAAACTGCGATCGCCAATCCGCCTGCCAAGCGTGGCGAGAATTGGCAATCCCCCCAGATGATAAGTCATTGGGGGAGCCCTTTGTTCAGCTGTGGACGGACGTCTTAGGGCTGAAATGATGATGATATTTGTTTCACTCTGTACCACTTCTATTCTATTGCCTTGTGCAGTACCTACTTAGATAGTTAGCTAGCTACCGAATATCAAGTTGGGTTCTAGTTCCTAGTTGTAAGTTTGCACCTTAGAACATTATGCAGAAATAATATCTTAAGTTCGACAACGAACAAATTCCCAAGTCAAAGTTCCTTCTAAACTCGAGTAGGGAACTTTATATCTTACTTTAGTGGATCTACCAGACAATTTCTATTATACAGGGTGCACAAGGAAATAGGAAACTCCTTAAAACCACGACCACGAGATAAGCTGATAACATGACCTGTCTGGGCTGGCTGTCCTATATAAATGACAGCTAATTTTGTGTGCCCAATTGATATGCAACACAAGTAAGAGCAAGGTATTTAGTACCTACAAAAAAACCGGCCAAGTGCGATCAGATTCGCACATCGAGAGTTCTGTACAAACATATAGATATGTAAAGTTCTTCCTTTGCAGGAATAGTGTCTAAAGATTTTTACACCGCTTTTTCCGAGTATGTTCAAAAATAAAAAATTTTCGTTACTACAACGGTTTTCGGTCTTTTTAGAACAATATTTCTTCTTACCACATTATTATATGTCACTGGGAAGTACTTACCTACCCTATCGGTTTTGATTCCCTTGCGTGTATTAATATGCGGCAAAATCGGCTGTATGTTTTGATTGGGTTGACATAGAAGTTTGATTTTTTTACAACTTTAAGGAATTGCAGACGTTAGTAATTGGCATTAATTTCAGCTTGACACCGCCACGTGTTTCTGACGAAACGGGTATTCTTGACAAACAAACAGTCAGACAACGAAGTAATCCTATAAGTAGGGGTTCCGTTTTTAATTTCGAGGTACGGAACCCCAATAGAGAACTAGAGATGTATGCGACGAACGGGAGCTATGTATGTGTGCGAGGCAGTGTAGTGAGTAGACTAGATCTACTGGACAATTACATAGCTCTCTTTCTTGCTTACTCATTGCAAGCACACACACGCAATATTGTTAAAGTAACCAATTAGAAGTAGGTGTTCTACTGTGTTCCTACTTCGTTTTAATAATCCCACCAAAAACGTTGACAATAATATTGACGTTAATAATGACTGCTTACTATTCTTGCTATGGCAACGAAACAGACCTAAGAAAGTATTTTAATTATTCCAAATTATTAAATATAGGTAACACGGCATCCTAGAGGGTTTCAGTAACAAGATACTAGGCTTTTCTATCTGAAAAGTGTTCTAACAGGGTCATGTAAGGTAACAGTCATGGTGTTTCTGTAATAAAAACACACATTAAACAGGTGATTCTACTTTGAATATGAAAAACATAATTACACAATGAGCGTCTTAGATTACCTATTATTATTATGATTTAGTAGATATGCCCCGTAACTAATCAAATCCCTTAATAAGTTACAAAACGAATTTATAACCTTTACCTAAAACCAAACACAATACTTACGGGTATAATCTAGAAGGACGCAAAATATGCATGAGAAAATAGTGCTCATACATATTTTTTTGTTTTGTGTGGCCAATTTTTTTTAAAATAATTTTACTACTTTATTTTAAATCATAATCATTTCAGCCATAGGACGTCCAAACACTGCTGAAACTAGACCCCATTGACTTCCAGATTGGCCGGTTGGAAACGGCCTGCATCCAGCAGCTTCCCGCATCCTTTACCAAGTCGTCTTTAATCCGTATAACATTTATTTACTTGCGTTTGGTAGGTAGGTACACAACACTATAGGAGTAGAATAGAATAGAAGATCACTCAGAACTATGCATATTAATTCACAGAATATAAATGGAAGCACTGAAGGCAAAGGAACAATAAATTACAATGTGGTTTTGATACAAGGTGCTGAAAAGGTAATTTACTCGGCATAATAATCTTCCGTGGAGCCCTAAGCTATAATAATACGAGTGCTACAATTTATTTGTATTTTCGAGAACATAAAAAAGATTTTTTTGTATAAAGGAAAATTTTATGTTAAGATAAAAAGTTAATTACGTAGCACACATACCGCTTTGTTACTGGTAATCGTAAAATTTTATTAACTACTTATCTAGGCATTTGAATAAAAATGAATCCCTATTTCCATAGGTTACGCCATATAGACTGCGATTTTATCTAGGTAGGTATCATTTTTTAGGTTTTCTTATACTTTGTAGAAGGTTCTTAATGAATAAGGGTGCCCTTCGACACGCCTAAAATTTTTGGTTCTAATTTAATGGCCGAACCGTATTGGCCTAAACATAAAACATAAAATTATTTTTTAGCCTAACAGCTGTTTTGCCACTATTATAGTTTGGTCTAAGAATTTAAAGCCCTAATTTTAGTGCATCTAATTTTAAATGCACTAAACTATATTGGCATAACTTTCTTTCGGCATTACGACGATTTCACTTTAATTTTAGAATTTCTGATATGAAATAGCTAATGTAAAAACTGTATTGGCCTAAGAAACGAATTACTACAAAACCGACACCAAATAAAACCGTCTTCACGTAGTCTTGCCTGCCCTACCCCTAGAGTGTAATTTAGAAGCGCGTAGGCACGGAGGGGTGACGCGGCCCGCGGGTTGAAGAGCAACGGTGGTGGGCGAAAGCCATCTGCGACGTAAGCTCGCGTGGGACCACCGGAGCCGTGACAGAAACTATGCATGCTTGCTTGCATGCTGCTTGCTTGCTTGCTTGTTTGCATGCATTGCTTGCTTGTTTTCATACATGCACTGCTTGCTTGTTTGCATCTTTGCATGCATACTGTCTGGTCTGGCCATAAATACTGTTACAATTAAAAATAAACAAAATGTTACATTTAAATTTGGAATCTGTCATTTTTATATGATTGTCATTGAGTTTTCTCATTTTGGCGCCAATATATTGTACAATATTTTGTGATATTAAAAGGGAGTGGGATAATAAAGAGAACCGAATCGCTGTGATTGCATTACACAATATAGGTATGGAGCCAAATGCTATTTTTAAAATTCCATATGCTTGGTATTAGTAAAATGTTTGTGTACCGGGCTATTAATAGGTACAATGAGACCTCTGTTTGTGACGGAAAAAGATCTGGCCGTCCGCGTAGTGTTCGTACGAAAAAGGTGGCCAAAGGAGTAAGGTAAAGAATTCGAAGAAATCCTATCCGAAAGCAAAAGATTATATCTCGGGAGATGAAGATAGCACCTAGAACCATGTCGCGTATTTTAAAAGATGACATAGAACTTGTAGCCTATAAGAGATGTACTGGTCATTTCTTAACTGATAATTTAAAAAAGAATACTGAGGTAAAATCGAAACAAGAAGCGGTACGCAAAGAGAGGTCACAGAAAAATTTTGTTAACGAATGAGATTTTATTTACAATTGAGCAACATTTTAACAAACAATATGACCGTATTTATGCTCAAAGCTCTAAGGAAGCTTCCCAATTAGTCGACAGAGTGCAACGTGGGCACTATCCGAATTCAGTGATGGTTTGGTGGGGTATTAGCTATGAAGGAGTGAGTAAGCCATACTTTTGAGAAAAAGGTATCAAAACATCGGCACAAGTGTATCAAGATACCATTCTTGAGAAGGTAGTGAAGCCCCTTAACAACACCGTGTTCAATAACCAAGAATGGTCCTTCCAGCAAGACTCGGCGCCGGGTCATAAAGCTCGGTCTACGCAGTCTTGGTTGGAAACGAACGTTTCGGACTTCATCAGAGCTGAAGACTGGCCGTCGTCTGGTCCGGATCTTAATCTGCTGGATTATGATTTATGGTCAGTTTTAGAGACGGCTTGCTCTAAACGCCATGATAATTTGGAGTCCCTTAAACAATCCGTACGATTGACAGTGAAGAATTTTCCTATGGAAAGAGTGCGTGCTTCTATTATAACTGGCCTCAACGTTTAAAGGACTGTATTGCAGCCAATGGAGACCACTCCGAATAAACTTTTTATATTTTAAATTGTTTTATATTTATGTGTTAAACTAACACACTGTAAAAGTAATAAATGTTATTTGCATAAGAAAAAAATATTTTTCTTTGTTTCAGTATTTAAGGCAAGACTAGGTATATTATATTATATTGTTTTATACTTTTGTGCGTTTTAATTTAATGCGAATTAAGTACTTTTTAGTAATTGTAAGTAGTAGGGATTATAAATCGTTCCGCCTCATGTCACATTTGGCAAGTAACAATATGGCGATAAAAAGTTAGGCGAAGTGAAAATAGACTAAAAACATTTAGAAAAAGTAAAATTTTGCGAAAAAAATTTTGGCTGACCGTTTTTGTGCCATTGTCAATTAGAAGAACAAAAAATTAGGCGACCCAATATATACCCAATGAATAAACTAAAGACCACGCCACAGTTTATATACGAGTATTCTATTTACTGTGACCACGCGAACGAAGTCGCGGGCAGCAGCTTCATTTGTTACTGTAGTTTTTATTTTATTTTGCCAGCCTATTAATGGACCTGGTAACTAGGATTAAAGATGTTTAAATAGGAGAAAAAAATTGTTTCGTAGTGGTTTCCTGAAAAATAAAGACTATAAAAAAAAACAATGTCAGGACAATAAAAAAAAACTACAGACTATTTACAATTTTTCAATATAGGATCTTTCCTTCTGTGGAATTCTTTACCCTAATCTGTAAGACAATCTTAGTAGGTAGGTATCTCCCCATTTTCAAAGGGTCAAAGCAACTTTTTTATCGCGTTGATGCTGTCTACGTTCCTTTTCGCCAGAATGGTTATACTTAACGGATAATTCTTTTCTCGTGTGTATGTATTATAGTGGGCTAGCGCCAAGAAGAAGCTGCGCAAGAAACTCGGTCAATGTTGTCAGTAAGGTAAGTAATTAAGTCATAAAGTTATAATATAAACTAAGTAATTGTTGAAATAAATTAATTTAATTTGTCATTGACCTCCTATGGCTGATATGATGAATAATGATGATTAAATAAATTAGAAAATACGAATAAA
This sequence comes from Anania hortulata, assembly GCA_963576865.1. Lineage (NCBI taxonomy): Eukaryota > Metazoa > Arthropoda > Insecta > Lepidoptera > Crambidae > Anania > Anania hortulata. Next base: position 19,213,275 of record OY756394.1, read on the forward strand.
ATCCAAATTAAAGTCCAAATCATTTTCTTACTGAATAAAAACCTTAATAAAAAAACATCAAAGTGATCTAGAACTTAGGCAAGATTTCTACGGTTGATATTCTACCAAAGTGTACTAGTTTCAGCTATCTTGTCTACAATAAAGGCGGCTTTATAGGTATCTCTGTATACCCGTCTACTTATTTCGTACTCTATCAAAGCTTGCCACCCCTCCCACAGCACATACTAAAAGTTATGAAGGGTGAGGAGTACAATCTCTTACGGGCGGAAAGTTGAAAAAGCAGTAAATAACAGTTCCAAACCGGCGCTAGCGTTGGCAAGGGTATGGTATGAATGTAGCAGTTGTTGACGGATTAAAGTAAGCCGAGTAATGCCAAGTTCGAACATTTTAGTGACTTTTTTAATCATTTCAATAATTCCCTCATTTTATTTATGTTTATTTTATGTATTTTATTCTTTAAATATAAAAATGCATCAGGCGTTAAGAAATAATAAAGATTTAATGATGTTCTTTGTTTCTTTTAATGAAAAGAGCGCCATTACGGAGCCGAAAGTTCTTCTGTCCTTGTTTACCCTGTTGCTACTGCCGCGCCACCATATTTTTTAACACGACACTTTATCAAAACGAATATTGTACTCCTTACCTCTGCCCTTCATACTACAGGTATAATAAACTAATATTACCCAAAGTAATAACGGCAACACAGCTCCGTGCGATATTTTATTCTAACATTATGTCAGCATGTACGCGATTTAGTATGCCGGAACAAAATTAAATTTCTCAGGGCTTCCACGGCTAGTTATTGGTACACCTACTTAAATCATTTGGTTTGGATGATATAAGGGTTTCTAGTCACGCATGAGATGGTTTTCACATAGTTACGTTTCTTCGCATTTTTCCTGTGAGTAAATAGTAACTGCCTTATAAAAATACTTATTTATTTAGTAAGTATAGTTACCATTCCTATTAATAGGTATATTTCCTCAGTTCCCTTCAAAATGTTTATGATTAAAATGTGGATTAATAATCGAAAAGTATGTATTTGTCCAATTCTCAGGTATCTGTATCTTTGTTGTAAGTTCTTATCTGCGGGTTGGCTTTTTATTATTTATACTACCTACCTACAGCCATTATAACTTTTAATTTATTTATTAAATTGTTTAAATGTTGATCAATGTAAACTTAATCGGTACTTAGTATAATTACAAACTCAAGTGGTTTTCTATGCTAAGTTAAATAACTACTTTATGTTTTATAATATCTTTTATGTGATAATAAAGAGAAAAAAAAGTCAGATATTTGAATTCAATTTAAAAAAAAGTTTTTCATACAAAACTACATAATAATATTATAGTTTATTATAGACATTCAAATTTTTAAAATGATGATATCAAATTTTTGTCTTCGCCATAGCATTTTTAGGCATATGTTAGCACATATCTTTTTGAAATGAAATGAAATTTATTTGCATATGAAAAAGAGTACGTTGTGGATGGAATTGCGGTATAACGTTCAGCTTTTTCAGCCATTTTAGCATTTTCCGACTTAATTGTGCTATAACACCCTGTATATTGGCTGGTGATGGGAATGAACTCAAGGATAACCATATAATATTTGTATACATCATGGTTCTTAGATTTTTAAAACTCTGCATGAAAATTTATCGACTTCATGAAAATAACCAAACAGCCGATTGGATTTGTTTAGAAATGCAAAAAATATAATAATATACATTGCATATTTTCTGAAGTCATAGAACCAAAGTTGTTCACTATGATGTAATAGAATATTGTGCTTACAAGACACCTATTTAATGTTTCTCATCGAATTCTGTCTTGGGGGCCGTCCATTAATCACGTGATGTTTTTTTTAGCATTTTTAAGCCCCCCCCTCTTGGTTATACATGGTGAGGTTAAAGACCTATCCCTCCCTCCCCCCCCCCTCTATATCACGTGTATTTTTAGTACCTACAAATAAACTTTTTCTTTTTTTTAAATATTTCTGTAATACAGGTTTAAGGACATTCAATTTTATTACAGAAAATTAAAGCAGCTTGTTTTTGACTGACATAAAAATAATGAAAGAAATACGAAAATCTTTTTTGTACTAATACATGAACATTATCCTCGGATCACGGATTAGCAAGACTTTCTTCAACACCGATAACTGGATAAGCATCTTGCAAGTCAGTTGTTGAAGATCAACATCGGTTTCATCAAGCCACTCGGCGTCATTTTCGCGCACTACGCAGAAAATCTCTCTCGATCTACCGTTTAATCGTCGCGTGAGGATGCGGAAGGACGAACATTGTGCATCTCTGGACTATTATTGCTCGGATTCAGTTGCTTGTGACAAGAATTCACATGTGCCTTAGCCTTTTTCTTTGTACAGAAGTACAATGCACACCGCTGGCATGTCCTTTCCAAAAGTATCTGATGATCCTTCTGCAGGCTAGGGCAATACAGGTCATACATCAATTTGCCGAAGCCTTCATACGTTGGAGTAATTTTAAGAGACCGACGCAGAAGAAATGGAGTAAACGTCTTGCCATCATGCTCTTGAGGCTTTGGAATAATATAGGCCACTGGACGACTGCAAAATGGGTTAAGGAAAGTTAACGAAGCGTTCCGAAAGAATGGATCGTATAGAACTCGGTTAAGTATCGCGCGTTTGCCGAAAAAATTAATACACGTAATATATTACTATACCCCTCCTCCCCTCTTGTGATATTTCGTGATTTTTATGGACACTTTCCTCCTCTTTCAAACCTCACGTGATTAATGTGCTTGTTTCGCCGTAAGCCAACATTGTTCCAATAATTAATTACATAGCATACCCTCATCATTTTCAAAAATCAGTACAAAACGATTTAATGCAAATTCTACAAATATCCCAGTTCTCTTAGTACACACATTCATTTTGGCTATTAAAATGAAAGAGTCTTTGTTCAATAATAATATATTATACTAGCTGCTGCCCGCGACTTCGTTTGCGTGGTTTTTAGTTTATTCATAAAGGATGTTCTACGCTACTTTTTTTTTTGAAGAACTTTCTGACAGTAATTAACACAGCAAAAAAGAATGAGCGAAATTGTTCCATCCGTTCACGCGTGATGCGATGACCAAGGGAAATATAAATTATTTTCTATATATATACATACCTATACAATGTGTTAATTTTACACTTGATCAATCTTTCAAGGAGTGCTCTACTCATGGTTGTGAACAACTTTTACTATGGGACTAATACTCTCAAAGAGAAAAAAAAAACAGCTGTTCTATACAAAACTTGCTTTTGGTTCAACCATTTTGTATGGAACAGCAGATTTTTTTTTCTCTTTGAGAGTATTAGTCCCATAGTAAAAGTTGTTCACAACCATGGGTAGAGCACTCCCAGAAAGTTTGATCAAGTGTAAAATTAACACATTGTATCGATTAAGTTATTTTCAGTAAATATTTGATTTTTATCCTTAAGTAGCTGTCCCGGCGAACTTTGTACTGCCTCTTCATTCGATTTTTCTTCGTGATTTTTTTCGTGTTCTTATTGTTATTCTGCTACTGAATAGCAGAGGCCGAGACAAATTCAACAAAACAAAAATCATAAAAATCGGTCTAGCCGTTCTTAGCCTATAAATGGTGTAACTGACCCGACTTTGTTTTATATATTACTAGCTGTTGTCCGCGACTTCGTCTGCGTGGTCTTTAGGGGTATGAAAAATAGATGTTGGCCGATTCTCAGACCTACTCAATATGCTCACAAAATTTCATGAGAATCGGTCAAGCCGTTTCGGAGGAGTACGGGAACGAACATTGTGACACGAGAATTTTATTATTTTATATATTATAAAGATTCCACCAATTCGACGACAACTCTCATTCATTTATCTTTGAATCTAGTAATTTATTATTTTAAAAGGAATTTTTAATATCGGTAAAGTAAGCCTTAAGGTATTTTTCCCCATTGATAAGAATCTGTGTAAATAAAGACAAGATTATTTTACTTTCTATTTTTACAAAAAGTATCATTCTTCTGAGTAAATATGTATTAGCTATTATATCGTCCAACTTTGTCTCATAAGAACGTCAAGGGCGGAAAATCAATTACTTTTGTTTCAACATCGACGCCTACACATGCCAATAGCGAAAATCACAAAACTTTTGTGTTTCTTGTTCGCGCCCCATTCGGCGAATGTGATAGCGCCCAAGTACAGTCAACGGGAGGTCAACAACAAAGTTAAAGTTCATGAAACCGATTTTCGACTTTAAGTCGAATATGTAGAGATCATAATCTGTACTCATTTATTCAGTACAAGCTGTTGCCCGGGTTCGCCACGTCTCTAGTTTATTTATAAAGGATTTCCTGTGGAAATTTCTTAATTTTTTCTTTCAAAAGAACCTTCTCCTGACAATAATTAACACAACAAAAAAGAATTAGCGAAATCGTTCCATCCGTTCACGCGTGATGCGATGACCAAGCGAAATAGAGATTCATTTTTATATATACAGGGTGTCCCATAAAGAGCGTGCCAAACGAAAACTGTAGATAAAGCATATAAAGCTCTATCTCTTGTTCAAAAATAGTCCTAGTAAAAGTCGCACCGTTTTTGGACAAATAAAGATTTTCTAAAAAAAATGCTAAGGAAAAAAACTTAATATCGCAATTTGTGCAATAATGGTGCGACGTATACGAAGTCTAGTTTTGGACAGGAGGTATATCCTTTATTGTTCTATCTACGGTTTTCGTTTGGCACGCTCTTTGGGGCCGTCCATAAATTACGTGAGGTGTTTTTTTAAATTTTCTGTCCCTCCCTCCCCCCTGGTGAGATGTCGTGAGATTTTGTTCAATCCCCCAATCTCACGTGAGATTTTTCAAAATGTGGGTTTCTTACGTAAACGCGTTGGATTGTTATTGTAAAAAGAAAAAAAAAATTGCTTCGTGCTTTTATTTACGATTAGTTAAGACTAGTAATCAATATTGCTGAGAGTTTAATTATAAATATAATCAATATTTAACAATAGAATACTTAAATCGTACTACGGTAATTAAAAAGAGAATATCTACTCTAATTCAGTCCAAGTCTACCTTTAATATTATTCATCAAAATATGCAAGGCTTGGCTGGCAAAGAGTTAGAATTAGCCTTATTCTTACAAGATTTAAGTGTAAATGTTATATGTTTAACGGAGCATTGGATTAATCAATATGAATTAATGTTAAACATAGAAAATTTTAAAATCGGTAGTTCGTTCACAAGAAAGTCTGCTATAAGGGGGGGGTCACTTATACTATTAAATAGTAAATTAAAATGTAAAGAACGTAAAGATATTGTGTCACTTTCGATAGAACGAACTATTGAACTAGCGTGTGCTGAGCTAGAGCAGTATATTATAATAAGCGTTTACAGCCCTCCCTCTGCAAATTTCCAGCTTTTTGAATCCACTATGGAAGAGGCCTTAAAAAAAGTATGCAATTCTAATAAGAAAATTGTCGTATGTGGAGATTTTAACATAGATATATTAGTAAATTCACAAAATTCAATTCGTTTTCTGAATCTTTTTAAATCATTTAATTTAATTAACCTGTTTAATGAACCTACAAGAGTGACTCCCACATCAGCTACTTGTTTGGATAATATTTTTTGCAATAGCGAAGTAATAGACAAATCAATTATAAATTATTTAAGATCTGACCATAGTGGACAAAAGGCGTCTTTTGAGCACCATCATGCCCGAGAAATTGTAGATACTGTATGCAGGCCAATAACCGTAAATAGAATAGACCGATTTAAGGAGAAAATTTGTGATGGTATAGACTCATTAAAACCTAGCAATAACCATAACGTCGATCTGTTATATGAGGATCTTTTTGGCGTAATCAAAAATGAATTTGATCAAATTTTTACACAAAAAAAGATAAAAGCAAATAGACTTAAGTGTAAGTTCAATGAATGGGCTACACCAGGAATTTACAAAAGTAGAAAGACATTATATGACTTGTATAGTCTAAAAGCAAACTCTCAAAACCCACAGGTCATAGAACATGTGAGGAATTACTCTAAAATATTTAAAAAAGTATGTGCCACTGCAAAATCAAACCATCTTCGTAATGTTATTTTGAATTCTGATAATAAAGCAAGGGCCACATGGAAAATCATAAATAAAGAAACATGTAGACATAAACCAAATGATAATGCTTACTCTCTTAAAATTTGGGATAAACTGGTTAGTTCAAATGCGGATGTCGCAAATACTTTTGAGGAATTCTTTTCAAACATAGCTCCCTCTACAACTAAGGAACTAGCTTCTTCTGCTGAACTAGCCGAGTCCCTACTCAAGTCGGGTGTTGACGAATGTAAAACTTCATTTAATTTTAGACATATAAACCCTGATATAGTAATAAAAACATTTAAAGAATTAAACATGAAAAAAACTGAGGACTTATGGGGTATTTCTGTCAACATTATCAATACAATTATAAATACGATAGCCCCTTATCTTGCAAATATTTTTAACAAATGTATTGATGATAGACAGTTTCCCACTTTGATGAAATTTAGTAAAATTATTCCTTTATTCAAGTCAGGCGAGAAAAATAATCGCTCTAATTTTCGACCAATTTCAATATTACCAGTACTTAGTAAAGTCTTTGAAAAAGTAATTTTTAGTCAACTGTTATCTCACTTTGCCCTGAATAAACTTTTACATGATAATCAATATGGCTTCACGAAAGGTAGAAATACTACTGATGCTGGAGTTGCACTCTTAAAACACGTGTTTGATGCTTGGGAGAGTAGGCAGGATGCTTTGGGAGTTTTTTGTGATCTTTCTAAAGCTTTTGATTGTGTGGACCACCAAACTTTACTAAAAAAACTTAGGCACTATGGTGTTTCAAATGATGCCTTAGATTTAGTAAACTCTTATCTCACAGGCAGAACACAAAAAGTATGTATAAATGGAACTGAGTCTTCTGGGTCGCCTCTTACTATGGGTGTGCCGCAGGGATCAATATTAGGACCCCTACTGTTTCTAATTTACATTAACGACCTTCCGTCTTTTACAAAGGACCTCTGCGAGACAGTGTTATTTGCGGATGATACTTCATTGATTTTTAAAATCAAGAGAGGTAAAGATTTATTTGACGATGTAAATACTGCTCTCTCGCAAGTATTGCATTGGTTCACTACCAATAATCTTATGCTTAATGCAAATAAAACAAAATGTATTAAATTCACCATGCCGAACGTAAAACTGGTCCCAACACATATAACTGTAAAAGATGAACTGCTAGATACATCTAGTTCCACTACCTTTTTAGGAATCACTTTAGATTCCCGTTTGCAATGGGGTGCTCATATTGAGACTCTATCGGGAAGACTTAGTTCAGCTGCTTATGCCGTGAGAAAGATAAGACAATTGACTGATGTTGGAACGGCAAGATTGGTGTACTTTAGCTATTTTCACAGTATAATGTCATACGGAATATTATTATGGGGCTCAGCAGCAGATATTGAATCTATTTTTGTGCTACAAAAGAGAGCTGTACGGGCAATTTACGACCTCAGACCCCAAGACTCGTTGAAGGAACTGTTCAAGGAAATTAATATACTAACAGTGGCTTCTCAATTCATTTATGAAAAATATCATGTATATTCGCAAAAACCTGCATCTATTTCCTAAAAAGAGTGACATGCATAATATTAATACCCGGAATAAAGATAAACTTGCCGTTCCAAATTTCAGACTGCATAAAGTGGGTAATTCGTTTATGGGAAAATGTATTCGCTTTTTTAACAAATTACCACAGTCCATTGCTGAACTGCCTATGTATGAATTTAAATCGCATGTCAAGATGATTTTAATGAAAAAAGGTTATTACACTGTAAATGACTATTTAAATGATAAAAATGTATGGAATTAAATACTGCCGTGCTCGCACAGGTTCATTTTATCTTGTAATGTAAACACACTATTTAAAAAGAGGCTGACAATAGTGACCGAGTTTCTTGCGCTGCTTCTTCTCGGCACTAGCCCACAATATTGTCCCGAAGCAGTGGTAGGGTAAAAAAAAATAATTGGGACGTGTAAAAGAGCTTAATTTAGGCCTATTTACAGAAATAAATTGGTTTTATTGGTTTTTATTGGTTTCATGGAGAATCATGCACAGTCTCAAGAGAGACTATTGGAACCAACATGTCCATATGACTTTCAGTAAAATCATCTGCTTTCAATCAGAAAAAAAATTGCGTGATATTTGCCGAGACCCCCCCTCTCCCCAACGTAAGATTAGATGAGATTTGACTCGACCCCCTCCCTTAAACACCTCACGTAATTTATGGACGCCCCCTTTACGGGACACCCTGTATATAAGATATAGGCCCTCTCCCTGGAACTTATACACGTCTCAAAATATAACTTTACCCTACCTCCGTTTTAGGACTACATATTGGCTGGTGATGAGAAGAAACGGCGCAACAAACTCAGTCTCACCTTTGTCAGCCTTTTTTACAGGAAATACAGTTACAAGACATGTAGTAAGTGCGAGCTAAGCAGATTAAGTCTTTGGGGGGTGAGAGGAACAGGGTGTAAAGTTCCTCATCCCCCATTGAAAAGGGAGGATCCTCCGACCAGACGGGTGTTGTGTCTGGTGGGCAACTGCCCGACGGTTGTTTGTCGGGTTCTTGTATATATGGTTCAATCGCTCCGATAACTTTAATATCGCGATGTAGGATACGTCAGTTTTATATGTAGCGAGATAGATGTCGCTACAAGTCCATGCACTCTTGTCGTTTAAATAATCGTCTGCTTTATAATATCCTTTTTTCATAAGGATTTTTTTAATGTGGATTTTGAACTCATGTACTGGTAGTTCAACAAGAGTCTGTGGTACTTTATTGAAAAGTTTAATACATTTCCCTAAGAATGAATTACCAATTTTGTGTAGTCTGAAGCTCGGAACGGCAAGTTTATTTTTATTACGAGTATTATAGTGATGAAAAACACTTTTTAAGCTAAACAAACTTAGATTTTTTCGAACGTACATAATATTTTCAAAAATATATTAACCCTTAACCACCTAGCATGGGTCTCAGAGACCTCGTCAAGTTATTAATCGTGAATATATCTGCGCCCGAGTTTCCTGTTGACTCGATCGTTCCTGTACCTTTTCCGTGGACCTCTCGGAGCCGCGCAACCGCTCGCCAAGCTCAGATTTTCTCACGTTTGTCAAAGGCGACTAAAAAACTATCACCTCGGGTCTGAGAGACCTCTGTTAGGTGGTTATGTGATTTTAATTGTGTATTTTTTATTGTTTTGGTTATTGCTCTTATTGGTGATTATATAGAGCGCTAGTTGGAGCAGGATCTGTCAGACGACAAAAATATACCGAAAGACAGATTTACTGATGTGGAGTCTGATGTAGGGCTAGATCATGTATTGAAAGAAAGTTATGCGTCTGATTTCGAATGCGAAAAGTCGTTTTTCATTTGAAGATTTTAATTTTTTTTGTTATCTGGAAGAGATCGCTTTTGGTGATAAGGCCGCCTTATTGTACTAACTGGGTTTTGTTCGTAATAACCTTTATTTTTTTTGTGCAATAAATTGTCTTTATATCTATCAATTTGCCTTGAATGCTCAAACAAGCTGTGTTTTCGCTGTGGTGAAAAACTCAAGTTTAGAGTCTGCAATTTTATTGATTTTATAAGTTTATCTAGAATTTAATATCTTTTCTACTTTTATTGTTTATAAATCATTTTTTAAAAGTTACAACGTAGTTCCTATGGTTCCTGGTATTTTTTGTGGATCTCATTTTCCAAACATGTTATTTTGGAAGCTAAAATACAAGTTATTAAACAATAACAGATATAAAAGAAAAAATCACGTTGATTTTCCTGTACTTTTATTTTTAATAAATAGTTTAATATGTTCCTGAGCAAATTTTTACAATCTTGAATTATTTTACTTTGAGGTCCTGCAGGTGATTGTGTGACAAAAATATATGCTAGGTGGTCAAGGGTTAAGAGGCTACTGTTAATATATTAATATCTTTAAAAATCTCATCAATTGAGAATATTTGACGTTTTGAGGTAGGTTGACGAGCTGTTGTCTGTACCTACTCTTAAATTTGTCTAATCAGACTAATTGCTAACATTAGTCGAGCTATCAAGACGTGTCGTTTTGGCGTACATACGAGTATAATTTTAAATAATTAGTTCCTACAATCACACCATTTTTTGCAAATGTGCCCAAACGAAGCAGATAATAAGCAAGCCTTTTACGGTGAATACAAAACACAAATGACAAGAAAAAAAATCTAATCCATGGTTTTATAATTATTATTTACCCCGTTACGAGTATACATCATCATCATTTCAGCAATAGGACGTCCACTGCTGAACAAAGGCCTCTCCAATGACTTATCATCGGGGGAGATTGTTAGTACTCGCCACGCTTAGCTGGCGGGTTGGCGAGCGCAGGTTTTTTATAAGATTTCGCACGCAGACGCTGCTGCCCGTCTCGTGCTACAGGAATCAGTCGCCTTTTACGACACGCTTCTTGTTGGCGGTGGGGAATAATATGGCCGTCCCCACACGGCGCCGGCACCGGTATACTTTCACATTATTAGTATTATGGACCCTAAATAGTTGTTCGACATACAAGTTGACAAAGTCAAGTTAAAGAAAAATACAAACATATTTTGCGTCCGCAGAATTACTTTTTTAGGAACTGTAGATACTGGCTGAAGTGCCCACTACCTCCATCAATTAGGACTGAGTGATTGTTTCGGACATGTAGTGGCGTACTCGGACAAAAGAATCAATACGCCATTTCAGAAAAGGGCAAAGCTGAACCATTATACTTAGGTATGTAACGACCGCTGACTTTGAAGTCCGGAGCGCAAATTATATATACTTGCCCAATTTGACCGTCGATAATTATTTTTGTAAATTCCTTAACATTTTTCTGTGTGCCCGTTAGCAAAAGCCTCCTCTCTCTCTCTCTGACCAAGACTAAGACAAAAAATAAAATCCTTTTTATTTACTCGACTCTCCAAAAAGGAGTGTAATGTTTTTATTGCCTTTAAATAAGGAGGAGGTTCTCAATTCATCGGAATCTTTTTTAATTTTTTTTATGTATGTTCAGCGATCATTCGTTACTACGTTGACCGATTTCGAAAATAATTTTTTCGTTTGAAAATAATAATACTATCTATCTATCTAGGTAATACTTTCAGAATGGTCCCATATACATTTGGTTAAATTCTGATGATGGGATCTATAAGAAAATCATCAAACATTGCATGAACTCCGTACCACGCCAACTGATTGTAGATATCTTACCAAATATCTTTGCCAAATGTAGACCGATTTTGATGATTATTTTTTTAATGAATAGCTTATACTTCAAAAATACTATAATAAGACATTTTTGGAAAAAAATTCACCCCTAAGTGTGGAAAAATAGGAAATGAAATCGGTGTTCAGCAGTTAAATTATGTTTGCACTCGTAAGATTTGTTTTGATTAGGATTTATCACTAAAATAGATGAAATAAGTTAATTTTATTAAAAAAATAAAAACCTACTTCAAAAAACTAAAACGCTAAAAATAATCTTAACACTTAAGTACTTAATCAGTTACTTTTGGAGTCGGTGCCAGTCGATGAGAGATTCTATGTTTTCGTTTGCACTGACTCCAAAAGTAACTGATTAGGTACGTTTTAGTTTTTTGAAGTCGGTTTTTATTTTTTAATTAGTCAGATATATAACGAAACGGCTTTTTTACCTAACTATTGTAAGGTTATGAATGGAGGTAGTCACCATCCTTAAACATGAGGAATGAGACTCAAGACAAATCCATCTTTTTGTTCCTACAGAGATTACCTAGAAACTAAATAAACTGCCTGAAATTCATCGAATACATACTATGTATTTATATGAATTCATACGAGGCGTCTATGCACGTATTACAATTATCCAGCAAAACTTTATTAATTTGAGTAAACTCCTAATTACTGTGGTTGCAAAGATTAATTTTGTTCTAACTGCCCGAGCCAAATTAATTTTAACGTTTACCGTTTTATGGTTCCAAGTTTGGCCGTCAAAATGTATTATTGGGTCTGATATTGTAAACATAGAAAGATTACTTCTTTGTATTAAGAGCTGTGAATTTTGTAGAATAAAAAAAAAAATTTAGTTCTTTCTGTTGAATCTGTTTCTTTATTTTTTTATTTTATATCATCCACAATTAATGAAAAAGACGCACTACTTATATCAGTCCGTATATTTTTTATTGCGTTCTAAATCACCAAATAGACAGCTTTAATTGTTATAGTCACTATACCATCTATTTTACACCTGCCCCCCTAGCATGATCACCAAAACATGATATGACATGATATAGCGATTTATCGACACAGACGGTCAATTTTTCAAAAAAATTGTAAAATATAGTCGCCACGTTAAATTTTATGATCGCTCTTTCGATAAAAAATCAACATGGCGGCTATATTTATCATATTTGTAAAAAAAAACCTTTGGTGTCGATAAATCGCTAAAACATATCGTGTTTATGCTATGTGGGCTGTATTGCCGAATTGGACAATGTCCAAACATAACGTATTGTCAGCTGACTGCGAGCGGGCGTTCCGTGGTTTACCACGTTTCGATAAACATTCACTTTTTGTTTACACCGAACCGACTATACGGTATTCCGCTGTATCTTGTAGTGTGGCTGACTCTTGGCGGCTGAATACTAACTGCACCACAATGTACCGCGGAAGCAGATTGGCCACACAGAGTACATATGCATGTACAACGACGTAACAGAGCGTAGAGAAGCACGCCTCTATAGGTATGTACACGGGATTAATGTAACACCTACCTATTTTGTAAATCCACCCGTGTTCTCCTTCCTGTTTAGTGTAGTGTTAAAAAACCAAACGAAATAAGAAAAAGGACGGTATTGTTCGAGGGAGCACGGCTGTATAATAAATTACCGAATGACGTAAAGGATTGTGATAGCTTAGACATGTTACAAACGTAGACTTAAAAGCACGTCCAGAAATAGCACTCGCACAGAGGCAAAATCTTATTGTAAGAGTAATTAGTTATATCTCATTTTAAGTGAACTGTTTTTTAAGTTTTTTATGAGAAATACATTTCTTTAAACCTTACATTTACAATGTTTCCATACTGTATGTATATAGCAATTAGAAGTACAAGTAATTTATCCTTTGACGAGTAGTATAGATTACCACTTAGTTTCAAATTACTAATGCTTTTAACAACTATTTACAAGTTTGGTAACGAATACCTATTATAGTTCGGCTACAATTCAGTATAAATGTTAGTGCTCATGAAATCGAAAAGCAATGCCAAGATACCATTAGTCAAAATATTTAAGGGTTTTGGCTGGCCCATACGAACTGCTCAGTCAACTAATCGATATTAGTAGAAGGGTTATTTATTATATTTCGGCCCATGTACTTATATAGTGAATTTTTGTTGGTTTTAGAGCCGACAAAATTTACAATCTTCGGCTTAATTAACAACTTTATGTATGTGACCAATTTCGAAATTAAAAAAAAAAACACTAATCGTAACAGCTAAGTATGGGGAAGTGCTCGTATAGTATTAAGTGGATGTTTATTTCTAAATATCTCGATGTTTTTAGTCCGAAAAAACTGTTTGGGCACGAACAGTTTTATTCAGCCCCAAAATCTTAGGAACTTGAGAACTTCACCGTGTATGCATAGTGGGGAACTGAGGACGGCCTTAAAGAATACACTTTCCCACCGTCAACAGGAGGCGTGTCGTAAGAGGTGACCAATTCCTGTAGCACGAGACGAGCAGCAGCGTATGCGTGCGAAATCTTCTAAAAAACTGCGCTCGCCAACCCGCCTGCTAAGTGTGGTGAATATTGGCAACCCCCCCCAATGAAAGTCATTGGGAGAGGCCTATGTTCAGCAGTGGACGTCCTGATGAATGATGATGATGATGAGTATTTTGGTCGATTGATAAGTAATTTACCTACTACCTAGCCATTCCCAAACAAAAAAAAATAATTATCGAGGACCTAGTGAGCTCTTCTGTCGAGCTAATTGATTACCAAAATGTCACTCGACATAATTACTGACACAGTGTCAACTAGGCTTTAGATTACATTACACAGAATATTAGTCACATTTAATATTACATTAAGGACTTACATTACATAAGCAAACTAGGTAAACCCAGTTTCTTAAGTCGTGGTCCTAGACATGGTAAATAGTAGTAAAATTGATAATGTAAAGTAAAGTAAGCCTTTAAATGAGAGATTGACGTTGGTTTTGGAATCGAAAAAATCGGGTTCTCTTGCTCAAATTTGCAAATGTATAATTTGATCAACAATGAAACTACTTCTTGCACGAAACCAACATCGAAATAAAAATAAAAAAAAAAATTCCAATACAATCAGCTGATGCAAATTAGTGTTTTTTAGATTAATTTTTATTTTGTTTAATTAAGACTGGATTCGACCAAGCTGGTGTAAGTTATAACTTGATAGTATACCACTGCTTAATCTAGAGTAAGCTGATTTTTCATTCTACCAACCAGAAATCTATGAAAAATATTTAAACGGACGATTTTGACAGTGTATAAATTATACTGAGAATAAGTAAATGTCCAAGTTGTCACTTGTCAAATCCACTCTTGTCACCTCGAAACTGACAAGTTGTCAACATCTAGCATTGTCACTCTATTATCTTACAAAATTGAAATGTTGTGGCATTTCAAGTCAACCTTAAAGAAATGGATTACATGGATTTTAGTAGGTTTATCAATTCGTTGATCATTCACTCTTGAACTATAGAATAACAATATCGAGTATACTGTATTGCTCGAAAAACGTAATCGAAGTTATCTAAGGGTAAATTTAAGGAGTAAAATTTTACCCGTAATAGTTATTCTGGTATACCTTTGTGTTTAGTCGAATTGGCCCTAAGTCCACTTAAAATTTAAACGACAATTTCTTAATTAAACATTGTTTGAAAAGCTAATACAGAAGTTGCTTACAAGTTGACTCCACATGTTATAACAATAAGTACCTACTTATATAAAATCCATGTTTTAGGATTAACTAAATAATTTAACACTAGTCTACCTAAATAATGTTAGCGGTGTTAAATCGAATCTACACAACACTACTCAATCGATGACTCTTGCACGTCACTACGATCTGTAACTTGCCGTGTTTCGCTTTTCGCGCGCTGAGTGTGCAAAAATATTGTAAAAGACTCATTGTGTGATTAAAGGTGTTTTGAATCTATTTGTGTCTTAACAATACTAACTAAATAATTTAACACTAGTACCTGCCAACTGAGTCGTGGAAAAATAGTGAGGATTCTGGAGAGGCGAAGTATGGCAGAGGTGGCAGTATTTCGATGTATTGTTTTTGTATGTAACACGAGCATTTCGCACGGTGTATCGTCTGTAGACCCAGCTATTGACCAGTTTCTATTACTTGATAAAATAGTTGATTGTTTCACAAGAAAGCAAAATAATATTTTTGCGGCAAAGGTCTAAAATAATTTTGCAACTGAGTGATACACCCAATTTTTTATCACCCTCTATGAGAAAATAAGTAAGTGCAACTTATGAATAAAGTTACCTGATGTTGGGCTGTATTACGCACTCATTTTTTAAATAAAAGTATTAGCATGAATCCGAATAGAAATAGAAATATAAAACGTTTATTCGACACACAAGAAAAAAATACATACAATACAAAACTTTAAAGGGATTTGATGTGTCGAAAAGGTGCTTGCTCAGCATTTGTCGTGACAGCCACGGACTTATCACGCTTACGCTGACTTTCGGCGGGGACCTCCGACGCTAGGACGTGCAGCGAGTGACTCAGCGGCACATCAATATGAGTAAAGAACTACGAAGGCGGAAAGCATTTCGCGCGAGTTTTACTTTTTTTTTGTCACCGCGCAGTTTATATTTTCACACAGCGAGCTACTTGTTCATACTATTTTCGTGATCTATCTCTTTGGTGATTGCAACATTTATTAACAACTAGCTGACCCAGCGAACTTCGTACCGCTAATAAAAGTTGTCTCTTTTTATATTTTCTCACTTTTTAAACCTTCCCTGACCTTCTACAAATGTTTCAAAACCAAAATTAGCCAAATCGGTCAAGCCGTTCTCGAGTTTTAGCGAGACAAACGAACAGCTATTCATTTTTATATATCTAGACTAGCTGTTGCCCGCGACTTCGTTCGCGTGGTCCTTATTTATTCATATAGGATTTTCTGTGCAACTGTCATAATATTTTCTTTCATAAGAACCTTCTCCTGGCAGTAAGTAACAACAAAAAAGGAATTAGCAAAATTGTTCCATCCGTTCACGTGTGATGCGATGACCAAGAGAAATAGAGATTTATTTTTATATTATATAGATAAATATCCACATTTCGTTGGTAAACAAACAAACGCCGCTGTCATAGCCCAACAGATTAGCAAGCTAAAGTGGCAGTGGGCGCGGCACATAGCACGTAGAAGTTAGAACTGACCGATGGGGCAGAAAGGTTCTAGAATGGAGGCCACGTACCGGCAAGCGCAGAGTAGGAAGTCCATCCACAAGGTGGATAGATGACCTGTTAAAGGTTGCAAGCAGCCACTGGATGCAGGCCGCTTTCAACCGGCCAATCTCGGAGCCATGATGATGATGATGATGATGATCGATATTCCAAATTGAAATCACTTTTAGTTGTAAAGAGCTGCTTTAGTTCCTGTATATCAACCAGCTCTTTTTGAATAGTGTGGAAGTATTCTTACCAGTTAGAGTAACACTGAGCGACCTGAGTAGTACCTGTCCAAGGTTCTGGAACTTCTGCGGGACCTTCTTCTGGACTCGGGACCAGATGATGTCCATAGGCGCGTACATCTGCAGGCAGTACGTGAAGAACACGGCGATGGCTACTAAAATCTTTGCGGTTAGCGCTGGCCTGACAACAGAGAAAATAATAATTGAAGTCGTAATAGTTTAAAAAACAACAGGGTTACATTGCAAAGGGGTGCCAAATTTAAAAAATAAGTTCTAGGGAACAATATAAAGAAGCGTCTTAATCGTTATATTTAATATATATATAAGATAATATATATAAATATTGGACAACATCACATACATTGCTCTGATCCTGTGGTAAGTAGCCAAAGCACTTGTGTTACAGAAATCAGAAACAACGACGGTACCACAACACCCAGACCCGAGGCAATATAGAAAAGTTATTTTTCTACATTGACCCGACCGGGAATCGAACCCGGAACCTCAGGGATAGCGACACCAAGTCCGGTATGCTCGCCTCTCGGCTACGGAGGTCGTCAAATCGAATGTTACGAAAAAAATTTACTTTAAATTATCCGAAGATAAAGTCAATAGAGAGACTACGAAAGCCGCGCGGTCGGTCATTCATCAGAGGCGTAAGTACGGCGAGCCAACAAGGACCTGACGCAGTGCACATACGGTGCAATTTTTTCATGAATGAGTTAAATTATCCACGCGTGCGATTTTTAACAGCGGAAAGGAATAATTAAATGTGAGAAGTTTTTTTTGTTTTTTTGCATAGTTCGATTAAGTTAATGATTCTGAGCCACTCCTAAAGATTTGGCACCCCTTTGCAATGTAACCCTGTATAAAACACACTTATACGTATTAAACTCGTCAAAACGAATCAAATGAGCCCAAACACGAAGGTTTTACTAGTAGTGGTTGAAGAGTTCCAGTATTCACTCCCTTACTTAATTGACAGATCAGCATGATGATGTCAAATTATTCTATTGTCTGTTTCTTATTTATTGTTTTAAATCGATATGTCAGTTAGAAGTAGGTTAAAACTACTTCCAAGATTTGATCACATAGTTAGTTAGTTAGTTAGTTACAAGTGAAGCTATTATAAAGATTTATTCATTAAAGTAGTCTTTGCAAAAACCTAACCTAATGTTAATTGTTTTACATTGTAGCGGAGCGTAGCGTGTCATTCCTGTTCTGTGGTTTTATTTGCAAAAATGTTTGCCAACTGAAAAGTGACATCTAACGCTATCATCGTAAGCATCGTAAGCAACGCTATCTATGTAACATTATAGCATGCAATAAATCTAATGAACATTGAATATCTATAAATGATAGTCATCTTGCATCCCTCAAGAACCATAAAATTTTCGGGATAAAAAGTATCATAATATCTGCTATTACAGCCTTTAATCTAATTTTGTGCTAAATTTCATCTAGATCCTTTCAGCCGTTCTGACGTGATTCAAGAACAAATTTCCATCTATCTAAAGTTTTGCATTTATAATATTATATAATACTAGCTTTTTCCCGCGACTTCGTCTGCGTTAAACCTTACCCGGATAAAAAGTATCATATGTGCTATTCCAGGCCATGGTCTATCTGTATGTCAAATTTAATCAAAATCCATACAGTAGTTTTTGCGTGACAGAGTAACAAAGATCTTATCATTATAAGGAGACCATATCATTTTATTTGAATAAAATAAACTTTTTAGAACAGTTTGGCAACACTTAGTTAAAGTATGTATTCTCTTTTAACCTGTCGTTGGTTCATAATATCCACAACTTTCTACGGACAATAATTCTTTATCATTCCTCAAAGAAAAAAGCAATATGCCAGTTCAGTGAGGTTTCTGAGATTAGTTTAGACGAGCATATAAACATGATATGGTAGGGTTGACAGCTTACAAATACTACTTACCCTTACTTAATACTTTTATTACGAAAATAGATACTCAAGTTAGCTTATTGTATGGAGAACACAAAATCAGGGCTACCAACAAATAAAAATTTACTAGAAAGACATTTCTCACTAACCCTAATTATTTATTTAAACGGAAGATTAAAGTTGTATTCGACATCAGAACAACTGCTAGCAATGAATACAATTTTATTTAAAAAGTCGAATTTGACGTCGAGAAAACTGGAGTTGCTATTTTACTAGCAAAATCGAAATTGATGAACGGCGTTGTCCACAATTTTTTGAACATATTTAAATCTAAAATACACTGTATGCCAGTTTTTTTTAAATATTTCAATTAAATTCTTTTAAATTAACTTCGTTTGAGTTGATTGCATAACCATGTACTTAGATAGACAGATATTCTTTATTGCACATCATATAAAGTAAATTACACATGATTTTTACAGAAAGACGTACAATGGCGATTTTGAAAGTAAGGCGAGATGGTGCCAAGGCGACGGTGCGACGAGTAAGTCTTGAGGGATGACAGGGAAATAAAATTTTGAATCTGAATATGGATACAGATAATATATGAGTAATATTATACCGGTTTCAATTACGGATACGAAATATTTCGGATTATCGGATAGTTTCAGTTACAAATATAAGATTTTTAGTATATTTAAGTAATTGTAATCACACAAAAAATTTTGATCGGTGAACCATGGCTAATTATTATGGCTGTCCAACGGAAATAAAAACTAGCAACATGACTGTGTCTGCTCGGTTGGGCGTTGTCCTACTATAAATGTATCGTTTAGACTCCACTACTGTCCGAAATTATTCGATATATTTGTATCAGGTTACGGTGATTCCGGATATTCGTTTCGGTTACGGTTACGGACCTCGATTACATGTTTGGTTTGGCTGAGGCGACGAATTTTATCCATTAGGCGGCAACCCTGCTACACAGCCGGCGCGCTATAAATCCGAGGCTTGTCAACAAACCGTTTAACACACAAATGGGTATGTTGTTAACTTTCACTCGTAATTTATAGTTCCTGCATTTTATGAACACAGATTGTAAGGAAGAAAAGTTGAGGAAAAGGGAAAACGGTAGTAATTGAGGGCTTGTTCACAAGCAAAGGTATTATTTCTTTCTCTTTTAGGCCTACCGATCCGCATAGACGGATTTGCAAGCTGAAGTGGCAGTGGGCGGGGCACATAGCACGTAGAACTGGCGGTCGATAGGGCAGAAAGGTTCTAGAATGGAGACCACGGTAAACGCAGCGTAGGAGGTTTACCCACAAGGACAAACGATCTATTAAAGGTCGCAAGAAGACGCTTGATGCAGGCCGCTTCCAACCGGCCAATCTGGAAGGCAATAGAGGAGGTCTATGTTCAGCAGTGGACGTCCTATGGCTGAAATGATGATGATGCATAAAGAAAAAAAATCTGATGAGTGAATTGGTTAAGTAAGCGCAACACCGTAATATCTTTAATTTCTTTAAAGTCAGTGTGAGTATATGTCGTCGGTGTGAGTTTAGGCCTATAAAACGTCCCACTGCAGGGCACAGGCCTGTCCTCAACTATGAGCTGGTTTACTTGTGTAATAATTTAACAACAAATCATAAAAACCTGTTTAGTGAGAGTCCAGCTCTCATTGGAAATCCCAAGCTAAATTAAAGAAAATATGTACAGCAATTGATACCGTAGAGCGCGAGAGATACTGGTATAGTCAGTGTCAAAAGTAGCTGATAAAAATTAATTTCCAAAACTAACTACTGGATCTTTTAAATGTCACAATAACCTGATTTCTTTATTTGACTTTTGCGTACTGATTTTGTAAGACTATTGTGATGTTCTTTTGATGCCGACTGTACAAAGTTTTGCGTAATCGATCATAGATTCTACATCAATACAAATCACTTTTCCTGTAGGGTCAACATCGAAATCGTGAATTTTATTGTTGTTTCTTCATACAATATTAACGTTCTACCTCGATGAGAAAGAATAATTTTGCCATGATTTTGATTTTGAAAAAGTTTCTTAAAAATCTGTATAAAAACCTTTTAAATTATAAACTTTCTTCTTTTTGAAAGTCGGTTAAAATGCCGGCTGAATTCAGCACGCAGCTGTCTGTAAATACTTTATCGCATTAGACAAGTTTTAGGACGAAATGCTAACAGGGCCGTGGATAGATGCCGTAGGTTCCTAACGAGCACCCACAGTTGAAGAAGATTCGGTAGACTGGCTTTTGCCCGCGGCTTCGCCCGCGTGGTATTCGATTTGACACAGAAATTCGAAACCCTACACAGTACCCTACAGTGCAGTTCTTTACCTATATCCAATAATGACTGTAGTAAAATATAAAATTATACACTTTTCACAACTAGAATAGCGGCATACATTATTTGAATACTGACATCTATCTCCCACGGGAATAATTTGTGGATTTTTAGGATAGAAAGTACCTCCCGTATGTCCACCTGAAAGGTTTATTTTAAGTAAAGAATTATTTAAATCAGTTAATTGGTTCCTGAGATTATATCATACCGACATCCAGACACCTTGTCATATTTTTTTCGGATGTTCTTATACTAATATCGAGTCATTCGAATGTTTTTCTGATGTTCATTTATTTTCCTTATGAATTTTTCCGTTGTCTGTTTGAATTCTTCATTTGTTTGTTTGAATTCTTATTTGTTTTTCAGAATATGGTTAGGAACGTATGCTTTAATGTTTGTTGGTATGTTTTATTTATCAAATTTGTATTTTGACAAAAACACGGGCTAATAAACATGATAAACAATTTTGGCTCCCCCATACACTGCCTGCCGGTCGACTGATTGATTTAAGAAAGAAAGAAGGAAAATACCTTTATCACAATTTAGTATAGCATTATGATTAATCTACCTGAAGCTTGTCTGGTAGAGAACTATATATATATATATAATATAGATCATGATTAATAAATAAAATATTGGACAACATCACATATATTGCTCTGATCCTAATAAGTAGCTTAAGCTCATACAGAAATCAGAAACAACGACGGTACCACAACACTCACAATATAAAAAAGTTATTTTTCTTCATTGGCGACCCCGGAACCTCAGAAATAGCGACACCAAGTCCGGGATGCTCGCTTCTCGGCTGCAGAAGTCGTCAAAATTTAATTGTACATGTTTCACTAAGCATCAAAATATGTCATACTTAGTCTTATTAGTGGTGTAATATTATCGTGTTCTATCGATATAGTGGCTTATCGATCGAAATCGCTAATAGCAAGTAAGACTACTAAATCTTTCTCTCCTACACTTTAGACGTATTTATTTTATTTACATAAAAGATGGCTGAAATCATCTCGTGAGATTGGATTAAAAAAAATGGCTCATTTAAAGTTACAGATCAGTCTTGCGAATTTGCGACGGTACTCAAAATTCTCATCCATCAATGCAAAGGCTTTAGCATTCTTTCAGGATTTGCATAAAATTCAATCTAGATAAAGCTTTAGTTTGACTTAAGAGTAGCTACTGATGTAGATTATTTTTGGTAGAAATTTTTATTTTACATCTTAAAAATTTGCCTTTTTAGCTTCAATTTGGAATTCATCCCTTTAGTAACATTCGTGTCAGCCTACTGCTAGACGTAAAGTGCAAAAAGTCCCGCTGTTTTCATCCAGCCACATGCCAGCTATCTTTCTAAGGTCGTCGGTCTATCGAGCAGGGGAGTCTCTAAGTTTGTCGAGGCGTGTTCTCCACTCGAGGACCTGTTTACTTCACCTTTCATCGGTTCTGCGACAGATGTGGGCCTTCTGCCACTTTAGCTTTCAATACATAATACTTATTTATTTATTTAACTTTATTGCACAAGTAAGTACAATTGGCGGACTTAATGATATACAACATTCTCTACCAGTCAACCTTGAGGTAATGCAGATAATGTAGTCAGTGGCGGAGTATAAAGTATTCGACATATTTTTTAAGACAAGTAAAATACATACACATACATATCAATTTAGACAATAATAAATACATACTATATAATATATTAGGGAAGTCGATGATTATTAATCGAAAGTGTGAAAAAGATGAGAAAGAAACATACAAAAAAGGAGTTGAGTAATAGTAGAATGGTCAGTTCTGAGAGGTGCCAATGTTCACGTAATGATTTATTACTTAATAAGTATTAAAATGACAAACCAAGTATATCCACCCAATGCCCGAATATAATCTCAAAACAGGGGGAAAAATTCCCATCCGACAGTTGGTCCCGAAAAGATAGTAGTTGTTTTTGAGTAGTAGTGATTTACCGTGGGACCGATGGTGAAATTGACAAATAAAAACAGTTGTTCGTGCTATTGAGATTAGAGATAGAGATTATATAGGAGTTTTTGAAAATGTGTCAGGCTAATATTCAACAATCATGTCACAATCACATCATAGGCACGATACGGGCAGCAGCGTCTGCTTGCGAAATATTATACAAAAACTGCGCTTGCTAATCTGCCTGCTAAGCGTGGCGAGTGTTGGCAATCCCCCCTTTTCAGGGAGGCCTGTGTTCAACAGTAGACGTTTTACGGCTGAAGTGATGTAATGGTGATGACTAAAAGTAGTAATGGCTATAAATAGCAGTAACAATATAATTAAGGTCACTTAGTAACTAAAAATTATACAGTCTATTATTACATGCCATTGCAACTTATTAAGACGGCACTTAGTATATGGCCAATATTTGCATGTGTTACCAATTTGCTTGCAATTTTGATCTCCTTGGTAGTCCAAATAAAATAAGATAAAAATAAATACGGTGATTTTGGCAAAATTGGTCGTTCTGTCCTACCCGGTATGGTCACCCATCAACCGCATCGTTAGCTAATTAAGTAAATTAGATTTGATTTGCGCGGCCATCACACACACTCATTTTACAGTCATTTTAATAAAATTCCTCCACAACTGATAGCAGTTAAATTCCGTATTCAGATAGTAATAATTACTCATATAATCGTGCCGCCATGTGCGTTAGATTTCAGAACTAATAAAAATTATAATAGTATTTATTCTATGTACATATAATAAAGGTCGTTTGTCCGTCGCTCCGTTTTTTAATTTTGATAGTATTATTTTATATAGGTATCTATGTGGATATGTTTGAATGTCCGTTCAATCCTTCTGTAGTTTGATTAGTTAGATTTTGAGGTGTGAGCTGATTAGATTCGTATTGTTCTCCTGAGTTACATAGGTTTAGGACTTCAGCACAAAACACATATTTTGGATATAAATATATTTTTTTAAAAAGCACTTTTCCATACAAACTGATGACAGCTGGTGGCGGCTTAGTATGGGAAAGTGAGTTTTTTTTGCGATTTCTATGTTGGTCCCATAGAAAAGTTGTTGTATTTGAGCACTAAAATCAGACTCTAGAAGGTTGTTGACGTTTTACAAATGACCCTGTATTATAGCTAATGAGTCCCAGCGCTAATTACAACATTATAAGCTTACCTTGGTACCTACACCTACTTACTCTCTGTCTACATCTATCTATCAGCGTTGATACACTGGTAGATATTTTTACCCGCCTCATCATTTCAGCCATAGGACGTCCACTGCTGAACATAGGCCTCCCCCAGTGACTTCCAGATTGGCCGGTTGAAAGCGGCTCGCATCCAGCGGCTTTCTGCAACCTTTACCAGGTCGTCTTGTAATTCGTTCGGTCGTCTTGTGTACCTTGTAGGTGGACGTCCTACGCTGCGCTTGCCGGTACGTGGCCTCCATTCCAGAACCTTTCTGCCCCATCGGCCGTCAGTTCTACGTGCTATGTGCCCCGCCCACTGCCACTTCAGCTTGCTTATCCGTTGGGCTATGTCAGCAACTTTTGTTCGTTTACGAATCTCCTCATTCCTGACTTACCCGCCTAATTTATAAAAAAGTATGAGTTACATAACATTCCAAACTGTTGCACATCTGTAATCAGAAACTACGACATTTCCGGCAAAAGCGCTGTTCTGTCCCAACTGGCAAAGATTTTTTATTAATTTTCTTTGCAACTAGTATGTACCTATAAGTGTTGCCTGACAAGCAAAACCGTAGACACAAGCTTGTACATTCTTTCATTAACTCAATCTGTTTTACACCTGCCTCTAACGAATAACGAGCCTAGTAGTAAAGATTTTGTGAAAACCGTATCTTTGTTTAATATACTATGTAAGTATAATGGTGACGTAAATGCCATTAGTAGGCAGAATATAAAGTTTATAGTATGTAAGGAGGTACTTTAAATTACCACTTACGCAAGTTTTATTTAAACTAAACTAATAAACATTATTAAGTTTCTGTGACGACGTACCTATGTGGTATTTTTTTATTTCGATACAATGACTGTCGGTTTATTGTATGAGGTATATATTTTACACATACACAATTTATAAAGGTAGAAATAGAAACTAATAGGGGTTACATTCTGATATGTGTGCTAGATCACCTGGCAATATGTGCTCTGTATGAAATTTTCCGTAACCGGATTCATTCATTCATTTTCGGAAATTGTAACAACATGTCGGTTGGCATGACAAAATGTAGGATATGATGATTATGCATGAAACCGCGAAAATGGGATGAAGGTAGGTGAATAAGGGATCCAAAGCACTCCTATTCGGATATATACCGCAATTTTTGCAAGTCATTTTGTTTTATTTCCATCCTATCTGAACCCGCAGCTCCGCTATCCATTTGGTGTTTCCTACCTGCAGACTTCGGAGACGACATAAATTGTCTTCAGTCTTTGTAAATGGTTCCCGTATTTTAAGACGTTTTAAGCCACAAACAGAGAGATACAGAACAAGTCGATGTTTCGTATCTGACAGAAAAAGTTTTTTGCTTATTCTATAAACCGTGCACTTAAATATATCAAGTCAATGGGCTTGACAAGGTTATAAGGTACTCATCATTATCACCTATTGCAGATGATTATGTTAAGTGAGATCGCCGGGAAGAGAAATATTGTTCGCAGAAAAAGTAATGGCTCCGCTACACCCGAGAATAGACACAAATAACAAGTGCAGCTTAATTAACTACTACACCTAGCAAAAACAAGAATAAGTTCCAGGAACTGGAGCCTTTAATGATTGGAGAGGCACTATAAAAAAATTAAGCGCATCTGGGCCGTCAATGTTCTGGAATATCCTTCTATATATGGCCGGACCACCCAAAACTTGGAAGGCCATGACCCAGAGATGAATGGTTAGCACTTTAACCGGTTGAATCCCAAGAATCTCCTTATTTACGTATGGCATGGAATCGTATCATCGCAAATACAGGTACTCACGCTTCATTCTCAGGTAGGTTAAGTGTGATGCTGCCCAGCACTTCATTCCCGTACTTGATGTAGCCAAATATCCCCACCACTCCATACAGGGCTGCCACGAAGACCATGGTCACGTTCAGAACCCCTGGACAACCGAGGAAGTCAGCCGGCTTCGCCATTTCGTTCTCTACTGGCATAACTACGTTTATGCCCTCCATCGCGAAGATGGCTGTGCTGAAAAAAATCAGCATGTAATTAACCAAATCGAATCTGCTTATTACATTCACCGCTGCCCCCATAGCATGACCACCAAACCACCATTTGATATGATATGATATAGCGATATATCGTCACCAACTGTAAGAATATGATAGATAGAGCCGCCATTTTGAATTTTTATGGAAACAGTGATCATAATATGTGACGTCACCTATATCTATATATTTTTACAGTTGGTGTCGATATATCGCTATATCATATCTTATCATAATCGTGTTTTGGTGCACTACGGAAGCTGGACTGTACATAAAATTTGTATGTTGTTTGTAACGTATTTATTCGTGTAAAGAACTCTCCCTACGTTGATCTGATGATGCGGTGGTAAGCGTAAGAAACTCAGTCAATCTCTTTTGCATCGGGAGTTTAAAGCTTATAAAATAATTAAGATTTACAAAGATTGTATGTGTTTTCATAAAAACATCACATACTGGTATAATTCATCGAACAACACACGTAGGCACGTCGGCGCTCTTTAATTGAAGCCAATAATCCTCTGTCAATTTATAAGCGTGACGAAGGGGTGCGACGTAATATTATTTTATACCGCAGATAAAATAAACAGATAACGAAAATGGCAAACGTCACTATCGTTTGAGTTGGTGAATTCAAAGTAGAATAGAAATAATAGGTATTAAATAAGTAAATTTTATTTAAAAAATAAAACCGACTTCAAAACACTAAAATGCTACAAATAATCCTAACACTTAAGGACCTAATCAGTTACTTTTGGAGTCGGTGCAAACAAAAACATTGAATCTCTCAAAGGTAACAAGAACCACAACCAAAATATTATCTGGGTATATATTTGTTGATTTTCTCAAAAAGTTCTAAATCAATTTCGATAAAATTTATATGGGACCAACTCTGAAGTATGATCTACCAAACAAAAAAGAGTCATTAAAATCGATTCATAATTGACGGAGTAATCGCGTAACATACATACAAAAAAAAAATACATACAGTCGAATTGAGAACCTCCTCCTTTTTTGAAGTCGGTTGAAAAATTTAGTACAATATGACACCTGGATAGTTAGGTAATAGTGGATAATAAGTACATGTGGTTTTTGTAAAATTATGTTCTATGAACTTCGATAAAATACTCATTTTTCTTTTAGAACTTTCAATATTTTGAATTTAGATCAACCAACCATTAAGTATTATAATTTTAGCGGTTTTGAACATCGTTTAATTTTAGATGTCCTATTTAAATTTTAAATTTATTTTTAGATAATAAAATTTATACGTTATCATAATAATGACACAGAAATATTACTGAATGGCATTAATCAGTCGCTAGATTTTGTTAAAAGACCTGATAGCCGATGCGGTAGATGTACTGTTCGTGAGTGGAAACTGTGACTTGGCAAACACAGCGTAGAGCACTTCCGACGTTTTCGAGCGAAGATATATGCAAGGCTGTTGGCAGGGGATAAAAAATAATAACCGATAATCAGCGTCAGTGGAGTGCATTGGGACAGGCCTATGTCCAGCAGAGGGCTGACGTGGACTGATTATGATAATGATGACCTTAAAAAATCGTGTAACAAACAGTAGTAAAATGACTTACCTTATAAACAAATGCCATTTAGTGATGCTGGTAACCAGTTCAGCAACTGGCTTCTCAGGGATGTCAGTAAAAGTGTAGTAACAAGTAATCCCGAAGGTTAGCAACAGGCAGAGATTGGCAACCATGGAGAACGGCACCAGGAACTTTAGGTATCTGATCTGGGTGATCAGGATGAGAGGGATGAGCAGCATCCCGCAGTACGCGATGATGGAAAACTTGTGCTCGGGGAAGAAGTGGTCGAAGATCTGGAAAAGAATGTTAGAGTAAGAATTCGAATTGCCTATAGTGCCCTTTTCCTGTGATGTTTGATCCGCATAAGGGCTCTCCGCATTTTAATTTTTTATACAAGTTTTTCCTATCACGCAGGCTACACGCACACGGATCGCTGATTGGCTGCGGACATATAATCGGCACTGAATAATACTCAATAATACTCATTTATTTTGTACATAGGCCCTCTTCCAGGCACTTATACACGTCTCAAAATATAGATTAGTCCTACCACCGCTTCGGGATTACATATTGGCTGGTGATGAGAAGAAACGGCGCAACAAACTCAGACACCTTTGTCAGCCTTATTTTACAGGAAATACAGTTACAAGACATGTAGTAAGTGTGAGCTAAGCGGGTTAAGTCCATGCACTCTTGTCGTTAAAATAATCGTCTATTTTATAATACCCTTTTTTCATAAGGATTTTTAATGTGAATTTTGAATTCATGTACAGGTAATTCAACAATAGTCTGTGGTACTTTATTGAAAAAATTAATACATTTCCCTAAGAATGAATCACCAACTTTGTGTAGTCTGAAGCTCCGCGTGCGTGCACGCGTTCTTCTACTATTTATCCTGCGTGCAGCCCGCAGCGTTTTACACGCACAAGGCCCCCGATTCAGAATCTTTCGGTAACAAATTGTCGACCGGAAAACCACGTGACACTATTATAGGACTTAACATTAGTGTCACGTGATTCACCGGTGACAACTTGCTATCGAAACGGTCTGAATCGGGGGCCTGATCTGCACGCGGGCTGAAATCCGCATCACAGGAAAAGGGCACTGAGACTGGGCAATGAATGTTAAGCCTATTATATAGGCTGAATTATGAAGTCATGTACCATATTAAGGGATTATATGTCATAAATAACATCTTTTCTAATGGTTCGCGCTTCGGAATCCAAAACGAGGCAGTTGCGGGTTTGGTTCCCGCAAGGGGAAAATGTGTGACGAGTACGAGTATTCGTGGGTAAGTCATTAATTTTAATAAATTAAGCTGCTTATTATAAAAAAGTAGTCTTATAGTTTTCCTCCATACAAAATTTGCCATGTACCCTGAAGATATTGTATGGAAACTCAAAGTTTTTTATTGGATTTAACAAATATATAAAAATGTAAAAAAAAAATACCAGCAGTTGATGACGTAGGTACTTTTAAGTAAATAGATGTCTTGGAATTGACCCTTTGCATGGGAGTGTAGAGGGTGGAGACGATCATACGACAATAAATTATTGTAAACACATGGTCTTAAACAAGCAACTTATACTATGGACATCAAAAAACTGGAAAAAAATGCTTCATACAAATTAATTGTTAGACATTGACGATTTTGTACGGAGCATTTAAATTTTTTTTCACGATTTTAATGTTGCTTTTATATGTATCTGTCTGTAACCACATTCTTGTATATTGAATTAAAGACAATTTTGCATGGAAAATATAAAAAGTAAAATTAAATTAAATTTATTCGCTGTAAAAATTGCTTGATTTCTGTGAAAATTGATACTGCATATTAAAAAATCATTTAGTATATGAGCCAAAAAAATTATTAAATGGTTTTGCACAATAACATTCCAGCAATGATAACAACAATCAACAATGTCGCTACTGAATATTCAGTCATGCAAATAAATTACGTGCAAAATGAGAGTAAATGCCAATTAATTCCAATTTACAAGAGCTTACGTTTTAGCGACGTGCAATTTATTATATTATTATATCATAAACACGGGCAGGCACCATGGATGTTTAAAAAAGAGGACTCCAAGTCGCCTAGTCATCACGTGAAGCAGGATTTGGCTAATCTCGCCCGTAAAACTATCGTTTCTATATAATCGTTAAGTCTCTCAGAGGACATAATGTGGTTTTATTACATCTGTCATAAAAGTCACTTACAGAAACCCCTCCACCCACATACACATGTAATTAAACGACAAGGCAATCAACCATCATCATACGTGGACATTTTGCCTAGATTTGAACTATGATGTCCTCGCATTCCTATAAAAAGGGCAGTGTGGTCATCCTGGTTGGTGTAATTGCACCAATGTATAAAAAAAAAGAAATGCTTATAACTTTGGTTTGCTGGCACTTAGAGCCGTCACAAACGACACATCGTATTCTCCGTCTCCGTCACATAAGATTAGACAAGTTTCCAGCTACGTAGAATAGCTGGAAGTGATAGTAAATGGTGGTTCAGACAGCCAGAAAATTCCAGCTGACCCATAAATTTTTTTTAGAATAACTCCTACACGCGTGCGCCACAGGGGTTCAAATCTGGTCGAGAGCCGTCACATATTGAGTCACAAGACTTATATATAAAGATTGGCCCAAAAGGTGATATTTCGTTTAATATTGAGAAAAATAAGCCTGATTTACAGTATGTTGCATCATAATGGATAAAATCACTTTAGATGCCGTCAGGTGTCACGTATCGCGTAACCATCCCTTTGTTAAGAAACGGGGCCCTAAAACTCTTTAGAGGCTGAAATCGAAAGTGTCCGAAAAGGTGAAATTCTGGCTGGCTGAACCAACATTTTATCACTTTTTAAAGAAAGTATTGCGTCACAAACGATGAAACCTTGGTAGATTGCCGTCACTTACGATTTGTTATCCACCTAGATATGCGAGATCTCTGTAGGACAGGTGTCTCAGTCAGCCAGAACTACATGTAGAGTCCATTCTATTTCGTACGTCTATGGCAGGCACTTCAATTTTAATATTTTGCTTTATATATGACACCTTTATTAATATTCCAAGCGTGTTAAATGTCTGCAAATGCCAGCCTTTGGCAAAAACGGCTATTGCATGGTTCAGTTGTCAAAGACAAATTTCCAAGAATTGACGTCACGATTTTGCCTTGTTTATTTATAGTTTAAGAAAATGGTCTGTTCGCATGAAAACAATAATACATTTTTATTAAACTAGGATACGTTTTGTCTAAAAAATGTTTTATTCTTTAGCAATTAAGATTAGGAATTATATTAGAACTTAGGTACTTACTACATGTGTCGGATCAAGTAGGTAGTTTTTTTAAAATCCTATGGTAAGTAGCTAAAGCACTTGTGTTACAGAAATCAGAAACAATGACGGTTCCACAACATCCAGATCCGAGACAAATCATTTTTTACATTGACCGACCGGGTGTCGAACCCGGGACCTCATAGATAGCGACACCAAGTCCGGTATGATCGCCTCTCGGCTACGGAGGTCGTCAAAAAGGTTAGTGTGTTCTGTAGACGTGTGCATACCAGCTAGTTGGGGTTTACAGCCAACTTACAGGTCCAGGGGTCCAAATTTGACGTAAAATTATTTAAAAAAATCGTAACTCAAAAACTACGAAAAATCGTAGAACATACATAAGATAGAGGTGATCCAGATACCTCTCAACACTAGGCAACTAAAAAATATATTTTAGACGTCACTTTTTTTGCCACCCTGTACAATAATGTCGTGCCGTGTGGGGACGGCCGTAAAGAATACACTTCCCCACCGGAACGCGAAATCTTATAAAAACTGCGCTTGCCAACCCGCCTGCCAAGCGTGGCGACTACTGGCAATCACCTCCGATGATAAGTCATTGGGGGAGGCCTATGTTCAGCAGTGGACGTCCTATGGCTGAAATGATGATGATGATGATGATAGTAATGTTACTAGGAGCTGATCAGCACTGGATTGTGAACATTGTTAAATTAAGGAAATCTGAGGTAGGTATAACAGATTTCCTGGACATGACCACTTACTCTACTCCCATACAAAATAAACACATCATTTAGTGGTTACCATTCATTCAGTGTATGTAGTACCATCATTTAGTAGTGGTGGCACCTACTTGTTGTTTTCAAACTAAAGTATTGTTGATGTGATGTTAAACAGATATTAATAAGTTACAAAACAAGAAAAAACTTCTTATCTATTGGTTTTCGCGGTAACAAGTTATTTTGTTGCCGCTACCATACGCGTTCTATGAGGGCTTCTAAAGGTCAAATAAGTTGAAACTTTGCACTTTACCTAAAACATTAAACCAATATAAACGGACTAAACAAAATTTATTAAATCAAATCAGCCAGCTGGTTCGCTCGATTTATCGATTACTAAATCGAGTTAAATCTAATATATGATAATCTACAGCTCGAATAGATTGCCTATTAACTTGTCAAAGGATAGGAATGGCGGCGCGGCCCAATCGTCAAAGTAGGTTGGCAATCATAGTTCTCTAGTTATTTATTCAGGCCGAGTTTGCAAGCGATCAAAAAGCGAGGGTGTTCGTCTTCATACGGATAATACGGCCAAAGTAAATAGACCCTAAAAATTACTTAATTCACCCTTAACCTAGACCCGTGAAAACTTATTAAGTTGTACTGAATTCATGGTTTTACAGCATCGCATAATTCCATACCACTTTATAAATAAAAGTTTATTATTATTTTAATATACAGGGTTACATTGCAAGGTAGTGCCAAATTTTAAAAATAATATTTAGGGAATAATATAAAAGTGCGTATTTGTTTTTTTTAACTATGCTATACTTTTTTAATTAACTAGCTGTCCCGGAGAACTTCGTTTCCGCCTCGTTTTTTTTTTCGTGAATTTTATAGTTATCCTGCTATTCAAAGACAAATCCAAAAATCCATAAATTATAAAAATCGGCCTATCCCTTCTTGACTTATAAATAGTGTAACTTACCCGACTTTCTTTTTTAAGTATGAAAAAAAATTGTTTTTTATGTAGATCGACTTAGTTACTGATTCTGAGTGGTCCCTGAAAAATTGGCACTACCTTGAAATGTAACCCTGTATACTACTGTAATTATATGTATGTCCTTACCGTCATAATTAAAGTTAAATTAAAATAAATAAATATATTATTCTTCAATACGTGTGTTTGTCACCTAACTCCTCCTAAACGGCTGGACCGATTTGAATGAAATTTCGTGTGTATATTTCAATGGGTTCTTGGATAGTTTGATAATACAATTGGACCGGTAAGTGGCGCTGCAATCAGGTTCTAGGATCTTTTATCTTCTGACAACTGATTTGGACAAGACAACGTTTGTCGGGACAGCTATTTATTATAAAAAGCCAGATAATTTATAATGTATGTGACCAAGTCAGAAGTGGACTTATGACGTGACATCACTTCTGACGTGGACTTATGACGACAAGGAAAAATTCATAAGGTGAAGTAAAATGGCAATAGCACACACGCTAACATACACTCAATTAGCAAAAGTTTTTGTTTGTTTTTATTTTTTGGTATGTTTCTTTAGCCTAAGTAATATATTTTAGTGTCGCAAATATATTTTAGTAAATCGTACACCTGCAAAAACTATCACTGAAACTTAATGGGGAATATGCATGTTTTTTTATTTGGTCCTAAAATAATTAATAAAACTAAGAATTTTCGAAAAATATTGATAAATACCTGACTTACAGCCCATTAAAGTCGCGTGTTAGACAAGGAGATCCGATATGTACCGTGACGTCAGATTACACGCGCGCCATAAATTTTTCATACTTAAAGTTGTTTTAGAAAGAGATAGGTATACCTTAATTTCTAATTACTCATCATCATCATCATCATTTCAACCATAGGAGGTCCACTGCTGAACAAAGGCGATGACTGATCATCGGGTAGGATTGCCAATACTCGTTACACTTGGCAGGCGGGTTGGCGAACCCAGTTTTTTCATAGGATTTCGCACGAAGACGCTAATTACTATATTACGGTTATTTTTTACCTAAAATTAATTTTGTTTTTACTATAAGCTCTATAACTTCATATATTTTCTTATAAATATAGTAAAAACATTTTTTTTTTCATGCTATTCCCTATTGTGGAAATAAACTTATTCTATTCTGTTCTATCATTATTGTAACATAATTTTATATACGTTCTGTAGAACAAAGGGATCTCTGTGAAACTCTGTAAACACCTTGGCTGTCCCTCGTTACGTATAATATGTAACGTGTGAATGCAAATTGCAATACCTACTTACATTTTGCAAAGACGTAGCGATGAATAACACGTAGACACTCGTGCCCCCCAAGCATACTCCGGCCATAGCAAAATCCG
Source organism: Anania hortulata (assembly GCA_963576865.1). Classification (NCBI taxonomy): domain Eukaryota; kingdom Metazoa; phylum Arthropoda; class Insecta; order Lepidoptera; family Crambidae; genus Anania; species Anania hortulata. The sequence goes on from OY756394.1 coordinate 19,247,507, forward strand.
CAAAGTGCCTGAAATAAATAATTTATTATAAGATCTACAGGGTGGCCAGAAAAGTGACGTCCAAAAAATTTTTTTAGGTGCCTCGTGTTGAGAGGTATCTGAATCACCCTTATGTATGTTCTGCGATTTTTCGTAGTTTTCGAGTTACGTTTTATTATGAATTTTTGCACTCGGATCGTTTGAAAAATTTAAAAAAAAAGTAGAAGGTTTCTTCGTTTTTTTTTTCTTGCAGCTAAATCTCTATGAACTGTGCATTTATGCATAAAATAAACAGCCTCATAACAACATTGGGTTATCGTTTAAATTTTCAACTTAAAATTAAAAATCTAAACTGATAATTTCTTAGTTTCTAAGTAGCTTCAGAGAATGCGCTAGACTAAGCTTTCATAATAGTTATAATAAAAAAGTTGTACTTCATAGGCTTCATAGGCTATTTAAAAAAAATCGTAACTCGAAAACTATGAAAAATCGTAGAACATACATAGGGGTGATTCAGATTCCTCTCAACACGAGGCACCAAAAAAATTTTTTTGGACGGCACTTTTCTGGCCAGCCTGTATAATATATACTGATATTAAAAAGCTGAAGACATTATAATCATAATCATAATCATAATCATAAATCTTTATTGTGGAACACAGGTATAAAACAAGGGTCTTATAAAATGTCATGCTAAGAACTAACCGTGTCCTGCCACTAGGGCGTACAATCAAATCATTTATTTTTTTGTGTGTTTGGTTGGCGTTATGTGTTTGGTTGGTTGAAGGCGCTAATCTCGGGAACTTCTGGTTCGAATTGTTTTTTGTTTTTGTGTTGAGTAGTCCATATATCGAGGAAGGTTTTAGGCTATATTACATCACGCTACGTACGACCAATAGGAGCGGAGCATCAATGAAGAACATGATAAAACTATTCCTTTTGAGATCTTCCGTTGCGTGCGCTGCGTAAAGTTACGCAAAAATCACGTATGACGGAATTATTCCTTCAGAAGGTCTAAATAAAAGCCCATCACAGCATATGTCTTTCATTTAAATGTAAAAATTGTATTTTCTGTAAAAAGACTGAAAATGGTAACAGAGTTTCTCGCGCCGTGGATTCCTTAACTTTGGTTATCACTACCACAGCGCTGCCGCCTCTGAGCTACAAGCATCTCGTACCCATAACTTATTAAGTTAATAAAATTAATATTTCCTACTTACGTGGTCGCTAATCTTACATATAAAACAAAGTCGGGTTAGTTACACCATAAGTCAAGAACGGATGGGGCGATTTTTATGATATATGATTTTTTTGATATTTTGTCTCCATCCCGAATAGCAGAATAACTATTAAAACATCGAAAAATTCACGAAAAAAAACGAGGCGGTACGAAGTTCGCCGGGACAACTAGTTTATATATAAAACAAAGTCGGGTTAGTTACACCATTTATAAGTCGAAAACGGCAGGGCCGATTTTTATGATCTATGATTTGTTGAATTTGACTCAGCTCTGAATAGCAGAATAACAAAAAAAAACAAGGAAATATTCACGAAAAAAAAAGTATGTAGGGGCGGAACGAAGTTCGCCGGGACAGCTAGATAACATTAAAATTGATAGATTCAAGTTCACTATCACTTGTTTTTCATCAATTAATCTTAACTTAATTAACGATCGCTATTTGGTTATGCCGCTCTCAAAGCTAACCTAATATTTTTCTTTATCGAATGAAAATGGATAGACTATCACATTTAGAACTGTCGGACTAAAATTAGTGGCTCGGCCTTACCTGTTTGAGATATTTTCAATTGTGATTAGATTTACAGGCCTTCTGAAATGGTGATTAAATAATCTGCGCGGTATTTTTTCAAGCTCATGAAAAAGGAATACATTTTTTATAGTTTTTAACACACTTTAACTAGCTTCACCGGTAACTAAACAAAACATTAAATCACATTTTAGGTTTGTTTACAAATAAATCCCCAAAAATGGGATATAAATCTCTGTCGGTATTAAGGAGAATATTATCAACACACAGAAGTTTTCTACATTTCCCCTTCACGTACATTCGTAACAATAACAATAGCGAACAATAACGGCAGAATCTACTGGTGTAGTGACGCGGTAATTCGAGTTGATTGCAAAGGGTCCTATGTTCGATTCCTCGTTCGCGTTCGGGTCTATTCTTGTCTCGTCTCTTCTTTTATAAATTGGCTTAAGTCTGGGTGTGCCGGGCACTAGCAAAATACATTGTCTGGTACCTCGTAACACAGGGATGTTACCTGATTCCTTATTTCGACACCATGACAGATGTTGTCTATATTTATTATTTACAAAAAAAAAACTTTTTGACAGATCAAAAACCTTATTTCCCTTGTAATAAAAGACATTATACTCATACATACAGGGTTACATTGCAAAGGGGTGCCAAATTTAAAAAATAAGATCTAGAAAACAATATAAAGAAGCGTCTTAATCTTTATTAATTTTAATAATCGTATGTTACGAAAAAAAACTTAAATATCCGAAAAAAATGTCAATAGAGAGACTACAAAAGCCGCGCCGCCGAGGCGTAGGTACGGTGAGCAATTTTTTTAACAGCGGATAGGAATATTAAAGGAGAAAAAAAGATTTTAGTTCTTTAGGTTACTGATTTTGAGTCACTCCTAAAGATTTGGTATGTACCCCTTTGCTATGTAACCCTGTATTATAATAATATACTAAGTCAATGTTAAAACTAGTTTCAAAAATTGGACTACAGTACTTTTTAACACAATGTGTTAATAGTGATAGCATTTTTTTTTAGTCTTTCTTTTTACTCTTAGCTAGCCCCATACTGATCAAAGCTCGTGCTATGACGAATAGTTAACGGATAAAAATACTGCAATTCATTTATAAACATCTCCGACTTAGGTTCAATAAATTTTATTGGAGTCAACTGTACAATACACGTGTGTACAGACAGCAGACACACTGTAAACCATTCATTTATGTCAAAGCCACGCGTGTTTGGTCGCTATTGATTTTACAAGCCATTGTATTCTATCATAAGCAGTGATCGGAGTAGGTAGATTGATTTGGGGTCAATGATCTCAAACGTTGATGTTATCCTTCGGGAGCCTTCGGGATCCCGAAATTTCTTGGTATCAGTTTTTGAAAAAAGGCATAGTCATATTATGCTAGCACTACCAATCATCAAATCAATCTACCTACTCCGATCATTGATCATGAGCAATATTCGTGCAACCTTGCGGGGTAGAGAAAACATTTTCTAGATCGAATCAGAAATGAGGAGATCCGTAAACGAGCAAAAATCGCTGACATAAGCCCGACGAATTAGCAAGCTGAAGTGGCAGTGGTCGGGGTACATAGCACGTAGAACTGAAAACTGACGGCCAATGGGGCAGAAAGGTTCTAGACTGGAGGTCACGTACCGGCAATCACAGCTTAGGACGTCCACCAAGCGATATTAGCCGGAAAAACTTTTAACGTGTCTTCCGAAGCACGGAGATGCTTGTGATAAATGTCGCTAAATATGGTCGGAATGGTCACCCACAACCGCAGAGTGGGTCAAAAAGGTTCTATAATGGAGACCGCGTACCAGCAAGCTCAGCGTAGGATGTTCACTCACGAGGTGGACAGACGACCTGGTAAAAGTCGCAGGAAGACGCTGGATGCAGGCCGCTTCCAAACAGCCAATCTGAAAGTCAATAGGGGAAGCCTATGTTCAGCAATGGACGACCTGGCTGAAATGATGATGATGATGAACCGCAGCGTAGGCTACTTAACTTTGGTAACCACTACCAAAGCGTTGCCACCACTAAATTACAATAAGCAAAAGATCATCTCTCCTCTTATTCACGGTTTAAGTAACAGAGTCTATTTAATAAAGGAAGAACGCCAAATAGGTGTTTCATAATGTTATTTCATTTAGGGACAATTTGCACAGAATATTGACTGTAACATTCATTAAACCAAGTGAAAACGTATCACTCAAACAAAATAAATCAACTAGAAAGAAAATATCTCTAGGGGGTGTATTCAATAAACATTGAATTGATTATACCAAGATTGTTGATACCAAGTTATTGTATTGGATTTTGGAATGCGGCCACAAATAATTTTGTCTGCTCTTGCTATTTTTGTTTTCAATAGAGCTCCCTCCCTGAAAGTAATTGAAAACAGAAACAAAAGTCTGCTGTAAGCCAAACTGTTTTGGAAACTTTGAAAACAGGAAAATCGAAGTGTTTACTTAAGGATTTGCTATCTGAAATTATAAGTAGGGATGCATTTAATTAAGGGTTTTTAAGTAAATAAGCAAGCGTTTTTGTGCTACAAGGCAACCAGAATAACCTTACTGCCAGATGTAAAAATAATCTAAGGTCTCTTAATTAATTGGCATAACGATGAATATTATAGCATTAGCTTCTTAACCAAATTTTTACGTGCCTTAAAATACTTATAATACTGGGAGTAGGTTAAAATCGTCTTTTAACATAAGACTACATAGTTGGTCAGTTAGGTAGTTAGTTTCATGTGAAGCTAATAATAACCTTAAAAACATAACCCGTCCTTGGCAGTCCGGTAAAAACAACAAATAAATGGGTAAGAAAAGAAACTTACCTCACATGCGTTGAGTACCGCCGTAGCTTTACAGGTCCGAACTTGAAAACTTTCTCGCACGTATCCGTGTAAGTTAGGAAGGGCGACCGGCAGATCCTGCAGATGTCACGTGAAGTGCTGACCTGAAAAAAAAACATCTGTAAAGCCTCAACCAGACAGATAATTCGGAACGCAGCGCGACGGGGCGCATTGATTCACTTTATCTTACAAACATCAGATTCTCACTTGATAGGAATTTTAACCTCATCCACCATCATCATCTCAGCCATATGACGTTAACTGCTGAATATAGCCCCCCCCCCCAATTGATTTGTATCAGGGGGGATTAGGAAATACCTCCACGCTTGGCAAGCGGGTTAGCGAGCGCAGATTTTTAAAACGTTTCGCACGCCGACGCTGCTGCCCGTCTCGTGCTACAGGAATTAGTCGCCTCTTACGACACGCCTCCTGTTGCCGGCCTACCTACCTACAATAGCTAATTGTCACTTATTGTTTGTACCATCCCGCTGGGAAAAGTCCTACCCCAAGTTGTCTGCCAGTCCTGAGAGGAACCGTCTAAACCGTCAGGCCTAGATGGCAGTTCTTGGGCCCGCCTCTCTGTAGGTAGTAAGTGGGTGACAAAAATCGAGTCGTGCAACTAACTATCTCTTGACTGCTGATAATATAATATGCCCTGCCCAGTTGCATTTTAGCATTTAATTTAATAATTTAAATATGGACATATTTTTGTCCTGAATAAAGATGATCTATTACCTATAAACTTTGAAAGATACCACACCATTACTTATGACATCCATCGAAGCAAACTGTAACCTAGGTATATTATGCCTAACGATCCGTTTCAAACTATGGCTTTTATGACTTTACATTTTATTTACGCCTTTCTTCTGATAATCTGGTGACTATCTGAAATTGTATTTGACCTTAAATATTAATTAACTTTCAGAAACAACTAGCAGTTCCGGCAAACTTCGTACCGTCCCTTCTTACTTTTGTTTTCGTAGTTTTTAAAATGTTTTTTATAGTTATTCTGCTATTCGGGATGGAGACAAATTCAACAAATCAAAAATCGGTCCAGCCATTCTGGACTTATAAATGGTGTAACTAACCCGACTTTGTTTTATTTATATAGATTTAAGTGGGTATAAACCAAGTCAATAAATGCAGTTTATTTGAACTAAATAATGTATCCCACAATATGTTGAAACAATTTCAAGTTCCTACATAAACCAATCGATCAGCGATCGGAGACGTATTTTAGAAGTGCTAGAATTCCAATTTGCATGCGCAATCGCAAGAATCGTATACGAACGCCTAGGAAAAATTTAATTAATTTTTTTATATGGACTCAACCCCGCTCTATATGCAGAGCGGTGATTCTGCTAATGTCGAGTAATTCTTGATATCATCATCATCATTTCAGCCATAGGACGTCCACTGCTAAACATAGGCCTCCCCCATTGACTTCCAGATTGGCCGGTTGGAAGCGGCCTGCATCCAGCGTCTTCCTGCGACCTTTACCAGGTCTTGATATAATGTTTACAATAAATAACGGGTGCTTAGTTTTTATTGCTTTTCTTGGATTGAGTGAAGGCTACTATTCCCATAGAAGAAGATTTCAAGACGCTATCGGGTCTAAAGGAAGTTGTCTTCAGACAAGTCACTTGACACTCAATGCGGCGTTGAATACAATGATATTTCAACAGTTTCAGGTCTTTATCACTTCACCAAACATTAAAACACAAACTACACCAACCTTGCACTCTAAAGCTCTTCAAATGATAAATAAAAACATTAAAATAGATAGACCATGCTTTTCGTTCGACTGGGTAGTCACCACCCACCGAATCCAAAAAAATCTAAAATTCCTGGAATTTTATATGTCAATTGGAGTTCGAATGCTTCAAAAATACCTCTCCTGGTGTTAACAGTGAGAACGTATTGTTGCAACGACACGAATTTGCCAGAGGCGTCTCTTAGTAGTTACCTACTACCCCCAGACACGAGCCAATTCAGGAAAATTTTGATTTAGTTATGAAGTTATAAAATGGCGTCAGAGTTACTGGCGTCTGGCATTTTCACATTGTATACCTACTCTAAAACTAAAATATTTTACTTCATTTCAGGGCAGGGAATGGCCGCCCCTGCCGGATTTTCATTGGTTACTTACTCTTTTTAGTAGGCATTAACATTTTAATAAAAAAATGTTTTCAAGTAGACACCCGACGCAGGTTTTCAAAAAAAAATTTAGGTAAGCAATGCACATCTGGTGCTCAGGGTTTGCGTTAGCCCTAACAGTTTTCCTAAGGCTTTTTCAAGCAGACTTGACTGTCGGTACATGACTCGCGCAACTATGGTTCATTCATTACTGTAGTGTTTGAACGAAATGACAGTAGTGTTTACAGATACATTGTTTTCATTATAATTAACTGCAATAATTAAATATGAATTTTAGTCCTTAAACGTTTTAATAACTTAAATCGATAATAATACATTTTTAAGAAGTTTGAAGGTCATAATTTTTGAAATTGTTTTAAGTGCTTAAGGTCAATCCCGTTTGGATTTATTCAGTGACTTAAATTCGTAGAAGTTTAAATTTCGAATCGGTCTAGTTACTGACTAGTGTAATAAACCAGGCCTTCAGCCGACTCTGCTACGTGGCAAGCCTATTAAATTCGACCCGAAATTCGTAGCGCAGAATGAATAAGTGAATAAATAGCTTTTCGTAACTTGGACAGGGATTTATTCGGTGAGCTGAGAATTTGGTAGACTCGTATCTCTCTGCGCAGGGCCGCGTTATGATGACCCTAATAATATTATGGCGATTTGTTAAACCTAGAGTAATAGAATGGTTGAGGGGGATTCGTAATATAAATATGTCTCAAATCATTTGGATCAACGTACGTAGTAGGAGGCAATAAATCATTGGGGGGCCTATCAGCAGTGGACGTGTTCATGTTGATGTTGGTAAGTTTTTGTACTTGAGCAGTAGAATCCCCTCCAAAAAGGAACTTACCTAATGAAGGACCTTTTACATAGTCAGGACAACATAAAATAATGCGTTTAAATTCTCATTTCCGTGAACACCCGCCTTAAACTTAGAAACAGCAACTGACCTACAAACTTGAGAGAGCTTATAAATAGGGAAGGAAAGGATATGGAAGTCACTTGGAATTCCATTACTCGTTCGATTCAAACTTGTGAATGTCAAATCAAGCTTAGATGAAGCTTTCGTATTGTTTAAGAAGGAAAAGGCTTTTAGAAACGTAAACGATAAATTTCACTTCCAATTGTCTAACTTTAGCAATAAAATTTAAGTACTTGTAGAAATGGGTCTTAAATAATACAGGTTGTCAGAGTTACTTGCTGAACGAAGCATATTTATAGGTTATCCCGGTATTTATCACGTCGAAAATTTTAATCTTATACGACGTGTTAGATTGAACGATAGATTTTCTACCAAAGGTTGATTAGGCAAACCCGAAAACAAAATTTTAAGTATTTATAAATATTATGTATGGAAATAATATATGTATGAATGGACAAAGAAATATTTTTTCGGCTGTTCATCTTATGAGCACAAGAAAAATAACAATCTTTAGGGTTCCTTCTTCGCTTTTGATTTTCATTCAGAGAGAACAAACTTTCTTGACGGAAATAGACAATTTTTTCTTTTCTGCAAGTCCCATGCCAATATCAGTTATAATCCTCGGTTAAAACAAAGATTTTACAAAACGAAACAAAACATTGCTTATTTGCAATTCCTCAGTCATTTCTCCTCCGTAGCCGAAAGGCGAGCATACCAGACTTGGTGTCGCTATCTCTGAGGTTCCGGGTTCGATTCCCGGTCGGTCAATGTAGAAAAATAACTTTTCTATATTGTCTCGGGTCTGGGTGTTGTGGTACCGTCGTTATTTCAACACAAGTTTTTTGGTGTAAGGTTTGTTGGTTCATCATGTCATCAAGTCCGCCTATTGTAGTTCCCTAGACGTAAGCCTCCCCTAAAGAGCACCAAAGAGCACAATCTCCCGCTTTTTTCATCCAACCACTGCACTGCAGCCATCTTCCTAAGGCCATCGGTCTATCGCGCTTGGAAGCGTCCTACACTACGTTTGCCAAGGCGTGGTCTCCACTCGGGAACCCGTTTACTTCACTGCCACTGCTACATTAGGATTAGGTTGCTACATTTTTGGACTATGTCCATTACTTCGGTTAGCTCATATTTTGTTAGTTTATAATTGCATTAGTGGTGAAAGGTCAGTAATCATTTATTTATTTGCACACCATAATGTTACAAGAGCTAAATCATTATGGACCCTGTTGGGCACAGCAAACAATTTAGGTTTGAGGCGAAAACACAGCTGTCATTCTAATAGTAAGGGTATAATACACAAAATACAAAAAATGACAAAAACTTAAATTAAATTAATTCGTCCAGCAAAACAATAACATAAGTATGCCCTAAGAAGAATAAAATTATAGCAATAAAAAGAATTTTATATTTTGTCAATGTTGGTTATTTATCTAAATTTGTGTCGTCAAAATATTCTTGTAAATTGTAGTAACACAACACACAACAAGTTAAATAGCTTGTACTTGTGGGTCAATTTAGAAGAACCTTGTGAATGTGGCCATAAACAGTTTTCGGGTTGTTTGCCAGACTCCGAACATCTTATTGCTGACCAATGTGTTACTTCATCCATGTTATTTACAAACCAACTGATTAAAACTGTTTTCAAAGGCTTTCAAAGAGAAAACTTTGAATATTAAATACATGCCGATAGGAAAATTCGGATCGTTCGGACTAATTTTAGACGAATAACAACTAAAGTAATTTGATTAATGGTTTATTCGTTACGTAATTATACTTCTAATAAAATTGGAATATACGCCTTCACAAACATTTATTTTGTGTTCTGACAGCAACCTTATCGATCTCCATGATTCAGTCAGGCCTACGACACTCTGCGTTTCGGGGATTTATCCTATTATATATTCTGTGATTCAGTCATTGTCGTGATGTAAAGCCGATTGGAAACTGACGCAATCATACGGGTACGATAGAAATAATCGTTTTCTTTATTGACCCAAACCAGGAATCAAATGCATTCAAGGCGATTCCACTACGCTAATCGGATTGTAAAGTTTAGTCTAAGTGAATACATAAAAAAAAAATTGCTCAAAAATATGTGAGTCACAGAAATCGATAATTTAATACTCGTATAAGTACCTATTAGCTGTTTTTAAATGTTTAAGAAAAATCTTAATGTGCAAAATTTACGTACGTATTGATTTCCACTTTTGAGAAAAATCTAAAAACTTTTTAAATTGATTTAAATAAAATCAAATCATCAAAAACATTACATAACCCTTGATGTAGGTAGGTGCATAAATCATTGGCATGAGATGGGGACCTTGTTATTTACTCTGACCGAGTTCAGTCAATCAACACTTTTATTCGTGAGATGTGTTTTCCAAAACTGAACTCAATTCCGTTCCATGAAGAAGTAGACATAGTGTGTATACTGTTTGTATGATGAAACGTGAGACCAGACTAGAGAATATTTATTTTAGTAGGTAAAGGTTTGTGGAACAGTAAATAAACTGGGTCAAAGGTAGGTCTTGATTCCCTGAAGAGTATTCATCATCATCATCATGTCAGCCATAGGACGTCTACTGCCGAACATAGGCCACACCAGTGACTTCCAGACTGGCCGGTTGGAAGCGGCCCGCATCCAGCGGCTTCCTACAATCTTTACCAGGTCGTCTGTCCACCTTGTAGGTGGACGTCACACGCTGCGCTTGCCGGTACGTGGCCTTCATTCCAGAACCTTTCTGCCCCATCGGCCGCCAGTTCTACGTGTTATGTATAATATATGTATGTAAGTATTGAGAGTATTAATAATGTGGCAAAAAAATTGAACAGCACTATCTTTTGATAACGTTGATTAATAAGTTTAATTGTTTCACAGCTTCAAGGGATTGAAAACTATATTGAGTATTTGATATTAATTTCAGCATGATATCTCCACGCGTTTTTGATAAAAAGGTCTTTTCTGTCATCAACTGACAGACAGTCAGACAACGAAATGATTTTCTTAGGCTTCCTTTTCACTTTTTGAGGTACGAAACCCTAAAAAGGTATAAAAGTATGCGCCCGACACAACACTGATTTGTTATTGTCTCGAAGTGAGAAATTACCATCCTTGTATTCCAAGGTAACACAGAACAAGTTATATTGCGGCGGGCTTCTCTGAGCACATCCAGACTCGAGCCAATTTAAAAAAGTTAGTAAACTAAATTGAGTTTTCGCGCCAGGAATATCTAAAACCATAGCTCGCAACCTTATGTAAATATTTCTGTTTAGATTAATGATAATTGTAGACTGCCTACTGTGTTGTTAAAAAAGGGACTCAATTCTCACGAGTATTCGTAACTCGGCAATTACAAGACTTCAAGCCCGGAGAGTTAAATTGAACATTTTTAGAAATTTAGGTTAAACTCGAGTACAAGAGACCTTTGCAGCTTTGGTTGGCGCTGTGGTTTGTGAAGGCGCAGATTTGAACACTGTACGCAAATATCTCTATTAACATACTGACAACGCAACGACGCGTAAACCAAGCGACAATTTTTTTTTTAAATAGTTGAAAAAACAAAATAAAAGATGCTAATTCTCTTTTTCTTCTGTTTAAATGCTTGACCGATATTATAATTTGTTTTGAAGTAGATTGATAGACCAACTTGATAGCTATAAACTTTGCATAGGGTTTTCCATCTGAAAAGTAATTATTTTTCCCAATTTTTCATTGCGCGCTGTTATGAACCTTATTTTAATGTCTCTTCGTGCGATAATCGTAAACACGCGTCGAGTTGTTTAGCTAAGTCGTGCTGGTGCTCTAGTAAAAAGGGGCTAACACACACTGCGACTTTTGGCATCCATGATCAACTTTGCGACACTGCATCAAGCTGCATCGCGTTTTCGCGTCTTTTTGATCTTAGTAACTTACTTACACCGAAAACTACTGTGTTTTTATTGATTTCATCATCATCATTTCAGCCATACGACGTCCACTGCTAAACATAGGCCTCCCACAATTACTTTAATCGAGGGGTATTGCCAATACTCGCCACGGTTGGCAGGCGGGTTGGCGAGCGCAGTTTTTTTATAACATTTCGCACGTAGATGCTGCTGCCCGTCTCGTGCTACAGGAATTAGTCGCCTCTTACTACACGCCTCCTGTTGGCGGTGGGGAAGTGATTCTTTACGGCTGTCCCCATAAGTTATTTTTAATTTACTTACCAATATATGAACGCAATGGGTCGCAATCGCGGCCACGAGAAGAGTTCCGATGGCGCCCGGGATCAGACCGGTGTTTGTGAACGCGTACGGCATTGCCAGCAGACCTGTCCCGAGAGACGATTTGAGGAGATGGAAAAACGCTCCAGATGTTCTGAAATAGAAGCATTAAGTTATTTAATTGCATTGATTGATGTTGTTACTCTGCTTGGCGTAGTGGCGCAGAACGCAAAGGGTCCGGAGTTCGATTCCCGGTTCGGGTCAATTCAGATAAGCAGCTGCCGACTATGTAATTTTATTCGTATTATTACACAAATAGTTAGTGTGATCTCTTGTTAAAGGCACTGGCTAGCTACACAGAAACAATTGTTATATTATGGGAGATAGGATTATAACCTGTCCTATGCAATTCCCTAATCCTAGAAGCCTAAGTCCCTAGTCCCTATGTTCTTAAGTCCCTACAGCCGCAACCTACAGTATATAGTGTGACAAATAAATATATAAATAAGTACAGGATGTTTGCACCATGAGACCTAAGGTAGCAGACGGAAGGTGGTGAGGAATAAGATCTCATCTTATGAGTGGGTTTTCTCACAGGCAGTCAAGCAGACTTACAAGACTGATTACGGTCTGATGGCTAAGCCTGTCTTGGTCAGTGAGAGGAGTGTAGTTACCAGGTTTCAATGATTACATCGAGTAATCATATAATTATAATATATACTATAATTACTTAATAATTACTTACGAGACAGACCTACCATAGTGTGGGAATCACTGAAGGTATAATCTGTATTATAGGTACTTGGTAATTTAGCAAAAAAAAAACTATTTCTATATTGTCTGTGTCAAAACATAGTTTATTTACAATTTCCAGAAAAATGCCAGAAAAATAACGTTCAAAATTTTTTTTAGGTGTCTCGTGTTGTGAGGTATCTGTTTCACCCCTATGTACTCGTATGTTCTACGATTTTTCGTAGTTTTCGAGTTACGATTTTTTTTATGTTGATGCGATGTCGTTGTCGTTGTAGAGGATGTTAATGTTGGAATCAAATGCTCTTGCTCTTCGTAAATTGTGTAATTAGTTATAAAAGTTTAGTACAAGTAGTAACCGACATTTTGCGTTTCGAATGGTTCGAGTCAGAGAGGGGATCAAATTATTGCACGTTCATAGGTGGCGCGGTGTTGCAATGCGAAAATATTGTAACTACTAAGTTTAATGCGACGGCTAAACATACCCCCGGCCTTGAAAGTACCCACTTTCAACCTATTTCAAAATTACGCGCAGGGAGATTATCACTTTGGGTCAAACAGGGGACAAATCTTAACAACTGCGCGTCGCACGATACCCGAAGTCGTCTGGATATCAGCCACTCTGCATATGCCATCTTTCCCAGGAAAGGTCTTGACGATGCGCCCAAGATGCCACTTGAGAGGAGGCAGCCTGTCGTCCTTGATAACAACGAGCGTGTCAGGTTGAAGATCAGTGGTGTTCTTCCTCCATTTGGTTCTCGCCTGCAGCTCAGATATGTATTCTTTGGCCCATCGAGTCCAAAACTGTTGGCGGATTTGCTCCACTCGCTGGTAACGTGAGAGCCGATGCACAGGTTCGTCCTCAATGTCTTGAGTAAGAGGCGCAGTGAGTGGACGGCCAACCAAGAAATGACCTGGACTTAAAGGATTGAGGTCCTGTGGATCTGATGACATAGGGCTAATAGGACGAGAGTTTAGGATGGCCTCAACCTGTGTCAACACTGTGTTAAATTCCTCAAATGTCATATGTGAGTTTCCTATCACGCGACGCAAGTGGTACTTGCAGGACTTAATCCCAGCCTCCCATAACCCACCAAAATGACTTGAATAGGGAGGATTGAAGCGAAATTTAATGCTTTGGCTAGTAGCAAATTCAATTATTTGTGGCGAACAAGTAGATAAAAATTTAGAGAAGTCATTTGCTAGCCCCACAAAATTTTTACCGTTATCTGAAAATATTTCGATTGGTTTTCCACGTCTGGAAATAAATCGCTTTAAAGCCAATAAGTACGCATCCGTGGAGAGGTCGCTGACAGCTTCCAAGTGTATAGCGCGCGTGACGAAACAAACAAACAAACAAACGTAACATTTTGTAACCCTAGAACCTCTACCTTTCCGATTAAGTATGGTCATTGGACCTGCGTAGTCCACTCCACATCGCAAAAATGGAAAAGTTGGAGTTACGCGCTCCTCAGGCAAATTACCCATTAGAGGATTAAGGGTTTTGACTCTCAACCGTTTGCAAGTAACACAATCATGTACCACTGTCCTTGCGAGGTTCCTGCCGGCAATAGGCCACCAGATTTCTCGAATGTTGTATAAAAGGGCTTGCGGGCCCGAGTGCAATAATTGTTTATGCTCATGACGAAACAATAACAACGTAAAATGATGTTTTGACGAAAGCAAAATTGGATGTTTTTTGTCAAAACTGAAGTCAGGTGAGTCTCTAATACGACCGCCAACACGAATGATTTTTTCGTCATCAATAAACAAATTTAATTTTGACAAACTATGTTTATTAACTAGTGTCCCGTTATCCGATAACGACGTGTACTCATCTGGAAAGGATTCCAGTTGAGCCAGCCTCACCAAACTCATGTCAGCTTCTCTCAATTCGTCCACGGTGAGAACACCTACTCGCTTCGTTTTATTGCGCGCGTTATAAATAAAGCGGTGTACATACGCCATAGCACGTCTCATGCGAGCGAACTGAGAGAATCTAACGAACTGGAAAAAAGTAGAAGGCGGTACCTGTTCAGAAACAAGAGAATGCGTCACACTTGACTTCAATTCCGGCAGGCTATCCTGTGTATCATGTAATTGTGTTGGTAAGTCGGAACAGCTGAAACTAGGTTCACTAAAGAAAGCCGGGCCCTCCCACCATAATGATGATGAAGAAAGATTCTCCATGCTTACGCCGCGCGAAACCAGGTCAGCTGGGTTTTCTTTTCCACTTACGTGGCGCCACGGTAATTCCTTTGTCAACTCATGAATTTCAGCCGTTCTATTTTGGACAAATGTTTTTTGTAAATTAGGAGGCATGTGTAACCAGCCTAATACTATGGTCGAGTCGGTCCAAAATATAATGTTGTCTACATAACAGTGAAGCGATTTGTGTACTTTGTCGTATAGCCTGGCACCAAGTAAAGCTCCACACAATTCAAGCCTAGGTATGCTAACTGGCTTTATGGGTGCGACCTTGCCCTTAGAACATAACAGCCTAACCGTGATACCCTGATTTGTAACTGTGCGTACGTATATGCAAGCGCCATAAGCAGTTTGCGAGGCATCGGTAAAAATGTGTAGTTCTATACGTATAGCATCGCTAGCTATAGCCTGGCGTGGTATGCGGATAGTAGTGAGCGCCGATAAGCCATTCACAAAGCGATCCCATGCGCGCGCGACGTCACTCGGGACTTCGTCATCCCAATCTAATTGTATTAACCATAGTTGTTGTAATAAAACTTTAGCAATCATTATGGTTGGACTTAGTAGGCCCAATGGATCGAAAATCTGTGACACATGCGATAAAATTGAGCGCTTAGTTATCTTAGAGGTGTCACATCTAAATTGAGTTTTAAAATGAAATTCGTCAGTAGCATGATATATACCTAAACCCAGCGTCTTACTTTGCACATTGTCGCCTAATGCTAAGTCTTTAGAGTCGCTAAATGACTGATCACATTCAAAATTAAAAACCCATTTCCGTAATGGAAAACCACCTGATTTTAAAACATCCTTAGTTTTTTCGCATAAGCTTAATAATTGTGCCTTATTGTCAAAACTCAAAATCATATCGTCGATGTAAAAATGATCATTAATTATTCGTTTAACATCAGGATCTATACAATCGAGTGCGAGCTGTTTTAAACACCTAACGCTAAGAAAAGGCGCGGACGCCGTCCCGTAGGTCACAGTGTTCAAGCGATAGATACCTATCGGTTCGGACGGATCGTCACGCCAGATGATCAGCTGTAGGTCGCGTTGTGACTCATGCACTAGGCACTGCCGGTACATCTTCTCGATGTCAGCGCATGCGGTATACCTATACTGCCGAAACCGTAACAATATAGCAACAAGGTCACTCTGAAGAGGTGGTCCTACAAGCTGAAGGTCGTTCAAAGATTTCCCACTAGTGGTCGTTGCGCTGGCGTCGAAAACAGCGCGCAACTTGGTGGTAGTGCTATGTTCACGAAACACGCCATGGTGAGGCATAAAATAGTGCGGTGCCCCATAAGAATATACGCGTGTCATGTGACCTAGGTTTATGTATTCATGAATAAAATCTGCGTATAATTTTTTATAGTCAGGGTTGCGATCTAGGCGCTTTTCCAAAGCTAAGAAGCGACGTTCAGCTTGAGGAAATGATTCACCTAACTTATCAGGAGATTCTTTAAAAGGAATACGTACGCAGAACCTTCCGTCACTTTCACGCGTAGTAGTTGTCACGAAATGATCCTCGCACGCGTGTTCCTCATCGCTGAGCATCTTACTAGTTCTGGGAAATTCCTCCAACTCCCAAAATCGGCGTAGTTGCGCGTCAATACCGTCAATCGAATGGCTGAAATTGCAGAGAACAGACCTAGTGTTATAGCGCGTATGTATGGGGCCTGACACAATCCAACCCAACATTGTGTTATGTAAAAAGGGTCCGTTTGGCAACCTCATTTTACCATCGCATAATAATTTCCAGAATATATCTGCACCCAGTAGAAGGTCGATATTTTGAGATTCTAAATATTGCGGATCTGCCAGCTGTATGTTGTTAGGAATCCTAAACTGGTGTGCGTTATGTTTTCATGCAGCTGGTAATGTAGATGTGATATTAGGCAAAACAAAACATCGTATTTGTTTTGTAAAGACTTTTATGCGCGACCTTATCTCGACATCACATATTTGCGTAGATTGTGTGATCGAGTTGCCTATCCCTCGAATTTCGTATGTGGACTGTAGTATGTTAGCGTTTAATGTATCGCATAATTGTTTTGTGATAAAGCAATGTTGGCTACCACTATCGAGGAGTGCGCGCGCGAGGTGATAATTGTTGTGTGCATCGGCAACCTCGACTAAAGCAGTGGATAATACCACAGCTCGCACGCGTTCGGATTGATTAGAGTGACATAATGCGTTATCTATGTGTGCATTGTTTACCTGGGACACCTGAGAGAAAGGTATTTGCATGGGGATGGTGTCCGCGGGCACTGCCAGGGGCGCGGGGGACGCGCATCCAGCACGGGCCGTGGCGCTGGTCGCGTGGAGGGACACGGCTTGATCAGTGTTGAACGAGTCGTTGTGAATTAATGTGTTATGTTTTTTATTACACCTCCGACACGGGCCGAATTTACATGTCCCTAGCGTATGTCCTGAGCGTAAACAGTTTTCACACAATTTATGTTTCGATATTAGTTTTAGTTTAGTGTCTAAATCAGAGTCCAGAAAGCTTTGACATGCATATAGTGGGTGATCAGCATTACACATAAGGCAATTCCTGTTACGTTGTTGCGGCTTATTGGTGGAAACATTGCAGTGTACCTTGTTGTTTTGTGATGCGAAATTTTGTTTTTTATTTTCCTGGTTGAACTTGTTGCTAGGACTATGGGATACAAGCAATGTTTCCAGCATGTCAGCACGTTCCTTTAAGAATTTAATTAGGTCGTCTACCTTTAGGCTTTTCTTAGACTCAGATTGATTTAGACTAGTGCCTTTATATTGCTCCCACTCCCGCTCAGTGGTCTCATCTAACTTAGAGGTTATTATGTAAATCACTAAAGTATCCCAGTGTTCTGTAGGTTCCCCTAATATTTTTAATGCACGTAAATTCTTTAGGATTGTGTCTATGAGCCGCCTTAGTGTATGTGGTGACTCCTTAGATATTTTGGCAATAGAAAACAGTGATTTTACATGATTGTGCACCAACAAGCGATTGTTATTGTATCTATTAAGCAGTAGTTCCCAGGCCACAGAATAGTTAGCTGCTGAGAACTCCAGGGAATCTATAACGAGTTCTGCACTTCCCTTCAATGAAGACTTGAGGTAGTGAAACTTTTGAATGTTAGAGATTTCTTTAGAACTATGTACTAGGGAGACAAAAGTATCTCGAAACTCAAGCCAATGTTCATACACACCGTCAAACGAAGGCATATTGATAGTTGGCAATTTAATAGATTGTAACCGGCTACTACACACATCAGAAGACTCAGCGACCTCCGCATAGGAGTTCAAGATACACTCAGCTCGAGCCAGCACACTGTAATAACCATCCTCAAACTGTTCTCGCTGTGTTAACTGTTGTTCTAAATCTGCATCAGAGGCAGCCTTTTCGATTTGAGTTTGAAGATGGTTAAACTCAGTGAGCAAGCTTTCAGCGCCTTTCATGCGTAACTTCAAATCGATACGTTTTTGGGTAGGTAGTTCTTGATTTAATAAATTATTAACGTAATTTGAAAGCCTAGTTAATCTACCTTTTAATATTCCCCGTGATTTGACTAAATCCCTGAGGAGATCGTCGTCATTTTGTCCAGTAAGAGCCAGTTTAAAAGGCGATTTATCTGACGTCATTATGGTGAGTTATGGGAGTGACTTACGGTTTAATCCTGGCGTTGGAGATCAAATAGTACCAGCTGCGTCACAAAGTTGATAACAAATGTTGAACAGAGCACTGAAATGCGTAAAAAACACAATATTAACACAAATGAAGCCGGGAAGGTTGGTTAGGGAAAGATTGGCTGGCCGTACCAAATAGCGCTTCGTTTGCAGCAGTAATCTTTCCAATCGCCTTAACACTGCACCTTTCCTCGGTATTTGTCCTCTTAGCTCGCTTCTTTAGGCTATTTTTTCCTTTGCGACTAGAAAAGCCCATGCGGAGTCCAAAGGTCGTCCAGCCCTTTCTGCGGGTTATTTGGCTTAGAAGGTCCACACGATGTTGATGCGATGTCGTTGTCGTTGTAGAGGATGTTAATGTTGGAATCAAATGCTCTTGCTCTTCGTAAATTGTGTAATTAGTTATAAAAGTTTAGTACAAGTAGTAACCGACATTTTGCGTTTCGAATGGTTCGAGTCAGAGAGGGGATCAAATTATTGCACGTTCATAGGTGGCGCGGTGTTGCAATGCGAAAATATTGTAACTACTAAGTTTAATGCGACGGCTAAACAACTCTCAACACGAGGCACCTAAAAAAAATGTTTGGACATCACTTTTCTGGCCACCCTGAATATTTTACATAACATCTACGCAATTTTCTGCGTTGTCTTGAGTGCATATATTGTCAGTCGTAGTCGTTCCGTACGTAGCTGAAAGTCTGAAAGGAGTCTAACCTTTGTCTAAAATAAATACAATATCATTTTTTTTTCTTATTATAATCGTCTAATTTTAGAACTTCATCATTCATTTGTATCATGTTGAAGTAAAACATTGCCTGCATTAACATTACTTTAAAAATTATTCAAATTATGCACATATATCAAGAAAATGTGTCTCGGGGGTACTTTTAAAGTACTAGAGTCTGTGTTATCATTGTCCTACAGCTTTTTATTATCATATTTATTTAAGTACTTGATATTTTTAAATTACTTGTGCCGATGCGAAGTTTAACGACTTTTTGTGTAAAAAAATTTTATTTGCGACTCAGATTGGTTAAGTGGCGCAGTAGTTCGCCTTAAACCTACGTAAAAGGTAACATTCGATTCCCGGTCCGGGTCAAGTTATTCGAGCACTCGATGCGTTAACACAAAACGACTGTTGGTTAAAAGTTAGCACCTTTACACTGTTTTAAAGGACTTTACTTACACAACAAAAAAATCTGGAAAAGTAAGTTCTTTTTAATTTTATACGAGTTGCCTGGCGCCTTGTTCTCTGCGTCGTCAGTTTGAATCTAGTTTTTGCCAGCTATTTCGATTCATTTCAGGATCGACCATTTCCAAAAGCACCATATTAAAATATACTTAAATATTGTATAGGATATTTTTATATTTATATTTTAATATCTTAAATATTAATATTTGACGACCGTCTGGTGTAGTGGTTCACGCTCCGGACTACAAAGCCAGCGGTTGCGGGTTCGAATCCTGCAAGGGGCAAATGTTTGTGTGATGAGCACGAACATTTGTACCTAAGTCATGGATATTTATAAAAAGTATTTAAGTAAGTTTATCCGTTACCTAGTCGCCATAATACAAGCTTTGCTTAATTTGGTGCTATATAATTGGTGTGATTGTTAAAACAATTTATTTATTATTATTTATTATATATCTTAAATAGGTATTGAACATCATCACATACATTGCTCTGATCCTATGGTAAGCAGCCTAAGCACTTGTGTTACAGAAATCAGAAACAACGACGGTACCACAACACCCAGACCCGAGGCAATATAGAAAAGTTATTTTTCTACATTGACCCGACCGGGAATCGAACCCGGAACCATAGAGAAACCAACACCAAGTCCGGTATGCTCGCCTCTCGGCTACGGAGGTCGTCAATATGGTGGTTTTCATTTAATAAGTAGTTTAATTTCTTATAGGTGGTGATTTTACTGCTCAAATGCTACTTATTCTATAAAATAATTCTATGAAATAATAAGAAGATTAATGTCCTTAAGATGTGGTGCTACTGGAGATGCTTGCTAAGGATAAAATGGACTGCTCACCGCACTAACTTTCTGTTCTGAAAGAGCTTAGCAACAAAGAAAGACTTTCGTCAATTGTGCAATATGCGAATCCTTACGATGTTTGGACATACGATCCACAACGAAAGCTCATTGGAACACTTAGTGGTACGAGGTAGAGTGGAAGGTCAACGTTCTCGCGGCCGGTTACCCACAAGATGGACATACAACATAAAATCTTCTACGAAGCGTTCTCATGTTGAGTGTGCTCGCAGTGCCACAAATAGAGAAAGATTAACAAGTCTTGCAAAAACCGCAACCAACTTAACAGACGAATCATAAACACGACCACTCCGCTAGGAGTGTACGACTAAGAAGAAGAAGAATTCTATAAAGCATTTCACTTCGCCATACTAAGCCACCGATCAGCTGACATAAGATTGTATGAAGATTTTTTTTATAGTTTCTACGAGTATGTTGGCTTCACAGATAAAATTGTTGTAGTATTTGAACGAAGAAGAAGAAAGTAAACTAATAAATCAATCAACGACCTCCGTAGCCGAGATGCAAGCATACGGACTTGGTGTCGCTATCTCTGAGGTTCTGGGTCCGATTTCCAGTCGGTCAATGTAGAAAAATAACTTTTAAATATTGTCTCGGGTCCCGATGTTGTGGTACCGTCGTTGCTTCTGAATCCTGTAACATAAGTGCTTTAGCTACTTACCATAGGATCAGAGCAAGGTGAGTGATGTTTTCCAATAAAATAAAACATAATATGGACCTTATTTAAATATGCACATTAGGGTTTCGTAGCTCAAAAGTCCATCGGTCTGTCTGCTTGGCTGTCAAGACTATTTTTACTAGGAATACGTGAAGGTATCAAGTTTAAATAAATATCAAATAAGTACTCAAGTTTGCAATTCCTTGAAACTATGAAAAAATCGATCTAAGTCAACGCAATCAAAAGATATATTCATGCCGCATTTTTGATACTCGCAAGGGAATTAAAATCTAGGTACTTCCCGCTAACCTGGTATCAAATTTGGCTAGAAGCAATATCTTATAGCACAAATAAATAATAATAATTATAGTAAAAAAAAGTCTGAAAACAGTACATTTGTAATTACAGCACACAAAAATAATAATCAAAAAGCTCAAACATCGGCAAAATTTCCGCTATGGAAGAACTATTTACGATATGTAAAAGTTTGCACGGTACCTTTGGTGCGAGAGTCCGACTCGCATTAGGCAGGTTATTCTTTTTTTGGCCTCGCCTTATCCCGTTACGTGGGTCGGCTGTCCTAATCAAGCAACGCCATCTGTCTTGCTCTTAATTGCAGTCATCCGTAAAATCTGTCTCCCTCATGACCCTTTATACCATCGTCATCCACGTGGTTTGTGGTCTTACTCTACTTCTCTTCTTTATAGCCATGAAAGGCATTTTTCACGAGATGACGTACTATCTATCCGCCACTCTTAATAAAATAATTAAAAAGGTAAAGACAAGTTTTTCATGGTTAATATCAGATGTCAGACTGTGTAGAACAGTGGTTTTAACTGGTGGTCAACGAACCACTGGAAGCACCAGAAGTGAATCGTGAAGCCATCCTAAATTTATAGAAAGAATAACATTTTATTGTTACATTTATTTTATATTACCTCCAAACAGTTGGTGGTCCTTGACAAGACAAATTTTGTCAAATGGTCCTCCCATTACTAAAATATTAAGACCTACTGGGGTAGAGCTATATTTTGCGTTTAATATTATTTTATTGACAGAATAACAAACAGTATCTTTGTTTGCAATGTAGGGCGTTCAATAAAGAGTATCTACATAATATTATCTTCAAATAACGTAGACACAATACATTTGATATAGGGCACACAAAGACCTTTTTTGAAAAGACAGTTAACTCAGCACTCTGTAAATCCTAACATTCAGAAACTGCTTACGAAAATATACTATTTGCGTATTTGATGAAATTCGATTTGATATTTGAATACTGTTCAGCAAAAAATTGGAATATCTTAAAGTGGACGAAAAGTTCTTTTTGATCACTACTTCAAGCAATGGCGCCTAAGCGTTCTATAGGATACCTCAAAAACATTGTCATGTGGAAGTCGAGAAATAGAGCATCCTACGGGTTTTCGGATGTCCGGTTCACCGTCAGTTTAATTTTTTTTAACAATTTTGGGATTTAAATTTGCTTCTGGCGCAATGGCATCTCGACCTAAAGCTGTTTCTGAGATTGTAAGACATACTAATATATTACCACTATTACTACGACATACTATTTATTTCGGGAAAAATTTAAACATGTATCTCAAAAATTCATGTCTCTCTGTGATTCTCTCGTGGCGGGAGAGGTCTGTGTGAAGATGTTATATCACGGTTTAAAAAATAACCGGCCAAGTGGGAGTCGGACTCGCGCATCAATGGTTCCGTACAAACTTATAGGATGTAATAGTTAGTTAATCACTCGGAACTCGGAACTCAGAATCGATTTTTCCTACTTTTTAGCAGTAGACGTCATTTGGCTGATATGATGACGATGACTGGCTGTAGTACAGTCAACAGTATTTAACCTATCACGAAAAGACAAATTCTTTAACCGATTTTTAACCTAAAGTTAGTTATCTCAATAGAAAAAATAACGTTTTAGCCATTCCATTGAGGTTTTTACTGTACAAAATATCTAGTAATTTAGTTAAGTCACACCCACTAACTGTCTGTTTATAAATGTTAGAAAGTTATTAAAGATACCAGACCTATACAGGGTTATTTGTAAAACATCAACAACCTCCTAGGGGCTTAGTCTGGTGCTCAAATACGGCAACTTTTTCTACGGGACGGCAAAAAAAAAAACACTTTCCCATACTAAGCCGCCACCAGCTGACAACAGTTTGTATGGAGAAGTGTTTTTAGGGTTCCGTAGCCAAATGGCAAAAAACGGAATTATAGATTCGTCATGTCTGTCTGTCTGTCTGTCCGTCTGTCCGTCCGTCCGTATGTCACAGCCACTTTTTTCCGAAACTATAAGAACTATACTGTTGAAACTTGGTAAGTAGATGCATTCTGTGAACCGCATTAAGATTTTAAAAAAAAACTAGAAAAATAATTATAAATTTTGGGGGCTCCCCATACTTAGAACTAAAACTCGAAATTTTTTTTTTCGTCAAACCCATACGTGTGGTGTATCAATGGATAGGTCTTTAAAAATGATATTGAGGTTTCTAATATCATTTTTTTCTAAACTAAAAAGTTTGCGTGTGAGACGCTTCCAAAGTGGTAAAATGTGTGTCCCCTGTAACCCTGTAACCCCTGTAACTTCTAAAATAAGAGAATGATAAATCTAAAAAAAATACATAATGTACATTACCATAAAAACTACCAGCGAAAATTGGTTTGAACGAGATCAAGTAATTAGTTTTTTTTTAATACGTCATAAATCGTAAACCGCAATTTAACTCTCGTAATGTTATGGATTTCATTTTGCAATAAAAATACCATAACTATGACTCGATTGTCGTGATGGGTGAACTTTTACTCATAACGGTACCTACAGGTTTGTACGGAACCCTCGGTGCGCGAGTCCGACTCGCACTTGACCGGTTTTTTTTTTTGTAGCTTTCAATGTTGGGCCCATAGAAAAAGTTGTCGTATTTGAGCACCAAAATCAGCGCCTAGGAGGTGGTTGATGTTTTACAAATAACCCTGTATAGACACAATATTATGAAACATGTATATTGGTAACTGTGAAGTATATTATGTGCTATGGGATTACAATGACTGTTGTAGCTAGCAACTCTAGGCCTGACCTGTAGAGAATCAATAGGCTAGTTTCCTGGGTCAAAAAAAGATTATTCTATTTTGTCCATCAGTTAGAATATCAAAAAATATTGAACCCATATTTTGTCTTTTGTCAATTAAACAAAAAATGACGCAGATAAAGCGCATCAAAGAGCACGTGACGTCACACCTTGCTAAAAAGTGTCCCCAAGGCGTGACGTTACGCGGAACTTTAACGCGCTATATCTTCATAATTTTTTGTTTGATTGAGAAAAGAAAAAATACGTGTCCAATATTTTCTGTTAATCCAACTGACGGAATAATTAGTTTTTTTTTAGGAAACTAGCCCATTGTTACATATTATTATTACGAAGGTTTAATATTGAACTTGTGAACTTATTTTGAAGAAGCGTATCCTTATTACAATTCCCCTAGCGATGCCGCTATACAAATAATTCCAGCATTTCCCAGGCAAAATGAGTCCAATATTCTACATCATGTTTTAAGCTGAACTGTAATATTCACTATTCTTTTCATGACATCTTCGCTAACGTTTTTGAAAGCCTGATGTATCTTAAGTAAGCACCCAAGGCATAAGTCAAGGGCGCTTACAAATTATGACTTTGTCAATTGTAAACTAGTGCATTGTGCTAATTAGATGTAAGTACTTACGATGTAGGATGTGCCAATTTTCTGTGCTCAAACGGATTGTATTCCTCATCTTTTTCATTTTTGTTGGTATGTATATTGACTAGAGTTATTGTGGACTGGGCCTGCGAGGGTGGCTGACTGTCCTCCATGTCGAGGTCCCTGTAAAATAATCATGGTGTTTAATTAAATATACAATTGCAAAGAAGCGGACTATAGCACAGAGCCTTGAGGAAGGCCCAAAAATATTTTTTGTGACTTAGTCTTGGAATCTTTTGAATCATAAAGAAGTTATTTTTCTAATACGGTTTATGATAATTATTAGTAAACTACCAAATGGCGTTGCCGCGTTTCAGCGTAATAATTTAGCTTTCTGGATATTTTCAACTAAGACAGTAAACTCAAACAAAAGTTGTTTATTTTCCTATAAATAAAATATCTGGCTGGGTGTTAATACTTTAGGGTTCATTTAGTGCTTAAAAATAATTTCTATCGTTATTACTTATAACTTAAATTTGTTGTAATGTATTCAAGTAAAAAGTAATAAAATAGTGATAGTATAACTTGTATTTACAAGCTACTATTTAAATGACAAAAATGTCTGGAATTAAATACTGCCCTGCTCGCACAGGTATACATTATTTTCTTTTCCTTTTTTTTGTGGCAGCTAGTGGTGACTGAGTTTGTTCCGGCGTTTCTTCTCAGCACTTGCCAGATTGTGTGTGTCTTGTCTCGAAGCGCTAGTAGGGCCCAAAAAATAAGGAGACATGTTCTGCCCCATATGGGCCAATAATGTTATTATTGACGTTCATAAGTGGCAGTTTTCTGCCTTAAACTGAATAAATGATTTTTGACTTTTGACTTTTGACTGTTACGTCTTCTACTTTTGAATGTGGATTGTGATGCTGTTTTGGTCAACAAACTTCGATTGAGCTAGGCATTTATTCGTACATTACGTATACAAGGCGTTAGGTAGATCAATGATTACCATTCTGATGAATGCTAACAAGACGGGGATTGCTTGATCAATAGCTATCATATCTTCATCCTTTAACAATGGTACCATACTATTTTGGACCACAAATACTGCTGATCAGCTGTTTTTTTTCTCGATTTTAAGATGGGTTTTATTATTATAGTATAAATTGTTCTAATTTATGAGAAGAACACTTATAACTGAAATCCTGTCAAATTATGTTATTAAAAGCAAAACCCCGGTGTAGCTCTTCAGTGAAATAATTATTTCAAACTAACTGTGCCCGCGGCTTCGTTCGAGAGGAATACGGTTTGTCAACCACTATTTTGCTCGCTTAGGAGTTGGAATAAAAATAATAGTCCTTCCTGAGGGTTTAAACTTTTTCCGTATTAAATTTCTTAAAAATCAGTTCAACTTTCCTGACATAAAGTAGCCCATGTTATTTTGCAAGGTCTCACCAATCTGTATACTGAAATTCATCAAAATTGGTTTAGCGGTTTAGGCATGAAAACGTAACAGACAGACAGAGTTACTTTCGCATTTATAATATTATAAGTATGGATATTATGGATTTGTAAATAGTAAAAGTAATCATGGATATAATTTTATTACTGTCTCAAAATCAATTTCAATGTTACTCACGATTAATCATTCCAATCTTAGAACGACAGTCTCGTGTACCTAGCACTCGACAATCTCGCTGCGAAGATATTGATATCGGTTTTATTGGCGCGTCGGCAATCCCTGAAGTATTGGTAACACAGTAAAAAGTATCGATACTTTTAAATATGGTATGTCTCTGCGCCATTCGGGAAATTTTGTACAGACTATTTCGTTAATTTCTCCAAGTTTTAAGATAAAAGAGTATAACGAGTGCATGCTGATAAACTGATAAATAACTAAAAAACGTAAACAATCAGCTACAGTTGGGTTAAGCCCAAGGTTTAAATAATAAAAAAGTAACCGACAGAAAACTAAAATAAAGTATTAGTAAACTGAAGTGAAAATAGGATTGTCACTGAACCAATAAAATTGGAATTGACATTTCGAGTAGAGACAGCGAATTTGCAAGCCTTTGCCTAAAAGCTTACAGGCATAGGCCTACACTGCGTAACACTAGTAGTGTAGTAGATTTATAGCTACTACTCAAATGACAGATGCATGATTATCTTAAGTCATTGTCATCATTCGTCGGCTATTCTTTTCCATTCGCTGTCAATAGCATCGCGTATATCATTGCTCCACCTTGCCAGAGGGCGCCCTTCACTGCGTTTGCCAAGTCGTGAGCTCGTGGCCTCTTCCCCATCGGTTATCAGTTCTACTGCAAATGTGAACAGCCTATTACCACGTCAGCTTTTTTCTTTACTTAAAATCTTTGCCTAATACCTTTTAGGATGTATGTTTGTAACAGCGCAAAGGCAAGCACAACACTTGAATGCGCCTTGGCTAGATTATTTTTAACAAAATTAAAAAGCAAGGCATTTCGATACTTTTGCACGTCACTAGGACTACTCATAAACTATTTTATTCCGTTCTGGACGTATAATATTTAATGCTTCTCGGATAATCTGAGCGGCACTTAAACGTAAGTGGTCGAGTTAGTTACTAGTTGTGTCTGTGGTAGGTAAGTATATACCGGCTGCAACAATAGGGATGACAAATAACTTTTTTTTTTCGTCTATTAAGTAGAATATAAAAAAAGTATTACACAATATTTTTTTGTTTGTTTTATATAATCAAAATATTACAGAGATATATTGATTTGAAATGTCGCATGACGTCATATCTTGGTAAAGTTTTTACTCAGAAGTGAGGTCACGAGCCCCCACTCCTGAACTTTGACGCGCTTTATATTTGTAATTTTTTGGTTGATTGACAAAAGCAAAAATGTATGTAATCTTACTGACGGACTAAATACTTAGAATTTCATTTTCTTTACCAAGTCAACATCCTACGCGATTTTAGAAACAACGATTTCTCGATTTAACATAATTACGACCAGGAACTCCAAATCAAAGTTAGGCTCGTTTTCCCTTCACAAAACTATATCTTATTTTACATTAATTCGTGGTAAACGGTGCTGGCTTAAATTTTATTGTACCTTTTGCTTATACTTTGTTAATTAAATATATTATTATATTGACTCTCTTTTTACCCAAATAAATAGAAAAAAATATTATACATACCCATGAATTATACAAAAAGTTAAATGGTACTCTCAAATGGTGTAAGATATCCATAACAAATTGATGCCGCAACCTTTTCTAATAATTGATCAATAGATGAATCTTTATAAGTTCTCAGAGCTCATTATTTGCAGGGAACAAAAAAAACATCATTACGTGCCCTTAGTCGTTTATTCTAATTACTTGCGAGGATTATAAAAACTGAAAGCAAGCTCATTCATTACAAAGGCACTCGCACATTAGTAGAACGTGTTTTGTAAAGCAATTTTATTTAGGAATGCAATTTCATCAAACTGTTTTAAAATTGTTAGTAATATTTGTATAATTGACGTTAAAACACTGTAGCCAGGCTTTAATTAGCTTGGAAAAATAAATACGAACACAAACTCTGACACAGGCGGGTGACCAACTTCTTAATTCTTTTTTCATCCCGGATGCAATTCTGTAAGTTTTTTTTTTTGACCAGTACTCAGTAACACAAACCGCATTGTCTGTGGTCTGTACAGAATTTCGCATGCGCAGCTATTCGTACATGTTAGGGTCCTACCGATGTGTTGTGTTCCTAATACGGAACATAAAAATAAAATATGGCCCATTTGGAGAGAAACAGCGCAGTCGTACTTAACTCCTGCATAGAAGACGGACAGTCCTCAGGGTACTCTTGTGTCCGTCAAAAGATCACTTACAACTGCATCGACAGACGCACAAGAGGGACTAAAAGTACAGCATACAAAAAGTCCTCCGGACGATCGGGATCGAACAATTGAACCGCACAAGAGTACGCTGAAGTTCTTAAACTTAAGATTAATTACAACACATCGCAATCTCTGAATACAAGCTTCTATATTGTGTGCTTTACTCAACTTCTGGCGAAGAAAATTATAATCGCACACTGTGCGTAGTGCATGACAACTCCTCAGCGGACTTTTTGAAAACTTTTACCCTCCGTGGGTAAAAGACCCTTGCCTACGTAAGACTTTACCATTAGTTATTAGGGACTGTAAATAACAGCAATACTAGTAATATAGTAGCAATACTACCTAAAGTATCCATGAATACCCCTTAGGGTATCAATGAATTCTGTACTGAAATTTTAAGTAAGCAAAATATAAATGTATGACGTCTTACAGAAATAAATATGTCTACTTGAAAATTCTGTAACATAAATGAAGGTATGACGTCATAAAAAAAATTATAGCCTTGTTCATACTTTCATACAGTCCCTTTTTAATTACCCATGTTGATACGAGCTTGGTGACGTAGTATGATGGGACGCCATTGGTAACATGCTTTATAATGTGTAAGGAGCTTTATCAAGATCTTCGTGGAGATTACTCAGAATATTCATGAGGTCTGGGAATTAACTAGTAAGTTAGTACTTTTACATGGCATATTTTATTTCATAGAACTCCTTTAGATCCAGGATGGTAACTTTTTGTCACTATCACATAGTTCACGATAGTGGGATTTAAGTATCCGATTGGCGCAGTGGTTCGGGGTTTGCTTTGAACACTAAGGTCCTTGTTCGGGTCACTTTGGAATACGATTTTTTCTAAAGTGGTTAATGTTATGTTACTCATATGAATGTTAATTTATTATGTCGAGACCATTTAAAACAGTAGGGATGACGACTGGGTCAAGAAAATGAAGTTCTATTTAGTCCGCCAGTTAGGTTATCAAAAAATAACGGACACAATTTTTTCTTTTATCAATGAACCAAAAAATTACAAACATAAAGCGCGTCAAAGCTCGTGACGTCTCTTCTTAGTAAAAATTTTACCAGGACGTGATGTGTTGCGACATTTCAAATCAATATATGTATGTAATATTTTGATTATGTAAAAAAAGAAAAATAAAAGTAAATAGAAAATAAATAGAAATATTACTTTTTGATAATCTACCTATAGACGAAAAAAAAAGGTAGTAGGTCTGTTCTAAATTTATTTATTTTTAACCGACTTCAAAAAAAGGAGGAGGTTCTCAATTCGGTTGTGTGTTTTTTAATGTTTGTTACCTCAGAACTCCGCCATTAATGAACCGATTTGAAAAATTCTTTTTTCAATTGAAAGGGTATACCCCCAGATTGATGATGATATATTGATAATGATGATATACCTCCAAAATTCAATTCTGATGATGGGATCCATGAGGAATTGAGGGAACTCCTAAAATATTATAGGTATACATATAGCGATCTTAGTATATTTAACAAAAAGTCAAGCATTTGCATTTAAAAAGTATCATTTGCTAAGGTGGAACTGATGAAGGAGACCATAGTTGGCCACAATAGTCTTCCACGAGTAAGGTACGCACGCCCCACCCACGGAATAAGATATTTTCATTAAGACAGTTAAGCCTTGCCATAGTAGACAAATCAAACTTTAATAAATGATTCTGGTGAGAATGATACCATCAAACTGATCTGATGAAGAAGGCGGAAGGTAAGCACCGGAACTCTGTGATAAAACAATGTATCATAGCCGTGTTTGGACTTATTTGAATCGTCATGAGAAGCAATTTAGCTATAATTACATCACGGATCGCCATTTAGAATGTAAAAAAACACTAAAAAACAGACAAATAAAACAATTTTTTATTTAAAAAATAACCGACTTCAAAAACACTAAAAAGCCAAAAATAACTTTTAAACAATCATAGCAAACAGTTATTCCGGTGCCAGCCGTGGAATGTTTGAATGTGGTTGTTTGCACCGACTCCAAGAATAACTATTTGGTATGATTGTTTAAAAGTTATTTTTGGCTTTTTAGTGTTTTTGAAGTCGGTAATATTTTTTTTACATGAAGGCTTACTGCCCACCAGCCGTGGGGAATGCTCAATTCTAAACGTTGGCAAAGATATCGTCAAAAAGTAAATATTAGAGTTTTATCATTTCAGCTATAGGAAGTCCACTGCTGAACATAAGCCTCCCCAATGACGGGTTGGCGAGCGCAGTTTTTTATAAGACTTCGCACGCAGACGCTGCTGCCCGTCTTGTGCTACAGGAGTTAGTCACCTCTTACGACACGCCTCCTGTTGGCGGTGGAGAAGTGTATTCCTTACAGCCGTCCCCACACGGCACGGCAATATTACAGTTTACAAGTTGATAATATCATGCCGAAAATTTAATTCACTTTGCCTGGGAAATGCTGGAATTATTAACATAGCGGCATCGTCTGGAGACTGAAAAATGCAAGAAAATGTAATAAGGACGCTTCGTCACTATTACTCAATAGCACGTACAGTCAGCATCAATGAAATGAAATGTTATTTATTTGCATACTAACAAGGGTACACAGGCAAAAGCTCGTCAACCTACCACAAAACGTCTTTTCGCAATTGTTATTGATGTCGACCTGTCGGACATAAAGTTAAAAATCGGTTCAATGACCTTTATTTCTTTGGGTATGTTTACCTGCCGTTGACAGTACATTGTAGATAAAATTGCGGGAAACGTTTGATTGTGGCCTAGTGATTTTGTCAGACTATCGTGGTATGTTTTGCGATAAGATTATTTTGGAAAATTCAGATACTAAGCTATTTTTGATGTTGACTGTACACACTAGAGCAGCAGCCATTGTCTAGTAGCTTGTGACACAAACCTTTCTTACTTCGACAACAAGACAATATTGCAAAATAGCTCCCTGCGCTACCAAGAGATGGCGTTGCTAGTATATTAGTTTACAGTGGCAAACGGTCATCGAAGTATAGGCCCCATTGTCTTTTAAAATTTGTTCTTTGTTATATAGGGTGTCCCACAAATAGTGTCAAAGATAGAGCACCTTAAGGATACCAAAATCACAAATAGTTTATTTTAACTAATAGGGGATTCGGTTAACTATTTAGGTATCTATGGTTTTTTTTCTTGTGACTTCACATGAAAAACATTTTTTAAGACTGTATCTTATTGAAAAATAAAGATTCTACATACTCGTTAACACTTATTTCATTACTTACATTTCTAACACTGCATAATATTATTCTTCACGAATAATCTCAAAACAAGGTACTTTTTTCCATTCAGGTGCAGATGTTTGGGTCAGCCACCTCAAGAAAATATACCTACTTACTCAAAATTATCTTTGTATCAAGAAAAATAGAGCTCAAAATAGAATACATGTGAACGTGTCGTGTTATACATATACCGAATGCTAATGACATGACACTTAGCCTGTTTTAAGCACTGTCTTCCACATTCCTTTTCCTGCAATTTTCTAGTATTTCAAGTTTCTGAGTGCGCGTATCTTGCTGGCTCGTTTTTAATTGTAGCCAATATTTGTGTACAAAAATAGGCTATACATTTTAGTAGTTATATTTTTTTCTATTCTTTATTAAGGCGCAGGGTAAGGAGAATACACGTAAAAGAGGTGTTTTTGGACAAGTTTGGCGAAAATACTGGATATAGGATGTGGAAATTAATATATCATGTAACTTATATGTTGAAATTTTTCCTGTTGTATCTAAATACTAGTTATTATTTCTCATAAACACTAAAAATATTTCGAAGTACCGCAAATATAGCGAGCTTGTACAAATTTATATTTTAAACGACGTTTTTGTTTAGCTTCAAAGTTGGTTTAGTTATTTATAACATTCGTGCCTTTAGGGTGTTTTTTTTTTCAGATAGTCAACTAACTAAGAATTATAAGGTTTTTTAATGGATTTTACTATTAGCGCCTCCTTTTCCACGAGCGGATATTTTGCTTGCAATGATAATCTATTTGCACAGGAGCGCAACGGATGGATGTTTAGTCTGCATTTGTATTATCTTAGGCACGTAATTAGTAGCATGAGTCGACGCTTAATGCTCAAGGTTACTGGCCTTACCCGTCGCCTTAAGGTGTCTCTAAAACACTTAAACGTAAACCAACTAAGAAAAAGTCATTTTCTGAATTGTGCTACAGTGCTCAAAGCGAACTATTCCACTGCGTTTCAGTCATCTATACATGAAGATTTTGTACTATGTCATCCTTTTTAAAATATTTACTATAAAATAGATCATGTAGCCTTCACATTCATTTCTAAATCTTTGCTAATATTATAAAGAATGAAAAACTGTCAATCTGTCAAACTTATTCTTCAAATAAAAGTTATCTGGCTATAGGAAAATCGGCCCTAAGAAAAATTATTTTTTGACTGATCTAACTTTGTAAATCACCGGCACTCCGATTTATTATTAAAATTATTATATTATTACAGTGTAAAATATTTTCAAGCACTAACTGATGCCCGTGTGGCGGAACACAGCTGATCTGTATTTTTTTACTTTATTTTATGGCCTTTGAATACCTACCTACCTGTGAATCACAATAAAGATATTTTCAATTTGAATTTACTACCCGTGGGCTAAGCTAGTGGAGAATAAATTGCGAACATAGTGACTGTGTTTACAATTTGGAATGTAGTTTGTTCTTATTGTTGTACGAAATAAATGACTTCACGAAACTTGATAACAATAAACAATGGTTTAAACATCATAACAAAAAAACAAAACAAGTTTAGTATTGTATTTCTCACAATAGGTTTTTTTTAACGGACCCAATCCCGCTCTACAGGCCGAGCAGTGATTCTGCCAATGTTGAGTGATTCTTGATAAATATAGTGTTCGCAATAAATTTAATAACAGGTGTTTAGTTTTTATTGCTTTTGTTGGATTCAATCAAAGCTACTCTTCCCGTAGAAGCAGGTTTCAAGACGCTATCGGGTCTAAAGCAAGTTGTCTTGAGACAAGTCACTTGACACTCGATGCGGCGTTGAATACAATGATATTTCAATAGTTTCAGATCTTTATCACTTCACCAAACATTAGAACACAAAATACACCAAGCTTGCACTCTAAAGTTCTTTAAATGATAAATAAAAACCATTAAAATAGATCGACCATGGTCTTCGTTCGTCTACCCCCCACCGAATCAATAGTGTTTCTAAATTAGCATGAGTTCTGTGACAGATCACTGTTGACACTTTAGTGATGTGCCCTAACAACATCCAATCGATTTATTTAGGTTTTGACAAAGATAATAAACAGAGTATATTCGAATTTATTAGGTCCCATATTAAAAAGTAACTGTATTTGAAAGAGAAAAAGGTTTTGCGTATTTAGAATTATACGTTGTTTACCTAATATGTATAGTGCAAAAAAACACAATTGAACAAATACTAAGGTTGTAATAATATATCTATTTCAGACAAAGCAAAGCTTGTACATGCCAACTAGTTAACGGATAAACATACATTTATAAACATGCATTACTTGGTATAAATATTCGTGCTTATTACACAAACATTCGACTCTTGCGGGATTCGGACCCGCACGCAACCGCTTGACCAGATATATATATATATAGGTCCTCTTGACGGACACAGCACCGTGATTCTCTTGACTGACGTAGCCCCGACGTAGAACTCTTGACACACACTGACAGTCCTCTTCTCTTCACGGACGTAAACCGCACTATACTTGCACTGTACTGTTCATTACTAGGCACACACTGTTGCATTTCACTACATTTACTTTTCTTCCTTCCTTCCTCTTGTTTCCGCATTACTAGACTTTTACTAACTGCCCGTAGTTTATTTTTTATTTTTATGGAGGGACCTATTGCTGAGTGCCTTTGAAGAAGGCCTGCTTCAGCTTAACCCGGGCAGTTGTGGCGTGCGCTGAAGGCGCACAGCCTAGGTCCGCCCGGCTGAGTACGCGAAGCCTCAGACTCGTACGTGTCGAGCCCCATACTAGCAGGCGTGATCGTGCCAATGTGGAGTGCAAAGGGCACCCTACCAAGCGGCGAACCCGCTAGTGGTGGCGCCGACGGGACCGTAACTGCCGAAACAGACCGGACCGCTGTCGGGCTCCTTTCTAGCGGGCCCGATCTGGGGGTGAGTCGGACTCGGGCCTCAAGGGCGCCTCTGTAGGCTCGGACCTCGGCTTGGCTCGCGTCGTCCGTAGGGTGAACAGGGGAAAAACGGCCAGGCACATGTCTGTGTCGGCAAAAATGAAAGACGTGACCTCGCACCCGTCGGCGGGTACGGTAATGCAAACTAAAATGTTGTGGAGTACTTGAAGTGCGTGGTGTTGGCTGTTGATCTACTATACGCGGTGTAGGAATCATTAGGGTCGGCCAACGCCGAACGTGCCGGGGCCGACGGAGTCAGGCAGCGACATCCTCCTGGGGCGTGTACGTGGCGGCTTTGACTATAAGCGGATTGGAGTGGTTTTTTGCCTTATCAAAAAGCGCCCAGACGCTTCTTTCATATACTGCTGCCCGTAGTGCGGCTCGCAGCCCCTTATATACCCCTTCCTTAATCGAAACCTTCTGGACCTTAATTTCGATAGTCTTTTCGATTGCCATTTCGTTTATTTTCTTTTTAGTCGGTTTCTGTATTTACTAGAAATTTCCCAATTTTTATTGAAACATTTAAATACAAGTTTAATTTTCTAGAAGATTCCAAAAACAATTAACCATTTTTTATCCTTTTCGTAGGCTGGGTTTGAACTCGCGGCCCACTGAACAAAGTTCGTCATCTTAGACGCTCGGCCAGCGGTACTTGAGAGATGCTGACGAAATTCTTAATGGATTGACGATTGCGGTGCCGTAAGTGGCACAGACCTCACATTATCAATTAGAATGAAGCGCTTAGTTGTGTTCGTCTACGAGGGACCTTAGGTACTGCTGTTTTGAACCTCACAAGTCCAGAGTTCAAAATGTCCAAACCGGAGTCGCTTTGCAGGAGATTATATTTAAGACATATTATTCTGGCGATAGGATTGTTGCGTTACACGTTGTTCTTGTATGCCGAAAGTACGTATGTTTTAACTACGGAAACCTAAAAAGATGTAATTTTTTCTTTAAAATATAAACTAGCCGAACGGCTATTATGCGTATAATTATGAAAGTTTATTTTTATGCAATTTCAATGTTGGTCCTATGGTGCAAATTTGATTATTTTAGGATTAGGATTAGACCGTACATTGCGGTTTCTCTCTTTATGATAATAATTAATAATAATTATAGTTATAGTCAGATATATAATATTGTGAGAGGTTTGTAATATATTTATTTATCACCGAAGACCTCCGTAGCCGAGACGCTTGGACCATACCGGACTTGGTGTCGCTATCTCTGAGGTGCCGGGTTCGATTCCCGGTCGGTCAATGTATAAAAATAACTTTTATATATTGTCTCGGGTCTGGGTGTTGTGGTACTGTCGTTGTTTCTGATTTCTGTAACACAAGTGCTGAGGCTACTTATTATAGGATTAGAGCAATGTATTGTGCATATTTATAATATTTTATTTGTTATTGTTGTGTTGTTGTTTTTTAATTGTGATAATATGAACCAAATAAATAATTTTCTTTCTTTCTTTCTTTCTTTCTTTATTATTATCTTAGTGTAAACAACATCTCAATTCAAAACTACGCTGAGGGTTATAAATGTATAAATCAAGATGTTATTAGTATTTCATTTCACGCCTGCATGCAGGCTGAATAATGAACTAATAATGGTTTTTATATCTGCACTGTAAAATTGCATGTAATGTAGGTATTCTAGCAAATAAATGATATAATTTATGTTTGAAAAATCAAGGAAAAGAATGTTGAATAGTTAAACAGGACCTGAACCCCTCAGTCTAGCCAAACGAGAAACATTACATCCAATAAGTTAACGTAAACAACTACAATAATACTAAAATTTTATTTACTTTTTTATCGAATTTAATTTTATCTTTTGTAATATAATATTCTTCTTCTAAAAATATACTTACAACGATTAAAGTTTAATAAAATGTTTAAATCTAAACTTTTATTTACAGTCACATATTTTATAGGAAAAATCCTCTAAATAAAATACCTATTAATTGAGCTCACTGTCTTGTTAAATAAAACCATAAATGGTGCCCAGAACACAAAAAGAAATGTATAATGATACTACATACATTCATTGTATTCTAGAAACAATGTAGGTACATACAATGTTAACATAAACGATGTTTTTTACAATAACAAGTTTCATTTGCATTTACAAGTAGGTTTTCGTACTGAGTGTTTTGATAACACTTTTATTGATAGTTGTTATATTTAATTAACATAGTTATCTAATTAAACATTTCAAGGAAGCTATAACAACAAGAAAAACCTTTAAAGAATAAAGGGATCTAATTCTTTAGCATTTTCAATGTCACTAAAATACAAAAATATATCCCAATTTCGTCACTAATTATCTCTTTAATTTCCTTTTACAACATTTTAATCTGACTTTGGGGATACTATTCAATATTAGTAAGCAACTGAATTTATTATTCAAATACTTAAATACAGACGTATTTTTTAACGTTACATTCTGTACAGAATTAATTATTCATCAATCCTAATTAAAAAAGAAATATGAATAAAATTTTCACCCACCTCATTTTGTTTTCCGGCTTCATTATATTCCGGAGTTCACTTTCACCAAAAAATGCACTTTATAATGTTGTTACGAAGGCACTATTTTCTTTGGCTGCGATGTGCATTTTCTGTAGGCACTAATTTACACTGACTGCAGACGAATTGAAGCAAGGAACGTCTGTTATCTTCTGAACGCAATCGTAGAACTAGATTTTAATCGTAAGGTGTAGGGTGACCATGAGACCGGTAAAAACCTAGTACTTACCTACTTACTAGTGTAATTTGTCCGAGAGTAAACATCAAACACGTTGTTTACGCACTACGTTCTGCCCGTATTTAATCAGAATTCGAGAAAATGTTAATTAATTTATGACATCGATGTTATTTAGAAAACTATGTATTTATGCCACGCATATACAATTATGAAATGTGTTGTTTTATCTTAATTCATACGAACACGTAATACTTCCTTCTTTCCTTCCTTCTAGGCAATGACTAGTCAATACATAAATAATTGTATGTTTGTTTGTCCCGTTTCGTTTTTTAACAATTCATTTGACTCCGATTAAACTTAGGTGAATTGAATTGAATACTACGCGAACGAAGTCGCAAGCAAAAGCTAGTAAGGAAAATAACCGGCCAAGTGTGAGTCTGACTCGCGCACCGAGGGTTCCGTACAAACCTGTAGGTACCGTTATGAGTAAAAGTTCACCCATCACGACAATCGAGTCATAGTTATGGTATTTTTATTGCAAAATGAAATCCATAACATTACGAAAGTTAAATTGCGGTTTACGATTTATGACGTATTAAAAAAAACTAATTACTTGATCTCGTTCAAAACCATTTTTGCTGGTAGTTTTTATGGTAATGTACATTATATATTTTTTTTAGATTTATCATTCTCTTATTTAAGAAGTTACAGGGGGGGGGGGGGGCACACATTTTACCACTTTGGAAGCGTCTTACACGCAAACTATTCAGTTTAGAAAAAAATGATATTAGAAACCTCAATATCATTTTTTAAAGACCTATCCATTGATACCCCACCCCACAAGTATGGGTTTGACGAAAAAAAAAATTTTGAGTTTTAGTTCTAAGTATGGGGAGCCCCCAAAATTTATTATTATTTTTTCTATTTTTTTGTAAAAATCTTAATGCGGTTCACAGAATGCATCTACTTACCAAGTTTCAACAGTATAGTTCTTATAGTTTCGGAAAAAAGTGGCTGTGACATACGGACGGACGGACAGACGGACAGACAGACATGATAAATCTATAAGGGTTCCGTTTTTTGCCATTTGGCTACCCTAAAAAGGAAAACAGTCTCTGTGGAATGACATCTAAGTAAAATTAAAATCCCCTGCCGCATATTTCTATCATCGGTGCTGTCTGTATGTAAATACAACCAAATCTCCGAAATTACTCTAGGGATTTTTATATCGGTTTAATAGTTTAAATATTAAGATTCACGAGGAGGCTTGTGTAAACATATAGGGTGGTATTGTACAGTAATCTCACTGAATTATTACATAACTTTACAGGATATTGTGAATCTAATCTATAATATTAAGTGTTATTTAATAAGTAAAATACCTTTCTGAAAAACAAACTGGATCAAGTGACCAAAATTATGTCGCATGATTGCTCTTCTCACTTCCATAGAAAAATACTGACCAAAAAACTTACAATTTTAAAATATTATTTTTAAAATTTGAAGTTCAAGGCGGTGTCTTATAGGAAGGAAGTTTTGAGGAAGAATTTGGTATCTGTGTACATGAAGTCGCAATAAACCGCTATTAAATTGTAATTTTATTGCCGATTTAATAATAGTTATTAAATGATATATGATAATCTAGTAGTCATTGCAAGAATTACATAATTTTATTACAATTTAAATGTGTGTTTGTAATCATCATTGTCAATTAGGAGCGAATAATATTACACAGGAAGAGATAAAGTTCGGATTTAAAAAATACTGCTTGTTTATCAGTATCTAAATATGCACTACCAGCAATATTATTGTGGGTGTTAAACATTACAAATATAAAAAAAGATATACAATTAAAAAGATACATTTTTTAGGTTACTATAGCAACGGTCAACCTTCTTTGATTAATTGTATTTGGCAGCAAGTTTTATTTTATTTTTAATACGATACGATAGAAACAAATTCAACGAAAATGTTGCGAGGTATATTTCGAGGAAAAAATATTTGAGGGTAATAGAGTTAATTGATACGCTAGATCCCAGGCACCTCCTATTTGTTTCACTTTGGCTTCTTTGTTTATAATTCCACGGTCTCCACACGAATGTTTAAACTGAAATAAATATATTTAAATTACTTGATCTAAAAAAAATGATTTATCCCTACATCCTATATCATCATCTCCATCATCATTTCAGCCATAGGACGTCCACTGCTAAACAAAGGCCTCCCCAAATGACCTATAAATTATTGGAGGGTTTGCCAATATTCGCCTAGCTTGGCAGGCGGGTTAGCGAGCGCAGTTTTTTTATTAGATTTCGCACGAAGACGCTGCTGCCCGTCTCGTGCTACAAGAATTATTCGCTTTTTACGACACGCCTCCTGTTGGCGGTAGGGAAGTGTATTCTATATGACCGTCCCCACACGGCACAATAAATCTTATATACTTAGATGAAAAGGTAAAATTGCCACGCAAGTGACAGATTAGAGTGTTCCATGCCTGATTTATTTTTTAAGTAACAAAGTTCCTTTGTTCAAATATTTTGCGTAAGATAATACTCTTATTGAAAATTAATTGGCTCAGGTAGGATGGGTACAGACAGAATATATCAGATTAAAAACTACGATAGCATTTTATTCACCACTAGCTCTTTTGCGTATACGTTATGACTTCACAATGGTTACTCGTTTCTGATGCCCAAATCCATGACTGTAAGTACATTGCTTAGTGCAAAATTATATTTATTTAAATTTAAGTAAGACGTTTGTAGCAGGATTTTAATGGAAGTTGAAAAAAAAAACAATTGATATATTATATTCGATATATTAAAGCAGCATTAGGTATGAAAAATATAATTTGAAAGGCTATTTAAAAACTCTCGTTTGAAGTCGATTTTAGCTTTCTTACACGACGTTAAAGAAATATCGCTCCGCAATGAGTTATAGCCAAAACCGACTTAAATCAGAATGGAAATTCAACAATAACCTGCAAAGCTCTAAGTCCATCATCCGCTAAAAATGGCTGACATTTATGCGGAATGGGTAAAATAAATACGTAACATGTACACTTTTTATTACAATAACTGTACTTCTACCGTAACCGGGATTTGAAGTAAATCACTTAATAAATGCTAAAACGAGCATCTTGTACCAAATTTACTCGGCCCGTAAATAACATAAGTACGATAATTATCCGTTATTTAGTTTTTACAGTCCAAGACCTATTTTCGATATTTGGTAATTAGGGTTCCATTACCAAAGAGTACCAACATGACACTCGCTACTACAAAGCCTACTCTGCTTTCTTTTCATCCATCCTTTAATCAGACTACTACTAATAGACTTATGCTTCTTTTAATTTACTATCATAGAGCTCGATTCTTGGATATTTTTTCCCATCTGAACAAACAACAACAAATAAAAAATAAGAGGGTTTCCCAATACAAAAAAACTTTATTGCTTTTTTCTCTACCGTCAAAACAGTAACACGTACCTAAACTCGTATGACAAAATTGGTATAATTTTATTGCAGACTCATAAATAAAACAGCAAAATATAAAATCCGGTCTTAAGTAAGTCGCCCTCGTTTAAGATCCTAAATTGAACTAAGGTGTTACGGAATTTTTGGCGCACGATTCTGAAATGCTCTTTTCCGACTTTTTTAGTTAGAAGTACTTAATTGGAAAAGCAGTATTATCTTTAGGTCAACGGTCGATATAAAAAATATATATTCCATATCTTCAGTAATTCTAACGGGTCTTTCAAATAGAGCGGGTCGATGTTAATAATCTGTGGCGGCCATTTTGTTTTGGCGGCA
The DNA here is from genome assembly GCA_963576865.1 of Anania hortulata. Classification (NCBI taxonomy): domain Eukaryota; kingdom Metazoa; phylum Arthropoda; class Insecta; order Lepidoptera; family Crambidae; genus Anania; species Anania hortulata. The sequence goes on from OY756394.1 coordinate 19,289,044, forward strand.
TCTGTCACATCTGTTTTTTTTTATTCAGTCACTGATGCCAAATCACCATGGCAAGTTACACGGTTGAGCAGCATGTGCTAATGATAAAACTTTATTATCAAAATGAGTGTTCGTTAGTGCAAACGTTGCGCGCATTACGCCCATTTTACGGCAGACGCGGTGGCCCTTCAAAGTCTACTCTCCAACGATTGGTGACCAAATTTGAGACGACCGGTTCGGTAAACAACCAACCAACACCTTTACGTCAAAGGAACGCCAGATCAGCCGAGAACATCGCCGCTGTACGTGAGAGTGTTCAGGAGACTCCGAGGCAGTCGATATCTCGCCGTACACAAGAACTCGGCCTTTCGCAGACTTTAACTTGGAGAATTTTGCGTCGGGCGGGACTTGGGCCTGCATCCGTACAAGATCCAACTGACCCAAGAGCTCAAAGTTAATGACCATAGACAAAGCCGTGTGTTCGCTGAATGGGCTTCGGAACGCTTGGAAGAGGACCCCGATTTTGGCCGAAAAATAATCTTTAGCGACGAGGCACATTTTTGGAAGAATGGTTTTGTTAATAAGCAAAATTGCCCTATATGTGATGTCCACAACCCACACGAGGTTCACCAGGTGGCAATGGATCCACAAAAAGTTACTGTTTGGTGCGGATTTTGGTCTGGCGGCGTCATTGGTCCGTACTTCTTCGAAAACGACGTTGGCGAGGCCATCACCGTCAACGGCGAGCGCTACAGATCAATGATAAACAATTTCTTTTGGCTTGAATTGAACAATATGGACGTGAACGACATGTGATTCCAGCGAGACGGCGCTACTTGCCACACAGCGAACGACACAATGGACATTCTGTATGAACGGTTTGAGGGTAGGGTTATCTCTCGCAGAGGTGACGTGAATTGGACACCAAGATCGTGTGACTTGACTCCGAAAGACTTTTTCTTGTGGGGTTTTCTGAAGGCGCAGGTCTATGCCAATAAGCCACAATCGACCGTTGCCCTGAAAGCCAACATAACGCCGGCCATCGCTCAGATTCAGGCGGATCTATGTAGCAGTCATTAAAATTTGGACCTCTCGGATTCGTGTCACCATACGAAGCCGCGGCGGACATTTGAACGATGTCATAATCCATCCTTAATGGCATAAATGGGCCTTTCAAATAAAAAAAGAAATTTCGTTAATATCTCACATACATCTTGTTTTATTCAATTTTAACATCGACCCGTCCTTGTTGAAAGACCCTTTATAATAGTAGGTAGATAATCTTAGATCTCTTAAAAAATTCTTCGCGGGATGTTATTTGTGCGGGGGAAACATTTTTATTTTATTTCGATGATGTTGTATTTGAGCAAATACACTAAACCTCTCGAGATTAAAAAATCTCAAGAGGTTTAATGTATTTGGAGGTACGCGTTGTATAATACACGATATTATTCCAAGTGGTACCTCGCTGAGTATTATTCGTGACAGCTGAGAGCTTGTTAGAATATAAATTTTATTTCAACTGTCAGGCCACGGAAACGAGACACAATAAAAAATTTATTGTTACGCAGCCAAATATCTTTATTTTTGTCTTGGTAAAACAAATTTGACGTTTTATTTCTACCTGTGTTACAAAGTGTGGATAATCCAACATACAAGATAAATACCAGATAATGTTGTCTCATTGACACAATCTCGTAACAGATGTTTAGTTATTTATCTTACTGCTGAGTGTGTTAAGTATTATTTTGTAATAAACAATTTAAAGATTTTTTTTTATTGGAGTAGACCTTGAATAAAACTATTTTAATAATATATCCGTATCATCTACCGCAAAAGAAGAAAAATCTTCAAAGATAACAATGTTAGATACATAATCAACATCAGATATATCTTATTTCATTGAAACGAGATATTTTTAAAATTATTATTTTTTGATGCTATCTTGTCCGGCCGATATTTTCTGTAAACTATAAAATTTCCATCAGTCGATTGGTGTAATTGCCTGTGTAACGCTTTAGCGAAAGAATTGCATAAAAACTGTTTTTCATAAAAAAAAACATGCAAGTTCCTTAAGTGTGGTCACCGCAACTAAAACAGGTAACAGATAACTGCACGGTGCAACTATAATCCAGAGACGGGTCGCGTGCGCACCGCGGTCTGCGCAGCTCATGCGTGACAGACAACTAGAGTGCTCTTGTCGATAATTTAGTATTTTTATCCAAAATTTATTGCGTCATTATCTGTAGTGGCTAGTTTGATCTATAAATTGTAATTAACGACTAAGACAAGGTGGTCAGACGACCTGGTAAAGGTCGCAGGAAGACGCTGGATGCAGGCCGCTTCCAACCGGCCAATCTGGAAGTCAATGGGGGAGGCCTATGTTCAGCAGTGGACGTCCTATGGCTGAAATGATGATGATGAACGACTAAGACATTATTATTACTTTATTATTTATTTATTAACAAAATCCACAGATCTTACAAATAAAATTATACAAACAGTAAAACTTAACATACAGCCAGTAAAGGATTCCCATTTTCAAATTAAATCTAAAGTGACCCCGTAAGCAAGACCGGTCGTCAAGCACCCCCAAGCAATTATAATGTCAAATCAAATCAAACCCAAATTGACCTAACGATATGTGTTTTTTTACATATTTGATTGTCACATTTATTAGAACATAACTGAGTCTTTCATTAGGAAGTTTATTAGTGCATAAAAAGCAAGATATCATAAATTTCTTGCTTTTTACATAGAAATACAAGAAATATACAATATTCTTACTGCATTTTCCGCTTTTTCAGTTTGTTAAAAAAAGGTTGTGAGATATCTAAAAATTGACTTTTTCGGACTTTTTCCTTCAATTGTGATGTATGCTCCAAAATTCTTATTTCCTTGCAAGTATCAAAAATGCGCATAAACATTCGCTTTTTTTGATTACGTTGATTTAGTTTTTTTTTCAACTTCAAGGGATTGTAGACCTTAGTATTTATTTAATATTAATTTACTTACATAGTTATTACAGATCTCACTTCGCCTATTAAACCAAATCCTAAAGACGACGACTGACCGACGATATAGACGACCTCCGTAGCCGAGAGGCAAGCATACCGGACTTGGTGTCGCTATGTCTGAAGTCCCGGGCTCGATTTCCGGTCGGTCAATGCAGAAAAAATACTTTTCTTTCTATATTGTCTCGGGTCTGGGTGTTGTGGTACCATCGTTGTTTCTGATTTCTGTAACACAAGTGCTTTGAGTACTTATCATAGGATCAGAGCAATGTATGTGCGTGATGTTGTCCAATATTTATTTATATATACAACGTGTTCATGAAATAACGCATAACCTCTGAGGGGCTGATTCTGGTGCTCAAATACAACAACCTTTCTATGGGACTAACATCGAGTTCCCAAAAAAATTATCAACGTTTCCATACAAACTGATGTCAGCTGGTCGCGGTTTGGTATGAGAAAGTGTTTTTTTTTGCGATTTTGATGTTGGCCCCATAGAAAGAATTACTGTATTTTAGCAGTAGAATCAACCCCTAAAAGGTTTTGCGTTATTTCATTAACATCTTGTATATATATATATTTTTTGAATATTTAAATACTAGTGTCTAAGGACAAATAATAATGTCAAAGGACTGTTGTTTAATGCGGTTTAAAAACAGTTTATTTGAATTGTCAAAATTATTTAAATTCCTATCTGGACCCTGACATTTATTGCGACAATCCATCAGTATTAAATTTCGTTCGGCTTAACAGCGTTCTGGAGGCGTATTTTTGAAGCATTAGAAATTAATCTTGAATTCGAACACGAAAACAATTTGTGTATGAAAATGGTTTCTATTGCTTCCGATTTACGCATTTTTGAATCACTCGAAATAGGTGTTGCTATTAATTTAAAATCTTGTAACTGTTTTTGTTTCTAATATTATAAACAATAAAGCAAAAACTCATTAACGAACGTAAATAATAAGTTATTATGTCAAATCTCTGTCAACCATATGTTCACTTGTCAATGTCATTCTTCCGTACTTTATACAAGTAGAAATCGAAATACGAGTGGGTAGGACCACTCGTATCAGAATTGGGTAGTTGACACTACCAATCAATTGACATACTTTTTATGGGCTGTCAAAACGTACCTCTTCCTTAGAATTTGTATGGCAATATCGGACAGTTTACCAAACTCAACTGACTATGTATTTATTAGTTTTAAACCAATTGAAAATCTAATTCAAGAAACAATTAAAGATTATGACTGAACAAATTAATTAAATAAGGTGTTATTTAAAAAAAGAAGTGTCCCGGAATTATTTATGAATGGTGTCAACATCACCATTCACGGAATGAATTTTCAAAAATAGTGATTAGGAATTCACATGTGAATCTTGCGATTCCGTATTTGGATTGAAATTAGCATGATTCAAAAATACGTCTCCTGGACAATTTGTGTATGTATGTTGGACATGTCGTTTGCGATCCATAAATTAAATATTTCCATAAATTTACCTGGGCTCTTACCCCGCAGAATGTATTAAGAAATCTGGAATGTAAATATTTACATAGTGGCGTAAATAAATAAACACTAGTTATCAGAGAATGACAAACACAACTGTACATCCTTAGACACTTCATGATCATTCGTTTATTATCTAACTAGCTAGATAGATTACGAACACCAACGTCTTTTGTAAAGTTGTAAGAGTAAATACTTAATTACGTGACAATGAAACTGCAGTTCTATTTACGGGCAGACTTAGTTTTTAGTAAAAAGTAAATAGTTAGACATATACAGGGTGTAACGAAAAGGTGAAATAAATCTTTAAGGGGTTATTCTACGGCTAAATTACATCAACTTTTTCTATGGGACTAACATCGAAATCTCAAAAAAAAAATTGACGTTTCCATACAAACTGATGCCAGCTCGTCGCGTTTTAGTATGGGAAAGTGTTTTTTTTTGCGATTTCGATGTTGGTCCCATAGAAAAAGTTGATGTAATTTTGCCGTAGAATAACCCCTTAAAGTTTTATTTCACCTTTTCGTTACATCCTGTATATACTTTATAGAACCAAAAACAAAAGGTTTTTACAAACAAGTCCCAGTTATATACAACCAAGTGGCCTTACCACCAAAATCTCTTACAGGCAACCTTACGAAGTAGTACTTATTTATAAATTGTCTGTCGAAGTTACGTTCTCTTTGAATATTAAGTTATTAAAATGCTGTTATGCATCGTTATTACGCCAGCATTGGGGAGGCTGGGGGCTATGTGGAACTCTGTGGAGTGTGGTGATGTCCGTCCATCTACCTACACCTATAAACCTAAATTCACTTTAAAGCTACGTTACATTATACAATTTATAAATTTTATAATGTAATATTATGTAAAAACCACACCAATTATATCTAACCCCAAATTCAACTAAGCTTGTACTATGGCGTCTTGGTTACGGATACATACCAAAATATACTTTGAATAACATACGTGTGGGGACGGCCGTAAAGAATACACTTCCCCACCGTCAACAGGAGGCGTAAGAGGCGACTAATTCTTGTAGTACGAGACGGGCAGCAGCATCTTCGTGCGAAATCTTATAAAAAAACTGCGCTTGCCAACCCGCCTGCCAAGCGTGGCGAGTATTGGAAATCCCCCCTGATAATAAGTCATTAGGGGAGGCCTTTGTTCAGCAGTGGACGTCCTATGGCTGAAATGATGATGATAACATACATACATATCTATGACCAAGGTAAGTTAGGTTAAAATATTCGTGCCTAGCGTTTTTGTAATTAGCGTGAGCCAATTAGAAAGAAAAAGAAAAGCAATTACGAAATTACTATTTTTCCATTCCGTATAACAATTTTGCTATAACGTTGGAATAAAGAGAAAACTTCGTGCAGAAATTTTGTACTAACTTGAACAAAGTTTATTTGTACTATTATGTATTTTCTACTTTTACTACCATAATATTTTAAACATTATCATTAGACGTTAATATTTTTTCATATCAGTCCGCCTTTTTGCAGTCCACTGCTAGCTTATGTTTGTTTTTAATTCCAAATAGCGCTAAAGAGCACGATTTCCCGTTTTTTAACCGACTTCAAAAAAGGAGGTAACTGATTAGGTACTTATGTGTTGATATTATTTTTAGCTTTTCAGTTTTTTGAAGTCGGTTTACTTTTTTTAAATATTTTTTTTTACTCCAGCCACTGCCAGCTATCTTCCTAAGGTAGTCGGTTCATCGAGCTGGGGGGCATACTACACTACGTTTGTCAACATTCTTACATCTAAAATGTTGGTTGTGTGCTATAACCTTTTTTAAACTCATATAATTACAAAATCGTGAATAGTATTTAGCTAGGGATTTTTTTTTCTAAATATCCCATGTTAACTTACTTCTTATTCAGGTCTAGTTGTAACAACCAAACACTTAAGTGCTAGTACTCAATTTTTGGTAAAATTTTTGGCAAATTAATGTAAAATGTTAAGTTACAAATAGTGTGATAAACGTTGGTTTACTTAGAAATACTTTTGGCCCTGTTACAGCTAGCCCCTGGCTCCCCTAACTCGAAGCGAACTGCAAAGATTTGAAGAACTCAATAACTGTAACATTTATCTTAGAAATGAGAACAATCTATTAAATCGTCAGTAAAACAAATGGATGTTTCTAACAGAGCGTTTTAATACAACATTCCTTTGTGTAACAATTTGTCAAAGAATGTCAATTATACGCGAACAAATAAATAAATCTGAAGTGTCTGTCTGCGATTCCGAAATATCTCATATTCTCAGTTAGAAAAGCAGACACCCAAATAGCGAAGAGACGTGGGTTTGAGTTTTACATAAGACTGACGATTTTTTCTCAAGTGTATTTTTTTTTTATTATAACAAGCTGTCCCGCCGCCAATAGGAGGCGTGTCGTAAGAGGCGACTAATTCCTGTAGCACGAGACGGGCAGCAGCGTCTTCGTGCGAAATCTTATAAAAAACTGCTCTCGCCAACCCGCCTGCCAAGCGTGGCGAGTATTGGCAATCTCCCCAATGATAAGTCATTGGGGGAGGCCTTTGTTCAGCAGTGGACGTCTTATGGCTGAAATGATGATGATGATGAAGCTGTCCCGACGAAACATGCGGTACGAGTTTCGTAGGTACCGCGAGTTTCGTACCCAAAATTTTTTTTTTGTGAAATTTCCGTGTTTTATATAGTTATTCTCCTATTCGGGGTGGAGACAAATTCAATAAAGAAAGATCATAAAAATCGGTCGAGCCGTTCTCGAATTATAAATGGTGTAACTAACCCGACTTTGTTTTATATTTATAAGATTAGCATAATCATACGTGTTAATGAAATAAAGCAAAACCTCTTATGAGCCGATTACTTACAACAACTTTTCGTATGGGACCAACATCGAAATCGCAAAAATAAAAATGACTTTCCCATTCTAAACTGCGACCAGCTGACATCAGTTCGTATGAAAACGTTTTTTTTTTGAGAAAATCAATGTTGGTCCCATAGAAAAAGTTGTTGTATTTAGGCAGCAGAATTAACTCTTAAGAATTAACTCTCTGGTTTTGCGTTATTTCATTAGCACGTTGTATAAGTGCCCGGAAAAAGGACGTAAATTAAATTAAATTAAATACTATTATTGACTATTACTTACATACTTTTATGCTTTTTAGCAGGAACGGGCTTTAGTTATAGCATGTAACTTGTGTCGAACTTTAGCCCCATATCTCACATGGTTAATCAACGATGGTCGCCAACTAAGTGTTTTTTGCTGCTAAGTAAAGATAAAATGTCTTAGGTATGCGTAATTTTTTGATTAAAATCCGGAGTAATCCAATTAAAAAAAAGGAGGAGGTTCTCAATTCGGTTGTTTTTTTAAAATGTTTGTTACCTCAGAACTCCTCCATTAATGAACCGATTTGAAAAATTCTTTTATCAATTGAAAGGGTATACCTTCAGATTAGTTCCAGTTTTTTCAAAATTCAATTCTGATGATGGGATCCATGAGGAATTGAGGGAACTCCTAAAATATTATAGGTATACATATAGCGATTTTAGTATATTTAACAACAAGTAAAGCACTTGCATTCAGAAAGTATCATTTGCTGAGGTGGAACTGATGACGGAGACCCAACTATGGTCTCCGTCATCAGTTCCACCTCAGCAAATGAGCCACAAAAGTCTTCCACGAGTAGCGATAAGATATTTTCATTAAGACAGTTAAGCCTTGCTATAGTCGACAAATCAAATTTTAATAAATGATTCTGGTGAGAATGATACCATCAAACTGATCTGATGAAGAAGGCGGATGGTAAGCACCGGAACTCTGTGATAAAAAAATTATCATAGCCGTGTTTGGACTTACTTGAATCGTCATGAGAAGCAACTTAGCTTTATCTACAGTCAGTTTTTTTTTTTATAAAAATTTGTTTTTGAGACAAGACTTGATGATATTTCGCACACCTAGATAAAGAGTAGCACAAATTGAAATATGCGATAGCACAACACAACACATAATAAGTATCTTTGGAACTCATGTATAGTTAATGTAGTATGAGATCAAATCAAAGCATAGCACGTCTCAAGTACACGGTCTCTGTGTCTTTGGAGTTAATGTAGATTCCACGCACATTACGATAATCGCAATAACTCGATTTCGTATTATTTCAAGTTGTCATCATCATCATTACAGCCATAGGACGTCCACTGCTGAACAAAGGCCTCCCTCAATGACTTCTATCATATTATCTTCTATTGCCACGCTTTGGTAAGCGCAGTTTTTTACAGGATATCGCACGCAGACGCTGCTGACCGCCTCGTGCTACAGGAATTAGTCACCTCTTACGACACTCTTCCTGTCGGCGGTGGGGAAGTGTGTACTTTACGGCCGTCCCCACACGGAATTTTGTGTTGTGCTACTATTTATCTTGGTGTCATCATTTCAGCCATAGGACGTCCACAGCTGAACATAGACCTCCCCCAGCCAGATTAGCCGGTTGGAAGCGGCCTGCATCCAGCGGCTTCCTGCAACCTTTACCAGGTGTCTTGGTGTGTGATTAGTTATTTGAGTTATTGATATTCCTCCTGCGGAGCTTACTTTAAGAATAGCTGTATTGAGGCACCTTCCCTGGATCAGATGAGGCGGTAAAATTTACCCTCTCGATAATAAACTGAAGATCACGCGAAGTCGTTGACAACAGCTACTTAGAAGCTAAATATTTGCAACAATATTTCTATAGGAGGTTGTCGTCAGATATATATATAATATTCAGTGGTATAACCAAAACATTATTAGGTACCTTGATGCGTCAACACTGGCTTCAACAGCAGGAAACAGGACATACTTACTCTCTCTAATGTGGAGAAACACTTGCATTAAGGATAACTTAGTTGAAAGAGCAGTGACTAAGACATCACAAAACGTAGGTTTGATTTTCTCCACAAGTCCAACTCATGCTTGTTTTTTTAATTCTTGACTTTTATTTCTATAAGACATTCACATGATAAATCGGACCCTGGACGATATTATTTATTCTGTGCCTGGACTCCAAAGCAATGGCTTTGGACGCAACCGGGATTGGCCGTATAGATGAAGAAGGAGATTCACATGATAAATCACTTGATACACCGTGCTAGAAGTCTATCTAGAAGTATAACTTAATTCGGCTTATTTCTTTATGAGTAGATAAAAATTGTGCTTAGGTCGTCTGTCCACCTGGTGGGTGGACGCACCAGGTGGACAGACGACCTGTAAAAGGTTGCGGGAAGCCGCTGGATGCGGGAGGACTATGTTCAGCAGTGGACTTCCTATGGTAGAAATAAAATAATAAAGATGATGAAATCATAACAACGCAGCTCGTATTATACGACGTAACACTCTAGTTATTATAATGGGCTAGTTTCCTAAAAAACTATAATCAATCCGTCAGTTGGATTAACAGAAAATATTGGACACGTATTTTTTCTTTTCTCAATCAAACAAAAAATGATGAAGATATATCCCGTTAAAGTTCGGCGTCAAGGCGTGACGTCACGTGATTCCCAAACTGATTCCCATTCCCAAACTTTGATGCGCTTTATCATCGTAATTTTTGCTTGATTGACAAAATACAAAAAATGGGATCAACATATTTTGGTAATCTAACTGATAGACTACTTAATGACCCAGAAAACTAGCCTGTTCCAACATCTCCTGTTATTACTTATTTGCTTCAAATAGCAACATATATGATGATTCTAGTTGCATTATGGCTGGAAAAACCGCCTATGTATTATAAATGGTATCACAACCTCTGTAGCCGAGAGGCGAGTACGCCGGACTTGGCGTCGAAATCTCAAAGGTCCCAGGTTCGATTCTCGGTCGGGTTATTGAAGAAAACAAACTTTTTTTTGTTGTCTCGGATCTGGGTGTTGTGATACCACCATGATGTATCCAATATATGGTTACAAGGTTATCCTTGATTTACGGGACACCCGGTATACTTATCTCGATTTCACAAAAAAAAAATTGCCGTTTTTTTTGTAACGATGGCAGTGTAGGTATCTAATAGATGAGATTTTGATTAAAAATTACTTACAAAAAATATAACCAACTTCACCAAAAAAGTGGTAAATAATCATTATAAAATCAAGTCCACGTATGATGATGAGCTGATATGGGTAAGTATATTTTTAATCGGCATACGGTATTTTGTACTTGGCCTAGCCTGACTTTACAATTATTATTAAGGTACAGTAGAATCCGTTAAGTATGACTCCGCCTTTGACCAACCGCCTATTATGAAGTAATACACAGCGAAGTTTGGTTTTCATATAAAATTCTTTAAAAAAAAGTCGGTTAAAATGACTTCGCTTATTGACACGTCGCTTATTGTGACTCATTTAATAAATTGTGTCCGGTTATAGTGACCGACATGGTTCCTAACACCTTCGGCAGTGTGTCGGCAAAACAAAAGTAAACAAGCATTACTGATTATTTATGTAAAAAATAATTAAATATACATTATGTATGTACTTATTACGTATCATTTTTATTTTGATTTATTTCTACTTTGTTTCTTTCTATTAAAATAAATACGTACTAACAAAAACAACAGCTTTTGTATGAACCCCGCTTAGTATGACGTTTTTGTGATTTCCCTTCGATGTCATTATAAACGGATTTCACTGTACTAAACTCTTTTTAGATGGTCGGTTTAATTTTTTATTTTCGTAGGCTCTGCAGCATAGTCTTAGTCATACAATGTCTGAAGGAGAAATTCTGTTTTAATCATCTCATTAGGGTAATAAAACTGATAACAATTTGCAATAAAACACAAAGGTTAAAAAACACATATTTATTTAAGTACTCGTAAAGTGGAAAACACACACGGTAACAAATATTAATTTATTTTACAATAATTTTTCTTATGAGCCCACCGTGAACTGACCAGCGTTTAAGTTTTCACTAGCTAGACACGGTGTCAACTGTCATCTCATATACAGCCTAGGACTGGGGATAATATTGAAAACAGAGACATAGGTAGTAATTATATATCAAAACTTTACCTATTTGTTTTTTTCTAATAAACCTAATCAATGTATGTCAAACAATGCAATAGTTCCGCTCAACTCGATTGATAGAGTTCATTCTGGATCGTACTCATTCGGAGCTACTCGAACCTTTATTTGACACGAAATTAACAACGTTAGCGATAATATCGTTTTGCAATAATACACTGATTATGAATCGTAGCTTTAAATTCTTAATGTGTGTAACTCATACTCTAGAGTCTCCGTTTTCAATGTTGTCCTTAGTTAGAACTATGTTTCAATGTTGTCCTTAGATATACTGTGTGGCCTAGAGGCCACACAGTATATCTAAATATAGGAAGAAAGTACCGAAAACAAATAAAAATTAAGAAACACAAAAAATTCACTCGGCACGGGCGACAAACAATTAGTATGTTACGGACATACGATCATAGCGATCAGCCAGTCCGTAGGTAGATAGGCCAGTCACAGCAGAGGTAAATGTATAGGATATTAGTACAGTAGTAGTAGTAATGTGTGAGCACGCTCTTAACTACATTCTGCTAAACGACATCACTTTAACCTTGTTCCACAAAAACATTAAGATTTAGGTATATATGTCGCAGGGAAATGAAGATACCAAGGATTTCACGAAAACCCTATGATTTAAATAAAAATGTACTAGCTAACCCTTCAGAACCCGCTGACATCTCGTGATGCCATCTGTTTTGTGACCGTCGTGGCCCGATGGCATCTCGAGATGTCATCGCTCCCGCCTTTTATATTATCTCTGATTCCTAAATGAAACGGGCTGCTAATGGCCGGCGGCGTTTTTAGTCGAATGAATATTACATTCCCCGTTCATTCATACCATAAACAAATAAACTTTCACAAAAAGAAAAAAAGAAATTAGTTGTTGAAAGTTGGAGTTATCTGTCGACTATCTGACGGTTTTGCGGGAATTTGTTGTGTGCAAAAAAAAGTTTATTTTAAGTGATTTCAACGTGAAAAGTAGTTAGTTAGTAGTTCAACGGTAAGTTTTAAGGTAAGTTAAGATGTCCTTTGTTTCAAATACTCATAACAATCGTTTCATTTCACACGGACGCACATCTGGTGCGTCAGCGTTACAATGGCAGTTTTGTTGGCCAATAAAAAATAATGTAAACGTTACAAACCTCTTGTATCAGCACATCTAGTTAATTTATTTCAATAGCTTCTCAGAAATGTAACTACAACCAGAGTGAGTGTAAACATCTGGCCTCACGAATAAAAACAAAGCGATAAGTGCGTGCGCGGCAAAAAAAACGGCCACTTGAAACATGACTCCGGGACTCGGGGCGACGGGCCGCGCGGGGAATTCGGGTATGTTACGGACATACGATCATAGCGATCAGCCAGTCCGTAGGTAGATAGGCCAGTCACAGCAGAGGTAAATGTATAGGATATTAGTACAGTAGTAGTAGTAATGTGTGAGCACGCTCTTAACTACATTCTGCTAAACGACATCACTTTAACCTTGTTCCACAAAAACATTAAGATTTAGGTATATATGTCGCAGGGAAATGAAGATACCAAGGATTTCACGAAAACCCTATGATTTAAATAAAAATGTACTAGCTAAAAAGAAACACCATTCGTTCTCTGCGAGAAATTAGCATTACTGCGTAACATGTAACTGTACAGACACGAAAACAAGAACGTATCAAGGAAACATATTCGGTATCCAGGACCAGTTTGTAGGTATTTTATAGTTGTTTTTATTTTGTTCTTTACGTAGTTCTGAATGTATTTATTAGGTACTACTTGTCCCAAATAAATAGTTTATTATTATTACATTATTGGTCACTGGGTTATAAATTATTGAGATATATGCTTGATTTTTAGGGTTCCGCAGCCAAATGGCAAAAAACGGCTTTTCGGCGGATTCGTCATGTCTGTCTGTCTGTCCGTCCGTATGTCACAGCCACTTTTGTCCGAAACTATAAGAACTATACTGTTGAAACTTAGTAAATAGATGTATTCTGTGAACCGCACTATGATTTTCCCAAAAAAATTGAAAAAAAAAATTTGGGGTTCCCAAAACTTAGAACTGTAACTCAAAAAAATTTTTTTCATCAAACCCATACGTGTAGGGTATCTATGGATAGGTCTTCAAAAATGATATTGAGGTTTCTAACCACACAAAAATCGCAGAACAAACACGGGTATAACTTTGTCACTGTAATGACATAATTTTCGGAACACTTAGTATAAACATCTTTCAAACAAAGTAATTTCAAACAAGAAAAACTTAGGATAACAGGTAATAGTACCTAGTACTCAGGTGTCGCGGTCAATAATGGCGTAAATATGTGCCATCGATTTTGCTTGCCGGAATCTTTACCATAAGTTTTCATCAACAAACCACAATCACTTAAAGTCCATAGAGTATTTACATTTGTAATATTCGTATACTGTACATGAACTTCACAACCTCACTGTGAAGCTTTTAAAGCTCGTTGCACGCGTCACTTAAAAGTCTACAAGTCCGTGTTGAAGTACCCACAAAGCTCGCAGAGGTTTTAATGTCACTCAAAGGCGCTGCAGATATTTCGTTGCTATTTTCAGACTTTTCGGTCTAAATGTAACTTCATTTTGGTCCGAAATTCTAGACTTAGAGATTAGAACATTAGGTATTTCGGATTTTACACAATATGACTAGACATTTAAAATATATCCAAAATAAACTGCAACTTAAACATAAAGAAAAACTTTGTCTATAAGTAGGAGCAGTGTTGTCAGAGCGTAAACGGAAAATCACAGCAAAAACCCACAACTTCCGTGTTTTACAAAAGAAAATATAATAATTAAACATTAAATGTTACTGAACTTTTATATTACCTATACATTGTGTACTCGTTCTACTTCGAGGCATCATGCCTCAACTCAACTATTAGGATGTTTAGGTCGTATTCCCATGCCCATGGGGATTATGGGAGGTGTCTGTAAGGGAACTTGGTAAACATTAATTTGTCACCATAATTTGAACCTTAAGCACATGCTAAATATTCGGCTGTAAACCAATGAAATTAATTTGCACTATTGCCTTTAAACTTTTTACCTTTGCTAAAAATAACTTCACAACGCCTCAGTGATCACAAAGCCACTCACAGCACATCACACACGAGTTCACTCATACACACACGAGTTCACTCATAGAGTGGTTGAGACGGCGTAGTGCCTTTGGAGGGCCCGGCCCTCGCCCAGGTAATTCGATACAGGAACTGGCTTCCTTCTTCTCCTGTTTCTATCACCTGTTAACAAACGATAATATGTTATTATGATAAGATAATAATTAATTATATTTTGGCACGTAACAAAAAAAAACATAGTTAACAAAATATTTGCGTCAGAGGTCCCCGCCGAAAATCAGCGTCGTGATAAGTCCATGGCTGTCACAACAAAGGTGCCCCTTTTCGACACATCAGATTCCTTTAAAGTTTTATATTGCTATGTATTTTTCTTTTGTGTGTCGAATAAATGTTTCTATTTATGTCTATAATTCTATTTGGTATGATTGTGAAAAAGGTCTCCGTTATCGCTCAGGATTAGTCTTGACAGCTTCTTCTAGCTCACAACATTGTTCCGAACCAGTGGTAGGGTAAAAAATGATTGAGACGTATCAAAGAGATTTATTCCGGCCTATTTGCAGAAATGAATTGGGTTTATTGGTTTTTATAGCTGAAAATAGCTGCCTGATATGGACGGACACTGGATCACAGTTAATTACATTATTAGTTTTACTTTCATCAGCTAACAATGTATAGTTATAGTAAAGTAAAAGTAAAAACATTTATTAAGCCAAAGTAAAGTTAATAACAATAGAGTTTACATAGTTGTTGTAGTTGTATTTCATTATATCATATCAGCACAGGTCCTGCCAGTAGTCTGACAGTAGTCTGCCTCCGAACTAGACGTGAATCTGTATCTCAGAGAACAGGACCACCGCAGAGGGAGACTGCGCTTTTTCTTATGCTATTTTAAACATTTTATGGTTTGGCTAACTAGGGTAACATATATGCTGACCTTTCTTCCCAAACTAGAATAAATCAGTTGTTTGGGAAAAAGGGGTTGTATTTTAAGCGTATGGTGTGTATTAGATGTGTGCGGTGTTATGAAGCCATAACATTTGTTTTGCATTTTTTTAATTAACCTGACAAGCCTAACCTATATTTTAAAATAAATAATTGCCACGATCTAGAAGTAAGGCATTAACATTCCTTGTTTACGAGGTACAAGACAGTCAATTTGGGACGTCTGCCAGCACACCTGGAATCGAGTCAAATTAGAAATATCTTTTTCTGAAGTATCCGGAACCGGAAAACGAACTCGGGTCCTCTGCGTTTTAAGCGAATCATCGTGGCGTTACACCAATCGAGACTTCGATTTAACTATTTGAATTAAACATTTTGTAAAGTTATTTATTGCATAATGCATTATATTATCGTATTGAGGGCAGTCAATAACATTTTACAGTATGTGATAATGAAGTTACAAGATGTTACAAAAGTTACAAAAAATATAGCAGCTTTGTCTCTAGTTATAACAAAATGATATTGACATTAATTAATTTATAGTATTATGTAACGTACGTAAGTATTATAAAAAATATAGAAATATATTGACATTAATTAGTAAATTTTATTTGAATTGATAAAATATATTTTCTTGTGTCAAATAATGTAACATGTCTGGTTGCATGCCTTTAAGGTAAGATGTAGCTAATTCAAAACAATTTTTAAGACCTCTGTATGTACCAACATTCTGAAATAAAATAGTAATTCCTCACTTAATGTCCCTGAGATTAACAAAATCCTTACCCAATTTTCAACTTGAAATCTAAAACAGAGTTCAATATCGACTGCAAAAATGTGTCGTTTGCGGTAGTTTGTCAAATTGTACTGTAAAATTTATGCAAATTTGAATCTGCAACCTCCTGCAAAGTCTTGTTAATTAATCCCTGCAAGTGTTTATGTACAGCTTTGAAGTAATTTACACTGAGAATTTTCCATTCATTTACTTCCACCAACGCATCGATTCTCGTTAAAAGCCTTTGACGTCCATTTAAATTAAATTACAGAGAATTTGCACTAAAGGCACTTTAAAACTAGTGCGGTTGGTGGCGGCATTCAAATACGTTACCAATATATTGCTCTGTCGCTGCGAACGCAGTCTAGTTGACGCGATTTTGTGGCGTGTGGTGTCTGTCCTTATGGCACAAAATAGCGTCAATAATTCAATCGGTTTAATTGATTTGGCACCAATTATGCTGCACTGCGGGGCAAAGGCCTCCCTACCATCCACTCTTCAGGTCTGAGTCTGAAGCTACTACTATTAGTTTTTGAAATATGGATCCTTCTAGGTTTGACCATTTTCTATCAAGTTGACGACAATATTGGTGATTAAGAAGGCGGTGATGATTTTGATGAGATGAGTTTAGTGTATCAATGCAACACAAAAGAGTAGCAGTTAAAATTAATATTTCTTTTTGCAAAGTGAAGTACCTATTTCACTGAGTTAATAAAGAAGCATCTGTCGCAGAACCGATGAAAGGTGGAGTAAACCGGTTCAGGTGTGGAGGAGACCGTCTTGGCAAACGTAGTGTAGGGCGCCTCCCAGCTCGATGGACTGACGACCTTAGAAATTTCAGTTTTTCTAAGTCCCGATCTTCTCGTGCCGGTCATCTAGATATTTTATTCATGTCTCAAAATGATCTTACCTGTGTAACGGGGCGTAGCACGACGGGCGCCGGCAGTGCGGGGTGCCCGCCGCTTCCAAAACCAGTACTTTGGGAACCGCTGCTAAACACAATCCTCTCCTTCCAGCCCGTCCAGATCTGTCGAATTACAGACACGTTAAACATCCAAATAATCCTTCTAATAAGTGTTCTTTTCAACCGACTTCAAAAAAGGAGGAGGTTCTCAATTCGACTGTATGTTTTTTTTTTTTTTTTTTTGTATATTTGTTACGCGATTACTCCGCCAATTATGAATCGATTTTAATGATTCTTTTTTTGTTTGGTAGATCATACTTCAGAGGTGGTCCCATATAAATTTTATCGAAATTGATTTAGAACTTTTTGAGAAAATCAACAAATATATACTCAGATAATATTTTGGTTGTGGTTCTTGTTACATATTTTCGACAAATATGAGCCGATTTTGATGATTTTTGTTTTATTGAATAGCTTATACTTCAAAGATAATATGATAAAAGTTTGCAAAATAAAAATCACCCCTAAGGGTAGGAAAATAGGGGATGAAATCGGTGTTCAGCAGTTAGATTAGGATTTATCACTAAAAATTGATGAAATAAGTAAATTTTATTAGAAAAAATAAAACCGACTTCAAAACACTGAAATGATAAAAATAATCCTAACACTTAAGTACCTAATCAGTTACTTTTGGAGTCGGTGCAAACAAAAACATTGAATCTCTCATCGGCTGGCACCGACTCCAAAAGTAACTGATAAGGTACTTAAGTGTTAGGATTATTTTTATCATTTCAGTGTTTTGAAGTCGGTTTTATTTTTTCTAATAAAATTTACTTATTTTTTGCTATAAATTTATGGTACGTCGTCTTTTCGTAAAAAATAATCTCAGTAGAAGTAAATCTAAAGTTTTTGCTGGCATTACAGACAGCGCCTTAAATCTCATGAACACTGTCGCGTTAGTCAGTAAAATTATAATAATGGTATGAAAATTACATCACGAAGTGCTTAAAAATATGTAGTTTAATGAAATAAATAAAACGTGTAGTAAATAAGCAAGCAAACATTGAGGTAGTTTTATAACCAAATTTATGGGAAATCTAAATGAGCACATAAATAACATAACATGATGTCAGCATCAGCGACTAGACAGATATCCTTAAAGATATAAGTCCTCACCTAATCAAAAAGCAGTAACGTAGTTGAGGAGGTCAAAAACTAGAACTAGATTCTAATTAATCTCTGGATTATCTAAAGTATCAGCCTGCTAAAAGGGAATTTTATATATTGGAGTAACAAAAGCCACACAAATGGAACGATATCAGTAATTATCATTTGTCTTGCATTGTCTGGTCTGGTCAGACAATGCAAGACAAATGATAATTACTGAAAGACTTTTAAGCTGATGTTGGATTGTAAAGTAAGTATTTTTGTTATATGTTATCATTGAGATCGGCTTTTGCAATCTATTAAAATCGCTGTGTGTTTCATTTCACGTAATGATCACGTCAGTAATGTATGCTACAGGCGAGAACAAGTATAAGATTTGACTTTTTTTTTTACAAAAGCAACCGCCTTAAATCGTAAAAATCGGATCTCATATGTAAATTCGAAGGATGACTAATCGATTTTCATTTCAACAAACACCAGTGATCGATAATCGATTAAATGTTACATCGATTTATTAATTTGGGTATGTGTATTGTCGCTAAAAAAAATTTTATAGCTGTTTGTTGTTGCAAAAATCAGTTTTACTTTCAAATTAATTTAATTTGTTTTGTTCAGTTAAACAACCATTTATAAATATGTGCAAATGCAGGCAAAAGGCGAATATGGCAGGGATAGCAAAGGGGTGCCAAATTTTTAGGAGTTGCTCAGAATCAGTAACTTAATCGAACTATGCAAAGAATAAGTTTTTTTTTACATTTATTATTCTATCCACTGTTAAAAATCGTACGCGTGGATAATTTAAGTCATTCATGAAAAAATTAATCCGTATGTGCACAGCGAAAGGTCCATGTTGGCTCGTCGTACCTACGCCTCTGATGAATTACCGCGCGGCTTTCGTATTCTCTCTATTGACTTTATTTTCGGATATTTGCAAGTAATTTTTTTTCGTAACATACGATTATTAAAAATAATAAGATAGAGACACTTCTTTATATTGTTCCCTAGATCCTATTTTTTAAATTTGGCATCCCTTTGCAATGTAACCCTGTAGTCATGGGCACAGTTATTTTCTAATTTACTCTTAGGTTGCCGTCGAAGGTCAGTCTACGAACTCCAAAAAAACATTTTCGTTTCTCTTTGGTTTACGAGTTGCATACTGTATTTATCTCTTTTTGGGTAGCTGGTTTTATTTAGGTAAAAAACAAAGACTTTAGTCACGATTTATTATAAGGAGAAATCGATTTGAAAAAAGGGAGTGGGTGCAGCCAAGTCTACATCACCGCAGTGCAGTGTAGGGCATAGTTAATTACTATTTTGTACTTATTAACTTTGACGACCTCCATAGCCGAGAGGCGAGCATACCGGATTTGGTGTCACTATCTCTAAGGTTCCGGGTTCGATTCCTGGTCGGTCAATGTAGAAAAATAACTTTTCTATATTGTATAAGGTCTGGGTGTTGTGGTACCGTTGTTATTACTTATCATAGGATCAGAGCAATGTATGTGATGTTGTCCAATATAAAAAAAACACGATTAAAAGTAGTTAACTACAAGTAGTTATGATTACAAGTAATCTAACTACAATAATCAAGTTACAAAAAGTAGTCGTTAATCTGATTACTGTAATCGAGTACTTATAACGCGAATCGTATTCTAAGTCTATGGTTATAACTACTGATTACTTTCATTCTGAGAACACCTTGATTTTTAGTTAAATATGTTTAAAAAGTTAAAAATTTGTTAATATGTTATAGGAAACAGCTAACAGAAGATATTAAATTTTCTACAAAATAACCTTCAATTCGTAATTAGCGTAGCGTTTACAATGTGATATTGAAATAACGCAAAACCTTTCAGGTGGTACCTCAGCCCACGAAATTGAACAACATTTTGTTCTATACATTTTGATTTTTTTTCTAAGAAATAGTCTTATTTGTTATGCAATTGAAATTTTGATAACAGTTTAGAGAAGCATTATTCAGGGTTACGCAACAATAAAAAAAGTTGGAAAAATTAGAGATTTGTGGCAACACGAGTGAAAACACTGTCGGAGGGTGTGTAATTTTTCAATTTTCTTTTAATGCCTATAATTTTGAAAACATGTAACTAAGTTTTTTTTTACATTTTCTGACAACCAGTATGAATTGCCTTTCGAATTAACGTCGAGTTTTAAGACACCCTGTATACTTTCCCGAAATGCAAAAAAATCATTTAGATTAAGATACAAACATAAAATTAAAGGTTCCGTTTTTGCCATTTGGCTACGGAACCCTAAAAACCACCTAACACCTATAGCTTAGAAATTGGTTAAAACTGATAAGTAAGGTAAGTGTGTATGGTACTAAACATAATTTTCTTAGGGCTCAAGCTTTTTGAAATCATAGCAGTATACAAAATAACTTAATTAACTAACCAAGGCCGCTTCCTAGATAAGATTAATATTTTAATGAGAAGCTTTAGGCATTTTGTACACAAAAGTGAGATTAGTTGACTTATATCTTTTAATGAAGCACTGAATTATAATCAGCTCGCCTTTTCGCTTGCGTAAAACATGCAAATCGTTATTAGTTTGAATTTTTCTACATCGATAATTAAAAATATCTTGTGAATAGATATACAGTGTGTAACGAAAAGGTGAAATAAAACTTTAAGGGGTTATTCTACGGCTAAATTACATCGACTTTTTCTATGGGACCAACATCAAAATCTCAAAAAAAAAATTGACGTTTCCATACAAACTGATGCCAGCTGGTCGCGTTTTAGTATGGGAAAGTGTTTTTTTTTTTGCGATTTCGATGTTGGTCCTATAGAAAAAGTTGATGTAATTTAGCCATAGAATAACCCCTTAAAGTTTTATTTCACCTTTTCGTTATACTCTGTAGATTCTAGATGGATTAGAGTAGGTGGAGTGATTTCATGTACTTTTACAACGCTTAGATAGACTTAGTTATTTCCGGAATCCGGAAAATGTGGGTAAAGTTTCGTTTAATAACAAAATTATTTTAATTTAGTTAGACTGTCTTGAATAAATAAGTTATGTCTGTGCTTAACATTATTCTAAAGTTCTTCATATAATAACAACTTCCTACACATTAGAATTCAATATTGTAACCTTTCCGAGTTGAAAGTGTTGAAGAACAGAAAAAGTTTGCGTTATCTTAATATTACGGATCAAAATTCTTGGCGTAAATGGAAGCGTAGGGCGCACTTCGACTAGGTGGTGACGATATACGCAAGGGTGATGGCAGTGGATGGAAGAGAATAGCCGAGGATCGGGCTTAGTGACGTGCATTAGGAGAGGCCTATGTCCAGCAGTAGACTGACGTGGGCTGATGATGATGATGATAAAACGGCAATATTTCATCTATGTAAGTATATAGGTGGATTTAAACAGTAGCAATAGTAGTTGGCCGTGTGGGGACGGCCGTAAAGAATACACTTCCTCACCGCCAACAGGAGACGTGTCATAAAAGGCGACTAACTCCTGTAGTACGAGACGGGCAGCAGCGACTTCGTGCGAAATCTTATAAAAAACTGCGCTCGCCAACCCGCCTGCCAAGCGTGGCGAGTATCGGCAATTCTTCCCTAAATAACGAAAACAGATAGGACCAGGCCCCCAGTTTCTAGTGGTCCTGCTGTTCCTGGCTACGGTAGCAGTCAGGGTGACGGCAGGGCAGGGGGTGCTAAGAATCCCCGGAGTCGATCCGGCTACCACCCCAAACAACGATGTCATATGGAACTGAAACGTGGCCTCTCACTATGGGCCTCATAAGAAAACTCAAGGTCGCACAGCGTGCTATGGAAAGGGCTATGCTCGGTGTTTCCTTACGAGATCGAATAAGAAATGAGGAGATCCGTAAACGAACAAAAGTCGCTGACATAGCCCAACGGATTAGCAAGCTGAAGTGGCAGTGGCCGGGGCACGTAGCACGTAGAACTGACGGCCAATGGGGCAGAAAGGTTCTAGAATGGTGGCCTCGTACCGGCAAGCGCAGCGTAGGACGTCCACTCACAAGGTGGTAAGACGACCTGGTAAGGGTCGCAGGAAGATGCTGGATGCAGGCCGCTTCCAACCGGCCAATCTGGAAGTCAATGGGGGAGGCCTATGTTCAGCAGTGGACGTCCTATGGCTGAAATGATGATGAAACAGTAGCCAAAAGTAAGGAGGCGAATGTATTCATCAATACAACTGGTCTCCATTCGAGAACCCGTTTACTCCGCCTTTCATCGGTTTGCGATTTTGCGACAGATTTGACTGACCCACTGCCACTTTAGGTTGCTACATTTTAGGACTACCGGATAAACTCGTTTCGGATTTTATCCCTTAACGAAATTCCAAGGTTCGGATTTTTCATAGCTTGCAGAATGACGTAATTATAAAGTGCGGTGCTAGTATACCTGCCTTTTCTGGTGTCTACGAAATATCATTTCCTTGACATGTTGCTAAGTGAAGAACATTTTGAAAATCGAAATTGCACTCTGTTTTTCCATTCTTTGTATATGTATTTTATTATTATTCTATTTATTAATAAAATAGCACCTTATACAGAGTTACATTTCACGGCAGTGCCAATTTTTCAGGTACCACAGAATCAGTAACTAAATCGATCTATGTAAAAAACAATTTAAAAAAAAAAATTTTTAATTCTTTCATTCTGCATTTGAAAAATAGAATATTTAATAGAATTGCACCGTTTGTGCACTGCATGAGGTTCTTGTTAGATCGGCGTCGGCGTAAGCCTGTGATCTCTAATGTATGACGGCGCATCTCGCGTTTTCTTTTTTTTCGGAAATGTTTAAGTACATTTGAATCCAGAAATACGACGACTGAAATTAATAAAATAAATTAGTATTTTTATATCGTTCTATAGACCTTATTTTAAAATTTGGCACTACCTTAGAATATAACCCTGTATACTCATGGTAGACCGTTTAAACAAGACGGAACAGCAAATTTTACAATAAGACAAAAATAAAAAAATTACTGAAGGAAAATGTGCCTCCCTTTATTCACCCGAAATGTTCCCCTTTAATAGTTATTTGTTATGCAAGGCTGCAAAGTTGGAATAGTACGAGTACTTGTATTAAATCCAAGCGTAGCAAGGATTTCAAAGGTACGAGGCAAAATAACTTTGCTGCCGAGTGAAACACACAATTGTTCACCTCACTACAGCGAGGAAAACGCTAAGTGCATAAAACAGCGTAGTTATTAAATTAGTGTTTATTCATTTGATTGATTTTCAACCGACTTAAAAAAAAGAGGAGGTTCTCAATTCGACTGTATTTTTTTTGTTTTGTCTCCGAACACGTTTTCGCGCCTTTAGAATGTCTCCATGCATTGAACAAAGTGCACGCTTTTAAGTACTTTTGACGTGATTTTTCCGGTATAGAAAACTCAATTCGGCATTAGTACCGCTTGCACTAACTCTGCAGGTGTTAAATTAATATCTTTGTCACTGCTGGACTCGCTCATATTTAATGATATTATACGATTTTCAAAACAAATTAGGGAAGATGAATAGAATAAAGAGAAGAATATTTTAAAATGTTTTTTTTCATTCAGTTCAAGGCTGCCACCTTTGGCTGGCCAGTGCGATTACTCAAAGAAATAGGGTTGGTTATGAAAAGTATTTATTGCATTTTCAGTGGACTTGCATTCTAGAAAAGTATGGAATAGAAAGGTTCATATTTTAAAACTCTTTCCACGCTACCGGATAAATTGCACTTATGCACTTAGATTTCTAATGACAAACAGAATTTTTCCGAGGTTGTGAGGTGAAAAGGCCTTTTTCACCTCGATTTGTTCCTTCCGGGTCTATGATTAATGTATTAAACTAGTTTTAGTAGTAGTAACTAGTTTAGTTACTATTTTAGTTACCATCAATCAGTTTTAGATTTATCTGATATTTAACTGTGGTGTTTTAACACCACAGTGAAGAAAAAAATACAGATTTTTATTTAAATAAAAAGTTATGACGTATCAAACTTTTCCACAAAAATCCAGAAATTCTTGCCGCCCGCCCGCGGTCTACCTGTAGTGTAGTTAACCTATTACTATTATTTCTATAATATCTGATTAATTATACATAGTATTACCTTAAGTCATTCGTTTTTTAAATATTTTAAAGAGTTTTTGAGTTATTGTATTTAGTAATAAGATTTTTAATATCGGTCACAGTTGTGTTCTATTAATGATTATAGGAACAATAATTTGATATTTAAAAACTATAAACGCACTTTTTATCAAGATAACATCAAAATTTCAAATCCAAACTCAAAATCGGAAGGGTTAGATGTAATGCGAACATACGAATTATAAAGTTCGGCGATTTATCGTATTATATGTTCTGTGGTTCGGCTCTACAATGGATACTTGGTAACTGATATAGTTACTAAGAAAGTTTTTCATCACATAGCAAAGGAAACAGCCAGTTCATGCTGAAAATATAATTTAACAATTCATTTAGTTACCATTCAACAAACGCAACATTTTGTTTTAACTCTTTATTATTATACATTCTGTGATTATACACTTTTAAGTTTAAAAGTGCCATCTATAAGAAGGTTAGGTTGAGAATATTAATTGAGGCGAATTGTCAAACATTGATAAATGAATGATATTTATAACTGGCTTACATGCAAGGAATTGCGAGGTTTTCTAAAAATGAGATAATCTGAAAAAGGATTTCGTAGCGGAATGCCTACTATTGCTCTTAGCCGAATTTTCAAAAACTATTAGAGAATTTGTAGCACAAAGACACTCAGTCTTAGGTAAAATTTTGAAGCACGAAAGTTGAAACGAAACTATCGAATATTTTCAAAGATGTTCCACCGTAAAAAAAATATTACCAAGGTGGGATTCAAACCCACGATGGTTGATAATAAATAGGAACTTCTTGATTCAAAATGTGGATAAAATGGTTTACTAACAGAAAGATTCACTTAAAGAAATTCGCCAACATAACTAATGTCCTCCGTTAGAAGCTCAGGTAGAAGAGCAGTCGGTTCAGATAGCAAAAGGTAGTGTGTTTGGATCTCACTTAAGGCTGTTATTTTTTTTTAAACTGAAATAGTATCTTTCATACTAGCAAGAAACGGGCAAGCTACGTAGGAAACAAATATCTGGCCATGCCGCCACTGCCAGGTCCATGCAAAAGGGGTAGGACCCAAGAAATGCTGGCATGACGTCGTGAGGGCTGACATGCGTGCCAATGATCTCACAACTAGAGACGCTCAAGACCGCGTGAAGTGGAGGAGTAAATCAAGGAAAGCGGACCCTGGGCTTGGGATTGACCTTATAGATGAAGAAGAGTATCTTTGATACTAGCAGTATTGTAAAAGCAAACATATATTTTTTAAGAAATAGTTTAACGACATCTTTAAAAAACCGAAGCTGTTCTTGTTTGGCTGTGATTTCGGTTTCAGTTACGGTCTGCGAAAGACGTTAACTTGGAAATGAGTGTCGCTCCTAATGGAGCTCAGCTGTTAACGAAAGCCCTTGAAATTAGCAACGCAGTGCAGTTCAGATGCAGTTCAGATGATTGTTCCAAAACTAGATAATTTCTATCCTAGTTCTACTTAATGTACTTGTTGGTTTACAAAATAATCAAAACTTGCAAATGATGACATTACGATAAATAAATGGCGTGAACGCATGTGCCGGTGCAATGACATTTATTAAAGTCACTAGTAACTACATAGGTTGACGACCGTCTGGTGTAGTGGTTAGCGCTCCGGACTACAAAGCCAGCGGTTGCGGGTTCGAATCCCGCAAGCGGCAAATGTTTGTGTGATGAGCACGAGCATTTGTACCTAAGTCATGGATGTTTATATAATTATTTAAGTATGTTTATCCGTTATCTAGTCGCCAGAATACATCTTTGCTTAGTTTGGGGCTAGATAATTGATGTGATTGTGAAAATAATTTATTTACTTATAGGTCGATTGTCGTCACGAAGTGTCGTGTAGTTGTAGTTACTAATTTGCTGATTAATCAATGCTGTATTTATTTTAGAACGATCAAGGTGTAAAATTTTTTCAATTGGTAGGTATACACTGCAATGCAGTTTGGCACTGTCTAATAAATTGAAATGTATTCTTTATTCTATGGACATAAATTAATAAAAAAACACTTACTGGTCCACACAGATAGAAATTCAGTAATCCAAAAAAGAAGGAAATGTACAATTCCGTTACTATTACTACTTTTGTCATGTTCTTGATCCATTTATTTAGCTCAATCGGGATTGAGTGAAACAGAAACAAAAACATATTTCCTTTTTATCGCTGGAAAATGAAATATCCGATAATTGAATTTATTGCTAGCTCTATTGTTGTCCGAAACCATCACAATAACTCAAATAAGATATATCAAACGAATTTTGATATCAAAAAGATAAAAATGGTTTGAAAATAACGGTATAACGTTGACTACATAGGTAGGTGGGTAAAACATAATTAACGACCACCTTTATGTAAACCAAGGACCGAAAAACCGGGTTTCAGGGTTTGAGACTAACCCGACGTTCCGTTTAAGCCGTATTTAGGGTAACACGTATACATATCAGGTTAACCCATATAAATATCACTGAATAATCGGAAAGAACGAGATAGAAATAGTTATAGATTGTATGGAAGCTTGAAAATATTAAACGAAAGTGAACCTTAGGTCGCCGTGCCGTGTGGGGACGGCCGTAAAGAATTCACTTTCCCACCGCCAACAGGAGTCGTGTCGTAAGAGGTGACTAATTCCTGTAGCACGAGACGGGCAGCAGCGTCTGCGTGCTAAATCTTATAAAAAACTGCGCTCGCCAACCCGCCTGCCAAGCGTGGCGACTGGCGAGTATTGGCAATTCGCCCCGATGAAAATCATTGGGGGAGGTCTGTGTTCAACATTGGACGAGGTCGAAACCGGTTCCTATACGATTAGGTTTACCCAGATTTATGGATTAGGCGTAAACGACGGGTTTCTATGTATACGGGTTTCTGTGTATATTGTATGTACATGTATTTAATATTA
This sequence comes from Anania hortulata, assembly GCA_963576865.1. Lineage (NCBI taxonomy): Eukaryota > Metazoa > Arthropoda > Insecta > Lepidoptera > Crambidae > Anania > Anania hortulata. The sequence goes on from OY756394.1 coordinate 19,316,483, forward strand.
TATTATATATTATTGTTATGTATGTAAGTATATTTTTATGTTCATTTCTATCTGGACTTATATATTTATCCATTAGGTATATTAAATTCCACACTAAGCTCTCCGCACTACTTTCCCCTTTCTTCTTATCTGTCCTCTACCTCAAGGTTGTCTGGAAGAGAGCGCTCGCTTTTAGCGATAAGACCGCCTAAATTGTGCATCTTTCTGTAAACACAAATCGTAACTTCTTTGTATGGTATGGTGTACAATAAAGAGTATCTATCTATCTATCTATCTATGTGCTCGCAGCTCGTTTGGTTTAATTATAAAACAAGAGAAAATAACCAAATAATATACCAATAAAAGTAGTTAATACTCACACTACACTAGTTAATAAAACCAATACGAAAAACGCGTTATTTACTTAGTTTATATTAATTTTATTATCAGTAAATAGCTATTTCTGTGAATTGATATTCACTAATGCAAAAATTCTATTGTATTTATTTCGGAACTGATTGAATATTAAACTTGTTCATTTGTACATTTATTAATTTGATCCTTTCAATGGTGGAAAAATAATTACCACTAAGCCGCTTTAGTTCAAATTGACATTGTAAATTTACCATTTCTAAGAATTGATTTAATAAAAAACAATCTACGAAAGAATTATTTTATGAGTGACGAATTCCTGAAAAACAAAATCGTTTTAGGGACAGTCTGAAGACAGTCTGTAGGCTTTTCAGTGTTTTTATGTAATAAAATGGTGAAATTATTACTATTATAACTGTGTATTTAGTTTTTAATAATACAGTGTGAGTCTTTCAAAATCCACGATTGTTCTTGAAACTAGATTTAATCGTTATGAAGGCATAAATAATTTAAAAAAATTGGATAAAATGCTTTTATTTAACTTTTTATTTTTAGCAACAGTACGCAAACATTTTTGGAATAGGTGTCTATCCTGTTGTTGTCAAAACAAAAACACTGATGTCAAGTAAGATATCCGAATGCAGTTATCATGCAGTGGTAATTAAATAAAACTTTTAAAAAATACAAGCAATAAAAAATTTTGTATTATTTTTAAATAACATTTTTTTGTAAATATTTTTTCCATCATTAAAAAAAGGTTTCGCTTAATTTTTTTTGTGCACTTTATAAAGACACCTTTTATATTGCCTGTACTTGAATTAACAAGTGCTCATTAGGATGCTTTGCTCAAAAAAAAAAACACATCCTATTCTAATTCTAAATTTGGATTCTAAAATTGGATCTGGAGGCATATTTTTGAAGCATTCGAATTCAACTTCGCATGCGAAATCGCACGAATCCTTTTGATTTAATCGTATTGGGATTTTGTATGCGACAGAATAGAATTGTTTAAAAAATATGCCTACTCATTATAATACACCATATTGTTTGTTTTAATTAATCGTCAGTTCATAAATAAGTAAATCTATATGTTACGGACAAACCAATCTATTTTGATGTAATAGTTATAAGTTTAATGTTTTGTAAATAAAGCTTAATTTTCTATTAGGGCCTAGCTATAAGGCATATGTAATTAGCGCAGGGATTGTTTTATTTATTAAAGTTTGTTTAGATATATCCCACTTGCAACTAGGTAGGCAGGTAGGGCTAATAAAGGTAATTAGGTTTGTATGGTATTTGGTAAACGGGTGTGAAAGAGACCCTGTAAGGTTGTCTCACCCTACCAGGGAATCGACAGAACTGGAGGGTGGGACCGGTAGAACCCGCAGACTATCTCTGTCGCCCATCTCGCACATTCGGAGGGTAGGTAGGACACCCAAAGAGGTAGAATGTTGTGAGTGGGAAATATCACATTTTCTGTAGGTAGGTTTAGAAATGTGTAGACAGAGATAGAACATAAACAATAGGTCGTCTCCCTCAGTATCTCGATGTTAGGAGGGTGGACATAAATGTTACACTAACGAATTTGGTAGACAGAGACAGAAGTTTGTATGTCCTTGTCTTATGAACTAACCCGCGATAGTCACTAGTAAACATAGGCTAAGATTGTATTAATATAGGGGCCGTGGGTCGCAAAATTTGTACTGCGCTCACGGTCAAGATCATCATTCGGAATAAAGGAACAAAGGAAGAAAGAAGTGTTTCATTTCAACTATACAGTCCACACGAAGGAGCAAGATCTCTCAAGATTGTATCACGGCGGACCCAAACCCGCTGTGACTCACATCGTTGGACCTTTGCTCGCCGGATCGAAAAGAAGATAGTGTAACCAGCAACGCGGGATCTACGCCAAGCACTACCAGTGTTTGGGCCATCGCAACGTGGGATCGAGGCCGCGTACTGGGCCTATTTACTCTTGTGAAAGAGAGATCACATTACGCGGGTGTACCGCGGCTCCGGCATTCACCACCTAACGGTGCCAAACGGTGTTTGTCGCGAGTTAACGCCGTTCCCAGGCGGTGCAGTTTTCGGGCGAGCTGCCACATATCGCGCAAGTGATTGTGAACAAGTCCGACCTCGCCAGTACGGTGTGCGTAAGCGTGGGGGCCGGACTGTAGGCACTGCTGAGGGTCCTGGACATTCCAGCCAGCGACTGAGCACCCCGCGGCTACGTACATTCTCTGCTGGGTGGTGCCATCCTTTCCAATCCTGCACGACCATCCATCCTCAGACAGGCTCCCCTTGGTAGTGTACCTGTTTGGGATTGTTAGGAGTAGGGGCAGCAAGTAAGAAGATGCCGACAACACGAAGCCAAGCGGGAAAGAAAGAGATGGAAGACTCGAGACGACGTAATTTCGAAGAGCCACCCGCATCACCGTCTGTGCAAGCAACTGCAAGCATGCCACACGCCGAAGCGAGTCTAGTAGCCGCAGAAAGCGGTCGTACTGAGCCTACTGTAGCGCCGCCAGAGAAGCGCCTAGATGCCGACGCGCCTAGGATAAGGCCACCGTCGTCGAGAGGTTCAAGCGTCGCCGCACGATTGAAGCAAGCCGAGTTACTAGCAGCCGAGAAGCTCGCTGAATTACAAAGACGAGAATTTTCAATAGAGAGAAATCTCATACAAAAGAGATTAGAATTTGAAGTAGCTACAATAATGGAGTCCGAGGATGAAGACCGTGAGAGCGTACCCGCCGGTGAAGTCCAAGCAAGGGTAGACGATTGGTTGGACAGATCGCATTCCCGGCGTCACGACGACAATATGCAGTTACCCACAACAGAGGTGTCTTTAGACGTTCCTACCCTGCAAGACGAGAGGAATGAAAGAGACAGACATATGTTTACGCGTCGCAAGGAAAAGGAGGCGCGCAATATAGAAATGGATAAAAACAGACATTTAAATTCGCCGAGTATACAATCAGTAAACAATAACATTGAAAATAATCCGCGCCCAGTCGATAATGTATGTGGAGCAAGGCCCCAAGATAGTATGGATGGGGTTGAACGACTTGCTAATACATTAGACAGGATTATGTCAAGACGACCGTCTACACGCCAGGTCATCGAGTTACCGATTTTCAACGGAAACCCAGCTGATTGGTTGCCATTTAAGGCTGCGATACGAGAGTCTACAACGGCATACAACTTCAGCAAAGCCGAGAACCTGGCTAGATTGAGAAATTGTTTAAAGGGAGAAGCTAAGGAAGCGGTAGCGGCCCTATTAAGCAGTGCCACGGATCCAGAAAGGATAATAAAAACACTAGAACAGTGCTATGGCAGACCGGAGGCGATTATAGATCGAGCATTGAGCGATTTGAAGAGCCTACCGCGAGTTGGAACTACTGCCAGTGAGCTTAATATCTTCGCCATTAAGGTTCAGAATATTGTATGTACGTTGGATTCTATGGACAACAGAAGCTACCTGAGAAATCCGATGCTAACACGAGACGTAATTGAGAAGCTTAGCCCACATCTGAAATCAAGATGGTGTGACTACGCAGCAAAGTACACAAGTTACTCGGAACCAGAAATCGTCACTCTGTCGCAATTTTTAATGGAGGAAGCCAACAAAGCGATACGATTTGCATACGTGCCGCAGCCAAGCAGCTCCGCAGCCAAGAAAGAGACCGTGCTAGCTAAACAGAAGGCGAACACACGAAATAAGAACACAGGGGTGTACGTCACGGCCGATGAGAAGGCAATGACGTCACAAGGGAAACCGTGTTTGTGCTGCGGCGGGGACCATGAAATATTTAAGTGCGGGAAGTTTACAACTATGACGGTACCGCAGCGATGGGAATGGTTGAAGCAAGAGAAAATATGCTTTCTTTGTTTGAAAAGTAAACACAGGCGATTTATATGTAAAGCACAAATGTGTAATGAGAAGGGTTGCAACCGACGTCATCACAGACTGTTACACACAGAGAGTGTCAACAGCGAGAGTCAACAAAACCATGAAGTAGTCGCCTCAGTTAACCACACTGCTGGGGCGGCCAAGGTACTGTTGAAAGTATGTCCGATCGTTATTGAGGGGCCACGGGGTAGAGTAAACACACACGCTCTACTTGACGAAGGATCGACCGTGACATTGATAGATCAGGACTTAGCAGATTACGTCGGCGTAGCTGGGCCAGTTCGAGACTTACACATAAGTAGTGTGAATACACAGAGCGTACCACACGCAAGCAGGGAGGTAGAGATTCAAATCATCGCAAGTAACAAGGAGAAATACAGGGTGAAAGCGAGAACCATGGAGAATCTCCGCTTGAATAGTCAAACTGTGGACGAGAAATGTCTAAAATACAAGCACATGCGTAACCTAAACGAGAATCACGTGTGTTATGTGAACGCCAAACCGCGTGTCCTTATAGGCGCGGACAACTGGCAGCTAATAGTAAGCAGGAAGCTGTTGACAGGCAAACGCCACGAGCCAGCGGCGTCACTTACCAGACTGGGGTGGGTGATACATGGCTTAGCGCCGTCCCGTGTCATAAGGGAGAGAGATACGGTGCTATTCGTTGATGGCCATGGAGGCGCTCGGTCTACGCAACCTGATGAAGAACTACATGATATGGTGAAGTCGTATTTTGAGATCGATTCACTAGGTATACAGAAAAAGGAACGCGAAAATCCTGACGACGTTCGCGCCTTAGAAGCCTTTGAATCAACGGTGAGATGTGTCAATCAGCGATATGAAGTAGGATTGCCATGGCGCAAGGTTAACACAGTTATGCCGCCGAGCTACGATGCAGCGAAGCGGAGGCTCCTGACAATCGAAAGAAAGATGGACGCATCAAAGGAATTCAAAGCCAAATATACTGCCCAGATCGACAGTATGCTACAGAAGAGCTACGCTGAAGAAAGTGAAGAAGTCGATACGCAAAGCTCGCGACTCTGGTACTTGCCACATTTTGCGGTGGTAAATGTAAACAAGCCACAAAAGCTAAGACTAGTATTTGATGCCGCAGCCAAGAGCAACGGGGTATGCTTGAACGATGCATTGCTAGAAGGCCCTGATTTGCTACGAGACTTAGCTGGAATGTTATTTCGGTTTAGAGAGAAGGCTATAGCTGTAACAGCGGACATCAGAGAGATGTTTTTACAAGTTAAGATAGCCAGAGAGGATCAGCCGGCTCAGATGTTTTTGTGGAGAGGCGATGATAGAGCAGCGCCACCGAAGAGGTATAGGATGACATCGATGATCTTCGGTGCTAAGAGCTCACCCTTCCTAGCGCATAGCGTCAGAGACCACAACGCACGGAGACACGCGATAGAGTTCCCGAGAGCGCACGAAGCCATAACCAAGAACCATTATATGGACGACTGGGTGGACTGTTTCGATACACAAGACGAAGCTAATGACGTCATCAAAGACGTCATCCATGTGCACGCGCAGGCAGGATTCACGCTCGCAGCCTTTAACTCGAACGGGCTTGAAGTTATACGTGAGCTGCCAGTAGAGAGCCGTGCGACGGCGCCGAAACAGCTCTGCTCTAGTGGGGACCAACAAGGGCGTACACTAGGCCTTGTGTGGGACGCGAACTCCGACGAACTGGGCTTCAACACCGTCCTAGTTAGAGTACCGCAGGAGGTGAAGAAGTTAGAGCGGACGCCGACGAAGAGGGAAGCACTGAGCGCAGTTATGTCAATATTTGACCCACTCGGACTGCTCAGCTACTACACGATTAGAGCAAAGATTCTAATTCAAGAAGTATGGCGCCTACAAACCGGCTGGGACGAAGCTCTGCCGGAAGAAATAGCAAGGGAATTCGGCATATGGCTACGCGGCGTAGATACACTTGCCAGTCTGCGTCTACCCCGTCTCTACTCACTGACGGGGGGAGTGACCGGAAAGCAGCTGCATGTGTTCTGCGACGCTAGCGAGTCAGCTTATGCAACGGCCGTTTACTGGCTGATAGAGTTTAACGACGGGTCGAGACGAGTCGTATTGACAGCAGCGAAGGCACGGGTAGCACCTATGAAGACTCAGACGATACCGCGTTTAGAGTTGCAAGCGTGTCTTATCGGAGCAAGGCTTGCGTCGACAGTATTGAGAGAGCACAGATGGCAACCAGATAGAGTTACATACTGGACAGACTCTAGAACCGTTCTATATTGGATTGGGAACGATAGAGTGCGTTACACGCCATACGTAGCGCATAGATTGAGTGAAATAAGCGAGTTAACCAATCCCGATCAATGGCGGTGGGTGCCGACGCAAGATAATGTAGCAGACGACGCAACGAGAGTCGACAATTCAAATAAATGTCAAGATGATAGGTGGTTCACCGGACCATCGTTTCTGTATGAGATTGAAGATTTATGGCCGTCTCCGGTATGCACAGAGAGCAACGAGGAGACTATATACAGCGTCACGACAGACGAGAAATGGAGCGTGCCAGACGCCGGGCGTTTCTCTAATCACGAACGCCTAGTGAGAGCGATGGCATATGTGTTATTATTCGTAGATAGATGTCGTGAGCGCGCAACTACGATGACCAAGGATCACATAGATAGAGCAGAAAGATGGTTGATTAGGCGAGCGCAGGCTGACTCATTCAGAGAAGACATAGAGCGCCTAAGAAAATGCCAGAACATAAAAGCAGGAAGTCGCATCAAGTCACTAGATCCCTTTGTTGATGGTGATGGCGTGTTGCGGGCGAGAGGACGTACGAGGGCAGCGGGTGTGTCTGCCCCCGATACTACGCCCGTAATATTGGACGGCAGCCACCCGTATGCGCGGTTGTTGTGTCAACGGGAACACCGTCGCGCCCATCACTCCCACAACGAACGCGTCGTCAATGATGTGCGACAGAAATACTGGATTCTGCGATTGCGACCTACAGTACGCGCCGTGGCCAACAAGTGTGCTTTCTGTCGAATGAGAAAGGCGAAACCTGTAAGACCAGTATTAGGAGACCTGCCGCGCGCACGAGTAGAGACCTTCACCAGACCATTCTCTAACTGTGGTTTAGATTATTTTGGTCCCATGATCGTAACAGTGGGCCGTCGTCATGAGAAGAGGTGGGGAGCGCTGTTTACTTGCCTCACCACAAGAGCCGTTCACATAGAGCTAGTAGCGAGTTTGTCAACTGACTCGGCTATCATGGCATTACGGCGTATGGGAGCACGACGGGGGTGGCCACAAGTAATGTATTCGGACAACGCGACGAACTTCAAGGGAGCCGACAGCGAGCTACGAGCGGCCATGGTAGAGTGGGAGCCAGCTCTACGAGACTTCGCACTCACCCAACGAATCGATTGGCGCTACATCGCACCGGGAGCGCCACACCAGGGGGGAGCGTGGGAGCGACTCATACGCTCTGTCAAGAACGCTCTACGTGTAACACTCAACGAGAAGTCACCGAAGGAAGAGGTTCTACAGACGCTATTGGTAGAGGTCGAGCACACTATGAACGCACGACCACTTACGCACGTGCCAGTCAGCGCTGACGATCCTGAGGCGCTGACTCCGAACCACTTTCTGCTGGGTGGATCGCACGGCCTACCCATCACTGGGCCGAGCGAACCGGCATCAAGGAAGACCTGGAGGGCTGCGCAAGCATTAGCCGACGAATACTGGCGTCGTTGGCTTAAAGAATATCTACCAAGCCTGGTGCCGAGAAGAGGAGCTCGTGACGTCACTGAAGTCGCTATCAAACCAGGCGACTTAGTCATCGTGGCGGACCACACACTACCACGCAATGTGTGGCCCCGTGGAGTTGTTACGCAAATACATCCTGGACCAGACGGAGCAGTGAGGAACGTCGAGGTACGCACCAAGGGCGGCGTGTTTCGTCGACCGACGTCGAGATTGGTTGTCCTGCCGATGGAGTAGAAGGTTCGCACTTCGCAGCGCTTCACCGGGGGGAGAACTGTTACGGACAAACCAATCTATTTTGATGTAATAGTTATAAGTTTAATGTTTTGTAAATAAAGCTTAATTTTCTATTAGGGCCTAGCTATAAGGCATATGTAATTAGCGCAGGGATTGTTTTATTTATTAAAGTTTGTTTAGATATATCCCACTTGCAACTAGGTAGGCAGGTAGGGCTAATAAAGGTAATTAGGTTTGTATGGTATTTGGTAAACGGGTGTGAAAGAGACCCTGTAAGGTTGTCTCACCCTACCAGGGAATCGACAGAACTGGAGGGTGGGACCGGTAGAACCCGCAGACTATCTCTGTCGCCCATCTCGCACATTCGGAGGGTAGGTAGGACACCCATAGAGGTAGAATGTTGTGAGTGGGAAATATCACATTTTCTGTAGGTAGGTTTAGAAATGTGTAGACAGAGATAGAACATAAACAATAGGTCGTCTCCCTCAGTATCTCGATGTTAGGAGGGTGGACATAAATGTTACACTAACGAATTTGGTAGACAGAGACAGAAGTTTGTATGTCCTTGTCTTATGAACTAACCCGCGATAGTCACTAGTAAACATAGGCTAAGATTGTATTAATATAGGGGCCGTGGGTCGCAAAATTTGTACTGCGCTCACGGTCAAGATCATCATTCGGAATAAAGGAACAAAGGAAGAAAGAAGTGTTTCATTTCAACTATACAGTCCACACGAAGGAGCAAGATCTCTCAAGATTGTATCACGGCGGACCCAAACCCGCTGTGACTCACACTATATATATAAAAATGAATTGCTGTTCGTTTGTCTCGCTAAAACTCGAGAATGGCTGGATCGATTTGGCTAATTTTGATCTTAAAATATTTGTGGAAGTTCAGGGAAGGTTTAAAAGGTAAAAAAAATTGCAACGAAAGTAGTAAAACAACTATTTTATTTTCCTATACAAACTGTTCGTACCTGTCAAATGAATTGGCGGAACGAAGTTCGCTGGGTCAGCTTGTTTTATTATAAAAAATAAAACCTACTTCAAAACACTAAAAAGCTAAAAATAATTTTAACACGTAAATACCTAATCAGTTACTTATAGATGTGGTGCAAGCTGATCAGTCTGAAAGTTTACCTTTAAACGACTCCAAAAGTAATTGATTAGGTACTTACGTGTTAAAATTATTTTAAGCTTTTTAGTGTTTTGGTCGGTTTTTTTTAAAATAAAATTTACTTATTTCATCTATTTTTTGTGATAAACTGCTGAACACCGATTTCATTCTCTTTTTTTTCACGCTTAGGGGTAATTTTTTTCCAAAAATTGTTATTATAGTATTTTTGAACTATTAGCTATTCAATTAAAAAAGTCGGTTTACATTTGTCGAAGTTATATTGGGTAACATTGATAATCACGAACCAAAATATCATCATCAATATATTTTGTTATTTTCTCAAAAACTGCTAATTCAATTTCGATAAAATGTATATGGGACCACCTCTGAAGTTAGTAAAGAACCATCAAATAGATTCATAATTAGCGGAGTAATCGCGTAACAAAAAAAAAACATGCAGTCGAATTGAGAACCTCCTCCTTTTTTTATGTCGATTAGAATCAGAATCAGAATCAGAATATTTTATTTCGCTTAAATGTGGTACAGAGATGTTATAATATAGATATAGTATTTCAGATCACACATTTTACCATAACATGGCATGCAAAATATATTAGCAATCATAAAATTAATGTCACATATTATTTTAGTCAATCGATTTTAAATTATGTGGGTTACAACATCCGGGTTTTAAAAGAATCGAAATATTCTTCCTTTGAGTAAAAACATTTTTCAATTAACCACTTTTTTAAAGAAAATTTAAATCTGTTTAGGGGAAGAATTATTATGTCATCATTTAGTTGATTAAAAATTTTTATGGCCATGCAGTAAGTGCTCCTACTGTAGAGGGCTGTAGTTGACATCGGAAAAACAAGTTTGTTGGGATGCCTTGTATTAAAATTACAGAACTCCTTTTTTGTGATGAACAAATTTGGGTTTGTTTTGACAAATACACATATTTCAAAGATGTATATACAAGGAACGGTTAGTAATTTAAGTTTCTTGAATAGGGGTCTACACGATGTCCTACCGTCCACATTGCAGATAGCTCGTATGCATTGTTTCTGGGCTATTAATGCTCTGTTAATGTGAAACGATTAAAAGGCAGAAATTTTAATAGTTACCTGTGCGTCCAGTGTGGCTGCCCCTCACTATACATGCTGTAACGTCCTGACTTGAAGGGGGGGGAGTGGCTTGCTTACACTCGGACTTCGCAGTAAAACATCCCCTGAAATACTAAATACCATTAAAGATGCTCACTTTAAATAAAATATTCTTTGTATTATTTGCGAGAATCTGTAAGAAGTACAAAACGGCAAACAAAGCCTTCCAAAGGTGGACTGCTATGCATCACGGTCAATCGCAGCTGCGCGCGATCGATCGCTTGCGGAGGTCGCGCGCGGCCGCAACTAAAGCAATGTGATTTTTTTTATTATACCACGCTTGTGTGTGAAAATAAAAAAACTATGAGTGAGTAGGGACAAATAGTAGAATATTATGGCAGATTTCCGCTGTTATCCGTAGAATATCAGTGGTTGCGACGTGCTCGCTGCTATGCCGTCAAGATCTTACACTATGCGGGTATTACCATTTTGGTATAGGTACCTACTATGATTACAATTTTATTTTCAATTTGCTTTATTATTTAGTAATAAATACCTAAATGTTTTCTGTTCTGTTGTACATATTTTAAAAGGTCTAGTTAGGCGCGCGACCGTTAACCTATTAAATTAAATGACTTTTCCATACAAAATAGTTATTTATCTCGACGATTATGTTATGTAGCATCAGTAATCAGTAAACTTATTCGTCTCATAGTAAAAGCAGTTCTATTTAAAAGCCAGAATATACTATTAACGTGAGTTCCTCGTTTAAACTGTCACCCTGTATCTTGTCTAATATCTGCTATGAGGATTAGAAATCCAACCTTTAGAAAACACGTTTGGGAATTGCGCGATTGCGAAATATCGCCCCTTTTATCCACGCGCCTACATTCAATAATAATTATAAATGTCAACATCCGACAGACAAACGATATTGAAATCAATAAAATTGATTTCACTTAAATTATTATAGTTTAATAGAAGGCACGTTAACATGTTATTCATTTCCCTAAATAGATTTTACTGATACCGAAAAATCGATTTTGTCATTATAACAAAATTTTGTGGATTTGGTGTACAGCTACGACAGAAATTTTTTTCTTGCTTCTCTATTTACTGTAGTTTTTTTTATGTATATCACTTTTTTTTAATATAGGACATCATCACATACTTTCCTCTGATTCTAATGATAATTAGTTTAAGCACTTGTATTACAGAAATCAGTAACAACGACGGTACCACAACACCCAAACCCGAGACAATATAGAAAACTTATTTTTCTACATTGACCGAACGGGAATCGAACAATCGAATCGATACCTAGTCCGTAGATTACTTAGTACCAACCTACTTAGGTAGTACCTACCTCCAATCTACTAGTAAGTGAATTCGTAGTCATTTGATAGTTTTAGGGTTCTTCTCCTGCAGTGAGACAAATAAACGGATATTATTATAGTGGTTATGGATACAAAGAAAAAATTAAATTCTACCGACAGTTATTCTAGCTTCAACAATTATCACAGAATGGAAGTAGTTCTAATGTATTAGTCGCACAATAAGGAACAATAAGGTAACGGATTAGCAAGCTGAAGTGGCAGTGGGCGGGGCACATAGCACGTAGAACTGACGGCCGATGGGGCAGAAAGGTTCTAGAATGGATGCCACGTACCGGCAAGCGCAGCGTAGGACTTCCACCTACAAGGTGGACAGACGATCTGGTAAAGGTTGCAGGAAGCCGCTGGATGCAAGCCGCTTCCAACCGGCAAATCTGGAAGTCTCTGGGGGAGGCCTATGTTCAGCAGTGGACGTCCTATGGCTGAAATGATGATGATGAATAAGGTAAAAGTAGATGTCCCAAGATGTTTAAGACCTGGGTTATGTCCATTTACAGTATACCAAAAAATAGGAAATGATGCAAGGAACAGGTTTTGAACTATACAATTTCTTTAAAATTGCTTAGTTTTATGAAAGAAACAAAAACTTTAGTCATTAAATTGCAACTTGCAACACACAACAAACAAATACCTACATCATGGCGTATGAAGACATTAATGACATTAAGATGATGTTTGTTTTGTCAATCAGGTCTATTCAATTCTAGAAACATGTAGGTAGGTATCTAGATTAAATTAAAAACTTGAACACAAGGAACCAAGGAATGTATGTACTACTTACAAGGAACAAACTAAAAAGCATGAATGGAAAAATAATCAAGAGGGATAACTCGGAACGACAATGACAGTTGTTTTTTTTGTTTTTTTTTTATAGTACTAGGTACATACTATCTTGCTCGCCTTCTAAAAGTAAAAAAAATCCTTGTTTTTATTTAATAACCATTAAACCATGTATTAAATAAAATTTGTTGTACTTTTCCCAGTCAATAAATTTTTTGAGATAATTCAAATTCAATACAATATTGTATATAGATCTGGCCCAGTATATGATATTTCCTTTGGTAACAGGCTAGTTTTCCTAAAAAAATATAATTAGGACTAATTAGTCAGTTGAATTAACAGAAAATATTAAACAGGTAATTTTTCTTTTTCTCAATCCAACAAAAAATAATGAAGACATAACCCGTTTAAGTTTGCTTTGCGACACTTTTTATTGTGTCATCCCCAAACTTTGATGCGCTTAATCTTCGTAATTTTTTGTTTAATTGACAAAAGACAAAATATGAGTCCAATATTTTTCGATAATCTAACTAAAGGACTGAATAGAATTTTTTTTTTTGACCCAGTAAACTAGCTTATTAATTATCCCTGTATATTTGAAGTCGAAGCACGTTCTACAATCTGTGGAAATCCTGCAAACAACTTGTTCATTTAACATAATTTGCACAAATTACTTTACGTAACATAAAATTTAATTTCAGAAACACGAGTTATAACTTATCCCTTTCATTTGAATAACCTTCAAAGAACACACACCACTGACATCAAACTTTATTTATTCATGACGTGAAAACAAAAACGGTGCGGGGACGGCCGTAAAGAATAAACGTCCCCATCGCCAACAGGAGGCGTGTCGTAAGAGGCAACTAATTCTTGTAGCACAAGACGGGCAGCAGCGTCTGCGTGCTAAATCTGATAAAAAAAACTGCGCTCGCCATCCCGCCTGCCAGGCGTGGCGGGTATTGCCAATACCCCGATGATAGGTCATTGGGGGAGGCCTATGTTCAGCAGTGGACTTCCTATGACTGAAATGATGATATTAAACATAATTTAAATCACCTCTTAAAATAACTATTTTAAGAGCCTATAAATTTATATAATTACTAGCTGTCTCGACCGACGTTGTCTTTTCCAAATCACATCAGTAAGACGTTTTTATTTATAAATAAATAATATTGAGAATATCACATAGGTATAATGCGCTTTGATCCTGTGATAAGCTATCCTGTGATAGCTTAATCACTTGTGTTACAGAAATCAAAAACAACGACGGTACCACAATACACCCAGACCTGAGACAATATAGAAAAGTATTTTTTCTACATTGAGCGACCGGGAATCGAACCCGGGACCTCTGACATAGCGACACTAAATCTGGTATGCTCGCCTCTCGGCTACGGAGGTCATCAAATATACAATATACACACAACATATTTTGTGTTGGTACTCAAATATATACAAATAAAATAAAATTAATTATACAACGCGATTGCAGCATCACGTTCCGAGTCCAATAGTGTTTACAAAACATCCAGAAACCCATTAAAATATACACCCAAAAGTTCATCTAAATCGGTCCAGCCGTTTAGGATGAGCTAGGTGACAAACACACATACAGAAGAATTGTATATATTAAAGATTTGAACTATGTGTATCGTATAGCGTGAAAAACAATCGCGAAACGATATTGTTACGTTTGAAACGAGCCTATAACAATTCGTCACGCCGTGGTAGGCAACTTCTTGCCTTCGGTTCTGGTAACTTTAAACTAGGACATTCCTTGTACTCTAAAACCCTTTGAGAGAGATAAGCTAAATTCCTTTCACTATACACGTACCAAGTTGATTTCGACGTAAAACTTATCTACGTTACGTTAGTACAGTTTAAACGCTTCAGCCCCCCTAGCATGACCACCAAAGTATGATATGAAATAACGATTTATCGACACCAACTGTTAAAACATGATAGATATAGCCGCCATGTTAAATCGCCATGCCGGGGGCCTCACATGTTATGTATGATTGTTGTTTCGATAAATATTCAAAATGGCGGCTATGTCTATCATATTTTTAAAAAAATGTATGTTGATAAATTGCTATATCATATCGTTTTTTAGTGGTCATGCTAGGGGGCAGGCCCCTCCTTTATGATTTCCGATCAACGTGGCTCTATCATAGCGGCCGCGTCAGTGTCGCTGCGACACTGCCACGGTAGAGCGATCATATTATGCACTATGGAAACGTATGGAAACATTACTTAGCAAAGCAATGCAGGAGAGTCGCCTACGCTGGTACGGCCAAGTTTTGCGGAAACCGGCAAGCTACGTAGGAAACAAATGTCTGGCCATGCTGCCACCGCCAGGTCCTGGCAAAAGGGGTAGACCCAAGAAATGTTGGCTTGACGTCGTAAGGGCTGGCATGCGTGCTAATGATCTCATAACTAGAGACTTAAGACCGTGCGAAGTGAAGGAGTAAATCAAGGAAAGCCGACCCTGGGCTCCGTGGGATGAAGAAGAAGACTTAGCAAAGCAATACTGAACCGGCGACAGTGATGCAAACGCATCGACATCGATGCTACAGCGGCTGCAATAAAGACGTGTTGCTAGGAAGTCCACCTATAATGAATCTGAATATTATGCGGAATGCTGGAATAAAGGTTTAGTGTTGTCCCGCTCCTTAACATAAGTACTGTATCGGCAATAATATTGAATGACAAAATTGTGGCAGAAGTCACTTGATCTTTCGTAAGACTTTGGTACGACTTACCTTATTGCTGTGTCGCAAGTATTGCTCTTAAAATTTATACATATGTACTGAGCACGAGAATGTATACGAGTACGATCATAATACTCATTATACTCATTAGACAGTGCAAAAAAGGCACTGTCTGGACCACTCTATGTTTGTTATCTAGTCGACACAGTACAGGCTAGGCTTGAGGCTAGCTGAATGAAACGAGTATTATTGTTAGAAGTACCTATTATTGTTTTATTTCTATTCCATGTATAGAATCTATTCTTGAAATGTACTTTAAATTATTTGAGATTCTGATTTTGAATTTTATAAATAATCTCCGCAGGAATATCACTAGCTCAAAGAACAAAACACATCAAATCATGTCTCAAAATAGACAAAACCCAGGACAAAATATTAAATCTACAAAAGTAAAAAAATAAAAACTATTTCTTTTCATCAAAAACTTTGCAATAGACCTTTTTATATCAGTAACAGCAAAAAATATCTTGAGTTAGCAACTCTCGTCTATTAACAATGACTTCTACTTTCTATGTTATACTTTGTTATCGTTTGTTATCGTAATTTTATTTAGATAAAATATTTTCTCTTCTTTCTTTTGTTTCTGCAAAATATGAAATGTAAGATATAACAATAGAAGAGCGGGGCCTCCTGCCACAGGTATCCTGTATACTTACTAGGTAGGTTCCAGCCACAGATTGTTTTATGTATTTTTCGTGTTACAGAAATAAACGTTTTTTTTTTAAGCAACTAGAGAGTCTAAACTGTACCTAACGATCAGATATTAGCTTACAGCGACGGTTAAGGCAAGTGACCTTGAACATTAAGCGTCGACTAATGCGACTTATATTACGTGCCTAAGATAATACAAATGCTTCTCGCAGACTAAACATCCATCCGTTGCGCTCCCGTGCAAATAGATTATCATTGCGGGCAAAATATCCGCTCGTGGAAAAGTAGAGTAAAATCCATTAAAAACCTTATAATTATTAAATTGCTTTGAAAAAAAAACACTCTAAAGGCACGAATGTTATTAATAACTAAACCATTTTGAAGCTAAACAAAAACATCGTTTAAAATATAAATGTGTACAAGCGCGATATTTGCGGTACTTTGAAATATTATTTAGTGTTTATAAGAAATAAAAACTAGTATTTAGATACATAAGGAAAAACTTCAACATAAAAGTTACATGATATATTAAATTCCACATCCTATATCCAGTGTTTTCGCCAGAAAACTTATACAAAAACATCTCTTTTACGTGCGTAAGGAGAATTCCTTACGCGGCGCCTTAAAGTAAGAGTTTATACTGAACAGTAAAAAATAGAGACAATTTTTTGACATCATAATAATGTATTTCTTTTTACATTATCATTATCATCATCATCATCATCATTTCAGCCATTCTTTTTACAACACATGACTATTGTTTTCAAAATTTTCTACAGCTCTCTAGAGTAGATGAAAAAAAAAAACATTGAAAAAATATGTTTTTTGCTCATGATTTTAGATTAAACATGATATTATTGAGCAACAGTCACAAATTTCTTAATTTTAGTAATAGGATTTCCCATCGTAAGTAACATGATCCAGAGCCCAGAATAAATTTCAATTATAGGAATAAAGAATTCACAGAAATTTTATTGTAAATGTAATGCGTATCTTTAAATACCGTTTTTTTTCTGAAATGTTTTTTTTGTGAAATATTGTAACTGACCCATACAAACAAATAAGTAATAGATATTCTATGTATTTGTAAAGAGATTTTTAAAAATAATTTTAAAGAGTTCCACTATACTTACATCTCGTGGCTTCATTATCTAAGGTCATAAGGTCAATCAAGCATAAGGTCTTTGTTGGCGCGGCGTCGAAGTACGCCTGTGATCACTGATGAATGACGATGCACATTGCTTTTTCTTTTATTTTTGGGAAATTTTAAAATAATTTTTCCAAAAATACTAAGAAATTAATTAAATTAAAAAAGTCGTATTTTTATATTGGTCTCTAGACCTTATTTTTACAATATGGCACTATCTTGCAAAGTAACTCTGTATAGCTAGTTACTTACAAGAAATACAAGTGAAGTTAAATATAAAGCGAAGCTAAAAAACAAGCCTTCTAGAGAAGAGCCTGTAATTGGAAACTGAACCTTCTAACTAATTAATTTCAAAGTTTTTTGTCATAGTAAATTTTTGTTGGTTAATAATAACAAAATTATGAAGATGTTACTAAATTTATAGCTTGATGAAATTCCTGAATAAATGTATCATAGCATTTTTATTCGATTTATTAAAAATACAAACTTTAAAAATGTTAACTGTTTGATGTGGTAATTAGAATGAACAAAATTAATCGTATTATGCTTAAAGTATCTGTACAGTACCTACAGTAAATTTACTTTGAAATTTGTAGCCAGCCATCCACTGAATTAGAATTCAGTGATTTAAAATAAACCTGTTTCAGCCTGGCCTCAATTATAATGGCGATGTAATCCACTAAGTATTAGAAATATTTTAAATTTAGGAATTCCATTCAAATTATTATCATGCCTCCCAAATAAACAGGAATACAGTAAGTTCATTATCGAAAGGCGTTCGCATTTATGGGTAATAAAATAGCATCCGCACAAGCTAAAAACAAAAAAAAATACTTGTAAAATAATACATGGGGAACTATTTGAATTTCGAATGTTATATTTTTTTAAACGTTGCTACCTTCTTAGTAATTAAAGAAAACAATTGGCCGGAAATGATTTGTCAATTGTTTTTTATCACACATCAAAGTTCTACGTACGCAACGAAAATAGAATTAAGTCGAAAAGATTTTAGAGCGATGATTTTTTATGATTTTAAAAGTTATTTCTCTCCGCAAGACTGTGCAGCTCGTCTTCAAAATGCTTTTGGGAGAGAAGCACCTTGTTTGAGCACCGTGAGGCGATGGTTTGCTGAATTTGAGAGAGGTCGAGTTTCTTTACATGACGAATTTCGTGAAGGGCGGCCTTCAACTGCCGTCAACGAAAATAATGTGGCTACTGTTAAGCGGCTAATTGAAGAAAACCCGTAGATTACCTATGAGACAATTCGAGGACTATTGGGGATTGGTATGAGCCAAATTCAGAAAATTTTACACGAAGAATTGAAAGTTCGGAAACTTTGCTGTCGTTGGATCCCTCATGAACTCACAGCGGAGCAGAACCGGGCTCGCGTGGAATGGTGCTCACAGATACTACAGAACCCGAAAAAAAACAGCAATCTTGTGAATGGGTGTTTGAAAATGAGAACAGGCCAACAAAAGTGAGGCAGGCGAGAAACATTAGTAAAAAAATGATCGCGTTTTTTTTCTCAGCTACGGGTCGCATCTGTACAATTCCACTTGAAGATCAAAAGAGTGTTAATGCCGAGTGGTATTCTACTATTTGTTTACCCAGGGTGTTAGAAAAAGTTCGCAAAAGACGACCCAAAAGCCGCGTTCTCCTACATCATGACAACGCTTCTTCACACACGGCCAACAAAACAAAGTCATTTTTAGCTTCCGAAAAAGTCCAACTGGTCACCCATCCTGTACATAGCCCCGACCTAGCACCCTGTGATTTCTGTATTTTCCCCAAAATCAAAGATTTGATGAGAGGTTTTATTTTTACCAACTCCGAAGAGGCAGTGATAGCGTTCAATCAGCACGTAGAAAACATGCATTCAGATCTGTGGTTCTCCTGTTTTAAAAATGGTTCGATCGCATGAAGAATTGTTTAAAATGTAAAGGAGTGTATTTTGAAAAGCAATAAACATAACATTTTGGTTATTACAAGTTTTTTTTTTTTAAGTTACGCAAAACTTATAGTGTGACGTAATATCAATTTTAAATAATAAACGCCCATACACAACTCGTATCTCGCTGAGGAAAAGAGACAGACAAGCGACGTTGCCAGTTTGTGCAGCGCAAATGCTCTAGTTTCTGTTTTGCATTACGATTTTGATTCTTTAAAGGCACTTTCAAATTTTTTAAAGGAAAAAAAAATAAGGTTTTTGTGCTTATTTTGATTCGGTAATTTTAAAGAAAATATATATTATAGACGCTATTGCGGGCTAAATGGAACGTTTTTCGTTAATCAATAACATACAGTATAACTACTGAATTAAGCAAAACCTTCCAAACTCAATTTAACTTATAACAAAATGACGAATATTTATTATATTCGTACACAGCAAAAATTCAATTTAACTTGCACACACATAGACATTATGTAGTAATAAAATTCAGATCAAGAGAATTCTCTCTGTCCTAACTACGCAATTTATACTCCTAAAGATATTACACACACATTTCTTTTAAAATATATATTTTGTGAAATGTAAAGCGACTAAGTACATGTTGTCGTTATTATGTGGCGGCGCTGTATGATTTTCTTCTTTGCATCTATAATATCTTTGGGCTATGATAGCAACTTGCCAACCATTTATATTTAGAACATTACTATTGAATACTCGGTAAATTTTAATTTGTTTTATATCTGCAAATATCAGACTCTCCAATTTCATCCATCTCTCGCCATCCTCAATGGTACTTGTCTAAATTAAAACGAGTCCTAACACAAAGGTTTTACTAGTGGCCATTAAAGCGTTCCACTATCCATGTCCTGGCTTCAGCATCAGATTAGTTCGATGGTATCAAGTCATTATATTATCATTGATACCGGATAACACCTATAATGAAATGCTAATATGCTATCTTTTCAAATGTCTACAATAATTAGAAGAAAGTTAAATTGACTTATAAAAAAATTGATAATGTTATTGTTAAAGGTTCGTTTCTGTAGTACCAATCGGTATTCTTCCACGAAAGCGACGACGGTAGACCACACACTTTAGCCAGAATTCTTCCTATATGAAGGTTTCCAGCTTGCTAGTAACACAGATTTAAAGCCCTTATTGATTTATTTCTATTAAATGACATTACCGTTTTATTTTTTAATCATTGATACTTTTTTTGTATTTTAAATGTTTTATAATGTTATGATTTTAATACATTTACATTTTATTATTTTAATTTTATTTATTTTAATTTTATTTTGATTTGATTTTATTTTCGTTCTATTTTATTATTGAGTTTTTGTAATTTATGGATGCTATGTTGTCTGAAATAAATGAATTTAAATTTAATTTAACCTTTAAAGCTCGCATTGCGTCTCGACTCCAGGAACAACTTTAAATTCAAGATGAGTCTTGACCTTCATATTATGTTCTATGATATCCTGTGACTTGGTGGTGCAGGCAAGGCAAGAGCACAGAGCCGTGACTAAGGCCGTCAATAAGCGTGCTTAGAATACCAGTTTTTGTAATGAACAAAGATTGTTTGTAGGATTTAAAAACATAGTACCTGAACATTTTGCAGGTCTTAAAAAGCGTGATGAACGCCTGCCTGAACTTGCGGTTCATGAAGCAATAGGTGATGGGGTTGCAGCAGGAAGAGCAGTAGGCTAGCAGCTGAAGCAGCACCACGCCTTTGGAGCCGATGTACTGGTACAACTCTTCGGGGTAGAAGAGATAGATCTGCAAAACATGTTACTTTATAAACTAGACAAAATTAAACTAGCAGGTTTCAAGTTTTTTCTTGAATAAAATTCATTGTAACATTATAAATAGCTACTTGTTTATGCAGTGCTTTATTACTTTGACGAGACATTATACATAGAAATGATATATAATGAACCAGAGGTTAATAATCAGATATAGACATTTGTATCAAACTCTTAAGTCAACAACAAAAACTTTCAAGACACTTTTCAAGACTTGACTACTTTTTATTCTATTAAAATTTGTAAATTTTTTTTTTAAATTGGTATAAACAGTTTGAAGCATTTTTTTATTTGCAGTAGGTATAATCAGTTTGAAATTATACTGCTGAATTACTTTAAAAAAAAGTTATGTTAGAAGTAACCCGAAATACATATTGTTGAAATACTAATAAGCTCCTAAACGCTGGTTTTAGTGCAATTACACAAACTTTGTCTCTGGGACCAAGATTTCGATTATGGTTTTATATCAAAATTTGTAGTTTCTGAGCACCAGAGTCGGACCTTAGCAGTTTATTAGTGTTATAAATAACCACAAATAAACATACATGTCACCAAATGTAAAAACAATTACATAATATAATAGGAGGAACACTAAACAACTTAAGAAAACATACTACATATTTTGACATTTTATCAGTTGAATGGTACGGTTTTTCCTTAATGTAAAGTATTGTGCATTTTCTTCAAAAATAAAATGTCGATTGTCACTTATTCGTTGTCTAAGTTTTAGATTTTTACCCACCGTTTACTTTACAAAAGACGAAGTTGATAAAAAAAACATGTTTTGACCTAAAACTTTTTGAAGTGATGAAATCACGCTTCAGGGAGCTTCGTCAACAAATTGGAGGTCTGGGTCCCGATTACACGGAAATAATCTCGTCAGAGAGCAGTGGAATTCGTTTAGACCCGAAAACTTGGCTAATTTTTGGGGTAGTAAGTAGAAAAAAGGGATTGGACACGCAAGTTAACGCACAATTACTTGCTTGATCTCTTATTCTATTAAACTTTTGTTGGGTTTACTTTATTTTTGTCCCAACTATTGATACACAAGAAAGCGTGTTGTGAAATAACTTGCTAGCGAAAGTTTTAATTAGAAATACGTACGTTTTCTTTCTTTTTCGTTGTGTTTGTTGGTCGGACAAAATTATTTTTGATCTTGAAAAAATACATGTAATTGGCCACCTTGAAATTACAGCTGGCCGTCTGTTAATTACTTGTTATCTTTTAATAAATGAGTATAACTAAAAAAAAATGTAAAATAAGTAAGATACGGTTTCTATTTACCAGTTTCCAGAAAAAACAACTAATGCTTTATATTAAGTTCAAATTCATAGTTTTTAGTTAAAAAAAATATGCTTACAATATAGTTTTCAGGATTATTTATTAACACATGATTATTAAAAAAGCTTATAAAACATGCGTTTACAGCTTGTTACAAGTATAAAGAGAGTATTAGTAGCTGTCAGAATATATTTGCATGGGAAAATCAACCCTGTTGCTCTATGACGCGCGCATGATTAACAACCTTAGGGTGATAGACCTCTTTCTTGGCTGACTGTACTCTTACAACTAATAGTTGTTAGGAGTGGTTGTTGAACTCGATCTTCATAATAATATCCTAACAGCCCCAGATAAACTAGCTTTCTATTTTAAAAAAACCGAGTTCGAATTAGTCCACCCGTCTGGAAACAACTATTACAGACAGACAGACACAAAACATTGGCGTCAATCTTGTCCCTCAAAGCTGATTAAGTGTGCCATTCTGTTACGGGATTCACAATAAAAAACATTAACTAAATAAAAGTACTAACCGTATTTATTACATGTAGAGGTGTCCAACATATGAAGAACTCTAGTATTATGACAAACAGCATTCGTATTACCTGCAAAGAAAAAAAACATTTAAATAAGGCTCCATGTGCATAGTACACGGAGCAACTTTTGATTTCCAGGTTCGGCAATCCAACTTGCAACTAGCAATTTGTTTATATTTTAAACAACCCTAATTGTGAGTTTTGGCAACCCAATTGTTTCGGGTTGCTGCAATTGGTGATTTAAGTGACCCAAACTAGAATTCTGACAATTTTTTTCGTAAATTATTAAAAAAATAAAACCGACTACAAAACACTGAAATGCTAAAAATAATCCTAACACTTAAGTACCTAATCAGTTACTTTTGGAGTCGGTGCCAGCCGATGAGAGATTCAATGTTTTTGTTTGCACCGACTCCAAAAGTAACTGATTAGGTACTTAAGTGTTAGGATTATTTTTAGCATTTCAGTGTTTTGAAGTCGGTTTTATTTTTTTAATAAAATTTACTTATTTCATCTATTTTTAGTGATAAATCCTAATCTAACTGCTGAACACCGATTTCATCCCCTATTTTCCTACCCTTAGGGGTGATTTTTATTTTTCAAACTTTTATCATAGCATCTTTGAAGTATAAGCTATTCAATAAAACAAAAATCATCAAAATCGGCTCATATTTGTCGAAGATAGGTAACAAGAACCACAACCAAAATATTATCTGGGTATATATTTGTTAATTTTCTCAAAAAGTTCTAAATCAATTTCGATAAAATTTATATGGGACCACCTCTGAAGTATGATCTACCAAACAAAAAAAGAATCATTAAAATCGATTCATAATTGGCGGAGTAATCGCGTAACAAACATACAAAAAAAAAAAACATACAGTCGAATTGAGAACATCCTCCTTTTTTGAAGTCGGTTGAAAAGAAACACTTTTTTATTTATTTTTCATTCTTCTATTCCGCATTTAAAAAATAAAATACGTAGAAAATTTACGATTACTCCATTAAATTGCACCGTATGGTCACTGAATGAGGTTCTTGTTGGAGCGGCGTCGGCGTACGCCTGTGATCTCTGATGAATGACGGCGCATCTCGCGTTTTTTTTTTCGGAATTTTTGAAGTATATTTTACTCCAGAAATACGACGATTGTAACTAATTACGATAAATTAGTATTTTTATAATGTTTTATTGACCTTATTTTTTAAATTTGGCACTACCTTGAAATAATGTAATCCTGTATATACTAGCTGTGCCCGCGAGTGCGTTCTCGTGGAATACGGTTTGTCACACCCTATTTTAATCGCTTAGGTGATAGAATAAAGTTGTCTATGTCCTTCCCTAGGGTTCAAGCTATTTTTAAACAAAATTTTATCAAAGTCAGTTTAGCTTTTACGACAAAAAGTAGCTTATGTCCTTTCCCAAGCTCTAGTTTTAAAGTTTCCTTTTTAACTAGATGCCAAAAAAGCTAGATATAATGTTTACACTTTAAGGTAACCTTTGTTTTCGGAGGTGGTGATTTTAAATATAAAAATATATATTATGCTTTATTTATTTATTTTTAGTGATCAATAACTGTTTAGTTACGCACATTTGTTAATTAATACATTTGGTGTTTTTTTTTTCTTTTTTTAAATGTTCAGTAGGTACCTACTTAAATGGAATTTATTACAGACCATTATAAATAAATTCTATTACAATTATTAAAAAGAAATCATCAAAATCAGTTTAAATTACATAGATACAAACAAAAACAAACATATAGTTGAAAATCTTCTCGTTTTTTAAGTAATAACATCTTAATAACCAACGAATATATGACTAGTATTCACTACGTTATGTCTTATTAAGTATTTTGAAGTGACACATCTCTTATATCTCTTACAAGAGCACAATAGTTGACAAAGCTATTGTTTTACCACTAAGCGATAATATACTTAAAGATGTGCGACAAAGGAGAAGTATTTGTCAAAGGAAACTTCCTGAGATAGTAATAGGAATTAACTCGTCGGGTACATCTCTGAGGCAGTCCTCAATTTTTCACCCTGTCAATACAGGGTAAAAATGAGACGATTTTACGAAGATTAAAGAAAGGGAAAGAAGTTCTGCGCACTATAAAACAGCAACTTGAATATCTTGGCGACATAATGCGCAACAACAAGTATGAATTTCTCCAACTTATCATCTAGGGGAAGATTTAAGCACGCTGAAAACCAGGCTTAAGGATCTTAGAAAGTGGTTTGGACCGGGTGCTAAACCCGGTCCCTGTTTAGGGCAGCAGTGGATAAAGTGAAAATTGCCATGGTGATCGCCAACCTCCGGCAGGGGAAGGCACCCTATGAAGAAGAAGGAGTACATCTTTCTAATATATCGAACACAATACTACTACTTCCTATGCGACAGTCAGGTTAGTGAACCACGTCTTACTAATAGTAATATAATAGAAATGTAACAGTTTTCATGTTTGGACGTTTGTTACTTAAACATGCTTTAGCAGAAGGAGTCGCGGACAATAAAAAATATGTCTAAATACGTCCCACTGCAGAGCTCAGGCCTCACCTCAACTAAGAGGTGGTTTGGACCATACTCAACCACGCGAGGCTAGTGCGGACTTAACCTTACTGTCAGATGTTAATAAGCTACCCTATGGCATCTGACTAGGCGTCACGACTAGTAGTATCAAGAGATATCACGGATCTTCGTGCTTCGGAAGGCACGTTAAAATGATCCCGGCTAATTCAACCATATTAGGTGTATGGTTGTAGGTAATATGGTTGGAATGGTCACCCTCCCAATCACAACCACGGCGTTGGTGGCTTAACTTTGGTAATTACTACCAAAGCCCTGCCGCGACCTTGGTTCCGTAGAAGATGGGTCGGCCTCTGGTGTGGGACGCAACCTGCGTTGACACACTTGCTCCATCTCATCTTTCACGTACCTCGTCAGGGGCTGGCTTTGCTGCTGCATCAGCGGAGTACCTTAAGCGTTGCAAGTATGTAGGTCCCAGTGCTCGTAGTTCCTACATGTTTGAGCCGTTTGGGGTCGAGACGCTCGGGCCGTGGGGACCTAGCGCACATCGACTGTACAGTCAGTTAGTCAAGCGGCTGATTAGTCAAGAAATGCGCCAGCCCGCCGGTCGCCCGTACAGTCGTACGGGCGACCGGCGGGCTGGCGCATTTCTTGGTCAAAGTATCAGTTTGGCCATTCAGCGTGGAAATGCGGCCAGCCGTCTTGGCACCATGCTCCGGTCATTGGACGGCGATTTGGGACACATTTTTTAATTGTAAAATTTTTTGTACATATTTTTCTTTTTTAGGGTTAGTTTTTGTTAGTCAAATTGTACAATTTCATAAAATGTATCTTTCTTGAACAAAAATTAATAATATAAAGTCAGTAAAGTCTACATTACCTACTTAGCGAATAAGTAAACAAGCTATCAATCTAAGCTTAACTCAAAAATTTTACTATACAGGTAAGTATCTAAAAGACCTCATCCACCATGATATCCACTTAAAAATACCAATAGGATTGTAAATCGAACACCATAAAATTTCGTAAAATTTGTTGTTATAACCCCGGTCATTGCGATAACGATAATTTCGTTATGAGTGTCACGATAATGTGACGATACGATAACGCTACCATTAACGGTAGTACCGTGCCGTATGGGGACGGCCATAAAGAATAAATATACTTCCCCACCGCCCACAGGAGGTGTGTCGTAAGAGGCGACTAATTCCTGTAGCACGAGACGGGCAGCAGCGTCTGCGTGCGAAATAGTATCAAAAAACTGCCCGCCTAGCGTGGTGAGTATTGGCAATTGCCCTCTTTTCGGGGTGGTCTGTGTTCAGCAGTGGACGTCCTACGGCTGAAATGATGAACGATAATACCATAAAAGATTATTACGAAAATTCATCTTTAGTAGCACAATGTAAACTACACTAAGGCGCTGCGCAAACGTAGACACTTTCAGTTTCCAGTTGCCGACACCGAACACTTTTTCATCGTCATGAGTATGTGTTAGTATGTGTTAAGTAAAAGCAACTGGGCACAAGAATTGTTAACGTATGCGCATAGAGTGGATGATTTCATACTGGTTCTACAGAAATCAAATATTCATCGGTAGCTTGTGTCTGACACAATACACAAAAGTGTCCACGTTTGCGCCCTCGCTAAAACTACACGATATCATGACCTCAAAATTCAAATATTTAACGTGTCATTTGGATTTATCTCTATTAAACAAACACCCTTTATGTATTAGACACAAGGATATTTAAAATTCGTTGATACAGTCGACTTTAATATCGTTGATTAATCAAATGATCCCAATGCGCTTGTTGAATTTCATTACATTGAGCGCCATACATTTTGCTAATTCAGCGCCACGGCCGTGTTTTATCAAGTTCCTAACTTTTCATTCTGTAGCTCTATCATCAGATTAAGTCGATGGTTATTTTCATGTGTATCCGAATTATGCGAGTCATCCGAATATCACAGACTAGTAGATATCAAATATTGTATCGTCATTAGAATTAGGTATACAAAAGTTAGACTTTCGAGCATCGAGCGATAAATCACATGCGCTTCCAAGGGGTGCGACAGACGCGCGCGGCCGACGATTTAGGCAGCGCATATTTTCATATATGATAAAATTTGCTACGAGTAAATATTTTACTCGTAGCAATTACCTGTACCCGCAGTATGAAAATATGCGAAGCCTAAATCGTAGACCGCGCGCGTCTGTCGCACCCCTCGGAAGAGCTTGCGATTATTATTATTAATTGACGTAGTTTTTTGCATATGAAACTAGAACAAACTGGTCTGTAAAAGTTTTATTCTCAAACGAGTATACTATTGATAGTATTATTATTCTACAATGAAAACGCTAACCGCCATGACAGCACGTCTCAGTTAAGGTTTCCTGGAACTGACATTCCAAAGGAAGATTTGCACTACGCTCC
Organism: Anania hortulata; assembly: GCA_963576865.1. Taxonomy (NCBI): domain Eukaryota; kingdom Metazoa; phylum Arthropoda; class Insecta; order Lepidoptera; family Crambidae; genus Anania; species Anania hortulata. Next base: position 19,344,226 of record OY756394.1, read on the forward strand.
CACAAGTGTATAATCAGTGTGTCGGACGGTGGACGTATTTTTGCACACCCCTTCTAGTATTTTATAACTCAATGGATATTTTGCTTTATAGTGACGTCTATAAACGGTGCATCACGCCGACTGCGCTTGCGCAGGATTTTTAAAATGTAAAGTTCGAAATTGGTTTTTATTGTCTTTAAAACCAATAAAAAATATAAAATAAAATTTCTGGGGACTCATTTAGATATTACCAATATTTTAAAGACAATTTCGAAAATCGGTAATAATTAGCCTATTACACCTACGAGAGGCGAGTACATCTCAGGAGTACACGTTCTTGGCAAATAAACGCTTGAGTTTGAGTTTGAGTTTGAGAGGGATGTACATTTATGATATATAATGGTATTTATTGGATCAATGTAACGAACTTTTCTATATTGTCTCGGGTCTTGATTTTTTGTTACCGTCGTTGTTTTAGACTTCTCTAAGACAAGTTAGCTACTTACCGTACGATCAGAGCATTGTCAGTGATGTTGTCCAATATCAATTTATTTATTTATCAGCCGCAAGCGTCTGTTGCAAGCGATCGACCGCGCGCGGATGCGATATACCGCAATGCACGAAAGTTTACCTTTAGCACCAAGTTTTAAAATAAGTGCCGTGTGGGGACGTCTGTAAAGAATACACTTCCCACCGCCAACAGGAGGCGTGTCGTAAAAGGCCACTAACTCCTGTAGCACGAGACAGGCAGCAGCGTCTGTGTGTGAAATCTTGTAAAAACTTGCGCTCGCCAACCCGCCTGCCAATATTGGCAATCCCCCCTAATGAAAGTCATTGGTGGGAGGCCTATGTTCAGCAGTGGACGTCGTATGGCTGAAATGATGATGATGACTTAAAATAAGACGACTGATTAAAGTAGGTTAGAAACGACTCGCAATATTAAGGTTAGTTAAAAGTGAGCCTAATAAAAAGTGTTAAAACAGCAAATTCGATCAATTTTTTTTATTCGGAAATGGCGGCGGAAATTTCAGCATAAAAATGCGGGCTCGTTTATCCCCTATCCGCTGTAGTAGCTGTCATCAAACATTTGAATATTTAGATGAAAATCCTTTTCCTTTTTGTTTCTACGTTCCAATTTGCTTTGCAAACAAAATCGACAACAAACACGAAAAGTGATGTTATTAGGGAATGAAAAGAGTGTCAATTTCGGAGAATATGAAATAGGAATATTTCAGGGGTCTTCTCTCAAGAAATCGAAATTTCACGTATCTGAGGGTTGGCGGAATAAGGTAATGCTTTTATCGATGAAACTCGACTGCAATGTGCTGCTTCGAATGGGTTAATTATTATAGATTGTTAGCTGTTAACTGTAACAAAAAATTTACGGTTTTCGCATTTTTTTCCGTTTTCTTCCTTTTTCTGTCCTGACGTTGCTTCGTACCAAATTTCAAGTTTTTCACGGGAAGTACCCTGTAAGTTTTGATTCCCTTGCGAGTGTCGAAAATTTGCGGCATAAACGGCTGTATCTTTTGATTGCGTTGGCTTAGAATTTTTATTTTATCACAGCTCCAAGGGACAGTAGACCTGAGTATTTGATATAAATTCCAGCTTGATACCTCCACGCGTTCTAGAGAAAAAGGGTCTTGACAGACAGACAGACGGACGGATAGACGGACGGACAACAAAGTGATCCTATAAGGGTTCTGTTTTTTCTTTTCGAGGTACGGAACCCTAAAAAGCGGGAGATCGTGCTCTGTAGCGCTCATTGGGAGAGGATTATGTCCAGCAGTGGACTGCAATAGGCTGACAAGATGATGATTGTTGTTAAATTAAATGCGCGCAAATTAAATGTTTTCTGATTTTTCTGGTGTCCACGGAAGATCAGCGTTAAGGTACCTTTTTGGTTCCTTGACATATTGCTGAGTGGAGACCATTTCTGAACCACTAATTTTAAGATAAAATTGTATTTTTTACTTTTCTTTCATGTTTACAACTATGTGTGGTTTAGGAATAAATTATTTTATTCTTATTCTTATTCTTAATATGGTAATATTTTAAAGACGATATGATATGGTATGATATAGCGAGTTGTCGACACAAACAGTATTTTTTTTACAAATATAATAGATATAGCTGCCGTGTTGAGGTTTTATCGAATGAGCGATCATAAAAATTCAACATGGCGTCTATATCTATCATATTTTTTTCAAAACTGACATTTTGTGTCGATAGACCGCTATATCATATCATATTATCATATCGTGTTTTGGTGGGGCAGCTTTCAGATGCCGACACAAAATATTTTCTTTGTAAGCGACTTGACAGACCTTACAACTTGTTTACTCACTTTTCTTTTAGCCTCAATGCTCTTGTCGATATGGGTGGATCGGATGGCGTGTCTGAACTCTAGGTCCACCGTGTGCATGCAGTACGACTGGGTACTCTTCGTCTCGGCGTCTGATTTGTCTTCAATTTCCTGGTGACAAATAAACTTATATTAATAAACAATACTAAATGTACAGGATGTTGTTTTGAACAGCAGCCAAGGAGACAAACGCGTTCATTACAAGTACTACAAACGGCTTTTACTATAGGATCAACATACATTATCATCTAGGAAGAGCGTTAGTTTGTATGGAGAAAAAAAAAACGCGATTTCCATGTTGGTCCGGTAGAAAAAGTTGTTTGTTTTCATGAACACATCCGCCTCCTTTTTGGCTCCAGTTTAAAACAACCCTGTATACCTTTAATGGGCAGTCGATTGCCAAAGAATGATGATGAAGTGTGATGATGATTTGATGTGTGGTTCGCACCGCAACAGCCTGGCATTGTAGACTACAATGCCAGGCCGTTGCGGGTTCGAATCTCGCAAGGGTCAAATATTTGTGTGATGAGCATGTGCATTGTACCTAAGTTATGGACGTTTTTATATGTATTAAAGTTTGTTAATCTGTTATCTATCAGTCGCCATAGTACAAGCTTTGCTTAGTTTGGGGATATATACGAGTAATCGGTGTGATTGTGGGAAGATTTTTTTATTTATTTTAATAAAGCAGGATCAACAGTTGCAGTAACTGCACATAAACAGGCATTCGCAGCACGTTTCCCAGAACTGTACGTGGGCTTTAGTTAGAAAACTTTGAGTCAAAAAAGTTATTCAATAACGTAAAAAGCGTTTTTATAAAAACGTTAACGTAACAGTTTCTTTTGAACCCACACAAGAAGTTTTAATTTGGTGTGCAAACTTAGAAACTCTGGCTTCCTATTTATAAAAAGAAAATAAAAATTGTAAAGGAAAAAGAAATAAATTCTAAACATATTTGTTTACAGCTATATGGAATTAGGTTGCTTTATTTAATTGTTGCGAAAAAAATATAGGTAACTTGTTTTTTTTTAACTGACGAGTATTGGGACACTGCTGACAAACCAAACCTTACACAGTGTTATTTTCAAGTTTTTAGTTATAATTTTTTTTGTAGTTATTCAAATTCAAAAACATTTATGTCAGGCGTGGCCCATATAGTGTTAGTAACAATTTAACTTAGAACTATTGTTAGTACATACAAGCAAGGAGAAAACATCGTTGAGATGACATTATTTATAATAACAGTTTTATTACTGTTTTGTGTGTATTAACACCCATCTCTGAAGAAGTGGTAAGTTACAACGGTCAACAAAAACCTTCAAGATAGTGTTGGCACTGCCTCGGAGGCGAACCAGTGCGGAGGCGCACCGTTTCCTCATTATCGTAGCAAAGCCATCAGTTCGCGCCTCCACGAACATCCCGGATGCACTACATCGCCAAAGCAGCCCCAACAGAACCCTAAAGGCATTATTATATTGGACACGCAGATCGCTGTATGCCCGCCGAGTGTAGCTAGTCCACAGGCTGCACGTGTAAAACGATTGGCAGTATGCTTTGAAAAGTGTCAACTTGACTGCCCTAGTACAACGCGCAAACCTGCGAGCCAGCATGTTGCAGCAAACAGCCAGCGACCTACGTTCCCTCTCAATTTCAAGGTTGTCCCTCAAGTCTTCAGTGACCCAATGACCCAAGTATTTAAAGCTCTGAACCCGTAAATTTTCCATACAGATAAATTTCTGGAACCTGTGTGTAGTTCAGCGATTCTAACTTAACAATAACCATTCGCTTTTACCGATGTTATACTTAAGCCCATGGGCCTCCGCATAAGACTCGCAAATGGAGAGGAATATAGTTTATTTTTATTATTACATCTATGTTGCTTTTGTGTTTTTAAAAAAAAATACCTACCTTAGTAAAAAGTGGGGAAAACCATTATTAAGAACAATGTCATAGAGAACACGTAAAACTAACTAACAATCTTACTCCAATATGTTGATATGCAAACCAAGTTTCACTTAGCTTTGCGCTTCCATAAGGAATTTGCATAATAGTTGAATAGCATGTTGAATAGCGCTTGTATAAAAGAAATAAGCATTATTTGCAACATTATTTTCCCTTTCATTATTTTCCTAGATGGTGTAATGAATCGTTTAAAAAAAACAAATTTACTCGAGTCGTATTGGTTGCGCTTATTTGATTAAACACCTTCTTAGAATATTTTTTAGATTCAAGTACCGGTATGGGTAAGTCGGCTATTTTTAGTTTATTAGTAAAAGGTACAAAAAATGGTACCTACCTACATGACAAATGTTATTTATTTATTTAAACTTAAGGTTGCAGGAAGCCGCTGAATGTAGGCCGCTTCCAACCGGCCAATCTGAAAGTCACTGGGGGAGGCCTATGTTCAGTAGTAGGCGTCCTATGGCTGAAATGATGATGATGATGAGATGCTCTTTATTGGACACCATTCAAAACAAAACAGATGCCTTAACTAAAATCTATCTTACGATACAACTTGTAGGCACTCGGTCTCCGTGGTGACTTGTCCTTATATCCTGGCCACAGTCCCAGAGTTTCCACTTCAAACTCAAACTCAACTTAAACTAAAGCCGTTTATTGCAATAATGTGTTAAATGAGAATTTAAAGAGGTTTACAGAACCATTACATGAACCCCGGAAGGTGCCCTTTCCGGCAACATTGTTAAAATTACAACTAACTAAGTAAGAATTATTTTCTTTGTCACTAAAAAACTCCTGCAGTGAGTAGTAGAAATTTTGAGTCCAACGGTTCACATAAGTATGTCTTACCGAAATTTATGTATTGAAGAAACAAAAACCCACAAACTTTATAATTTATTCTACTAATATAATGTGTGTGTATGTACGCCAGCAGACAATACTAAAAATCGTTAAATGATACAGTGCCTAAGACTAGAACTAGAAGGTTTTTAAGTATTTAAGGCGTACTTCTAAATGATATAGAATAAGTAAATTTTATTTTAAAAAACTGAAAAGCTAAAAATAATATTTAAGTACAAGTAAGCAATCAAACTCTTCTCGCCTGTTTTTTTACGTTAGTGCATAATGTAAGCAATCTTGACATTTATATTTAACTAAGTTATTTATTTAAAAATTAATATTAACATTACTAGTTTAAAAAACTATAAAACACACTTATATATGTACTGGACTCGTCAAAACGATTCGAATTATCCCAAACACAAAGGTTTTATTAGTAGTCATTGAAATGTTCCACTACCCACCTCCTGACTCCCTGATCAGATCAGCACAATGGTGTCAAATTATTGTATTCTCATCCAAATGTCAAATACTTACAAAGTACATCATGTCAGTGAGAACAAAGTTAAACCTACTTCCAAGATTTGATTACCTACATAGTTTGTTAGTCACAAATAAAACTAATATGAGTGTGTTAAACAAATAGATAGGTACTATAATAATAACCTACAAAATATAGATAGTGACACTTAATTGCACAAAAAACATTAAAGGTTATTACAAACACGACACAGTTATGTACAATCAGGCCTTATCGCTAAAAACGTTACTTAAATTCCAGACAAACTATAGGCAGGGGATATATAATGTATTTATATACCTAGTCTTAGCATAAATACTGAACCAAAAAAAAAAAAAAGCTATTGCAAATAACATTTATTACTTTTACAGTGTGTTAGTTTAATACATAAATATAAAACAAATTAAAACATAAGCTTATTGGAAGTGATCTCCATTGGCTGCAATACAGTCCTTTAAACGTTGAGGCCAGTTATCAATAGAAGCACGCACTCTTTCCATGGCAAAATTCTTCACTGCCAATCGTACTTCTACTATCGGATTGTTTTAGGGACTCCAAATTATCATGGCGTTTGGAGTTAGCCGTACTCTCTAAAACTGACCATTAATCATAATCCAGCGGATTAAGATCGGGACTAGACGACGGCCAGTCTTCAGCTCTAATGAAGTCCGAAACGTTCGTTTCCAACCAAGACTGCATAGACCGAGCTTTATGACCCGGCGCCGAGTCTTGCTAGAAGGACCATTCTTGGTTATTGAACATGGTGTGGTTAAGAGGCTTTATTACCTTCTCAAGAATGGTATCTTGATACACTTGTGCCGATGTTTTGATACCTTTTTCACAAAAGTATGGCTCAGTCCCTCCTTCATAGCTAATACCCCACCAAACCATCACTGAAGTCGGATAGTGCCCACGTCTGTGGCCTCCCATTGCGTACCGCTTCAGTAGTTGTTTCGATTTTACCACCCTATTTTATTTTATAAATATCAGTTAAGAAATGACCAGTACGTCTCTTAGAGGCTGCAAGTCCTAAGTCATCATCAGTCATTTAAAATACGCGACATGGTTCTAGGTGCTATCTTCATCTCCCAAGATAAAATCTTTTGCTTTCGGACAGGGTTTCTTCGAATTCTTTCCCTTACTGCTTTGACCACCTTTTTCGTATGAACACTAGGTGGACGGCCAGATCTTTTTCTGGCACAAACAGAGGAGGTCTCATTGTACCTATTATTAGCCCGGTACACAAACATTTGCCGTGTGGGGACGGCCGTAAGTGACGTGTGGGGATGGCTGTAAAAAATACACTTCCCCACCGCCAACAGGAAGCGTGTCGTAAGAGTCGACTAATTCCTGTAGCACGAGACGGGCAGCAGCGTCTTCGTGCGAAATCTTATAAAAAAAATGCGCTCGCCAACCCGCCTGCCAAGCGTGGCGAGTATTGGCAACCCCCCCCCGATGATCAGTCACTGGGGGAGGCCTTTGTTCAGCAGTGGAACTTCTGTAGCTGTAATGATGATGACACAAACATTTTACTAATACTAATTGTATGGAAAGTTTAAAAAATTGCATTTGGCTTCATGCCTACTTTATGTAATGCAATCACAGCGATTCGGTTCTCTTTATCACCCAACTCCATTTTAATATCGCAAATTGTATTGGCGCTAAAATGAGAAAACTCAATGAACAATCATATGAAAATGACAGATTCCAAATTCAAATGTAATATTTTGTTTATTTTTAATTGTAACAGTATTTATGGCCAGACTAAGTATAGGTTAGGTTAGGTTAGGTTTTATTTAACAGAAAGACATTTATATTCCACAAGTTCGTTAAACGCTTATATTTTTAAATGAAATGAAATGAAAAGTATTTATTTCTCAGAAAGTGGTAACATGAGATCTTATAAATAAAAAGGTTCAACACATTCTGCAAATAATTTATATAATAAAATCGTCTTGATTGATTACAATGTAAGACAAGAAAAGATAAACGAACTTTACGGAAGAACAGCGTTGAATTTAATTAATTGATTAATAATTGATCTCCATTTTGATGGAGAATGCAATTAGGTCCTTCTGATGATTAAACTTTGATTAATTCAAAGTTAATTGATCCTTTTGATTGATATAGAAATAATTAAATGTAATCAAATCATAATACCGAGCTGTTAACTAAACTGTTCATTGAATAGTATCAAGTCTGTAGGTAAATAAAATAACAGTTTTTATTTATATTTTTATTTTATTTTATTTTTTATTTTAATAAAATTATCATCATCATCATTATTTCAGCCTCCTACTGCTGATCATAGGCCTCCTAAAAATAAGTGTGTGACATTGTGTGCGTAAGTTTACCTGAAAGCACACTGAAAATGTGTATGAGGCGCAGCGCAGAAGCGCAGACAAATAAGTCACAGGGTTTATATTTTAATCACCCGTCGTCTCGCCAACGTGATTTAAATGTTGGCAGCGCCATCTCTGAGGGCCGCAGGGAACTGGTACTATATATAAACAATGAGAAACTGGGGCGCGCGGCCTTACCACGAATGCTAAACAGTACTTATGCAGTTTTGTTTTTATGCCAAACTATATACAAAGATAAACCAGGTTGAAGTATAAATTTTAAGAGATCACTGTTAGGCTCTTTAGTACTATTAAATAGCCTAACGATGATCTCTTAAAATTTATATATAAACTACTTGTAGTTTTGCGGTAACCTTTCAGATTAAAGAACCATTTCATTACTCAGACAGCTAAGCTGATGTATTAAATACAGCTTAGAATTATTGTTCAGAGCACAAACAAACGCGGAATTAATTAAAATGCGGTCAAAGGGTTATACAGATGACTAAAACTACAAACAAAATGTTAGGACGTGTAAAAATACTTATACATGCACACTAAAAGTTTTGCACTTCTAGCTAGTCGGAACTATTTGAATTTCGAATGTTATATTATTTTAAACGTTGCAACCTTTTTAGTAATAAAATAAAACAATTGGCGGGAAATGATTTGTGAATTGTTTTTTATCACACATCAAAGTTCTACGTACGCAACGAAAATGGAATTAAGTCGAAAAGGTTTTAGAGCGATTATTTTTTATGATTTTAAAAGTTCTCTCTCTCCGCAAGACTGTGCCGCTCGTCTTCAAAATGCTTTTGGGAGAGAAGCACCCTGTTTGAGCACCGTGAGGCGATGGTTTGCTGAATTTGAGAGAGGTCGAGTTTCTTTACATGACGAATTTCGTGAAGGGCGGCCTTCAACTGCCGTCAACGAAAATAATGTGGCTACTGTTAAGCGGCTGTGGTGTGGTGTGGTGTGGTGTGGTGTGTGTGTGTGTGTTAATGTCGTTGGATCATGAACTGACAGCGGAGCAGAAGCGGGCTCGCGTGGATTGGTGCTCACAGATGCTACTGAAGTACGACCACGGACATTCTAATGCTGTTTGTGACATTGTCACAGGAGACGAGACGTGGATTTATTGTTTTGAACCCGAAAAAAAACAGCAATCTTGTGAATGGGTGTTTGAAAATGAGAACAGGCCAACAAAAGTGAGGCAGGCGAGAAACGTTAGTAAAAGAATGATCGCGTTTTTTTTCCTAGCTACGGGTCTCATCTTTACAATTCCACTTGAAAAAGAATGAATCAAAAGAGTGTTATGCCGAGTGGTATTCTACCATTTGTTTACCCAGGTTGTTAGAAAAAGTTCGCGAAAGACGACCCAAAAGCCGCGTTCTCCTACATCATAACAACGCTTCTTCACACACGGCCAACAAAACAAAGTCATTTTAGCTTCCAAAAAAGTACAACTCGTCCCCCATCCTGCGCATAGCCTGTACCCTGTGATTTCTGTATTTTCCCCAAAATTAAAGATTTGATGAGAGGTTTTACTTTTACCAACTCCGAAGAGGCAGTGATAGCGTTCAATCAGCACGTAGAAAACATTCCTTCAGATCTGTGGTCCTCCTGTTTTAAAAAATGGTTCGATCGCATGAAAAAATGTTTAAAATGTAAAGGAGAGTATTTTGTAAAGCAATAAACATAATATTTTGGCTATAACATGTTGTTTTTTTAGGTTACGCAAAACTTATAGTGTGACCTACGTACTAGCCTATTTGCAAAAAATAATTATTTTAATTTTTACAATGCAAATTACTCGGCAACTTAAAATATTTAAATAATACCAGTTTATATTAAATAAATAAATATTAGACCACTTCACATCTATTGTTCTGATCCTAAGCTAAATAGCTTAAGTACTTGTGTTAGAGAAATCAGAAACAACGATGGCGGTAGGTACCACAACACCCAGACCCGAGACAACATAGAAAAGCTTGTTTTCTCCATTGACCCAGCCGAGAATCGAATCCTTGACCTCAGAGACTATGCCAAGTCCGGCGTACCTCGCCTTTCGGCTACGGAGGTCGTCAGTATTATTAATACTTATACTCAGATAGAAACATATCTATAGAAATCGATTATACCTACGTAAAACAGAGAGATTATTATTATTAAAATTAATTACATCAGCATATAGGTTGGTCCAAAAGGTGACGTCCAAAAATTTTTTTTGGATTTCTTATCCAGGCTTATCCAAATATACTCTTTATAATTATGTTACCTGATTTTTCATAGAGTAGCGTGTAAACTTTTGTTAGTCTTAGCTAGCTGATAATTTTATTTAAGTAAGTTTAATTTATAAGCATCTTACTCAGAAAAAAAACCGAAATACCATAACAAAAAGTGGAGAAACTATTTTTAAAGCTGATTGGAACGAAAATTCTCAAAATTTGAGAAATAAAAAATATCTTGAAAACTACGAAAAATAGGGTAACAACATACATTTATGGCGAGACATGTCAGACTACTTTTTTATTGTTAATATCTTGATGTACCATGATGTATCAAATAAGCTTACTGCAGGTACCTCATCAGACTAAAAAAGGACAAAATCCGCAAAGTTATAGAAGTTATAACCGGTCACTGTCATCTAAACAAGCACCTATTTAACATAGGTGTGACTGACAGCCTCACATGCAGAGGATGCATGGAGGCAGAAGAAACACCACAGCACGTGCTTATGGAATGTAGGAGCGTGGCAGATCAACGGCATCAGATCCTCCAATCACCAGGATCTCTCCCGGAAGCCTGCAGAAATCTGAAAAGATTGCTGACCTTCTGGGATGATCTAGGCTGGTTGGAGTAAGAAGGAAAAGGTAGCACGCACAATGGCCCAATCAGGAGGCTAAGTGCGAAAATAGCCCAGACAAACTAACTAACTATCTTGATGTACCGTGTTAAAAAGTAAATAAATAAACTTAAATTTGAATTTGATGTAAGGATTCCAAAAAAATAAGTCCGTTCGTAATGAAAAAGAGCACAATTTTTTTTTTAAATAAGATGATTACATTTTCAGGACCAGAAAAAGGGCGTTATGTTTATTCAATCTTAATTTTCTCGAGTTTTACATAATGTAATTGAAGCCCTTTTGCGTTACGATTACAAAATTACTCACATGGCAATTTTACTCAGATTTTATTCTAAATAGACATGAGTATTACTATAACTACCAGTGTGCCATGTTGGGACGGCCGTAAAGAATACACTTTCCCATCGCCTACAGGAGGCGTGTCGCAAGAGGTGACTAATTCCTGTAGCAAAAGACGGGCAGTAGCGTCTGCGTGCGAAGTAATTCCAGAAACCCCCCGTTTCTTTTTCTTTACCGGACGAAGTAGCTCTTCAATTATAACTCTCTAAGTGTCTTATTTTATGTCTCTCTGAGTGCAGAATGTTAATGGAAAATTGGGAGTAAACGCCGAACCATTTAGTACCCTGATATCTAAGTAACTAATTTACTTTGAGACGCACCACCTAATAATTCTGCTCTTTGAACATATAGGAAACATTTTGTCAGTAGTTCAGATCGCTTAGTTTTAAGTAAATTACTGTAATGGAATGTTATACTAATTAGGGCTGAACTAAAATAAAGTTAACACAACCAGTCTCAAAGTAATTTGTTTAATTTTTCTATTCTTACAAACACAAGGTTCATTTTTATAAATTTCTGCATATTATGGTACTGTGGTGGTGATGGTCGTTTATATTAGGTACTGCCCTTGTCAACAGTGCTGGGATACTAATACAGCCCGTGCTGAGTAGAATCAGAGACTCAGATTATCCGAGCAGCGCGAAGACTGGTATCTTAACACTGGTGACAGAGGTAGCCTCAAAAGCTTCCTTGCAGTGGCACTCAACGTGTGGTCTAGCGTTTTCGTGGTAAAATACCACATCCCAAATCAGTGCCACAGCCTTTGTATTGATCAATTGCGGCGGCTTGCACTCAACTTCTTGCTTTATTTTTATGATGTGTTGGCAGTAAAGAAGATCCGAATCACTGGTTCTGCTTGGCGGTAACAGCTTATAATGAACAATGAACATAGTGGCACCGCTTGGTTTACTCGTTTTTCTATTATAATTTTATTTTGTTACTCTTTTTTTCTTTTTTCTTTTAATTTAAATAATGTATTGTGTCTTTTACTGTTTGTGTGTGATGTCCAATGTATAATAAATGTCTTTTCTTTCTTTCTTTCTTTCTTTCAATGCCGTTCCAATCCCAACATGTATACATAATCAATTTATTGCGAGTTAACCCAGGTTTTAGATCTTCGTTTTAATACTCCTGTTGTGATATTTTTCATATTGGTGTCACTTGACTCTAACAAAACATTGCACTTTAGACCTTAATATTATGCAAGCGAAACCCTAAATTGAAAAATTGAGTTTTCATATCGTATTTTTGTATAACCTATCCAACGATGCGATAGACGAGAAAAAAAACATCCTTACAGTACGTGTAGGGAAGGTCCCAACATTTTAACGAGCCAAACGTAATGTAGGACGTCCCTCAGCACGATGGACCGACGATCTTAGAAATATGGCTAACAGTGGCTGGATGGAAAAAGCAGAAAATCGTGCTCTTTGTCGCTCACTGGGGGACCGCGGCCACACGGGCGAGCACGATCTCTCGGCTTACGTCCAGCCAGTGAACTGAAATCGCTATTGATATTATATTAATTATAATCGGCATTAGTAATACATAACTGTCTTTGTGTGCCATAATATTTTGCCCACTGTCTTAACTAAACAAAAGCTGTTGGTTTTGATGTGGTTTTGAGTTAGTTAGTTGGTTAGTTTGACACGTGGAGTTTTATGCAATAGTTCAAAGTTCATGTTTAACATTAATGAGTATAATTAGGTAACAAATGCTATGATATATCAAGCAGCTCAATTGGGCATGGGATTTACAAATAAATTAGGGTAATAAATTAATTTATGGGTATAATACGGAATGATATAAAGGTATTTTTGGCAAATTACAATAAAAACGAATGTGTTTTTAAAAAGTACAATAAAGACCAAATTTTTCGCAACAGCGTGAATCACAAAAATGTTTTTTGAACCTACATATCAGACCTGTTTTGTAGTTTTTTGCAACTAGAACTCACTGGAATTGCTTCATCAGTCATTCAAGAAATAGTAGCATCTTTAAGTCATATTTTTTTATGATATCCACTTTTTTGAGAAATAAACCAGCGAGGGCAACACCTTGTAAAAAATAAAGTACAGTCAACGGTACGTCAACCTACCCAAAAACTTAAAGGTCATTGAACCGATTTTAACTTTAAGTCCGACGCGTATATCAATATCAATTGAGAAATTTGACGTTTTGTGGTTGGCTAACGAGCTGCTGTACATTTAAAGTTAAAATAATTGCTATTGCACCGTTAAGTAATAAACAAGGGTAACAACATTTTAAAAAACGTAAGGAGACTATATAAAATAAATTCTTGAAATACACGTCGTCGTCGTCACGTCAAAGTTTCGATAAAAATAAAATTAAACTGTTTTAACTTAAATATTAATGAAGGGCATTAATTAAATTTAAAAATACCTACCGTCTTAATTTATCAAAAGTTTTGGCACTCTTTCGCCAAAGGTATTAAATTAATTAATGTGAAGAACATTAATTACTTAATTAGTCATGTCTAGGCGAAGTAGTTAGGACGGTTTAGAAAAAATCTCTTAATTATTCTGTTTTTTTTGTAGCCAGATGGTCGTCTGCTAGAATGCCAAATGGCATAAAGTAGGACTGACGGCCAAAGGGGCAGAAAGGTTCTAGAATAGAGGCCGCGTACCGGCAAGCGCAGCGTACACACTCACAAGGTGGACAGACGACCTGGTAAAGGTCGCAGGAAGACGCTGGATGCAGGCCGCTCTTCACCGATCTTCAGCAGTAGACGTCCTATGGCTGAAAATATGATGATGATGATGATAAAGTCTGTCTGTCACTTTTCTTTTAAACATAAATATTGTTAGGGAATAACCGGCCAAGTGTGTGTCGAATGATATGACATACGCGCTGTCGCCCACTCTGGGCAAGTGCTCCGTCTTGTACAGCAGGTCAACCTACCCAAAGAGGAAAAGGTCATTGAACTGAATTTCAACTCTTTAAGTCCGACATGTAGGGATCAATATCAATTGAGTAAATTTGACCTTTTGTCGTAGGTTGACGATCTGTTTGTCTGTACCTAACATCAGCGCAAACTTAGTGTTCCAGTGACCAACACCTCGATTCAGAATCCTTCGGTAATTTTACTGAATCAAAAGATTTGATATCTTTCTCGAATCGAATGTCGGATTTAGAGCTATTTAGAACAGCATTTCCGATTCGAGTTCGAGTATGATATCGGTATCGGTTTGATTACAAGTTGCATTCACGAAGCCTATTGTTACAAAATATTTTAATTTAATTTGAATTAATTATAATTACAAATTCAAATTAAATTTATTTATTCTATACATTATAAAAAACCTCAATACTAATAATTTAATTTCTATCGATCATATGTAATATTTTAATTGTGAAAAACAAAAAAATATTTAACTTTAACCAAAAAGTATGTGACACTTTCATAAAAAACAAGCTTTGTAAATGTTTAATGAGTGACAGGCTTGCCACTGAAATGTCACTTAATATTTGACGTGCCAATGTAAATTTTTAATTTACAACAACATTCAGTTTTTCCTAGGAGCAGACCATAAAATGGATTTGATGCATCCCGCAGAGACCTCAAAATGTGTATTTAGCACTCAAAAATAGTTATGAAGATATCGGGTGCTTAGTACCACTCGTTAATTTACTGACAGAAATCGATCGAATGTTAGGAAAGTCTTGTCAGATATCTGTGTTGTGAATAGCGTTGATATTATTTGCGGGTCGAGAAGTACTTGTTATCGCACGGGTGTGATGTTATTTCGATTCGGTTTGAAATATGTCAAGTTGATCGACGATACGGTTATTGCGAATTGAAATTATTAGAAATCGACTGATTTCTGACCAAATCGGATGATAACAGAGTTACCGTACAGTTCTGAATCGAGGTGCAGGTCATCGCCTCTTGCACAAAATGTCGATAGATTGGGTAAAAGGTACATTCATTCGTGTAGAAAAAAAAAATACGAGAAAATTTTTGAAAATTTTTTTTGCTTTTCAAGTTTGAAAATCTAAAATAAAACTTTTTAAATGAAAAATACGCCTAAGCAGGACACGTAAATCTGAAGAGTTAGTAAACAATTACGAAATGGCTAACTTAAAAAAGGTGATTGTAATAAAACTTAAAATATAGCTGTTTTCTACAATTTTTTAAAATTATGTATTCTGTATTCTCTATAATTATGGAGCTATTTTGACTTGAAAGTTTGTACGACATGATGTTGGGAGTAAACGCTCTTAACGACTTGTCGCTGCGTTTAATGACCCAGTATGTGGCAGACCTAAGGGTTCCTTGTTTAATACAAAACCCGAGGAATAATAATGTACCTGCTTACTGCTAACGGCGTCTTAGACCGTGTCCAGATGACGCACAAAAATCGTCGCATTTTACGCGCGTTTTTATGGACGGAATATTTGGGCCCTAAACTAGGATCTCGACGCGAAATACACACAAGAAATACGCGCGTAAAACGCTCCATCTGGACTTTCTGCACACAGCTTTGAGTAAGCTTTTGTATAAAGAGATTGAAATCTTAAAAGCTTTTAACTTCATTTCTTTTCCGATGGTATCAGCTGCCCTTCTAAGAATATTAATCGGATATTTTCGTGACACAAGCAATACTTAATAAACATGTAATTTTGTTTCACCGAATAGCGATTCTTTTAACAGGAATTACAACAGTATTTTAAACAAATCAAAATCGACTCACAATGTTATTATTATTTTAATCAAGATATTAATAAAGAAAATACACTAGTTTTCTACGATTCCCTGGTTTATTCAGATTTTCAGCAGCACGCACTAAGAACATTTGCCTCATGAATACTTCTCAAAAACAATAAAAACCGTCTGTCATTAAATTCAAATCCGCATTCGTCTCTTTTCTCGCCTCATTTCGTCTTCCTTCTCTTTGACACATCTTATGTTCCATTCTACATATTCCGCATTAATATGAGTAAATTGTTAGAATCGCATAGGTTTAACAAAGTTTTGTCTTGATGCGTAATCGTCGAAAAAACCGTATTATGAAACGTAGTTTTACTAGATCAGTGGCCCTACCCTTCGGCAGTATCACCATTGATAGAAAGTAATCACACCAGTTTCGACGGACACATTTTCCGAACAATTTGGCAACGTAGATTAAATGGGAGGGACCAGATGTCACCGAGTCGTTTATCACTGGGTGGCCATATTGGTTGTCATTTTACAGGGTGAGGCATGTACATAAAACATTAGGTGAGGATACCGTTTATTCAAAGTATTATAGTTCACACTATGCACTAAACGGGTATTATGCAACACATACCTTATTTTGCGTTATTGGTTTTAAAGAAAGAAAGAAAGAAACGTTTATTCGACACACAAGAGAAAAAAAAATAATAATACATAAAACAATATAAATTAGATATTGTGTCGAAAAGCTCAGCATTTGTCGTGACAGCCACAGACTTATCACGACGCTGATTTTCGGCGGGAACCTCCGACGCTGGAACGTGCAGCGAGTGACGCAAGGTTTTCCCGTCGTTTCGACCTAGTTGCATAGGCCGTGGTCACCGGATGACTGGCGATGTGCGGCGTCGTCTGCCCGAGCGCGATGACAAATATTCACCCACCCGCACTTCTTCAATATTTGTGTCCGTAGTACAGTCGGTCCGACAAACTATATAAGGTATGTGTTGCATAATACCCGTTTAGTGCATAGTGTTAGTTAAAAAATGCAACAAGAAAGTTTAAAATGTTGTATTATAGTTCGTTATTGATTTACTAACAAAATGTCATTTTCAAGAGGATGTGTAGTGTGGTGTGCTTTTTTTTCAAAACAATATGGAATAGCGTTCCATTAGAATCGGGCCCGAGACTCCTTTGAGTATTTTTCGCTTTTTCGCTGTTGTTCAGTTTCGGATTGGTCTATATCCACTTGAATAATTCACTTCGTATAAAAAAATACTTTGAGAGACACCGATAATATTTAATAAAACAATATACCGTTGCAAGTGTAGGATAACATCGAAGTCATTAAAGTAATATATTTAAGATACAACTAGGTACGAATATCATATGTTTTTCCGAAATTTAAACTCACTTAGGTATTCAAATGCGTTTTTCTAATTCGAACTCGAAAACACGTAAAAAGTGTGATATAAAACTGAGTAAAAAACCTTGCTTGATAGTGAAAAAAAACACTTCTTTTAGTCCAGTTATCCGCCAGTACTGCCATACTGCCACACACCAAGCTTCGAAGCTTTGTTAACCTGTCAAGCGGCGCAGGCGATCTATCTCGCGTCGTATGTCACAATGCAATCTATCACGCGCACGACTCTGCATTGGAAATGGGAACATATTGTTCCCTCTGTGTATTCAGTTAACACTTAGTCAGCAGAAAAACGAATCGTTACAACCTTCTTTTGTTTCACATACCTTTTTCGTAACCCAGTTATTTTTACAGCATAGTTCGGTAGAATTCCCTTGTAGAATTGGAGTGGATGGTATGAGATGACCCGTTTTGCAGCTTCCTTGACGAGTTACTGTGAACAAAGGCTGATGTTACAGAAAGTAATAGGTAGTATACATTTTGCAATCAATTGGTTTAAATAGCCATTTAATGAGAAACCAGACTGCACATTTTCCCGATGTGTTTGGTCTTGCCCGTAATGATTATTTGATCAATGGTTTTGTCACTACTGTAACTGACTAATCATCACTACAATTATGGTTATGTTATGAAGGGATTCGGTAAGGATAGTCGAACGACAAGCATGGTCGATCTAATAATGGTTTATATTTAACATTTAAAGAGCTGGTGTAGTTTGTGTTCTAACGTTTTGTGAAGTGATAAAGATCTGAAACTATTGAAATATCATTTTGTTCAACGGCGCATCGTGTGTCAAGTGATTTGTCTCAAGACAACTTGCTTTAGACACGATAGCGTCTTGAAACTAACCTGTGTTGTGTACAACTAACTAATGTATAAGCATGAAGAATAGCCCTCACTGAATCCATAAAAAACAATAAAAACTTAACATCTACATTAGTTTACAATAGTTGAAAATGGTTGAAAAGATCAAAAACGGTGGCGCCATCTTTAGTGCCATTTTTGACCTTACTTTTTCTACATGTTACTCGTTGACAGATAGAAAAATGACTCGAATAGCCATTATAAATCTTGTTAAATTATCTTCGCAGATAGTAAAAATGTTTTTGGTTGATATAATACTAATTTATTACTCGTCATTGAACCGATTTTCAACTTTAAGTCCAAGATGTAAAGATCAATATCAATTGAGAAAATTTGACGTTTTGTGGTAGGTTGATGTGCTGTCTGTACATATTATAAATAGTTCCGGAACCAAGTCTTGCAGTGTAATTATTTTATTTTTTATCTTATTTTATTTATTTAGAAAACCAACAGCGTTACAATTGTACTTAGATCCTACTTAAATATTTAATTAATAAGGCTAATAATAGGTTTCCTTTAAAGTAACAATTAGTGCTGTGCCGTGTACACAGTCAATAGTTTACTTGAAAATTGAGAATAAGCATAACGCATTATAAAGATAGAATACCTTAACCTAAACCATTATACTCGTAGTCAAGCCGGCTCTTCACCATGGGACACAGTATTCGTTATATTATAGTCCGCGATGTATTATATAGTTCGAGAGGTTTGTGGTGTAAATAATTATGTATAGCATAACGATATTCATTTATATCTCAAGATGCACCACACAATACATAGCGAAAAACCGGCCTTAGGGAATAGAGATCAATGTTTAGTTAATTACAAATGAATTACAAAATTTAATAACAAATTAATAGTTTTTAGATTTTTCCCTGTACTTATGGTATAAGATGTTAATTGCCTTTCATAGTTCTAGATCAAACGGAAAGTACGATGAATTTTGATTTACTTGAGAATGTCGAAATAGAAGTTTTTTGCGGCCGTATCTTTTTTACCTAAATTAGAAGAATAAGTTAAATTAGAAGTTTGATTTTTTCGCAGCTTCAAAGGACTGTAGACCTGAGTATATGGTTTTAATTTCAACTCGATACCTCCATGCGTTCCCGAGATAAAGGGTCTTGACAGACATACTGTCTACGACAGCACCATCTAGTGCATAAGTATTAGATTATTGTAAGGGGTGACATCTCTTTGACACCAAGGTGGTGTGGCACCGAATGCAGAGATGTCGCCCCCATAAAATGACAGTAAAACAGAACTGCGTTCGTTGATGTTTTTCTACGATTTGATTTTCTATTCATTCCAATTTTGACCGTTGTACCAATATATCCTAAAATATCAAATATTTAACCAATCTTTATTTTTTCTATCAATCCAACTAAGTACTTTCATTGCATAATATTTGAAGCTTCAGAGTGCGTAACACATACGGACAGACAGATGGACAACAAAGTAATCCTATAAGGGTTCCGTTTTTTTTGAGGTGCGGAACCCTAACAAATACAAAGTAATCAATCTATGTTTTAATCTACCAGTTTTATTAAAACATAGATTGATTACTTTGATTTGACCGTTGGCCAATGTTGTACTATTAAATAAATGTAGATATAAATATAAATGTTTGACTCTTTATTTCTTATTCTTTCTCTTTTCTTCTTTACTTTTCTTTGAAAGAAGTATTCAAAGGTTCAATAAATTCAGGCACATTTACTACAAACAAAACTGATCAAGATGTTAGTTCCATAAATTTTGTAATTTTCTTTGCGTATATGAACTAAGTATAACTTTTTTAACAAAAAAAATAATAATGTGATACTACGAGTAGATGAGGCTCCTTCATCATAAAATATTACAAACCGTACCTTACATTGCACCCAATAGGCTATTTTACCGATTTTCGAAATTGGTTTCAAATTTTTGGTAATGTCTTAATGAATTCCTAGATTTTTTTAAATTATTTTCATAGCTATTTAAAAACAGAAAAAAAAACATTTTCAAAATTTACATTTTTAAAAGCCGTCGCAAATGCATTTGGCAGTGATGCACCATTTAGTGACGTCACATTATAGCAAAATGTAAATGAGTTCTAAAGTAGTAGAAGAAGCGTTTCAAAATACGTCCACCGTCCGACACATTGCTCATACAGTTGTGCGAGCGTGTTGCGAAATCTTGCTTAGGGATGTCAGTTCCAGTAAAACTTAACTCATTGATGACGTGCTGTTATGGCGGCTAGCGTTTTCGTTGTAGAATAATATTACCTACTCATTTGAGATTGCCGTGTGGGGACGGCGGTAAAGAATACATTTCCCCACCGCCAACAGAAGGCGTGTCGTTAAGAGGCGACTAATTCCTGTAGTACGAGACGGGCAGCAGCGTCTTCTTGCGAAATCTTATAAAAAACTGCGCTCGTCAACCCGCCTGCCAAGCGTGTCGAGTATTGGCAATCCTCCCCGATGATAGGTCATTGGGGGAGGCCTATGTTCAGCAGTGGACGTCCTATGGCTGAAATGATCAACGATGATGATGATTTCAGATTGAAACTTTTACAGTAATCATTCGTTATTTTAAATGAGTAGTCATTTAATGAGTAAAATTCGATCTTCGATCTTTGATCTTCCCACGATCTTAGTCTCTTCATTCCCCCTCATAAATCTGGGTTCCTGTCCGATTCCTTCACTCTTTCAGCTATTCGCCTTTGGAATTCTCTCCCCCTTAGTATGAAACAATCTCCGTCAAAATTTGTCTTTAAAAAATCATTCCGTGAGCATTATCTTGGCACCTCTCAGAACTGACCATTCTACTATTACTCAACTCCTTTTTTGTATGTTTCTTTCTCTTCTTTTTCACACTTTCGATTAATAATCATCGACTTCCCTAATATATTATATAGTATGTATTTATTATTGTCTAAATTGATATGTATGTGTATGTATTTTACTCGTCTTAAAAAATATGTCGGATACTTTATACTCCGCCACTGACTACATTATCTGCATTACCTCAATGTTGACTGGTAGATAATGTTGTATAGCATTAAGTCCGCCAATTGTACTTACTTGTGCAATAAAGTTTAAATAAATAAATAAAATTTGCTACAAGTAAAACAGCCTATTGTAATTTAAGCATTCTACGGGTGACAATTCTATTAGTATCTTAGAATCGGTCGAGTCAAATGCTTTACATAATTCGCGTGGGAAACGCAACACCTGGATACAGTCTTACCTTACCTACTTAATAAATGAAGTGAAATAATAAGTTATTACTTTGATGCCCAGCTTCTATAAAGACATCTTTCCCATTAAGTTGTTAACTTGAATAGATTACAAGCTCTAAAATTCTCAGTATCTTTATCACGACTACCTTCGGCGGGTTAATAAATGTTTTAGGTACTTTCATTATGGTTCCGTAGCCAAATGGCAAAAAACGATACCCTTATGGATTCGTCATGTCTGTCTGTCTGTCTGTCTGTCTGTCTGTCTGTCTGTCTGTCTGTCTGTCCATAAGTCACAGACACTTTTTTCCGAAACTATAAGAACTATACTGTTGAAACTTGGTAAGTAGATGTATTCTGTGAACCGCATTAAAATTTTCATAGATAAGTAAATAAAAAATGTTTGGGGGTTCCCCATACTTAAAACTGAAACTCTTTTTTTTTATCAAACCCACACCTGTGTGGTATCTATGGACAGGTCTTCAAAAATAATATTGAGGTTTCTAATCTTTTTTTTTTCTAAACTGAATAGTTTGCGCAAGAGACACTTCCAAAGTGGTAAAATGTGTGTAACTTCTAAAATAAGAGAATGATAAAACTAAAAAATATATATGATGTACATTACCATGCAAACTTCCATCGAAAATTGATTTGAACGAGATCTAGTTAGTAGTTTTTTTTAAGACATCATAAATCGTAAACCGCAGTTTACCTTTCGTAATGTTATGGATTTCATTTTGCAATAAAAATACCATAACTATATGACTCGATTGTCGTGATGGGTGAACTTTTACTTAATATAGGTATCTACAGGTTTGTACGGAACCCTCGGTGCGTGGGTCCGACTCGCACTTGGCCGGTTTTTTTTATTTTAAGACTCGTCTCTGTAACCCATTTTCATTTGAGTAAAACTTCTCGTTATATGCAGAATGGCTAAAAAACTCGAGAAAACTCAATTCATCTGGGATTTCACATTGTACTTAAACTTGCTAGTGTTGTGTGTCGATGTTTTGGTAAGACAACCTCTAACAACAACTTTAATTAACTTTTCAGGCTATTCGATATGTATAAATAGGCCAGAGATGCCTGCTTTATACAAAAAGATTTAAAAATAAGGATTGTGTAAACTTTAAAGAGTCATCATCATCATTTCAGCCATAGGACGTCCACTGCTGAACATAGGCCTTCCCCATTGACTTCCAGATTGGCCGGTTGGAAGCGGCCTGCATCCAGCGTCTTCCTGCGACCTTTACCAGGTCGTCTGACCACCTTGTGAGTGGACGTCCTACGCTGCGCTTGCCGGTACGCGGCCTCCATTCTAGAACCTTTCTGCCCCATCGGCCATCAGTTCTACGTGCTATGTGCCCCGCCCACTGCCACTTCAGCTTGCTAATTCGTTGGGCTATGAAGAGTATCCCATCAAAAATATTTTCACTTCTTTTTGTAAGTTGCATAATTATGACATTAGTATACAGGGTTACATTGCAAAGAGGTGCTAAATTTTAAAAATAATATTTAGAGAACAATATAAAGAAGCGTCTTAATCGTCACTATTTTTATTAATCGTAACATACTTGAAAATATCCGAAAATAAAGTCAATAGAGAGATTACGAAATCCGCGCGGTCATTCATCAGAGGCGTAGGTACGGCGAGCCTACAAGGACCTTACACAGTGCTCATACGGTGAAATTATTTCATGAATAAGTTAAATTATCCACGCGTACGATTTTAACAGCGGATAGGAATAATTTATATGATCGGACTAACTTACCTAGTGACGTCCGATCCTCAATTATGTGAAGTAATCTCGTCCTCATTGTGTACAATGTAGTACGCACTTTTTGCTACTGCACTGATTACAATCTTCAAAGTTAGGCGCGTGCATGAACGCGTCAATAAACTAAAAAATAAATAACCGGAACGTGCCCGCACCGTCACCTATCAATGTCATCTGTCACCTGTCAATGTCATTATTTCAAAGGATAAAACTGGACACAACTTTAAAAAAGAAGGGAAACTAAGTAGTATGTAAGTATTTATAGCATTTTTTTTTTTTTTTTGTACTTTAAGGATTGATAAATACATACTAACTGGGTCGGGCTGGGGATAGGATGAGGACGAGATTACTTCACATAATTGAGGATCGGACGTCACTAGGTAAGTTAGTCCGATCATATAAATTATGTTCCATAATCTCGTCCTCATTGTGTACAATGTAGATGTTCAAAGAGGAAAGTTGTGTCAACAAAGCAATATAAACATTTATTATGATCATTTATATGATTTGCTAAAGTCTTCGCACATGATAAAACTTTATTTTATTAACTATCTATTGGTAGATGCTTAATTCAAGTTTTATCTAACAAGGATATAGTTGTTTGATTAATTCATTGGAATTAATCAACCAACCCTGTATATCGATACAACCCTGTATATCGATACAACCCTGTATATCGATACAACCCTGTATATCGATACAACCCTGTATATCGATACACCCTGTATGATGATACACCCTGTATGATAATACAACCCTGTATGATGATATAACCCCGTATGCTAATACAACCATGTATATTGATACAGTCCCATCCCATTTGATGACACAAACCTGTACCTATTTTATACCATACAGGTGGGCCAAAAAATGTGTAGGAATTCTATAAAATCGAAAATATCAAATTTTACTTTAATTGCAATACTCTTTTATTTTTGTTAAAACTGTAAGTCTTTATGAATTTATAGATTTGCTGGGACTGAGACTGATAATCCACCTGTTGTACACTTTTAAGTTTGTGCAATAAAGTTTTAAATAAATACCCCGCGCTATTAAGTAGGTATATTCTTTACGAATAAACTAGAGATCACGCAAACGAAATCGCGGGGCAACAGCTAGTTTAATAAGTTGTCATGGAAATGGAGCCAATGCTTTGAACTATTAATATCCGTCTCATTTATCCAGTAGTATGTAGTACATACTTAGTATATGGTTACCTAACAAGGTAAATTTATCGATGTGCAAGTAGGTAGTTAAGCTAGTATTTCTTCTGAAAAGACTTATTTTATTTTATATAATAAGAAAATCTAGTAACCTTTTAAGTTATCATTGTCTGTAATACAATTTTTTATGCAAATAAATTAGTCTTAGGTATTCTTAATAACTCCTGTTTAAGGTGTAGTTCCAAAGTAAAGGAAACTAAAAAAAATAATATGGATGTTTACTATCGCAAATTTTTCATTAATTATATGTTATAAATAAGGAAATTATATACAAATACTACTAGTATTGTTCCAGTAGGGATCCTATTTTGTTGACATTATTTTACTGAGAAAGATTGATTTTTACTCATCTTCTTAGAAAACCGTTATATGTGTTACACTTGTATGGCTGGAAATCAGTATGAGACTTCCTGCACTTTATGTGTGGATCCCTGGTAGGGGATATTAATAAGTTAATGAAACAGTCTGAATACTTATTTATAAAAAGATTCAATGACTGGTCAATTCTTGTAAGCTAATAAAAAATAATAATTAAATAAGTAATAATTTACCAATACATCACGTCGGATAAGATAGAAAGTTTACTCCGGCTCAAAATACTTGTAGCAGCCTTACAGCCTTAGTCCAATAATAAGGTAAGGCAACATTTATTGCCTGCATTGCCTTAATTATTGCCACTGATCAATGCCTCTATCGTCTCATAATTATTATTATTATTTTTTATTTTTTTTTTTTTTTTTTTTTTTTTTTTTTTTTTTTTTTTCATTTAAGTTAAGTTAGAAATTTTCTGTCATTATTTATCATCTCCATTTTTGCTTTACATGGTAATTTAATATCTAATAAAATTATTTATACATAGACTTACATAGGTACTTGACAATCTTCAATTATAATTGTAAGATTCATGCCTTAATTTAAATAATAATTTTAAGTCAGTAGTATATTTTTTATGAAGTTTATAGTTTCATGGATACAATTTTAATTTTTTTAATTATGTTTTAATAAATCATATTTTTTATAATCATCTATTTAAATATAAACCTTTGTTATCCACCTGGGATAATTCAGTTTATTTACTATCTTTAGTATCTTGATAATTTAATGATTGGATGATTATTTATCTTTGTCTTCAATTTTTGGTATCAAACATTTTCACAAATAATAAAATGTCTAGAAATATAATAATATGGTTTATAACAAAAATATATTAAAAATATATTTAGGTCAGATTTGAAAATTCAAGTTATCATTGGAACTTTGTATCTAGTTTTGAATTTCTCTTACTTTTCCAAAGGTAGCAGGTACCTACTTAAAAATTAAAATAATTGGTTTTCGACCTTATGACAAGTACATAAGGATCAATTATGGTGCGACATTTTTGCCTGTAAATAAAGCTGCATAAATCTTTCCATGGGTTTTTACTGACTGAAAATATTGGAATATAACATACAGTTACAGTTAAAAAAGTTTTTAATTATGGTAATTTTTATCTTGTTGATAACAAGGAGAATTATTTTTCCATTTCTGTAACAGTGATCTTCACTCACATTATTTGTAAGTAACACTCATCTTGAGTGTGTCTTTATTTCACTTGATGAAGACTAGAAATAATCTAACTAGCCATGGCGATCAGCTAGAATAATAACCTTAAGTCAGTAACAGTGTTAAATTTTAATTGCTTTCATAGATTATTATAGAATCTTGAGAATTAACTTGATACTATGAGAATTTAAGGTTTACCCGGTTGTAACCAGATCTAATATTATAAGTTACACAAATGGGATACCATATCAGTTGTATAGGAACATACAAACATGCACCAGCCAGCATCAATTTGTCATGGTCTCCAAACAGGGAGTCAACTTCCCTGTATTATGAGGTACAAGACAATGTATCTCGCCAGGGTCATTCGACCAGAGTATCGAACCTTTTACGTTAAGGCACTTCACGAATCAAGTGGACTAATGATCTTTAAGTCACAGATATCAATTAGCAATGTCAAGTAATGTTTATTTATTTATTTAAGCTTTTTAGTAAAATATAAGAGAAAAAAAAAAAAAACTTAATATGGTCATAACTACATGAACTATTGGAATAAACAGGTTGTTTTCTATGGTATGCTTTATAAAGTCTTGCCCTCT
This sequence comes from Anania hortulata, assembly GCA_963576865.1. Classification (NCBI taxonomy): domain Eukaryota; kingdom Metazoa; phylum Arthropoda; class Insecta; order Lepidoptera; family Crambidae; genus Anania; species Anania hortulata. Next base: position 19,370,754 of record OY756394.1, read on the forward strand.
TGGGCCAACATCAAGAAGTATCTCAATTACTTGTGGTAAAAAACTTGTGGAAATCCACACCGAGATAAACCATAATTTGTAAAAGCGCTATTTATCATTGACTTGTATGTATATAAATGGGGCAGAATAAGACAAGCAGATCTGAGACCAACAGATTGTCTTGGTACCATTAATGGTTGCCAAAGGCCCAATTTGATAGTAACAACTGATGAAATTATTAAAAACTTAAAATCTTTATAAAAAGACTGAAATTGTCTAGGTAAGTATATGACTTGTTTACACAAGACTCAGAATTCCTTAAGCCTTCAATATCAGCAGGCAAAGGAGCTTCTTTCATAGCCTCCTTAGAGTCAAAGTGTTAAGTTGAAAAAATTACTAAGACGGAGGGCATTACCTCATGGTCTCGGTACCCATATTCTCCCTCCTCTCTTTTTTTCTTCAGTGGCATTCGAAGATATGTATCGTCTTGATACTTTTGTGTTCGACTATATTTTCAACTTCAATTAATGAAGTCGGTCTCTGGTCAACCTTATAAGATTTGCAGACCCGCAATATTATAACAAAAATTTTAAGCCACAGGCTAACCCCTCGTGAAAGCAAGTGGAAGTGTTATAATTCTGCTGCGAGACAGAAAAGAGGAATAATTGTTCTCTCGGTACATATGATGCGCTAGAAGAATTTTATAATATTAATAACTTACCTTATGCTATTACAGATCCTTTGTAGTATATTTCTGGTGCAACATTGTATCGGTCTCATGGTCAACTCTTCATGAAGACTAGAGCCATAATGTTACGTCTCAGGAGGAATCCCTCGAGGAGACGCTTCAGACTGAACAAAAACCCACTGGCCACTCCATCGTAAAGGCCAGTGCTTCTGTACAGAGCAGTCTCTGTGGAGTCATTCGGAGACATGACAGACAACTAGAATGAACATATTGATCACCAACGGCCAACCTCCCGTGAAGGCTCCGATGTCATTCATTCTGAGACATGAGAGACAACTAGAATGAACTTAATGATCACCACGGCCAACCTCCCGTGAAAGCTCCGATGTCATTCATTCTGTCTCGTTTGCGGGCTGAAGAATAACGCAACTCTGTCACACACACTCCTTGTTTTCATGATTAATTTCTGGCTGATTATGTTGTTGGAGTGGAGGCCACGTCTCGGCGAACGTAGTGTAGGACGCTTCTCAACTCGATGGGCCGACGAACTCGGGAATATGGCTAGATACATTTGTATCAAAGCAGGAGATCGTACTCCTTGGCGCTCTTTGCGTCCTTCCCGTACGTCCAGCAGTGGGCTGTAATAGGCTGAGATGATGGTGATGGTGATGATATTATAAATATAATAACACTAAAGTTAGTGTGCTGTGGTGGTGATAGAAATCGTAGTAATCGTAATAATTGAGCCGAGGTATCGGTCCAACAATTTCACAAATTCAACTGACAAGTTTTGTTTTCCAGCCACCATACTTTTACACAAACATCACCGTATTTTCTTCTTGGTTTTTTTCATTTGTATGTAAGCTGTAAATCACTAATTAGTTTAAAAACTAATTTATTCTAAATATTTATGTCTTCAGTGCTGTGTACAAAAAAGTACAATGACATTGACAGGTGACAGATGACATTGATAGGTGACGGTGCGGGCACGTTCCGGTTATTTATTTTTTAGTTTATTGACGCGTTCATGCACGCGCCTAACTTTGAAGATTGTAATCAGTGCAGTAGCAAAAAGTGCGTACTACATTGTACACAATGAGGACGAGATTATGGAACATAATTTAAAGTGAAAAAAAAAATTTTTGGTTACTTTAAAGTTACTGATTCTGAGCCACTCCTAAAGATTTGGCACCCCTTTTTTTATATATTTTTTATATATATTTTTTGGGGTAAGTTACTAAAAATTCTGAAATATCATTTTATTATTTACTCGTATAACAAGGACTCTCCTATATCAAATTTCTTGATCTCAAGCATTAAAATTTGTGGAAGTCTCATAGAAACTTCCATCCCCTAGTTAAAAGGGTAAATGTTCTAATTTTTTTATTTTTTGTTGTTGTTTATGTACTAATACTAGCTTACATACAAAATTTAAGCTTTCTAGGACTTCAGGAAATCCCAAGAATTTTGATCATCATCAGTGAGTCAGTGACGAAATCGCGGTTTTTCATAGATCAATATATATTTTTAATAAATTTACTATTGACATTATATCTTGAGAATTTTATTTATCTGGTATAATCCGAACCCGTTATGAAGGTTCGAAGCGCTTAAAGAAAAACAAGATAGTGCCCTTGCGCTTTGCTTGGCTCGTCTTGGCCCGTGCCCCCAGATATACCATTTGGATGACAAAACTATATTTTTCACATGATCTGATGTGAAGCCAGAAGGTTTAGTGAAACTCTTTAACGGTTAATAGTAAGACCTAGTTTGGGCTCATTTGTTTCTTTTTTCGAGCATATCTAGGGCACCTCGTAAAAACGTTTTTTATTAGAGTTTTTCTGCCATGTCGGCGTTTTAAGTAGTTATACGTAGAGATGTGCCGTTCCCTGGAATATTCCTCATGCGGGGATCATTCCCTATGAGGCGAATCTTCCGGAGCGTTCCCTGGTACATCTCTAGTTATAAGTATGACTTACGATGTTTCTGCCAGTTGAAGTTGTGCTGGATCTCGTGCCTCATGCCCCTCCACAGCTTGGTGACGATGAGTGAGTAGGCGAACGACATGATGAAGAAGGGGATCAGCAACAAGCCAGCATCTAGCCCGAGGTTGAAGGCTCTTTCCAGCTCCAAGCTGGTCCACACTTCTCTGCATTTAAATGCTGTGGACAAAGAAAGTAAAGTGTAAGAGTGTGACTGAAGACATCGCTCGTTGATCAATGGTCTAGTTTCCCAAAAAAATCTAATTGGTCCGTCAGTTGGTTTAAGAGAAAATATTGGACACGTATTTTTTCTTTTCTCAATCAATTTTTTTTATTTTTGTTCTTTGCACAGTTCGATTAAGTTACTGATTGTGAGCCACTTCTAAGGATTTGACACCTCTTTGATTTCAAAAACTCCAGAAGTACGTGTTGGGGTTCGAATTCACGACCCGAGGATATAAGAAAACACTGTTCACTGGACCGCTTCAACTTGTCTACGATATAACTCTACATTTAAAAAACATCTTTCATTTAATAACGTGACCATATTACTTGCAGAGCTTGGGTCGGCTTAGGAAATTAAAGCAATTTCGGTTCTTTTTAACCTACAAAGTGAATGAATAAATTAAAGCGGTGTTATTAAAGGATCAAAGGATTGTTTATCCAATATTTAGGCTACCAGTCATTTTTGAAACTTTAGTTATCAGTCATCTTTAGCTATTTAAAAGGTAAGAACATACTTAACACAGTAGTTTTAATGTTGTTTGTACCTTGACTTCAAATCACTGGAAGCTAAGAAGGAAATCAGACTCATATAATCAGAGGTCATATAATTTGTAATAGTATTTTTACTGTCATTAAAAAAAATAACTCTGGTAAAACCAGTTTCATGAATAGACCAATCTTTCAGATTTATTGTCTTCTGTATAGATATAGATATATTACTAAAATAAAATAAAACGAATCCTTCCTCAAATTGCACCAAGATCAGACAATCATTAATGGAAAATGTATCAGTATTCGTATTCAGTAGTAGCAGAAGGAATTCAATGAAATCCCAACATCTTCGAATTATAATGCGATTTATAAAGCACCATTATTACTATACCTATGTGCACGAAAAATACAATACTTGCGCTTGCGCGGTCTCAGTCGACATAATGCCATCTAACGATACAAAATAGAACTAAACTTATTATATAACTTTGGTCTTAACAAATTTTATGTTTTAAAGTTACGAGTAGTGATATAAATCGAAGTAAATCGGAGTGTAGGAAAATTACTGGCGGTTAGTTTTTAGCGAATTCCTACAAAGAAAGTACCATAAACACTGAACTAAGACACACTAACACTTAACTGCTAGCATTACATCTCGCCACAAATTGGAACAGGTACGGTAACATTTTCATTTAAACATAAGTTAAATACGAACGCTTAAGTAAGCATATGCATTTAACTAATGTTTAATGAAATAAATACTGTTCCTTACTCTTTCAACAAAAATTTCTCAAAATTCCTATCTAGTCCTCAAAATCAACACGAGGACTGAGCATAACAAGTTGTCTGCCGCAAGCTTAAGGCGAGTATAGTCGCCTAATGTAAACTAGCATGTGGTTTCAATAGCTTACTACTTAAGCCCAAATTGTCAGAAAACATTTAAAAAAAATATGCCAAGAATTGTCAAAACTGAGACAACATTTTGAGCGTAGCATTTGTTTCTAGTGCTTATATTTACTTCAGTAGAAAAAAAAGTTGCTAACTCTCTTTTTCTTTTTAACCGCTAGACAAATTTAATTCGTTTGGCCGACTTGATCGCTATAAACTGTATGTAGGGTTTTTTAATGAAAAAATAATTGCATCCATACAAAAAGTTTTTTTTTTTTGTGTGGTGAGCACATGGAGCACATACAGCAAAACATGTCATAATGATTTGTTCGACAAAATTTTCTGCCATTTTTTATTTACTATCTATATTGTTTTAGGGAGAGAGTTGATAGAACTTGTCATTTCATACTTAATCTAAGTGAAAAATCACTAACTAGTTTCGAAGAAAGATGGATCGTATTGCTGCTCTATAGGGTAATTAGGGTAAGTAATGCTCGATGGGTGAGCACGAGCATTTGTACCTAAGACATGTTTTTTTATAAACGTATTTAAATATGTTTATCCGTTATCTAGTCGCCATAGTACAAGCTTTGCTTAGTTTGAGGCTAGCTAGTTGATGTGATTGTGGAAACAATATTTATTTATTACAAGCCGTTGTTCGCGTGGTTTTTATTTATGCATAAAAGGTGTTCTGCGCAATTTTCTTTTTTTTTTCTTTCAAAAGAACCTTCTTCTGACTTTAACCCGAAATTGTTCCACCCGTTCACGCGGGATGCGATGACCAAGGGAATTAGAGATTTATTTTATACATATCGATTTTCTCCAATTATTGCAACATAAAGACAACAGTTATAACAGCCACGTATAAATGCGCGCTGTTATGAACCGTATTTTGATGAGCTCTCGTGTGATATTCGTACCAACTAACTAGTAGACAGTTTAGAGGCACTTTAGTCCCAGTTTAATTTAAATACGTCCAGTAGAGACAGAATTCAGTTAAGTTTCCTAGAGTTAAACACTTAATTAAAAACAGTTTAATTTACATTAGAAGCACACCAAACCTCTAGGGTACTAGATCTTTTGAATCATTGTAAATATTTAATACTTTACAAATGTTTCCACATGATGTTTTCCCTTACTTCCCTTTCGAGGAAGTGGTATGCATATGTAACTAGATTCGAAAATCACGATCGGATCGTGAGATCGTGAGTGGATCCAAATGATCCACTTATGTAAGGCAAGTGGAAGTGGAAGCTAAGGAAGAAATCAGACTCAACAACGCTTCCTATATATACATATATAAAGGCGAGTACCTACTGCCCCTAAATTAGCGACTCGACGCGTGTTGGTAAGAATATCTAAGTAATTTGATGACCTCCGTAGCCGAGAGGCGAGCATACCGGACTTAGTGTCACTATCTCTAAGGATCCGGGTTCGCTTCCCGGTCGGTCAATGTATAAAAAGACTGTCAATTACTCTAATGTCTACCTATTTGCAGATTCAAAACGATTGCAGGAGGCCATTGATTGTTTACATCAGTGGTGCGGTAGAAATAGGATGTTTCTGAATGCAAAATGTCACCATATAAAATTTACTAGAAAACGAAATAAAATACTTACATCTAAATATACAGTGGCCGGTGATCCCCTTGAAGAAGTAGAAACCATTAAAGATCTAGGCATTGTTATGGACAGTCAATTGGGATTCTCTGAGCATATCTACAAAATAGTAAACGACGCAAATAAGTCACTCGGTTTCATCATGAGGTGCTCAAAAGACTTCAAAAAGCACGGTACAGTCATCCAACTTTACATCAATTACGTGCGCAGCAAACTCGAGTACTGTAGTAAGGCATAGAGTCCTACTTTCAAGGTACACATTGACAGGATCGAGAGAAGAAAATTATTCGCTACCTACGACAAAAGGACGGAATTCTTCCACTATGCCGAACTATACCTGGGTCAAAACTCGCCCGTAATACCTGTTTCCCGTCTCTATAACGATTCCGATTCCGTCTATATAACTTGACCAAGAAAATAAACATAAACCACGATAGACTCTCTAACTTTTATCCCGGCTCAAAACTTGACGTGCCTCTGTGCTTTCGATTTAGCACGGATTCCAATTTCCAGTCTGAATGACATTATTTTGACATTGTATTGACTACTAGGTAATTTTTTTTTTTTTTTACTGTGAACTTTAATTTAGACTAATTTTATTTATAGTACTTCATAATATTGTTTTAATTTATTATCGACTCATTGGTGTCTTTATTTGATTAATTTTGTATGTGCGTCTTTAGGTAGCAAAGATGGGGAAAAATAAGACTTTTCGCATGGACACAAATTATTCGATTAAAACCCCCTAAGGCTATGTATGCACAGTTCATGATGGCCTATCGTATGTTTATACGAATTAATTCGATTATAACAGAATTACCTAGCGTCTATTTTGTTTGTTTTTTAATGATTTCAATCTTCTTTTTTCTCTTAAAGTAGGCTTTAAGAACTAAAGCTAAGAACTACTTAGTCCTGTAGGTTTTGACAGTTCTTAGCATATTTTAAAATATTTTCACGAAACGTTGGGCTTAAAAAGTAAGCTTTTGAAACAAAATTTAGGTTACTACGTAGGTACATATGGCAACTTAACAACTCTTTGAAACGCACTATCTATCGTACTCTGCTGATCCTAAGTAAGTTCTTGAGTTTGCTGTTTTTTCCTCTAATTAACGTCTAGCAAACCACTTTGTACTGTTTTATTATAACATACAATAAGTTATTGTTGTGGTGCAAATAAACAGTAAACCTGAAGGTGAGAAAATTACCTTAACATAATCCGTATGTTCAACTCAGGTACAAGAGTTTATTAACGCTATTCACCCTGGACCATAATGGCGGCGTTATGTCAAGCTCAATATATTATATCGCTTCAATTATGTTGTTTATGGTAACATGAAGGTGAGAAAATTACCTAACGTAAGATATTAAACGTAGGTATGAACTATATATGAGGCTTTAGCTCAGTGGCGGCAGCGCTTCTGTAGTGATTACCTTTGGTAAGCAACCTTGGTTTAAGTAACCCAAGCCGTGGTTGTGAGTGGATGGGTGACCATCCCGACCATAGATTGTGAATGGATGGATCCTGACTTTATTTAGTGATATTTATTTCAAGCATGCCGTGCCGTGCCGTGTGGGGGCGGCCGTAAAGAATACACTTGCCCACCGCCAACAGGAGGCGTGTCGTAAAAGGCGACTAATTCCTGTAGCACTAGACGGGCAGCAGCGTCTGCGTGTGAAATGTTATAGAAAACTGCGCTCGCCACCCCGCCTGCCAAGCGTGGCGAGTATTGGCTATCCCCCCCGATGAAAGTCATTGGGTTTCCTGCGTTCAGCAGTGGACGTCCATGGCTGTAATGATGAAATGATGATTTTAAGCATCTCCATGTTTCGAAAGACACGTTAAAAGTTGGTCCCGGCTAATAAATGAATAGATAAAGGCTTAGTCACTGGCCTTACAACACCCTTCTACCAATCCGCACTGGGCCCACGTGGTGGATTAGGGTCTGAACTACCTCACTATAGTTGAGATGAGGCTTCTGCCCTGCGGTAGGACGTATTACTTTTTATGATCTACTAGCCGTCCCGGCGAACTTCGTATCGCCTCTTTGTTAAATGTTTCTGTGAATTTTTCTTATGTTTTGATAGTTATTATTCTATTGCGGGTGGAGACAAATCTAATAAATCCAAGATCGTAAAAATCGGTCCAGCCGTTCTTGACTGATACATAGCGAAACTAACCTGACTTTATTTTATACTATCACCTGACTTTATTTTATATTTTATACTAGGGGCGAACTTTGTACCGCCCCTTCATATGTTTTTTTTTTCGTGAATTTAATTTATATAATATATTTAGTATATTTGACTTCCAATCAAAAAGTTTAATTCTAATTAATACAAATAATCCTTTTAATTGTATACCTTTCTTTTATTATTATTTTAGTTATTCTGCTGCCCGTTTTTTTTTAGTTATTCTGCTATTCGGGGCGAAGACAAATCCAACAAATCAAAGATCATAAAAATCAGTTCAGCCGTTCTTGACTTATAAATGGTGTAACTAACCCAACTTTGTTTTAATCTTTTTCATCTATACGGTCAATCCCGGTTGCGTCCAAAGCTATTGCTTTGGAGCCCAAGGTCCGCTTTCCTTGATTTACTCCTCCACTTCGCGCGGTCTTAAGCGTCTCTAGTTGTGAGATTATTGGCTTTGTTTTAATATACAGGGTTATTTGTAAAACATCAACAACCTCTTAGGGGCTGATTCTGGTGATAAAATTCAATTTTTATTTATAAGGGACCAACATTGAAATCGCAAAAATAACACATCCCCATACTAAGCCGCTACCTGCTGACATAAGTTTATTTGGAGAAATGTTTTTTTTTTTTCAATGTTGGTCCCTTAGATAAAGTTGTTGTATTTGATCACCAGAGTCAGCCCCTAGGAGTTGTTGATGTTTTTCAAATAAACCTGTATATACAGGGTGTCCCGTTAAGAGCGTGCCAAACGAAAACCATAGTTAGAGCAACTATGCTACACGCCATGGTCCAAAAATGGAGGAAGTCTGAAGGCAATCGCCCCAAATCCAATAATCTGACTTATTGCATAGATCATGGTCAAATCGCAACCCGACTCGGAACGTGACAAGGTGCTTGGAAGTAAACATGCTCCATGTTTACTGTTATTCCCTGTAGAGAAGAAATGTCATTTATTCTGTTCCAAAAAAAACTGGAACGCTTAACGATACGTGTTCCTGATACTAGCTGTTGCCCGCGACTTCGTTCGCGTGATATTTAATTTATACACAAATAATTTTCTGTGCAACTTTCTTATTTTTTTATTTCAAAAGAACCTTCTCCTGATAATAAATAACACAATAAAAAAGAATTTGCAAAATTGTTTTATCCGTTCAGGCGTGATGCGATGACCAAGGGAAATAGAAATTTATTTTTAGTTAAGTATATAGATTTGCGGACCTCGATCCATTCACACTTTCCAAACCAACTTGTAAACGTTCGATATCTTAGTGTCAGACAGGTAGATGGTACATTGGATACTTTCTTAGTGTGGACATGGAATCGTGACATTTAAACGAAACAATAATCTTTTTAAATGTTAATCTGTGACTGTACTGTTTTGTATGGGCGAGAGTTGACAGGACTTGTCAGTTCATACTAAATGTAGGTGAAAAATCACTAACGTGTTTCGGAGAAAGATGGTCCATATAGCTGCTCCATAGGGCTCTATGTGCTTGATGGGTGCTTAGGAGATTACCTATGCGGGATGTGTTCAGCGGAATGCAATATTATGTGTAGAGGGAAGGAATGCTCGCTAAATGTAGAATTGAATATCTGACGTGACTATGATTGGCTGTGCCATAGAACAGGAATGACACGCTACGCTCGTGCTGTATTAAAACATCTTCTTCTTCATCTATACGGTATTAAAATATGTCACTAAATAATCCTATTTTCTTCATCCCGAAGTAAAAATAAAAGGGTATGTTTTTATTACACGTTATTGTGACGCGCTATTTTCTCTAAATGTGAACCGAATAGGGTATTAAATAGGGTTTAATAAGGTTGGTTTCATAAAATTTTATGAAAAATTACACCCCTAAGGGTGCAAAAATAGGGATGAAACCTGTCGGGTATATTGGGTAGGTACATCAGATATATTTTGTTGGGACTCAAATGGTTAACAATAAAAACTTTTTCGTAATTTCAACTTTTTAAGAGTTTTATTAAAGAATTAACTCATCCTAGATCCTTTTTGTAATGTAACTCGTAAAAACCATCACATGTCACAGGAGACGTATATTTGACTTTCCTAATTTCAATCCGAATATGAAATCGCAAGGTTCGTATGCGGATACCTCAAAAAATATTTTCGTGTGATCCTACCACTCATGTTTTGATTTCTACTAGTAGCATTTAGAAAAATCGGTTGGATAACTTAACAAAGCTGTGTATTTAAAGATTTTGAAAACGTAAAAAAATAACAATTTTTCAGTAGAAACGACAGTGCAAAAAAATTTTTTTTGGATATCTCTTAAATCGAAAAAAAATCGATGCCTTTATTTAGTTATTTTATCTAGTACCTATGTAGGTACACACGAATACAGAAAGTATTTCAGTCTTTAGGAAATATTCACACATATACAAGCAATTTCTTATGTGTAACGTAAAAATGTCTAACTTCTCGTAACAACATTGTTGTTGGATTATTGTATTTCTGTAATCTGTATTAATACCTAAATTTAATGAAATCATTTTTAAAAATAAATCTAAAAAAACGTGTCTTTCTTAAAGAAGTCTCCTTTGAGTTCAAACAAAAGGCCTGCTGTACATTTATTACTTCTTACCACACCGATTTTCTAGCCCCAAACTATACAAAATATGTACTTCGGCGAGTAGTTAACGAATAAATATACTAAAAAACATTTATCCATGACTTAGGTACACAATTACACATGCTCGTGTGCTCATCGCCCAAACATTTCCCCGCGATTCGAACCCGCAACTGCCTGGCTTTGAAGTCCGGAGCGCGAACCACTATACCAGACGGTCGTCGTTTTTATCGCTTTAACAAAGAAAAAACATTATCAAAATTAAACACGACACCTCCTCCCTTTTAAAACCATTAAGTAAAGTCGGTTATTTAATAACATCGTTAATAATTACCCACATTTTCTTTATTTTAGTTCCCACTCCACAGTTTCTAAACAACATTTATTAGGTAACTTTAACTCTTCAAATATTTACAAAATCCTCGACACCTCAACACAACTTCGCTCTTATTTGGTTTAAATAACTTTTTATTGAATATTATAAAAGAATATTATGGGATGCTAAATTAACCTATACATATTTTTAGGGTTCCCCGCCGGAATACTAATGGCTAATGGCATCCAATAAGCTTACGTGTTACTAGTCGTTCGTCCGTTTTTTTTTATTTGGCTCTAGGTTTTAAAATGTGTGTAAATCCTAACAATGTTGTGAATCTATTGCTCAAATACAACAACTTTCTAATATCAAAACCGCAAAGTAAAATTATTATTTGGTAAAAAAATAGACATACACGTGCGAATAAAACTCGCGTAGAAAAGGTTCTGTACATCAGAGTTAGGAAAAGTTATGGTTTTCTTCAATTTTCTTAAATAAAAATAAAATTCTTATTTAAAAATTATTTTAATAAAAACAACTTTGAGACTCTCAAACTCACAGCAAGCACTTCAATTTAATTTATCACGGTATTATTTGGAACTGTTTGATAATTTTCTAATTTGCCCCCATATTAAAATTTTATTAATTTACGTTACATGTCCATATTTTGGTAACAGTCTTGTAGATTCGTAGCAAATTGGCTGTGACAAAAACACGCAAGTGATCCAATAAAGGTTCCGATTTTTTTCATTCGGACAGTCGGAACCCTAAGGACTATGAAACACACGTCATTATTAAGTAAATTGACCTCCTTTTGTGTTATAATTATTTATCACATTCGCTTGTAGACTGGAAGTGACATGATTTGCATTATAGTTTGGGACAAGTGAACAGTGAAACATGCTTTAATTATGAGCAACTCATGTGGAGTGAAAAGGTTAATGAGATTGGATTTGATATAATACAAAATCGTTATAAGATATCAAGGCCTGATTTATGTAAATCGGTATTTTGATGATACCTGTCTGATATATTTTGTCATAAGTTAAAATTTTCAAATCATCAGTTCAACTGCTGAACATAAGCCCCCCCCCAATGACTTTAGCGGGTAAGAAGCGGCCTGAATCCAGCGGCTTCCTGCAATCTTTACCATGTCGTCAAAAAAAGTCAAAAGTCAAAAAGTTAAAATAAATAATCTTTAGTGTAATAAATGGTGCTTGTAGCTAAGTGGCAGTACAGCAGGGTTCGGAGATGATTACCAAAGAAGCAACACTCGGCGCAGTTGTGAACGCATGGGATAAGGACTTTATTCAATGATAGTATCTTCGTGCTTCAAAAGGCATGTTAAGGGTTGGTCCCATTCTTGGTTCCATACAAAGTTGTTGTATTTCATCACCAGAATCAGCCCCTAGGGAGTTGTTCATGTTTTACAAATAACCCTGTATAGATAAAGGCTTCATTTTAAAAAAAACTACAGTTTCTTCGTAAATATTAATTGAAAGTGGGCCCGCTGTAGAGCATACTCCTTAGGAAGTCCACCAAGTAAGTTCCGTAACTGCAGAAGGCTTTTTAAAGATCACGCAAATAAAGTCGCAGACAACAGCTATATCATCATCATCATCATCATCATCATCATCATCATCATTTTAGCCATGGCACGTCCACTGCTAAACATATGTCATTAGTTTGTATGGAGCAGTGAACATTTTTTTTATTTCAATGTTGGTCCCAAAGAAAAAGTTGTTGTATTTGAGCACCAGAATCAGCCCCTAGGATGTTGTTGATGTTTTACAAATAACCCTGTATAATAGTTTACAAAATATTAACAAAAGAACCTTTCTTCTTAATTTGCAACGAGAACGGATTAGTAAATTAAAGTGAGTTAAAATATTTGAAGTGACTTTAACAGGTCTAAAACCCTCGTCGTTAAAATTCGGTAAATGAAAATGGCTTTTAGTAATCCTGGTTTTTAACTAATTGTGAATTATTAAACTCGAATTGAGCTCTTGTATTTATATGCAAGTGTCGAACTCAAACGAAATAAGTTTGACTATTAAGTTCTCAAAATAAATTATTTAAAACTTGATCTTTTCTCTTAATCGGGCGAACTGAAAGCAAAATGAATTTCTATTGTTTTAATGAAGTTTAATAGTGTTTTGTACTTTTGACAACTCTTTTCAATTATTAATATATAATAATTAACTTGTACTCGTATTAACTTATAGAAAAAGAAAGAAAGAAAGAAAGGAAACTTTATTTGCCTAAAACACGGTATAAAATTATGCAAGTGTTGAAGAAATAGATCTCATGTTTAGCCATGTTATCATGGCATGCAAAAATAAACTTTTGAACTTAACAATCAATAAAATAATTTAAAAAAAACAAAATAAAAAATATAATATGCAAGGTTGTTCTTTATTTATATTGATAGAATTACATTATTAACCTAAGATGAAATACGAAGCTCTCCTTTCAAAATACTAAGTAATTACCTATAATTCTAAGACTGAATAATGATAAATGACGACATATGAAACACAAATAGACTTCGAATTGTAAATACTAGTATTCTGACAACATGTTGGGTATATTAAACAGATAATACATAGTATTCAGACTTTGAATTCCTTTTTAATCAAAACATACCTTCATTAGTAAGGCCTTGCCTTTCTATGTATAACATGAGTCCGATATATCTACTACGTAGGTAACCTAATCAATGGTGTATGACAAGTGGTACCTACAGTAAAAGTAAAAATATTAATCTTACTTCATGTACACATTATTATGATTTTTGATTAATCAAAAATAGTGACTTTTTAATCTCTTTCTAAAGCCATATTTAGTTTGTCAGACCGCCTGTTGTACTTCTTATTACATTGCAAAGGGGCGCCACATTTAAAATATAAGATCTAGAAAACAATATGAAGAAGCGCCTTAATCGTTATTATTTTTAATAATGTTAATGTTACAAAAAAATATATTTGTCTCCGTCCCGAGTAGCAGAATAACTAATAAAAATCTTTTTTTTTAATAAAGTCTTATTGTATGGGACGTATTTTTTATGAACTCTTGAGGCGGTACGAAGTTCGCCGGGCTATAGCTAGATAGCTAGTTTACAAAATTCCACTTCAGCATACTCAATGACTAGTAACGTTTGTATAAAGAATTGTTTTTTTATAGATTCCGATTGAAATTCTACTGAATTTATTTCATATATGTAACCCCAGAGCCGGGTAGTTTACGGTCTTTAGTTTTGATGTATTTGAGAGTTAGTTATAGTCGCAAACTAATTAACCAAATCCCAAACTGAGTTGACGAATCAACACAACGATAGGATACCTATCTTAATGTCTCAGACTTGAAGTCTTGTTTTAGGGATACAAATTGTGATTAGACTCACGAAATTGTTCTAAACTTTAATTATACCATACATGAACTCAAATGTTAATGCGTACGGTCTTATTATATAAAATATTGTCAAAAATTAAAGCATAATGAAAATAATGCCAACCAATTTCAAATGTAGGTAGGTAAGTAAGTATGTCATCTAGACATGTCAAAGGCAACATTACAAATTGTTAAATCCATAGACTTACTTTGGTGCAAGTTATTCCGAGGATAAAACGAATATAATAATAGTCTTATTAACTAATAAGAATTTAAATTTAAGAAATCTTTACATTCCGTCTGAAAAGAAACTATAACCAAGTAGTTATAACCAGTGATCGGAGTAGGTAGATTGCTACTTTGGTAGTGCCATAATATATATATATATATATATATATATGTAATATGCCTTTTTTCAAAAACTGATAAAAGAAATTCCGGCATCCCGGAGGCATGGCCATATTAACATCAATGTTTGAGATCATTGACCCCAAATCAATCTACCTACTTCGATCACCGGTTATAACGCAGACTAATTTATACCAGTTGGGGAGGATAACTTGATGTTTTGCACCCCAAGCCTGGCGCTGCTAGTTCATTTGCGAATACACTTTTCCCTTGTGTAAAGTTGATCCGCAGTCCGCACATACAGATCTAGTGGACACAGTAAACAAAACTGCCGTAATATCACAAGCAGTCATAAACCGACTCCAGTTCAAATGCTAAATCCACTGGCTGGTATCGCTCCGCCGAATCTGCGTAGACCAAGGGTTCCTAATATTTTTCTTCACTTACTTCACTTACAAGTTTAGTATTTCGTCACGACGCCCTACCCTAGCTACCTATTGGAAATGGATACTCATTCAAATCAATTTAACGGATTAGCTTGGTGATCGCCACACAGTTTTTCTAAGCGAGGAATAATAGAAAATACTCGACATTGGAAGAATCACTGCTCTTCATATAGAGCGGGATCGAGTCCATAAAAAAAAACTCCTGCCTTTTCATGACCTATCATGGCTGACGTCCATGTACATAGAAGACTGAAAGTCCAGGTGCGAGCAGTAACAGTTTATTCAGGTAAGATTCTACTGATAAGTGTGGATACGCTCTGCTAATCATGGGCACTAGCTAATTTTTTTTCTTTATTTAAGATATCGAGGCTATGAAAAAAAATGCGTATTTTTGATTTGCTTAGGAATAAATGATTATATTATAGATACTTAAGACCTTTACCGTACGGTATACGGTCAACAAGTTTCGAGCAAAGTGGGCTCGGACTGTTATGTATCCGGAGTTTTCCCGGTCCAGGAAAAAAACGAATCCGATATGCAAAAATTTACAAGCAGTACAGGTAAACACGTAGAGATATTTATTCAGTCAGTTCATGTTGCACTGCTGTCTGTTCAAAATAAAACGCTAACGAAAGCTGAGATTTTTTATTAAGTTGTTACTCGTAATAAAATTAGGCTAAGTGCGAGTTCGACTCGCGCACAGAGGGTTCCGTAAAAACTTGTAAATATGTAAAATTTGTCCTTAACCGAGAATCGAGTCTTCATCAGGTTTAAAACAAAACCTTTTTTTGTGACTTTCTGACTTTATTAATAACATTATCAAACGTTTAGTTTTAATGCTAACACGATCCCGTAACTTTATTTGTCAATGTTGTTTATTGAAAACAGAAGTGTAATTCTGAATAACATTAGGATTTTGAGGTTGCTGATCAAAAAAAGATTTGCTGTCTCAAAATCATGTCTCTGTGACCAATGTTGTATCTTAACACTTTCCGGGGCACAACACAACACATCTGTCGGCGTTATAACAATAATTATGTGAGTAAAAAAATTCGGAGCATACATAATCGTGATTTAGGTACTTAGATGCTCTATCTCTACGCTTTCTCCCTTATAAAATATAATTAAAATTTCTCTCGATACTTGAGACACTTGTATAAAAATTACTGTTGTTTGTAGAGATGTGCCGCCCTGGGAACCTTTTTCTATATGGGAAATATTCTTTGTTGTTAACATCCTGATCGGAGGGGGTCGTATAGTTACATATGTGTTGTATGCTTAATTGACAAAGTAACAGACAAGTAGACAGACTTCCGTCACTTCGTCTCCGTCTCGTCGTTATTATTCATTCCTTGGGAAATATATTTAATATTACTCCTTTATACTCGTACACCCATTATTTTATACTATTTTACTACACTAAAACTAGAGTTCTGTTAAAAAAAACTTCATTATGAATATGTTAATTTGTAATGAATACGTTTCGGCTACGAAACCCTAAAATCTAAGCTAGGTTTTAAATGTTATCATAATTAAATTTAAGAATTAAATTTTTATTTAAATATAAATATTTTACATGCCATACATGGCGAGACATGTCGGACTACTTTTTAAATTGTTAATATCTCGATGTAGTTCTACGTGCTATGTGCCACTGCCACTGCCACTTCAGCTTGCTAGTCCGTTGGGCTATGTCAGCGACTTTTGTTCGTTTACGGATCTCCTCATTTCTGATTCGATCTCGCAAGGAAAAACCAAGCATAGCCCTTTCCATAGCACGCTGTGCGACCTTGATCTTTCTTATAAGACCCATGGTGAGAGGCAACGTTTCAGTTCCATATGACATCACTGGTAACACACACTGGTTGTAGACTTTCGTCTTAAGGCACTGAGGTATTTTGGACGAGAAGACGTGGTGTAGAATGGAGGCCGCGTACCGGTAAGCGCAGCGTAGGACGTCCACTCACAAGGTGGTCAGACGACCTGGTAAGGGTCGCAGGAAGACGCTGGATGCAGGCCGCTTCCAACCGGCCAATCTGGAAGTCAATGGGGGAGGCCTATGTTCAGCAGTGGCTGAAATGATGATGATGATGATGATCTCGATGTAACCGTGTTTCTAGTAAATAAATGAATTTGAATTTTGAATTTGAATAATAGACATGAGAAATATTGGTGACTAACGTTATGAATAACCTGCTCTATATTTTTTGACAGGGTAATTGTGTTTTTCTGAAGTTTGTAGCTAAACTTTTAATAGGTCTTACTCATCTTATATTAAAATCCGTTTAAGCAATAATTTTCGACTGAGAAACATACAAAATGCATTGCATTTTTTAGTTCCAAATTTCATCAGAACCGGTTTAGTTTTAAGACAAAAAGTAGCCTATAGATCCTTCTCCAAATCTTTCCCAAAAATCATCAAAATTGGTTCAGTAGCTTAGGCGTGAAAACGTAATAAAAAGCCTGAGAGACAGAACGACTCTCGCATTTTTAGTATTAGTATGGATTTAATGTGGATAAGCCGTTTCTCTGTAGCATAAAGTCCTCCAATTGTACTTACCTGTGTGCAATAAAGTTTAAATAAATACCAATTATTTGTTTATGTCGTGTGCAATAACGAGTATGTATCTATCTTCATGTCTATCTATCTATTGTTAGATATAATTACCCAGTAGAAACAACGGTAATTACCGATTTCTTGTCATGATTTCTAAAATAGAGCTTAAAGCAAATAATAACAGATTTTTTTAGGCAAATGTTTTTTTTTATAAATAATCTCACCCTGTATAGGGTGCCAATGGGCAGGATAAATGAACATTCTGTTATGTTAGTAATCTCACAACATTAAGTACTAAAAATATTTTTGTCTGTGGGTATGGTTTATAGTAATAGCCTGTAATATTTGAAAGAGGGAGAGAGCACTATTTACATCATCAAAGGTAAATTTACCTCTGT
This sequence comes from Anania hortulata, assembly GCA_963576865.1. Lineage (NCBI taxonomy): Eukaryota > Metazoa > Arthropoda > Insecta > Lepidoptera > Crambidae > Anania > Anania hortulata. The sequence goes on from OY756394.1 coordinate 19,388,869, forward strand.
CCTCTCTCTCTGATTTATTAGGGTTGACTGTATTAAGGAATAACATTTAAACAAGAACTACTGTCTAGCAGTATATCTGCATTGTTAGTTTATAGCCCTGTATACAAACAAAAATGTAAATACAACTTAGGAGGGCCTTATTTGAAGAGGAATAGTAAATGAGTGTCTTTTAAGGTTGTTTATATAGCAAAGTTTGAGCAGTTGCGGGTCTAAACTTGAACTGTAACGGGTCATAAAGGTTAACGCGAACCTATCAGCACCACAGTAACCGCACGCACCGCAGTCATCGAATAAAACAATAAAAAACCAATAAAACCAATTCGTTTCCGTAAATAGGCCTAAATTTAAGCTCTTTTACAGGACCCAATTATTTTTTCACCATACTATTGCTTCGGGACAATATTGTGGGCTAGTGCCGAGAAGAAGCAGCGCAAGAAACTCGGTCACTATTGTCAGCCTCTTTTTAAATAGTGTGTTTACATTACAAGATAAAATATATTCCATACATTTTTATCATATAAATAGTCATTTACAGTGTAACTGTGTAATAATATTTTTTTATTAAAATCATCTTGACATGCGATTTAAATTTATACATAGGCAGTTCAGCAATGGACTGTGGTAATTTGTTAAAAAAGCGAATACATTTTCCCATGAATTCCTCGCGCACACGCACCGTAGTACCCTCAGTACATGCACTATCCGCAATATCCGTAATTCCGTACTAGCCGCACTGTCCGCATCGGATCCTATATTTTTTCTAACAGAATTGTTGTTCAGAGCAGTTGTCTGCTTAGTGCTATGTAACCGAGGATTTCGATACGGTTGTACGCATCGGCCGTAGTACCGGCAGCGTAGGCGCCGAGTCTGATGACGTCATCCACATTCTGACAAAGTCGGTATAATATGCAGCCGAAGCAGCCGCGGCTAGTTGCGTCGGTTCTATACGATTTCTAACAAAGAATTCTAAAACCCGGTGACTGCGGTGAGTGCGGGCACTACGATGCTGATAGTAGCTAGTCACTTTAAATCAGACATAAGAGTAGGTAGGTAAGTAGCATTCTTGATTCTTATTGAATTAGAAGTTTAGCAGGACTTCACGATGGACATAATTATTTTAAAAAATGTAAGCCTTCTGAATAAAGGATTTTCGGTTGACAATAATTTGATATCGAACGGTAACGTAACGTAACTCGAAAACTACGAAAAATCGTAGAACATACATAGGTGTGATTCAGATACCTCTCAACACGAGGCACCTAAAAACAATTTCTGGACTTTTCTGGCCACCCTGTTTAAGTACAAGTGTCAAGTTTAAGTTGGGCTCGTTTCAGCAACACTCGTATCTTTTGGAACCGTTTTTTTAAGGTAACTGAGACTTGGGACCAAGTAAACAATCTTTTATGAACTCCAGATAAAATAAATATTATTTATTCTGTTTTAAGCTGGAGTTATTTAAAAGGCTCATGTGTTAACGAGAGATCAAGTTGTGCTGATTTTAATTAATCCCGCTAATTAACCAGTCGCCCAAAATAAAAAGTAAAAATTACGCCCCCATTTTTTTGGACGGTATAATGGCAAAAATTGTTAATTACAATAAATTTCCGACAAAGATCAAAGTGTGGGGAAGTAGTTTAATTCAACTAAATTGACCTTCTTAGGTCAATCACTGTCAAAGTCACTGTCAAGAGACAGTGATGACTTTTAATCAGCAAAATCATGTTATTCAACATTATTGTAAATTTTGTATACGTTGCGTTAATGAAGTATTTTAGTCTATACGAATTTTTACATCGATTTTACATTTATCAAATGGTTTAAATATGTAGTAAAACACAAACAACTCTAATAAATTGATGATAAAAAACACTCAGTTATTTTTTTGCTATGAATCAGTAATAAAACACTTGTGAAGTAGAAAATAAAGATATTTATATAAATCAAAAGTTATAATTCCCGTAAATTTAAACTACTTTTAATAAAAAATAACTCAAATATATATATATAGGTACAAATTCTAGTTTTACGTTTGAGTAAATAAGATATGATAAAAAAGGTTACAAAAGAAAATGTAGACACGCTTGATATTGGAACGAGCGAACTGAAACCAATTTAGCTTTATTATATTGGGTGCGTGTGTGAATATTAAAAAAACGTAAATATCAACACGACGCGTCTATAAGTGTCCAATAACCTTTAGAAAGCCTGACCCTACTGCTAATACAGACAGAGGTTTTATTAAAAAACTAGCTTCTGCCCGCCACTTCGTTTGCGTTGACTTCAGAATTAATTCAAATAAGAATCTAGGCCGCGCCGCTTTTGCGCATTCTCGCGGCGCAGCGCAGGCGCAGATATAGCTATTTATCGACACCAACTGCAAAAATATGATAAATATAGCCGCTATGTTAAATCCCCGTGCCGGTGACGTCACATGGTATGATCGCTGTTTCGATAAAAATTCAACATGGCGTCTATAACTATCATAATTTTTTAAAAAATACCCTTGATGTCGTTATATCACTATATCATATCATATTGTGTTTTGGTGGTCATACTTGCCCCTCAGAAGCCAGATATTGCCTTATTTTATAATAGGCAAAGACAATTTGTAAATCTTTGTGTTATTTTTTTTAAATAAAAATTTATTAGTATGTAAGTTTTTAAAAATAGTTATAAAACTGTAACTAAACTTCTCTCTTTGACTAAAATAATATAAACACAATAAATAAATAGTGTCTATTATGTGTGCCATATTTCAGCTAATTCCGTTAACCGTAATTGAATAACAAACATCCAAACATACCATGTTTCTCATTTATCTTTTTCTACTTCTCCTGTTGATGGCAATTCTGTCAAATTTTGGGTGACCAGTGTTCCGCCTCATGAAACGCACTATCGATGGTGCGTAACAGGTCGTGTGTGTTTGCTGAATACGCGGGACATGATAGAAGGTGGCCCATTGTTTGGGGAGAAGCAACGCAGACACACTTGCCGTGGGTGCTGTCAATTTCGCCTCACTTTTTTTAGTTTTCTTACAGCGACTTGTGTTCAAGGTTTTCCAGGTCTTTTCCTGGTTACCAAGGTAACAAGCGCCTCAACACCAAAGCTACAGCTCTCTGACAGTTGGAGCAACGGTTCAGGGTACTTTTCTTTTAAATTTAAATAGTAAAACTCTCGTTATTTTAAAATCAAAAACAATATCACACATTACTTCACATTAGTAAATGTAGCATCGACAAATTAGTATCCACAAATCGTGAGGCACAAATCAAGCTGAACCTAATGTAATATTTTACTTGAAAAAATTCGACTTGAATAAAAAAAGTCGAATTTTATCACGTGAAATATCATATTCGGTATTACGAGGATTGTTATTGCAAAAATATTGAATGTTAAATAAGCTTTAATTTGGTGTGCGTTCATACGTAAAGCCATTCTTTGGCAGTAAAATACGTTCACTGATCGTCTATTTCAATAAGAACTTCATATTTCTTTATTTGTTAGGTACCAGCTGTAGCCCGCGGCTTCGTTCGCATTAGTTTAAACGCAATTAAATAAATCGTTTTGACACTCATAAGGGGCAAGTAACTTATTAACTATAAATATGCACCGGTCAATCAATACCAATTGCCAAGGCTTTGAAATAGGGAGTTAATATCTTTGTGCAAGGAAATCCAGAACTAGAAGAATTAAACCCGAGACCCGTTGCGTTCAAGGCAAATCAATGCGGTACTGTTGGCTCGTGGTTATTACGTCATCAACAACATTAACAATAGATTACATCGCCGAAGGCTAAGGAGAAAAAAAAAAAATTTTTTTCAAATAAAACCAAATCTGCCGACTGGCTTAAAAAAACTAGTTCAGGATAGCCAGCCAGAACAGCCAAAATAGCTCATCAAGTTCGAGTCGAATACTTATCTGAAGCAACAGGCTGACGGGGGTGAAGTGCGCTGGGTTTTAGCAGTGGTAGATGCAGTGAGGATTTCAAGCTCACACCTACTTTGATAATCGTAATAAGTAAGGGACTTATAGCTCAGTCGCGACAGCGCTTTGGTAGTGATTACCAAAGATAGGCAACCCACGCCGCGGCTGTGAGTGGATGGGTGACCATTCTAACCATATATAGGGACATTTATCACAAGCATCTCCGTGCTTCGGAAGGCACCTTAAAAGTTGGTCCCGGCTAGTAGGCCTAGTCAGAAGCCTTACATCTAACACTAAGGTTTAGTCTCTGGCCTTATAACACCCCTTCACCAATCCACACTGGGCCCGCGTGGTAGAGTAATGCCCAAACCACATCATACTCGTAGTTGAGGTGAGGCCTGTGCCCTGCAGTGGGACATATACAGGATTACATTGCACAAGGGTTCCAAATTTAAAAAATAAGATCTCGGGAACAATATAAAGAAGCGTATTAATCGTCATTATTTCTAATAATCATATGTTACGAAAAAAAAATACTTTAAAATATCCAAAAATAAAGTCAATAGAGAGATTACGAAAGTCGCGTGGTCATTCATCAGAGCCGTAGGTACGGCGAGCCTACAAGGACCTTACGCAGCGCACATACGATGCATGAGTTAAATTATGAGTTAAATTATCCACGCGTACGGTTTTTAACAGCGGATAGGAATAAAATTAAATGTAAAAAAAAGTTTTGTTCTTTGCATAATTCGATTGAGTCACTGATTCTGAGCCACTGCTAAAGATTTGGCACCCTTATACAATGTAACCCTGTATACTCATACCTTACTTTTACTTTACTTCTATATTATACTAGCGTATTTTGTTCCATCCACCGCCTGTCGTCCTTCGTGAGTATGCACAAGAACTTGGCTTCCTTCATCATCATACTCCGCCCATGTTAATCCACTGCAAGATGGACCTTTCCTAGTGGCGGATCAGTCAGTATCCGTAGTTATCCTTGTCTATTCGCTGCCATCAACTTAGCGGTTATTATCGCTCCTTTGCCAAGTCGTAGTCTACACTGAAAAACACGTCTAACCCATCGGTAATCGGTTCTACAGCAAATATGTGACCTAATCACTGATTACTTTAGTTCTCTGATGGATGACTTCATTTCTGTTTTTGTTTTTTAGAGAAATCTCCCATAGCTCGCTGTATAACTTTCAATTGGTGTATTAGTCATGGGTACGGAAGTGTCCTCGTCTCAATGCACTTATAGAATAATCTTACCATTTCCTCTCATTGGCTGCAGAGTTGACACTATCAGGATCGGCGAGTTGAGTGCAATCGACAGCATCCACACCATAGCGATCATTTTGTATGCGTGGCACTGCGTCTGCCACTTCCTCGACTTGAGAGGACGGCAGATCGCGAAGTACCGCTCCAGGGAAATTGCTACCAGGGTCCACACGTCCACGGAAACTGAAACCGCTGGAACAAAAACATATTGCTTAGATAAATATTAATATGCAATACATATTAAATTAAAATAACAGTCTCGCCCATGTTTCGTTCGCCAATTTCATATGTATTCCACAATATTAGCAAAGTAATTTACAAAAACCAATACTTTATCATAATCATCATTTCAGACATGGGAAGTCCATTGCTGAAGATAGACATTAAGCCACCCCCAATGTATAATACTTACTTAAAAGTTAAAAGTAACTATGCGAATTAAAATCGAGATATTAGACAACCTGACAATGAACTTTGCAAGGGGCGACCCCTAGCATACCGCCGCGGGCTCGCCGGCCGCCGGTACCGGCTGGCGAGCGCTAGATTCTATCGTTCTAAAATTTTGTCATTGTAAACCGTAATATAATTAAATTACTTAAAGTGTAGTAACACTACACTTGCCTGAAGTTGCCTGTACAATAATAATGTATGCTTGCGTTTTTAGACAATTCAAATAAATAATTACTTACCACGCGTATGTAGCCCTATTCTACGTTATGGGTAAATAGACAACAGGAATTTATTGCGCAAAAGAAATGTATCAGAGCTATGTGCGGGCTTCCAACTGGCGAGTCATGTAGAGCCTATTAGGATATTTAATACCTCGGAATTGTAATAGTTAAATCTATTAAAAATCTATTAAAAATTTTGAAATTCCGAATTATAAACGTTAGAAATATTAAGATAGGGAATTTTGAAAATCGGAATTATGATACATTTTCATTTTCGGAACTTTAAGATTAGATATTTTTTAATTCGGAAGTTAGTAAAATTTGGAATTAAAATTTTAGGATCTATATGTAGTTTACCCATAAAAATAACACATCTAAGGTAAGTTTATACAATAATCAGTATTCATCTCGTAGTTTATAATAATCAACTTGTAAATCTAAAGGCGTCACAAACAAAAGCTATTTACTTCGCTAACGACTTTATTACGTGGCATGCCGTCGTAAAATACCATTTACTATATACCACAGATAGAAGTGTATATTATGTAAGTTACTAAATTGGTTTTATTTTCGTATAATTATTTTTTTGATTGATTAGTCTTTTTGGTTAATTTTTTTCTTAAAATGCTCAAGCAATTTAACTTATGCGCATTTTTATGGTCAATGGTGAAAGTATGGTTACTTACTTTAAATAACTTCAATTCATATAAAAACCAATAAATTGTACGTTCACTATATTAATTTAGTAAAGAATCTATGTAGTAAAATTTTATTTAAAAAAATAAAACCGACTTCAAAACACTAAAAAACTAAAAAAAATATTAACACGAAGTACCTAATCAGTAATTTGAAGTCGATTTTTTTGAAAAATAAAATTACTTAGGTATTTCATCTATTTTTAGTAATAAACCCTAATCTAACCTCCAAAAAAGCGATTTCATCCTTTTTTATTCCACCCTTACCCAATTACAATGGTCGTAGTAGCTTTGAAGTATTAGCTATTCAATAAAAAAAGAATCATTAAAATCGGTTAACTTGTCGAAGATATTGGGTAATATACTCGTAGATACAAGAATACACGAACTGAAACATTATCTAGGTATATTTTTGCTATTTTCTCAAAAACTTCTCAATAAATTTCGATAAACTTTACATGGAACTACCTCTGAAGTATGGTCTACCAAACAAAAGAGTAATCATCAAAATCGATTCATAATTGGCGGAGTAATCGCGTAACATACATACAAAAAAACAACATACAGTCGAATTGAGAACCTCCTCATTGTTGAAGTCGGTTGAAAATAAGACAGAATTAACAAATTTTGGGCCTATTTTGCTTTGATATCAGGGATGGAAAATCGACATTCCAATTCCAATCAATAATTCAACCCTTTTTACGGCATGATGGATGGGTATTTATAAAGGCACAAATTGAATGGATCACGGGCCATTTATCCACAAATAGCAGTGTAATTACTAGTTACCAAAGGTTTTTCAGTGAAAGTTAAGAATACATATTAGAAACTTGAAATTGCTACATTGCGTGATTTCTCGGTTGTCTGTAGCACCAAAATGGGTCTGTATTTTCTCACATTAAGTAAATTGATCATCTATTCTTGTTTAAATTGGGTTAAATGTAGAATAATTCTGTAACAAAGAATTATGTAAGGATTGTATGGCAATGTTTCTTTCTTTTTCTTAATGCCTTTTTAACCGACGTCAAAAAAGGAGGAGGTTCTCAATTCGTCGGTATCTTTTTTTTTTATATATATGTTCAGCGATCATTCGTTACAGCGTTGACCAATTTCGATAAATATTTTTTTGTTTGAAAGGTAATACTTTCAGAATGGTCCCATATAAATTTGGTGAAATTCTGATGATGGAATCTATAAGAAAATCATCAAACATTGCATAAACTCCGTACCACGCCAACTGATTTTAGTATCTATCTTACCTATATCTCTGCCAAATGTGGACCGATTTTGATGATTCTTTTTTTAATGAATAGCTTATACTTCAAAGATACTATAATAAAACATTTTTGGAAAAAAATTCACCCCTAAGGGTGGAAAAATAGAAAATGAAATCGGTGTTCAGCAGTTAAATTATGTTTGCACTCGTAAGATTTGTTTTGATTAGGATTTATCACTAAAATGGATGAAATAAGTTAATTTTATTTAAAAAAAATAAAAACCAACTTCAAAAAACTAAAACGCTAAAAATAATCCTAACACTTACGTACCTAATCAGTTACTTTTGGAGTCGGTGCAAACGAAAACATTGGTCTCTCATTGACTGGCACCGACTCCAAAAGTAACTGATTAGGTACTTATGTGTTAAGATTATTTTTAGCGATTATTTTTAGATTTTTTAATATGTTTTAGTTTTTTGAAGTCGGTTTTTATTTTTTTCTCTTCTAAATTGGCTGGGATGAATGTGTTTGGTAAATAATCAAGGCAAAATGGTAATCTGGTTTCTCGAAACACAAAGATGCCCATTTTTTACTTCGTGACATGGCAAAATCTGATGAGTTGCTTTGCGAATTTTTGTTTAATATCTATTATCAAACATTCATCAAGTACAACATCAAATCATCAGTACAAACTTAGTACAACTTCTCAAGCAAATCGCTTGATAACCGCTTGAGATTGTCTTGATTGACTTTGTTAACTTTTAGTTTTAATTTTATCGGATTGTGATATGGAGTGTAGGTTTCTGTCTCATCGGGCCTTTGTGTAATTACTTACTATATTACAACCTTGATTTTTTTTTCTTCGAGGATTTTGATTTGCATAATCTATTAAATAAAAATAAATCTCTTTTTCCCTTGGTCATCGCATCACGCTTGAACGGATGTGACGATTTCGCTAATTCTTTTTTTGTTGTCTTAATTATTAAGAGAAGGTTCTTATGAAAAAAAAAAAAAAGGTGCGCAGAAAATCCTTTACGAATCAACTAACGACTACGCGAACGAAGTCGCGGGCAACAGCTAGTTAAGTATAAAATTGGTATATTTTATCGTACTCACATTGGGCGTCTGTTCTTCAAGTTAATACAAGTAGGTAAGAAAAACCATAGATTAGCTTTACTATTACATAGTACAATATCGATCTATGTTTGTTATGCACGGCGTTGGTTTTCTTCAAGAAATATTTTTTTTTAAAAATCATCATAATTTGAACATAAGCCTCCCCCAGTGATTTCCAGATTAACCACTTGGGAGCCGCCTGCATCCAGCGGCTTCCTGATATCAGATATTGATAACTTTATATTAACCAGTTGCTGCTGCGACGAATTACGACGCAATGCGACTTATCGACACTTCTCATGTAAGTTCATGTAAAATGTTTGCGTTATAATGTCGATATAATCGACAACATAAGTTACGTGTTTTATATTATAGCAACTCGTTAAAAAAAACACATCCCCATGCTGAGCCGCCACCAGCTGACATCAGTTTGTATAGAGAAGTGAAAATTTTATTTAGATTTCAATGTTGGTCCCATAGAAAAAGTTGTTGTTTTTGAGCACCAGAATCAGCCCCTAGGAGGTTGTTGATGGTTTACAAATAACCCTGTAAATAGTAAAATTAGTACCAGCACTATTCGTACAAGGAGGGTTTAATAAATATACTTAATTAACTAAAACTAATCATGCACTATATACGGTTAATGAATACAGTATTCAAATATTCTCGTAATGTATTGCGTCGCGTAGCGATTCTGCGTTTGATGTTTACGTAGGACTATACCGTAATACGTGTTATATGTTATTCTGATAGTCTCTGGTTATATGTTATATACAGGGTTACATTGCAAAGGGGTGCCAAATCTTTAGGAGTGGCTCAGAATCAGTAACTTAATCAAACTATGCAAACCACAATTTTTTTAACATTAATTATTCGTATCTGCTGTTAAAATCGTACGCGTGGATAATTTAACTCGTTCATGAAAAAATCGCACCGTTTGTGCACTGCGTAAGGTCCTTGCTGGATTGCCGTACGCCTCTGATGAATAACCACGCGGTGTTCGTAGTCTCACTATTGACTTTATTTTCGGATATTTTATAGTTGTTTTTCACATACGATGATTAAAAGTATTAACAATTAAGACGCTTCTTTATATTGTTTCCTAGATCTTTTTTTTAAAATTTGGCACCTCTTTGCAATGTACCCTGTATATTATGTAATATGTTAGGTTACAGAGCATTGACTTTTTTGCATTGCTATAGAATTAGCATTTTTTAATAGAAAAAAATCATCCGTGAACGTGCTAAAATACTTCAAACATGAGTGTCGCTTCTTATTTCGAAACAGAGTTCTTGAAATGTTGTAAATAAGTTTAATACTCGTAATTAATATAAGTATTTAGATTTTTCTGTGGTATGACATATCATACATTTTTATTAAGAAGTATTTAAATAAGAAGTCAATGATTGTTGTTGTAGTTCACGAAACCCTTCACGACTAATCTTATCTTTTTCATAATTTTAACATTAGCTACCGACGACAGCCAACGGCCGTCTAAGTCACTGATCAATTAAAACTTCTAAGTCACTTCGGATTATACAATACCACTTTAAGACAACGTAGGTAAGAGATTCTGCAACATACGGTCCGTCTACTTCTTCTTCTTCTGTCGTGTCAATGGCGACTCTAGACGGACTTCGACCAAAACTTGGCAACTTAGAAGTTTTGTGTCGCTCTATTTAGGTCATCCCTCGTGCAGGTGTAGGGGCACAGATGGCAAGAGATTAGGTGAGCCATAGTTTGTGGGTCCGCACCACAGTCGCATTCACTTTGCCGCTTGGTTCTCATTCCCCACCTTACCAAATGTTTTCTACAGCGGTCAACCTCTGTCCGGAGACGGTTTAACACCTTCCAGGTTAGCCAAGACTGTTCATGCCCAGGAGGAAGGTGTTCAGACGGCGATATAAAATTTTGGCTGACCAGAGCTGAATTCGAGCATCTGTAGGCTAGTGTTGATGGTCTTAAGCAGTAGTGATATAATTAAGTGAATTAACTATAATTGTGATTGAATCGAATTAACCTCTATTCAGACGCGATCAAATGAGACGTAAACATTTCGATTTTCTCATCGTTAAAACAATAAATAAAAAGAAAAGCCCTAACTCACTTACCCTAAACCTTAAATCTAGCAAGCTGTAATTTTGCACAGAGGTTTTTTTATTCCGAAATTCCCTCACGGGATGGCCAATAAATAGGATTTTTAATTCCAAGCGAACGAAGCCGATTCTTTGTGAATTTTGTTAGTTCTCTGTGCAAGCCAATAAATATAAGTAGGTATCGAAGTAAAGTTATCAAAAAACTCATTCAAGTTTGCATCAAACTTTCTTTATTTTCATAGTTTGCGTGAAACAGATAAGTCTTTATCTGCAGGTAATAAAAACTATTTACAACTTTAAGTATAGGATAGATATTCGAAGATTTATATTATAGAATCAGTTGTTTGGGGGCTTGGGGGTGGTCTGGTCAGTGGTCACCCCAATAGCATTCAAGGTGTGATAGGCGTTAGAGGTGTGTTAATTCGATTTGAACGGAAAGAGTCGCGGGTTCGATTTCCGGTTCGGGTCAATCCAGAAATCAAACTTTGCTCGGTTTGGGTCCACATGATAAAACAAAGTCGGGTTAGTTACACCATTTATAAGTCAAGAACGGCAGGACCGATTTTTGTGATCTTTGGTTTGTTAAATTTGTCTCCGCCCCGAATAGCAGACTAACTATAAAAAAAAAATACTAAGAAAAAAAATTTTTTTCGATGAGGCCGTAAGGGGTATGGCGGCATAGCTAGTATATACATACATATATATTATTATTATTATTGGACATATTGGACAACATCACATACATTGCTCTGATTTTGTGATAGGTAGCCAATGCACTTGTGTTACAGGAATCAGAAACAACGACGGTACCACAGCACCCAGACCCGAAACAATATAGAAAATATGTTTTTCTACATTGACCAACCGGGAATCGAACCCGGGACCTCAGAGATAGATATATATACCAAGTCTGGCATGCTTGCGTCTCGGCTACAGAGGTCGTCATCATTAAATGCTGGGAGACGCCCCTTGCAAAATTCAGTGTCTTATAAGGTGGGTGAATCATGGAAGGCTATGCTTCTACGAAATTCGTAGTTATTGCCATGGGATGACAAATTACTTCTACTCATACCTCACCACCACTCACCCATGGACCTCAAGGCCACAAACGCGGCGGTGGTTTTATTTATTTCATTTATCCAGTAAATAAACTAATAATATCTGTTTATTTCTTATAGTGGCCTTCCAGGGTCCACCCACCTTACCTCGTAATACAACGATGTAGTTCCTTACTTCGAGACTAAGACAAGTAGTCTGTTGTCTGGGCCATATTAATTTAACTGCCTAGAAACTATTTACAATAGAGAATCTGTTGTTTGGAGACCACACCGGTGAATTATTCAATGTAGTAAGTACACGATAGCTGTAGCGGCGAGAAGGGGTTCATTCCTAGTCCAATTCGGTTCAGAAAACATACCTTTCTAAATAAGCTTGGGTGTGGGAGACGCACTTGGCGAAGTTCATTGTCTGGCACCTCGTATTACTAGGATGTTATTTCTTTACTTCGAGACCATGATAACAGGTGTTGTCTGGTGTCAGAGACTATAATCTGGTGCATATACTTATTTGTGTTTTAAGTAAACGTACCTTGAAGAAATGGTATTAACTTGCAGAGAATAGCGCCGAAGAAAAATCTCCTGTAGATCTGTCCGACCAGCGTGAATGGTAGGCAGAACACGCCAAGAAGAAAGTCAGAAATGGCCTGAAACAAATATTTTGGATTAGTTTGGTATTTTTGTACTCATCACTCATTGCATTATTCAGTAGCGTTACATCTAACGATATTTAATATCGTTGGTTACATCTCATTTACATCACCCGTCTCTGACGATTCGTCAAAAAAAAGGATACGTCTGTGACGGATGAACTATCAACGGCAAAAATTCGAATAGATGTTCACACGATTCGTAATTCAGAAATTAATCTTACACGAATACTGTTTCAAACAACTATTTAGTTTCATTTTTATATATATGTGTCAAAATACGTGCCAATCTGGCTCGTTTCTCTCGTGTCACGGGGTAACACGTACTCACTGGACGAATGCTCGCTTTGAAACATGTTACATTACGCCCCATAACAACGGTCAGTTATAATAAGCCCACCATAAAACATAATAAGACCACAGACCTATAATAATGTAGACACGACCGATTTTTTTTCTGTGTATACGTGTCAACGTTTTCATACTATGACGTCACGTAAAAGGAAATATATCCATTATGTTTACCAACTGTATTTGTTATAGTCTTAGAGTTGGCTCTAATTAAATTATTCAATACTTGGGTATTGAATAATTTAATTAACCTCATTCGTGTGCCACCCACTGACACGTGTTGCCGGAACAACTGATCAAAAGGAAGACTCAATTCCGGCGAAATGTTAGATTTGAGACACGCAAGAGTTTAACATGTGCTTAGGCTTGGAGAATTTATTATTGTAGAGACGATAAATTACGCATACCATCGAATTTAAAGATAACAATTTCATCTCACTCTTATTGATCTCTTATAACCTTATAAAAATGTACATATTGTAATATTCACAAATGTTTATAAGGCATTAAAGATGCATGCAGGCCGCTTCAAGCCGGCCAATCTGGAAGACATTGGGGGAGGCCTATGTTCAGCAGTGGACGTCCTATGCCTAAAATCATGACGATGACTCTTAAGATAAAATCAATTCAGTTTTGCAAAAGATATTATCACCGAACGCACATTAAAAAAGATTTCGACGCAATTCCTTTATTTAAAGTCGTTACATAAAACAGAAATACTTGAGTCAAAAATATTTTTATTCTTACAATGATCATGATCATATCCATGACTTAGGAACAAATGGTCTTGATCACCACACAAACATTTGGCATTTCAACAACATTTGGCATTTCAGCAAAAGTGGACAGATGACCTGGTTAATGTTACAGGCAGCCGCTGGATGCAGACTGCTTCCAACCGGCCAATCTGAGAGTGATTGGGGGAGGCCTATATTCAGCAGTGCACGTCCTATGGCTGAAATGGTGATGATGAAGAACCCTCAACATATTTTTTTATTATACCCGAAATAGGTTTTTTTTTACATAATGATACCATTGAACATATATTCTAAGATTAATTTCATTACTTGTATTGATGCAGGAGTCAATAACCTTAGCAACGTATTATGTGTATACCTATGTAGATCGTAAAATTGACCAATTCATGATGTGACCGATCATTTCATAAAATGATGGTATTTCATGATATGGCCAACTAAAACTGACCATATCGTTTAAACGTCAACATTCGATGAAATGTCAATCCACGTTTGGCCATATCATTAAAATAAAAATATGTTTACAAGTTGCGTGAATTTGTTTATAATTTGTGATCTTGGTCAATAGATAATTTAAACATTTTAAATAGTTATTATTTTTAAACAAAACTAATAAATAAAAACAATTGAATAGCTTAATAACCTAAGTAACCTCTCAAATTACGTTCTGATCTCCTTGATTTTTGACGTTGCGCTTGTTTTTTGAGTGACTTTCATAAAAATCGCCTAGCTTGGTGTCGTAACGATATGTTACTGCACTTTCACCTTCAATTTACACATTCTTATTCACTTTTAGAATAAAATATTTGTCCGCCGCCATTACTCAATACAAAAACAAAGCAACATTAGCGCCTCTACCGGTGGGTAATGTATCGATTTTACGATATGATCACTAATGTTTGACCATTTCATGAAGTATTCGTGCGTTTAGCTGTTTATATCGTCAAACGCTGAGTATTCATTGATCTGGTCAGACCACATCATGATGAAGGCAGCGTGTTCTGTTCTATATCATGAAATACCACCATTTTATGAAATGATCGGTCACATCATAAAATTATCAATTTTACGATCTGGCCACGACATATATACATAGATGTTATTTATTTGTGCTCGTGTCAATAACCTTTTCCGCTTAGCGTAATGTAATATTTAAGTTGATAGTTACTAATCCTATAACTTCATAATTAATATATTGCTACAACTTTGAAGTGATAAGCAAACCCCTTAATTACATTACAGAGGAAATCGGCATCTAATGGATAAATCATCGAGATAGTAACTAGTTAAATAAATTATTAATACTTGCCAAAATTTCGAATTGAGCTTGGTATTGAATCTTGGATAAATAAATTTAGAGAGTCTCCATTGGGATTAGGAATTTTAACGACATATTTGTGGAGAGCACTCCGTAGTCAATCAATAATTAGAGACGTTTACTAATGTTGTTCAACTAAAAGAGAGTCATCATCATCATTTCAGCCATAGGACGTCCATTGCTGAACATAGGCCTCCCCCATTGACTTCCAGATGGGCCGGTTGGAAGCGGCCTGCATCCAGCGTCTTCCTGAGACCCTTACCAGGTCGTCTGACCACCTTGTGAGTGGACGTCGTACGCTGCGCTTGCCGGTACGCGGCCTCCATTATAGTAACTTTCTGCCCCATCGGCCGGCAGTTCTACGTGCTATGTAGAACTGACGGCCGTGTGCACAGCTAATCCCGATCAGCTGTTAGAGCGTGATTGAGAAACAAACATACAAATATTTGCATTTATAACATTCATCATCATCATTTCAGCCATAGGACTTTCACTGCTGAACATAGGCTTCCTCAATGTATTCCAAATTGGCTAGTTGGGAGTTGCCTGCATCCAGCGGTTTTCTGCAATCTTTACCAGATCGTCTGTCCATCCGCCGCGCTTGCCGGTACGTGGCTTCCATTCCAGAACCTTTCTACCCCATCGGCCGTCAGTTCTACGTGCTATGTGCCCGGCCCACTGCTACACTTTAGCTTGCTAATCTGTCGGGCTACGTCAGCGACTTTTGTTTGTATAACATAACTTAAGAAGTAAGATATACTCATGCATCGTTGTTTATAAATGTAGGTATGATATTGACATAAACTCACCAGATTCAACAAATAGACATTTGTGATCGTCCTCATTCGTCTGTTGCTGGCTAATGTGGCTATCACCAAGCAGTTCCCACATATGGAAAGTACGAAGATGAGGAAGTATGGCGGCAGTACGAATCTCCACTCGTACGCATTGTTGACCACCTTCACTGTGGTGTTTCTGATAGCTACGGTAGGGAAGGTGGTCGTCTCCCTCATCCTAAGCAAGGAGGTGTTGAAGATGGCCGTCATGTTTGTGTCGTCCATTCTTCACCTGCAAAGAAAGTTCATGTTTAGGAATGTCATACAAATTTATCGTATTTTCATTGAAATCTGAAGGATTGCGATTTTTCAGCAGTTGAGTGCTTTTTTTAAATTGGATATTTTTGTTAGTTTTGTGTGTTGGTTCATTCTTAAAGTTGTTAGCTGTGTTTTGATATGATTATTAATTTCTAGCTCGTCGCTACTTGTAAAGACCTATAAGTAGTTTAATAGTTGCTACTTTGTTATATGTATATAATGTGTAAATCCTGGTTTTACTGGAATAAATAAAATAAATTTAGAACCTGTTAGCTTATGCAAAGGAGATTTTTATTGTTTCGCGCATAAATCTGTCCCGTCCCAAGTATAATCAGTCATCATCATCATTTTAGCCGTAAGACGTTCAGGTCCACTGCTCAACATAGGCTTCCCCTAATGACTTATAAATTGTCCCGGGACTTATGGCGTTCTAGACGCTACTACACCAATCGGCTTATAACTGTTTGACGTCAATTGATTTAGTACCTAGGGGAAAGTTATTTTTCAACAGTTTACATTATATTCATCCTAATATTGTAGAAATAAAGAAACGCTTTTTCTTGCTCGACTTGGCGGGGGCGCTGCCATGCCCCCAGATTGTCTTGAAATGGAAATAAAATACTAGTTTTGATCGACTAAATTAAATTGATGTTATTTTAGTTACATTTTACAAGCTTCACTTGTTAACTAACTAACAAACATGTAGTCAAGTTACCCAGTCAACCTACTTATCGTATCAATCTAAAACTTTGTAAGTACTTCTAATCCAGCCTCCCTAGCATAAGCACTAAAACACGATATGATATAGCGACTTATCGACACCAACTGCAAAAATATGATAGATATATATGGCCGTTGAATCGCCGTGCCGGTTACGTCACATGTTATGATCGCTGTTTCGATAAAAACTTAACATGGCGTCTATATCTATCTTTTTTTTTAAATTGACCGTTGGTCTCGGTAAATCGCTATATGATATCATATCATATCGTGTGTTGGTGGTAACGCTTTGGGGGGGCTAGTGAAAATAATTTGATACCATCGAGTTCGAGCTGATTATGATGGATGAGGTTGATAATGAAACTATCAAGCCTTTCGTTTTTGTTCAAATAATTATTTTTAATAAGTCGTATTACATATAAATATATACCGGCGTTGCACGCGTGGAATACGGCATGACACCCCCTATTTTACTTCCATTGGTGGATTAAATATAATAGCTAAGGGATTACTATATTCCATCAATATAAAAACTTAGGACAAAGAAAGCTTGAACCCTAGGTTTTTCTAAACTTCACTTCCTAAATTTACTAAATTCAATCAAAATTTGTTGTTTTTACTAGAATAAGTAGCCTATATGACCTTTAATCCTTCTCCAAGGTCCAATCTATATCTTTACTAAAATAATCAAAATTAGTCCCGCGGCAAATATATTTTTATGTAAAAGAGATCTTAATTTTATGTTATGAGCCACTGCATGGGCCGAGTAAGGGGTCATGTAGGCTCGCCTGTTAGGAGTACTTACCTTACCTCCAACCAGAGGCAGTTGAAAATTTTTATCAAGTGAAATTATTTTCCTTGAAATAATCATCATCATTGCAGCTATAGAACGTCCACTGCTAAACAAAGCCCCTCCCCCCCCCCCCCCCCCAATGACTTATCATTAGGGAGGATTGCCAATACTCGCCACGCTTGGCAGGCGGGTTGGCGAGCGCAGTTTTTTATAAGATTTCGCACTAAGACGCTGCTGTCCGTCTCGTGCTACAGGAATTAGTCGACACTTACGACACGACACGCTTCCTGTTGGCGGTGGGGAAGTGTATTCTTTACGGCAAAAAACAAAAAGTTTAAACCTACCAACTAATCAAATTGCTAAATTATTGAAAATTGCTATATTCGTAATACTTTTATCTTCAAGTTCAACATTTTTTAACAAATACTTTTAACTTTTATGTGATGTCTTTGATGGCATTGCGTGCGCCATGTTTCTTTCATAAATCTTTGGTTGTTAATTTTCTTTAGTTCCAATCAGCAATAAATCTTTCACAAAGGCTTTAAAAATCCAATAACTCAATCTGCTTCGGCGATTAATCTTAAAAGCTTTTATTGTTACCACGAAGTCTAACCACTATTAAATCATTGTTTGACAATTCGTTGAGAAGTCTAATTACAATTAATACGGTCTGAGGTGCCTTTCTTGTAAGGAACCTTGATTGCCTACAACAAAAAAGTTTGTTAGATTTAGTTTTATGGCCCACATTTTGTAAGGGGAGATAGGGGAAAATCACAGTTTCTGACTATAACCTAAGAATAATTTCAAAATAATTTTAGTGGTCCAGAATCTCGTATCGCTGAGTGTATGTGGGCTTAAAACACATGCGAGGCGTCTACGGCTAAATAAAAAAAAACCGGGCAAGTGCGTGTCCGACTCGACCACTGAGGGTTCCGTACAAATTTGTATGTACATATTATACATATTCCAGGAATCGATTATCACAGTTTAATCACAAATTAATTACAAATGTACAGTTTTCAAATTTGTCCCTGTACTTGTAGTAAAAGACGATATTACTTGCCAAATTTCATAGTTAATGGAAAGTAAGTACCCTATAAATTTTGATTCCCTTGAAAGTGACGAATTGTACGTTTTTTGCGGCATAAGCAGCCGTATCTTTTTTTTACATTAATTTAGAACTTAAGGAACTGTAGACCTAAGTATATGGTTTTAATTTCAACTCGATACCTCTACCTGTTCTCGAGACAAAGGGTCTTGACAGACAGACGGACAACGTAATCCTATAAGGGTTCCGATTATTCCTTTTGAGGTACAGAACCCTAAAAACAATCGGGTCATCCATTTGGGAGCTACGATGTTACAGACACACATAAATATGTCAGGTTGAAGGATGGTCATAATTATTTATTTTATTTATAACACAACTTTTGCAATGAGACTAATGCCGAAGCCGAGGAAAAAATCAACTCACGTTTTAGTGCTACCTAACCAAAACGTATGAAACAGGTTTTTTTCTCTTAATTTCACTATCCTGAACATAAAACGTCTCTCTTTTTCGTAAAGAAGGGGTTCTCAAAGTATGCCCCGCCGCGCCTTGGTCAGCCGTATAAAATGAAGAGAGACGCGGCCGTGAGTCGATTTATTATACTCAACCCTTCGCCTTCAATATCAGTTACTAATTAATTATAATCTATTTTAGTTTCGTGAACATGAATCGACCGTCCAATAAATAATACCAGCAGCTGATCAGAACCAGGTTTGAATCGAAATAATTAATTAATTGAAGTAATTATTATATTATAATATTAATTAACTAAATAAGACCAGAGTAAACTACAGATCAACTACAACGGTTCAAAATTCTGATAACTTTCTTTAACGGCTCAGGTAAGGGTGCCTTACTATGAGGTCCAGAGTATCACATAACCCCGGCCGCCCCCACGGCAAGTGTGGTAAGCGTAACGCATTTTTCTGACAGGGGAATAAAAATAGGATGTATTAGGGGTAAAGATGTGCCGTTCCTAGGAACATTTCCTATGCGAGATGCTTCTGGGGAAATAGAAAGTTTGGAACCTTGTAACACAACGATGTTAATTAAATAAATATTAGACAATACATATATTACTCCCAGTAACATTACGATCACAAACGGCATTCTCGTAAACTTTTAATTCAAGGTAAAATTATCAAAACTATCTAAATACGACTGAAATTCCATTTCCAATTCCATTCTTAGTTGCATTTACGAACTATAATTGCATTTTTTTTTTGATGCGGACTGTACTATAGAATTCAGAAATAACTATAAATAAACAAAACTTCGATTTTTACATTGACCCGAAAGGAAATCGAACTCTGGACCTCAGAGTGACGCCAAATCTAGCTTGCTCGCCTCTCGCTATTTCTTACTTCGAGACTATGGCAATCGCCGTGTTTTCTTGTGCGTTATTATATGTGTAATATTTTAAACCTTAACAGAAAGTTAAAGGGTCACCAATAAATCAATAAAACCAATTAATTTCTTTGAATAGGTTTAAATTAACCACTTTTAGATCTCCCATTTTTTAGGGTTCCGTACATCAAAATGAAAAAACGGAACCCTTATAGGATCACTTTGTTGTCCGTCCGTCCATCTGTCTGTCTGTCAAGACCATTTATCTCGGGAACGCGTGGAGATATCAAGTTGAAATTAAAACAATATACTTAGGTTTACTCTCTTGAAGCTGTGAAAAAATGAAACTTCTAATTTAATGTAAAAAAAAAAGATACGTCCGTTTATACCGCAAAAACGTATATTTCGACATTCTTAAGGGAATCAAAATTAAGAGGGTACGTTCGGTTGACCTAAAATTATAAAATTTGACAAGAATCCTTGGATTTTAGCACAGGTAAGACATTTCTTATAATTATCACATGTAAAAGTCCAAAAACCGTAAATTTGTCGTTACTTAAAAAAATGATTTTTAACAAACTCGGAAAATCGGTAAATATCTTCGAGACTCGATTTCCGTTATAGACGAACTATTTCATAGCTATTAGTTGGTACGGAACCCTCGGTGCGCGAGTTCGACTCGCGCTTGGCCAGTTTTTTTACCCTACCACTGCTTTGGGACTGTATTATGGGCGCCGAGAAAAAGCAGCGCATAAAATTCGGTCAGTGTTGTCAGTTGTGCGAGCAGGCCAATATTTATTCAAGACAGTTGTCATTTAAAAATAATATTTTTTCATTAAATGATCTTATGCGATTTAAATTTAAAGTAGGTAGTTCAACAATAGAATGTGGCAATTTGTTAAAAAAGCGAACACATTTCCCTAGAACGAATTACTGCAATTTGGACCTGATTTCGAGATTAACCGACATACTGATACAATACGATGTTTTCAATATAATAGAATTCCGGGACCGAATAATTGAAATCGACTTCTAAAAGGGTCTGATATTATGTATCTTTTCCAAATTAAAGTTTTACCCCTTTTTCCCTTTACCATGATTTAATCAGAATTGTATTTCGTTCTGCCCTACATATGCTTAAAGGTTGCGTTATTAACATTGGCATCACGTTTGCAAAAACCTCAAGCATACCTCATTAGGTATGCGTAAAGAATTTTAATAAAACCACTTTAGTGTACGTAAGGTTTTTTATGTCTCCACATTTTCTTACTTATTAATGATACAAGTATGTGATTCACACAATATATAAAAGTACCTACATATTTCCCACAGCCCACAGGAGGTGTGTCGTAAGAGGCGACTATTTCCTGTAGCACAAGACAGGTAGCAGCGTCTGCGTGCGAAATCTTATAAAAAAACTGCGTTCGCCAACCCGCCTGCCAAACGTGGCGAGTAATCGCAAACCCTCCGATGATAGGTCATTGGGGGAAGCCTATGTTCAGCAGCGGACTTCCTATGGCTGAAATGATGATGATGATAATGATGACAGATTTTATATAGAGATATTTTATTCAAAATTTGTCTTTGTGACAGATATGGCGTCATGTTTTATCGTTTCAGCCATGGACGTCCACTGCTGAACACCCAGGCCTCCCCCAATGACTTTCCATCGGGGGGGGGGGGATTGCCAATACTCGCCACGCTTGGCAGGCGGGTTGGCGAGCGCAGTTTTTTATAACATTTCGCACGCAGACGCTGCTGCCCGTCTCGTGCTACAGGAATTAGTCGCTTCTTACGACACGCCTCCTGTTGGCGGTGGAGAAGTGTATTCTTTACGGCCGTGTGGGGATGGCCGTAAAGAAAAACAGGGATACTCGCGTACAATTTTTAAATCTGCGGCTTCGCTTACCGCGGTGTAATGCTGTGCAGAGTCATAATCGCCTATGCCCTTTATGACGTCAAACCGTAAACACAATTATTAATTGTTCATAGTCCGGAAGTTGTTCATAGTTCATACTACGGAATCCTATATGTGTGAGGCCCGACCAACACTCGGTCGGTCGGTTTTTCTCAATTTCTGAGAACTTAATTTGTTATTTTATAGTAGGTCGAAAGCCGTTTACTATTAAGCGTCTAGATAGAATTCCGATTTCATTTGCAATTTCAATATTCATTCAATATTTTGTACAGCATGTTTACAGCGTTTATGGATTTACCAGTTTATGTTCTCTTAGCTGTATTGGAACATTGTGACGGGTGCAAAGTAAAAGGTTTTATTTTATTTTATTTTCATTTCTTAGGATAGCTTACAGCTTATAAATTTACTACAGTTATAGAAAAATAACAACTAGAAGCTAATAACAAGCTAAATAATAATAAATAAATTCTTTATTTGCAAAAAACATGATATATCTAGGTGGTAGGTAACAATAAGTGCACATGTTTTGCCTGTATTAGCATGCAAATTTGTATTTTGAACAATCGGTTAAATAGTTTTAATACTTATTATGTTGTTACATTCCATTAGAGGTATGTTTAATTAAATAGTTTAAATGTCAAAAAAAATTACAGTAAATTCTACAGTCACAATACAAATAAGTCAAGTTAAACAATACAATCAATTATTTATTATACGCTGATGTCAGAAAATTCTTTAATATCATACACTCTCTGTTCAATAAGCCATTTATAGAGTTTTGATTTAAATAAATTAAAATTGAGATTTTTTATGTCATTTGGGATCTTATTATATATTTTACCACACATTGTTAAAACACTTTTCCTGAATTTGGCGGATTTCGGGATGACACTTAACACAAGTTTATCTGGGTTTCTTTTTAATCTAGAATTTACATCTCTGGCTTTCTGAAAGAACTCAGTATGACGTTTCACAAAACAACTGATTTCAAATATGTAGAGTGCTGGCAACGGAAGTAAGCCCAGGCTACCACATATAGATGGCAAAGAGTGCGACAACAGTGTTGGTTAGTAAATATTAAATACATACGTATGTATGTAATGTAATGTATGTATATACATACACACAAAACACGAGAACAAATAGACTGAAGTGCCACGGATTCTGGCGATTCCAAAACTGCCATCTTGATGCTATTAATTCTACCATGAAATAAGTCAACATTAACACTAATATTATTAAATGATCGACAAGCTCTAACTAGACAGCTATTACGCCTATAGTTAGTATGACAAAAAGGGATTCTAAACGGTTTATAAACATTATTACGAAGTGCACGCGAGGGTATTCTAAATGCGATCCTATTGAGCAAATCGGGACAATCAATTCCACCTCTCACCAGCTGTATAAGAAATACAATATCAGAAATATTACGCCTCAAGCAAAGTGGCAAAAGATTAAATTTCATACAACGCTCTTCGTACGACAATTTGAAATTTAGAAATCTAGTTAGTTTCCCTTGGTCAAAAGTCAAAAGTAAAAAATCATTTATTCAATTTAGGACAAAATTGCCACTTATGAACGTCAATAATAACATTATAGGCCCATATGGGGCAGAACATGTCTCCTTATTTTCTGGGCCCTACTAGATAAATAGAATTGGATCTTTTCGATTGAGGTTAAACATTTTAACATGGGCTCCAGATCACACTAGCCTATTCAAGTATCACAGTAAAACCTAAGGCTCTAGACGCTCTATTTGTTTTAATGGTTATATGTTATATTTTTGTTTTGTTGTATGTTTTTAACGATTTCCATTTTTATTTTAGTCCATATACCTACATGAATTTTTGACCCCAAAAATACTCTATTTAAATACGTTATTTGAATTAGCATAACGTTATGCTAATAAGTAACATTAGAAGAATTGATACGTGGAAGGGGGTGACTTTGATCAATTTTGAAATTGATTATGCATTTTACTTCTCAAATTTAACAGCAAAAAATATGAAAAATAAACAAATATCGGTTTTGTTTATACTATTCAATTAGTAGTATTAGTAGTAAGGAATACAACGAAAAATGGGTTAAGGATTTATTAAGGTTTTTATATATTTGGGTTACTTTGACACAGAAAAACTAGGGTATTTTATGTAATAAGTAACTTTATTTGAAAACTTTGAAGTTTTCAGAATAATACTCTTCAGATGCCAAGATGCCAAGTAGATTCCACAGCGACTGACTAAACGCAAGCATTGACAACCAATGCTGCCAACCGAAAAAATATAATTTTATAGGTTGTGTTCAGAAATCGTACAGTTTGACTTTTACTACTAACCCCAGCATTCAAAGTAACCCCATTCTAAGAGTACGTCATAAATCATATTTTCTATTCATATTCATTTAATCACTTCTTAATGTACATTATAGATGGTCAATTGTAACATTACAACCTTCATAAAGCATTCGTGAATTAAAATTATTTAAACAAATTAAATTTATAATTTATAAAGGGTATAAGAAGGACAGATCGGATCCGCAACTCTATCATCCGCTCAAGAACTGGGATCACAGACGTGGGAGAAAAGGCTGCAGGGTTGAAGTGGGAGTGGGTGGGTCATGTCCATAGGATGGATTCTAAAAGGTGGACAAAAGTCGTCACGCACTGGCTGCCTACTGACGGACAATGTTCGAGAGGTAGACCTCGAAAGCGATGGCGCGATGACTTAGACAATTTTCTCCAAGATTGGCAGGCCCTAACCACCGACAGGGATATGTGGAGAGGTTTGGGGAAGGTCTTTGCCCAGCAGTGGGACAGAAATGGATAATAAAAGAAAAGAAAGAAGAAACATTTATAATTACATTTACATGTCATCATTATATGACATTCATACAATATATTTTGCTATTGTGGCGTACTCCTTGCTGCCATATTTTGTAATAGATTTTGTTTTTATGAAAATAAAAATAATAAATAAATTGTTCTCACAACACACACACACCACACACCAATTATCTAGCCCCAAACTAAGCAAAGCTTGTACTATAGTGAGTAGATAACGGATAAACATACTTTAGTACATCTATAAACATCCATGATTTAAGTTCAAATACTCGTGCTCATCACACAAACATTTGCCCCTTGCAGGATTCGAACCCGCAACCCTGGCTTTGTACCTAGTCCGGAGCACTAATGATTACCTACACCAGACGGTCGTCATCAAAAAAAAATTATTAAAAAAATAACCGACTTCAAAAACACTAAAAAGCTAAAAATAACTTTTAAACAATCATACCAAATAGTTATTTTTGGAGTCGGTGCATCAAAAACTATTTTTATATAATTTTTTTATTTGTCTGTTTCTTTGTGTTTTTTTTCACTCTAAATGGCGATCTGTGATGTAATTATAACGATTCAAATAAGTCCAAACACGGCTATGATACATTGTTTTATCACAGAGTTCCAGTGCTTACCTTCCGCCTTCGTCATCAGATTAGTTTGATGGTACCATTTTCACCAGAATCTTTTATTAAAATTTGATTTGTCGACTATGGCGAAACCCAACTGTCTTAATAAAGATATCTTATCGCTACTCGTGGAAGACTATTGTGACCAACTATGGTCTTCTTCATCTGTCTCACCTCAGCAAATGATACTTTCTAAATATTTGCATTCAGACTTGACTTGACTTGTTATTGAACATACTAAAATCGTTATATGTATACCTATAATATTTTGGGAGTTCCCTCAACTCCTCATGGATCCTATCATCAGAATTGAATTTTGAAAAAATGGGATCAATCTGTAGGTATTATTCTTCCAATTGAGAAAATTATTTTTCAAATCGGTTCATTAATGGCGGAGTTCTGAGGTAACAAAAATTTAAAAAAAAACATACAACCGAATTGAGAACCTCCTCCTTTTTTTAAAATCGGTTCAAAGGGTAATATTGCTTCGATTCCGCTGTCAATATCAGTGTACTCGTCCTTTTGCTATCACATAATTATTTAACCCTTATTTATGCAGTTAATTAAATACAATTCACTCCATTCGTACCAAAAATATAGGGTGGTTGGTTTCCGAATGATTAATTAATTGATAGACTAAATAAAGCAAAATGCTATTTATACCTGAATAGAGACTATTCAAGACCGACAAAGTGGTATTTGGCTTAATTGGCGTAATTGATGTACAATGACGATTGAAGTAAATTTATAGACTCGAAGAAATTTAGAATCAGGTTAAATAAATACAAGTAATCTAACCTATGTAGAGTCACAACGGCAGGCCAACCTACCCAAAAAGTTAAATGTCATTAAACCAATCTTCAACTTTTAAGTCCGACACGTAGAGATCAATATCATTTGAGAAAATTATACGTTTTGTGGTAGGTTGACCTGCTGTTATCTGTAAATTCAACAGCAGGTCAACCGTCCCAAAAAGTTAAATGTCATTAAACCAATTTTCAACTTTTAAGTCCGACACGTAGAGATCAATATCAATTGTGAAAATTTGACGTTTTGTGGTAGGCTGAGCCTGAGTTAACGAGCTGTTGTCTGTACATTGATGAAATAAATTAATCAGTAATAACATTAGCATCTACAAGGTGGACAGACGACCTGGTAAAGGTTGCAGGAAGCCATTAGATGTGGGCCGCTTCCAACCGGCCAATCTGAAAGTCACTGGGGGAGACTTATGTTCAGCAGTGGACGTCCTAATGTCCTATGACTGAAATGATGATGAACATTAGCAGCTAAAACAAGTATTAAAAGACTTTAGATTAAAATCATTACAACCAAAACAAGCCAAAAAGACAATGTTTAAGCGCAAGACACACAAAGGCGTGAGCGAAACGGCAACGGGTCGGGTCGGGAGTGCGGGTATAACATACTTACGTTTAAATTGGCGCCCACAGACAGCCGGCGTAAGCGGGACGGCTCATTGCGCTTTATACTCTATTATACAAATTGTAGCTTTCAAGCCCAGTGATAATTTAATTCATTCTTTGCAAATAAGTAAAACTGTGGTAGACAAGCAATCTCACGGCTATGGCACCACTGTCACATTCCCAATTATACTGCACCCAAATTCCTTAGTAGTTTTAGACTCAGACCACGACAAAATTGCAACTATAATCTGTAATTTAAAAACTGACTGTGCTGTGAGTCGAGACAATATTTCAGCGACATTTCTAAAAAGTTAAAGGATACAACTCGTTTCTACTATTACGCACTTATGCAATTTTTCCTTAAATTTGGGGACATTTTCAAAATGCTTTATACTAGTTAAAAAAGCGGAGACAGGGTCTGTTGCGGCAATTATAGGCCGATCTCCATACCTACGCACGATATATAAAAAAAAAATATTACTATGGACATCACAACGACACAAAATATAACAAAAAGAAACGTAAACAGAGAAACGGTAACTGATAAGAAAGAAAAACATGACATAAAAACAATAGAAATAAAATACTAAAAATCGATTACCCAAGACGCTGTTTACGAATTGACCGACTTTATAGCCACCAAAGTTGTACGATAACAGCACGTCAACCTACCACAAAACGTCAAATTTTCTCAATTGATGTTGATCTCTACGTGTCGGACTTAAAGTTGAAAATTGGTTGAATGATCTTTAACTTTTTAGGTAGGTTGACCTACCGTTGTCTGTACAAGCACAAAAATAAAGTATAATAAGTAAATTTTATTTAAAAAAATAAAACCGACTTCAAAACACTAAAATGCTAAAAATAATCCTAACGCTTAAGTACCTAATCAGTTACTTTTGGAGTCGGTGCCAGCCGATGAGAGATTCAATGTTTTTGTTTGCTTTTTTGTTTGCAATTTTAGTGTTTTGAAGAAGGTTTTTTTTTTTTTTTATTTACTTATTCCATCTATTTTTAGTGATAAATCCTAATCTAACTGCTGAACACCGATTTCATCCCCTATTTTCCTACCCTTAGGGGTGATTTTTATTTTGTAAACTTTTAGCATATTATCTTTGAAGTATAAGCTATTCAATAAAACAAAAATCATCAAAATCGGCTCATATTTGTCGAAGATAGGTAACAAGAACCACAACCAAAATACTATCTGGGTATATATTTGTTGATTTTCCCAAAAAGTTCTAAATCAATTTCTATAAAATTTATATGGGATCACCTCTGAAGTATGATCTACCAAACAAAAAAAGAATCATTAAAATCGATTCATAATTAGCGGAGTAATCGCGTAACAAACATACAAAAAAAAAAAAACATACAGTCGAATTGAGAACCTCCTCCTTTTTTGAAGTCGGTTGAAAAGTAGATGATAATAATAATAATAAAAATAAAACAAAACATAATTTTAAAACAATTAGACATTGCTTCCTTCTTTGATGTTTCCTGTGAAGTTACTATTTTACAGATAACCTATTTGACATAGCACCCATCGATATTATTATTTCGAAAACAAATGAAAGCCTGATGGCCACATAAAAGTATGGCAATTAGTCTAGAGTATATATCGAAGCGTTGACTTTTAGTTTTTATAACTTGTATTGTACTAAAGCAGTGCTAAAGCTAACTTATGACGTAACTTAATGGATCTATTATTTATTATTGCTGTTAAACAATGAAATCATATTCTATGGCAAGTACCTAATAAATACTAATATATTTAAAATTAGAAGTTGTAACATAAAACACCTGTTACTAACGATTAGGTAAGAAAAATTATATTATTGTCCTAACTTTTGTCCAAAAACTCATAAATACTGAGATGTGTGTGTGTAACGATCTGAATTATTACCTTTATTTTCTTGCGCAAAGTCGGCGTACTAAAGGTTTATGTTAGAGATGGGTCATGTCATTATATGGGTGATGAAATATTTCGAGTTTTCGAAGGAAAGTTAAATGTATCTTTTTTGTGTCCCAAGAGATGAAATCAATTTAATGGCTACAAAAAAGGGCTTACAATTCAGATTATGTAACGGCTGCGTAGACTGAGTTTTAGTAACATATTTACTTATTTTGACCGTAGCAGTAAAAAAGGATACCTATTTATTTGCCCATTTATTTATTAACTAATCTTTTTGTCTTTAAATATGTCCAAAAACACATGATCTTTATTTAAACATAGTATCGATAACCTTGAGACCCCTTAGTTTGGCCCTGTCGCAAAATCCGTTCTTAGCCGAATTTTCCAACCTATAAACTACCTTTCTGCCAAATTCTAGCTTCATAGATCAAGTTACAAGTACTTTCCGAGGTTCCGTGTGTATTTAGTGAGTGACCTTTCGCTTTTATACATTCGTATACAGGGCTACTTTGCAAGATATTGGCAATTTTTTAAAATATTACGGAAAAAATATAATTAGTATAAATTTAAAAAATAAAACGCGAAATAGATCGATCGATCGATCTGCATGCTACATTTATTAAATCTCACAATATCAATTGAGAATATTTTACTTTTTATGGCAGACTGACGTGCTGTTGTCTGTACATACTATGCAATTTAATCGATTAATCGTAAATTGTGTATGAGTTCCATTTTTAAACAGCAGATAGGAATATTTTTTGTTCTTACGTAGATCGATTAAGTTACTGATTCTAAGGCGCGCCTGAGAATTTGTAACTATCTTGCAATAAAACCCTGTATAAAGGGTGGTAAATAATGAGCAGCTATCCCTTAAAAACAGAAAAAGCGCCAGACCGCACACAAGATGTATGAATTATTATACTTTCGCGTTGCATATTTATAAAACACACTTAAAATGCAATAACGAAATCATTTATCACATATTTACCTTTTATTTGCCGGACCTGGTCACAGGCTAGTCAAATATGTACAGACAACGGTAGGTCAACCTACCCAAAGTTAAAGGTTGAACTAATTTTCAACTTTAAGTCCGACACGTAGATATCAATATCGATTGAGAAAAGACGATTTGTGGTAGGTTGACGTCCTGCTGTCTGTAGGTATGATCGCGTGAATACCCGTTTCTGTATGTACAAATTGTATGGTCTCGAAGTATAAATCCTTGTTACTAGGTACCTGACAATAAATCATGCCAGGCCTTTTGCATGACCACCAAAACACGATATGATATGATATGATATAGCGATATATCGACACCAACTGTAAAAATATAATAGATATAGCCGCCATTTTGGGCGGCCAGGTGTATTTTGACGACCTCCGTAGCCGAGAGGCGAGCAAACCGGACTTGGTGTCGCTATCTCTGAGGTTCCGGGTTCGATTCTCGGTCGGGTCAATGTAGAAAAATAACTTTTCTATATTGTCTCGGGTCTGAGTGTTGTGGTGCCGTCGTTGTTTTCGATTTCTGTAACACAAGTGCTAAGCTACTTACCACAGAATCAGAGCAATGTATGTGATGTTGTCCAATATTTATTTATTTTATTATTATTATTATTTATTTTGAATTTTTATCGAAACAGCGATCATAATATGTGACGTCACAGGGTGGCTATATCTATCATATTATTTTTACTGTCGGTGTCGATATATCCGCGCTATATCATATCATATAATATCATATCATATCATATCGCGTTTTGGTGCTCACTGCTCATGCTAGGGAGGCAGGGGCGTCTCTCCCAGTCCCAGCACGGCCAGCACACTTTGACTTTAGAAAAGTTATTTTTTTAAGATTGAACGAACTGGGATTCAAACGGATCGAACTTTCTTTCATGTCATCATCATCATAAGCCCACGTCAGTCCACTGCTGGACATAAGTTTCACCCAAGACACGCCACTGAGCCCGATTCTCTGTTATTCTTTTCTATTCATTATTTTACACCACTGCCCAAAAAGGAGTGTAATGTTTTTGGAGTTTGTGTATGTGTTATTTATTTATGTACCTACATAGTACATACTACATATGCGAAAACTTTTTCCCCGACCTATATTATGTAGTAGTATGTATGTGAGTTTTTATTCCACTGCACCATAACGGCTCAACACCTTAACCGATTTTGATGTATGGGTATCGTTAGAATCTTTACGTTCTCTTGGGTAACATAGGCATGTAATGTCATAATAAAAATATTATGGCGAGATATATAAACCGATTTCCTACTGTATTCACAATTAATTTCTGGCTTTTTTTTAGTTTACTTTTATTAACGGTCCTCGTGCTAATGTGTGTCGTCATATTAAATGTTATCATTACCCAAATCAATGTCATTACCAAAGATCCCTATATTTTCTTTGCCATTACGTAGATTGTCGTGAAAACTTGCAGACTGGTCATTTAATCAATGTGCAAATTACTACAAAAGAAAGTCCATAAAAAAATCCCATTCCGAAAAAAATCCCACAAAAAAATACAGATACAGATTAAAAAATGGCGAAGAAATTTGTTGAACAAATCATATGACATTTCTACTCTATAGGGTATGTGCTTTATGTGTATGGCAAAATATGCGTAGGTGTATCTTAACTAAATCAATGCCCAACAATGGGCTAGTTTCCTGGGTCAAAAAATGATTATTCTATTTAGTACGTCAGTTAGATTATCAAAAAATATTGAACCCATATTTTGTCTTTTGTCAATCAAACAAAAAATGACGAAGATAAAGCGCATCAAAGTGAGCACGTGACGTCACGTCTTGCTAGAAAGTGTCGCAAGGCGTGACGTTACACGGAACTTTAACGGGCTATATCTTCATATTTTTTTGTTTGATTTAGAAAAGAAAAAATACGTGTCCAATATTACCTGTTAATTTAACTGACGGACTAATTAGATTTTTTTAGGAAAATAGCCCATTATACCAATACCAAGTCCAATTATCTAGCACCAAACCAAACTAAGTGTGTACGTTTGTTGTATGATGGCGACTAGATAGGTAGGTAACTAATAGATCCATTAATATTTTTATCATCCATATGTAAGTACACAGTATAACATATATCCGCGCTTATAACAAAAAACATTCGCCCCTTACGGGATTCGAACCCGCAAACTGGCTATTTGCAGTTCGGAATACGAACCGTTCACATACAGGGTTGTTTGTAAAACATCAACAATCTCCTAGGGTCTGATTCTGGTACTCAAATACAACAACTTTTTCAATAAGACCAAAATCGAAATCTAAAAAAAATTTTTACTGCTCCATAAAAACTGATGTCAGCTGGTAGCGACTTAGTACGGGAAAGTGTTTTTTTTTGCGATATCATTGTTATTCCTATAGAAAAAATCTTGTATTTGAGCACCAGAATGAGAGCCCCTAGGAGGTTGTTGATGTTTTACATATAACCCTGTATAAGACACATACTAGTTGGCAAACTAAACCATTTGTCTAGGCTTAGATTTACCTCATTATCATTCAACATTAATTACTAAGTCGAATGGAAACATTAAGCCTATCTGAAATATTGCTGAATCACGAAGGTATATCAGAAGTTAGCAACATGAAAATAATGGAGTAAATAAATCAGACTGACATCATTAACCTAGGGTTAGTAAATAGAGGTTAATCCCAACTCATCGAAGTTGGGAACTACATATTTCACAGCCCATTTGTTTGAGAGTGAACATTATTCTATAGACTAGGCCAAGAGTTCCCAAAGTGTCGATCAGCTCCCAGTAACATTACTATCTAAATCGGTATTCTCCTAAACTTTAAATTTGACTTAAAATTATCAAAACATTCGTAATGCGACTGAGAAACAAAAAAAACTCATTGTGGTTTCTTCCATTTTCACTGGAATGGGCCTGGTTACACTAGTTCGTTGTTCGTGGGTACAAGCTCAATTTGTGCAACTAAATGCTAAATATTTAAGTGCGATCGTAAATCGCGATCTGTAAAAGTTTGGGAACCCTTGGACTGGGCTCCAGTCATTAAGGTTTAATAAAAAATATATCACATCCATTTATAGTACTGAGACCGAATCTCAGTACGAACCTCTCGATTTTTTTAAATCTAGATAATTAGCTGTCCCGACGAACTTCGTACCGCCCCTTCAAACATTATTTTTTCGTGAATTTTTCCGTCTTTTTATATTTATTCTGCTATTCGGGGTGAAGACAAATTCAACAGACCAAAGATCATAATAATCGGTCCAGCCATTCTTGACTTTTAGATGGTGTAACTAACCCGACTTATACAGGTCTCAAAATTAAAAGATAACCTTGTAACTACATTCTTTACACCATATTTAACAACTTTTGTTTTATGACTTTTAAAAATACTTAGGCATATGTATAATTTTTAGTTTTTTTCAACCGACTTCAAAAAAGGAGGAGGTTCTCAATTCGACTGTATGTTTTTTTTTTTTTTTGTATGTTTGTTACGCGATTACTCCGCCAATTATGAATCGATTTTAATGATTCTTTTTTTGTTTGGTAGATCATACTTCAGAGGTGGTCTCATATAAATTTTATCGAAATTGATTTAGAACTTTTTGAGAAAATCAACAAATATATACCCAGATAATATTTTGGTTGTGGTTCTTGTTACTTATCTTCGACAAATATGAGCCGATTTTGATGATTTTTGTTTTATTGAATAGCTTATACTTCAAAGATGCTATGATAAAAGTTTGAAAAATAAAAATCACCCCTAAGGGTAGGAAAATAGGGGATGAAATCGGTGTTCAGCAGTTAGATTAGGATTTATCACTAAAAATAGATGAAATAAGTAAATTTTATTAAAGCCAGCCGATGAGAGATTCAATGTTTTTGTTTGCACCGACTCCAAAAGTATCTGATTAGGTACTTAAGTGTTAGGGATTATTTTTAGCATTTCAGTGTTTTGAAGTCGGTTTTATTTTTTTAAGTAAAATTTACTTATTTAAAATATATAGGCTGTTTGGTAATTTTGTATGAAAACTCGATACATTTTGATACAAAGTTGCAGCGACTTCCTGCAACTTATGTTCTGCATTAGACGTCCCATGGTTGAAATAATACATGATGATGATGAAAATACGTATTAATTTGGTATACAGCCTCCCTAGCATTAGCACCAAAACACGATATGATATGATATGATATAGCGATATATCGACATCAAATGTAATAATATTATGCTGGCCAACTTACCGCCGTTTCTGTAACTACACATTTAAATAGCAAAAAACTTAGTCTTTGTTAGCGTTAATTAAGAAAATACTTACAGACTTTACAAGATAATATGATAATAAGTAGACATCGGATTATATGCATTTGCATGTTTGCATACGCAAATGCATAAAACTCCCTAATTACGGCGTTAGTGCATATTTTAGCTTTTTTTTAAAACCGTGCATATTTCGTTAAGTATAACATTAATGGCTACATCAACGGCACACGTCGTACCCTGCCTGAACAGGTATCTCCAAAAATGGCGCCAACTTTTAAATATTGCCCAATGACGACAGTTGATGTGGAGAGGTCATTCTCGGCGTACAAATCGATACTGGGTGACAAACGTCACAAATTTGCGCTCGTAAATTTGTAAAAATACTTAATTGTATATTGCCACCAAAACTATACTTAATTTTAAGAGAATTTCGCTTTTTCTTTGATTAAAATATAAAAAATAATAAAGGTTTTTTGGTTTTGTATTGTGCCTATTTTAGGCATATCAATCGTTTTTAGTGCATATTTCGGCCTTTTTTATTGCATTTTGGCATTTTGTTAGTGCATATAATCCGATGTCTAATAATAAGTATTAATATTTATTTATTTATTATTATTCATAACCTGCATATCTCGTATGCATGCAATAAATAAATATTCGACAACATCACATACTTGCTCTGATCCAACGATAAGTAGCTTAAGCACTTCTGTTACAGAAATCAGAAATAACGACGGTACCACAACACCCATACCCAAGACAATATAGAAAATATTTTTTCCACAATGACCGACCGGGAATCGAACCCAGAACCTGTGAGATAGCGACACCAAGTCCGGTATGCTCGCCTCTCGGCTACGGAAGTCGTCGAATGAAGTACCTACACGAGCTCTAAACATTTAAATAATCCTCTGTAATATTCTTTTTCCCAAAGAATATTTAATGTTGATTGTCATTGTAATTAATATTACATTAGCACGAAAAATTTATTATTTTAGGTAATTGTGGGTCATTTGGGGCTGCTATGTATGTAGACAATCAGTAGTATACAGGGTTACATTGCAAAGGGGTGCCAAATTAAAAAAAAACGATCTAGGGAACAATATAAAGAAACGTCTTATTCGTTATTAGTTTTAATCATCGAATGTTACGAAAAAAAATTACCTTAAAATATCCAAAAATAAAGTCAATAGAGAGATTACGAAAGCCGCGAGGTCATTCATCAGAGGCGTAGATACTGCGAACTTACGCAGGACGACCTTACGCAGTGCACATACGGTGCATTTTTTTCATGAATGAGTTAAATTATCCACACGTCAGATTTTTAACAGCAGACAGAAATAAACGTGAAAAAAATTTTTTTGTTTGTTGCATAGCTCGATTAAGTAACTAATTCTGAGCCGCTTCTAAAGATTTGGCATTCCTTTGCAATGTAACCATGTACTTAAAGAAAAGTACTTTCATCCTAAAACAGTCTGCGTACTGCGCACAAGAGTGAAATCCCCTAACATACGTAGTTACACCAAGTTGGTCAGGGTAGGATAGGGCAAAGCTATGTTATAGGGACGTGTGAAGTACCCGCAAGGGTACAACACGGTAAATTGTTATTGTTTTAGAGTCACAAAAAGATCTCATAAGTTTTTAGGGTTCCGTACCTCAAAAGGAAAAAACGGAACCCTTATAGGATCACTTTGTTGTCCGTCCGTCTGTCTGTCAAGACCCTGTATCTCGAGAACGCGTGAAGGTATCGAGTCGTAATTAAAACGATATACTCAGCCTGCCTATCATGACCACCAAAACACGGTATGGTATGATAATTATGATATAGCGAAATATCGATACCAATTGTAAAAATATGATAGATATAGACGCCATTTTAAATTTTTATCGAAACAGTGATCATAAATGTGATGTCATCGGCACATCGAGTCAATATGGCGGCTATATCTATCATATTTTTACAGTTGGTGTTGATATATCGCTATATCATATCGTGTTTTGGTGCTTGTGCTTGTCTACAGTCTTTATAAGCTGTGAAAAAATCAAACTTCAAAGTTAGCGTAAAAAAAAAGATACGGCCGTTTAAGTCACAAAAAACGTATATTTCGACACTTAAGAGAATCAAAATTAATTAGGTACTTCCCGTTGACCTAGAAACATGAAATTTGCCAACAAGTAATGCAAAAGTCCAAAAACCGTAAATTTGTTAGTTACATTGAAAAAAGATTTTTTAACGAACTCGAAAAATTCGGTAAATTCGAGACTCAATAGGGAATATGCATGAAAAAAATATATTGTTTTCACTATATTTCTAAGAAAATATACGTTTATAGTGCTTATAGTAAAACAAAATTGATTTTAGGTAAAAATTAACCGTAATATAGTAATTAGAAATTAAGATATACCTACCTCTTTCTAAAACAACTTTTACTATGAAAAATGTATGGCGGACGTGTAATGTGACGTCACGGTACATATCGGATCTCCTTGTCTAATACACGACGTTAATGGCCTGTAAGTCAGGTATTTATCAATATTTAAGTACTATTTATTTTAGGACCAAATTTATTTAATTATTTTATTTATTTAGAAAACCAACAGCGTTACAATTGTACTTAGATTCTACTTAAATATTTAATTAGGCTAATAATAGGTTTCCCTTAAAGTAACAATTAGTAGGACTGCCGTGTACACAGTCAATAGTTTACTTGAAAATTGAGAATAAGCATAACGCATTATAAAGATAGAATACCTTAACCTAAACCAAATAAAAAAAACATGCATGTTCCCCATTTCCGTAAAAGATGCATTTATATTTTATTCTATAAATAAGTCGATACGGAACCCTCGGTGCGCGAATTCTACTCGCACTTGTTTTTTATCATGACCCTAAAACCAATCGTGCCATAAATGTGGAGCGCGGGTTTTTGCATCGTAAAATTAGGATTAAGGGATTTTCCCATAACGTTTTTCGGTCTAATTACCTGATAGGATTGTCAATTAAATTGCATATTCCGGATTAATTAAAGTTCGAAGATATTCGGATATAATATTAAAATAAAATAAAATTTAAAATAAAATAATTTAAAATAAAAATCTGTTGTTAACTAGCGCCATTATTTGAAAAAAAAACGACAAATTGTTTTTTTTTATTTATTTTTGTGATAAAAAATACATTGTTCATTCAAACTCTACAAAACTGTTATTACTTCGCTTTTACAACCATACCGCGCAAGTCTTTACAAATTTTTAATTTGGGATATGTTTTGTATGTATCTAACAATCTTAAAAGCTTAATTAAGGCCTTAAAATATTAGGTTTCGAGTTGAAAATGTAAAATGGCCATCAATTGAATTTTGATTGCAAGTCAAAATAAACTGTGCAGTGTAAAACTAGGATATAAAAAATACTTGCAGATATCTATCAAGTTGTTAGTAACATTGTTATTTTTAATAGAGTTCGCCAACTTTACGCAAAAAGTCTAAACTTAAAAAAACCGGTCAAGAGCGAGTCTGAGTCGCGCACCGAGGGTTCCGTACAAACGTATGTTAATATTTCGTCCATAACATGAATTGTGTCTCGAAAATTTTACCGTTACTAACTTTAAAAAAAAAAAAAGGTAACAACATGTTTATTTTTTATTTTTTGCTTTTTAGTTTCTTTCGGTTCTCGACAGTAAATTTTTTTGGTAAAAAGATTTTATTTTTTGCCCTACTCTATTAAATAACTTTTTTGTCAATTTTTTTGTTATAAAATTTTTGATTAATTAAAAAACCAATATAAAAATTTGCAAAACATTAAAATGAATTAACAAACCCGAACACGAGGTATCTAGCTTCCGTCTTCCGTCTCTATCATCAGATCAACTCTAGGTCTCCGCCATGTTGTAGTGTCTTTAGAACGACAAAGATGAGCCAAGTTTAAACCGAATCGTATCATATATTGAAATTCAGTAAGTAAAAAATCTCCTCTTTTTCTTTCCACCAGTAAAAAAATTCTTTTGCAATCGAAGAAAAAACTTTTTTTTTCAAATCGGACCACTGTAAAAAATGATTCATTCATAAAAAATACGCTTGCAATAGTGACAGAATTTCGGTAATAATAACTCAATAAAATTGTTTCTAGTAGCAATCTCAAATTAAAGTTTAAGTATGTTTAAATATTACACTAAGGCAATATTACGCTTCGCCTAATAGTTGACTGGTGATTAATAACTTTAGGAATTAAGTCCACCAATCAAACAATTATTAAAACATAAATATTTTTTCGACATACAATTTTTTTGCAGTGTAAACGCAAAAATATCATTTTTGAATCTAAAACTTTAAAGGTTGGCGACGTATTTAAAAAAAAGAACTTTGCACTTACTCGATAAAAACTTTCGGAAGAGGAAACAGCATTACTTATAACTACAACACTAAGTTAAAGTTACACACATTTTATTAATAAAACACTTATACACACTTAACCGATAGTTACACTTGTAATAACACTACACTAAAATTACTTCACTTAGATTAAAAGTACACAGACACAAGTTCGCGTAACTTTGGCAACTTATCCCAGAAAAGCACCTAGCAAACAGAGTGCGACGAAACAACTGAATGGAACGTACACAGAAGTCCTACTGCGCATGCCCCGAAGACATCATCTGGCGAATAAGGACTGCTACTGAAGGGGATGACGGATACTGTGAATGATAAAACTAACACGTTTCATTATAGTCAGTTTTTCTATACATCTTTAAGGCGCCGGGTAAGGAGAATGCACGAAAAAGAGGTGTTTTTGTACAAGTTTTCTGGCGAAAATACTGGATATAGGATGCGGAATTTAATATATCATGTAACTTATATGTTGAAGTTTTTCCTGATGTATCTAAATACTAGTTATTATTTCTTATAAACACTAAAAAATATTTCAAAGTGCCGCAAATATCGCGCTTGTACACATTTAAATTTTAAACGACGTTTTTGTTTACCTTCAAAGTTGGTTTAGTTATTTATAACATTCGTGCCTTTAGGGTGAAGTTTTTTTTTTTCAAATAGTCACCCAATTAAGAATTATAAGGTTTTCAATTGGATTTTACTCTTTGCGCCTACTTTTCCATGAGCGGATATTTTGCTCGCAATGGTCATCTATTTGCACAGGAGAGCAACGGATGGATGTTTAGTCTGCGAGAAGCATTTGTATTATCTTAGGCACGTAATAGAAGTCGCATTAGTCGACGCTAAATGTTCAAGGCCACTTGTCTTAACCGTCGCCTTAAAATTAGAAATTTGACAATAAGATAGACACAAAAATAATAATTAACTATTGTAGTTATTCATTTTACACAAAATCATTTTCTAACTCCCGACGAAAAAGAGGAGTGTTATAAGTTTAACGTGTGTATCTGTCTGTGGCATCGTAGCTCCCAAACGAATGGACCGATTTTGATGTAGTTTTTTTTGTTTTGAAGCGGTATTATAGAAATGGATCTTAGCTATATTTTATGAAGATTTGTTCAGCCGTTTAAAGGTTATCAGCCCATTTCCTACTTGACAAACTTGTGTGAACTCATAAGAATGGTTTAAATAATGATCTTGGCCTAGAGCTGATGCAGCACATTTATTTTGTGTCGTTTACAGGGTTACATTGCAAAGGGGAGCCAAATCTTTGGGAGTGGCTTAGAATCAGTAATTTATTGAACTATGCAAAGAACAAAAAAAAATTTTTCACAAATAATTATCCTTATCCGCTGTTAAAAATCGTACGCGTGGATAATTTAACTCATTCATGAAAAAAATGCACCGTATGTGCACTGCGTAAGGTCCTTGTAGGAGTTGTAGGCTCGCCGTACCTACGCCTCTGATGAATGACCGCGCAGCTTTCGTAATCTGTCTATTATTCTTTCTTCTCTCCATTATTTCTTCGCCTATCTATTAATCTTAAAAAAATTTAAAAATATTTAAAGTGTTTATCTTTTTCTGAAATACTTAATGAATCCGACCTCAATAAAGCAGTAGATTCATTTCATAATTTGTTGTCAACTTTATACAAGTTGTGTTTTCCTATTAAAAGAATAAAAATATCAAATTTGTACAAAAAGCCAGCTTGGATAACAAAAGGTTTGGCTAAAAGCTGTAAAACCAAAAGAATGCTTAGATACAAATATTATTCAACAAAGACGACTAGGAACAAAAATCAATACAGATCCTATTCTAAAATACTACGCAAATGCTGTAAACTATCTCAAAGAATACACAATCACCAAATAATAGCTAACGCCAAAAACAAATGTATGGCTACATGGAAAATTATTAAAAAAGATAAAAATGTATTAAATAAAAATAGATTTATTAATAAACTAAGAATTAACGATACAATAATTGATGATCCATTGAATATAGCAAATGCATTTAATAATTATCTTATCAAAACGACCAATAAATCTAAGGACACATTGAAAAATACAAATAGGACTTGTATTCGGGAAAGCATATTTCTCAAACCGTTTTACCCGAATGAAATTAGAGCCATCATTAAATCGTTAAATAACACCAACGCAACTGGCTACGATGGCATATGTACCAAGGCAATAAAGTTCTGTGTTGAAGAACTTACATTACCACTTACATTTTTAGTAAATTTGTCGCTAGAGAAAGGTATTTTCCCTGAACTGTTAAAGCTCTCAATTGTAAAGCCAATGCATAAAAAAGGAGAAATAACCTCTATTGACAATTATCGCCCTATTGCATTGGTTCCTGTGCTGTCTAAAGTTTTTGAAAAGGCGATGAAAATAAGACTGATGAACTTTATTTTAAGATTTGAAATATTGAAAAAAGAACAGTGTGGTTTTGAGAATAACAAGTCCACAACATTAGCAATGTTTCATCTTATACAATACATATAAGGAATGCCTACAGCCGTTATATTTTTTGACATGACACGTGCTTTTGATTTTGTTTCTCACGATTTATTACTTTTGAAACTAGAAAATCTTGGTATTCGAGGTTTGGCGCTTGATTGGTTGACTTCATATCTTCAAAATAGAAAACAAGCTGTTGAAATCACAAGTATAGATAAAAAATCACAGGTAGTTTGTAACAAATCTCAGTATGTGACAAATTCCTATGGTGTTCCACAAGGATGTGTCTTGGGGCCTTTGTTATTCCTGCTTTATATAAATGATCTTCCTGAGGTGATTACCCATAAATGTATTCTATTTGCTGATGACATATCTGTAATTATTCCTAATAATGGGAATCCTGTAATGTATCAAGTTGACATAAATGAAACAATTGACAAAATAATAAACTGGCTTAGTAGTAATAATTTAACTGTAAACCTTAATAAAACAAAATTCATACAATTTGGCACACAAAGACAAACTAAATCAAAGCTTAAAATAAGCTATAAAGGAATAAATATTGAGGAAGTAAATAACACAAAATTTTTAGGTATAATAGTTGATGAAAACTGCAACTGGAAAAGCCAGATAGAAAACGTGCGGGATAGACTAAATCGCTACGTGTTTGTACTAAACA
Source organism: Anania hortulata (assembly GCA_963576865.1). Classification (NCBI taxonomy): domain Eukaryota; kingdom Metazoa; phylum Arthropoda; class Insecta; order Lepidoptera; family Crambidae; genus Anania; species Anania hortulata. The sequence continues at coordinate 19,430,522 of OY756394.1, forward strand.
GGCTTCGTTGTACATCTGCAATGGAAACATCGCTAGCGGCATATTATGGGTACGTTGCGTCACTGCTCAAATATGGACTTATAATTTGGGAAAATTCAACCGATTCCGATATATTATTTAAAACACAAAAAAAATGTATAAGGGCCATCTGTGGCAAATCACCTCGACAATCTTGTAAACCACTGTTTAAGGAATTAAGAATACTGACTCTTCCTTGTTTGTACATACTGGAAGCTGCCAGTTTTGTAAAACAAAATAGTCACCTCTTTAAAAGGCGGCAGGATATACATGACAGAAACTTAAGACGTCCAGACAGGCTTGTTTACAATAGTGCACCAAAATTGACATTTTATCAATCTGCTCACATTATACTTAATAAGCGATATATTTTTATTTGCGGAATGTGAGCTTGGAAAAAGAAATATAATTTATACTCTTTAAGTACCGCGTATGAGAATGCCGCAATAATACAGTTTGTTTTAGTAGGAAACTACTTTTTTAAGGTTCCGTAGCCAAATGACAAAAACGGAACCCTTATGGATTCGTCATGTCTGTCTGTCTGTCTGTCCGTCCGTATGTCACAGCCACTTTTTTCCGAAACTATAAGAACTATACTGTTGAAACTTGGTAAGTAGATGTATTCTGTGAACCGCATTAAGATTTTCACTCAAAAATAGAAAAAAAAGAATAAATTTGGGGGGTTCCCGATACATAGAACACAAACTCAAAAATGTTTTTTTTCATCAAACCCAAAATGTGGGGTATCTATGGATAGGTCTTCCAAAATGATATTGAGGTTTCTAATATCATTTTTACCTTAACTGAATAGTTTACGCAAGAGACACTTCCAAAGTGGTATTATGTGCTCCCCCCTCCCCCCCCCAGTAACTTCTAAAATAAGAGAATGATAAATCTAAAAAAAATATATGATAATATACAGACAACGGCAGGTAAACCTATCCAAAAAGTTAAAGGTCACTGAATTGATTTTCAACCTTAAATCTAGCACTTAGAGATCAATATCAATTGAGAAAATTTGACGTTTTGTGGTAGGCTGATGTGCTGTTGTCTGTACATTACCATGCAAACTTCCACCGAAAATTGGTTTGAACGAGATCTAGTAAGTAGTTTTTTTTAAAACGTCATAAATCGTAAACCGCAATTTATTTCGTAATGTTATGGATTTCATTTTGCAATAAAAATACCATAACTATGACTCGATTGTCGTGATGGGTGAACTTTTACTTATATAGGTACCTACAGGTTTGCACGGAACCCTCGGTGCGCGAGTCCGACTCGTATTTGGCCGGTTTTTTCTTTCTGATTTCAACCTGAGGCAGTCGATTTTCTAGTGTAATATTACCTCAATTTATTAAAAAACTACAATGTAGGTAGTTACTAAACTCGGGAACCAAATTTTTATTTTTATTTTTTTTTATCAACCTTTTCAATCCCACTGCTGGGCAAAGGTCTCCCCCAGACTCTTCCATCGATCTCTATCTATCGCCAATGACTCCCAATCCCTCGTTAAGTTAACCAAGTCGTCCCACCATCTTTTTTTGGGTCTACCTCTTCGGCGACCGCCGTCTATAGGTACCCATCGGGTGAATTATTTAGATTTTTTTATAACGTTTGTAGTGTGCGTACTTCTATTTCATCATTATCCTTCTTCTAACCTAGCTCTTGTGTGTTAATTAACTAAAGGAAAGAAACATATTAGCATTAATTACAGCAACTCCCTACTTGAATTAGTTCCAAGAAAACCGTAAACGTGTCTCAAGTAAATATCCAATTCTATCGAGTAAGACATAAACTAATATCATAAACTTACACAGATTTTCAATTTTTTTTACAATAGCAAAGCGTGATTCTGCACTTTTATGATGGCAGTGTATAAATATTATTTTTTTGGGTTCGGTGGGGTGTAATCGAACGAAAAGCATGGTCGATCTATTTTATTGGTTTTTATTTATCATTTAAAGAGCTTTAGAGTGCAAGTTTGGTGTAGTTTGTGTTGTAATGTTTAGTGAAGTGATAAAGACCTGAAACTATTGAAATATCATTATATTCAACGCCGCATCGAGTGTCAAGTGACTTGTCTCAAGACAACTTGCTTTAGACCCGATAGCGTCTTGAAACCTGCTTCTCCGGGAAGAGTAGCCTTCACTGAATCCAAGAGAAGGAATAAAAACAAAACACCCGTTATTTATTGTGAACACTAATATATAATAATTTAAAAAAAATCTTATTAAAGGGGCAGGCTCTGATTCTATCTGTTTAGGGTCAGTTGTCTCTGTGATTCTGTACACGTCAGTCATTCGTGAATTTTTTCACATTTCTTATAGCAATAATTTTGCTAGCAAATTGGAGGGGTAGCAGACAGACTGACAGACGGACATGAAGAAACAATTAGGGTTTCCTTTTGACTACGGAAGCATTAAAATAGCACTTGTTTTTTTACAACTAATAAAAGTTTTGTATTTAAGTATGTTTTTTCATTATCATTGACTATTTAAATTTAAACTTTATAAGTTATTTAAATACAAGGCAAAGAATGCATTTTAATATATTTTTTGTATAATTTTAATTACTATGTACTTGTTTATGTTTTGCTATAACTACGATTTGCTGATAATCTACGTAGCTTGCCACCCATTTATTTTTTAATTATTTTGTCTGTAAAGCGAAATCGACAACCGTGCCTTTCGTGTCGAACTTGGCTCAAAAAGGCATCGAACCTAATTGGCATACCTCAAGTTGTAAGTAACCTTATATAACGTTATTTTTTGTACACCTATGAAACATACGTTAATCGATAGAGAAAATAATTACAAACAACAAATATTCTTTGACGAAAATTAGTATATCATAGCCTTTGTTCAGAATTTCAGGGTGAACATGTAATATTTATTTTTATTTACTTAATCGAATTGAAATTCTGAACAAAGGCTATGATATAAGGACATTTTGGTAACAAGTATTTGTTGTTTGTAATTATTTTTTCTTTTGATTAACGTATGTTTCATAGATGTACACCAAAATAACGTTACTTAAGGTTACTTGCAACTTAACTAACTTCCATACAAAAAAGTTCAATGTATTTTTATTTTCATGTTTTGAATGAAAATATTTATCGTTATTAGATAGGTCGCAATGATCCCTAAAAGCAAGCTTAGTGGGATGAGCACGCTGCACTCTGTTGTTAGGGCAATCGAGTTTTAATGAAATGGAGTCGTTCGTTATTGGAATGAATAAGTAGGTAGGTACGGTCGGCCAAGAAAGTGATCTACCTGTTTTGACAACATTTAATGTGTAAGTAAAATAGTGTTAAGGCACAGAATATACAGGGTTATTTGTAAATCATCAACAACCTCCTAGAGGCTGATCTGGTGCTCAAATACAACAACATTTTTTATAGGACCAACATCTAAATCGCAAAAAAAAAAGAAATCACTTTCCCATACTAAGCCGCTGACCAGCGGACATGAGTTTGTATGAAACAGTGTTTTTTTTAAATTACTAGATGGTCCCATAGAGTATTTGTATTTGAGCACCATAATCAGCCCCTAGCAGGTAGTTGATGTTTTACAAATAACCCTGTATAATAGGATAAATCGATAAGGTTGAACTCATAGACTTATTACCCTTTTAACAATGAAAGAGATGCACAATTATGACGATTTATTTATTTGTTTTTAACGTAATATGATAAAGAGAGTGTTAGTAGGAGCTGTCAGAATATTTTTGAATGGAAATATAAACCCTGTTGTTCTATGACACGCGAATGATTTTCAACCTTAGGGTGATGGACCACTTTTTTATCCGACTGTACGTTATCAAGTGCAGCTCTTACAAGCTCCTCGTGAGACTCATGAAATTTCATTTTGTGCTCATATTTAACGTCTAACGAGGAAAAATTGTGTTTAGTTAGTTTCATAATATTTAGTTTTAAATATTGTTTTTGCAATAGGGATGACGATGCAATACAACTTTTTCATTTGTCTATCGGGCAGATTTACAAAATTTATTATTTTATTTATTTATTTAGACCAACCAACATCTGTTTACAATAATACATACGCATATACATTTGATAACTTGTACACACGACGTAGTCCACTTAGAGCACCCGCCCGAATAACACCTGGCCTAGTCCGCGAAAAGCACATATCGATATTTTGGACACGTAATTATTCTTTAATTAAATATTTAAATATTCAAAATATTACAGAGTTAGATTGATTTAAAATGTCGCATGATGTCACGCTTCGGTACAATTTTACCTAGAAGTGACGTCACGAGCTTTGACGCGCTTTATTTTTGTAATTTTTAGCCCGGCCAAAAAAGTGGCTTACCAATTTTGGCAAAATTTCGTATGTACGTTTATTACGGTATTTAACACCACTAATCAATTCACTAAATCTTAACGCTACTCTTTCATATAATTTGTATGATAATAGCAAAAAATGACGTCACTGTTTACCTAACTCAACGGACTAACTTTTTATTGAATTTAGATTAAAAATCGAATTTTCCAAATTAATTATTATGCGCCGGGTTATTAGGATTTATTAAAACTGTCACATTGTTTTTGTGACAGTTTTAATAAATGTTGTCTGAGAATTATTTAAGAATGGTGTAAACAACCCTATTACTCTTTTGGACTTATGAACTCATAGACTTTTACCTTTTTAACAATGAAAGGCATAGTACAAAATTATGACGTATTATTTGTTACTGACTTTTGAATTTGTTATTTGTTACCAACGCATTAAACTATTATTTCTAACAAACAATAATAATAATATTATGTTTAATGGAAACAATGGGCTGGTTTCCTAAAGAAATCTAATTAGTCCGTCAGTTGGATTTACAGAAAATATTGGATACGTATTTTTTCTTTTCTCAATCAAACAAAAAATGATGAAGATATAGCCCGTTAAAGTTCCGCGTAACGTCACGCCTTGCGACACTTTGTAGCAAGGCGTGACGTCACGTGCTCACTTTGATGAGCCTTATCTTCGTCATTTTTTGTTTGATTGACAAAAGACAAAATATGGGTAAAATGATTTTTGATAATCTAACTGACGGACTAAATAAAATAATCTTTTTTTGACCCAGGAAACTAGCCTATTGTTTAATGACATTAATTCTTTATTCATCGAATGTGAAACAGAAAATACTCTTTTTGCACTGAAATAAAAATATAATACAGACGTCAAGTTAAGACGTCAGACAGTCAATTGTTGTCAAGTATATTTTGCATTAAATAAATCAATCCAATAAATATTTTAAATAATATACAAGTGACATTCGTTCGTAAACAGAGAACACAGAAGAAAATATTCTTGCAACTGAGTTGTGACAAACTTGAAGAAGACAGTAAAGAAGAAAGGTTATCAGTTGCGACAATTTAAACTAGGAACACAACGTAAAGTGTTGGGTGACGTCATAGATACTGTGTTAAAGAGAGTACTAGCAGCTGTCAGACTATTTTTGCATGGGAAAATCAACCCTGATGTTCAATGACGCGCAAACGATTTTCAAGTGTGAGATAGACCACTTTCTTGGTTGACTGTATTTCCAATCTTACTAGCGGGTCTCTTTGAGCCATTGCTTGTACTTTGATTTGCGTTTAATATTAACCCCTGATAATAAATTAAATAATTAAAGAGATCAAAAGCGTAAACTAAAAGAACGAGAACAAGTTATAAAGAATCGATTTGCAGCCATCAAGTCCATCGTTTACGTAATACGACTTTTGTAACACGGATTGCATGTCAACATAAATGCAAGACTATTAATAAAATAAATAAGAATTACAAAATGCAGTCGGATACATAATATCATTCATGTCGCACCAAGTACCTACATTGCGTGAATCATGCTGATGATGCCTCCGTCTGCATTTTTAAAATTAGTTTTTGACTTCTTATTCTATATTTTTGTTTAATAGTCTTGTAAAGGAGCCCGACAGCGGACCAGCCTGTTTCGGCAATTATGAAAATTGTAAACAATGCGTTTGAGTTGCCAAATAAAATAATTTAAAAAAACATTGCATCCACAAAAATTAATAAACAACTTAATCTTAAATATCAGGCGACAGCGCCTACGTAAATTTATATAGCAAAAGCCATGATTTGCAAGATGTATTAATTTGTTACTTAGGCTCATATTGATAGTGTGATTGGTACATGACCAAATTACACTTGCTCGCTAGACACGGTAGTTGCAACATCTCTTTTTTTTATTAAAATAACTATTCACTAAATGGGAGTTTTTCCCATATTCTATTCTATATCCTCCAAAAATATTATAACAACACAGTTATTTAGGATAAACTAACTGTCCCGGCGAACTTCGTACCGGGACTTCATAATAACGCCGCGAGAATAAGCTAGTACCTACTTAGTCATGTAAGGGAGATTCAAGTCAAAAGTAAACTCGGTCGCAATATTAAACATATTATTTAAAATATGTACCTATATCATAAATACATATTTTAATACATAAATTGTTTCAACAGTTACATCAATAATGATTAACGACTATGACCTAATCTAAGCAAAGCAACACTGTGTGCGACAACATCACGTAGGTACTCATGACACAAACATTTGCCCTTTGTAGGATTCGAACCCGCAACCTGGATTTGTACAGTAGTCCGAACCGCAAACCACTAACTGTAACGATTCAGACGGTCTTCATTCCTAAAATTAACCGACTTCAAAAAAATGTTGTTTCTCAATTCGATTGCATGTCTTTTTTATGTTTATTAATTACCTCAGAACAGCGCCATCAATGAACTCATTTTAAAAACTATTTTATTCAATTAGAAGGGTACACTTCCAGATTGGTCCCATTTTTTTCAAATTCAATCTGATGGTGGGATCCATGAGGAATTGAGAGAACTCAAATACTTTAAGCGTACATAATATCGATTTTAGTAGGTATATTTAACAACAAATCAAGCATTTGCATTCAGAAAACATTATTTGCTGAGGTGGAACTCATGACTCATGAAGACTAGTATTTCATGAGTAGCGACATAATAACTGTGTTTCGTCATAGTCGACAAATCAAATTTAAATAAACGATTCTGAGGCAAACTAAGCATCGAACTGAGGCCCAATTTTCCGTAATTTTGTGTCGATCCGGTCCAGTAACATTAATACTTAGCTAAAACGGTATTCTCGTAAACTTTAAATATGACGTAAAATTATCAAAACGTTCGTAATTCGAATAAAAATTAAACAAGAAACAAATAAAAAATCTTATTGTGGTTTCTTCCAGTCTCTAGTCGCGTTTACGAGATAGGTACCGTTTTACATAGTAAGTAGGTAAGTAGGTAATGTTACTGGGAGATCGACGCTGGGTTGCAACTAGCGTTGCCAGGCGTCCGAATAAAGCCGGACATAGTTTGGCTTTTTGATTGCGTGTCCGGCCAAATAAATACGAGTCCGGTCTGTCCGGCTTTTGACCAGTGTGCCTACATAAAAAGGGGGTCAAATACGCCAAAAAGTTGGCGCTCGCATCGCCCGCGCACTTGTATTTGAAGTCTTGTAACATATGAACTATTCATATATTCACTAACGCTAATATTTTGTTATTAAATGTAGGTATTCAAGGATTTGCATAGGTACCATTAATCATAAAATTCTGCGTTTGTCGGCATAAAGGCAAGGGCTAAGACAAGATATTTTTTCGAACCTTGTGCACAGCTTCCCCGCCCCCTATGGCCTCTTCCAGGCTTTCAGGTCTAAATGTCCGGCTAAATAAGCATCAGAGTCCGGCTTTTAATTTTTGGGCCTGGCAACCCTTGTTGCAACTAATGTTAAATTACGGGAATTGGGCCTCTGATCTGATGACGAAGACAGGTAGGCAGGCACCGGAACTCCGTTATGCAATAATGTATCAAAGCCGTGTTTGGACTTATTTGTATCATCTTAAGATGCACTTTAACTTTATGTAATTATTTTTTACAAAATTTACATCAAAGATAGCCATTTAGAGTGGAAAAAATAGTTAAAGAAATATGTGTAAGAACAGCTGATAAGTACTTATACCTACTTAACGTGTTTTATATTAAGTATCATTCGTCTTGACAGAATAGATAACTAAAAAATTGACAAAAAAATTAAAAAAATTACATAGGTGTTACTTACGTAAGTAGCTACATAATTCTAGTTTCCGTTTCATTTGTTTATTTTTGTTTTAATCTAGGCTTTAAGTAGTTACGTTACATTATAAACATAATATTATTAATTAAGAATCTTCTCACAAATTCACACAATACTTAATGACTGTTTATAACTACCTACTAACGACGTCATAATGATTTTTATTTAATAAACGAGTGTACGGTACGATTACGAGTATCTGTTTTTAGAACGCATCGCCAGCTCCACAGTGAAGCACAGCGGTATAATAACCGGCGAAATATTCACGCCGGCCCAGATTTCCTCTCTCGCGCGCAGACTATGACGAGCGTAGTGAACGAGCGAGAGGCTTATACTCACTAGGTGGCCTATTCGTATTGCCGCATCACAATGAGACCGTGTGTTGTTTTGAGATAGCAACGCCCCGCTCCCCGCGGCCAACTGCCGCAGTCTCCAGTCGCACCGAGTATAAAGTTGAGTTCGGTCACGTAACTGTACCTAGACTTCGTTGCGCGCTAAATTATAACAACGTGTTTACAACCCATGGTGACAATTTGTATCAAAATTGTGATTATAGAGTGAGGAAGTGCTGTGAACTGCTGTCCAATATGTCTGTTCGTAGGAAAAAAACTTATTTGAATGCACAGGCACTTGAAATAATCATAAATGTGCACAACTACTTTAAAGATGAACACATCAGATTTAAGAATAACAGTGAATCTAAATATTTTAAAATGAATTTGAAACGGCTAAACAAAGCGACTGGAGTTTCTGTGGTAACATTACACAAACTATTGAAAGGCTTTACACCAATTCAACCAAAGTTAGCGCCATTAAACGTTAATAATAAGACTGACCAAAAAGTGTTTTCTGGAAGGAATTATGGCGTCATTAGAAAAGCAGTTAACGATACTATCCTAGAGAAGGAATCAACAGTAAAAAGTTTATATAAAACATTACGTGAAAGTGTAAAATACAAGGGATCATTGGCTGAATTTAAAAAAATACTTTTAGATTTGGGTTTTCAACTGGTCATCCTAGAGAATCATAATACTACCACAAGACTTATGATGGAAAAGCATGAAGTCAGACTTAAACGGATTCAATACCTGGACAAAATTAAAGAATGTCGCAAAACGGGAAAAAATATAGTTTTTTTATGTGAGTCTGTTATTTATACTTCAACAAATCAATCTGATTGTTGGATCACAGTAAATGCCGCTAACGAAAAAGGTTTTATAGGATCATGCCTTTATTATCAACTTGGTTATGAGGTTACTAGTGACATTTATCTTTTATGGCTGCGCACTCAAATAATACCGAACTTATCCAAAGATTCCGTATTAGTATTTGAAAATGGGCCACAACTCCACAAATTTGACGAAGAGTTTCCTGATTTTTATTCATTAACTAAGCCAAAAATGGTGCAGTGGCTTGGAAAACGTACCATTTCAGTTGACCCGGAGTTATCAAAGCCTCAACTATATGACCTTATTTGTCATTATAAGGAAGCATTATTTAAAAATCAACTTGACCAAATTTTAGATGAACATGGCCACTCGGCATTAAGATTACCACATTATCACCGGGAGTTAAATCCTATCGAGAAAATGTGGCTTGAGGTTGGAAATGTAGTTCTTCTGAAAAGAATTGAACCACATCTTAAATTTGGTCCTAATGCTGCAAAAGGTTTGGTAGACGTTGCTATAAGAGAGAGGATGGATATGATAAGTAGCCAACTGTGGGCTGAGGCTTTTGAAGAAACGATCAGATGCGAAAACTATTATCGTAGCATTGAATATAAATTAGACAAATATACTGATAAACTAAATTGTAGTAAAGACGATTGTGATAGTTCAGACAGTGAAACGGATGCAAGAGAAAACAACTCAACAGAAAATATTATTAATGCAGCAATTGGCAGTATTGACAAGAAAAATAAAGTCGAGAACGCAAAGACAGATGTTATTGAGAGCATTAGCAAAACGCCTCAGTCACAACAGAAATCATTAATTCTTACTGAGGAACTTATTCTTAAACCGGAAGAATTCGAATATTTAGAAAAATGCAATATGGAAGCAATTGGTCAAATAGAGTTAGAAAAAATCGGGGATATTAGCAATGCACCTCCGCAATCACAAAAGGATTTAACCGAGTATATGCTACTAACGGAAGAACTAATTCTAAAACCAGAAGTAGTTGAATATTCAGAGAGTTGTATGATGGAAGTCGCTGAAAACATAGAGATAGTTAATAGCGATGACATTGGCAATGTAATTGAACAGTGTAATAAAAAGTCCAGCGAATTTATTTCAACTGAAGAAATGGTTATTAGAACTGATGTAGTTGATTTTTTACAAAACTGTGCTAATGAAGAAGATGATCACATAGAAAAAGAAGATTTTGCGCTTGAACAGCCTAAATACTCGAGCAAATTGTTATTAACCGAAGAACTTATGCTTAAACCGGAAGTAGTTGAATATTCAGATGAAGAAATGAAAAACGAATAACCCTAATTTACCTGAATTTCGACCAAATGATTTTAATTAATTATTAATAATTAATTAATTTGTTTTAATTATTTTATTTCACAAGTCAACAAATAAAATGGTTAAGTAATTATGTATTTAATTTTAATTAATATTCCTTGTTACATACTTTTAATGCTTTAAGAAAACCTACTAATAATCTTCATGTGGTGCACCAACACCACAGTTAATCCATGGCTAAGCTGCCGAATACTTCGCTTATAGCTTAGCGTCTGAGTGAAAAGACGCTACATAAGAGAAAGAAACGTACGAATATTATTGTGCGGGACCTTTCGCACTGCGCTATGCGTGGCTATTCAATCGCGCTGGAACGTTTTTAGGGTTCCTTAAAAGTTTAAAAGGAACCCTTATAGAATCACTTCCTTGTCCGTCTGTCTGTCTGACTGTCCAGAACTTTTTAGGAGGAACGCGTGAAGTTATCAAGTCAAAATTAATATCAAATAGGTACTGAGGTGTGCAATCTCTTGAAGCTGAAAAAAAAAACTTCTAAACTTTCAACAGCATTTTTTTAACTGGCAAAGAAATCGAAATTGAAAACCTTTAGGCTCGGACTACATGCATCCGGAATTTTTCAGAACCCCATACAAATCCGATTGAATCCAGGCTTGTCCGGAGCCGTTTTGTATGGAGTTCTGAAAAATTCCGGATTCATGTAGTCCGAGCCTTAGGGCACTTTCCGTTGACTAAAGCGTTTGCTAAGCGGTGGACTGACTCCTCTTAACATTGCTCGAAATTGTTCCCTCCCCCCCCCTACTCTGCTTTCTTTGACGATAAACCGCTGCTATTGGAAGATCCTCTATCGACTTCCGTTAGCCCGCAAGCCAGACTCCGTCTCCTGGTTGTATGGAAACCATTCCGTAATAGGCCTTAATCGATTTATGTGTTTTCAATCTTGGTCCGAGTTTATATTCGCCTATACCACTCGAGTTTCTGTAAGCTAAAATCGATGTATGCTCAATTCGAAACGAAAAGCAAAGAGTCTACGAAATCGATACCGGAATGGCGTTATGCGTCTTTTTTGTTTATTTTTTGTGTTTCTTTGACTAGCGTGCATCATTGGTTATTTATTATATTTTTTAAGTGTGAAATTATATTACAGGAAGAATTTTTTATCACTATCCAAAATTAAATAAAAAAATCTATGAAGAAAAAAACAATACACGTGTTTTTTCTTTTGGTATTGCCCAGTACAAAAATGTTGAGATAAAGCACCTGGAAATTGTCTAAACAAATACTAAGAGTATGGACACGGCACGCAAACTACTCTACGCGCTAGCGTCGACGCCTCACCCCGCCCCCGCTTTTCATTGATGTTTTTATAATCCTTAAATTGTTGACTTTTCCTTCATATTTTCGCGATAGTACGCAGCGCGCGGGACGGCGGAAACGCGGTAATAAGGCACGCATACGTCACGGGGTTGCGCATGCGACTGATTTGTGTATTTGTTGACTGTTGACACCGGCCGGCGCGCCACCGATGCCGACACAAGGCCGTCGTCATGGCAACCCCGTGCCGCTGCCCGCGCGCCGCTGCCCTCGCGCCACCCTCTCATTCATTTAGCTAGCGTAATGTTTACGTTATGCAGTAACCACATAAAATTTAAAATTATATTGGGAAAAATATTTTATGGTGAAAACTTGACATACCAATTTTTTTATAAATGGGTTCTATGAAGGATTAATAATGCCTAAAAAAAATTTAGATGGTAGTAAAAAAGTATTCCTGTGTATATTATGTCGTAGCCAGATCGTAAAATTTACCAATTCATGATGTGACCGATCATTTCATAAAATGGTGGTATTTCATGATATGGCCACCTAAAACTGACCCATTTAAACGTCAACATTCGATGAAATGTCAATCCACGTTTGGCCATATCATTTAATAAAAATGTGTTTACAAGTTACTTGAAATTATTTAATAGTTGTAATCTTGGTCGATAGATAAATTAAACATTTTAAATAGTTATTATTTTTAAACAAAACTATTAAATAAAAACACTTGAATAGCTAAATAACCTAACTAACCTCTTAAATTACGTTTCGATCTCCTTGATTTTTTGACTCGTTTTTTTTAATAAATTTTATAAAAAACGCCTAGCTTGGTGTCGTAATGATATTTCACTGTACTTTTACCTTGAATTTACACTTTATTATTCACTTTTAGAATAAAATATTTGTCCACCGCCATTACTCATCACAAAAACAAAGCAACATTAGCGCCTCTGCCGGTGGGTAATGTAACGATTTTACGATATGATCACTAATGTTTGACCATTTCATGAAGTATTCGTGCGTTTAACTTTTTATATCGTCAAACGCTGAGTATTCATTGATCTGGTCAGACCACATCATGATGTAGGCAGCGTGTTCTGTTCTATATCATGAAATACCACCATTTTATGAAAATGATCAGTCACATCATAAAATGATCAATTTTACGTTCTGGCCACGACATATATATACTTAATTACGAATCTTTTCCAATTTATATGATAACGATATCACGCATCGAAAGTATTTTTTTCATAAAAGGTTGCATTCCCGAATCTAGAGAGGTTTCTACCAGAACGTTTTCATTAAATTTATGAAGTAAATTTTTAAAAATATTCGTAAGAAATATAAGTAACATTAAAAAAAACTTGCTTCACTTACAGGATATATTCCGAATATTTATTTAGATACAAAATTATTAGTATTTATTTTAATTTAAAATACACGATATTATGTATGTTGGATACATACAACAATATGCATTTAAGTGTTGAGTAATTAAAAAATATGGCTACGCAAAAGTAGTTAGAAAAAATCTATAGGATAATACACCATTAAACAAATTCACGTAACTTATTAACGTATTTTATTTTAATGATATGGCCAAACGTGGATTGACATTTCATCGAATGTTGACGTTTAAACGATATGGTCAGTTTTAGTTGGCCATATCATGAAATACGACCATTTTATGAAATGATCAATTTTACGATCTGGCCACGACATAGGGCGGGCGTAGGTACCTAATATACTAGATAATATGTACTCGATGCCCCCGACCGACATACAATCTGACCTGTATTGCATAGTTAATACAGATCAGTATTGTTTAATAAAACATCTAGTACGGCCAAGTTAAAATAGATGGCGCTTTATATTATTATCTTTATGAAATTAAACTGTATTCCATAACAAATACAGATTAGTATTGTGTGACAGCAAGCATTGGTTTGTCTGTGAGCACCCGTGTTCGCCCGGTGAAACGACTTGAGACGACAGATTTTGTGTTTGTTTGTTGTTTTGCTAGTTCGTGCTAGCTTACAAACCTGAAAAAAGCTTTTGGGTGATGAGTACTTAATAATTGCTTTTGTGATGTGACGCTGCTTATTTGTTTATGTGACCATCTTTTTAATAACTTAGTAAGTGAGGTCTCGGGTTCGATTCTCGGTCGGTCAATGTAGAAAAATAACTTTTCTATATTAACTCAGGTCTGGGTGTTGTGGTACCGTCAGGGAATCGAACCCGGGACTTTAGAGATAGCGACATTAAGTCCGATATGCTCTCCTCTCGGCTACGGAGGTCGCAACTTTTAATGTGGTTGATTCTTTTGTTTTGCTTGTCATAATAACACTGATATGATAATATATTGAAATGTGACAATGGAATATTAAATATTAGAACCTTATAGAACAGTTTTTGTAATCGAATGGTGTACACGCGGCTGAAGTAATTTGAGAATTGCCATTTTGGCAGTGTAAAGTGGCAATGAAGGTGAAGGCAAGGAAGTGCTATCTATCAAGTTGAGTAATACCTACTCTATAGTTTAATAAAGGTATAATTTTTCATGATAACTTTCTTTTAGGGTGTAATTCTGCTGCATTAATACAACTAATTTCATTAAGAGACCTACTTACATCAGAACCGCAAAAAATAACTTCCCTATTCTAAAATAGCCAATCTGTTGACAGGTTGTTAAGGGAAAACTAAATTATTTTGTTAAATTAAAATGTGGTCCTATAATAAAAGTTTGTTGTATTTGAACAGTAGAATCACTTTTATAAAAGAATGCAACTAAAAAAAGATATTTGATTATTTATAGTAACGCGTCTATAATAAAATGGCCTACTTACTTACAAGCGCCTGATACATTTATTACCACAACGCTACCAAGCAGCGATAGCGTAATAATATTTTCCTGAAGGAACTTTTTTGGTTTGATCGAACAAAAGACTAAATTACTCAACAGTATTGAAATTACCTCATTCAAACGGCTTCCCCGATTCTTATTGGAGGTTTGAAATATAATTATATTATAAAATGGTTTGGGGTCCGAGTATGCTTAAGGACGCCATTGGAAAAATTCATTGTCTTCAGTAAGGTATCTTGGAACTTAAGGATGGTATTTCTTTACTTTGAGACGATAACATTTTGGTGTAGTCTGGCGCATATTTCGATACTTATATTTTAATCTAGGTTATTACAGGTTAATTAGTTTATCGTAGCCATAAATTTTCTTAGGTATATTTTGCTGAATTAATAAACTGTCCTTTATGAAATAAGTCTTGAATTTTCTAGGATAAATACTTACTTAACAGTTTTGAGCCTAAAATGGTTTCTCTTTTATTCATATTGTGTCTAAGTACTAGTATATCCCTCTCGAATTAATACAATATACTGAAGTGTGTTAGGTTGAATTAGTGACATTGGTATGATATTATTATTAGTAGACAATAGTGAAATCGAGAAAATAATTAGCCGCTCTATATTACCTACCTATTCGTAATATAACTGCTATTCGACTAAAATCTGTGATCACTAGTGGGGACAAGACCATATTTGATTATCATGTGTCACGTGAATTACCGCATGTCAATTCGTTATCGAAGGGTTCTGAATTGGAGGCCAGATAAGGCATTTACGAAAATGTTTTGTTCGTTCGGAAATATAAAACTAACAAATGAAAATACAAATAATTTCAGATGTTCAATTTTTTTCAGAAATGTTTGTCAAGTGAATGGTTATTTTAATAAGAGTTATAATCAGTGATCGGAATAAGGTAGATTGATTTGGGGTTAGTGATCTCAAACATTAATGTTAATATGGACATGCCTCCCGGATTTCGGAATTTCTTTGTATCAGTTTTAAAAAAAAGACATCCATATTATGCTAGCACTACCAAAGTACATCAAATCAATCTACCTATTCCGATAACTGGTTATATTATAAGCCCGCACGAACACCACAGTACAGCTTCTACAGTATAAGGGACTTTTTGGACATCAAGTTACATATTGATGCAGAATTTAATTATCAATAATTTAATTTAATTGTTAATTTAATCTCATTCTTGATTTAACTTAATTGTAAGTTAATGCAGGCCGCATGATGCCTAACTCATTATGCATTACCCTAACATTGACAACATTATTTCGTTTGTCTCGCTTGTTAATTGTTTTGTTGCATTGCAATGTTTATGCTAATAGAAATGAAATATAAACTTTAAATGGGATGGTTTTGCGTCACAATTAAGTTTTATATCGTAGGTATTAGAGCTGGTCAAGTGCGAGTTGGACTTGAGGACCGTGGGTCTGTCATCATCATAATCAGCCTACGTCCGTCCACTGAACATAGTTAGGACTATGATGTCACAGACCCCGATCTCTGACTATTGTTATATATACTTAGGATAGTTTAGGCTTGTTATACAATTTATCTAACACCCTGTACTTATATAAAAATAACTTAAAGAGGATTCCCTATAGCACGAGCCCAACTCAAACCTGACTCATTCTTATTATTTGTGGTTTTACTTTAATTCGAATCAAACTCAATTACGGACCTTTGGCAGAACAAGGACATAATTGAAATGAAAAACTAAATGTTTTTGATGCTGTATGTATTGCCATTTTTACGATAAATGATTGAAAAAGTTTATCGAATGGGGATTTTTTATTGTTAGATAGAAAGACTAATAATAAGAAAGCAAAAATACATACAATAATATATAAATAAAAATAAAATAAAATAAATAGATACATAACAATAATATCATACATACACTAAACATACTTAATTCATACTACTTGATATATGCGAGGAGATGTCGAGACCAACAGTGACCAGTAATATTTTAAGATATGAAGGCAGGTTGTGTCAAAAAGAAAGAAAGTGTGCTTTAAGCCGATTTTTTTAAATACGAGCAGCAATCGATTCGGATTTTCTGATTGTTAATAGTAAGGAATTTCAGAGGAGGATTGTTTTATTATTAAAACGCGATTTTAGATGCTATAGGCATATTAATTTGATATACTTATTTATTTTGTAAAATAGCTTCCATTCCACTACCTACATGAGAAGTTGATACATAGGTACCTAGGTCGAAAATAATTGGACATTTGATTCAGCCGTATGATATTTCAATGGAAATTATGTTTTTACATAGTAATATTTAACTAATATATTTAAAACGAGATAGAAATAAAACTATTAGAAATAACAGTACGCTCGCTGAGCAACAAATATTTAGCGATCACTATAAGTTATTTTTATCCATTTCAATGCACATTTGTTATTTGTAGGTTAAAAGATCTGTACCAAATTTCAGACCATTTAATTAACATGTTAATGTATAGGTATTCATTATTGGCTGTTTTGAAACACGATGTTTACATAGCTGCAACAAACAACAGACGAACCAAATAATTCATTCCACGCAACACAGATAATACAATCAAAAGGCCTTTTAGAATTGAAGAATACGTTAAGGAGTTCTATGTGTCATTATAAGTCGTTTTGTGAGACACGACAGTCCATCTATTTAAAAGGGTAACGTTTGCGGAAACTGACAATCTTGGAGTAATTTTGTTCGTACCACGACGCTTCAATTGACGGAAAATAATGGGGGATTTACTGCGACTCTGTTTTTGCTGGTTTCTGCTAATTGGAATCGAGGCAGCTGTAAACGACCGCTATTATCCACGGTACCATCTGGCACCACCGCAAGGATGGATGAACGACCCAAATGGATTCAGCGTCTTCCGCAACGAATACCATCTATTCTATCAATATAATCCAGAATCCAATCTCGAACCTGGCATCGCTCACTGGGGCCATGCAGTCAGCAAAGATTTATACCACTGGAGAAATCTACCCATCGCAATGTATCCAAACGAGACATACGATAAAAGTGGGGTATTTTCTGGAAGTGCACTTATTGAAGATGACAAAATGTTACTTTACTACACTGGTAATGTCAACCATCCAAATGAACAACCCAACCACGAGCAGTTTCAAGCTCTAGCTACAAGTACCGACGGTATACACGTCACTAAGTACGAACATAACCCAATTATAATAGCTGCAGACCGCCAACCGAATATTCGTGATCCCAAAGTCTGGAAACACGGCTCCAAATACTACATGGTATTAGGAAATTCTTTTGAAAATGATACACTAGGTCGCGCACTTCTTTACTCTTCGGATGACAAACTAAATTGGGAAGAAGTATCCGTTCTTCATCAATCTGATGGTTCACTGGGTTATATGTATGAATGTCCAGATTTTTTTGAACTAAACGGTAAGTACGTTTTATTATTTTCTCCACAAGGGATAAAAGCACAAGGAGATAAATACAGAAATCTTTACCAAACTGGTTATATTGTCGGTGACTTTAGTTATGAAACTAATGAATTCCATCCCATAACTTCATTTAAGGAAATAGATCATGGTCATGATTATTACGCTACGCAAACCATCAAAGACCGTCATGGACGTCGGTTACTTGTAGCTTGGTTTGACATGTGGGAACAAGATTACCCTGAAAGGAATGATGGCTTTACTGGTCAAATGACGATAGTACGAGAATTGTTTCTTACACACGATAACAAAATTATACAGAAGCCAACACAAGAAGTTTCTTCATTAATATCCAGTAATATACGCAGTGGAAGAGGTAGAGCTGGTGACGTTGCCACTTTTAAAGATAAGGCTGGTAAGATCAACATTAGGGGGGATAGTTCAAAGGATATTGATTTGTCTATTGAAGGTGGAGGTTATGTTGTAAATATTTCATATCACTCTAAAGATGGTACTGTTACACTGGACCGTGGTGGTGACGACGGAGTCCGCCGCACTGAGTGGAGGCCGAAGGGCAAAACGTTGAAATGGAAGATCTTTGTTGATGCTAGCTCTATCGAGTTGTTTTGCGGTGATGGAGAAGCGACCTTCTCTAGCAGATTTTTCCCTGATGGCGATGTCTCTGTGCGCTTAAATTCTGGAAGCGTAAGGCAATTCACCGTGTCTAACCTGAAGCGGACCGTACATTTGTTGAATGACAACTGAAAATCTGTGTCTGTTTTGTTCAAATTTGGTGTTATCAGATTGTAACAATAAAAATAAATTCCACAAGTTGATTGATTTGTTACTCACATTTAACAGTAACTATTTACTTAAACACTATGTTGTTTGTGTCATTATCTTCACTAGAACGATAAATAATCTAACAGGAAAAATCTTATTGTGGTATTTGAAGCAAAAATACAAGGCGTCTTGTCACAATGAAAGTGCGTCATTATCTATGAGCTATGTTAGTCATTGTTATACTAAATAAAATAAAAAATACTCCCGCTTAATCTTAGTTGACTAAACTAAGTAAATTTTGGATTGTTTTTCGCTTTGGCAACTGTTTGTTTAAAGAATTTAATTACTTTTGTGATAAGGTCGTTCTTTTCCGTCTAAAGATATTTAATTTTAATCGAACTTGTAGAAAACACGTTGATAGACTATATCGGTCTATGTCTTTCTCAAAATACACCAGTAAGAACCATGTTGATTTAAACATCTACCTCTAATGATGAAATGCAAATGCATCTTTTTTGTTTTAATCTATTTCGGAACAAGTAAATTGTAATCCACTTGATTAAAAGTATCACTAAACCAATTCCAAATGTAATTTACCAATTTAAATAACATAGCAAAACCTTAGTCATTTTTGTTTTTAAATGAACTTTTGTATCAGCAGTACATTAAATTTAAATACACGGTCGTTAAGCGAAAAAATGAAAATCTAGACCGTCATTAAAAGATTGTGTGTTTGTTTATTTTATTTGTACACGCATAGATTTCTGTTAAGATAAGTGTGATCTTTTAGGTTTTAGAGGTATATACTTACAGGTAATTTTAAACATGGCATGTATGTGCTGTACTTATGTCAAAACAAAAATAGAACCTATTCTTAGAAAATTGGATAAATGTCAGTACGGTCAACAACAATGCAATCGGCCCTCTAAATCTGATTATATTGCGAAGAGACATTCCCTAACATTACAAAAAGTCAGTTAATGTTCTTTATTTTATCTAAAAATAAGGTTGAAATTCCCTTAGCAGATAAAACATAAATCATGGATAGCTGCTATTAAGATCCCATGGGAAGTTTATAGTGTCGTTTCCGAAAGCTGCCAAGCCATTCTTCTAACAAAATACAACAGACCTCTATAGACAGCTTTGTATCTGTCATCCTACAATGAGTTAGGTCGTTTACAAAGTCGGTAGGCAAGCAATGGCGTATTTTAGTAAGTATCGATTTTCTGTTTATGGTTTTATTCTATAGAGTTCGTCGAGAGAGTCGAGTTAGGAAACCTTTTTGATAAATTATATACTTCATACATATTTTATTTTGTTAAATTATTTATAAAAAATGAATATTAAACAACATCACATACATTGCTCTGATCCTACGGTAAGGAACCAAATCACTTGTGTTTTGGAAATCAGAAACAACGACGGTACCACAACACCCAGACCCGTGACAATATAGAAAAGTTTTGTTTTTAGGGTTCCGTACATCGAAAGGAAAAAACGGAACCCTTATAGGATCACTTTGTTGTCCGTCCGTCCGACTGTCCGTCTGTCTGTCTGTCTGTCAAGACCCTTTTGCTTAGGATCGCGTAGAGGTATCAAGCTGGAATTTATATCAAATATACCCTGAGTATTGTATCTACTGTCCCTAGGAGCTGTAAAAAAAACAAACTTCTAAGCCAACGCAATTAAAAGATACAGCCGTTTATGCCCGCAAATTTCCGCAAATTTTCGACACTCGCAAGGAAATCAAAACCCATAGGGTACTTCCCTCCCGTGAACTCAGAATCTTGGAATTTAGTACGAAGCAATGTCTTATAGCACAGATAAAGAAAAAATTGCGAAAACCGTAAATTTTTAGTGACTTCATATAATAAAAATATTTTTAATAATTTTAAATTTACTACCCCTTTCCTCATGAACGCGTAGAGGTATTAAATTGAAATTCATATAACTTTTACATATATACTGTGGGTTTCCCTCTATATCAAAACACAGTAAGTCCTTTCTAGCAAAGTTACTAGGTTTTGAAATGGTATTTTTGCTCTTCTTTTTTTAAGATAGTCAATTCCAACTCAGTGCGCGAGTCCGACTCGCACTTGGCCGTACATTGGCGTACATTGACCAACCGGGAATCGAAACCGGAACATCAGAGATAGAGGCATCAAGTCCGGTATGCTCGCTTCTTGGCTACAGAGGTCGTCAAATTTTAATCATTATTCCTATTGCAGTCCACGGCAGGACGTTAGGCTTCCCCAAAGAGCACAATCTTCCTTTTTTCATTCAGATGCGGCAGCCATCTTCCTAAAGTCGTTTGTCCATCAAGCTGGGAGGCGACTTATACTAAATCTGCTAAGACGTGGTCTCCACTCGGTAACCCGTTTACTTCACCTTTCATCGGTTCTGCGACAGATTTGGCCGCGTGGCCAACAGCCACTTTAGCTTGCTACATTTTGTAGCCATGTAGGATGATCTCATTCCGGATTTTATCACTTTCATAATTTGTATCAAATATTTATTATTCATTACTTAAGTTATCTTCCTTTATTCTACTGCTCATACAGTGTTACTTTGTAACATTCAGGGGTGACACAGAATCATTAACTATTCGATACGACCAGTGTTAAAATCTTAACGTAAACATTCTCTCATCATCATCATCATTTCAGCCATAGGATGTCCACTGCTGAACATTGACTTCCAGATTGGCCGGTTGAAAGCGGCCTGGATCCAGCGTCTTCATGCAACCTTTACCAGGTCGTCTGACAGGACGTCTGTCCACCTTGTTAGTGGACGTGTTACGCGGCCTCTATTCTGGAATCTTTCAGCCCCATCACCAAGTTCTACGTAGTATGTGCCCCACTCAATGCCACTGCAGCTTGCTAATCCGTTAAACATTCTCTCCCCCATACTAAATAGAGCTAGTCTTATGAATTCAAAGGAGAAAACACATAAATAAAAACTGATTCAGAAAGTTTTATTTTATTAAAGTACCAGTTACGAAAAAAACACGTATTTTATTGCCACGCTTCAAATAAATAAATAAATAATAGTAACATTACAGAAGGCCTGTTGCGAGTTCTTTTACTTTTAAACTACCTATATAAATGTAACGCAAATTTTAATGGCAGCCAGAGTGGAGCCTACTGCGGCCTAATTCCAACAGACAATTGCAACAATAGTCGCAATCCGTTGTCGATCCGCTCCCAGTAATATTACGATCACAAACGGTATTCTCGTAAACCCAAAAAAATGCAAATACAGTTCGCAATGCGACTGAAAATGTAATAAACAAAAAAAATTTTTTTTTGCTTATTTTCAGTTTTGTTAGGATAGTTTTGATAAATATACGTCAAATTAAAAGTTTACGAGAACACCGTTTGTGATCGTAATGTGACTAAGAGCGGATCGACGCCGGAATGCGACTATTGTTAAATTACGGGAATTGGGCTTCAGGTTGAAAATTTATAATAAATCATTCACTGCTATACATTGGCCAATGTCCATCTTCCACAATGTATGTCTTTAGCAGGGTACTTAAATAGCCGTGTAGCATGTAACGTATCTGATACTGTATCAAGTGAATACGTAGCTGCGTAGGCGCAAGTCTATTGCGAGCCTCTCGCGGGTGGAGCGCAGTTAGCTCGCAGCGATACAGTATCAGCCTGCCTATCATAATGTTGCATGTAATTTATCAGGAGACGTATTTTTGAAGCATTAGAGCGGTTTCAGATAAGGGTCAATTTCAACAAGTCCATTTTTTTTGTCATTACGGTGAACTTTTTTATTTATAACTTTTTTTGAAATAAAACCATGTAGTATTGTTATTTATGATATTGTTATGATTAATCTTTACTCGACATCAAATTGAGTTCATATACTTAGGAGATATAGTACTTTAAAATTTTGGTGTCACCGAAATTAAAGAATAGTTCACCGAAATGAAACTTCTCATCACCGAAATGAAAAACGCGAGTCACCGCAATGAAATTACTTATGCAGTCACCGAAAAAAACTAAACTGTTACCACGCAATGCACCTAAAATGCTGCTATCCTAGTTCCATAATTACTTACCTACGTTTTGAAGAGTGCTATCACACAGTACAGGTTATCCTTTTCTGACTATACTATAATGGTATTGAAAGTATTAATTAAAATGTACCATACATGGATATTAACTTATTTAAACTTAAATTCATTTAGGAACGTGTGAGAATAAAACAACAAAAATAACAAATATATTGTAATAATCAACCATAAAAACTGAAAAGATAAAAATAATATCAACACATAAGTACCTAATCAGTTACTTTTGGAGTCGGTGCTATCCGATGAGAGTTTGAATGTTTTCGTTTGCACCGACTCCAAAAGTAACTGATTAGGTACTTATGTGTTGATATTATTTTTATCTTTTCAGTTTTTTGAAGTCGGTTTTTTTTTTAATAAAATTTATTTCTATTTTTAGTGATACATACAGTGATAATCCTCAACAATACGAATCTTTTCAGTGCAAACATAAGTTAACGGCTGAACACCGATTTCATCCCTTATTTACCCACCTTAGAGGTGAAAATTTTCCAAAAAATTTTCAATATACCATCTTTAAAGTATAAGCTATTCGATAAAGAAAGAATCATCAAAATCGGTTCACAAATGCCGAAGACATTGGGCAACATAGGTACAAAAATCAGTTGGCACGGATGGAGTTCATGCAAAGTTTGATGATTTTCTTATAGATCCCATCATCAGAACTTGATCAAATTTATATGGGACCATTCCGAAAGTATTCCCTTTCGAACAAAAAAAGAAGTATCGAAATCGGTTAACCTGGTAACGAATGATCGCTAAACATACATAAAAAATAAATTAAAAAAAACAAAGATACTGACGAATTGAGAACCTCCTCCTTTTTTGAAGTCGGTTAAAAATATACAGGTTGCACCCTTTCCATGTTCAAAGGGTCCAAACTCTACAGCCTGCTGACTATCCGCGCAGGATTGCATTCTGCAGAATCATGTTACGTAAATAAAATAAGGGAGGACTTGCAATTTTTCAATAAAATGTTGTGAACGGATGATTCCTCATGCCGGAAAGATGGATATCTCAACATCCACAATCTACATAGCTAGCAAGTAGAAAACCCACATTTGATGAGGCTTCCCTCATCGGTCGGTCCCAAGTTCAATTTAAAGTTAACTTGTGGACTGGGATTATTGGCGGACAGGTGATCGGGCTATATGAACATCCAGCTACACTGAATAGTGAAATTTACCTTAATTTTTTACAAAATGATTTACCCGGCATGCTAGGAGATATCAGTTTAGAAGTGAGGCGGAGAATGTGGCTTAAAAATGATGGGTGCCCAGATCACTACGCAATAGTAGTAAGAAATTATTTGAATCAACACTACCCACAGAGGTGGATAGGCCGGCTCGGCCCTATTTTATGGCCACCCAGATCGCCGGATCTAAATCCCTTGATTTTTTTAAAATTGCGGATGTCTGAAAGACCTTGTCTACGCGAGACCAGTATCCTCAATAACAGAGTTGCGGACTCGCATACAAAATGCAGCTGCATACATAAAAACGTCTGGTTACGCGAGCCGCATCAAACATCTATATATATAAAAGAAGAAACTGTCTGACTGACTGACTGACTGACTGACATATCAACGCACAGCCCAAACCGCTGGTGCTAGAGATTCCAAATTTGGCATGTAGGTTTCTTATAAGGTCTAGGGGTGCACTAAGAAAGGGTTTTTCAAAATTCACCCTCTAAAGGGGTGAAATGGGGGCCCAAAGTTTGTATGGGGAAACAAGATTAGTCAGACTCTTTTATTCAAAACTTCACAGGAGTGAGTTCTCCTTACGATAAATGAGTAAACATGTTTCAGATTTTTTGAAAAGTCAACTCCTAAAAAGGGAAAGGGGGCTGACAACGTCTGAAAATCAACATGGGTATTGTTTCTATGGTTTATCGGGTCGCTGATTACGAAAACAACAACGATTTTAAAATGTAACGTTGCGGACGTGAAATTCCATCTCCCTTGTTGGGATGCGATGGGGTTGAAATGTCTATCAATATGGGTGTAGATTTTATGGTTTTTTGGAACTTTGATTTTAAAATGAATATTGTGAACATGAAAATTCTTGAAATTATTTGTGCCAAATTGGGCCAGTAATTTCGGAGCTAATCGGTTGTAACAGACGGACTGACAGGCAGCCATACGTGATCCTAACACAAAGGTTCTATTTTTGCATTTGATGTGGGTATACAGCGTTATCCTAAAATTGATAAATCGCTATATTATATCATATCATATCGTGTTTCGATAGTCATGCTAAAAATATTGTCTAGAAGTTTTGTAGTTTTTTAAATTACTGAGTTTGACATTCATACTTCACTTAAAATCAAATCTAACGCGAGCGAAGCCGCGGGCACAAGCTAGTTCTTTTATAAAAAGATGCCGGACGTGTATCAGAGCGCAAGGACGCCAATTCGAACATTTATTGTAATTTTAATAAAAAAATAATAAAAACCAGACATAAAGTTTAAGAGATACAGAAAACATAAGCTTATTATACCTTTTCGGAAAATACAATAACTAAGAATTTTTTTAAGTTAATGGGCACGATGAGCGCCATACAATTAGAAAAAGTCCGTATTTGTAAAAATGGCACATTAAAAACTAACCGAAAGTGGCATTTTAAAAAAAACTAACTCAATTATCTTGAAAACCGAGATATTTTTACTAAAGTCAAAATTTCAGATTAGAGAGGTCTTGACGAAACCTATCGACAGTTAAAGGATTATCCATTGTTTCTGGGACACCCTGTATATCTTTACAACTTTTTCAGATTCTTATTTTAAAAGATTTTAATTATTAGTTTTGATAACACAAAGATACTGTAATATCCAGGGTGTAACGAAAAGGTGAAATAAAACTCTAAGGGGTTATTCTACGGCTAAATTACATCAACTTATTCTAGGGGACCAACATCGAAACCGCAAAAAAAAAAAAAAAACACTTTCCCATACTAAAACGCGACCAGCTGGCATCAGTTTGTATGAAAACGTCAATTTTTTTTTTGAGATTTTGATGTTGGTCCCATAGAAAAAGTTGATGTAATTTAGCCGTAGAATAACCCCTTAAAGTTTTATTTCACCTTTTCGTTACACACTGTATAATGTAAAATAAAACAAACGTAATCTCTTGTTATTTGTCTTCACAAAATCTTATTGTGTATTAGTCATTAATAAATCAGGTAGCACAAAAATCTATCTTTTGGATGGGGACACGACTCTAGCAAAAATATTTCGGAATTTAAACAACAAAGGTTAATATTTCGGAAACCGATCACTAAATCGAAAAATGGTCTTCACAACCTCGCAATATATTTGAAAGACCCATCCAACGATACCCCAAACGATGGGGTAGACTAAAAATAAATAATTCATCCCTTCTTTACGTGTAGGGGAGATACCCTAGAATTTTTGTTTTCAAGATATTATTGTACCATTCTGTCGGCGTGTTTAATGTTTATACTCGTGCAAAATTACAGCTTCCTAGTACAAACAGTATCTGTGCTAGGCCGTGGACTGACAGACGGACATGGCGAAAGTATAAGGGTTCCTTTTGTACCATTTTGGTACGGAACCTAAAAAAGCACGTGTTCAATATTTTTGAATTACGTTTAAAGTGGACTAATTATCACAATTTAGTCAAATAGCCTATTGCCCACGCGAGCAACAACTGAGATTATTCTTTTAACTAGTAGCTACATTTTAGTCCCCAAAACAAATATATTCCTTGTGCAACTAAAATGTAACAAAAGAAATTATGGTCTGTTTTTCACCGAAGTGAAATAATTTGTCACCGGAATGAAAAAAAAAAACACCGAGATGAAGATAAAAATCATCGAAATGAACAACTTCTCACCGAAATGAAAAAAAATCACCGAAATGATATTTTTTCTCATTTCGGTGTCAATTTAGGTCACCGAATTCACCGGAATGAGATCACCGTCATGAAAAACAGCCAATAGAAGTTAACACTACAAGCACAGTATTTATGATAGAAATAAATTGATACTACCTACTTGATCGGGCGACATTAAGTAAAAGTACGTATATTTAATAAACATATCGGATCATTGGATCACAACTTTTATCCACTCACGTGAATGAAAAAAAAAGCGGTCCCAAGTCACCGGAACCCACTACTTACGTTTTTGGTGGGAACACCAGACAAGTAACACGCGTCCTCTCACATCAAGCGCTTAGGCGTCCCTGGTGCGCAAGTTTACTGCGCAGTAGCGAGAAACTAGTGTTGTTGGATGCCTAGATATTCGCGTACAACGAAAATTCACCGCGGTGAAAAATCTAATTTGGACACGTGAATTTGTACTTACCATTCATTAAATACAACAGATTTTGTAATGAATTTTCCACAATAAAGTACTGCCACTATTTAGGATTTAAATAAAAAAAAGGAAATCCCTAAAAAATCAACTGTTTTTATTATATGATTAAAAGTATACTGAAAAACAAATTGTGCCGCTTCACCGGTATGAAAAACTTAGGTGTTTATATATTTTTTTTCCTTATTAGCGACAATCATAATGGAAAAATATTTGTAGGCTGCTGTAGGAGACAACATTTTTCATCTAAAAAAAAATATTACAAGTTAAAAGTGCCATCCTGCACTAGCAGTTTCAGCCATGCCGTTTACGATTTGGTGCTGGGAAAATCACCCATAAGCGTATTTTTCTGCGCGTATACGGTTGTTTCTGCATACGCGTTTACACTCGCGTTACATTACGCGCTTCAAAAAACCGGACTCGCGTAAACGGGCATATTTCGGCGTGTTCGCTCGAATCGGTAGGGGTGTCTTTCGCGGCTCGCACATATACGAGCTTAGAAGCGCGTCAACCCTCGTACGAGTTGGACGTGTGCCAAAAGGCGCGCCTATTCGCTGTGACAACTGTGCGCGATGACAGCGCCCCTAGTGACCACAATTGTTGTGGACTTGAGTCTCTCAAATTATGGCAACTGGATGGTTTGAGAATGATTTTCGGATTGTTTTTCTTCGAAATTAGATGAAAATATCTAAAAAGCTTGCGCATATTATAATAAGTGATTTTCTTACTTGAACTAAAATACGAATTTTATAATACCTACGGGATTTTAATCAATACAACATGATATAATTTCCCAACCACAAAATGTGCAAAAAGGGAAAAAAATTGTATCAGCACAGCGTGTGAGATATTTTGAAGAGCTCAGAACCAACGGACAAAGCTACTTAATAAGATCTGTGATCATAAGACAAACGTCTGTAATAAAAATTCCCTACAAACTTTTTTCTTTTCACAGCTGCAGCTATCCATTTATTTCTTTGCTCCAATTTCCATCTTGATGTTTGAAACAATGGTAATTAGTATGGAATTCAATGGGAATTAGCAATTTGACACATGTCAGTCCAGAGTTTTTTTACATTTCTGCTACATTACGTGCTGCGATATCGATTTGACGGCCCCCACCACCCACTTCGCACATAGCGAATACATGCCTACATGCGCTTCCAAAAACGAGCTTATACGCGCGTATAAAACGCTGGTTTGAAACCGCTGTTAGAAATGAATCTCGAATTCGAACACGAAAACAATTCGTGTATGAAAATCATTTCTATTGCTCACGATTTTACGCATTTTTGAATCACTCGAATTAAGTGTTGCTATTATATAATAAAATATAATTGAAATCTTGTAACTATTTTCGTTTTACCTAGAAAATATTATAAAACGGAATGCAAAAACTCATTGATTTTAAAAACTGGTTGTGAATCAATTAAAACGGAAAGTAAATAAAAAGTTATTGTCAAATTTCTGTCAAACTTAAGTTTACTTGTCATTCTTCCGTACTTCGTTTTCTAATAGTAGAAAACAAAAAACGAGTGGATAATTATGACCACTCGTTGTAGAATTTACGAAATGAATTTTCAAAAATAGTGATTTTAGGAATTCGCATTCGAATCTTCCGATTTCGTATTCGAATTGGAATTCGCATAATTCAAAAATACGTCTCCCTGATATTGCGGCTAGCTGAGTACCCTGCTTATAAGTGCAATCCTTGGCTATTGTCTTCCATTCACTGCAACAGATTTGCGGTGGTATAGGTAATCATTGCTTCACCTTTTCGGAGGGCGCCCTACGGCGTGTCTGCCTAGCCGGGGTCTCCACGCTACCCCTGCCTAGCTATAACCCCATTGGTTCTGGTGGCACATTATCGAAACCTCATTCTGGTATGTAAATTTGTGTTTAATACTAAAAAATACTTGGAATAGGCTCTCTGAATTATCTTACCGACAAAGCTTAATTATTATTGTAGTCTTAACGATTAGGTATGTTATCTACATTGAAGATTGATAATGAATATGAAATCTGTTATTGTTATAGACTGCGTATATAGTCATTGTATTCTGTCTATTTTATATGAACTTGAAGATTTAATTTAATTTAATTACTTCTTAAGTTGACGTTATTAAAGTCAAATTGATTTCTTCAGACGCGAGTAATAGTTGATTCGACAACAACGGAAAATATTTGACGCCTTAGAGGTACCTAAGTATTTGTTATAACTTGAATTTTGATTAAAATATAATTTATACTTAATTACGTATGCATTTTCTATCAATATCACAGTCTCTATTATGTACAAATTCTTAATTGCTATCACTGTAACCGGCCTTAGCATATGCACTGTGCGGCCTGATGCAGTCCATTTGACCGCAAACTTAAAAATGTATAAAAACAAACCTTTAATGCAGTTAGCTGCACAGTGCGTAAGTAGTCTTACAGTTTGTAGGTAACTATTATAACAAATATTAAGTTAAACTGTAAATTGGAAATCTGTAGCTAATATTTCAATAATTACTTACTTGTAAATGTCATTTCATTAATAATATAATTAGTAAGTATTATGATTATGATTAACAAATAATCGTTAAATTCTTTACATAGTTCTTATATAAATACCTAGACTGTTTGCTATGATATTACAAATATTATATAAGGCTGGTACTGCCTACCACTAATTAAATTTATTTGTACGATGTGACTTTGATCAAAGAATTAGGATGCTTTAAACAGATCCTGATAAGAGATATATATAAGATATATAAGAATATATAAGAGATAGAGATAAAGTTGGCCATAAAGAGATACTCAAATTTAGCAGTGGTAGTCTTACAATTAAGTATTAAGGTTCGGACAAACCAACGCGAAACACGGTCGCGGTCGCAATCGGTTAATAACGCGATTAAACTTATTTAAATGCTGTTCTCTGATGTGCTGATCTAGGCATCTATTATGTCACAGACAGAAAAAATATCGGAGGAATGCAAAATTAATATTTCTTTCTTCCTCTAGCCCTATCATACCATCAGCAAATTGACCACGCTGCATTGGTGTGTCCGAAATGTTAATTCAATATATTAACTACTAATATCATACAACCTATGAGGCCCATAATACTATTTAATACCTTATGATAACAAAGTTGGACTAGAAATACATTTCTTATGTCAAAGTGGCATTATCAAATATCTCATGGTGGCTTCCACCGAATTCTGCAATCATTCCTTCGATGGAGGTGTATGCCCCGGACACTAGTGCGATTATGGAAATTAAACCAATAAGACCGTTCTTCCATAGAACGTACTTCATCAAGCCCAAATCTTTGTCCCAATGGTAGACCGTGTCGACGATTGCAGGAATGAGTAGCCCGAGCGTCGAGAAGAATACGGCTCCAACAAAGCTGATTACTAACTCCAGGTTAGGGAAGGCGGCTCCGATGGCAACTGTGGACAAAATAAAAGTTATATGACTAGACCCTGTATTTCATGGGCGTACGTGGCTAGCATTTTAAGGGGTGGGGCAGAAGTAAATAAACTAAGTGGTTAGAAATTAAAAATGCTTTTTATTTACTGCAGAGACCTTTTTCAAAAATTACCTGCGAGGGCTCTGGGTAGGCTTTTTTCGTTACCTTCTGCATTGTTCCGCGCGGTAATTTTTAAAGTTACCAAATCAATATTTTATTTTGTTATTATAATATTAAATTTTGCCTTAAAATTCTTTGCTTTGGATCAGAGAGCACCGCACCCCACCGTGCGTACGCCCATGCGTATTTCCTAAAAAATGTGTAAGCCCATTCCAGATTTATTATTATCTATCAGATTAGCAAGCTGAAGTGGCAGTGGGCGGGGCACATAGCACGTAGAACTGACGGCCGATGGGGCAGAAAGGTTCTAAAATGGAGGCCGCGTACCGGCAAGCGCAGCGTAGCGTACTACGCTGCGCTTTCTTTGACTTTCTTTATTATAGAACCTTTAAATTTAATAGTGGACGTATCCACTCACAAGGTGTTCAGAAGACCTGGTAAGGGTCGCAGGAAGAGGCTGGATGCAAGCCGCTTCCAACCGGCCAATCTGGAAGACAATGGGGGAGGCCTATGTTTAGCAGTGGACGTCCTATGGCTGAAATTATGATGATGATGATTCCAGATAGATCACCCCTGAGGTAATCCAATTCACCATCCGATTTTTTAAAATTAACCAACAGAGATTACACACGAGGGACGTGTTGGCGACTGGCGAATTGAATGCAATTGGTTCAAAGCTGCTAACTGTGGCATTTTTAGTGGAGGCCCATCAATGGACTTCTAGAGGCTGATAATAGTGACAATGATAGTGATGATGATGCGGACGCTGATGAGGATGAAGATCAAGATGTACCTATTTGCTAGCAAGCTCATTACAGCTCTGCCATTAGTTAATAGCAAAATTTTGTGGGTCTTCAACGTTTTGATAATAGTTTTGATTTTTAACCTAGTACCTTACGTAGCCCAGCAAAACGAGACGCAATAGTAATTGAGAACATTTCAGTCAGAGTAGCAGCCTAGCAAAACGCAATAGCCTCATGCTACCGCTTGGGGTTTTACGATTACGAGTTAAAATATTAGAATCCTAAATCTGCATACATAATACAACTCGTAATTTGTATGTTTCTAAGAATGCACGCACATTAATTTATGAGTCATGTGACTTGCAAAAAAAATCTCAATCTGAATAATTAGGTCAGATTGAAAAAGTTTATCTAGCTCTGGTCTCTTTTGTGTTTGTGTTATGTAATTAAACGAACCAAAATACCAGCTTTTAGAAGTGAAAATATCATTTAAACAAATTTTATCATACACACGGAGAACGTAATTTAAATCCATCTCCATTACTTCAGGAAACACCAAAATAATATTTAGAAAGCAAAGTTTGTTGATTGAATTTTCTGAACTCCTTTGAGATTTCATAGAACAAAGAGATTCAATGTTATTCGAGACCTTCGCTGTGTTAAAAGGATGCCAGTTGCAATAATTGATTTAGTGCTAATTTGAGCAAATTATTAAGAGTACTTTTGTGTAAACGCAACGTAGGAACAAGCGATAAACATTATTTTAAAATCCAAACCGACAGAGAAATCGTAATAATAAAGTTTACCTTTTCATACGAAAATATTAACAGTAAATACTGCGATAATAATTTACGAAGCTTGAGGATTTAATAACTTTTTTAGTGCTTCCTATACAATATTTTTGACTGATCGATTATTTGCTAATCGTATTATTTACCTATTCACAATTATTATTAAGATTTATTCATATATTGCTGGTTTATGGTTTCACGAGTTAAAGTACCTGGCTTTGATAATAATAGACTGTATATTTTCTTGGAGTTACCAAATAAATTCTATATCGTCCTGGGCCCTGATTCAAAGTCAACCACGGATGTGAGGTGAGACTCCAATAGGCTATTTTCTAAAAAAATCTAAATAGTCCGTTAGTTGGTATACTGGACACGTGTTTTTCCTTTAATGAATTAAACAAAAAATGGTGAAGATATAGCCCGTTAAAGTTCCGCGTGACGTCACGCCGTGTGACTCGACGGCGAGTTGGCGAGACGTCATGTGCTCTTTATTCTCAAACTTTGACGCGCTTCTTAATAATTTTTTGTTTGTTTGACACAGACTTTAACAAAAGAAAAAATATGTGTCTATTATTTTTTGATAATCTGACGGCCTATAATTTTTTTTTTTACAAAGCTACCGAATTCTTCGACCTACCAGTGCGCTTATTTTGTTTTGGCTTTTTCTTTGTAACTGAGCTCTATTATTTGTATGGATTATGGATTTCCCAGGGTTCAAACGTGTTTGTGTTGAGTTTTGTGGTTAAGACAGGAGTCTGATCCTAATGTTGAGAGAAGGAAACGTAAACATGACAAAGTACCTATGCAATATTAAATTTAATCGCTGGTGTAGAAATATTTCGCATTATTTATGTAGGGATAAAGAAAATACTGGTTTTTAACGATACTTAGTTTATTCAGGTTTTGCAGAAGCACACCAAGAACATCTCTTACTGACTCCACAACCTTCATAAAAACAATCGAAAAACGTCCGTCATCATCACATTCAAATCCGCATTCGTCTCTCCTCTCGCTCACTCCGTCTTCCTCTCACTCACACAACTTACGTTCCATTACACACATCCCACACTCATTTATTTGGGAAATGTTTAAAATGTAACTTCTTAATGTAAAATGTTTTTGTGTTAAATTAACAGGTGCGCGTTAATTACTGCGTGCGACAGTTAATTAACTTACTTTAGCTGTTACAATCGTGCACACTCATTGAAATCTATAATTTATTTAATTAATGCGAATAAAGAAAGCTTTTCTTAACCATATTATTTTACAACAATTAAATTATTGGACGTAATCTGCCTTTTGCTTCTGATCTGAAATCTGCTTTTTTTAAAAAAAAATTGTGTTATAAAAATAAAAATATTGTGTTATAAAAATGGATACTGCCGCGCACATTCAAGTTCTGGCATAATAATGTACTGCTCTACTTACTAAGAAACTTGAGAAATCCTATCAATAATGAGAAACTTCTAACTACTAAATTCGTGAAAACATCCCAGACAATAGATTTATAAAAAAAAATTGAACTTTATGTGTGCAATTTGTTTTTCTAGTGTCTTTTGTGCAATTTATTATATTATAATTGCCAACCAGTAGACGACCTAGTAGTTCACGCTCAAGCCTATAATGCTAGCGGTCGTGGGTTCAAATCCCACAAGAAGTACCTAAGTTTTGTGCGATGAGCACAAACATTCAAATTTGTAGCAGATTTATGATCGATGTCACTTACATTTAAGTTCACTAAAAGGTACCTAGGTGCCACTACGCGTTGAGGTCAAATAGCATGTCAGCCACCACGACACGAATTTCGCTTTGTGGTGTTTCTGTGATTACCATAACGCGTCGTGAGCGTTTTCATTAGAGCCGTAACATGAATTTCGCCATGTGGATGTTTTATTGTGACCACAACGCGTTGTGAGCCATTTTTTCGGTCGATGAGTGTAACATATATATTTTTAATATACATACTGAGCGAGATCGAATGAGGAGATTCGTAAACGAACAAAAATTTCTGACATAGCCCAACAGACAGATTAGCATGCTGCTGAAGTGGCAGTGGGCGGGCCACGTAGCACGTAAAACTGACGACCGATGGGGCGGAAAGGTTCTGAATGGATGAATAATTTATAAAAATATAATAATGGAGGACACGTACCGGCAAGCGCAGCGTAGGACGTCCGCAACTAAAAGGTGGACACACGACCTGGTAAAGGTTGCAGGTTGTTGCAGGAAGCGGCTGGATGCGGGCCGCTTCCAACCGGCCAATCTATAAGTCACTGGGGGAGCTCTAAGTTCAGCAGTGGACGTCCTATGGCTCAAATGATGATGATGATGATGACATACTGTCCTTCTAGTTTTTGCCTGCTGCTTTGCTCATGTGAACATCTAAAAGGATGCTTACCAGTCAAAGCTACGACACCGGTCCGAATACTGATTTGAATGACATTCTTGTAGTTCTCTCCCTTGCTTCCCAACAGCCTGGTGATCATTTCCATTGGTACGTAGAACTGGAGGGCATATGAGAGGTAGATCACGATGCCCATCAGGAGTTTTGCACTTTGAGCGATTCTGAAACAACAATTTTTGTTATTTATCTATACTAAGAATATAAAGTTGAAGAGTTTGTTTGTGTGCTTGGTTGGTTGAATGCGCTAATCTCAGGAACTACTGGTGAGAATCGTTTTTTTTTTTGTCTTGGGTGATCTATTTATCGGGGAAGATTAGAGGCTATATAACGAAAAAAATATTTCTTTTGAGAGCTTCTGTTGCGTGCGATGCGTAAGCGGTTAAAGTAAGGAAAAGTCTATTTTTTAATGTAGACTTCTATAACATTTTTTAAGGTATTCAAATTTGTTATACAGGGTTACATTTTAAAGTAGAGCCAAATTTTAAAAATAATGTCTGGTCAAGGTAAGGTATAGAACAATATAAAAATACTAATTTATCGTAATTCATTTCAGTCGTATTTCTGGAGTATCTAAGTAAAATATACCTAAAAAATTCCGAAAAAAAAAGAAAACGCGAGATGCGCCGTCATACATCAGAGATCATAGGCGTAACGTACGCTGACGCTGCTCCAACAAGAACCTATGCAGTGCACATACGGTGCAATTTAATTGAGTAATCGTAAATTTTCCACGTACTTTATTTTTCAAATGGAATAATAAAAAAAAGAGTTTGTTTTTTACGTAAATCGATTTAGGTACTGATTCTGCGTAGTCCCTGAAAAATTGGCACTACCGTGAAATGTAACCCTGTATAATAAAAGTTAATAATGCATTACTTGGTCGATGATAAAGATAAAATGACAAACCGAACTCCACGCAGGCGAAGCTGCGGGCGGAAGCTAGTTCCTCATACTTTCGCCCCAGTAGAGATGTCTTGATTTAGAAAATACACATACCTGTACCTGATATCACGTTCAAAGGAATTTCCTACGCAAAAAGACTTCGGGCGTTTGAATAAATACTCTAAGTCAACGTCTTAAAGTAGGTGTTCACGACGACTACTAAAAAACTCGGCCCTTTCTACGAAATTACCAACAGCGAAACCATGGGAAACAAGAAACATGCCCAGTCTGTCAGGCTATTCAGAAATATTATCCTTTCTGCGTAGTCATCTCCGTAAACCCTAATAAAGTTATTTATTTAAGGCATGGGACCGGCCTGAGTAATCAAATAAACAATAGAAAAGACATTTTAACGGCTGCGCGGACGCTGGAGAGAGCAATTATAAGCCGAACTGGACGAACTTTCGAGAAAATACAACAAATAGAAATGTGCGACTATAAAAGTTACTGCACTTGGAACAAAAGAACAACAGAGCGGCACACCGGAGTCTCCAGTGGCGCGACCATGTGCGCCCCAACCATATGGGCAATAATTTAGAAAGTTACAAATTCCGTTAGGCAGGCAGCCCCGGGACCCGACGCACTACCCGTCGCATTCTGGAACCATCGAAGATTTTGGATATAAAAGGGGCTGCCCGAGCTTTATACTTCACTTGCCTACACGCTTGCAATAGTGCACATCACTCCGCAACAGCAGCGCACTTAGTTAGCGCATGTCAGTTCCTGCGATCAACCAAGGCGAAACCGCGATACTCTACCGACCCCGGTCGCACCCTAAGACTCCGAAACTCCGAAAATCGACGCAGCGACCGTAACCTACAGCATCGACATCGCCGGATCCCGATCAAGACTTGCCACGCCGAGCATCGACGAGCCGCGTTCCGACTCCATCCCGCCTCTACGAACATCGGACGTCGGACCGCGCTATACGAAACATTCACAAGACGTAACAACGATCCACCACCGATCTACAGCGTGCATCAGCTAGAGACACCGTTTACGAGTACACTGCCGCCATCACCGTGAACCAGCGCATCCGTCTCCGTGTACTCCGCTCCGCTCACTTACTCCGGCTGACCGGCACATTTTTCTGGTCCTTCGAGCCGGATCGTTGTTAACCACCTCAAAAACCACTTTGAGACCTCCGAAACGTCTTTGTGAAGTTTTATCTCCGTTAACGTCGTCATAATGCCGATGACAAGATCGCAAAAAGAAAAAATCGACGCATCGCAGCCTACTGACATCGAAGAAACGCAAGTCAAATCCGTCAGCCAAGAGGAACTAGTTCAGCCTGAATTATCGTCAGCGCCAGCCCTAGAAACGACGAAAAAATTACCGACTAGATCGTCGCGGGCATCCACAATAAAATCCGACCGCACACGCCGATTGGCCAAAGCCAAAGAAGAAGTCGCTCGCATGCGATTAGAACTCGCCCTTGCCCGGGTCGAGGCCATTCAAGCGGAAGAATCAGAGGAAGAAGACGATGACTCCGTTGCTTCAAACCTACAGACACGTGTGGAAACATGGATGGAGGCTCAAGACCACGTTCAATATACAGAAAATCACCGCCTACAAACCGAAAATCACACAGAAAAAAATCGTGAAATAGAAAACCTCCGTAAACAAGCCAGACAGAAACCACAAGAACGAATGGATGAAGAACACAAATCGCCGCCAGTACCCGAGTTGACCGCCACCGCCACCGCACAGCCAACAACAATCGACCTAACTGCGCTTGCATCCGCCATCGCTACCGCAGCGCGCGCCGGTCACCCGCCGCGTTATCTAGCGGAACTACCAAACTTTTACGGCGCGCATTACGAGTGGCTCGCCTTTAAATCAGCCTCGTAGAAACGGCAAGCCATTTTTCGGAAAATGAAAATATCGCAAGACTCCGACGGTCTCTAAAAGGAAAAGCGAAGGAATCCGTCGGCTGCTTACTGATAGCGAACGCCAAAGCGGATGACATCATGAAAACGCTGGAAATGCGGTTTGGTCGAGCGGATTCGATTGCCTTAACAGAAATCGAAAACCTCCGAAATTTATCCAAAGTCAACGATACACCGAGGGAAATTTGCATATTTGCAAGTAAAGTACAAAATAGCGTCGCGACACTCCGTGCTTTGAACCGAACACAGTACCTCTACAACCCCGAAGTTGTTAAGTGTATCATCGAAAAGTTATCGCCCGTTCTTCGCTACCGTTGGTTTGATTTCGCCGCCGAAGATAAATCAGAAGAATCAAATCTTATCAAGTTCAGCCGTTTTATTGAACACGAAGCAGAAAGATGCGGCAAATACGCACAAGCCGAGCATGTGTTAAACGAAGATTCTAGTCATCGAGACCGAACCCAACGTACCTTTAGTATAGAAGAAAAGAAAAAGGAAATACAAAAACCGAGGTGTCCAATATGTAAAGAAGAACATTTTGTGACCAACTGTAATAAGATGAAGAATGCGGATAACAATGGCCGCTGGGATTATGCTAAAGAATTCCGCCTGTGCTTCCGTTGTTTACGCTATAAAACAATGGGTCACAGTTGCAGAACAAAATCGTGTATGGTACGTGGCTGCGAAAAAACTCATCATCCGTTACTTCATTATGATAAAGTACCTGAAACTGAAAAGAAAGTCGAGATAGTCGAATCGACTAACACGCACATACAACAAGGTCACGCATACCTTAAAATCATCCCGATCCGGGTCTCTGGCCCTAAAGGCTACTTCGACACAGCAGCACTTCTCGACGATGGATCCACTGTCACCCTTGTCGACACAGACTTAGCCGACCGCGTCGGAGCAACAGGTGACACCGATCCACTCCAATTAGAAGGCGTAGCCGGCACAAAAATCAGCGCCGATGGATCACGCCGAATCAGCATCGCAATCCAAGGACAGACCAAGACTTATAACATCAAAGCAAGAACAATCAGGGGGCTTAACCTGGCACCGCAATCAGTACAAGACTCAGTCCTAAAGGAGTGTCAACATATCCTAGGAATTAAAAATCTACTACAGTATGAAGAGAGGAAGCCTACCGTATTAATTGGCCAAGATAATTGGCACCTTCTCGTCGCGAAGCAACTTCGAAGAGGCCCGCAACACCTACCAGTCGCTTCACTAACTGCGCTAGGATGGGTTCTACACGGATCATCATCACGAAGTCAAGGTCAAAACATACACTACGTTTACAGAGCTGAAGAAAACCTAATCGACGAAAAATTAAGAAGACACTTCGCCTCCAATTCGCTAGCAATACAGCCGAAACAACCAAAAAGTGATCCGGAAATTCAAGCTACGAAGCTCCTAGAAGAAAACACAGTAAAGAAGAGCAAAGGCAGTGAACCACCGACGTCAGGCAAGACCTGGTACTTACCGCATTCTGCAGTCCTGCATCCTAATAAACCAGGCAAAGTACGGGTAGTATTGGATGCAGCATTCCGCTTTGGGAACACGTCATTAAACGACAACTTGTTATCCGGTCCAGATCTACTCCAATCGCTTCAAGGTATATTAATGCGATTTCGTCAACACGCAATCGCTGTCGCTGCTGGCATAGAAGAAATGTTTCTACGCATCAGTATCCGGAAGCAAGATCTAGACGCGCTACGCTTCCTGTGGCGTGAAAACCGGCGGGAGGGCCCACATACCGAATTCCGAATAAAGACAGTAATCTCCGAGGCCACTTTTTCGCCGTGTATTGCTCTAACGATACCACGACAGGGCGTCAATATAAAAGCATCGTTCTTATTAAAAGCCGAATCACATCGAGAAAGAACACATCAAAAAGAATATTTTGCCTTACATGAACAGCATCAACGAGAATACGTATTAAGAACATTGTTATGCGAGGCTCCCGCCGGTGTTGAAGTTGCGGTAAGTACTCGCGTAACCATCTTGCCCAAAATTGATCAGCGAGAATTTGAGCTCGGCGCCACTGCTGTTTGTTCACGATGTCGGATTCGGTAAACATTCCTGGTGACTGTACACGACCATACCCACCAATTAAAAAATGGTTTGGTGTTAGTGCTTCGTCATCTTCGGGCGATGTAGAGATATGAGTCAAGGGACGACTGTTGACAATGTACTCAGCTTCGCATAACAATGTTCTTAATACGTATTCTCGTGGATGCTGTTCATGTAAGGCAAAATATTCTTTTTGATGTGTTCTTTCTCGATGTGATTCGGCTTTTAATAAGAACGATGCTTTTATATTGACGCCCTGTCGTGGTATCGTTAGAGCAATACACGGCGAAAAAGTGGCCCCGGAGATTACTGTCTTTATTCGGAATTCGGTATGTGGGCCCTCCCGCCGGTTTTCACGCCACAGGAAGCGTAGCGCGTCTAGATCTTGCTTCCGGATACTGATGCGTAGAAACATTTCTTCTATGCCAGCAGCGACAGCGATTGCGTGTTGACGAAATCGCATTAATATACCTTGAAGCGATTGGAGTAGATCTGGACCGGATAACAAGTTGTCGTTTAATGACGTGTTCCCAAAGCGGAATGCTGCATCCAATACTACCCGTACTTTGCCTGGTTTATTAGGATGCAGGACTGCAGAATGCGGTAAGTACCAGGTCTTGCCTGACGTCGGTGGTTCACTGCCTTTGCTCTTCTTTACTGTGTTTTCTTCTAGGAGCTTCGTAGCTTGAATTTCCGGATCACTTTTTGGTTGTTTCGGCTGTATTGCTAGCGAATTGGAGGCGAAGTGTCTTCTTAATTTTTCGTCGATTAGGTTTTCTTCAGCTCTGTAAACGTAGTGTATGTTTTGACCTTGACTTCATGATGATGATCCGTGTAGAACCCATCCTAGCGCAGTTAGTGAAGCGACTGGTAGGTGTTGCGGGCCTCTTCGAAGTTGCTTCGCGACGAGAAGGTGCCAATTATCTTGGCCAATTAATACGGTAGGCTTCCTCTCTTCATACTGTAGTAGATTTTTAATTCCTAGGATATGTTGACACTCCTTTAGGACTGAGTCTTGTACTGATTGCGGTGCCAGGTTAAGCCCCCTGATTGTTCTTGCTTTGATGTTATAAGTCTTGGTCTGTCCTTGAATTGCGATGCTGATTCGGCGTGATCCATCGGCGCTGATTTTTGTGCCGGCTACGCCTTCTAATTGGAGTGGATCGGTGTCACCTGTTGCTCCGACGCGGTCGGCTAAGTCTGTGTCGACAAGGGTGACAGTGGATCCATCGTCGAGAAGTGCTGCTGTGTCGAAGTAGCCTTTAGGGCCAGAGACCCGGATCGGGATGATTTTAAGGTATGCGTGACCTTGTTGTATGTGCGTGTTAGTCGATTCGACTATCTCGACTTTCTTTTCAGTTTCAGGTACTTTATCATAATGAAGTAACGGATGATGAGTTTTTTCGCAGCCACGTACCATACACGATTTTGTTCTGCAACTGTGACCCATTGTTTTATAGCGTAAACAACGGAAGCACAGGCGGAATTCTTTAGCATAATCCCAGCGGCCATTGTTATCCGCATTCTTCATCTTATTACAGTTGGTCACAAAATGTTCTTCTTTACATATTGGACACCTTGGTTTTTGTATTTCCTTTTTCTTTTCTTCTATACTAAAGGTACGTTGGGTTCGGTCTCGATGACTAGAATCTTCGTTTAACACATGCTCGGCTTGTGCGTATTTGCCGCATCTTTCTGCTTCGTGTTCAATAAAACGGCTGAACTTGATAAGATTTGATTCTTCTGATTTATCTTCGGCGGCGAAATCAAACCAACGGTAGCGAAGAACGGGCGATAACTTTTCGATGATACACTTAACAACTTCGGGGTTGTAGAGGTACTGTGTTCGGTTCAAAGCACGGAGTGTCGCGACGCTATTTTGTACTTTACTTGCAAATATGCAAATTTCCCTCGGTGTATCGTTGACTTTGGATAAATTTCGGAGGTTTTCGATTTCTGTTAAGGCAATCGAATTCGCTCGACCAAACCGCATTTCCAGCGTTTTCATGATGTCATCCGCTTTGGCGTTCGCTATCAGTAAGCAGCCGACGGATTCCTTCGCTTTTCCTTTTAGAGACCGTCGGAGTCTTGCGATATTTTCATTTTCCGAAAAATGGCTTGCCGTTTCTACGAAGGCTGATTTAAAGGCGAGCCACTCGTAATGCGCGCCGTAAAAGTTTGGTAGTTCCGCTAGATAACGCGGCGGGTGACCGGCGCGCGCTGCGGTAGCGATGGCGGATGCAAGCGCAGTTAGGTCGATTGTTGTTGGCTGTGCGGTGGCGGTGGCGGTCAACTCGGGTACTGGCGGCGATTTGTGTTCTTCATCCATTCGTTCTTGTGGTTTCTGTCTGGCTTGTTTACGGAGGTTTTCTATTTCACGATTTTTTTCTGTGTGATTTTCGGTTTGTAGGCGGTGATTTTCTGTATATTGAACGTGGTCTTGAGCCTCCATCCATGTTTCCACACGTGTCTGTAGGTTTGAAGCAACGGAGTCATCGTCTTCTTCCTCTGATTCTTCCGCTTGAATGGCCTCGACCCGGGCAAGGGCGAGTTCTAATCGCATGCGAGCGACTTCTTCTTTGGCTTTGGCCAATCGGCGTGTGCGGTCGGATTTTATTGTGGATGCCCGCGACGATCTAGTCGGTAATTTTTTCGTCGTTTCTAGGGCTGGCGCTGACGATAATTCAGGCTGAACTAGTTCCTCTTGGCTGACGGATTTGACTTGCGTTTCTTCGATGTCAGTAGGCTGCGATGCGTCGATTTTTTCTTTTTGCGATCTTGTCATCGGCATTATGACGACGTTAACGGAGATAAAACTTCACAAAGACGTTTCGGAGGTCTCAAAGTGGTTTTTGAGGTGGTTAACAACGATCCGGCTCGAAGGACCAGAAAAATGTGCCGGTCAGCCGGAGTAAGTGAGCGGAGCGGAGTACACGGAGACGGATGCGCTGGTTCACGGTGATGGCGGCAGTGTACTCGTAAACGGTGTCTCTAGCTGATGCACGCTGTAGATCGGTGGTGGATCGTTGTTACGTCTTGTGAATGTTTCGTATAGCGCGGTCCGACGTCCGATGTTCGTAGAGGCGGGATGGAGTCGGAACGCGGCTCGTCGATGCTCGGCGTGGCAAGTCTTGATCGGGATCCGGCGATGTCGATGCTGTAGGTTACGGTCGCTGCGTCGATTTTCGGAGTTTCGGAGTCTTAGGGTGCGACCGGGGTCGGTAGAGTATCGCGGTTTCGCCTTGGTTGATCGCAGGAACTGACATGCGCTAACTAAGTGCGCTGCTGTTGCGGAGTGATGTGCACTATTGCAAGCGTGTAGGCAAGTGAAGTATAAAGCTCGGGCAGCCCCTTTTATATCCAAAATCTTCGATGGTTCCAGAATGCGACGGGTAGTGCGTCGGGTCCCGGGGCTGCCTGCCTAACGGAATTTGTAACTTTCTAAATTATTGCCCATATGGTTGGGGCGCACATGGTCGCGCCACTGGAGACTCCGGTGTGCCGCTCTGTTGTTCTTTTGTTCCAAGTGCAGTAACTTTTATAGTCGCACATTTCTATTTGTTGTATTTTCTCGAAAGTTCGTCCAGTTCGGCTTATAATTGCTCTCTCCAGCGTCCGCGCAGCCGTTAAAATGTCTTTTCTATTGTTTATTTGATTACTCAGGCCGGTCCCATACCTTAAATAAATAACTTTATTAGGGTTTACGGAGATGACTACGCAGAAAGGATAATATTTCTGAATAGCCTGACAGACTGGGCATGTTTCTTGTTTCCCATGGTTTCGCTGTTGGTAATTTCGTAGAAAGGGCCGAGTTTTTTAGTAGTCGTCGTGAACAGTAGGTATACATTTATTCGTATTAATATTAGTTATTCGATGTGATTTTTCGGATACCTTTGATAAGAAACAGACAAATAATACTTATTAAAAGTAAAGAAGCTGGGCAGATAATTCAAATTGCTAATGATACACGTGTAATGCTTGATCATATATTTCCAGCCTAGCATGAGAACTAAAACACGATATGATATGATATGATATAGCGATATATCGATACAAACTGTAAAAATATGATAGATATAGCCGCCATGTTGAATCGCCGTCACATATTAAGATCGCTGTTTCGATAAAAAATTTAAATGGCGGCTAAATCTATCATATTTTTAAAGTTTGTGTCGATATTTCGCTGTATCATATCATATCGTGTTTTTAGTGCTCATGCTAGGCAGGCAGGAATTTTAATTAATCGGGAATGCTGATTTGACTGTAATAATAGCCTAAACCAAATAATTAATATAATATCAATGGTATTAGATACCCACCCACTCTACTTCTACGATACAGGATGTATAATAAAATCTTTTAGGGGGTGATTCTACTGCTAAAATGCAGTAACTTTTTCTATGAGGCCAACATCGAAATTGCAAAAAATATACCCAC
Organism: Anania hortulata; assembly: GCA_963576865.1. Lineage (NCBI taxonomy): Eukaryota > Metazoa > Arthropoda > Insecta > Lepidoptera > Crambidae > Anania > Anania hortulata. The sequence goes on from OY756394.1 coordinate 19,474,862, forward strand.
ACTTTCCCATACTAAACCGCGACCAGCTGACATTAGTTTGTATGGAAACGTCGATAGTTTTTTTGAGAATTCGATGTTGGTCCCATATAAAAAGTCGTTATATTTGAGCACCAGAATCAGCCCCTCAAGAGGTTTTGCGTAATTTCATGAACACCTTGTAGACAGTGATTCTAATTACTAACTGAACTAACGAATTGCTAACTGCTTAAATACAGCTCGACTACGACTCTGACTTAGCCAATTTTTTTAATAATAAAATGTTAAGAAGGGTATGAATGAGGTACTTGTTATGAATATAAAACTGAATACCAAAAGCAAGTAAATATCAAAACGAATCATTTTTTAAATTAGAAAACGGTTCTAGAATTTTTTTTCCAGTCCAAGGTGAATGCAACCTTTGCTCAACTACGTATTTAAGATGGCTCATCAAGATAACAACTTAATGAGTCAAAGATTTATTTAAAAACATTAGGTACCTTTTGAAAGCTTACAAAAGGTAAGCGGGCGCTGATTATTTCTATTCCAGACCGAATAATGCATCTAAATGGATAGAAAATAAAATATTTTAAGCCAAAGGTATCTATATATATAAAAGAAGAAACTGACTGACTGACTGACTGACTGACTGACTGACTGACTGACATATCAACGCACAGCCCAAACCGCTGGTGCTAGAGATTCCAAATTTGGCATGTAGGTTTCTTATAAGGTCTAGGGGTGCACTAAGAAAGGGTTTTTCAAAATTCACCCTCTAAAGGGGTGAAATGGGGGCCCAAAGTTTGTATGGGGAAACAAGATTAGTTAGACTATGTTATTCGAAACTTCACAGGAGTATTCCTAACAATAAATGATTAAACACGTGTTTCAGGTTTTTTGCGAAATCTACCCCTAAAGGGGGTAAAAGGGGTGACAAAGTCTGAAAATCAACATGGGTATTGTTTCTATGGTTTATCGGGTCGCTGATTACGAAAACAACAATAATTTTAAAATACAACTTTGCGGACGTGAATTATCATCCCCCTATTGGGGTGCGATGGGGTTGAAATGTCTAAATATCAATATGGGTGTCGATTTTATGGTTTTTTGGGATGATAATTACGAAAATGACATCGATTTGGAAATTTAATATTGTGGAAATAAAAAATTCTTGAATTCAACCCTTAACTACCTGAAAAGGGGAAAGAAACTTTGTATTTCAGTTATCTATTTATATAAAATGGTAAACTGACTAATTGTTGATATATCAACGCACAGCCTTACCTTATACAGTGTAGACATCCATTAAGAAAGGGTTTTTTGGAAATTATAGCCCAAAGGGGGTAAAATCGGGGATGAAAATTTAATGAAAGCATATCAGTTTCAAATAATAATTTTCAAATTTTGTATTATGGTGACGATTGAAAATAAATGTATGTATTACAGCATTCTTGATTATTCAACCCCTGAAGGGGTGAAAAAGGATATTAAGTTGTGTCTTGAAAGTCCTTTATTTTTAAAGTTATAATCACTAAACTTATATTTATAGTAAACTTACTCAATACATTGTTATTTTCACTCGGCTGCCGTAGGAGGGTTATGTTTTTCGAGCGTATGTATGTGTGTTTATAAGTTTTTGGCACGCTCTACAGCCTAAGCCGTTAAAGATGTATTTCATCATATGAGATTCTTCTCAGTTGTGGAAGTGACATAAAGCATATCGTTTTCCGGAATTCCCATAGGACATAGGAATTACGCGGGGAACTCTGATCTTGAATGCTACTTACCTGATTTCAACCCTCGATGAAGGTCTGCTTTTAGATTAGTTTAAATGCTGTTGAAGTGTTCCAGAGACGTCGCCTGGGGTCTACGGGGGCCAAATTTTGTTTATTTTGAGCTAGGACACACCGTTTTCGAGATATCAAGGCGCTGCCGTACACGACGTAGCAGGGCGGGCCGGACAATTTTGCCGCGAACAATAGACCAAAGGGTCCAATCGTATACTGCAACGCACACGGCGGTCAATAAGACCGCGCCGCCAGTACCCGCCCCGCACCGCGGCATGTCCGTGGCTGCCCGCCGTAGATCGCACAAACCAGTTTGTATACACTAACGCAGACGGCGGCGCGGGCGACTAGCTTAGTCTGCGTCGCGCGCTCTACTAGAATGGTTGTCCTGAACTGACCGTCGTGCACGGTGAGTACACGGCGCGGGCAGCAGCGGGCATCGATGAGCAGACGCGGTCTTTATTGCTTCACGGTCAAAAAGACCGCACCACTGCGTTGTATGCGCAGCACCTTACTCCATTCTATATTAATTAATCTATTTACATATATGAAAGGCAAAAGTGATTGACTGATGTATCAACGCACAGCCTAAACCGCGGGTTCTAGAGATTCCAAATTTGACACGTAGGTTTCTTATAAAATCTAGGGGTCACTAAGAAAGGATTTTTCAAAATTAGTCAGACAAGATTAGTCAGACTCTTTTATTCAAAATTTCACAGGAGTAAGTTCTCCTTACGATAAATGAGCAAACATGTGTTTCAGATTTTTGAAAAGTCAACCCCTAAAAAGGGGAAGCGGGCTGACTAAGTCTGAAAATCAACATGGGTATTGTTTCTATGGTTTATCGGGTCGCTGATTACGAAAACAACAACGATTTTAAAATTTAACGTTGCGGACGTGAAATTCCTTCTCCCCTGTTGGGATGCGATGGGGTTGAAATGTCTATCAATATGGGTGTAGATTTTATGGTTTTTTGGAACTTTGATTTTAAAATTGAATATTGTGAACATAAAAATTCTTGAAATTATTTGTGCCAAATTGCAATTCAATCCGGCCAGTAATTTCGGAGCTAATTGTTGTAACAGACGGACTGACAGACAGCCATACGTGATCCCAACACAAAGGTTCTATTTTTGCATTTGATGTATGCCCGCGTTATCCTATAATTGATAAATCGCTATAATATTATATCATATCATATCGTGTTTTGATAGTCATGCTAAAAAATATTGTCTATAAAGAAGTTTTGTAGTTTGTTAAATTACTGAGATTGACATTCATACTTCACTTAAAATCAAATCTAACGCGAGCGAAGCCGCGGGCAAAAGCTAGTAATTTATATTTAAAGTGATTATGCCTTTAAATTTAAAAAATCGCTGTGAGCCTAAAAACACAATCTAACGTTGAATTTTATATTATTTCAACAACCGATTACTAAACAGAGTTTATTGTCAATTCGACGGTTTTTTCTTTCTTTTATTCGTTAAATAATTTATTATCCAATCATCTTAATTAAATAAAGGACATAACTAGGTCTCTCTCAATGCATGGAGCTGAGCGCGATATTTAGAAAATTTTCATCTGAAAAACATAAAATTATTTCATCGGCTTACCTTGTCAAAACCCAACGGTTACTAAGTCGCGGTATCCACTAAATAACACTACTACCTTATCGGTTATCCATCATCATCATCATCATGATTTTTTTTTTTTTTTTTTTTTTTTTTGAAAGGACCTATGCTGGCAGCTGAGGGCTTTTTCCAGCTTCACCGGGCAGATTTGGCGAGTACAGAAGGTACTCAGCCTAGAAAGCGGCCGGCCAGCGGGTACCTCGTGCGCGGGCCGGGCCTCAGGCTTCGCGAAGCGAAGCCTGAGACTCGTCCGCGTCCGGGCCCCGTACTAGCGGGCGCGATCGGACCGTGCTGAGTGCTGAGGGCACCCGGCCAAGAGGTGAACCCGACTAGTGGTTGCACCGTTATGGTCCTTTCTGCGCTACAGACTAGTCTGTGAGCGCAGGCTAGACCATACAGGCTCCAATCTAGTGGGCCCGATCGAAGGGGAAGGACTGGGCCTCAAGGGCGCCTCTGTAGGCTCGGACCTCGGCTTGGGCCGTCGTCCGATGGGCGGACAGGTGAGAAGCGGCCAGGCACATGTCTGTGCCTGCCAAAATGAAACGAGGGACCTCGCACTCGCCGGCGAGTGCGCTGATTCGAGCTAGTGCTTGGCTGTTGTGTACTGAGGTGTGGATTTGTAAGAGCTAACCGCTTATTATAAGCGGTTATCTTGTCGTCGGGATCTTCAAGAACGTTCCTCGGTCGGCGGAATTTAGTGGCGACATCTTTCTGGCAAGGATAGGTGACGGCTTTTACAATGAGGGGATTAGTATGGTTGGCGGCCTTATCAAAGAAGCGTTGAGACGCTTCTTTCATAAAGGCGGCAATCGTCGGGATTCGGAGATCGCGGTGTAAATTCAAGTTGCGCATTAGCGGATGGGCGTCCGCGGCAGAACGTAAGAATTTGTTTTGGAGGGTTTGGAGTCTATTAAGATGGTATTTAGAGGCGTGAGCGAACACTGGACTAGCGTACGTCATCACGGGACGGATACAGGACTTGTAAATTGTCAACTTATTTCTAAGTGACATTTTACTCTTCCTGCCTACAAGGAAATAAAGCCTACTAGAGTAGAAGGCTGCGGTCTTACGGACGCGTTGAATGTGCTGTGCAAACGACATTCGCCGGTCTAGGGTGACACCTAGGTATTTGACCGTCTTCTCCCAGGGGATCGGACGATCAAATAGGGTGATCGGATCGAGGCGTCGTCGAGGATGCGTCGAGTCGAAGTGACCCCGAGTAAAGTACACTGCGGTACTCTTCTCCGGGTTCACTTCGATTCTCCACCTCCTAAACTACTCGCCTAGGGCGTCAGCAGCACGCTGGAGTGTCCTGATGACATATCCAGCGTGGTAGCCAGAATGGTAGAGGGCAGTGTCATCCGCGAATAGAGCGAGGTCTACTTGCGGAGTTCTGGGGATGTCGTTTACGAAGATCGAAAAAAGTAGTGGGGAGAGCACGGAGCCCTGGGGAACTCCGGCTCGGATGGGACGGGGAGAGGAGTATGTCCCCTCAACGCGGTAGCGGAAGGAGCGATTTGACAAAAAGTCCCGCAAGATGAGAACGAGACTGTCGGGCACTTTGAGCTGGTATAGCTTGTAGAGCAAGCCATTGTGCCATACTTTGTCAAATGCTTTCGCCACATCAAAGAAGAGAGCACCGGTACACATCGGTTTGGGTCGATTGAGGCCGTCGAAAATGTGCTCCGTTATGCGGTGCACCTGTTCGACGCATGAGTGGGAGGCTCTAAAGCCGAACTGTTCATTGATTAGGAGATTATTCGAGAAGATATAATCTCTTAAACGGGAAACGAGAACGCGTTCGTAGATTTTACCCATGGTCTTGAGGAGACTGATGGGCCTATAGCTGGAGGGCTCGGACCGGTCCTTGCCGGCCTTGGGAATACCTATGACATCTGCCTCTTTCCACGCGGTGGGAAAAATGCAGTTCGCCATGGCGCCATTGAAGATGGCTACCAGTAGGCATATGAGTTGGGCGGGGAGGGCGCGTAGGACTCTGTTGGAGATCCGGTCTGGGCCGGGAGCCTTGTTCGGGCGAAAACCTTTGATTATCGTTTGCACCTCATCGACGGTTGTGGGTGCAAGAGGGGTTGTCGGGGTGAGAGCTGAGAGACGCTCGACTTCACTATCCACTGTGCTAAGGTGGGTAGGATCTACGGGGAGAGAGCTCGGGGAACACTGGGCCTCCAGGCTGTCGGCTAAGCATTCGGCTTTTTCATCGTCGTCAAAGGCGACGGAGTTGTCGGGTCTGGTGAGGGGAGGCATAGCCGCTACGGTGTCTGCCTTGAAAGACCTGGCCAACTTCCAATAAGCTTGGTGAGAAGGCGAGATCTCTTGAAGCAGATTATCCCACCGATCATTACGGAGTTCCGACATGCGCTGCTTCACAGATCTCTGTAAAGCCCGCAAGCGGACCCGGTTATCCTCGGTGGGGTAACGGTCGTAAGCTCGGGTCGCGGCGTTCTTCGCTCTCATCAACTGTCTCATATCGTCAGGCAGCTTCCATCTATGGTTATTCATAATTGGAACCTGCCTAGACGATTCGCTGATAGCGGTTGAGATGTGGTTAGTGAGAGCGTCGATCGCGTGGTTAGTCTCGTTAGGCGAGGCTATCCTGTCGGGGACTGAGTCCAATACTGAACTGGGGCGGAGTTCGAGATTCTTCTCGAGTCTGTCCCAGTCCAGGATTGTCTTCATGGTCGGGAGGGAGTCCGGGGTACCTAGTTGCATTAGAACTGGCCGATGATCTGAATCTAGGGCATGATGGACTTCTATTGAACAGAGGCGTAGGCCAATGTCCTTTAGAATCGCCATATCCAAGATGTCAGGTCGATGGTTTACATTAAAAGGGTAGTGGGTCGGGGACATGGGGGCTATAATATCGAACATGAGCTGCTCCGAGAGTTCGGCAAGCAGTGTACCATTCCTGGTGGTTGTTAAACAATTCCATTGAGTATTTTTGCTATTGAAATCTCCGCCAAGTATGACGGAGCTTCCCATAGCAAGAAGAGTCTCATAATCGCTCCTTAACGGATTTTTGTCGCAGAGTTGGTAGACTGAAGCTACGATGATGGGTTGGTGACCGGTCATGGCTATCCGACAGATTGAGGCCTCAGCGTTTGTGAGCGCTGGGGGGTCCAGCGGGACGCAATGTAGCGACCTCTTATAATAAATGAGGGTGCCGCCACCCCGTGAGGGCCTATCGTTGCGGACTACGTTGTAGTTCGCAATCCTAGCAGAGCGCGTGGAGGGCTTTAATAGGGTTTCCTGTACCAGAAAGATGTCGATCTGGTGCTCTGTAAGGAAGTGAGTGATCTCTTCCTTCTGCTTTTGGAGTCCGAATGCATTAAAGAATGCAATGGTAAGGGACCGAGGTTTTGTCCTTTGGGTTGTATTAGCCATTAAGGGGGGACGTGGTGAGGGAATTTAAGGTCTCGAAGAGAGACGCATGTTTCGCTAGGATGCGCAGCATGGCGAAGCCGTCATTGGCGTTGGCGCGGAGCAGCGCAGCCACCTCCCTAATTTCGGCAAAGTTGAAGGCTTTGCCGAAGCTAGTGACGAGCTCTATGTCACCGTCCAAGCCACTAGGCAGAACTGCCAGGGGCGCTTTTGGGGCGGCCTTAGGGGCATTAGGGCGTGGGTCGCGAGGTGCGACCGGGGTCTTTGGGGCCTTAGGGGCCGGAGTGGGGGCCTGAGGGGGCACAGCAGGGGCCTTAGGGGCCAGAGGGGCCGCTAGGGGGGCCTGGGTGACCGCTGTCTCGGGATTACGCTTGGGCAAGGGGGCGGGGGTGGGGTTTTGGCTTAAGGCCGGGGCTGGGCGGATCCACGAAAGGGGCCGGTTCCAGGCGTTAAGTCCGTACGGACGCAGCTCTGGGAAGGCAGAGGGTTGAGGATTAAAGGAGGAGGAGGGACGAGCAGCCGTAGGGGCTTGAGGTCGTGGTTTGGGGCGTGGCGCTCGGGTGCAGCCGCGATAGTTCGCGGTGTGCCCCTCTTGGCCGCATAGGACGCACGCGGGAGGCGAGGTTGCTGTGTCCTTGATCCGAGAACAGTCGGCAGTGCCGTGGTCACCCAGGCACTTGACGCAGCGAGGGCGAGCATAGCAGTTACGGGCGGAGTGCCCGTATAGCTGGCAGCGGTGGCATTGCCCGGGGGAGTTTCGCTTGTGGGGGGGCTCGATTTTGAGTCCTGAGATGTGACAGATAGTCTTCACATTGAAGATTTCCCTGCCAGCTGGGGTGGGCTCTAGTACTACAAGTACTAGGTCGTACGGCTCTTTGGAGCGCGACTTATAAAGTCGGTGGACTTCCAGGGCCGGAAGGTTTTGGGATTGGAGGTCAGCAAGTAGGAAATCAGTGCCGATTTCTTTGGGGAGACCGCGCACGACGGCGCGGATCTTGCGTTCCTCCGCAGGGGTGTAGGTATGGAACATGATGTTCCTACTATTGAGGAAGGACTGGAGTTCCCGGTACGACTTGAGGTCCGGGGTCGACACCCTAATGCCATCCGGAGCGGATTTGGCATGGGTGTATGATATATGCCGGGCATTAAGGCCGGCGGAGATGGTTGACCAGGCTGTCTTGTCCTGAACGACAATCGGGGGAGGGAGGGGCACCTTTTTAGCCTGTGAAGCAGGCTGGGTGGCGGGCCTGTTTACTGGCCTGGACTGGCCGGTATTGGCCTTGGCGGTTTTCGCCGGAGGTTCCGAGCGGGCAGAGTTCCTAGGTCTCTTGCCGTGGGTAACGGTGGTGAAGCCTTCGGAGTCCGAGTCCTGCTCGGAGGAAGAAGAGGAGGAGTCGCCGCTGCCGGAGGCGGTGGCGGAGAATGATGAGGTGGCGGAGGAGGAGGCGGTGGCAGACTTAGAGTCGTTGCCGGTGCCGGACGTGGAGCCAGTGGCGGTGGTAGACGAGGAGGCGCCCGATGGGCTCACCTCGTCCTCCATCGCCTCCGGTTCAGGGTCCGGGGAGAGCGGGGAGTCCTGATTTGCGGCGCTAGCCAGGTTCCTTTTGAAGGCCTCGTAGCCCTCATAGAACCCTGGCAGCGTTCGGAGGTACTGCTGGAGTACCCCCATCGCGATTTATGGGCCTATGCGGAGAGGGTTTTACTACCGTTTCGGAAAACGCGCCGCTTCCCGAGAAGAAACGGCAAGAAACTCGGTAGCGGTGTGTGGCGGTGGGTGACAGGCCTCCCTACTATAGGTAGGTCGACAAGTCGTGTGTAGGGGGATCCCTAACTGGGTGGACCCGTGAAGATGTGGTGTCTACACGGGGTGAGTGGCCTACGCCTATCAGTCCTTCGGGAGGGACCGGGCCGCGAAAAACGGCCCGGGATACGCTCCCTTAGGGATGGAAATAGGGGAAGGGAAGGCGTGACACGCCCGGCAGTGAAAGGACTGTGGGGACCGAGTGTCTCAAGGGCGAGGAGGAACGCCTCACCCTCTCAAACGTGCCTTCCAGGAGGCCAAGGCCCACAATCCGATGTACCGGCGCGGAGGGAAATTTCGGCGCCTTCAAAAAGGCACTGTCCTTCGCTCCCTATCGAAAGGAACCGCCTTAAGAAAGGCGTTAAACTCTACTAAGGCCAGTTGACACCGTTAGGTTAGCCTTAGTAAAGCCGCGGGCAAACCACGTAATCGCCAAAGTCGAAAGAAAATAGACTTTCGAGAACTCGGAGAAATCGTAGAAATCGGAGAGATCGGAGGCAGGCGGAGCGGATCGGAGAGAGCGTCCGACCCGTGCGAGCGCTGCGATGCGAATGACTGCCTGTTGGTGCCTCTCATCATGATTTCAGCCATAAGACGTCTACTACTGAACATAGACCTCCCCCAATGACCTCCAGCCAATAACCGGTCAATCGTTAATCCGTTCTACGACAAATGTGTCAGTTCGACTGCCACTTCAGAAGAAATCCCGAGAATCCGCTCTCTCTATAGCTCACTGAGCAACTTTTAATATGTGTACTAGTCGTATAGTTACATTACGAGTATAAACATATGAATTGTCGTTAGCCTTCAAATCTTATTACAACGGAATAAGTTACTAAAAGTATAATGCTCGTGACGGTACCATGAGTGCCCATGTCAATGTAGGTGTAGAGGCCTGCAGCGCCTTCCCCTTTTCTAATTGTGAATTCGCAGCTCAATGTAACTGCTATTATATTTTATGGGTTTTATAAATTTGTATAGCTTTACACCGCGGGTTGGGTCACTTCTTATTCGAGCTCCGCTCTGCACGCATCTCCAAAATAGTTACATATTTTCTTTATAGGTACCTAATAAGATTTAACTTACTTATCGATTTTGATCGTCACTCGATGGGTACCTACAGACGGCTGTCGCCGAAGAGGTAGACCCAAGAAAAGATGGTGTGACGATTTGGTTAACCTAATGAGAGATTGGGAGTCATTTGCAATAGATCGAGATCGATAGAAGAGTCTAGGGGAAACCTTTGCCCAGCAGTGGGATTAAATAGGTTATAAAATAATATAACTTAAGCCGAGTTTAATTTAAGGCGTAGACAGTACAGTAGACCGCGCGAAGTGAAGTAGTAAATCAAGGAAAGCGGACCCTGGGCTCCAAAGCAACGGCTTTGGACGCAACCAGGATTGACCGTATAGATGAAGAAGAAGAAGACAGTACAGTAGGACCATGCATATTATTGGCACGTCCTAATTTTAGTTATTGTAGGAAGAAATTATTAATAAATAATATAAATAGAACAAATAACTCACATGTCACTTTCCGGCAGGTTCAATGTAATGCTGCCCTTGACAGCATCTCCGTACTGGACGTAACCGAAGAAGCCCACCACTCCATACAGGGTTATTACGATGACCATGGCGACGTTGAGGACCCCTGGGCATCCGAGGAAGCGGCGAGGGTTCGCCATTTCATTCTCGACAGGCATCACCACACCGATGCCTTCCATCGCGAAGACCACGGTACTGGTGGACGATGGGAAAAATTAGGCGGGATTTTTAATGTTGTTTTTGAATTCAAAAGATAATATTCTAAAACGAAATGCCGTTTAATTCAGTACCATTTTTAGGGTTCCGTAGCCAAATGGCAAAAAACGGAACCCTTTTAAATTCGTCATGTCTGTCTGTCCGTATGTCACAGTCACTTTATTCCGAAACTATAAGAACTATACTGTTGAAACTTGGTAAGTAGATGTAATTTGTGAACCGCATTAAGATTTTTACACAAAAATAGAAAAAAAAACAATTACTTTTGGGGGTTCGTTCGCCATACTCACTTACTCAGAACTGTAACTCAAATATATTTTTTAATTTAACCCATACGTGTAGGGTATCTATGGATAGGTCAAAAATGATATTAAGGTTTCAAATATCATTTTTTTCTAAACTAAATAGTTTGCGCAAGAGACACTTCCAAAGTGGTAAAATGTGCGTGCCCTGTAACTTCTAAAATAAGAAAATGATAAAACAACAAAAACTTTTTTAAACAAATAATAAAAAACAATCAGTAATGGTCTTTACATTCAATACATTGAAAAATAAGATCTGTATAAAAACGTGCAATAATCGTGGTGATAGCTGATTTTATTTATTTATTTTTTACCCTGTATTATCATTTTGCGATCGTTTCATTTGGTCTCTTATGTATATACAGATTTATCTTTCGTGTTTACTACTAAGTTACATACTACAAAACATGTGTCATAAGAAAATTTGCAAAACAGTGTTTCACGTTATTTTCCTTGGAATGTTGATCGCACGCAATACACATAAAACAAGAGAATAAATCATCATCATCATCATTTCAGCCATGGACGTGCACTGCTGAACACAGGCCTCCCTCAATGACGTTCATTGAGGGGGATTGCCAATACTCGCCACGCTTGGCAAGCGGGTTGGCGAGCGCAGTTTTTTATAACATTTCGCACGCAGACGCTGCTGCCCGTCTCGTGCTACAGGAATTAGTCGCCTCTTACGACACGCCTCCTGTTGGCGGTGAGGAAGTGTATTCTTTACGGCCGTCCCCACACGGCAACAAGAGAATAAATGCGCAAACATAAATATTTGGTAAAACCATAGTTAGTTAAAATTGAATACAACACGAACGAAGTCGCGGGTAACATTTAGTGTTAAAAAATAATTATATTCAATAAAACATACAACCGAATTGAGAACCTCCTTCTTCTTTTAAGTCGGTTAAAAATGTTTGGAAACGGAACAGCGACATCTAATGGGAAGAAGCGCCATCAATAATGACAGTTATCGCAACCCCCGGGAACCGTTCATTTTTCCGGGGTAAAAGTATCCTATCTGTTTTCCTGTGCCAATTTTTATCTGGATCCGTTCAGCCGTTCTGGCGTGTTAAGTTACAAACATCCATCCATCCAAACTTTCTCATTCATAATATTATTAAAGAGTAAGATTGATTCAAACATGATATTTTCGACCAAATGCTCAATGAGGTAAATTGACAGTTTATGTTGATATATACTCTTTATTGCACACCATACAAGTAAATTACACATAATTTTTACAGAAAGAATTACAAATTAGGCGTTCTTATCGTTAATAGCGATCTCTTCCAGACAACCTTCAGGTAGAGGACAACCATTAGGGAATTAATTTTTATTCAGTAAAAATATAATTACTACGGTCTTGAATCCCATTTTGATCAGTATTACAATGTAAACCAGAGAAATCATTTGTAAAAACGTGAGATTTTATTGGCTGCCGTAAAAGATCCCTCAATGTAAACATTGCCTAATTAGACCAAATTAGAGATTAGACACTGAAAAAATCAGGCTAAGGAGACTAAACTGACTAAACTAGACTTTAGTCTAATCTCTAGGTCTAGACCTAAGTCTAAAATAATAAATGAAGGCAAGAAATGTCCGATCATTTTATTCATCGGACTTGTAATATCCGCCTTACTTATTCCATAGTAAAGTTTAGCATATTTGGTATATTTGTTCCTTCCTAGTATCGATGTTACTCCCTAGTCTGACGTGGGTCTGATGTTTACTTAACACAAGGTTATTTCTAGATTTAGTAATACAAACGTCATGCATAACATACGAGTATTTCTGAATCCATTATGCAAGGAAATAGCCGAAAGTGCTTTTTGTAGGTAGCCATTATATTTAGGTATTGTAACTTTGAAACCGACATGGGGATAAATCATGTTTTTCAAGATACAAACACATAATTATTATTCCATAGGTATTAAACCGAGAAACGAACCCGGGACCTCAGACATGGTGACGTGGTGACGCTATGACTGGCGTACTCGCCTCTCGGTTACGGACGTTGGCAAAAGTATAATTAAAAGTGAAAAGTGTTTTTATTTATTATTTCTAATTCATACTTTTTAACAATTTGTCAATGAAAAGTACAATATGGTATATGAAGTGTTTACGTTTTTGTAATTATCGCTAAAAAACCCCTTTTTTTTCTAAAGGCCGCACATTATCGAGTATATAGGTATTACAACGATATTATATATGACCATATTGTTTTTATTATGACATCACACTACACACAGCCTATGTCACTCGGGAGAACGTAAGGATTCCAACGACACCTCATACGTCAAAATTGGTTAAGGCGTTTAGTCGTTATGGTGGAATAAATAAACTCAAATTGTAACTTCTTTGTGTGGTGTACAATAAAGAGAATCTATCTATATATCTATCTCACTCACCACACTCATACACTCACACATGAACCCTAAAAATATTACATTTCTTGATGGCCCTCATATAAAAACTGTTTTGTTTATGTACTATTTAGAGTTTACTATTAGGCTCTTGATAATAAATCACTATTGCCTACAAGGAACATTGCATCTACATCACAGACTACGAGTAATAAGTAGTACGTCAGTCAGAGAACATTTTGTAATTTTTGTCTCTGAAAGAGTTTCACATTTCACTGCAGCTTTAACGGAGTGAGCCTGTTATTTTTTACTGCAATAGTCTGTAGCAAACAAAAGCAAATGTATTTTTTCTCTGTGTGCAATGAAACGAAAGGATGAAATAGGTATTTCGGTATGTCAAAGCGTCAAAAGGGTTTTGTAGATTTTAAAACTTTGCTATCATTGATCTAACATGTCGGAACTGGACTGTAGAGTTAGTTCTAAAAATTCTAACCACAATATTTTGGCTATCAACAAGGACACTTAATTTGCCATGTAAAAGCTCTTCAGGCTGAAAATACTTTACTAGCGGGTACGTTGTACTCTTGATGAGAACTTTATCGGACTGTAAGTTCGAGTATAGGATCCGAGAACTATGTAACACATAAGTCAGTCAGTCCAGTAGTAGTTTTTCTAAACTACTACTGGATATGGTATTTGAAAAGTATGCTATTTTTCTGAGCAGTTCAAAGTTCAATTAACTGTGTAGGTATCTTAAATTGGTTTGGTAGGCGCTGTGTGCTCAGTACACGTCGATACTTATGGGATTTATAAGATCACACAGTTATTTAACTCAAACTCTACCTTTAAAATTCACAAATTTTTTCTTCAGTTAATTCATGTTTTTATTTTTACTTTCTCGTATTCGTAATGAAAAAATAGCACAGTGTTTACCTCGGGGTAAAGAGTTATTTAGTCTCTCGAACTATTGGCACCGGAGCGTATTATTCTTAATAGCATTTTATTTGTGATATAGTATCTACTGCTACAGTATCCTTTGTAGTAAGTATATAGATAGATAGGTAGATAGATACTCTTTATTATACACCATACAAAGAAGTTACAATTTGTGTTTACAGAAAGATGCACAATTTATATTTATTTAGTTTGTGTCTATGTAAAATAAAATAATACACAAAAATAACTTACCTCAAGAACAAGGGCCACTGCGTAATACTGGCTACCATTTCTCTATCTTTAACTGGTGGAAGATCAGCGAATACATAGTACAATGTAATCGCAAACACCACCAGGATCAAGAAATTTGCTAGCGCTGAGAATGGCACCAGGTGTTTGAGGTTCCGGATCTGGCAGATCAGCACAAGAGGAATGAGGGTGAGGGCGCAGTAGACCTGGATCGACATCTCGAATTTTGGGTAGAAGGTGTCTAGTACCTAAAAGGAATATCATATTACAGAGGCCGTATACTCAAGTGAAAGGAAAAAGTACATCGCAATTTATACCCGGCTGGAAATATAAATTGAAAAATGACTGAATTCTCAGCAGTTTCTGCGCATTTCTGCGCTAGTGTAAAGAAGATTACACTCTTTTTTGGGCAGTTGTGTAAAAATAATTAGTTACTGGACTGTGGAGTTTAAGTTTCAATTTCCGGGTATGTATTGCCTGGAAATTTTATCAAAATAAGAATTCTGAAACCCCCGGTAAAGTTCTAGATAGGACTCCCAAATGATTGGGCCACATAAGCTACTTACCTCTTTGAAAGATGATCCGATGAAGACCACATAAACGCACAGCACTCCAATGTACGCAAGTGTCATTGAAAAGTCCACGATTTTTCTGAAAATATAAATAGTAGGTAGTTATTATTATTATTGATTCATTGTATAACCAATCGATTAAAGTAGGTAATTGGTTCGGATTTCGGATGGGTCAATTTAAAAAAAGATTTCATATTTGGGTTGCGATACAATTTTGCTTATCGTCGAATCCAACTCGATTGAGCAGCGTTCGGGAAACTACATAACGTCTTCTCGTCCAAAATACCTCAATGCCTAAAGACGAAAGTCTAAAACAAGTGTGTGTAACCAGTCATGACATATGGAACTGAAACGTGGCCTCTCACTATGGGCCTCATAAGAAAGCTCAAGGTTGCACAAAGTGCAATGGAAAGTTCGGTGTTTTTTTGCGAGATCGAATCAGGAATGAGGAGATTCGTAAAAGAACAAAAGTCGCTGACATAGCCCAACGGATAAGCAAGCTGAAGTGGCAGTGGGCGGGGCACATAGCACGTAGAACTGACGGCCGATGGGGCAGAAAGGTTCTGGAATGGAGGCCGCGTACCGGCAAGCGTAGCGTAGGACGTCCACCTACAAGGTGGACAAACGACCTGGTAAAGGTTGCAGAAAGCCGCTGGATGCGGGCTGCTTCCAACCGGCCAATCTGGAAGTCACTGGGGGAAGCCTAAGTTCAGCAGTGGACGTCCTATGGCTGAAATGATGATGATGACAGGACACATGCAGAGATGTGGCAAATAAGGAATTATCATCCTTCTGGCACAAGGACTAGACAATGAATTTAAGTTAACTCAGACTCTAGTCAATTTAAAAAAAAATGTTTCCAAATTTTCTCCTAATCGAGAATCAAACCTAGGACCCTGTCTGTATTCAAAGCGTATCACTACGCTACTACGGCTAAAGGGTTATTTGTTTCTTTAATCAAAAACATGTATATTCGTACCATGCCTAAGTTTACACAAGAGCATTTCATATTTTTTATGAGCACTTGCTCTGGCTTGAGTAGATGTAGTGTCAATAACATCAGTTTTCTGCAGCTGCTTGCCAGAGTCAATATTAATAAGAGAGCAAATCGAAACCGTCAACTTATGCACACCGAATTCAATTTTATCAGACCACAAAATGCTTTTATGAAGGGGGGTGAGGGGTAGTCGAACGAAAAGCATGGGCGATCTATTTTAATGGTTTTTATTTATCATTTAAAGAGCTTTAGAGTACAAGTTTGGTGTAGTTTGTGTTCTAATGTTTGGTAAAGTGATAAAGACCTGAAACTATTGAAATATGTCGTATTCAACGCCGCATCGAGTGTCAAGTGACATGTCTTAAGACAGTTTGCTTTAAACACGATAGGCGTCTTGAAACCTGCTTCTACAAGAAAAGTAGCCTTCACTAAATCCATGAAAAGTAATAAAAAATAAACACCCGTTATTTATTGTGAACACTATTTAAGAATATACTCGACATCGGCAGAATCACTGCTCTTTCATCTTATAGAGCGGGATTGAGTCCATTAAAAAAGGTAATTAAAAGGAAAATTTATATTAGCACAAATTAAAAACTAGAGCCACAGAGTACTTTAGATATTATTCCATTTCACTTAAAGAGTTTATTAAAAATTAAATTCATTATAAAAGATGATTTTAAGAGGCCGCTACTTCAATATTTTTGGTATTAAGTGATCTTAGCAATTCTAGTTAAGTGGAGAATATTCAAGGTCTTATCTTTAAGGTTACACGGCACTTAAATGACAATTGACTCATCAGTGCCCTTGTTCATCCTAGCGTTAGCACTAACAAGCACTTGAAACTGTGTAAGACATTTTGAGCTCTAATATGAAACAAATAAGACCTACATTTACTTCTGATGTTGTAGAAAAAAGTTGGATCTAGAAAATACTGTCAAAAAGGTGTACAATTTATTTCTTAAGTCGTCCTACCAAGGTCTGAAATAGTTGTGAATATTTTTGATAGCTCGTGACTGTACCTACTTCTGCCAATACTATTTAGAACTTTATTCTTAAGGAAGAAAGTTGGAACTCACTTGACAGCATTTCCCCAACCTTGAACCCGCTTGGGTCCGTATGTAAAGGCTGCACCACAAGTGTCTGCGAAACTCATGGAGGGTTTCTTCGCATCGACACAAACCTCTTGTGAAGTTGTTACCTGAGAAGAAGAATTTAGTATTACCTCAAAATGTGTTCTAGGTCAAAAAACTGACAGCACTATTTGAAAGATAGAGGTCAAATACTTTAGTTTACATTATGTGAAGATGATGATGTGATTTACACCTTACAACAGTTTTCAGCGTAAGTTTATTTTGCGAAAACATAACTTGGTTTTATTTATGTGTACTGAGATCTGAGATACTTGTAGCTCAGTGGCGGCAGTGCTTTTGCAGTGCAATTGTGATTGGATGGGTGACCATTCCAACCATTTAAGTGACTTTTATCACAAGCATCTCCGTGCTTCGGAAGGCACGTTAAAAGTTTGTCCCAGCTAATATAGCTTGTTATTAGTCGTGAAGCCTAGTCAGGGAACTTAGGGCGACATTGGTCAGTTAGGTAAGGTCACCGACCTTACAACACCCCTCCACGTCGTACTGAGCCCGCGTGGTGGAATATGGCCCAAACTACCCCATAGTTGAGGTGAGGTGTAAGCTCTGCAGTGAGACGTTCTTTACTTTTATACTGAGATCAATGTTATGTGGTAATCTTGTCCGTTTATAATGCACAGTACATAGAGTTTACGAAATCGCAGTTTAGTTTTAAAGCAGGTAATGTACACTCAAAATATAGATTTGACTACATGAGAGGCCTTGCATCGTTGCATTACACAAACAACAACACTCATTTAATATGATGCAGTTAAGTTAGATGATCTCTAAAAGGCAGACATTTTTTAAAAAAACTATAACTATTTAAAAAACTAATAATTCACTCTCCTTCCTGTTTAAATTTTAAATTTCGTTCGCTTGCAAATGGATTTTAAAAATTCATAGCAGGACTGCCCGATTCCACTTACCTAGAAGGTTATAGAAATAGAGGAAAATACAGCCGATAGTCAAGTCCTGCTTGTAGCATATTGGCGGCAGGACTAGGGTAACCTAGGGTGGGTACCCTAGGTTACCCTAGTCCTACCTAGTATTACCTAGTAACTGGGGTCAGTTAGGCAACCCACACTGCAGTCTTGAGAGGGATGGAGGGCCGACTAAAATATTTAGTGACATTTATCTCAAGTATCTCCGCCCTAAAGATGGCAGGTGAAAAAAATATTAATTATGATTGCTTTACTAGCTGATTTTAGATTTTTCCTGCAAAATATAATTAAATAATAATAAATAAATTGTTTTCGCCATCACACCAATTACCTAGCCCCAAACTAAGCAAAGCTTATACTATGGCGACTAGATAACGGATAAACATACTTAAATACTTTATTAAACATCCATGACTTAGGTACAAATGCTCGTGCTCATCACACAAACATTTGCCCCTTGCGGGGTTCGAACCCGCAACCGCTGGATTTGTAGTTAAGAGAGCGAACCACTACACCAGACGGTCGTCATAATTGGGTACATACTGGGTATATATATGTTTGGATTTTAGGGTCTTATCAAGCGTATTGGGCTTTACGTGTTTTTCCTGCTAATAGATACCTACATGAGCCATTTAGAAAAGCTTTTAGTTAGAGGCCGTAAGAGCTGCTTGATTACATCAGAAAGTAGTTATTCACATTCCTTACAGCCCTCCTTAACCGATTTTAATATAATAAAAAAAATATTAGATATCATCATCACATAAATTGGTCTGATGCTATGGTAAGTAGCCAAAGCACGTTACAAAAATAACGATGGTACACCCCGACCCCAGCCCCCCTAGCATGACCACTTAAACACGATATGATATGATGATATAGTGATATATCGACACTAACTGTAAAAATATGATAGATATAGCCGCCATTTTGAATTTTTATTGAAACAGCGATCATAATATGTGAGGTCACCAACACGGCGAATCAACATGGCGGCTATATCTATCATGTTTTTACAGTTGGTGTCGATATATCACTATATCATATCATGTTTTGTTGCTCATGCTAGGGAGGCTGACAGTATAGAGAAGTTATTTTTTTACTTTGAACCAGGGACCTTGAGATAACGACACCAAGTCCGGCATGCTCGCCTCTCAGCTACGGAGGCCGTCAAATAATAAACACTTAGTCTGTGTGGTGACTGGTGTTATGGCCCTAACTACTTCTTAGTAGCACAGAATACCTACACTGTGCTCTAAAGCGAGGCATAAGTGCGATTAAGCGCTTCATGTTATGTAACCAATGGGCCTTATTTCATGTCCTGCTTACGGACAGCTGAACACGTAAAACAGTATTCATGTCCTTCATGTAAACTATGAGCACACCTTCTTTCATGTCCTGCGTACGGACAGCTGCACTTGCAAAGATCTATTATTCGCCACCGATTGTGCGGTTCATCTAGTTTAAGGCATCAACAATTTGACAGAATAGCCGTTTACACGGAAAGAAGAAGTGGGGCGAATACTTTAACTTAGCTATGGTATAGGTATTCAGTATTTTACTAGAGATGTTGTTATATATCTGTCAAATATTTTAGGTGGCAAAAATAAAGAACATCAGAATATAAAACATAAGTAAATATTTAAACTCGTACTTGCCAAGATAGGCCGCGGCGCCGCGCCGCTAGAGTTAATTTAATTTGAGCATATTTTTGATATTTTTGGTAAATATTTTTGATGTTCTCTTTATAGACTGGCCGGTTGTTTAAATAAACAAATTATATTTGATACATATCAAGGGCTGTTGAATTCTGTTTAATGCTTTATGCTGTAGCTACTCTAAAAATATGTAGCAAAAAATGCCAGCCCCCCTAGCGTGACCACCAAAACACGATATGATATGACATGATATAGCGATTTATCGACACAAACGGTATTTTTTTTAAAAGTATGAAAGATGTAGACGCCATGTTGAATTTTTATGATCGCTCTTCGTAAAAAAACAACACAGCGGCTATATTTATCTTATTAGGTAAAAAATTGACCGTTTGTGTCGATAAATCGCGATATCATATCATAGCGTGTTTTAGTGGTCATGCTAGGGGGGCAGGCGCAACTTCTTATCAAATTCTTGAACAGCAAACGCTCTCTGATTGTATATTACACTTGAAACTTTGACTGCCTCAAATGGGAATCAACCTAAGTATCTTGGCTATCCGGGTTACTTTTCCAACTGAGCTCAAGAGGACATTAAATATAAATATTTGACTATCGTTGGGATGAAAATTTTTGGCCACAACAAATAAGTACCTATTAATTGATTAAAAAATATGCTGTTAGGTTACATATTATGTTATTTTTTAACGAAGATCTTTGACCTCTAGAAATATTGAGCACTATTTCAGTTAGACCTAATACATATTAGTAGGTGCTCCATGGTCTGTGTGTATCAAAATCACTTGACTATCATTTACCAGTATATGGACAGTGTGTGTGCATATCAGACCGGCTAGTAGAGTGCCGATGGTGCCAGCAACCAATCCTGCATTCTTGAACGCCGCTGGCATAGCGAGGATCCCAGACCCGAGGCATGCTTTCAGAAGATGCAATATTGAGCCGATAGTTCTGTAAACAAAATACGCTATTTGTTATAACAGTTGCCAAATAGGAATGTGCTTATCAATACAAACAAAAAAAAGAAGAAAAATAGGGTCAAACAACAACATATATACATCGCGTTTGTTTTTTGTTTCTCCATACAAACTAACGCCCTACCTCAATGATAATATAAGGACACAGTATAATTTATACGTTCGAAATGACGCACACACACATTCGCATTACGCACATCTCAACAAGAACCCTAAGCGGTTGTCGCAGTGCTGTCCCTCGAGGATAGCACATGGATCACTTATTATTATATAGAGTAGAAACGTCATATTATGACATCTTTGACAAATTTTTCCGCTATTTTTTTTATCTGTACCTGTAGGGGAGAGGGGGGCAAGACGGGGAAGCTTGTAAGACGGGGAAATGGCTTTATTTGGCAAGATAATCGAACAATTAGAATTACGCTTATGCACGTTAGTGCGCCTCCATGATGCTAATTATTTAGTTCAGTGACCGGCTAGATAAACGTCACGTTTTATTGTTTAATTGAAAAAAAAAACTGTTTTTTTATTATTCTATTTTTCTTATCATTTTTGTGTTTCATTTGCTTCAGTTATTTATATGTGTCAACAATCACGCCAACAGGTAAATTATTTGTTTAGTGCCATAACGGCCATATTTGTTTGTAATAATTTTATTACTTTCACAAGATGCGCAAGATTGGGGGGACCAAGAAAAAAAAATCCAAAGCTAAATCGTCAACATCAGAAAAAAGCAACAGTGATTCCTAAAATAATTCATATTTATACTGCAACGGACGCTATTTAGAGACTATACAGGGCTGCGTAGAATGTATTGCGTGCAACAAATGGGCATATTGTATTTGTGATGAAGTGAAAGATGAAGACGAAGAATCCGTATTTACATGAATTTTGTTAGTAATTACTGGCAAAATTTACATGTGAATACTGAGGTTCACATGTGAATACTGAGATACTGATGACTTTTCTGAATATTATCCAGAAAATAAGCGTAGTGTGTAGGGGCCCCATCTTACCCTACCCATAGGCCAAGATGGGACACATTTTCATATTTTTTTATTGAATTATCAATGAAAGGTTCCTAATTAATGTTGATTTTCAAAGATTGATTACCAAAGAATATCATTAAAATATCAGGTCATACCTATAGTCAGGTCATAAGTTCTGTCACATGTGTAATATGAAATAATTTAGACATGTTTATTTTTTATGTAACCATTTATATAGCAAAATGAACTTAATAAAACATAGATTCATATGGTAATAAAGTTTATTCAAAATGACCCCCGCGATTTTGAATACAGGCCTTCAATCTGCGCGGCCAGTCGTCTATCGCAGCACGAACGAGGTCCATGTCAATATCGGCGGCTGCCTTAATCAAGGATGCCTTGAGTGACTCCAAATCAGGATGAGGCTTTGAGCAGGCCTTTTTCTCGAAGTGTTGCCATATCTTGTAATCTAACGGACTCAAATCTGGACTGGAGGAGGGCCAGTCTTCGTGCCGGATGAAGTCGATTTCACGCGCCGCCAGCCAGTCTTGTGTGCTTTTCGCTCTATGAGCTGGCGCAGAATCTTGTTGGAATACCCAGTGCCTGTTATTAAACATGGTATGAGAAACAGGTTCCACAAGGTTCTTGAGGACTGTATTTTGATACACAACTGCATTCGTTTTTACGCCTTTCTCACAAAAATATACCTCAGTTAAGCCCCAATAAGAGACTCCAAACCAAACCATGAGCGATGATAGAAAATGACCTCATTGGACACGCGGAATACGGTTGCTAGCTTCTTCACTGCTGTGTGCGTACACCTTATTTTTGTAGCTCTCTTCCACGGTGAAAATTTTTTCATCCGAAAAAAGAATTTCCCGATGTTTTTTTCCTGCGTACCGCTTCAATAAAGCGCGGCATCTCTTCAGTCTCAGGTCCATTAAAGGAGCGTCCAAACGATGTCCTGTTTTTTTTCGATATGCCCTAAGCCCTAAGTCTTCATTTAACACCCTTTTCACTGTGGTCCTGCTTAACCCCATCTGAAGGGCAAACAGTTTCTGCTTACGTATGGGATTTCTTTGAATTCTCGCCTTCACAGCTTTTATCACTGCTGGAGTCCTAACAAAGCGAGGGCGACCACTTTTTGACCTGTCATCTACATTAGAGTCTTCATTGTATCGTTTTAAGGTACGATAAACGAATCTTTTGGTTATATTCAAATTTTTCAGTAAGTCGAAAATCTGAATTGGCGCGTAACCGCAACGATGCAACGCAATAACCGCGACACGGTCTTCTTTAAGTGTCCACTTCATATTAAAAATGGGGAAAATTCTAAAAAGTACACATTTTTATTTTCATGAAAAAATTAGAAATTCGAATTCAATAAACTTTTTTGTGGCCAGCATTCTAAATTAAAAAGTTTTTATTGTGTGACAGAACTTATGACCTGACTATGTATATATTGGACAACATCACATACATTGCTCTGATCCTGTGGTAAGTAGCCAAAGCACTTGTGTTACAGAAATCAGAAACAACGACGGTACCACAACACCCAGACCCAAGGCAATATAGAAAAGTTATTTTTCTACATTGACCCGACCGGTAATCGAACCCGGAACCTCAGAGATAGCGACACCAAGTCCGGAATGCTCGCCTCTTGGCTACGGAGGTCGTCAAATAAATAACCTTTTAAGTTCCCCCCCTTACCCCCCTCTACCCTACTTTTTTGCACGGGCGAGAGTTGACAGGACTTGGCATTTCATACTTAATTTAAGTGGAAAATCATTTAAGTATAGTTTCGGAGGAACATAGTTCGTATTGCTGCTCTATAAGGTACGTGCTCAATGGAATAGCATGACAATTGTATCAAGAGAAGGACATAGGCACAGTATTAGTATTACTATGAAATAGTACGAAATAGTAACACTGTGTCTTATGTTACTAAAAAGTGAAAAGTCGTATTCCACGCGGGCGAAGCTGCGGGCACAGCTAGTCTTACTATCTTACTAATATTAAAATTATTAGTACGAAAGATAACTGCGTCATTAAAGATGGTGATAAATGTCGCTGTTCAATGGTAAAAATCTTTAAAATTATATGAAAAAAAATGTAACACTAGCTCGACCATCACGACCCATAAAGTGTTGTGTAGTAACAATATACTTAAAGACTAAGTTTTTTTGACTAACTATGGTTTTTAAAGTTAGTTTTGAACGAAGTCGCGGGCAACAGTTAGTATTTTATAAAATTAGATCAGTAAGTACCTTTACTTGCATACTATCTATGTGTATTGAATCCTACAGCGCCCTTAACTAAAATTACTTAAATAAAATATACTACCAGAATCTCTAAAAACATAAAAGGTTTTTTTCTGAATATGCTAACCTAATAAAATCATATTCCCACAAATGCTCAGAAATGTCTCGCCTACAAATAACGCAAAACATAATTCACTCAAGATGGATTTTGCCGTCAAAAATGCTAAGGCTCTTACAGTAATACTTATGTTATGAATCAACGACAATAGCTATTCTAATAACAACGTTGTCCTTTGGTACGTTGTCTGTCATGTCTTTCAGTAACTCAATTTTTCATTTTATTTTTTCTATTCAGTCACAAATATTAAAACTTTCAATCTGAGGGCTACTAGGCCCTAGGGTATCATTGGTACTACATAGAAAAAGATAACAGAAATTCAAACAATTTATTTAATATAAAATAAACACTATAAATCTAAGCGTAAATTGCGCAAAGAGCAACGCTTTCTGATTTGGTAGTCTTTAGACGAAATAGTAGGCTGACAGGAAAATATAACGACCAAAAAACCGAGTATAAAGGTAACCGCTTAGACGCCTAACCTGACAATCCGCTTAGGCCGTATTTAGAGTAACCCTTATAATATCGCCGATTAATCTGAAATAATGAAATAGAAATAGTAGTAGATTGTATGGAAGCTTAAAAAAATTAAACGAAAGTGAACATTATGCCGGAACCGGTTTTTATATGATAACCCGTATTTTCCAAATCGTTATAATTAAACGGATTAAAACCTCTATACGGGTAAACTTTTCTGGTCTTGTGAAAATAACACCACAGTATGTCCACAGTCAAGAGAGGAGGAGAAGAGTCTTTAGAGGTTTTAGAGACGCAGAACAAGGCAATAAACGTCAGCCCAGTGCCAGACGCTCAGATGGGAATAGTTCTTAAACTATTTTGACACTTGTTACAATATACTTTGATCTGTTACCGAAACATATTTATCAACTGTCGGACTTAGGTTTATTTTCAGGGCTCCTCTATACTCAAAAGGATAAAATAGACATCCCATCACTATCAATTTGAAGCCCGATTCTCGCAATTCAAAAGTAATCATAATTTAGTTTTGATCTAATCAATTGATTACTCAAATAACGGTATTCACTTAAAAAACCGGCGAAGTGCGCGTCGGGACAAGCTCAATGAGGGGTTTGTAGTTGCTCGTTACAATATATTTTTTTAGTTTTTTTTAGATTATATTCTACCCCTTTATCGGTGTGATTGATATGTAAACCCATCCGAAGTTACGACTTTATAGTACTAAGAGGCTCTGAGCTAAGCTGCGGATAGGTAGACAGACAGACAGACAAAGTTTGAAAGTCGCATTACAAACTTATTCTACTAATACGAATACGAATACGACGACCTCGCTATCGCTGAGGTTCCGGGTTCATTCCCGGTCGGTCAATGTAGAAATATCACTTTTCTATACTGTCACGGGTCTGGGTGTTATGGTACCGTCGTTGTTTCTGATTTCTGTAACACAAGTGCTTAAGCTACTTATCATAGGATCAGAGCGATGTATGTGATGTTGTCCAATATTTGGACGACCGTCTGGTGTAGTGGTTCGCGCTCCGGACTACAAAGCCAGCGGTTGCGGGTTCGAATCCCGCAAGGGGCAATTGTTTGTGTGATGAGCACGAGCATTTGTACCTAAGTCATGGATGTTTATCAATGTATTTAAGTATGTTTATCTGTTAATTAAGTATCTAGTCGGCATAGAACAAGCTTTGCTTAGTTTGGGGCTAACTTATTGGTGTGATTGTGGAAACAATTTATTATTTATTTTTATTTACTTATTGTTTATTTATTTTATTTTAATCAACAGCAACTTTAACTATGAAATCAACTTCAAAAATTTGAAAAATTATCGTTTCAGCCGTAGAACGTCCACTGCTGAAGACAGGCCTCCCCGAAAAGGGGGGAATTGTCAATACTCGCTTGGCAGGCGGGTTAGCGAGCGCAGTTTTTTATACTATTTCGCACGCAGACACTGCTGCCCGTCTCGTGCTTCAGGAATTAGTCGCCTCTTACGACACGCCTCCTGTTGGCGGTGGGGAAGTGTATTTTTTACGGCCGTCCCCACACAGCACAAACTTGTTGATATCCAAAACAATCGCCCTTAGACAATTTTAACACCGGTATTGTATTTTTTTATTCCGTCAGAAAAATGTACAAACAATCGTTCAGAATAATTAAAACAGATAACGCTAATCACTATACGTGCTTCTGGAAACATTAAAACGTGTCTACAGACGTAATAACTGTTATTTATCTGTGAACGATATGTGAAACGTTTTTATCTATCAATATTTTATGGTTCTTTATGTATGTCAATAACTGGTATTTAGTACCATTATATACTATATACAGGATGTCTCGTAAAAAGTGTGCCAAATGAAAACCATAGATAGGGCAACTAAGGAGAGTTTTTTTTTAACAACGTTCTAGAAAAGAAAATATAAATTTGCCCAAAAACGTTGCGACTTTCATTAGGACTATTTTTGGACAAGAGATAACTTTTTATGCTCTATCTACAGTTTTCGTTTTACGTTTCTTTGTGGAACACCCTGTATATATGTACTATTCAGATGCGCCCACGTACTATGAACAATAGTCATCCAGCTAATTAAAATCTATGGTTTAGGTAGTATTAGAAAATTAATGAATGCTTAACTATAAATTAGAATGAAATATGAAATAACAATATTTCAGAATATGGCTGTTCTCATTAAACTAAACAAATGTGTCAGAGAAACATTATTCGTAATAGGAAATACAAGACAGTAACGTATTGGTTACTTGATCAGTGACAAGGCCAAACACGCTGGCGCCATCTGTGATTTGCTTTGCTTGCAATTCCCCATTGACAGGCTACAATAAAAGTCATTTAAAAGAGCTTCAGAGTGCAAGTTTGGTGTAGTTTGTGTTCTAATGTTTGGTAAAGTGATAAAGATCTGAAGCTTTTGAAATATCATTGTATTCAATCGAGTATCAAGTGACTTGTCTTTAGACAACTTGCTTTAGACCCGATTGCCAGATTTTTTTGGCAAGTCGGGATTTTGAAACTTTTTGAGTGAAAAAAGCGGGATTCTTACGTCGAAAGCGGGACCTAGTAAAAAAATGCATATTATATAATCAGATGTTTCTAAATAAATATTATTCTTTTTATTTGAGTTCTAATTTACGTTTTCGTAACAATAGATACCGAAAATAGCTAAGATAGAAAATGTATTTTAATAAAAATATGATATTGTCTTCTTCTTCTGAGTAAAAAATAACAAAAAAATAAGTCAAAAAAGTGCAGCACGCTCCACGCACGGCCGAGTTATCCCCTGAAAAGGGACTGAGCCTGTCGCGAGACATTTAATTTTGATTTAAAAATCGGGACCTTCCCGCCAATATCGGGACGTCTGGCAACGCTATCGACGATAGCGTCTTGAAACCTGCTCCTACGGGAAGAGTAGCCTTCACTGAATCTAAGGAAAGCAATAAAACTAAGCACCCGTTATTTATTAGATTGTTTAGAACACTATATTAAGAAACACTTGACATTGGCAGAATCACTGCTTTGTTAAAAGAGCGGGATTGAGTCCAAAAAATAATAATAATAAAAGCTTATATACTCACGAATTTGGATGTGATAGATTCCTGTGTTCAAAGGGGTTGTAAGGCTTTTCATCGCTGGCACCCTTCGATGCTAAGCTTAATGACGACTGAAAGCCTAGATTACTCGTTAGCTCCGCTCTGGAAATAATTGAAAGAATTTATTTAACACGTACCAATCTAGAACAGGTGATTGCATTTTTTAACAACAAAAATAAACTAACCTAAAACTAAAATAAAATGAACTCAAATGAAACGTATTTTAATGAGCTTTCGTGCGATAATCGTTCTAACATTTATCGAGTCGCTAATTTGGACTCGCCTTAATTGCGTGGTCAAAAAAATCGTGCGTTAACCGATTGTCTACAACGGTCAACTTTTATCCGATTTTAGATAAAGGGATTCGGCGCGTTTTCATGGATATGACAAGTCGATTTCTGTAGAATACCATTAATTGACGTATGGGAAACTGACTGAAAATACCAATACAAAATACATTGTATACTTCCGTAACAAAACTTATTGTCGATTGACAATAAGCTTTAAATTCGCACTGGTGGCCATTTAGTTATTGAAATTCAATAGATCTTGAAAAGCCATTGAATAATAAAATTCTTCGTCGCCTTCAGTTTGAATTAGTAATTGTAGAGTATGTTTAAAATACAAAAAATCATGACCAATTACTTATTCCGACTTCATTTGAACAGAAAACATAAATTAGCATCTTCTTTTGGTTACCTTTCAAATAGAAGGAGCGAACATTTTACCAAGGTTCTTAAAATTCAATAACTCTGAAATTATCGAAGTTGCGGTTTTAATTATTTTAATTTTAAGGGATAATGCCCTTTTATCTAAGTCCAAATTCATTAATTAACTGCTTAGTGAAAAAAAAAATAGACTAACTAACAAAGATACAAATTATCGTCGAAATAGTTTTATCCCCCGAACCTGTGAGCTTTTTAATAACATAAATAGAGATAATGATATCGATCTTGACCTATTCTGTTCCAGCTTACTAAATTTTAAGAGGCGACTTGGTGACAATTTCTTCGAGAAATATTCTTATTCTTGAATAATTCTTACTATTTACCTACCCTACTTACTACCTTGTCAAAATTGTTACTCTATGCAGACAGCAGATGATAACCATATCACATGATGCACTTTGTAACGGATTGTTTTTATTTTGGCTTGAAAAATGTTAAGCATGCTACAACCACATTTTACTATTGTTAAATTTGTCATAACGTAGAATTATTTAATTGTGTCAATCGCTATACATATTGTTTCTATAAGTGTAGACTTATAAATGACTTTCTATGTCTTAATTTGTATGTACTATGATTTGTAATAGTCGATAGTCTTCCTAAAATCAATAAATAAAATAAAATAAAATACATTTTCCCATATATTTAAAATCAGCAAAAACACCCCAAGTTAGCGAAGTTATCTAATAAATTAAGACCTACAAAAATAATATTGCGATCATTATTTATGTAGGTCTTTTTAGACTAGATGAATTTATAACTATAGTTTGACTGTTTATTTTGCTAGTGGTGACTGTGACGAGGCCCAGTATGTCGAAGTCGAGTTTACATTGGGGCCTAATACTAGCGAGCATGATAGGGCAGAGCCATCATCATCATTTTAGAAATTTAGACAAAGGACGTCCATTGCTGAACATAGGCCGATTGGCTGGCTGAAAGCGGCCTGCATCCCGCCTACCGGCAACCTTTATCAGTTCGTCTATCCAGTGACACTGTGGATAGTAGTTATTAGTTGCAAAAAGTTGGTAGGGTGACCATTTGGTCACCCTATTTGCGCTAGTAGTAGCGATTATGTGACCGGGACTGCCGCAAAGGGCTTGACCGCTGACGGGCTCTATTCTAGCGGGTCTGACCCGGTAAGGGGTCGGACTAGGATTCACTCTCCTATTTACACATCTTCTTCCTCGGTCCCTCACTGATGAGGATTTGTTTGTGGTCACATACAATGTTCCTTCACAGACTGCAATCATACGCTGTGTGGACCGCACGATGCATATTTCCGCCCAATGTTTATGTTATTTACACATAGACCTCTTATATTTGATGACTCTTGTGTCATATAGTCACAGAGGTTTTTCTTGAAGAGAAGCAAGTAGAATTTAGTTTTAGTCTTATTTCTATCATAGTATATTAACTAGTTATTTAGATTAGCTTTGATGAAGTTGCTTAGTTCAGTTTAGCTTAGGAACTCATTGTCTTGCTTCATAAATTGGAGGATAAAGGGTGCGAAAAATTAATTGGTTTGCGTAAATAATACATATAACGCAAAAAGCGTGGGCGTACTAGCGGGGTATAATAGGAAAAATTATAACGAAATTTTCCCCAAAATACGTAATATAGGATTACTGTATAGGTAATGATGATGAATGGCGACTAGCCAGCACTTTATTTGCCAAATCGCATTACTAAGAGAGCCTCTCTGTTTATAATATTCGCTAGGTTCTCTATTTTGTTCCCTAACTTTTTTATCCATAATCTAACGTGTAATATTTTTTTTTGTCCTAATCATCATTTGTCCGAATGATAACTTGCCCGAACTTAATGTCACATAATATTACATGCAATAAAATTTAAAGCCCTAAATATAATATGCCCTAAATTTATTTGTCATAAATATTACAATCAATAATAAACGAAAGACATAAAACCGTTTTCTATAAAAGTTTTCAGTCCTACAATCAAATTATATGATGTTTATTTGTCCCAATAATAATAAAAGCGTAGTGCAAGCTAGCAGCAAGCATTATGCATGCAGGCAATCAGCATGCACCATGCCTGAATGCAAACATCATACAAACATCATGCATGCAAGCATTCAGCATGCGCCATGCATGCTACCATGCATGCAGGTGTATGCAGGCAAGCAATCAGTATGCTTGCATGCGAACATCATCCATGCAAGCAATCAGCATGCACCATGCATGCACGCAAGCAGCAAGTACAATGCATGCAGGTAAGCAGCATATACCATGCATGCATGCAAACATCATGCATGCAAGCAATCAGCATGCACCATGCATACACGCTAGCAGCATGCACCATGCATGCTGGCAAGCAACACGCACCATGATGCAAGCAAGCAGCATGCACTATGCATGCAAGCAAGCAGCATGCACCATGCATGCAAGCAAGCAGCATGCACCATGCATGCAAGCAAGCATGAAAGCAAGCAGCATGCACCGTTTATGCTAGCAAGCAGCATGCACCATGCATGCAGGCAAGCAATCAGCATGCAAGGCTTCTGTCACAGCTCCGGCGCTGCGTGTCTCTGGCGATCCCACGCGTGCTAATCGTCGCAGACGGCTTTCGCTCACCACCGCAGCTTCGGCTTGCTGGCCGGCCAGGCCGGCCAGCCTCAGCCGCGGTGGCTCGCTGTCAGCCTCCTGCTCCTCAGCCCGCGGGCCGCCTCGCCCCTCCGCGCCTACGCGATTTTGAATTACACTCTAGGGGTAGGGCAGACAAGACTGCGTGGAGTTGGATTTACGCCAATTCGTTTCTGTCACTAAAAACCTAATTTTTAGCTGTTTTAGGACTAACAATAATAAATAAGTAAATGAACATTCGGAATAATACACAGTATATAAATAAAGTCAAATGTCCTAAGTATTGTATACTTAGGACATTTGACTTTATTTCATGTAAAATTAGTAGATTCAATTATTATAGTAATCGAAATTATGACAGAATAGTTTTAGGACTAAAGATAATTATATAATACAAAATTTAGAATTTTTGAACATTATGGTTACTGAAGTTTATTGCAAACGTGTTATGGATAATGATTTTCGGACAAACAATGTTAGGAGAAAAAAGGGAGTACCTATTCGGTATGTGCAAAGTGGGTGGTGGGGGCCGTCAAATCGACCACAGCACGCAATCTAGCAGAAATGTGAAATAACTCTGGACTGTCATGTGTCAAATTGCTATATTTTCATAGAATTTCATACTTACGTTATTAGGTATTTTTGAGTAAACACGTTCAAATTCGCGGTATGAGTCACAGTACGTGTTGTATTTTAAGGTGTAGAAACAATGGGAAAAACAGTTCGTGCATGTTTTATTCGTTTCCAACATCAAGATGGAAATTGAAGCAAAGTTTTAAATGGATAGCTGCTGTGAAAAGAATAAAGTTTTGTAGGAAGTTTGTGACACAGACGTTTTTCTTAAGATCACAACTCTTTTTAAGTAGCTTTGTCTGTTGGTTCAAAGTCTCTCACATGCTGTACTTATATTTTTTTTCCCTTTTTGGACAGTTTGAGGTTGGAAAGTTATATCATGTTGTATCGATTCAAATCCCGTTCGTATTATAACATTCATTTTTTAGTTCGAGTAAGAAAATGACTTATTATAATATGCACAAACTTTTTAGATATTTACATCTAATTTCGAAGAAAAATAATCTGAAAATCATTCTTAAACCATTCAGTTGCCATAATTTGAGAGATCTTAAGTCCACAATACTTGTGGTCACTAGAGGCGCTGTCATCGCGCACACAGCGAATAAGATGGTCCATCAAAAAATACATTGAGGAATTGCAGGTAGTAATAAACATTTAATTTATGAGAAACAATATTAATAATAATAAGTAATTTTACTTGGATTGACGTAGGTTATTGGTGTGAAGATTTGCCTTGAACGCAAGATAAGGACACTGGTTCGATTCCTGGATTGATTAAGTCGTTGCTAGGCACCTCGTAACACAAGAGATGTTAATGAGAGTTAGTGTGTTGTCTAGCGCTTAATTATACAGGGTGTGCAAATTATATAACACCCTTTAAAACCACGTGATCAATTGCTCATATCCTTTTTATGGGAGCAGCATCGAAATCGGAAAACAAATATACTATGATCCATACAAACTAACACGCTACCTCGATGATAATGTATGAATAATCTGAAAAAAAAAAAAACACGATTTCGATGTTGCTCCTACAGTAAAAGTTGTTTTACGTGAGCAGCTGATCACGTGGTTTTAAGGAGTGTCCTATTCTTATGTACTGACAACAGAACATCAACCTATCACAAAACGTCAAATTTTCTCAATGGATATTGATCTCTATGTGTTGGACATAAAGTTAAAATTCAATTCAATGACCTTAAACTTTTTCGGTAGACCTGCCGTTGTCTGTACACTCGTATATCTATTTGTAACAAAATAAATAATATTAAAGCACCATCAATCAGCATAATTATTATAAGTGATGTTTTTCGATTTTATCGATAAACGAAAGTTTTACTCTTGCGATAGAGTATTTAATAATATCATAATGAGTACGGTACATATACATATACGGTAGATAGATATAGTATAAATTTATATATTTTACAATCGCCGTGATTAATAGACGCGCTTGCGCATGTAATAGACCATGAATATTGTTTGGTGAGCTGGATTTACACCCGAAGATCCACCGCGCTCCGATCGCGAGTGACAGGAGCAAGATCCAAAGACGTTTTGGAGCCACGTAGGCTGCAGTGTAACGATTCACGAACTGTATCAGAGATCCCGGATCGCCGATCCAAAATCTACAGCAAATACACCCTTACTATCATTTCTGCCACTGGACGTTTACTTCTGAACAAAAAACTTCTCCAGTGGCTTCCAGATTGGCCGGTTGAAAGCGGCCTGCATCTAGAGGTTCCTGCAACCTTTACCAGGTCATCTGTTCACCTTGTTAGTGGACGTCCTACGTTGCGCTTACCGGTACGTGGCCTCCATCACCTCCATTTTAAAACCTTTCTGCCCCATTGGCCGTCAGTTCTACGTACTACTTATATGCCCCACCCACAGCCACTTTAGCTTGGTAATCCGCTGGGTTATTACATACAAGCGCCAAACTTGGGGTAATTATTGTAAAAAAACTTTGATGTTCAACATCAAGCAATATATCTGGCCGGGTGCGAGTTGGACTTACTCTCTGACGTATATTTCTATCGTATCACGTGTGCTTTCAGTTTGGCCCCCTAGCATTAGCACCAAAACAAGATATGATATAGCGATATATCGACACCAGCTGTAAAAATATGATAGATAGAGCCGCCATGTTGATTTTTTATCGAATCAGCGATCATAATAAGTGACATCACTGGCACGGCGATTCAACATGGCGGCTTTAACTGTCATATTTTTACAATTGGTGTCGATATTTTGGTGCTCATGCTAGGGGGGCAGGATACGTAACGCGAGTGCCAATCACACACCTGTTTTTGGTCTGTTGAGGGAGTCTAAGGTGTTCTACAACATTATTAGTATCGGGCTTGCAATTTTAGGTGTGGGCCTTTTGTGTGGCACTTTTAAGTAAAATACGATATGATATAGCGATTTATCGACACCAATGGTCTTTTTTAAAAATACGATGTATATAGACGATATATTGTTTTTTTTTATCAAAACAGCGATCATATCACGTGGCGTCACCGGCACGGCGATTCAAAATTGCGGCTATATCGATCATATTTTTGCAGTTGGGGTCGATAAATCGCTATATCATATCGTGTTTTGGTGGTCATGGCGTATATCTGGCGTACCATCATCGTACAATACATCTTAGGTCTTTAGTGAGTCCTAAATGACCCGTCATCATCCAGAACAAGAGGGTAAAAAGTGAAAGAGTAAGAATTAAATATTAAAGATATATTTACTGTAAAATTAAGAATATACAGGATGAATTTTTATTAGTGTAAAATACTTAAGGGTTTGTTTATACTCATGATAAAAAACAAATTTTCCCATGAAACTATACTTACCTATCTCAACTTATTTTGTTAGTGTACTAAGACGTAGATGGAAAACGTTCACTATCAAAATTGAGATAGACAATTTGTTTCTTGGGCAAAGTTTTTTGTAATCATGATTGTATACAAACTCTTAATTTTTATTAGTGTGTGTATAGATAGCCTGCTGTATCGGCCTACATTGTGTAGTTGTGTTGACGGATTTGCACAATATGGCGTCACGAGTCACTGAACACAATCACTTCATGGTATGGCAAGGTTAAAGGGACGGTAAGAGCAACGTTGGCAAACAATTTTATGGTTAAACAGTTTCCGAATACAGTGTTGGCAATATCCAAATATTGTGCGATAAATACTAGCATGAGTCAGTTACTATAAAGTCAGTTAATCGTCCAACTAACATTAAAATATTGCTTCTCAAACTCTAAGCTTGTTGTGAGTGGGGAAACATAGCGAAGAAACTTACACACTCAATTTCATCTCTGGAAGAGATCGCTTCTAGTCATAAGACCATCTAAAATGTACAATTCAATTTTTTTTGCTGTCTCGGTACCATTAATTTTGTGTGGTATGCAAAAGTATCTATCTATCTATTACACTGTAAATGTATATGTTACGGAGGTTTGATCTCAATCTTTCCAAATGTCAGACTTGTTGCATCTAGGGTTTTAGTCAAATTGTCAAGGAATACAGGGTGTCCATAGATATAACAAAAGTCGCTGACATAGCCCAACGGATTAACAAGCTGAAGTGGCAGTGGGCGGGGAACATAGCACGTAAAACTGACGGCCGATGGGGTAGAAAGGTTCTAGAATGGAGGCCGCGTACCGGCAAGCGCAGCGTAGGACACCCACAAAATGTACAAACGACCTGGTAAAGGTCGCAGGAAGACGCTGGATGCAGGCCGCTTCTAACCGACCATTCTGGATGAATGAATGATGATGATGATGATGATGAATGATCATGAATGAATGAAAATGATGATGATAATGATGATGATGATAGCTATACAGGGTGTACCGTGTCTTAAGGATAACCTTGTAACCACATATTCTATATCATAGTAAACAACATCTGTTTTATGACTTTTGAAAATTTGCAAAAATGCATATTTTTTTGTCTTTTTATACAAATTTAATCAGCTGTTTAATAATTTAGTATGGGAAGTCGGTTTTTCATGAAAGGGATGAAAGGTATGTAGGTATCGAGAATATTGGTGAAAACAAAGGTACGAAACTACCTTAGCTGTGATGGATGGATTATTTTTACTTGTGAAGACTGATGTATGATATTATAGCAGTCCCGGCGAACTTCGTATCACCTCGTTTTTTTTTGGAAATTTTTCGATGTTTTATTAGTAATTCTGCTATTCGGGACGGAAACAAATCCAAAAAATCATAAAAATCGGTGAAGCCGTTCTTGACTTATAAATGGTGTAACTAACCCGACTTTTTTTTTTATATAAGACTGTGATGGAAGTAGACTCGACTCGATGACGGTTGATTTTATCTGTATTTGAAATTCCTTACGATGGATAAAGAGAAACCCAATAACAAGAGACGTATTTTGAAGCATACGAATTCAAATTCTTATATGCAATCATAAAAAAATTATAAAGTCGGTGGACCACATTTAAGGATTTCGTATGCAAACTCGAATAATTTAAAAAAATACGTCTCCTGATATGATACCATCATAACATAGTTAGTCAGATCATTTTAATACTATCGGATCTGCTCTGTACATACAGGCACCTCCCAATCAACGACCGAACTCAGTGGTTCACTAAATATATTTTTTCTTATCGTTGTTCAAGTTTTCGTTAAAATAATCTTGATACTTTAATACTTCAAAAGAATTTTTTCTTTGATAATGTATCATATATGATATATAACACTTTTGTTTATTTAGAATATTCATTACATCTAGAAAAGCAGATCAAAATTCTAATTTACTTCTAACGGGTATATAGATAGATAACCTTTAGAGGCTGGAATCGAAAGTGCCTGAAAAGGTTAAAAGAAAATTCTGGTTGGCTGAACCAAAAATTTTTTTTTTCAAAGAAAGTATTGCGTTACAAACAAAGAAACACTAGTAGATTGCAGTCACATACGATTTGAATCTACCTAGATAATCGAGATCTCTGTAGGACACCCGTCCACCACCCGGTTTAGACAGCCTAAACTACATGAATATAAAGTACGGCAGAAAGTGTTTTGAATATCGGTTTTCAAATATTTTTATCGGGGAAAATATATTTTCGTATTTTATAACACAAACAAGACTTTTACAAATTTGATTAACTTTTGATTATTATGTGCCACTTTGTTTGATAACTTATTCCCATCTAGTGTGCATGTAATTAATCATAATCCCAAGTCATAAATGTGAAAAAGAAGGCCAAGTTCGGTAAAAAGAAATACAGCGCAGTATTGTCGGCTTCATTTTTAAAATTCTTACGATCTTTATGGTTGCCATTGTTGTTTAATGGAGGTTCTTTCCTTAGTAATTCCTGCTGAGTTGTTTAAACTTTTTTTTACTTGTTTCAAGAGTAGTTATTTAAGAGATGAGGTAACTTAGGATAACACCATTTATAAAGTCCTTTATGGGTTTTTTTAAAAACAGCCAAGTGCCAGTTGGAATCACGCTGTGTTCTGTACCACGTATTTTCCATACCTAATTTAGTTCGGGAGCCTGACCATTATTTTCTTTTACATTTCTCCCTTAACACGTAACATTGGCTGAATCAGTGGTATTATACAACGTGTTAATGAAATAACGCAAAACCTTTTAGGAGGTGATTCTACTGCTAAAATGCAGGAAATTTTTATATGGAGCTAACATCGAAATCGTAAAAAAAAACATTCAAATACTAAACCGCGACCAGCTTTCTTTACCTTTAACCAGCTTTCAGCTGGTCTACCCAGACCCGAGACGATAAGGAAAAGTGGTTTTTCTACATTGACCGACCGGGAATCGAACCCGGGACCTCAGAGATAGCGACACCAATTCCGGTAAGATTGTACTATGACTACTTAATACCTTATAAACATACTTAAACAACTTATAAACTTATTTACACTTAAGTTTATTTAGACTTAGTTACAAATGCGGGTGCTCATACGTCGTAAAAACATTAATAAGCTTGCCTGCCTGCCTAGCATGAGCACTAAAACACGATATGTTAAGATATGATATAGCGATATATAATAATAAATAAATATTGGACAACATCACATACATTGCTCTGATCCTGATAAGTAGCTTAAGCACTTGTGTTACAGAAATCAGAAACAACGACGGTACCACAACACCCAGACCCGAGACAATATAGAAAAGTTATTTTTCTACATTGACCGACCGGGAATCGAACCCGGAACCTCAGACATAGCGACACCAAGTCCGGTATGCTCGCCTCTCGGCTACGGAGGTCGTCAACTGTAAAAATATGATAGATATAGCCGCCGTGTTGAATCGCCGTACCAGTTACGTTACATATTATGATCGCTATTTCGATAAAAAATCAAAATGGCGGCTATATCAATCATATTTTTACAGTTGGTGTCGATATATCGCTATATCATATCATATCATATCGTGTTTTAGTAGTCATGCTAGGGGGGCTGGCTTTGTAGTTTAAAACGCTAACTCAATGTTAAACTCTACTTACACTTCTAAAGTGTATTTATTGTAGGTATATGGTTTCATTTTATATTTAGATTAATACTCCATTAAGTATCATACCTAAAATTTAAAAATGTTTGTGATCCTAATAAATAAAATAAAATAACTCCTACTCTATTTAGACGGTCATTACGTTAATTCGTTCAAAAGGAAACTTCACGATTTCCTGACATAAAAATGTTATCTAATGATTTTTTGACAGACCAAACTTGATGTACCACGTCCAGTCCGATTTATTATACAAAATATTATATTTATTGTGTAAATGATCTTTGTAGCATAAAGTACTGCTACAAGTATTCGATATTTTGAAAGTTTGGCACTATAGGCCTTTAATTATACTCACTTTACCGATGTTACTATCTGAGGCCCAATTCCCGTAATTTGACAATAGTCGCAATCCGGTGTCGATCCGCTCCCAGTAACATTACGATCACAAACGGTATTCTCGTAAACAGAAAAAATGCTATTTAAGTTCTTAATGCGACTGAAAATGGAAGAAACCGAAATTAGGTTATTTTTTGCTTTATTTTCAGTCGCCTTGGGATAGTTTTGTTAAATTTACGCCGAATTCAAAGTTTACGAGAATACCGTTTGTGATCGTAATGTTACTGGGTGCGGATCGACACCGGATTGCGACTATTGACAAATTACGGGAATTGGGCTTCTGTTTACATGACTGTTTGTTGCCTTAAATAAATAATTTTAAAAAATACATTCGTCAGAACACAGCTGATTTGATTTTTATTTTATAAGCTTTGTATTATGTTGAAAATAAATGTAATATTGGACAACATCCCATACATTGCTCTGATCCTAAGGTAGCTAAAGCAGTTGTGTAGAAATCAGAAAAAACGATACCACAACACCCAGACCCGATCCAACGTAAAATTTATAAGCTGTGATTAGCTGTTGCCCGCGACTTCGTTCGTGTGGTCTTTAGTTTATTCATAAAGGATTTTCTGTCCAACTTTTTAAATTTATCTTTCATAAGATCCTTCTACTGACAATAATTAACACAAGAAAAAATAATTAGCGAAATTGTTTCTTCCGTTCACGCGTGATGCGATGACCAAAGGAAATAGAGATTCATTTTATTTA
The DNA here is from genome assembly GCA_963576865.1 of Anania hortulata. Taxonomy (NCBI): domain Eukaryota; kingdom Metazoa; phylum Arthropoda; class Insecta; order Lepidoptera; family Crambidae; genus Anania; species Anania hortulata. The sequence goes on from OY756394.1 coordinate 19,513,841, forward strand.
AATTTTAATTTGATTTGGTTCCATTTTTTTCTCTTAAGGTAATTGGATTGGAACTAAACAAAAGTGAGGTCAAGGTGAGGAGGTTTGTCAATTGAAATAAAAATAATAGTATTAAAACTTACGTTGAGCTGAAGTTGTCCATGGGTACACTTTGCTTTTTTTCTTTCTCCATTTTATCAAATTACCTGAAACGTGAAAACGTTAACGATTAGTTAGGGCAAGTTAAATTGAATTATTAAATCAAAGACTAACGAGCGTTTAAGTCCCGATCAAACTTAATTTACAGAGTCTCTGAGTCAACGCACGTGTGTTGGATTAGAATATTTTATACCTTTGAACTTCGGAGGACTTTTAGCTTTAATACTTTCAGATGTATAAGTAAGTCTTCCTTGAACAAATAGATCTAAATTAATGTCTATTTTATTTGATATTGCGAGGCTCGAGTGGTTCTGTGGTTGTCAACACCTTATCTCTAATAAGATAAATAAATCATACCAATTGTAACGATCTCGCAATATTCTCTGTCGACATACATAAATATTGCCATTGGCTGGGAGACCAGAACACCACCAATAAAATGGCCTGGATCCTCAATTTATGAGTCACAGAAGTCTGATGTAGTGTTGCCAAACTATCGATAGTTTTACTATCGATAGTTTTTATCTGAAAAAGCTATACTATCGCTAGAATTGCAATTGGCTAGCTACTGATTAATCATCGATAGTACTCTAATGGCAATCGCTTTAAATCTAATAACAAGACTTGCTCTAGTATCATGGTCAAACGGAATGCGTCCCCCCCTTTGCCCTCCTCCCCCCATCTAGGAACGGGAAAACATACTCGTTTATTGTGTAACCTGGAAATTTTTTGGTAAATGTGTACCTAAGCCTCCCTTTTATCATCAAAATGTATCATAAAAATAGGGTGCTTTTATACAAACTGTTCTTTTTGACTCACAGAAATTTTAACAAGTGAATCGTTGTCGTAAAATAATGTTTTTGTCTGAAGAAATTTTTGCTCTTAGTCTCGCAATTTGAGGTACAAGTTATTGTTTTTTTCTAAGTGACAGTAAAATTGTTTTTTTTCTCATCATCATCATCATCATCATTTCAGCCATAGGACGTCCACTGCTGAACATAGGCCTCCTCCATTGACTTCCAGATTTTCCGGTTGGAAGCGGCCTGAATCCAGCGTCTTCCTGCGACCCTTACCAGGTCTGTCCACCTGTAAGTAGACGTCCTCACTGTTTTTTTTCTAGTAGTACAGAAGTCGCTATGTAGCTTCGGTTAATATGAATGGTAGTAGGTATACATCATTATCATAATTTTAATAATCTTTCAACAAGTCGTTCCTTTAAAAAGTCTCACTTATCTCCTCAATTTTCAGGAAATCACAAAGAACAATCTGTATACTCGGTGTGCCAGAAAATTGTGCCGACTCAAAGAAGTCTAGGGTAACAAATTCCCGTGTATGTTCCGCGACTTTTTGTGTTTTTTTTTTAAACCGTGACTTGATTTAAGAAATAAAATAAATTATAAAGAATAGCATGTCTGTCTGTTCTCTTCTTCGTCTTATACAGGGAGAGATTTTAAACAGTAGCCAAATTTAAAGAGGTGAATAAGTTCATCAATACAAACAACTTTTACTATGGGATCAACACCAAAATAAAATAAAAATTGTTGCTGTTTCATACCTACATAGAACATTAGTTTGTATGAAAAACAAAAAAGACAATTGATTTCGATGTTGACCCCATAGTTAAAATTGTGACGATGAACTTAAACCTCTTTAAATCAATTCCCGGTTCGGGATTTAGTCGAAACAGACAACGATCTCAATCTCTCAAAAAAATTTGATCGTTTGATGAACACAATCGCGTCCTTAAATTTGGGTAATCTCCGAAACTACATTCAGTATTGTCATACAAATAGATGTGGATCCATTGCGTTAAAAAATATATACATTTTATTCACCAAACCATCATAGGGGCATATACTCGTGAGTGCTCCATCTTTTGACTTCACCTTGACGTCTATTTTTTTAACATCCCGTATAGTTATTTATGTTACTCTTGCAAACATTTTCACAAGGGATAATGGTAGGGAACGCAGAATTTTAGTGCCAAGAATATTATTTGAGCCACCTGAGCCCAGACCACAGTAATTTGAGCCCTAATCCCTTGACTTAACTTTGAAAACTTTTTGACATTTCCAGTTGTGGATCTTACTAAAATAGCACAGAGTCGTTTAGACATTTTGCGTAAATTAGGAATTTTCACGTTACGTTCGTGGACCTTACCATTAAACTATGACCTACCTACGAGCAGGCACACTGCGACTATTACCTTGTGTAAACTAATATGTATATTATCTGACTACATTATCTGCATTACCTCAAGGTTGACTAGTAGAGAATGTTGTATAGCATTAAGTCCGCCAATTGTACTTACTTGTGCAATAAAGCTTAAATAAAAAATAAATATATTTGTATACCTATATTTCAATTTCATATTATGTTTTATGATGCCATAATATTTCGATGTTGGCCCCATAAAAATAGTTGCTGTATTAGAGCCGTAGAATCACCTCCTAAAACGTTTTTAACCGACTTCAAAAAAGGAGGAGATTCTCAATTCGTCGGAATCTTTTTAAAAAAAATATATGTATGTTCAGCAATCATTCGTTACTACGTTGACTGAATTTGATAATTCTTTTTTTGTTCGAAAGGTAATACTTTCAGAATGGTCCCATATAAATTTGATAAAATTTTGATGATGGAATCTATAAGAAAATCATCAAACATTGCATTAACTCCATACCACGCCAACTGATTTTTGTATCTTTGACAAATATAGACCGATTTTGATGATTCTTTTTTTATTAAATAGCTTATACTTCAAAGATACTAATAATAAAAAATTGCGGAAAACATTTTACCCCTAAGAGTGGATAATAGGAAAATCGGTGTCCAGCAGTTAATTTTTTTTTGCAGTCTTAAGATTTGTTTTGATTAGGATTTATCACTAAAAATAGATAAAATAAGTAAAATTTACAAAAAAAAACCGACTTCAAAAACTAAAAACCTACCTTACGTGTTCTCTCAACAATTCATCAAATAAACCAAATGACATTGAAATATTCTCAAGCGATTTTACAAGATTCCGCTAGAATTTGATGTATTTGGATTAACTGTTCTTCTGCTGTTTTTCTCTTTAATAATGCACAATAATATGCTACTTTTATAAATAAATGTTGTTACACTAATATTAATAATTTTATTTAGATAGATAGAAAGATAGATATTTAACAAATACAAAATATTTAAATCTACTTAAATGCTACGTTAATTCAATTACTTTTGTGTAATACCTGTAATTAAGATAGCACTTAGCTTGATATATTAGCATGTATAGTTAGTGTTGTCTAAAATAGTGTATGTCTTGTTGGTGTTAATATATAAATAAAATAAAATAAAATAAGATTATTTTTAGCTAAAGAGATCGGTGATTTTGCGACTACATGAACTCTGCATCGTGGTTTGGTGTCTCTCTGCATGTCACTCTGCGATCGATAGGTCATCACATCACACATCAGCGATATGCGATTTGGCGACTGCATCGTTTTTGCGGATTTTTTAATAAGAGTGAGTTCCTATTGCAGTTTTATTTTCTATTGCTGATGCTGAAAGTCGCAGTGTAAGTAACTAGTGTTGTTATTACGTCAACCTCTAAGAAGAAATAACAAAACAAGGTTGAAATAATCCTGTTTTAAAGCTTATTACCAAAGATGGAGGGGCTTGTGAATGAAGATCAGGGAACGGCGGCGAACGACAGCGAGCAACGTTCGGTTCGTAAGCAAACATACGATACTTGGTCAAACACTACCTTCATAATCATCTAAGGGTGCGGTCACTGCATCTTATTGCAATTAATGTTGGATTAAACTCTTTGCTCATCACATACAGTCAGCTTTTTATTTAAATAAATATATTTCACCACCGAAGGACCCAATCATGTGATCCGGCTCAAAGGACCAAATGTTCCTCTGAGCGGTTTCGCGACCGCCTGTCGGATGCCATATGTCAACATACGAACGGTTTCGAGACCGCTGGGCGGATGTACGCGCCAGAACCGGTTTTGGACCATATTTCATGTTCTTTGACTCATTAATCCCTACTTTAAGCTATTGCAACATGTTCTAGGACAGTATAACCCCTTATTTTTTACGTTGATGACATAAAAACTTAGACATATAGACCATTTTATCCACAAAATCGGAGGTAGGGCCATTTTTTACGAAACTTTAAATCGTTATTTCTGTAAAATTATTGTATGTAGGTGTATAGTTTTAATTGCGTATCTTGTTGTGTTATAGAGAAACATTTAATAAAAACCGCTACTCATGGTATTTATTTCGTTCTTATTTAATACAAATAGTGGTCAAACCACTTTTTTCAACTTAAACGAGTTTTACTAAATTTACATAGTTTACTATTATATGCGTGTGATAGACATTTCTATAGCAAATTTATCGGAGATAACGTTTCAATAATTAGAATTCGCACTTTACATACAAAAATATATGATAAATCGTATAAATAGTCGGGCAGTCGCGCCGGCGACGCAGTCGGTTTTTGCGACCGCCTGTCGGTCGAACCATTAGGGCTTAATCCAAGATGGCGGACAATGACTTTTGAAAGGCCCGTTGAGGATTATAAGAACGCCGGCGGTCGCATAACAATGTAATTTCTATTGTGTCTCGTTTACACATGCTTGACAGGTTAAATTCTCTTTGTATAGCCTGCCTATGCAAAGAGAATATAAAATAGTGTAATGTATACGATCTGGATCAAGGCAAGCAAATCTCTGAAGTCAAACTGGTCAGTTTCGCTCTCACAAATTGCCCGTGTCTTTAATCATTATCACATTATCAGCCCGTTCATTCACCCGTAACTGCCAGCCTTGACAACTAGTTTAACCAATGGCACGCGTAAAACACTAAAGAATTAGAAAAAAAGGCCAAATAGGTACGTCGGAAAATACATAACAATTACTGTGATTAACTAAACTAGTGTCGGCAATACCAGATGAAAAATTTATGAAGACTTGACAAATCGAATCAAATGAGATAAAACTCGAATGTTTTACTAGTAGCTATTGAAGAGTTTCACTACCCTTCCCCTGGCTCCATAAACAAGTCTGCATGATGGTATTAAATTATTGTAATGTCATCTAAATGTCATGCTCGTACTTATGAAGTTTCAAATCGATATGACAATTAAATGTAGATTAAAAACGACTTTAACGATTGATTAGTTAGTTATAAGTATTGCTGATCAAATCGTGTTAAAAACACAAATTCATTTGTCGTTATTTTTCAAATACAAGGCCGTTATCTTAATTGCTATAGCATTGTTTTATTTTATTTTTCTGTTATAGAGTTGGACGTTATAACAACACGACTTAATGAGTACTGTTTACCTAAACTATATATAGGAACTGTGCACTTATGCATAATATAATCAGCCTCATAACTTTAATGGAAGTTACTACAAAATTGACCTAAAGTTATGAATGTATGTTAAGTGAGTTATCATTTAAATTTTCAACTTAAAATTTTAAATCAAAACTGATAATTTCTTAGTTTCCGTAGCTTTAGAGAATTCTAGACTCCTAGATAAAAAAAGTACTTCATAGGCTATAGAAAAAAATCGTAACTCGAAAACTACGAAAAATCGTAGACCATACATAGCAGTGATTCAGATACCTCTCAACACGAGGCACCTTAAAATAATTTTGGACGTCACTTTTCTGGCCAACCTGTATAATTCAGAGAGAGATTCAGAGATGAAGAGGTAGTAAGGCAATCGGTTTGACTGGCCATCAAAAATTAAATGAGATGCAGTTGAAACGACACAAGGAATATGTTAGGCCGCAGGTTGATGCTTCTTGGCACTAAATCCGCCTTGTAGAGTTATTTTTAATGTGCTACACTAGAAATAAAATTTAATAAATAAATAAAAAAGAAGTACTATATCGTTTACTCACCGATGTCGGTATTACCTACGTAATCAAATTGAGAGATTACAATACTGACACATTGCCCAGTCACCAAGTTTTAAGATAAATTGAGTTTTGATCCGAAAGTAGTTAACTGAGTTTATTAAATGTCAAAATGAAATGAATCGGCAAACATGACGAGCGATGCATTTATTTTTAATGTTTTGCTTGACATTTTTCGTCGTCAATTATGGATAAAAAATCTAGTCGTGACTTTTTATTCGAAGTGTTTTAGGGTTGTTGATTTAGAAGACAGCAATTGACTGCAGAACTTTAACTTGTGTGTGTTGGGTTTAAAAATAATTTTGGTTTGTTAATAGATTTGAAATATGTTTTGCTATGATTCCTGATCTTTTTGTACTCAATAATATTATAGCTTCTTAATATGTTTCATAAAATCAAAACAAGGCTCTTGATTTAGGTAAGTACATAATTGTTTAAAAAAAGAAAACTGTAGGTCTGTTTTTAACAATGTTAGATGGAAATACTAAAATATTTATCACCGTTTGTTTTTTTCCAATAATAATAATAATAAATTAATAAATAAATATTGGACAACATCACATACATTGCTCTGATCCTATGATAAGTAGCTTAAGCACTTGTGTTACAGAAATCAGAAACAACGACGGTACCACAACACCCAGACCCGAGACAATATAGAAAAGTTATTTTTCTACATTGACCGACCGGGAATCGAACCCGGAACCTCAGAGATAGCGACACCAAGTCCGGTATGCTCGCCTCTCGGCTATGGAGGTCGTCAAAAATAATAAATCAATAATTTTAAACCTTTTTTTCCTAATAATAAAAAATATTTGTACCTTACAGTTGATAGTCTTTATGAATGAAATCTTTACCTCTAACTAACTACTTACATTTATTTTGCATTCTAACAGAAAAATATTAAAAACGAAAGACATGAATTTAATATCATTTTGCCTTAATGGATATTGACAGAATAATCGACTACAAACATACCAATTTAAGTTAATTTATTTCCTATTGACGTCTGAAAATGAAAAAAATAATAATTTAAAAATCGTTCTGAACTATAGCTTATTTTTTGCAAGTGTAGAGATACTTCTTGAAAAACTCTAACAACATATTGGGTCATTGACCTGTAATGATAAGTTTGTGGTTACTTGGTGCATAAATAAATATTTTAAAATATTCTGACCAATCGGTCATTCAACCGACTTATAAAGAAGAACGGTCTCATTGCTCCTTTTTTAGGTAGGTTGAAAGACATCATTCTAAAATATCGCAATTTTACCACAGTTTAGCAATAAACTGAGCTTTTAATAAAGAAAAAACTAATAATTTCGTTGCAAAACTGATCTCGTTTACTCGAAGAGGAAGTATAATCAAGGACTAAAAACAAGCAATAAAACATGGCAAGGTTTATAGGCCTTTAGTTTCCTCATAAATAGTGGTTTTAAAAAAGCTGTGATATGCTATTTGGATTTGATGTAGTAATGATTCAAAGGTTTTTTGGTTTTTACAAGCCTAATAAAACCGATTAAGTGCGAATCGGACTCGTGGTTACAAATCAAATAAATAAATAAATTGTTCCTACAATCACACCAATAAGCAAGCCCCAAACTAAGCAAAGCTTGTACTATGGCGACTAGATAACGGATAAACACACTTAAATACTTTTATAAACATCCATGACTTGGGTACGAATGCTCGTGTTCATCACACAAACATTTGGCCCCTTGCGGGATTCGGACCCGCAACCGCTGGCCTTGTAGTCCGGAACGCGAACCCCTACACTAGACAGTCGTCAATTAGTATGTAAATAGTATCTCCATAACGAAAACTAGGTCTCGAAATTTCTTACAGCTATTATTTCAAGTAAAAAAAAAGATGCTCCTAGGTAAGCGGCAACGACTCTATACTTTAGGTTATGATTTTCTTGCGACGAATTAAGACACAAAATTACCAAACAGCCGATTGAATTTGTACTAAAAAACTTTAAAAAAATATATGCATATTTTAAAAAGTCACGCCTTGCTAAAAAGAGTCGAAAGGCCGTGACGTTATGTGGGACTTTAACGGGATACATCTTCATCATTTTTTGTTTGATTGAGAAAATAAAAAAAAGGTCGCAGGAAGACGCTGGATGCAGGCCGCTTCCAACCGCTTCCAACCGGCCAATCTGGAAGGTATTTTTATTTTCTCAATCAAACAATGATGAAGATTCAGCCCGTTAAAGTTCCACGTAACCTCACGCCTTTCGAGACTTTTTAGCAAGGCGTGACGTCACGTGCAAACTTTATTGCGCTTCATTTTCGTAATTTTTTGTTTGATTGACAAAAGACAAAATATGGATCCAATATTTTTTGATCATCTAACTGACGGACTAAATAGAATAATATTTTTTTGACTTAGGAATCTAGCGTATTGTGTGAACGGTTTTTTTAATTAAATTACGAAGCGCTACGAAATTCGCCGGGACTGCTTGTTAAAAAATAAAATAACAACAACAAGAACTTACGTTAAAAATACCACAAGAATAGTATTTGAAGATGAATACAAATAAAGCCAGCCACAGTTAGCACGTCACAATCTACACTGATCACAAAAAAGATCACCTTTAAAAAATCATAACCTTCTTGAAGGAAGTTTTATTGTGTTTCACTGTTTTTCCTTCTTGCTTGGTTTTATAAGACAAGTAGTTGTCTTACAAAACGTAATATAAAAAATAAAAAAACCGACTTCAAAAAACTAAAACGCTAAAAATAATCTTAACACTTACGTACCTAATCAGTTACTTTTGGAGTCGGTGCCAGTCGATGAGAGATTCTATGTTTTCGTTTGCACCGACTTCAAAAGTAACTGTTTACGCGTTTAGCGTTTTAGTTTTTTGAAGTCGGTTTTTTTATTTTTTATAAAATTAACTTATTTCATCTATTTTAGTGATAAATCCTAATCAAAACAAATCTTACGAGTGCAAACATAATTTAACTGCTGAACACCGATTTCATTTCCTATTTTTCCACTCTTAGGGGTGATTTTTTTTTCAAAAATGTTTCATTATAGTATCTTTGAAGTGTAAGCTATTCATTAAAAAAAGAATCATCAAAATCGGTTCATATTTGGCAAATATATTAGGTAAGATAGATACTAAAATCAGTTGGCGTGGTACGGAGTTCATGCAATGTTTGATGATTTTTTTATTGATTCCATCATCAGAATTCAACCAAATTTATATGGAACCATTCTGAAAGTATTACCTTTTAAACAAAAAAATAATTATCGAAATCGGTCAACGCAGTAACGAATGATCGCTGAACATACATAAAAAAATAAATAAATAATAAGATACCGACGAATTGAGAACCTCCTCCTTTTTTGAAGTCGGTTAAAAATAATACTGTCTCAGAAATACTGTTTTCGTCTCATGGGCACACTTAAAGTAGTATTACACTATTTTGTTGTTTCGTACAGTTAATAGCTAACCCGTTGAATTTCTTACCATCTCAGAATCGATAAATCATTAAAAAGCACACATACGAAATTAATAGGAGAATGTTTTTTTTTTTTGCTAATTTTCTGATGTTTCAATAGTTATCTATTCGGGGCGGAGACAGATCCAACAAATCGAATATCATAAGAATCGGTCCGTTCTTGATTTATAAATGATGTAACTATCGACTTTGTTTACATACAGAGATTAAATAGATTTTTCAATGATCACAACAAATTTTTAATCCAAAACCAACTAACGCCGCCGTTGACGACCGTCTGGTGTAGTGGTTAACGCTCCGGACTACAAAACCAGCGGTTGTGGGTTCGAATCCCGCAAAAGCAAATGTTTGTGTGATGAGCACTAGCATTTGTACCTAAGTCATGGATGTTTATATATGTTTATCCGTTATCTAGTCGCCATAATACAAGCTTTGCTTAATTTGGGGCTAGATAATTGGTGTGATTGTGAAAACAAAAAAAAACTAGAAAATTGTCGTCAAACCACAGAATAGAATAGTATTTCATTTATTTGGGACAAGACAGACATAGGTACAATAAATCTTACAAAGAATAGAAAGAATTGAACCTGCAAACAGTCATTAATTATATTTTAATACTACTAGTTTTTATTCAAATAAAGACAACACTACAAAATTGTGTCAAAACAAAATTATTCTAATAAGGCAACTGATTAATATTACAAAATTCCGGCCTTGACTTATAACAAAAAACACAAAAAGCAATGAATACTGATGCCTTATTAGGAATGATCGATGTTTTGCGTGCATTTATGGAAAAGCCAGCGAACGCACCATACTTGATGCCGCAAGAAAACATAAAACCTTGAATTTTTAATACTAATGTTAATATGTATGTCAGTAATAAGTAAATAAACATAAATGTGTAAAAAGTAACGCGTTTCAACAATGTAGACAAAAGTACTTAGCGTTATGGAAAATTCATGTTTTTCTGCACTGGAATACGTCGCAGTGTTCACAAAATCTTACGATTGTTCAGTAAATAATTAATACCATATTATAATGCAAGGGTATTTCGTTAAAGTTTATTCTCCTATAATTTTTTTTAAATATAAGATACCTCATTCATGACATCTAGGGTCTATTTCACCATCGCCAATCCAAATTCTCTTGACGATTAGTACGACTGATCATAAAAATAATATCATGTAAGTATATTTTCTTAGGAATAATTATTTCCTATGGTCGTCATACAAACGTATGGCACAACGGTTCTTTTCGTTTCAATTAAAAACTACAGTTAATTTAAAAAAATCCAACTGGTATATTGGAGTGTATTGTTTTGACTTACCTTACCTTACCTTATATGTATATATTTATAAAAATGAATCTCTATTTCCCTTGGTCATCGCATTACGCGTGAACGGATGGAACGATTTCGCTAATTCTTTTTTTAATGTGTTAATTATTATCAGGATAACCTTATCCTGATAATAATTAAAAAAATAAGGAAGTTGTGCAGAAAAATAATTATGAATAAACGGAAGACCACGCGAACGAAATCGAGAGCAACAGCTAGTCTCTAATAACATTTTGAGCCATAAAACGGTCTGGTTCGCTTGTAAAATGCAAATCTCTGTTTTGAAACAGGTTAATTTGATATTTTTTCTCTGTTATAAAAGTTAACAAATCCTGTTTCTGCAACTGACATATTGAAGCGTAGGAAATGAAGAATCAGTTTATCAAATATCAGTTTCAAATGTTCTGTAATTGCTGAGAAAAATGTAGGTATATCCTGCAACCAAAATTTCCAATTTGTCGTATTAAAATTGTCATGTAATTTATACTATCTCGGCTCTATTGTTCACTACAGGCCAGTGCCATTAGATTATACTCTCGCTGATGCTGTTAAATATAGGGTGTACAAAAAAATTGCCATTAATACCACGTGATTGGCTGCTGATAAACGACAACTTTTACTATAGAAGCAACGTTGAAGTCAAAATATTTTATTTACATGGCTGCCCAAAAAGGAGTGTAATGTTTTAAGGCCGTACCTCAACCAAAACTCGTTTTTTCTAACATTTTAGCAGCTTTTTATTCCTTATTTAATGTAACTATATAAAAATAATTGAATTAATAATTGAATTTTAATTTGAATTTGAAAGACATAACCAGAATCTTTGAAGTTTTATCTTTAAAATCATCATTTAAAATTTGTATTTACTCTATTTTGTATTTACGAAAACAGGCTTTAAACTACGTCGATTAAAATGAATTTTATGCATCTCCTCCTTAATTAATCCTTATCTTAATTTTTGGCTTTGACTAATCGATAGAAAATTTGAAATACTTAAAATTGGGCGAATATATTTTTTTAATTGGTCTATTATTTATTATTTCTGATAATACCGTACAATACCGCGTGCCGTACGAGATAGTAAGGAAATTCATACTTAAGGTCATTTGCTCGGGAAACCGCCTTAAGTGTTTGTGTATGTATGTTAGTTTCTTTAATCCACTTTAACGCCTTAACCGATCTCGATATTTGATGTATCGTTACAGTCCTTACGTTTTCCGGATGACACGGGCTATTTGATGTTATAATAAAAACAATGTAACTAATATATATCTATCTATATAAATAAAACAAAGTCGGGTTAGTTACACCACTCATAAGTCGAGAACGGCTGGACTGATTTTTATGATCTTTGATTTGTTGGATTTGTATCTGGTTGGATTTATTATTTGAGAATCATTATAAAAATATCGGAAAAATCATAAAAAATATATATTTAGGAATAGGAGGCACGACGTTCACCAGGACAGCTTGTTATTGTGCGGCCTTAATAAAAAAAATCTTCCAAACTCATTAAGTGTGTATCAAAATACCAAATAATATTAATATTTTGAAAGCGGATTTCAAAAATTTCATTTTCTATGATTATTTACTTTTCGATGACAAATTATTAAAAAAAGTTTGAAATAAAAGTAATAATTGAAAAAAATATAAAACACGACTGCCGTTAATTAAAGTTTGTATGGTTTTAAGTAGTGTCCAATTTTTTTAACACCCTGTGTAATCCTCCTCGCGGACCTTAATTTGTACCTTTTGTTCAAATATTCTAGATTTTGTATTATGAATTTGGAAATTCTTAGTTATTCGGAAAATGGAATGTAAAGAGAACAAGCAGAATTTTACATTAGATTTGACTTAAAATCTTGAAATATTGTTATTATTTTATTAAGACCTACACTTTAATATTTTTTACTTACTTCTTAAATATTCAGAATACATTTGTTAAATGATGGTTCAAATTTATACCGATGGTAATTAAACAATTAATAAATAAATTATTTAACCTCAAACTAAGCAAAGCTTGTACTATGGCGATAACGGATAAACACTTAATTGCGATTATAAACATCCATGACTTAGGTACAAATGTTTGTGCTCATCACAGAAACATTTGCCCCTTGCGGGATCGAACCCGTAACCGCCTTTATTTGAAGTCTAGAGCGGGAACCATTCTATCAGACGGTCGTCATGTTAAGTCATTAATTCAATTCCTTTTGGTTTAGAATTAATTAAATAGAATAATCAATTTATTGAATACATGAATAAAAAGTTATTTTTGGAGTATCCAGGTACGAAGCGCTCATAACGCGCAGGCATTGTGATATTTTATGGCTTTTCGTGATCAATTAATAAAGGCAAACCTACGGTATCTAAGCAACGCTAATTAATAGATAAAATATCTCATTATTACGAAAATAAACTGTGTCTTATACGTGCCTTAACTTTATAACTCATCAATGTTAAGTAGTATTTGTTTGATTATTATGTGTTCGTTTTTATACGTGTCCAAAATCGACGCCCAAAAAAAAAGTGTGCAAATGTAATTTTGACTAAATAAAAGCGAATTACCCTTCTAAAGCTTACATGTTAGAAGCAGTTTACTTCAAGTAAAAAAAAAAAAAAATTAACAAACCTTAATTGTATCGTTAGAACCGAGCACTCACAGACATTGTCAATAACTAAATAAAAAACGAACGATCAGTGCATATTGCAAGACAATTGAAATCGAACTGAATGACTGCCCTGCGCCTGGGCACAGTTTGTGACAGCCATTGAGAGAGATCAATAATAAAATAAACCCAATACTGAACGAATTAAGATAAATTTTCGAGTGGCCATGTCAGGCTCCGTGAAGGTCGCGGCATAGGTAAATGATTAAAAACTTAACGGTTAGCAGCAATGCCTTATCAATGGACAATACTTAGATAGATAGACACTTTATTGCACAATAACATTAAGGGTTACTTCAAACAAGACACAGTTGTGTACAATCGGGCGGCCTTATCGCCAAAAGCGATCTCTTCCAGACAACCTTTGGGCAGAGGAAATTAAGTTGTAATACTGTGCGGTAACGTAGTGCGAGAGCAAAAGAGTGCTTAAGACAAAGAAACAGAAATAAAAATGAATAAACACAAAAAAATAGCAAAACATTTAATAATAATAGAGAAATATATGTATTATATACGTACATAAACATACATAAATAAAATACAACTGTCTATGCGGACCGGAGCATGTAAACATATACTTAGTGATTAGTTTTAAGTGTTTTTGTTATTTTTAATCACGGATGCTAAATACAATAGTAAAACAAACAAAAATGCGTGATTGTCTCGAAATTAGACAAATTTATGTTTGTTAATGTTCAAAATGTTTCATTAAACTGTTACAAGGTTAACTGGTAATTATACCGATAAAATTTTAGGAGGTGACGGTTAAGTTAAAATGGAGCATTTTGTTTTAAGATAAAACATTAAACAATTATCCCTATTTTAACTAAACTGACAACCCCATTCGTGTAGCGTAGTTGTTAGTCCGATGTTAGTCCCATAGAAAAATTGTTGTATATGAGTACCAGAATCAGTCCCTAGGAGGTGGTTGATGTTTTACAAATAACACTGTATAAATAAGTTTATATGATAACATTGTTCGCCTGGAACTTATGTTCCGAATAGTTAAAAAAAATGGAAGATGGTTTGTGAGAAAGATCAACGGAGGCCTTATGTCCAGACCAGAGACCAGTCTAGTAGTTTATCGTTTATAATCTTTTATTTTAAAACCAACGGGTTTTTAATGTCGTCTTTTAAAACAGACGCATCAGACAGGTAATCCTAAAGCAAAATGTCAAGAAAACTTGTTCCTTATCCTAAGTAGGTGGATTATGGGACAGAAAGATAAATTTGAAAATTTGGTTGAAAAAGAGATAAAATACAAGGTCATGTTTAATAAGTTACTTCTCTCGGGAATGGTCCCAGTGCTGAAATAAAATATATCTAAGTGGACGTAACGTATAAATAATTTTAAAAAAATTTTTTTTCGGCGGTTTAGGGAAAAAAGTTGATTGTACATTTCATTGTTTTTCTAGATTCAACAAAAAGGTTATTTTGTCCCGTATGTATTTCTAAACCATTTATTTGTGATTTTATGTGCGCGTGCAGAACCGCAACGAAGTCGCAGACAATAGCTAGTTTGTTTTATAAAAAAAACTAGCTATGTCCGCGGCTTTGCCTGCGTGTTACACGGCTTGTCACCCTATATTTTAGTTTCAAGATTAATTGAAATTAGTAGCATAAGTCTTTCCCTTGATACATTGTTTATGGTATCCCTCAGGAATCGTGCATTTTTCCGGGATAATAAGTATCCTGTGTCGTTCTCTGACTCCTCAACCATTTTTCCGGGATAAAAAATAACCTATCTGCTATTCCAGGCTATAATCGATTAATGTGACAAATTTCATCCAGATCCGTTCAGCCGTTCTAACGTGATTGAGTAACAAACATCCATTCATCCAAACTTTTGCATTCATAATATTAGTAAGAAGTAAGATTAGTAAGACATTGTGCTTGTCTTCATACTAGTGGTGGAAGACACTATTACCAATTGTTTTTCCCCTTGTATGTTCATCTAAAATGAATGATTCTCGTAATATTGATTTTAGAATGGATTTGTCCTAATTGCTATTATAATTGATCCAGAAAAACATGACTAGTTCTTACTAAAACAATAAATATTAAAATAATGTTTTCTATACTATCATAATTCATTTTAAACCCTAAAATACAAACTATTTAGTATCAACAATGACACAAGATAGATAAGTCACAAATTTAAAAGTGAAGATTTTTTACAATAACGACACAACTCATACTTAAACACAAATAATAAAAAACTGTCTGCAATCCTATTCACAAGCAAAACTGTTTTAGGAAGCTAAATTCATAGGAAACAAAAAAAAATATAATTTTGTCTTACATGAAACAATCTTTTTAGTTTAAATTTACAAACTTTAAAACCTAGTTTCCTAAAAATTGCTCATTTTTTAATTATGACGTCCTTGCAAAATCGATGTGTGAAATCTTAACGGTTAGTACAAGTCACATTATTTTTTTGCAAAAGTAGTCCAATAATGTACAGTCTACGGCAGGTCGACCTGCCCAAAAAGTGAAAGGTCATTGAACTGGTTTTTAACTTAATGGCCTACACGTAATGATCAATATCAATTTAAAAAAATACTTAGTGAGCTGTTGACTGAACCTTTCTAAGTAAAATACATTTAAAAATAAGGTCTATAGAACAATATAAAAATACTGATTAATCGTAATTAATTTCAGTCATCATATTTCTGGAGTTAAATATAATAAAAAAATTCCAAAAAAAAAAAACGCGAGATGCGCTGTCATTCATCAGGCGAGATCACAAGCGTACGCCGACGCTGCTCCAACAAAAACCTCATGCAGTGCATATACGGTGCAATTAAATCGAGTAATCGTAAATTTTTTATGTATTCTATTTTTCAAGTGCAGCATGGAAGAATCAAAAATGAAAAAAAAGAGTTTGTTTTTACGTAGATTGATTTAGTTACAGATTCTGAGTGGTCCCTGAAAAATTGGCACTACCTTGAAATGTAACCCTGGATATTTTTAAAACGTCAGCTTAAAACAGCTTGGGGAACTATATCACGCTCTTGTTACTTGATCTATCAATCTATAGAAGCTTTTGGGTTCGTCTTCGAACATAGGCCTCCTCTTCAACCATCCACCGACTTCTATCCCGGGCCACTTGCATTCAGTTAATTCCAGCCTGTTGCTGGGTGTCATCTGTCCATCTTTCAGGTGGTCTTCCTCTGCCGCGGGTGTCACTGAGGGGTCTCCACTCTAAGGTCCTTCTGACCCAGCGATCGTGGTTCATCCATGCTATGTGTCCTTTCCATCTCCATTTACGGCTCTCAATCTCTTAATTCTACCACATCGCTGACCCCTGTCTTTTCTTTCCATTCGTTTCTTTTGTGATCTTGTAGAGAAACCCCAAGCATGTGTCGCTCCATTGCTTGTTTTGCAACGCGGAGTCTCTCAGCAGACTTTTCTGTCAGCGTCGTGGTTTCCATCTCATACACAAAGACCGGCAGAACACACTGATTGAACACCTTACTCTTTAGGTGTAAAGCAATGTTTTCCCCAAATGCTGCCCAAGCTATTTTAGTGCGTAGCTTAAAAACTTTTCTACTAGTTAACAGCTCTCTTAACTCGATAATTATCTATTTACGCTGAACATACATGGTGGTCAAATCGATAGGTAAGTGTCCTCTAATACCAGGGGCTCGCTGGTACACCCATCTTGGGACAATCTGTATAACAGATATCAGCATTTTTCTCTCTAAAAACTCACAAATACTTTAATACCACAATCTGAGTCTTTTATTACGTTATAAAGAAAAAGCAGTAAACAGTTTTCAATTAGCAAGAAAGGTTTAGAAGCCGCAATAAGGTAGAAAGACTCAAATTCGTATTTTATTTTTAAAGGATGCATTTTTAAATCTTTTAGTTTTTTTTGTCTTGTGATTTGTTACGTTTGGATTTCTGTGTAACCAACCGCTGTAACCAACTTCTTAGGGAAAGAGATGAAAGTGAAGAAGAAATTAGGATTGTAATAGATAAAAACTCTAAACTGAAAAAAGAACTAGCCAAACTGCTGGCCCAACTCCAGGAAGTCACCGTTCACCGTGACGAGCTACTCAACACTGTCAGCACCTTCGACCAGTGCAGCAACATCTTTGAGCAAACTTTAATGCGTAGCAACGAACTGGAAAATGATCTGCGAGATGCCAATAGGACCATTCGTCACTTAGAAGAAGAGAAAAAAGAACAAGAATACTCAAAGACGTTGAATCTCTATGAGGAGCTGATTGGTAGCCCTGGTAGCCATTCAGCAGATTCGAATTTACATTTAACTAGTAAAACATTACTGAAAACTAACAAACAAATTAGATTATTAAGTAATAATAAGGCTAAAAAATATATCAAAATTAGTAAATTTATTACAAAAACTAACAAATTAATTAAAAAACAGAAATGCTTTTACAAAAATATATTGTTAAGAAAACAACGCATAGAGTTAGTGGATAGTTTAGAAATCTATCATAATAAATTACATGAAAGTAGATGTAAATATGATGTGGACATTGAAAGGCTTCAGGCTGACATCTCGAAGTTGTATGAGTCATTACAATCTATGACGGCTAAATATAACTCCGCTCAGGAACAAATTAACGAACACATCCTGGCTGCTAATAAATTTTTAGAATTGGAAAATTCCAACCAAGATTTTAAATCGCTACCCAATATCAAAGTCACCCAAGTACTAGATAAGAGTCAACAGATCGATGCCGGCCGGCAGTTGTCAATGTCTGCATCTCACTCTAAAGATGTCATATGTAAGCCTGTCAGTAATGTAATTGTTTTCTCAGATAGGTTAGGAGTTGGTTACGGCCCAATGTTGCATAAGTCAATTAAATATGACGTAATTAACAATTGTATGCCAGATGCGTCCTGGGATCAAATTATTAAACGCATACAAAACAGTAAATTTAATAGTGAAACAATACTTGTTATTTTATTAGGAAATAGCAAGAATATTACAAAAAAAAATATTATACAGAAATTTTCAATGTTGTCTAGCCTTATTGTAAAAAAAGTTGTTTTGTGTGCCCTACCATATTGTAGGTATCAAACAACTGAAGAAAATAACAAAATTCATTTATTAAATAGCGTATTTTTCAATTTAACTGAACGTCATAGTGACAAGTTTGTGTTTTTTGACACAAACAAATTTACTAATAATAAATTTATATTAACGGGCGGCTCTTTACACCTGCCATATAAATTAAAAAAACAAATAGCTACTTTGTTAGCACATAATATTAACAATAGTTTTATCGAAACTAAGACAAACTGTGACCATGTTAGTACTAGTACTAACTTAAATATTGTTCCCTTGACAACCTCTAACATTTTAAACTAAGAGAGAAGACAAAAGCCAAGTCTACCTTTAATATTATTCATCAAAATATGCAAGGCTTGGCTGGCAAAGAGTTAGAATTAGCCTTATTCTTACAAGATTTAAGTGTAAATGTTATATGTTTAACGGAGCATTGGATTAATCAATATGAATTCATGTTAAACATAGAAAATTTTAAACTCGGTAGTTCGTTCACAAGAAAGTCTGCTATAAGGGGGGGGGTCACTTATACTATTAAATAGTAAATTAAAATGTAAAGAACGTAAAGATATTGTGTCACTTTCGATAGAACGAACTATTGAACTAGCGTGTGCTGAGCTAGAGCAGTATATTATAATAAGCGTTTACAGCCCTCCCTCTGCAAATTTCCAGCTTTTTGAATCCACTATGGAAGAGGCCTTAAAAAAAGTATGCAATTCTAATAAGAAAATTGTCGTATGTGGAGATTTTAACATAGATATATTAGTAAATTCACAAAATTCAATTCGTTTTCTGAATCTTTTTAAATCATTTAATTTAATTAACCTGTTTAATGAACCTACAAGAGTGACTCCCACATCAGCTACTTGTTTGGATAATATTTTTTGCAATAGCGAAGTAATAGACAAATCAATTATAAATTATTTAAGATCTGACCATAGTGGACAAAAGGCGTCTTTTGAGCACCATCATGCCCGAGAAATTGTAGATGCTGTATGCAGGCCAATAACCGTAAATAGAATAGACCGATTTAAGGAGAAAATTTGTGATGGTATAGACTCATTAAAACCTAGCAATAACCATAACGTCGATCTGTTATATGAGGATCTTTTTGGCGTAATCAAAAATGAATTTGATCAAATTTTTACACAAAAAAAGATAAAAGCAAATAGACTTAAGTGTAAGTTCAATGAATGGGCTACACCAGGAATTTACAAAAGTAGAAAGACATTATATGACTTGTATAGTCTAAAAGCAAACTCTCAAAACCCACAGGTCATAGAACATGTGAGGAATTACTCTAAAATATTTAAAAAAGTATGTGCCACTGCAAAATCAAACCATCTTCGTAATGTTATTTTGAATTCTGATAATAAAGCAAGGGCCACATGGAAAATCATAAATAAAGAAACATGTAGACATAAACCAAATGATAATGCTTACTCTCTTAAAATTGGGGATAAACTGGTTAGTTCAAATGCGGATGTCGCAAATACTTTTGAGGAATTCTTTTCAAACATAGCTCCCTCTACAACTAAGGAACTAGCTTCTTCTGCTGAACTAGCCGAGTCCCTACTCAAGTCGGGTGTTGACGAATGTAAAACTTCATTTAATTTTAGACATATAAACCCTGATATAGTAATAAAAACATTTAAAGAATTAAACATGAAAAAAACTGAGGACTTATGGGGTATTTCTGTCAACATTATCAATACAATTATAAATACGATAGCCCCTTATCTTGCAAATATTTTTAACAAATGTATTGATGATAGACAGTTTCCCACTTTGATGAAATTTAGTAAAATTATTCCTTTATTCAAGTCAGGCGAGAAAAATAATCCCTCTAATTTTCGACCAATTTCAATATTACCAGTACTTAGTAAAGTCTTTGAAAAAGTAATTTTTAGTCAACTGTTATCTCACTTTGCCCTGAATAAACTTTTACATGATAATCAATATGGCTTCACGAAAGGTAGAAATACTACTGATGCTGGAGTTGCACTCTTAAAACACGTGTTTGATGCTTGGGAGAGTAGGCAGGATGCTTTGGGAGTTTTTTGTGATCTTTCTAAAGCTTTTGATTGTGTGGACCACCAAACTTTACTAAAAAAACTTAAGCACTATGGTGTTTCAAATGATGCCTTAGATTTAGTAAACTCTTATCTCACAGGCAGAACACAAAAAGTATGTATAAATGGAACTGAGTCTTCTGGGTCGCCTCTTACTATGGGTGTGCCGCAGGGATCAATATTAGGACCCCTACTGTTTCTAATTTACATTAACGACCTTCCGTCTTTTACAAAGGACCTCTGCGAGACAGTGTTATTTGCGGATGATACTTCATTGATTTTTAAAATCAAGAGAGGTAAAGATTTATTTGACGATGTAAATACTGCTCTCTCGCAAGTATTGCATTGGTTCACTACCAATAATCTTATGCTTAATGCAAATAAAACAAAATGTATTAAATTCACCATGCCGAACGTAAAACTGGTCCCAACACATATAACTGTAAAAGATGAACTGCTAGATACATCTAGTTCCACTACCTTTTTAGGAATCACTTTAGATTCCCGTTTGCAATGGGGTGCTCATATTGAGACTCTATCGGGAAGACTTAGTTCAGCTGCTTATGCCGTGAGAAAGATAAGACAATTGACTGATGTTGGAACGGCAAGATTGGTGTACTTTAGCTATTTTCACAGTATAATGTCATATGGAATATTATTATGGGGCTCAGCAGCAGATATTGAATCTATTTTTGTGCTACAAAAGAGAGCTGTACGGGCAATTTACGACCTCAGACCCCGAGACTCGTTGAAGGAACTGTTCAAGGAAATTAATATACTAACAGTGGCTTCTCAATTCATTTATGAAAATATCATGTATATTCGCAAAAACCTGCATCTATTTCCTAAAAAGAGTGACATGCATAATATTAATACCCGGAATAAAGATAAACTTGCCGTTCCAAATTTCAGACTGCATAAAGTGGGTAATTCGTTTATGGGAAAATGTATTCGCTTTTTTAACAAATTACCACAGTCCATTGCTGAACTGCCTATGTATGAATTTAAATCGCATGTCAAGATGATTTTAATGAAAAAAGGTTATTACACTGTAAATGACTATTTAAATGATAAAAATGTATGGAATTAAATACTGCCGTGCTCGCACAGGTTCATTTTATCTTGTAATGTAAACACACTATTTAAAAAGAGGCTGACAATAGTGACCGAGTTTCTTGCGCTGCTTCTTCTCGGCACTAGCCCACAATATTGTCCCGAAGCAGTGGTAGGGTAAAAAAATATATTGGGACGTGTAAAAGAGCTTAATTTAGGCCTATTTACAGAAATAAATTGGTTTTATTGGTTTTATTGGTTTTTATTGGTTTTTTATTGGTTTTTATTGTGCTGTACAGTGCTTGAGGCCACGATTGCGTGGAATTTAGTTAGTGACTTCAATAATATATATTCATAAATATAATCTTACACACCTATATACACAGTCCACACACACTTTCTCGTTTTCTCTCACACAAACAAAGACGTTGTTTAGGTGATTTGATAAGTAATTTAACTATTGTATATAATATTGAAGTAGTTTCAGAGATTGCCAACTAAATCCAAACTTACAAACTTTGTCTTTTTAAAACATTATAAGACAACTGAAAATGTACATAGTTATTAACTTTGTTTTTCTATGACAAACCGAAATCCGCGAGGCAAAGCCGCAGGCCATAACGTTAATTAATATTTCTAGACACGCACTAAATTGCTAAAGTGGTGCCACACACCTGTGACAATTATTAGGTGTTTCGCATAACACTCACGTATTTGAATCAACTTTCAGTATTATGGTTGATGTTAATTATACGTTCTTACTTAATAATTCATAACTACTAAAATGTTGTTTAATTATTTCCGTCTTTTTAAAAAAAAAATTCAGTAAGCCCAAAACGAAAACCTTTCGTTCGTTTGGACTTGTTAACCTAATAATTATTAAAATACCCATTCGATTGGTTCAATCTTTGACAAAATATCATTATCAACAATATTTCAGCCACACTACGTCCACTGCTGAACATAGGCTGCCCTAATGACTTCCAGATTGGCAGGTCCGTTAAATCACCGAATCATATTCACCGCTAACACTGAACTGGACTATTTTGGACCGTGTGTCTCTGTTAAGTCCTTGGTCACATAGTGACTGAGGATTTGACGCAGCGGTCACTCAGTGCCCTCCGAGTCGTCATTCATCATCATCGATTCAGCCATAGGACGTCCACTGCTGAACATAGGCCTCCCCAAGTGACTTCCAGATTGGCCGGTTGGAAGCGGCCTGCATTCAGCGTCTTCTTGCAACCTTTACTAGGTCGTCTGTCCACCTTGTAGGTGGACGTCCTACGCTGCGCTTGATGGTACGTGGTCTCCATTCCAGAACCTTTCTGCCCCATAGACCATCAGTTATATGTGCCCCGCCCACTGCCACTTCAGTTTGCTAATCCGTTGGGCTATGTCAGCGACTTTTGTTCGTTTACGAATCTCCTCATTCCTGATTCGATCTTGCAAAGAAACACCGATCATAACCCTTTCCATAGCACGCTTTGCAACCATGAGCTTTCTTATGAGGCCCATAGTGAGAGGCCACGTTTCAGTTCCATATGTCATCACTGGTAACACACACTGCTCTCCCTCCGAGTACAATTCAATAATGTTTTCAGGGCTCTGTTTAGGCTACCTTGGTACAGCAGGTCTACTACGAAAATTGTAGCTAGTTTGGACGTATAAACCTATAAATTAAAAATGTCATCTACTCGTGTCAAACCTTTGTCAATTTATGAATAGTTGAAAACGGTCGTGTTTTTAACTCGGCTATTTACAGTTGTTCATTTTTTGTCAAAAGATTGATACAGGTTTTTATGTCTGAACGATAGAAACATTGGTGAAATGGATAAAAGGCTCACCAATATTGCAAAAAAATGGATAAAAGGCTCACGAATATTGCATATAAATCCAAATTCATAACACCGGCCAATCTCTTACGTGTCTCCCATGAATACTTGACATTAACAAAATCACTGTCTACATAAGGAGCGGGATTTAAGTCCTTAAAAAAAAAGATAGAAACTTTTTCTGTCGTGCCTTTCGAATGTTTCATCAACATCATCATTTCAGCCATAGGACGTCCACTGCTGAACATAGGCCTCCCCCAGTGACTTGCCAATACTCGCCATGCTTGGCAGGCGGGTTGGCAAGCGCAGTATTTATAAGATTTCGCACGCAGACGTTGCTGCCCGTCACGGCTACAGGAATTAGTCGCCTCTTTCGACACGCCTCCTGTTGGCGGTGGGGAAGTGTGTTCTTTACGGCCGTCCCTACACGGCACAAATTTTTGCAGATACATATATAGACGTTTTTTATAATGATTGCGATACTAAGGGCGAGCAGAAATTAAGTCTTGAAGATGATAGCAGAGAGGCTTGACTGGGCCATCTTCCGTCGTTTCATTGATTTACATGTTAAGCATGTGAATCAATAAAGTGACGCTTCGTTTTCCAACGTACACAGGTTGTTAATAACATAGTTTTAAGTTAATTGATACTGTGACTGTCACTCAAACGGACTGCGTCTGTGGCAAAATGGCAAGAGGCAAAAAGCATATTTTTAGAAAAACTGTCATTTTTTTCCAATCACGTACTATCACGTAGCTATTGTAACTAACAAAATTGTGAACTTTTATACATTTGAATTGTTATTTTTTATTTTAAGGCATCAACAATAAAACCGGCCAAGTGGGAGGTGTTGGTTTGTCGCAAGGCCGATAATTTTCACAAGCAGCGTAAAATGAAAATAAAAATAAGTAGGTATAGGAAACAATAATATATTAACAAAGTCATCTAAATCATAATGAGACATCTGTGTTAATATTGATTGCATTGCCCACGTTTTTAATGACTTATAATAACTTAGCTGTAAAATGGACAATATTTTAATTACTATAATTAAGATATAAGATTAAACGAACTTACCTTAAGTGAAGTTCAATCCTAATTATACTTGCTGATTGTTTGAGATATATTTACGAGTAGTACCGATGTTCTACAACAGCGTCGGGTCACAATGTTTTAAAGCTGGAAAAGAAAAAACATTTATCCCTGCAAATGGCAACATTTGTTGGTAATGTCATTACGATTGTTTGTGACAGCGCGGGCACGTAGTCCTTGCAATAAAATGTGTAAAATAACTATTATTTACTCTATTTGTAGCTTAAAAGTTAGTGTTTAGAATGCTATTATACAGTTCTCTATGTGGATTGTGTATTGTATTCGCATATAAGGTGGAATTAATGCCATGAGGCATTTTCTGCCAGTCCATTGCAATTTGGATTCTTGAAATCTACAAAGTCCCCAAATCGATCGAGAATGCATAATTTATTACGTAACGCAACGTATAGACACCAGCTCGTCAACCTACCACAAAACGTCAAATTTCCTCGATTAATATTGATCTCTATATGTCGGACTTAAAGTTGAAAATCGGTTGAATGACCTTTAACTTTTTGGGTAACTTAACCTGCCGTTGACTTTATTAGATTTGTACCTAAGTAATTATTTTTAAATTTTCGCGTTGCATGATTGATATTATTTTTACCTATTAATGATCTCGTTAATTTCCGTGTTAGTGTGTATTAAACCTAAGTACCTACTCAACTTTTTTTGGAAGGGGGTTAGAGTTTAACAACTATACAGTTTGTCAAAAGAAAGAATTTAGAGGCTTTTTTGATTTAAAAGTTGGATACTATTTATCTCCCCAAACTAAGCAAAGCTTAATTATGCTATGGCGACTAGCTAACGGATAAACATACTTAAATACTTTTGTAAACATCTATGACTTAGGTACAAATGCTCATGCTCATCACAGAAACATTTGCCCCTTGCGGGATTGAACCAACAACCACTGGTTTTGTATACCGAAGCGCGAACCACTACACAGGCGGTCGCCAAAGTAAAAGTTGTTGTAAATCAGCAGCTGTTTACGTGATTTCTTGTACATTATAATATACAGGGTTATTTGTAAAACATCAACAACCTCCTAGGGCCTGATTCTGGTGCTCCAATACAGCAACTTTTTCTATGGGACCAACATTGAAATCCCAAAAAAAAATTCATTTCCCCATACTAAGCCACCACCAGCTGACATCAGTTTTCATCATCAGGAAGTGAAAATTTTCTTTTAGATTTCAATGTTGGTCCCATAGAAAAAGTTGTTGTATTTGTCACTAGAATCAGCCCCTGGGAGGTTGTTGATGTTTTACAAATAACCCTGTATAATGTAAGTTACAGATTTAAATTATTCCTTTGTACAACCTATATAATGTAAGTTAATTATAAATTTATCACCATTACCATCATTTCAGCCAAAGAACGTCCACTGATGAACATAGGCCTCCCAATGAAAGTCATTGGGATTGCCAATACTGGCCAAGCTTGGCAGGCGGGTTGGCGAAGGCAGTTTTTATAAGATTTCACACGCAGACACTGCTGCCCGCCTCGTGCTACAGGAATCAGTCGCCTCTTACGACACGCCTTCTGTTGGCGGTGTGGGAGTGTGTTTTTTATGGCCGTCCCCTTCCGTGCCGAAAATTCGTGTGCACGGAATTTTTTGTTATTATTTTGTTGATATAAGCATAGTCTTTTTAAGGTTTCGTATCTCAAAAGGAAAACAGAAAACCATAGGATCAGTTCGTTGTCCGTCTGTCTGTCTAGACCCTTTTCATCAGAAACGAATGGAGGTATCAAGTTGAAATTAATATTAAATACTCAAGTTTGCAATGCTCCAAAAACATCTAAAAGTTCGATTTGTTCACAGCCTCAAAGGATACAGATCAACGCAATCAAGGATACGGCCAGTTATGCCTAATATCAATCAAAACCTAAATAGGCTTTAGGCTGCTGCACGTAAAATTATGAAATTTGGCTAGCAATGTAGCAATTGTTTGTGTAGCACAGATGAAGAAAAAATGCCAAAAACCGTAAATTTGTTATTACATCACTAAAAGAACTCCTTTAAACCGGTAAAGATTTTTGAGTTTCGATTTCCATTAGGGACAAACTATTTACATACCTTGTAGGTACGGAACCCTCGGTGAACCAACTTGCAATTGGCTTTGATTTTTTCAAAATCCGTGTCCGTTTCAGTCTTCACGACGTTATAAATCCAATTACGACGTATTCAAATAACGAACCCAAGGAATAGACGAGAATTGTTATACCAATGTTAAAAAAGTGACTGCACGAGTACTTAGTATTTTTAAAATTTGTTATGTCTTACAAAACGTTCCATAATAACAAACACTTTACGATAAAATCAAACAACGAAACATGATACAATCAACTATCGATCTGAACAGATGACACGATAAGTATCATCTTACTTATCTTTTGGTGCGCTGTTACCAAGTTGCGTCAAGTAGTACAGATGTGATATCAGGTAGCATGTGTAGTAGAAATAACGTATCACTGGGGTTTTTTTTCGCTATCAAAAATACCTACTTTTGATACATACTAATCCTTGTATACTCCACATATTCGTCCCACTGCAGGACACAGGCCTCACCTTAACTGTGAGGTGATTTGGGCGGGAAATCGTGCCATATTCCACCACGCAGGCCTAGTGCGGATTGGTGAAGTAATGTTGTAAGGCCAGTGGCTAAACCTTCCTGTCAGATGATATTAGGCCACCCTAAGGCCTCTGACGATTCTGAATCACACCCTTATGTTTAGCTGGTACTGTTTTAAAATCCTGTATCTGTTTATAAGACCTCCTCACCTCATGTAGTGCACTTTGGTGCTTTAACAACAATAAATGATCTACGAGTTCCATTTTTGACCAGTACCTAGATAGGAACAATTATGTAATTTAATTAGTTACTGATTCTGAGTAATTCCTGAAAATTTTGCTCTACGTTGCAATGTAATTAAACTGCATTGAATTAATATACATTTATTTCGGACTACAATCCATAACGATTTGCTTATCAACTATGTTAGTAAGTAACCATAAATTAAAAATTTATTCTGATATGCCCACATACGCTTGATGCATAGGCACATAAGAACAGGATCAACCATACGTATGCATTTCAGGGCGGCAGGCGACTAATGCGCAACCATCCAGT
Source organism: Anania hortulata (assembly GCA_963576865.1). Classification (NCBI taxonomy): domain Eukaryota; kingdom Metazoa; phylum Arthropoda; class Insecta; order Lepidoptera; family Crambidae; genus Anania; species Anania hortulata. The sequence goes on from OY756394.1 coordinate 19,541,610, forward strand.
GCCTCAACATGCCACTATTCTCCCTTATAGCAATGGTATTCAGGATACCATTGTCACTACCTCGTTACTTCAAAATCCGGTTTTATCTTTCGCACTATTGCATGGAATTCGTCCCCACGAGCTTCCGCGAACATCTCTGATGCATTACAATATCGTAATTTTACATAATGTAACCTTATACAAGGTCTTTAAAATAGGTTTGGATACTGCATTAAATTGGCGAAGTGGTACGGTTCGGGTCGATTCAGAAAACTTTAAAAAAAAAATTGGTTTGGGTAAGTTAGTACTGGGAAATGCCCGTAATGAATGACCTCGTAGTTACCTAACAAAACGATGTCAATTCCTTAATTCAAGACAAAAACAATCAGTATGTCGTTTTGCACATATTTATTTGTTAAATATACTTTTATAAAAAAAGAATTCTACAAAAAATAGACGTTTTGGTACAATCAACGGAAGGTCAATCTACCCAAAAAGTTAAAGGTTATTGAACCGATTTTCTACTTAATGTCCGACATGCAGAGATCAATATCAATTGAGAAAATTTGACTATTTGTGGTAGTTTGACGAGCTGTTTTGTCTGTACGTTGCGTTACGTAATAAAGTAAGCATTCTCGATCGATTTGGGGACTTTGTAGATTTCAAAAATAACTATTCTTAAGATTCCAAATTGCAATCGACTGGCAGAAAATGCCTCATGGCATTAATTCCACCTTATATGCGAATACAATCTATGTAATTAAGTTTAAATAAATTAATACCTATGTCATCATCGTCAACGTCTCAATTAACATTTCTTTTTCTTTCTAAACAAAAGAAGAACAAACTGGACATTTGTTTTCTGAGTAAATATCCTCTTAGTTATTGTCGTTCGAGTAAGTAATTATAGTATTATGATTGGCTCCCACCTCAGACGGCCGTGACTTCAATAATAACCTTAGAGGGTCGTCTTGAGGCCCAATTCCCGGATGTTAACAGTAGTCGCAATCCATTTCGATCCGGTCCCAATATCATTATGATCTACCTACTATTAACAGACGGACAACAGGTTGATCCTATAGGGCCTTCTTTTTGTATTGAGGTACGCTATAGTGTTGCCGCTTGATTGCCTACTATAGTAATAGGCCTATCGATAGTATCGCCAAATCAGTGGTATCGGCAACACTAATACGAAACCCTAAAAACTGTATTATAGGCAACTTAAAATATGACGTAAAATTTTCAATTATTTAATAATTTAATTGTTTCAATTTTAATTTTCAGTCGAAAATGAAACAAAAACAATCGAATTTTGGTTTATTCCATTTTAAGTCACCACAAACTATAATTGTCTTTTTAAGTTGACGAGAATTAAATTAATTAAGAGTTAACTCTGGTATTGTAGTAATATTGTATTTGAATAACTTTAAAGTTTGGCTATGATGAAGCGACATAGTCAATTGTGTCAAAGCTCCGTAAATAAAGAAAAAAAAATCGTTTTTGATTTTAATGTCAATGAAAACGAATCAAAACTGGATTGCGACTTCTGTTATGTTACAGGATTTCGGCTTCTGATTACATAATACCTACCCACTTTCGGTTGTCACGGAGACAAGTCACTCTCGCGTCTTTCTGAGTATGAACTTGGCAACAGAAATTTCCGCTTTTGGCTATATTTGGGAGTAGGCCAAAGTCAAAGTCAAATTTTCTTTTGAGTGTACAACAACCATGAAACAAATTTATTTTAATGTAATTTCTGAAGTTGCGATCTCAATCACGTAACAACGATATTTTCTTTCAAGTATCAATTATTATATTTCAGTGTATACGGGTTGTTCCAAAAAATGGCACGTCAGACTGACACTGGAGATAGCTTAGATACAGTTTTTTTTTTATTACAAAATCCACAATACATTTTCTTAGTGACAAAGCAGACAAGCAGCCAGTATTTTATTTTTATTTTGTTACATTTTATACAATACAATGTGCATAATATTAATATGTGTTATTGTGTGTCTGTCTATGTATGTGTGTGTGTGTGCGAATGTGTTTAGTCTTAATATGTATTTATTTATTTTGCCTATTACAGCCAAAATGCCTTACTTATATGACTGAAAAAATAAATTATATTATATTCCTTAAGAGGCTGTCCTAGAAATCGTCGTATTTCTGTATATTTTGTTCTCTGTTTGTAAAGACGTGAATGATAATTGAAACAAAATAACACGTGATTTTAAAAGATAAGTTCTTATTCTTGCAGGTAGCGTGAATGATTTTTTCATATCAATTCAAAAATAAAGGTAAATCACCAATAGTTACTACCCTTATTTCAGAAAAAGTACGTTCGAGTTACGTTTGAACATCGGTTTACAAGAGACTACAAGTTATCCTGACAATTGGATTTTAACATTTAATTGAAAATATAGTCTACTTGCACATAGGTTGAATACTTTTTTACCTTCTTACAAAATGAAGCAGAAAACAAATGCTGAAAAAACTTAAAATTTCAGAAATTTCCATTCAAATATCATTTATTTTTCTGTTGTTCAACTATTATAAGATTTAAACACTACACAATAATCGTCAGGTATATTTTTAAATAAACATAATTTTTATTATAAGTAAAAAACAAAAAAAAAAGTAGTAAACCTAAGTCAAAATGAACTATAAAATCAAGCTCGCGAAACCGATCGTTTTTCAAACCTAGGTAGGACGTCCACTACCTAATAAATTATCAATATTATCTTGTAAAGGATCAACATTGTTGACGCTTTATCCCGCATCATAGACGCACACAAGCATAGAACTGTATTTCAATTTTGCACTGAAAAAAGGTGCACGGCCTCATCTGATCAAGCATACGTAATCGAGACACAATACAAATTTTATATAAAGAGATTGCCAAAAGATTAGTTGACACCACCTAAGGGCTGGCAGCTACCTCGCACAGCGACTAAGCATCGCAATCCAGCGAGGAAACGCTGCCAGCATCTTGGGTACCCTTCTACGAGGACCATTTTTATAATTCTCTATTTTCGTAGTTTTTATTTGTATATAGTATTTCATAGATGTATATATTATTTAAAAGTGCAATAACAATAAATAATTACGCTAAAGTTTTTAATTACTCTATAAAATTTAAATTATTATGGTCCCAGCTGTATCGATTCTTAATACTTTAATTAACAATTTAACTATCTACAGTGGTAAAATAAAACTCCAAACATTATTTATCGTTTGCGGTTCTCAAAGCAAATTGAATTACTTAAATAGCACCATTCAATAAGATGATAATTGTACCTTAATGAAGGCTTCTCATTTTTAAATACCTAATTTACTAGAAATGTTTATTCAGGTCTAGTAAAGACGTCTTTTAAGAAGCCTTAATGTCTTTATTATTCTTTTATTCATAGAAACAATCTTAATTTTAAAGATTTATGTGAAAGGAGAGTGCTATGGGTACTTGGCAATTCTTTGCGGAATAAGATCCGAAACGAGGATGTCCGTTGAACAACCAAAGTCACCGAATTGCAAAGCTAAAGTTATACCGAGGAAGATGTTTTACTTTATAAAAGCGACTGCCCTATGTGGGATTCGAACCCACGAACTTTTGATTTGCTCATTAAACTAAGCTTCAGGAACACGCATTGTATAGTTGATTAAGAAACAAATATTTGTTACGCAGTGACTTGTGAGCAAACGTTGTTAGCACCAACACATAAAACCACTTCTAACACCCTTACAATAAAAAATTAATATAATTGCATTATTGAGCAATAATTTGAGTCCGTTCTTTTTGAACTATGGAACAATGGTATTCAAAATTATGGTACTCAATGAATATTTTGTTTCAATCTCTAAGTTCCAAACAATCTAGAAATCTTGTGCAGTTTAGGCTCTATGCAAACGGACCAGTTTTCGGTTAAATAAAATAAATAAAGCCTTTATTGTTACAAAACTCCCTAATTAACGTTTGTTAAGTAGTGGTTGTATTAGTATAACTTGAAACTAGTGGTTAGTAAAGTAGAACTTTCTTAGTTTGAGTTTCAGATCGCTTCTTGGGTGAAAAAATGATGGCCTCCTCGGCCATCATTTTCATGCCTTTCGGTTGCGGTGACTAAAACCAGCAACCAAGGCCTAGTTTACGGTTGCTGCAATTTTAAATTAACTTTGAAAACTGTGAGTCTATGAGAGGGAGTGGGTTGCCGACGATAGTCGTCGCCGGTTGCGCAAATCAGCAACTTCTCATAACTGATCGCGAGTTCATCAGAGTTACGAAGAGTTGCTGAGTTCCGCGTACAAAGTCTTGTTTGGGAAATTTTAATCATCAACTGCAGCTACTGGAGACAGCTGCGATTGCCGAAACTAGCAACCTGAGTTGTTACGTCTGCGCACTTGTAAAAAAAATAATGAAAATTTAAAAAAAAACTAGTTGCGAGTTGTCGCCATAGGTAACTAAATATAGCAGGTGATGATGATTGCCTAATTAATTTTTGGATTAAGCGGTAACTCGATTGCGAAAATTACTGTGCAACTACAAAGGTTCGATTCCCGGTTCGCGTCAATTTACGAAAAGACTTTTTATGAATTGGCTCGAGTCTGGATGTGCTGGGCGACGTCCTCCGTAAAAATACATTGTGTGGTACCTCGTAACACAATGACGTTTATTACATACTTTAAGACCATGACAGTCTAGGTTCATGTATTGTCTGGCTCTTATTTCTTCTTCTTCATCTATACGGTCAATTCCGGTTGCGTCCAAAGTCATCGCTTTAGAGCCCTGTCCGCTTTCCTTGATTTACTCTATAACTTCGCACGGTTTTGAGCATCTCTGGTTGTTTGATCATTGGCACGCATGTCAGCCCTCACAACGTCAAGCCAGCATTTCTTGGGTCTACCCCTTTTGCCAGGACCCGGCGGTGGCAGCATGGCCAGACATTTGTTTCCTATGCAACTTGCCGGTTTCCGCAAAACATGGCCGTACCAGTGTTGGCGACTCTCGCAGTTTGTCTGTAATATCACGGACACAAAGGCTTCTTGCTCTTATTTATCTATCCTTATATATAAAAATGAATCTCTATTTCCCTTGGTCATCGCATCACGCCTGAACGGATGGAACAATTTCAGTAATTCTTTTTTTGTTGTGTTAAATATTGTCAGGAGGAGGTTCTTATGAAATAAAAAATTACAAAAATCACTAAACACTACGCGAACGAAGTCGCGGGCAACAGCTAGTACTTAATAATATAAAGCTGAAGAGTTTGTTTAAAAAATTATTATGTGTTGGTTAGTTCATATAATAAATGAAGGTTTTAGGCTATATAACATTACGCAGCGACTAATAGGAGCGGAGTATCAATGAAAACGGTTACAAAAACGGGAAAATATATTCCTTTTGAGAGCTTCCGTTGCGTAAACGGTTAAAGTTACGCAAAAATTATTTATGACGCATGTTTCTCTTAAAAGTTCAAAAAAATCCGTGACAGCATATCTACATTTTCGGGTTAACTCACTATAACCTTTTTATGGTAATCAAATTTGTTCTAAAACAATCCATTGGTGCTAGCATTGCTTTTTCTATAATTAGAACGAGACATTGATGTTTGTTTATTGTATACTAGCTTCCGCCCGCGGCTTCGCCCGCGTTATGTTCGGCTTGTCACTTAGTCTTCATCAACGACCACAGATTGCAATATTTTAAAACATATTTGATTACCATAAAAAAGGTAGGAAGTCAACCTTATATGATAGACATATTTAAATTAAATTAAAATTCATTTATTTCAGGCTTAGCCCATAAAGTCACGTAGAAGTGACATGGGTCACATGGGTCATGGGTCGTTGACAAAGACTAAGTGCGAGATCGAAATCCGCGCGGGCGCACCCGCGGGCGGAAGCTAGTTTTGTTGATACTATTTCTTTTTTAATTCGTTATTATGTAAATATTAAGTCATATAACCCCCATGGCCTTGATGTGTTGTCAACTGCCTTTTTACAGATAATAAGCACTCACACCTATTTGAAACACGATTGAGAAATATCAGTTTGTATAAAACTTGATAACATCTTTGTTATCATCGACTATCATTGTTATCTAATATTATTTATCGATTTTGTATGTTTTTTTATACTCAGATTCACAACAAGATGATATCTTTTATTGAAAAAAATAAAAAAAAATATCAAATCAGAAATGAGAAGATCCGTATATGAACAAGAGTTGCTGACACAGCCCGACGCGGCAGATTAGCAAGCTAAAGTGGCAGTGGGCGGGGCACATAGCACGTAGAACTGACAGCTGATGAGGCAGATCGGTTCTGGAATGGAGTACCGGCATGCGCAGCGTAGGACGTCCATCCACAAGGTGGATAGACGACCTGTTAAAGTTGCAGGAAGCCACTTGATGCAGGCCGCTTCCAACACGCCAATCTGTAAGTCCTATGGGAGGCTATAAATCTGGGAGGCCTATGTTTGGTTCAATAGTGGAAATTATAAGGCTGCAATGATGATGTTGATTATTATTATAAAAATAGGTGGTAATAAAGCCACAACCATTCATTATCCAGGTGACTGTTAATCTAGCTATGTAATATTTATCTAAATAAAGACGTTTAAAAATATAAAATAACAATAAAAAAAACAGCTAAGCTGTGACATTTAAATATTGTCAAACAGCTCTTTCGCACGATTCGTCGTTAGTCAAAGTCAAAGTCAAAAATCATTTATTCAATTCAGGACAAAATTGCCACTTATGAACGTCAATAATAACATTATAGGCCCTTAGGGGGCCAGAACATGTCTCCTTATTTTTTGGGCCCTACTAGCGCTTCGAGACAAGACACAGACAATCTGGCAAGTGCTGAGAAGAAACGCCGGAACAAACTCAGTCACCACTAGCTGCCACACAAAAAATATAAATCAAAATAAACAGGTAGGTACATCAGTTTAGTGCAGGCTGGACTGACCATACATTCTTGTCATCAAGATAGTCTTGAATTTTATAATACCCCTTAGACATCAGTGTAGTTTTGACATGTGACTTAAATTTATTAATAGGAAGTTTGGTAACATTGTGAGGTATATTATTGAAAAATTTAATACAATTTCCCAAGAATGAATTACTTGTTTTGGCCAATCTAAAGTTTGGGACCACAAGTTTGTTTTTGTTTCTGGTGTTATATGAATGAATATCACTTTTCTTTATAAGTTGTTAATTGTTTTTAGGTGAAATATCATCATTTATCGATGTTAGTGACATAAACTGATGTAATTTTTCCAAAAGGAGTAGAGTTTGAGGCTTATCAACAATACTCAATTATTACTCTATGTTTCTGCGTAGGCAAACCCTGTCTTGTGTTTCAGAGTAGGCACTACAGAAACAATCATTTCTATATCACTTAGTTCTTGAAACGGAATTGAGCCCTTAACTTGTTGATTAATTGGAATAGTTTTCAAATAAGTTTGTTACTCCGTAATATTCGCCAATGTGAACTATATCGAGAATTCAGGCATAGGTATTATAAATTGACTGATTATTTTGTCCTAGACGCAATTATGCGTTAACATTAGTGACAAAATGTTGGAATGGCCGTAAAAACCCGTCGTTTCTCGTTACCTTAAACAACCACTAATTTTCTTAGCCTTTATCGGTGACTTTACGAGAGTACAGATAGCAAAGGACATTACTGTGGCAATGTGCAAACACAATTGGGCACTGGGGCGAAACATTTAGGATTTCAATTTCATGGACGGTAGATAATGCTCTCTCGCAAGTGTTGGTGGTAGGTATCGTCGTTGTTTCTGATTTCTGTAACACCTTTGACTTTTTGGCTACTTACCATAGGATCAGAGCAATGTATGTATGTAATGTTCTCCAATATTACATTGTCCAATAAACTTATACTAAATGTAAATAAAACAAAATGTATTTTAATCACAATGCTAATTTTTAGGGTTTCGTAGCCAACCTCTACGAGTTCATAAGGAAAGGGGTAGTAACTTTAAAACTATTAAAAATATTTTTATTATAAAATGTGTTGTTACTAAAAATTTACAAAGTGATCCTAAAAGGGTTCCGTTTTTTCCTTTCGAGATACGGAACCCTAAAAACGTCATTACACTGTTTATTTCTATTTATGTGATAAAAATGTATGGAATTGAATACTGCCTTGCTCGCAATGTACATACTTAACTTTACTAATCTTACTACTTTTTATCCTGGAAAAATGTACCCTTACTTAATGATGCAAGATAACTGTCATTATATAGATGTAGTTTCGTACCGATAAATAGAAGTGAATCAGAAAAAAATATGTAACACTAGCTGTGATGACTTCATTCGCGTGGTCTTTATTTTAGACTAACTATTGTTTCCCAAAAACCGCACAAATGGAGTCGCGGCAAGAGCTAGTGTCACATACTATTTAAAAAGAGGCATATGTAACAAAAAATGGAAAGTTTAAAAGAGCTTAGCATAGGCCTAAAGCCTATTTGCAGAAAGAAATTGGTTTTATTGGTTTTTATTGGTAGATAAACAATTTAAAATATAAGTACCGGTTAATAAAATTATGGGGGATATATAATAGATAAGTATTTTGTATTTATTGCTGTTAAAAATCCTAATTAAATAAAAAAAAAACTGTTGGCACACTTTTTAAAAATAGTGATTCATCTCTCATCTCTCAGTAAACAATTCACTTCAGATACTGTATAATACTGAGAACATTGCCAACACCGTTCATACTTGTCACTCACGGGCACAGGGGCACGTGCCCCCCCGCCTAGCCCCACCAGAAGGTTGTGAAGTTTCCATTATGCTTATAGGCAAATCAAATTATCAGAGTTCTTAAAATATATGAATACAAAACTGTCTTTATTATATATGTAATATTTCTTATGTTTTCATAATTTACTAATAACGTAGCTTCATGTTACAGGTAGTATTGATTTGGGTAGCGAATCTTGATTCTTGGTAAACCTAATCTTGGATTAGATAACAGGTACTTGAAACATCGTCCAAACATATTGAGCACGTATAGATCTAGCGATTCTGCTTGCTATTGTATAGCAACTCAGTTCTGAAACAATGCAATAAAATCGAGTTTGGGCTCGCATGATTTGTCTTGTTGAATATTCTGAAGGGTAGGTCTGATGCTCGACCCGGAAGGTGGCGATAGGCAATTTATAACGAAACGACGCAAGTCCATCGAGTTTACGCCACCCCATCGAGTTTACGCAACCCCATCAAGTTTTAGCTAGGTTGATATGTCCTGACAAGTGCTCTATAAGTAGGTGACGTCCAGGGTCTGATGGTAAAGCTGGAAGGTGGCCACAGGAACTCTGTAATAAAACAACGCAATCTTATCGAGTTTATTCTCGCGTGGTTTGTCTTGTTAAGTACTTTTAAATAGATGTCTAGGATCTAATAAAGAAGCTAAAAGGTGGCCACAGGAAATCTTCCATAAAACTATGCAATAACATTGATTTTGTTTGGGCTCGTTTGATTTGTCTTGACAAGAACACTATTCTGTCTATTATGTCTGATGATGAAGCCAAAATATGGTCACTGGAACTCCCTCCTAGAAAATGTTGAGATAGTAGTGTTTGAGCTCGTTTGTTTTGTACTGAGTAGGTACTTTAGACCACAAATAATGTCAAGGGTCTTAAGATAGATCAGAATGATTGCTACGGCAACTTCCTCATGAAATGTGGTAAGATAGTCTAGTTTGAATTAAAAAATAAAATGTTATTAATAAAAATTTAAGACTAATAAGTAGAAAACACATTAAAATTTTGTTCATATTTTTTTATTAAAAGCATGTTTTAAAAAGTTTTTTGGACTTTTTTTGAAAATTACTTCTTATTGTCAAACTATATAGACTACAATTAAACAGCTGCGATGGCGTACTCGTATTTGAGTAATAAAATAAAATTTTGAATATTTTCCGATAAATCTTTTATAGATAAGCATTTTACATAAATTAGATTTGATTGATGATACTTAATATTCGATAGAAAGTTATTAGTCTGAGAAACGTTAGTTATTATCAGCACTTAGACTAGTCTCCCACTTTTGGCTGTTATCACACAAGTTTAATAAAAGGCTATGTTCAATGCCAATTGTTCACTTTCGTATTTCGGGACTCAAACCCGCGATCGCTGGCTTTGTAATCCGGACGGTGAACTATTTGACCAAGATAAGTGGGTGTTTATAGGTGATATTGAATGGCTACCAAGGTATATGTCTAGTTAATATCCCACACCGGCTTTAAAAATAAGATAGAGCGGTTCGGCTAACATTTTAACCAATTTATTAATAGTACAATTTCCAATCAGTTTCGTTTACTTATTCAAAATAAAGCTGCTCATGGATCCTTGCCCAATCCATTTAGATTGAAAATTTTAGTTATATTTCTGGGTAAAATAAACAGTAAGGTAACAAAATTATAAATTTTTTCTTTAAAATATTCATAAGGGTAAGTATAAAAGCTGGGTTCACCGTTTCAGAGGTCAAAAGCAAAATCACGAGTATGGGATGGTGAGCCAACTAATTTATATTTTAACGAGGGAAAGTTTGTTCGGATGTAGGTAATCTCAGAAACTACTCATTCCATTTAAATTGTTCTGTGGCTACTATTTATCAATCAATGCCAGATTGGGTATCTTTCTCGCAGTTCTGGGTAAAAATGTAGCTCTTAGGGAAATTTTAGAGAAAACAAATTTTTGGAGAAATGTTTGTAGAAAAAAAAAATATAATGGAGTATTTAGGGAAGTCAAATTTTAGTCTCCGTAAATAGTTTGAAAGTGTGTTTTAAAAATAATATATATATATAATCAGCCGATCAGCTATTCTAAGTTATGAGATTGAAAGATTTTTTTTTTTTAGATTTCGATATTTGTTCCAAAAGTCATTAGTTAACAATGAGCAGTAGAATCACTCTTAAAAGGAAACTACTACCAAAAAAGGATTTATTTTTAGATTTTCTGTACATAAATCTGTTCTATTTATCAACCCATTAATTAGGTAAAAGGTTTTTTTTTAAGATGTTCAAAACTAGTTTTTTTAAGCACGTTGACGATGATGATGAAGTAAAGACTCTGTCTTTCAGTCAAAATACGCCGTTGGGTCACGGGCAAAATTCAAGTCTGGGCAAAGGCCCAAAGGTTTTATCCAAAGGGATAAAACTAAGGAAAATATTATATATAGTTTTGGAGAAAAATGTTCTCAAATTTGGGAAGAAATAGAAAATCACACCTGGCAACCCTTATTTTAAACCTTTAAAAGACTACTTTCTATCTCGAAAAAAATTCCGAGAGATTCAAGATGTCAATATCAGAACAATAATAATAAAAAAGTTTTATTTATCACATAATTTTTTAAAATATAATTACAATTAATAATTGCCTACATTAGGAAGGCCCTGTATCCTAGGCGTAGGCAATTAAATGTCTTCCATTGTTGCTAAGATTGCTATCTAACCTAAACGTGGCTAAAAGAGTAAAACAGTTTAGTTTATCTTATACAAGGCATACAATAAAATTGAAAACAGAAATTACAAAAGAAGTGGGTTATTTATAAATATACATAAACTTCTCGGTTTTATTATCTAGGCTAGCCAAAAACTTCATCAATTTGAATTTACAAAACTTACGATTGTGTGGGTAGAATTTTGAAACTATGTTAATTCTGTTGTATCGAAATAAAGCTAAAAAAAACAGCTCTTTTGGGGTAAATAGAGTTATACTTTTTGCCTACGTAAACGATATCGTTTCTTAATTCGTTTAGTTTCAAACATCTTCTCATCAAAAGATGTTTGTAAAAAAGCAGATACTAAACTTTAAGGGGTGATTATACTGCTCAATTACAATATTTTTTTGCTGTGGTTAACGTCGAAATCTCAAAAAATACTTCTCCATATTGATGTTAGCTGGGGCGGCTAGTATGGAGAACCATTTTTTTAAAGGGGATATCGATGTTGTTCTCATTAATAAAGTTGTTGTATTTAAACAGTGGAACCACCCCATAAACTTCTACGGTCAATATCTGTTACTCCCGGTAGATAGCCTTTAGTTATTTACATAAAAAATCACTTTGAGTTCACTGGATCCCATGTTTAATTTGCCAAAATAAATAAATAGAATAAAGTCAAATGTTTTTATTGGTCTAAAAACTTAAAGTACAGCATTTTAACTTGATAAAGGTATATAAAGGCTTTCAGAAAATTACTAAACTTTAACTTTAATACCAATAACTCATAGTTAGTATAAATAGGTACATCAATTGCAGACTTTGCTATGGTGCTTATTGCACATTTGGTTTTTGTTTTTCTGTCTAAGGTCTCAGTTATATTTGACAACGGTCTTTGGAAGCTTATGGGTAATCTTTAAAAGCCGAAGGCTCGGGTTAATCTAATAGTCCCAATAGGTCCATTAGACTCCAAGCATCTCCGTTTGATACATATGATTGCAAGCCATGACTAGCGAAGCACTTTGGAGGGAAGATCGGCTGAGCTACGAAGCTACTGGAAGATACAGTCGCTCACGCTGAGTATTTGCCAAATTATGACAAAAACAATGTTCCTTGGGGTCCAACAAACCCAACGCGACTAGTTAAAGGTTTACGTAAGTGTCGTTCAGTTAATTGATCAGTTGTAAATTTTTTTGACGTGACCACGTCTTCGCCCGGACGCGGTCACGTCTAGTTTCTTAAATGTATGAACAAAAAAAGTTAATGCATAGGAAGTTAGTTTTAAGAAATACTATCTTATACAGGCTGTACCCGTAACTTAAGCTTAACAAGTATTCTATACACCATTACCATGTTATAAGTTCTTATTATTTTTATTGTGGCACGAGGATTCATGCCGGTTGCTTCTGTAAGCAATACATCAAACCCTACTAACGGACAAAAAATAAAAGCCTTCGCGTTCCACTTATCCACGATAGACCGGAAAAATAATGGAAAACAATAGGGTATTTTTTTGGTGGCACGGGAAGGGTTAACCATCTCACAGGATAATACAAAAAATCATAAAAACAAGATCAAAATAATATTATGTCTAACTAAGTTTAGCTAACTCCGTTCAGCGTGATTGATTGACAGCAAAGCTTGATTGAGTAACAATCAAACTTTCACAGTATTATTTTTTGCACACCGGAAGATACCTAATATATTACTGTCTTGTAACGCCTTATGGAATACAATAGCATTATCAATAACTCGCGCAATGTATTTTAATGCCAGGCGCTACAATAGTAATTTTACTATATTTGATTTATCTATATTTATCTCTTTCGTCCCTTATTAATGGTTAATTTTATATTGCATTTATAAGGGATATATCAAGTTTCGATCAAACCTACTATCTATGGAAAATCATACATTTTCTCTCTACCCCGTACGGCACGCCAGAGAAACAGAAGTTGGTAGATCAAGAATAATTATCAGACATAATCAATAATAAACCAATTCAAAAAATTGTTTTTGGCCAATTTTAAGTATTTTAAATTTTATAAATTTGTAAAAGCCAAAAATTTAGATAAGGATTACTTAGAGAGGAGATGGATAAAATACATTTTTATCAACGTGGTTTAAAAACCTATTTTCGTTAATATAATTTCAATTTCAATTTTCAATATTCGTTTGCTTGTTCATCGACATTCAGTTGTTGTTGATCTTAAAACAATGTAATAAAATATCATTTTATGTTACTTAGATTATTTACTATTAAGTCCCAAACTCCACTAATCTAAGTTTGTGATCAACATAGTTTAGTGAAATAAGGAGGAATCAAGAAGGAATTAATTAAAGAGGATACAAGTCCATTAAACGAGCTAATCCTTTATTATTAACTAATACTGGTTCTAATTATTTTTGTATCTTCTTAATATGCCACAAGAAAAAAACTTGTTTAGAAATGTTTCTCTCGGAGTCTACGTTTGACCTCTATAATCTCTTCTGATGTTCCGACAAGAAAGACTCAATAATTCATTTTTAACCATATTTGCCTTAGTCAATAGAAAGTTTACACACAATTGATTCCTGTCATAGATTTGAAAATTATTCTATAGTCTTGCATAGATCAATGACAATAAATCATTGAACACATAAAACAATCACTCAAACATTTGTGAAAGTAAAGATTGTATGACAAAAGATTAATATATTTGATTGACTCTACATGCCTTAACTGCACGGTGTGGAAAGAAATTTACATACAAATTATTACATTGGGCTAGCAATAAATTCTCCACTTCACAGCTCCTATGTCGAATTCTACAGAAAAACTTTCAACCCTTGTTTCACCTCTTTACACAGATAACCAGCTCAGCTTGTACTTCTGAATACTGCAGATCTGATTTTCAGCTGAAGCCCCAGGTGGCCTTAACCAATAAGGTCACATCATCTTCTAAAAATGCCATATGGAGTGTATCCCAATATTTATATATATAGATTTATCACGCCGTCATAAATATTAAAGTGAAAACTGATTTTCTCAAATAACACAACTGTGTTTTTTGCCGCAATAGAAATAATGGGATATAATTTGGAGAAAACGCTAGTCTTGCTTTTTCTATTTTGTATGTCCATGGAAATAGTGTGATACACCTGCCACGTGTAGTGGCGAAACGCGTCGAGGTTTTCCTGTCGGTGTTGGGTTCTAACTTTTGCATTACGACGACCGTCTAGTGTAGTGATTCCCGGATTACCAAGCTAGCGGTTGCGGGTTCGAATCCCGCTAAGGGCAAATGTTTGTGTAATGAGCACGAGCATTTGTACCTAAGTTATGGATGTTTATAAAAGTATGTTTATCCGTAATCTGTTAAATGCTGTATAAACATAATATAATTAATATAATAGCAGTACCACATCAACTAAAGATGGCGCTGTCTGTTTACTTAATCATGGTGGAAAATCAAGACATTGAAATAAATAAATATTAATAAATAAATATAGAACAACATCACATACACTGCTCTGATCCTATGGTAAGTAGCTTAAGCACTTGTGTTGTAGAAATCAGAAACAATGATCGTACCACAACACCCAGACCCGAGACAATACAGAAAAAATCTTTTGAAATTTACCCGGCCGGGAATCAAATCCTGGACCACAGACGACGACGAGACGAGACGAGATAGAGACGCCTAGTTCTGCGTGCTCCTGATGTATTTTATCTACAGAACAAAAAACATGTTAGTAAATTACATTGTCGATGTAGACTCGTTGTTATGCCAACCCTTACCTCACGTTAATTAAATCAAACTCCGGACGACGACCCAAGCCGAGATGCCGAAGAGACGCCCTTAGGCATATTCTAACCTTACCCTTTATCGGTCCCGCTGGAATAGAGCCCTCTCTGTAGTTCAGTCTGGGAGGCAACCATGTTTTTTTTGGTTTGTCGGTTTTTAATATCTTTTTATTTTTGTCATCACTAATCGTCGAGGTACGCTTGACCATGATCACAGATGCATTGCTGCAAGTCTGGTTATCACCTTCAGAGCTACTACCATCAGACCTCAATAAACATAAAGCGCAACATGCACAGAAGGCGTAAATGGGACGGCGGCTGTCTGTGGGCGCCCATTTAAACATATGCTATTAGATCCCAGACTCGACCCGTTGCCGTCCCGCTCACACCTTCTGTGTGTGTGTTACTCTTAAACAGAAGAACCAGACCATTTTGTACAATTCCTACATATCCAGTGTTGTCTGCTTGTGCAGATTCTTCAAGTGGTCGATCAAGATCAATTGTTTTAAATCCACAAATAGGTATGTAGAGTATAAGTATACATACTCTGAAAAACAACAAAAGTCGCTGACATAGCCCAACGGATTAGCAAGCTGAAGTGGCAGTGGGCGGGGCACATGACACGTAGAACTGAAGGCCGATGAGGCAGAAAGTTTCTAGAATGGAGGCCGCGTACCGGCAAGCGCAGCGTAGGACGTCCACTTACAAGGTGGTCAGACGACCTGGTAAGGGTCGCAGGAAGACGCTGGATGCAGGCCGCTTCCAACCGGCCAATCTGGAAGTTAATAGGGAAGGCCTATGTTCAGTAGTGGACGTTCTATGGCTGAAATAATGATACCTACCTACACTCCAAAAAAAATTTTATAATATGTTCCGGGATGCGAACCTACTGCTAAGGATGTGAGATGCGACTGAGACCACTTAGGATAATTGTATGTTTATACAATACCACTTGCCTAAAACAGTAAGAATTCCCAGAGTTCAGACCAACAAATTGGCCGCGAAAAAATACAAAAAAGAAACTTTTACAATTCGGTCATTATATGTAAGTTTAGAGTATTACCACATAAGTATACTCATCTGGAAATACTGCTACTAACATTACCTACGTCATACCACAGAATAAATAATATAGGCAGAAACGACACTTAGAGACATTTGCTAAAATAGATTATCTATTCTCAATGTGCGGCAACAAAGAGCAAATTAGCTTGCACCGGGCAATGTACTCTCATTTTATAATAGCCTAAAAAGCGTTACTGCAAGCGATAATCCACCAAAACGCCACAAGTGAGAGCTCTTTTTACTTTGTCCTGTCAGCTACCGCTGTCTCGCAAGGGCTGCGACTTGTGTTTGTGAATTTGGTCGATACCTACGCATGAAATAGCGTGTAGATAATTAGTAATCATTTCAATGAAAATATTACTTTCCATTTCGGTATATCGATACAATTAATTTACGAAAACACCCTGATCGCAATATTAGTGTTAAAGAGCCCTGTATAAAAATGTAACGTAGTCAGTACCTACCTAATGAGGACTTAAAATATTATACAAGTGGTTTATGGACTTATTATAATATTGTGGTAGGTCTGCTGGAAATCGAAACGTTAGTATTTTCAATTACAACGGAGCGGTCGCGTCGCTGCTACTAATGCTACTGAGCGACCCGGTGGCAAAATAACCCAAATGCTGCGCAATATTTTAGATTTCTTTTAATTTTCAACCGACTTCAAAAAAGGAGGAGGTTCTCAATTCGACTGTAATTTTTTTTTTTTGTATGTTTGTTATGCGATTACTCCGCCAATTATGAATCGATTTTAATGATTCTTTTTTTGTTTGGTAGATCATACTTCAGAGGTGGTCCCATATAAATTTTATCGAAATTGCATTAGAACTTTTTGAGAAAATCAACAAATATATACCCAGATAATATTTTGGTTGTGGTTCTTGTATCAAATATGAGCCGATTTTGATGATTTTTGTTTTATTGAATAGCTTATACTTCAAAGACGCTATGATAAAAGTTTGCAAAATAAAAATCACCAATCACCCCTATGGGTAGGAAAATAGGGGATGAAATCGGTGTTCAGCAGTTAGATTAGGATTTATCGCTAAAAATAGATGAAATAAGTAAATTTTAATAAAAAAAATAAAACCGACTTCAAAACACTAAAATGCTAAAAATAATCCTAACACTTAAGTACTTAATCAGTTACTTTTGGAGTCGGTGCAAACAAAAACGTTGAATCTCTCATCGGCTGGCACGTGCACGGGCACGGCAAGTGTTAGGATTATTTTTAGCATTTTAGTGTTTTGAAGTCGGTTTTATTTTTATTATTCACAGTGAATAAACTCTGAATAAAGTTGGAAGTGTAACGCGTATAAAAAACAAATTTTAATAATAAGAACGTGTAACAGCGCACGCGCGTGACACTCGACTGATTTTAGCCTCTTCGAAGGTGCGCGTCGCGTTGGTATTTATCTCGACCGAAACGCGGAGTGTCGTAGGCCTGGTCATACGTTATTTTGTTCTCGGAAACTTGCCATTATTATGTCGGAAAAAATATAATCAATAAACATGATATTTTATTGAAATAATGTATATGACGATAGGGCTTAATGGCGTGCACATTGAGCACATACAATAAAGTAGTAATACAGACCATCTTCCTCCAAAACCCGTCAGTGATTTTTCACTGAAACTTAGTATAAAATGTCCTGCCAACTCTCACCCATACTATAACAGTCACAGACAAAAACAATTGCGGACTTTTTGTCGAACGAAATAAATATAATTTCTACTCTATAGGTCTACGTGCTCAATGGGCGTGTATTAGTAGAGGTCCAGCAGTGAACTGACGTGGGCTGATTATGACTATAATCATTTCAGCCCTAAGAAGTCCACTGCTGAACACAGGCCTCCCCCAATGACTTTCATTGGGGGGATTGCCAATACTCGCCACGCTTGGTAGGCGGGTTGGCGAGCGCAGTTTTGTATAACATTTCACACGCAGACGCTGCTGCCCGTCTCGTGCTACAGGAATTAGTCGCCTCTTACGACACGCCTCCTGCTGGCGGTAGGGAAGTGTATTCTTTACGGCCGTCCCCACAAGGCACGATTATTGACTATGGTGTTAAGTATTTACCCAATAAATTCGCAATAAATTTAATATGAGTACTTACTCCAAAATGCGAATAATATTATTTTTGCAGTGCCAAACAGATAGCGATGTTATGTTACGATCTATAACGATGTTATGCCGATAATATTACAAAATGTCCAATTTACACTAATGACATCGAGTACATACACTATAGAGCAGCAATACGAATCATCTTTCTCCGAAACTAGTAAGTGATATTTCACTTACATTTAGTATGAAATGACATGTCCTGTCAACTTTCGCCCATAAAAAAAGTACAGATACAGATTAAAAAATGGCGGAAAATTTCGTCGTCGTACAAATCATTATGACATTTCTATTCTATAGGTTATGTGCTCCATGCCTAATTCACAGACAACAGCTCGTCAAACTAGTAAAAACGATTTTCTTAAATGA
Organism: Anania hortulata; assembly: GCA_963576865.1. NCBI lineage: Eukaryota > Metazoa > Arthropoda > Insecta > Lepidoptera > Crambidae > Anania > Anania hortulata. The sequence continues at coordinate 19,560,402 of OY756394.1, forward strand.
TATAGCTCTCTCTCTCTACGTGTCAGACTTAAAGTTAAAAATCCGTTCAATGACTTTTTACTTTTTGGGTACGTTTACCTGCCGTTGTCTGTACATTATGGATGCAATAAGTATTCCACCAAAACTACCAAACTAGTAGGGCCATCCCACCAAAAAATTTGATGAGCTGCGCCTACGTTATGTCTCGCTAAATACCAGTTATGATGTTGCAATCTCCGAGAATCGAAAGCAAGTCGCATTCCGCCTTTCACTCAGTAATACTTTTGTTGCCTCAGTTGACCAACGCAACCTTTATCCGGATATGATCGCCTCTATGCCTTTTAGCTTAAAGTCCAAATCATTGTCATTTTTTATGTCACTACGTGTAATTATTTCGAAGTACATTTTCGGCAACGTGTTTTGCTTTACTTAGGATTTTTTAGAGCTCATAGACTTACATGTTGAAAAGTATTAGCTAGCTGTAGGGGTTGGTTTAAAATTGAGTATACAGGATGTAACGAAAAGGTGAAATAAAACTTTAAGGGGTTATTCTACGGCTAAATTACATCCACTTTTTCTATAGGACCAACATCGAAATCGCAAAAAAAAAAAACCACTTTCTCATACTAAAACGCGACCAGCTGGCATCAGTTTGTATGGAAACGTCAATTTTTTTTTTGAGATTTCGATGTTGTTCCCATAGAAAAAGTTGATGTAATTTAGCCGTAGAATAACCCCTTAAAGTTTTATTTCACCTTTTCGTTACACTGTATAATAGATACCTACCTTAAAAATATCATTTATTTTATTTACTTAGAATCGAGTCTAATTTACTTAGAGCAGGTCTGTCTTAACATATTCCGGGGCCGGCACACAAAAATTTGGGGACCCAAAGTGAAAATGAAATAAGTACTGTTAGTATGAATTCATGACTTCCAAAAAATGATTTCATAAATCCGTTTTATGTAGTTTTAAATATTTCCTTGCTTTTTCTAGGCCTTATACCTCTTTTCTTTCTTTTCAGTTAACAGTGTTTATTAGGCCCCGGGCACAGGCCCCGTGTGACCCTTATGGTAAAGACGGAACTGACTTATCGAATCCATTGTTCATCCATTTATTATAATACGTAAAAGGTCATAAATCCAACACTATATAGTTACGTACGGCGCGTGCACGCGCGTTAGTAAATAGCAATCTCACACATTTCTGAAATTTGACAATGGTAAAATATCCCGTACATTCAAGTCATTTCAAATAGACTTTAAAGAACATATGATTGTATAGTTACAAAAGATAACTCAGAATTTTCTACATCAAAACTTCACTTGAGATAGATACTTTTCATGAATTTGTATATTAAAAATCCTTGCGCAAAATTTTGTAGGAAGTTTAAACTATATTTAGCTCCTATTTGAAGCGTCCAATAAGATCTTAAATCTGTCTGTTCTAATTGAAAACCAGAGAAGATTAATAACGGAGATAAGAAAAGTTAACGAAGCGAATAATAGCTTTATTTGAATGTATTCAGATAAAGAACAAACTTTTGATTGAACCAAAATTCGATGTCTTCTTACTATTGACGACCTCCGTAGCCGAGAGGCGAGCATACCGGACTTGGTGTCGCTATCTCTGAGGTCCCGGGTTCAATTCCCAGTCGATCAATGTAAAAAAATAGTTTTTCTTAATCGTCTCGGGTCTGGGTGTTGTGGTACCATCACTGTTTCTGATTTATGTAACACAAGTGCTTTGGCTACTTAACATAGGCTCAGAGCAATAATATATGTGATGTTGTCCAATATTTATTAATTTATTTAAAGTCATATCTACATACATAAAAATGAATCTTTATTTCCCTTGGTCATCGCGTCACGCGTGAACGAATGGAACAATTTCGCTAATATTTTTTTTGTTGTGTTCATTCTTGTCAGGAGAAGGTTATTATTAAAGAAAACATTAAGAAAGTCCTTTATGAACAAACTAAAGACTACGCGAACAAACGAACAGCTATTTATTAAAAAAAGCAATGAAGAATTTATTACTTGTACCCAGAAATATAGAGCACACTAAAATAGTTGAAAGTCTTTTCAATCTAAACAATGAAAAAATTATTTGCTTGGAATAAACAAGTTCATAAAATATTGTTTTAGGAAATCTTTTTAACATTTTGACGGTTCCTTTGTCCTGTTGGCGAGAGGAAATTAGGATTATGGGAGGAATATTCTTTGAAGAGTATTGTTAATGATTTACTGAATGAAAGAAGTACTCGATTTAGAGGTATCAGGAGTATTAAATACTTTGCTTATTACGAGTAAATACGTTAAGGCGACGGGTAAGGCAAGTGACCTTGAACATTAAGCGTCGACTAATGCGATTTCTAATACATGACTAAGATAATACAAATGCTTCTCACAGACTAAGCATCCATCCGTTGCGCTCCTGTGTAAATAGATTATCATTGCGAGCAAAAAATCCGCTTTTGGAAAAGTAGGCGCTAAGAGTAAAATCCATTAAAAAACCTTATAATTCTTAAATTAATTGACTATTTGAAAAAAAAAAAACTTCACCCTATAGGCACGAATGTTATAAATAACTAAACCAACTTTGAAGCTAAACAAAAACGTCGTTTAAAATATAAATGTGTACAAGCTATATTTGCGGTACTTTGAAATATTTTATAGTGTTTATAAGAAGTACTAGTATTTAGATACATCAGGATAAACTTCAACATATGTTACATGATATATTAAATTCTATATCCAGTATTTTCGCCAGAAAACTTGTACAAAAACACCTCTTTTACATACATTCTCCTTACCCAGCGCCTTAATACTTAGAACATTTATCTTTTGTGTGGTGTACAATAAAGAGTATCTGTCTATCTATCTGTATTAATAACATTTCTTTTTGTGGATCTCCCAAATAAATAAGCTGATGAAATTGGGTTTATCTCAAAAATTCACAGCCTAATTATAAACTAGAAACAAATGAAGGATTTCTGTGCAAAAGCTTCTCTAAATGCGGTACAACGGGCAAAGGCTGTTCTAGTTAAAAATACCTTAGAATATTATAAAAGCAAGTGCCAAATCATATTATACTAGCTAAATAGGTAATATCTACAAAACATCATATCTTATCGTACTTAGTTTTTCAATTCTTTCTATCATACTATTTTTTTTGATGCAAAAGTTTGGATTTGTTTGTTACTCAATCACGACAGAACGGTTGAACGGATCTAAATGAAATTTGGCACAGAAATACTCGTAGATATTAGTCTGGAATAAAAGATAGGATACTTTTTATACCGGAACGGTTCACGAGGGATGCAAGATAACTCTCATTATAGATGGCGCTTCTTACCGTTAGATGTCGCTGTTCAGTTGGCAAAAATGGTAAAATGTGAAAAAAAAAATGTAACACTAACTGTTTAGTTAGAAGTCGCTGCTGCCCAGCTAGTATTATACAAGCAAGTTCCAAACCATATTGTGCTAGATCAATAGGGTAGTTGACACTCCCAATCAATTGACATACTTTTTATGAGCTGTCAAAATGTACCTCTTCTTTAGAATTTGTATGATCCGGTGGGGGGTAGTCAAACGAAAAGCATGGTCGATCTATTATAATGGTTTTTATTTATCATTTAAAGAGCTTTAGAGTGCAAGTTTGGTGTAGTTTGTGTTCTAATGTTTGGTGAAGTGATAAAGATCTGAAACTATTTAAGTATCATTGTATTCAACGCCGCATCGAGTGTCAAGTGACTTGTCTCAAGACAATTTGCTTTAGACCCGATAGCGTCCTGAAACCTGCTTATACGGGAACAGTAACCTCCACTGAATCCAAGAAAAGCAATAAAAATTAAACACCCGTTATTTATTGCGAACTTTGGCAAGCTTTGACTATAAGTAAACTATACACTCGACATTGGCAGAATCACCGCTCTTTGTTAAGAGCGGGATGAGTTCATAATTAAAAAAAATATTATAATAATTTGTATGGCAATATCGGACAGTGACGTCACTGATTACTCAACTGACTATCTGTTTATTAGTATTAAAGCAATTAAAAATCTATTTCAATAAACAATTAAAAATTATGACCAAACAAATTAATTCAATAAGGTGTTATTTAAATAAAGAAGTGTCTCGGAATTGTTTATGAATGGTATCAACATCCCAATTATTTACAACATCTGCGGGGATTATTGCTGACAACGATTTGACGCTAGCACAATAAACAACTAAGCAAGTACTTTCAAAACTTTACGGTTCGCCCGCCAACTCACAAACCTATTCATATTCAGTGTTGGATAACAATCTGGAAAATTCTCTGAAAGTTTAAATTATAAAAAGAGAATTACACAATTTGCACTGATTCAGATTCATTAAATTTTGGGTAGGTAGTAAGTGGGTTAAAATAACATGAAGTCGTTAAATTTGCGGATACGTAATTGCTGGGTTGTATGTTACGTGTATGTTGCTATTTTTAGACATATCACTCTACTTTATGTGGATATTTATACGTTGTTATATGTTTTTTAAAACAAAATAATAATTACAATATAATATACAAGGTGTTAGGTTGACCAAAGAACATTATTCAACAAGTTGTTCTTATCATAAATATAATTATATAAACAATTATTGCTTTAAGGCTAATACTGCAATAATAAAATATATTACCTGTCCTTTTTTTACGTCTGGAAAATGCTGTTCCGCAGACCCGTCGGCCGCGGGGGCGGCCGAGGGTTATGTGGGACTCCGGCTCTCAGAGTGAGAGCCGCGTACCCACTAAAAACCAGACGGTGTTCTCCGGTGCCATAAAGTGAGTTGGAACTGCGGGTTATCGCCCCAGGTATTCCCTGGGCATTTTCTATACTAATGTGCAAGGCTACTTGACGAAATGTATAAATCAGCTCATATTTTTAGTCTTTTTAACCGACTTCAAAAAAGGAGGAGGTTCTCAATTCGGTTGTATGTTTTTTTTTTTAAAAATGTTTGTTACCTCAGAACTCCGCCATTAATGAACCGATTTGAAAAATTCTTTTTTCAATTGAAAGGGTATACCTCCAGATTGGTCCCATTTTTTTTCAAAATTCAATTCTAACGATGGGATCCATGAGGAATTGAGGGAACTCCTAATATTCTAGGTATACATATAGCAATTTTAGTATATTTAACAACAAATCAAGCATTTGCATTCAGAAAGTATCATTTGCTGAGGTGGAACTGATGAAGGAGACCATAGTTGGCCACAATAGTCTTCCACGAGTAAGGTACGCACGCCCCACCCACGCCCCACCCACGCGATAAGATATTTACATTAACGCTTTAATAATTCTTCTAAAATTTTAATAAATGATTCTGGTGAAAATGATACCATCAAACTGATCTGATGATGAAGGCGGAAGGTGTTACGACTTATTTGAATCGCCATGAGAAGCAATTTAGCTATAATTACATCACAGATCGCCATTTAGAATGTAAAAAAACACTAAAAAACAGACAAATAAAACAAAATTTTTATTTAAAAAATAACCGACAGTTATTATTAGAGTCGGTGCCAGCCGTGGAATGTTTGAATGTGGTTGTTTGCACCGACTCCAAAAATAACTGTTTGGTATGATTGTTTAAAAGTTATTTTTAGCTTGTTAGTGTTTTTGAAGTCGGTTATTTTTTTTATTCAAACTAAACAAGTATTCTAGTCGAGTGGCTAGTAATTTAGTACTAGTACTAGTAACTTTGTCCAAATACATTAAATGTACTCGAAAAGTTTCATCTTAATCAGCCTTTGAAATCCGGGTGTATCCTCCCCCATTATGGTACAGCGAACGGCTCTGGGTCGTTCATCCAGCGACTTTTAGCAACCTTGTCGAAGTCGTCAGTCAGGCTTTAGGTCGTAGTTATTATGTTGAATGAATTAGACATAACAGTTCTGGTATGTAAATAGTATGGAAGTTAGGTTTATTAGGTTTCATTTGCATCCACGACTCTAGTGGTTCGCGGACTTCAAAGCCAGGCGAACGCAGGTACGAAATTCGCAAGGGGCCTTTATTTTTGTGATACGCACAAGCATTTTGACCTGATTCATAGATATCATATTACTAATATTATGCTTCTAGATAATAGGCATGATTGATGAAAAAATTCAGACACTTTTGGAAACTATTATCTTTTGATACACAATAATATTTGAATGAAGAAGGAACGTAACCAACGTTAAGAAAATGACTGGCAGGGCTAGATGAAAAATGCGGAAGCTCGTGCTCTTTTGCGCTATTAGAGTGGACTGCAATAGGTGGACAAGGAGAATTTATTTATTTAATTTTAGTTTAATTACAACGGTTAAACATGGGGCACGCTAAAAGTTTTGCACTTCTAGCTAATCGGAACTATTGGAATTTCGAATGTTATATTTTTTTAAACGTTGTAACCTTCTTAGTAATAAAAAAAACAGTTGGCGGGAAATGTTTTGTCAATTGTTTTTTATCACACATCAAAGTTCTACGTACGCAACGAAAATGGGATTAAGTCGAAAAGATTCTAGAGCGACGATTTTTTATGATTTTAAAAGTTCTCTCTCTCCGCAAGACTGTGCCGCTCGTCTTCAAAATGCTTTTGGGAGAGAAGCACCTTGTTTGAGCACCGTGAGGCGATGGTTTGCTGCTAATTAAAGAGAGGTCGAGTTTCTTTACATGACGAATTTCGTGAAGGGCGGCCATAAGCTGCCGTCAACGAAAATAATGTGGCTACTGTTAAGCGGCTAATTGAAGGAAACCCGCGGATTACCTATGAGACAATTTGAGGACTATTGGGGATTGGTATAAACCAAATTCAGAAAATTTTACACGAAGAATTGAAAGTTCGGAAACTTTGCTGTCGTTGGATCCCTCATGAACTGATAGCGGAGCAGAAGCGGGCTGGATTTATTGTTTTGAACCCGAAAAAAAACAGCAATCTTGTGAATGGGTGTTTGAAAATGAGAACAGGCCAACAAAAGTGAGGCAGGCGAGAAACGTTGGTAAAAAAATGATCGCGTTTTTTTTCTCAGCTACGGGTCCCATCTGTACAGTTCCACTTGAAGATCAAAAGAGTGGTAATGCCAAGTGGTATTCTATCATTTGTTTACCCAGGGTGTTAGAAAAAGTTCGCGAAAGACGACCCAAAAGCCGCGTTCTCCTACATCATGACAACGCTTTTTCACATACGGCCAACAAAACAAAGTAATTTTTAGCTTCCGAAAAAGTACAACTCGTCACCCATCCTGCGCATAGCCCCAACCTAGCACCCTGTGATTTCTGTATTTTCCCCAAAATCAAAGATTTGATGAGAGGTTTTACTTTTACCAACTCCGAAGAGGCAGTGATAGCGTTCAATCAGCACGTAGAAAATGCCTTCAGATCTGTGGTCCTCCTGTTTTAAAAAATGGTTCGATCGCATGAAAAAATGTTTAAAATGTGAAGTATTTTGAAAAGCAATAAACATAATATTTTAGTTATAACATCTTGTTTTTTTAAGTTACGTAAAACTTATAGTGTGACCTACCTATAATTCTATTTTCTAAGCTTTATGGTCATTAGCAATAATTACATTTCCAATTAAATATGTCAAATAAAAATTAGGCAAAATAACTTGGTTACGATGCTCATACCCTAAAGATGCCAGCTGTGGGCTTCCAGGAATGATGATAACCGCTGAAAGTGAAATTTTGTGTTATTTTCTAAAATACCCGCCGACGCCAATACCATTCATACTAAATACAAAAATAAAATACTGCGGGACGAAACTAGCCGCGAGGGAACTACGTTCAATCACAACCTGTCCCCCTAGCATGTCTACCAAAACACGATATGATATGATATGATATAGCGATATATCGACACCAACTTTAAAAATATGATAGATTTAGCCGCCATTTTGAATTTTTATCGAAACAGCAATCTTAATATGTGACGATGTGATGCGATTCAGCATGGCGGCTACCTATATCTATCATATTTTAACAATTGGTGTCGATATTTCGCTATATCATATCGTATTTTAGTGCTCATGCTAGGCAGGCTGAAATTGAAATAAATTTTAACAATCCAGCATTTTAGCAATCACTCGCTTTGAATTCTTTTTAGTTTTGCGCTGCGTGGAAATGGCTGGAAATTCAAATATTCTTGAATTTCGATTTGTAACTGTTTGTATATTGATATTGTCTATGGACTTTCGCCTAGCAACCGGGTAACCTTTAGTAGCCATCTTGAATAGTATATGAACCTTTTTAGGATTCCGTAGTCCTGACAAGGAACCCTTATAGTTTCATCATGTCCGTCTGTTTGTCCGAGGTTTTGCTAAGAGACCGTTAGTACCAGAAAGCACGTATATGTGTGTATACCAATTACGCCGACAAAATGGTAGAATAAAATTTAAAAAAATATTTTGTTTATCGTAGTGTGGGGAATAGGTCTCTTAAAATGACTTTGGGGTTGCTAGTACTATTTTTCGATTTAATGCTCCATTTACGAAATATTAAACTTTAAAGTGCAATTTTTTGTACCAGTCCCTCCTAGAACCCCTCTAAAAGCTAAACTGCTAGCTTGACAAATCTGAAAAAAATCATATTGTAAAATTTAAGGAAAATTAAAGTGGTTAAGATAACTTTATTAGTTTAGCAGTAATAGTTGTTGAACGGGTGTTGGATAAGTTTGTACCAAAAGAACCCGTTATCACAAAAAAGAACAACAGAATCGTTCTTTATTGTGATAATGGGCTACTACGGAACCCTGCACTACTCGTGGCCCGGCACGTACTTGGCCGGTTCTTATAATTATTATTATGGTGATCATTAAAATATTACCTATTGCAAAGGAGTTTCTTCCTTATTATTTATTGCCACTTCCACTAGTAACAAAAATACTTATTAATGTAACTGCAAAATTGTTTTACTAAGATGGGATATATCGACAATGTTCCGACCTACTTTTGTCAGAGAACATGTATCCACTGAACAAGTAATACTATGTTATACCATGTATCCGGGAGGAGCTTATGAAGTCATAAGTGCCAAATAAATTTATATAAACTTGGCAAATCAATAGGTATCGAGAGAATATACGATAAGTATTTAACATTTTCTTTGTGCGATTGAGCAGCAGAGTAGCTTACTTTGATTTAGTTGTGTAAATTTAAAAATAAATTATATCCTGATACACAGCAACCGTATGAAATTTTTTAGATCTCGATCCTGGTCTCATATTAAAAGTTGCAGTATATGAGAACTTATATAAAATTAATAGAATCAGGAGTTATATAAATGATTAGATATCAAAATTTCTGCTTAGTTACGCCGGCATAGGCACCCCAATCATACAGCCTGCACCCACACTTAATTAACAAATACAAGCAAAATGCAAAGAGCACCACTCGCTCTCCTTCAAATTGCATGCAAAACTGATGAATGCAAGCGTTAGCACTCAACGCCGACATAAAAACCTCGAAGCGTTTCGCTACTCCACGTGATGTGTTCACGAGAGATGTTATGAGCCGAAATTGTAAGCAAAATAATTTCATTTTCATAATAATTTAGTTATATAAAGTAAATTAGAAAACACACCACCTGTCTTGGTCTTCTAACCGGGAAATGTTCAACAACACAGCAAAAGCATGAAAATCACAACATATTTATCCGGAAATTATGAGTGCTTTTCGCATGTCAACTTAACCGGAGACAATTTCCTTTGCCAAAGTGGCTAGGTAAACCCAGGGTTACGGAAGTCAATATTGTTTTAGATGAAGTGCTGTGGAGGCCGTACTTTACTCTTAAAACAAACGACAAAAACATAGAAGTGTGGTACTAGTTGTTGTAAGTCTGGCCATAAATAATTTCTAGGCTACACAATGATTTTGTTTAATTAAAACAATAATTTCGAATAAAATATTTCAAAAATGTGTATCGAATTTTTATTCAACTGAAAGTTATCTGAATGAGATCGCTTCTAGCCATACGATTAACCAAAGTATGTGCAATAAAGAGTAACTATGGAAAATAATATATTCAATACTTTTACAGGCACTAAATGTAGGTACATGTGGCAATATTCTTAACTTTATATTGGCATGTAGTCTGATGCATTTTTCACCTGCTGGGCAAAGGCCCTAATAAAGATAATAATAATATATATTCTGCCAAGCCTGGGAGTATATTTCCAATCTTTCCTGGACCTACCTAAACAGCCCCCGCCAGTAGGTAGCATTTGAAAGACGATCTGCCATTACTCCTCCTGGGGAGTTGGCCATGTTTTAAAGGATGCATCCTAATTCACAGTTCCTAAATGAAATAGTAAGTTACACTTTATATCTATTTATGCTTTTCCCTTTGCTCTGCTTGAGCCTGTGTAAAGAAAACGAAAGGTGTTACACGTTTGTTTGACTGACCCAAAGCTGGATGACGTGTTACAGTGACTACGAATGGAGAAAGCTACGTAATTGTCGAAGGTCATGATGCGAGGGCAGTCTTTGTTGGACTAAGATTTTTTTCTGTTTAGCCATCGGTTAAAGCGAGAAATCTCTATTTATTTATTCTAATAACGATTTCTTTGGTACTCTTTTCACTGTCTTCTCCTTTATCTCTTATTAACATCAACTAAATATTTCTGAGTGACAAATACTCCGCTACTTCAGTTTTCAGCAGCGCAAAGTATTTACGTCTAAGCGTTCTTTTTTCTGTCAAATACCTACGTAATAGTATAACATCAGTAAAACATAGCTTTTTGTGACTTTTTATCTCAGTTTAGTTACAGCAATCGTGTTTCATATGGTGGAAATCATTGTTAATAAAGTCAATTAATGATTCTTTTGGTATAATTTTCGTTGTCCCGGACAAATGCGAGTCTGACTCGCCCACCGAGGTTTCCGTCAAATTTGTATGTACATAATACTAAAGAGTTATATTAAATAGTTTCGCAGTTTAACTACAAAATTACGAATGTATAGTTTTCAGATTTTTCCCTGTACTTACAGTATAAGACGATATTACTTGCCTTTTATAGTTCTAAGCCGCCGTGCCGTGTGGGGACGGCCGTAAAGAATACACTTCCTCACCGCCAACAGGAGGCGTGTCGTAAGAGTCGACTAATTCCTGTAGCACGAGACGGGCAGCAGCGTCTTCGTGCGAAATCTTACAAACAAACTGCGCTCGCTAACCCGCCTGCCAAGCGTGGCGAGTATTGGCAATCCCCCCCGATGATCATTCATTAGGGAAGGCCTTTGTTCAGCAGTGGACCTCCTATGGCTGAAATGATGATGATGATGATGATAGTTCTAAGTCAACGGTAAGTACCCTATAAATTATGTTGATTTCCTTTAGTGTCGAAATATACGTTGTAGCATAAACAGCCGTGTATTTTTTTTACCGTACCTACTTAGAAGTTTGATTTTTTATATCTTCAAGGGACTATAGACCTAAGTATAATATGGTTTTAATTTCAACTCGTTACCGCCACGCGTTCCCAAGATAAATGGTCTCGAAAGACAGGCGGTCAGACAGATAGACAGACACAAAGTGATCTATAAGGGTTCCGTTTTTTCCTTTTCAGGTATGGAACACTAAAAACAACACAAGTTTTAACCCAGTTTAAATACAGATTAACAAAGTCCATCGCTGGTCCCAACGGTACATACCATTACAGCGAGGGAATCTGGCGCAGAGTGCAGACTGCACTAACTACAGGAAAATGTTGCATAAATGTTTGTAAATGAGCGCATTTTATTTAAAGACAAAATAAATTATAAATTGGACGAGAAATAATTTACATAAGTTTCATGACGACCACCGTTATAGCCGAGTCTACTCAGTGGTCCCACTTTGATTCTCGGTTAGGTCAATGTCAGGTCTTGGTGTTGTGGTACAACGTTGTTTCTAATTTCTTTAACACGAGTGCTTTAGCTACTTACCATAGGATCAGAGCAATGCATGTCAAAAGTCAACAGCAAAAATAATTTATTAAATTTAGGACAGAAAATAGCCACTTATAAATAAAATAAATATAAAAATTACTTATCACTTATGAACGTCAATAATAACATTATTGGCCCATATGGGTTCAGTTCCAATTATAGGTTTGTATAATTCGTCCATGACGGAATGGACGAATCGAGTCTCGAAATAATGTACCTACGTATGTACGTACCTATGTTTGTGATGTTCAGTGATCGGAGTAGGTAGATTGATTTGGGGTCAATGATCTCAAACATTGATGTGAATATGGACATGCCTCCGAGATTTCGGAATTTCTTTGTATCAGTTTTTGAAAAAAAAAAGGCATATCCATATAATATGGATATGCCATGATATAGTGTAGATTGATTTCTAAATCAATTTACCTATTCCGATCACTGGTAATGTTAATACAAAGGTTTTTAGACTTTTGTCTTTACTTCTACTATAAAACATAACTTTTTGCCAGATTTTATGAATGTTGAGAATGTCTTAAAATATTACGTTTTTTTGCGGCAAAAACATTTTCATTTACACCACCATACCGAATAAATAGCAAACAAGTACAATTATTATAAGTGATCATATTACTTATTATCAACAATAAGGGATTTTAATTATACTCTAATTAAATGGTTTCCTGAAACCTTATTAATATGTAGAGCGAACAATCACCGTTCATGTTTCACGGTTATGACAGCACTAGAGGCTTCACAACACCGTACTAATTAGAAAATAAATGATCTATACACCTGCCAAAATTAGCCGTTGAACCATGAATGATAGTGATACTAGTCCCATTTTAGGTTGGAAGAGTAGAATTATGGCATGATTACCATGTTGTATTTTTACTAGCTGTCCCGGCGCACTTCGTACTACCTCTTAATTTTTTTTTTGTAAATTTTTCCCCTGTTATTTATTCTGCTATTCAGGGCAGAGATGAATCCAACAAATCAAAAATCATAAAATATGGTTTAGCCGTTCTTAACTTATAAATGGTGTAACTAACCCGACTTTGTTTTATATATTTACTAGTGGTCCCGGCGAATTTCGTACCGCCTTCATTTTTTTTTGTGCAGTTTTTCGACCTTTTAATAGTTATTCTGTTATTCGGGGCAGAGACAAATAATAAATCAAAGATCATAAAAATCGGTCCAGCCGTTCTCGAGTTATAAATGGTGTAACTAGCCCGACTTTCTTTTATATATATAGATATAAGTATATAAGATAGATTGTAAGGCAAAGCAATATATTTTTTTTATTGATAAAATTGACGAATTAAAATGGAAAGTGTAGTGCACGAGACACGACTAGCAAGCTAGCGGGCGAAGGGTCAAGGGGCCCTATGCTCGCATTGCACAGCTTGCCTGACTTGGGGTGATCCTGTGTGTACGGGATCACCTTATTCCATATGCCTGAGGCCCGGCATAGCCGTACGTGGGTGATGCATGGAAGTCATACATTGGGTCCCCATGCACCATCAACATACGTTGAGGTCTACACCGCAGGTTTTTTTAGTATGGTATGCTTGCCGGGAGACAGCGACTAGCGCTGCCTCCCGGCAAGAGAGTCCTTACATAACCTCCCGCTTACCCTGACGCGGTTGGTATGCTAACGCATTTTCTCCTGCGATAAAAAAAAAAGTGCACGAGACACGAAGGAGTGTGAGGTTTCCGAACAGTCAGAAGATATCAAGGACAGCGAAGTGGAAAACAAAGATACGAAAGGCTGACTTCACCACCATGTGGGATATATAACCAGGAAGAGAGAAAGATACACTTGCATCACTACACTATGATAACACCTATTACTTAATTACATTTGGTAAATTTTTATTAGCGTAAAATACTTGCGTGCCGTGTGGGGACGGTCGTAAAGAATACACTTCCCCACCGCTAATAGGAGGCGTGTCGTAAGAGGCGACTAATTCCTGTAGCACGAGACGGGCAGCAGCGTCTGCGTACGAAATATTATAAAAAACTGCGCTAGCCAACCCGCCTGCCAAACGTGGCGAGTATTGGCGCCACGTTTACGTTTACGTTTGCCGCATTCATAATTAACCCTCAATTATTTTACACCAACGAAAATGCATGGTATAGGTCTTATGGGCTGCATTTACTTTAGAGCTGTGACTGTGCTGCCTTTGGTCTAGTAACTTGCGAACAAATGCCCAATTTAATAATGCACACACACAGACACCACGACCTCAGTGCCTAAAGAAGACAGTCTAAAAACAGTGTGTATTACCAGTGATGACAAATGGAATTGAAACGTGGCATCTCAATATGGAATATAAGAATGTTAAAGATTATGGAAACAGCGTGCTATGGAAAGGGCTATGCTCGGTGTTTCTTTACGAGATCGAATCAGAAATAAGGAGGTCCGTAAACAAACAAAAGTCGCCGACATAGCCTGACAGATTAGCAAGCTAAAGTAGAAGTCGGCGGGTCACAGAGCACGTAAAACTGACGGCCGATGGGCAGAAAGGTTCTAGAATGGAGGCCACGTACCGACAAGCGCAGCGTAGGAGGAGGTCAGATGACCCGGCAAAGGTTGCAGGAAGCCGCTGAATGCAGGCCGCTTCTAACCGGCCAAGCTGGAGGGCCTATGTTCAGCAGTGGACGTTCTATGGCGGAAATGACGATGATGATGATAGACACCTGGGTATAAATAATAAGGGCCTCTTACACCACAAGTTTCAGATAACCTATCTGGCACTTGTTTTGACAGATAATCAATACAATTAGCTGTCAAAAAAGTGCTAGATAGGTTATCTGGAACTTATCAGCAAGTGGTGTAAGAGGCCCTATATGACATATTTTATGTACACAAACATACACAAGTGGCTACTCCTTGATTCCACTAACACCGGCAGGTTTAACGATGTTTCGCGAACGATGACACGGGGAACTACTTGTATAGAGTAGGTTCGTGAGATATCTTGCAGAACATAATACGGATTGATTAACTATCTTGCATAAAATAGAAACCACATTACTTTATAAGACAAATGACCAGCCCACTTGATAAATAAGATTTGTTCTTATTTGGATCGACAGGGTCAACCGTATTGAAATTGTAATCATTTTTTTTCATTTCATAAATAATCCTCATTATTATCATTTCAGCCAATCAATGATTCGGTGAAGCCAGTTTTTAATTATTGTTTTGGTTATATATCTAAAGAAATTGACATTTTTCTCTGTAGCCGGGCGAAGTTCACAGAAGTGTCAATAAGCTTAGTTGAAAAAATGTCCTAGTTTGTAAGTTTATTTAAAATGTTTTTAATGTTGCAATGTTGTTTTGGAATTTACTGTCATGACGTTGTAAGTGTTTTAATAAATAAATAATAAAATAAAATAAAATATAAAATGTAATACAACAGCATACAATATTTATTATTGATGCAAATATTTAACTTTTCAAGTAATACATAAGCAATATTATATCATTTTTAAAGTTATTCAAATGTTATAGTATTTCCTAAGACATGCTGTCTTAGAAAATACGATATATAGGAAGTTGTAAGAACAACATTTAAAACAAATACAAGTAATTAAGGTGGCAGGTTAAACAAAAGAATCACTTAACTGCTCTGCCCATTAAAATAAACAGCATTTACTGAGGCTAAATTGATGTTGCAACCAAAAAAAAAACAACTGATGAACTGGCGACAAGATGACTACTTTGTATGGAAAGATGCACTTTAAAAACAAAGATGATTATGACATAGACAACCAGGTAAAGGTTGCAGGAAGCCGCTGAATGCAGACCGCTTGCAACCGGCCAATCTGGAAATCACTTTGGCAGGCCTTTGTTCAGCAGTAAACTGGCAGGCTGAAATGATAATGATGATGAAGACAAAGTTAAAGTTGCTTATTATAAATGGTAGAACATCGTGTTAAAACGATTCCTTCGTCTTCTCAAAGCCCTTGCCTGTACGTTGGAAGCTAAGTGTCGTCTTAATTAAAATCGTCTACGGCATTCATTCTGAATTACAGTTTAATCAATTGGAAGTTAGTGCTTTGATGTAAAGCGTCACACTATTCACAGCTTCGTTATACGCCTCGCCGCACAGTGATAGAAACGCACACTTAGGGCCATTACAGACGGACTACATTTGGACTGCCAGTTTTTGTTTTTGTACATTTACTTTAACTGGATCGAAACTGCAAATCAAGTGCGCAATCGGCTGATAGAACAACCAATCGTGCAGCTAGCTTGCAGCCCGACTGCGTAGTTAGTTTGTAGTTAGTTGGCAGTCCAAATAAGAGATGCTTGTATACCTCAGTGGTGGCAGCGTTTTGGTAGTGATTAGATGGGTGACCATTCCAACCATATTTAGTGATATTTATCACAAGCATAAAACAATTTCGGTGCTTCGGAAGGCACGTTTAACTTGGTCCCGGCTAATATCACTTGATAATAGTCGTGAAGCCTAGTCAGAGTCGGCGTTAGAGCGGTTATAAACATCTGACAGTAGGGTTAAATCACTGGCCTTACAACACGCCTCTAACAATCTGCACTGGGCCCGCGTGGTGGGGTATGACCCAAACCACCTCAATGAGGAACCGCCTGTGCCCTGCAATGGCGTATACTTTGGCAGTTCAAATGCCGTCGTCTATAATAGTCCTTTGAGAGTCGCTTGCCGCTTTTAACTGCTTCGATGAGTTGACCAAATCGTAGACTAAATAAAGACAGTCACAATCAGCGATCACTTTCATTGTCGACTAATTATTTCTAGAATAATTATACCTAATTATTCCTGGGGCTAACGCGAGATCAGCTGGTTATACAACAGCTGTACGTAACCGGAGGCGACGTTCGGAACGGGGCGCTTGCGCTTGCGCAGTTCAACCGAGTTGGGCGAAAGAGGCGCGCGCGCGCCCGCCGTGTGTGAGACGAAACAAGTGCGTGTGCGTGAGCTTAATTTTTGTTATTTTAGTGTTTTCTGGTAAGTTGTTGACATATCTCTAACTTAAAACTTCATTCATTGACAAAAGATAGTATAATTCTGATAACGATAAATAGAGAATTTTTAACCTTAAATTTTAAGTTAATGTAAAACTTTTTTGAGCTTACTACGAAAATAAATAAGCATTGCCTAAATTGAAATGCTTTGGAACAAACTTTTAACAGTAGTTTTCTATATTTACTTATTAAAATACATTTTATTATTATAAAAGCTGTGTATACTTGCCATGAATCATTGTGTTAGTTTTTTAAGCTAATATTGATAGTATGTGTGTTTGTAAAAAATGTTATAAAACTGTAATTGGCTCACTCCACGCTTTGGCTATAAGATGTTAGTGGAGTGTGCAATTGAATTTAAATAAAATAAAAATGAATAATCGATTATTTTTGGAAATAAATATTATACATTTAATTTGTAAACAAGAACAATCTCTTTGTACGGCGCGTAATAATAATATATTTAAATGATTTATTTTCTTTCCATAAAGGCTACTATAAAATAACACATTACTTAGTTAACAAAACAGCATCTTAAATTTGTGAGAAATTAGTTAAGCTAGGATAATTCCTGTGTGTAAATCACCAGGCCCCTTACCCCTTATTTGTAGCTTAGTATATAAATATAAAGTAGGTATTATTTACCTGTTCTATAATTACAGAAATAAATTTGTAAATATACCTTTTCAAAATGTCCTAAGAATGAGTTCAACGTTAACGTAACCACACACATACAGGTATAGAGAGAGAGAGAGAGAGAGAAAGAGAGAGAGAGAGAGAGAGAGAGAGACGCAATCACACAACTTTGTTGTAAAAAAAAACTGCGAATAAATTATTGACTTTTTTTTTAAAACTTCTTGTCCGTCACATTACTCGCTTGGCATCGAGGCAGTATAATTAATGTTTACGTCATTTCACGTAAGCTCACGTTCAGTCTTCAGCTACCAACAACTTTCATTGTTGATTTAATTGCCAATTAAATTTTCCATAATGTACCATTGTTTGCAATAATCACGTAGTAAACTACTCATAACATAACGCCTAACACTGTGTCATGAAGGCAATAATTAAAACGTTTGTATAGGTATTAGAAAATTACCCTATAAAGCTTAAACACGTATTGTTATGGATACTTTATTTATATTTAATTTCTATACAAAACGATTATTGAGTAAAAGTTATAAATGAAAATTAAATTTTAAAATACAGTGGTAATTACCACAATACAATTTATGACATCGTATTTGGCATTATATGCATTTGTCCGCACATACGTTTTCAGTTATAAATAAATATTGGACAACATCATATTACATTAATCAAAAAATAGAAACAATGACGGTACTAAAGCACCCTTCCAGGTTGAGGATCGTAAGCTTATAAATAAATAAATAAATAATGGACCACATCACATACATTGCTCAGATCCTATGATACGTAGCTTAAGCACTTGTGTTACAGAAATCAGAAACAACGACGGTACCACAACACCCAGACCGGAGACAATATAGAAAATATATTTTTCTATACTGGAATCGAACCTGGAACCTCAAAAAGAATGACACCAAGCCCGGTATGCTCGCCTCTCGGCTACGAAGGTCGTATCTACTTACTTCTTGTCTTGATAAAGAGCTACTTTGAGCCATCGCGATCTTATGCCCGTCTTAGCGCTTCGTGAAACGGCATTTTACAAATTAATACTTAAAAATAGTTAACAGAAAATATTGCTGAAGCCTATTTATAGTAATTTCCTTGGCTCAATTCTTCCAAGAACTAAATTATTACACCATTATGTACACAAAATTTCCTCTCGATCCTGTTAAGTACCTTCGTAGCTTGATTTTAGATTCATAAGTGTTTCTCATAGTTGTGCCTTAATACAATAGTACAATCAATTTTATACAAGGTGGCCAGAAAAGTGCCGTCCAATATTTTATTTAGGTTCCTCGTGTTGAGAGGTATCTGAATCTATGTATGTTCCACGATTTTTCGTAGTTTTCGAGTTACGTTTTTTTAAATAGCCTATTAAGCCTATGAAGTACTACCTTTTTATTATTATTATGAAAGTTTAGAGTCTAGCGCATTCTCTGAAGCTACTTAGAAACTAAGAAATGATCAGTTTAGATTTTTAATTTTAAGTTGAAAATTTTAAATGATAATTCACTTAACATATTTTTTTAACTTTATGTCAATTTTGTAGTAACTTCCATTGAAGTTATGAGGCTGTTTATTTTATGCATAAATGCATAGTTCATAGAAATTTAGCTGCAAAAAAAAATATCAAAGAAACCTACTTTTTTAAGAAATTTTTCAAACTGGATCAAAAATTCATTAAAAAAAATCGTAACTCAAAAACTACGAAAAATCGTAGAACATACATTAGGGTTAATCCGGTAACCTCTCAATACGAGGCACTTAAAAAAATGTTTGGTCGTCACTTTTCTGGCCACCCTGTATAACACAAGTTACGCTGTGTCCTCACAAGGATAACAAAAGACATTGCTAAAACAAATTAGCAACTGCATTGACTCTAAAGTCTATGCGAGTAACTCAAGTAATTTACTTGATATGTCAAATATAAAAAAAACATACAGTTATCCGAACAAATGCCCAACTACCCGATTGGCATATAGATGTGTGGTAATTTGTCTTAAACGCTAAGAGTTTGATTCCTGGTTCAGGGCGATATAGTTAAAATACTCGTATATTTCTATACTGGCTCTACTGGTTGATTGTTAAAATACATTCACATACATACATCTGGTACTTCGGAACACTAAAATGTTATTTTTTTACTTCGGACAGACATTGGTGTGTTAAAAATAATAATATTAAAAATAAGTCTCATATAAATAAATTGTTTTCTCAATCACATCTACGATTATAACTCCTAAATAAGTAAAGCTTGTACTATGGCGACTAGATAACGGATCAACATACTTAAATACTTTTATAAACATACTTGACTTTGGTACAAATGCTCGTGCTCATCACACAAACATTTGCCCCTTGCGGGACTCGACCGCAACCGCTGGCTTTGTAGTCCGCAGCACGAACTACTGCACCAGACGGTCGTTGAAATTACTTTTAAGTTCCTACAAAAAATAGCATTAAAGTTTGTCAAAGCTAATAATTATACCCGTTAATACATCATCTGACTAAATCCCGATTTTAATGAAGTTGATACCAAACAAATTATAACTAATTACGTTTACTTAGAAGTACCTATGTAACACCTGACTGGTATCATGTTTAATATTACAATTTTCAATTAGTTTTAATTAATTCTAATGTTTCAATAGAGCACTGTAGTATGATATTTCAGAATCGCGAGCTATAAATAATAAGACCGCCTAAATTGTACGTCTTTCTGTAAAAATCATGTGTAATTTACTTGCATGGTGTGCAATAATAAGTACCTATCTATCTATCTACAATTAACTAGCTGTTGCTCGCGACTGCGTTTGTGTGGTATTTGCGAAACCATAGTTTAAACTAACAACGACCTCCGTAGCCGAGAGGCGAGTATACCGGCCTGGGTGTCGCTATCTCAGAGGCCCCAGGTTCGATTCCCGGTCGGTCAATGTAGAAAAATAACTTTTTTGTATTGTCTCGGGTCTGGGTGTTGTGGTACCGTCGTTGTTTCTGATTTCTGTAACACAACTGCTTAAGCTACATACCACAGGATCAGAGCAATGTATGTGATGTTGTCCAATATATGTTGTTTTTTACATTTATAAAAAATGACAACTGAAAAGCGACTCTAACTGTAGGAAGCGCCATCTATAATGACAGTTATCTTAAATCCTTCGGGAATCGTTAAGTTTTCCGAAATAAAAAGTAATATATCTGCTATTTATCATGATCATCATTTAAGCCGTAGGACGTCCACTGCTGAACACAGCCAAATCCCAATGATAGGTTATTGAGGGAGGCTCAATGACCTATCATTGGGATTTGGGGATTGCCAATACTCGCCACGCTTGAATTAAGATTCAACATTCATTTCTCGATATTGTTTGTAATGTGAAAGTGATCTAGATATCTTTTTATAGGAAATGGGATCAGGGCAACAAGTCCGTTTTATTACATTTAATATTTTTAATGACACTGCCGGTTATCTTTCGATCATTACATAACCAGTGTCTTAAAATAATTCAAATGAAAATAATTGAATTAAGAAATAACTTGACACACATTTAGCTTTACTTGTAACTGAACAGCTAACTCTAACTCATATCCTAGAAGTTGTATACTTTTAACTGTCTTTCGATTAAAAAATAAGAAATCTGTGACTATCAGGAAGACGAAGTATGGGCAGACCACCAGCAAGTTGGTCGGACGGTATTGCAAAGATGGCAGGACCGACCTGGACTAGAATCGCCGCACTAAGAGCTAGCTGGAGAGAGCTTCATTTAGGAGACATAATATGTCCAACAGTGGACGAAACACTTATGCTGAAGAAGAAGAAGAAGATGTGACGTTCCGATAATAATTTAATAATGTTTTACCAATCTGCTGAGCCTATGCTGAAACCGGGAAGTAGATAATGGAATTCTTGAATGGCTACTAATAAAAACTTTTTGTTTGAGCTTATTTGAATCTTTTTGACGAGTTCTATACACAATACTAGTTTAACAAAATTTAAGTATGTCCGCCACTAGGAATCTCTTACTAGATTCCGTAGGTAATCCTAATGAAATTTTGAGTTCATCTGTATCCTATGAGATAAACTATGTATTAATGTTTTCTAAACAGCTGTTCCATTTCTTCCCCAACAATAACACTAATTATCGAGCCCTAAACTTTAATTTAAGGCCTAAACTAAGCATACTTGAGCCTACTATGGCAACTAGATAACGGATAGTCATATTTATCCTACATTATGAGATTGATGACTCAGGTGATATCAAATATTCGTGCTTATTACAGAAATACTATGGCTTTGTGTCCAAAGCGCGAACTTTTAGCCCAAACAATCCTCAGTTAATTTAACACAAAGTAAAATACAAATAAAACTGCTTATAATGAAATTTATTTTTTATTTAAATAGCTTCAAATATTATACTACTACCTACACATAACCTAGGTGAGGTAGCTGGTACCTTTACATTACACAAGGGTGAATTAGGGTATCGAATAATATTTAAAATAAATAAATATATTGGACAACATCACATACATTGCTCTGATCCTAACATAAATAGCTACAGCACTTGTGTTATAGAAACCAGAAACAACGGCGGTACTACAACACCAAGACCCCGAGACGAGATAGAAAAGTTCGTTTTCTAGATTGACCAGACCGCGAATCGAAGCGGAGACCTCAGAGATGGCGACGCCAAGTCCGGCGTGCTCGCCTCTCGGCTACTGAGGTCGTCAAAGTCGAAGTTGAAAGTCGAATTAAAGAAACCATATTCTTTAAAGTATATTCCAACCTACATAAAGTTTTTAATCCATTATTACTTTGGGACCAACAAAGAAATCGAATAGAAATCAAGTGCTTCATACTTATTGTTTTAATTATTACATTTTATTTAGAACAAAACACAATTGTACACTTTTTTGTCATCTCGAGCCATAGAAAATGCCAAAAATATCGACTTGAGTGAAGTCTAACATCTTCAGCGAATAATAGGCCCATTATGTACTTGTTTTTTTGTTTTTATAAAAGGTTATGGTCTCTCGCAGATTTTTCTATGTTACCAAGAAACTTAAGTACTTATTGTCTTTTTCACTTTTACTAAATACCTATTAGCAATTAAATTAAATAATCTTAGAAAGCTATGAGATCGTAAATAAATAAACAAATATTAGACAACATCATATACATTGCTCTGATCTTATGGTAGCTTAAGCACTTGTGTTACAGAAATCAGAAAGAACGACGGTACCACAACACCCAGACCCGAGACAATATAGAAAAAATATTTTTCTACATTGACCGACCGATGTATCAAATGATGTAATTTTAAGCCATCAAGTCTTAAATACCATATTAGTGATAACAAAATAACTTCTCATTGAATATGATTGCTGTCTGTATTATTTCTGTATAACCCTTTAGCAGGTGTTAGCACAATTTTAACATTTCCAATAGAAACGTTGTAACGAGAAAACTTTAAAAGCATCATTTGCTGTCCTTTTGTGTGCACACAACACTTCATGTTAACAAGTTACTTGCTTTCACAGCACAAATACGACAGCCAGCCCACTTATAATAATCCTAATAATCGCTATACAAACCGAACTATTTACAAAAATAGTCCAGTGTGTTTCTCTGGACTATAAGTAACTTCCTTTCAGTATGAAATCACTTGTGTGTGTGTCACACAAAAAATATTGATTAGGTGATATTAATATTTTTTTACGTTAAAACTTTTTGAACGATTAATACAACGTGTTTTGCACAACTGAAACGGGAATCAACGCGATTCTAACATGTTTTACCTTTAAGTTTCCTGGCCTTCGAAAAATATGTGCCTAGAATAATCACTTAATCAATTATCGTCGTATATGAGCGACAACATCATGATGAAGGGAGCAACATCAAAATCTAATGAAAAATAACACTTTAACCTCCAAAATTATGTCAGTCATACATCAAATCTAAAATATTCGTGATTCATGATTTAAGTTTTATCTTTAATTATTTGAAATGTAGCTCTACCTACTGAACTTGCCACTGTCACCACCTCTCAATATCACATGTAGATAAAAGATATCAGATTTTTCTTCTTTTTTTGGTAAGTAATGGGTTATCTGATATATCTGTTCTGTGTTGTTCGTTTTATTCAAAGCTTTCTCAGCCTTTACAGACATCAAAGGTTATTGTATCATTGAACTTGCAAGTATAAATACAGTAAGCTCAGCGTATTCGCTTATATGTGTACGTACGGCCAGAGGTCAAGGGGGTTGTTGTTTTTTTTAAATATTTGCTCATAATAAATAAATCAATTGTTTCAAATTGTCTAGCCCAAACTAAGCAAAGCTTGTACTATGTTGATAACGGATAAACATACTAAATACTTTTATAAAAATACATGACTAAAGTACAGCACGTCAACCTACCACAAAACGTCAAATTTTCTCAATTGATACTGATCTCTACGTATTGGACTTAAAGTTGAAAATCAATTCAATGACCTTCACCTTTTAACCTTAGGTTGATCTGACGTTGTCTGTCCAAATGCTCGTGCTCATAACACAAACATTTGCCCCTTGCGGGATTCGAACCCACAATCACTGGCTTTGTAGTCCGGAGCGCGAACCACTACACCAGACGGTTGTTAACTTGTAACTAACTATTTAATCAAATCATGAAAGTCTTTTTTAACCTATTTTTTAACTGCCATCAATTTCAAACTTTACTAGTACAATCGGCTACAATAATTTGATACCATTATGCTGATCTGATTATTGACCCAGAAGTTGTAAGTAGTACTCAGCAATGGTTAGGTTATTATTAAAATCTTCGTGTTTGGGCTCTTTTCTCATGTAATTCAAAGACAACCTTATAATCACATATTACTTATATATATAATGGTCAAGAACTTTATACGTTCTATGACTTATGCAAATTTCCATGAAAATTTATCTACTTTCCACAAAAAATTATTAAACAGCCGATTGAATTTGTAAAGACAGACACAAAAAATATACACATTTTTATAAGTCATCGATAATTCATTCATCGAATCATGCCATTTCCACAACACATTTCATTCGATTACTCATTCGCTCGATATGAATAAACAAGTTGTTAAGCTTATTACCCAACTGTCGGTAATGACAACTTGATAACCCATTGGCAGGTTCATTCGCTGTGAAAACATACTTCACAAAGCAATCGAAAGTGCTTCAAGGGCGAGCGCAGCCGCGGGACAAATAAAAGGCACTCTATACGGAAACTCTTAACGGAACGTGATTCAGAGGCTTCGGCTAGGCTTTCTCTTTCTTTCATACGCGTGAGCATTCTGCGTCTCTGTCTTGGACTTTCACTCAATGATCGCTTGAGATAGAAGCGGTGATCGTAGGTGTTCTGTATGGTCTTATTTAGTAGGTTAGTAGTGGTTCCGTAGCTTAGTAGGGCTGTGTTTGTTTTGAGCTTGTTACGTAACGAAACAAAGAATGAAATAGTAGCCAATTGTCAAATATTTCCGTAGAAATATCTTATTGATTTTAGAAAATATTCTAATTTTCTCCATTCAACAATACTAAAAAAGAACTTGCTGGATACTAACTTTAATAAAGCATTTGTATTTTGACCGCTGAGCAAGTAGTACCTAATCTGTAAGTAGATTCTGTAAAATTTAGAGTTATGTACTGGAACTCAAACTCATATGCTCACAACTCACAGAGTTGATGTTGCCCACAGAGCAACTACCACTCTTTGCTAGAACATTTGTCCATAAAAAAATAAACTGAGCTACAATAACATCATAATAAAACCCACTGTGACATCCTGTGACCAGTTTCAAATTAAATAAAGATTCTGGTTATGATGATATACCTGTTCTTGAGATTTTAGTCAGACAAAATGTAATAGCTCTCTTGTTAATCTGATATTTAATTAGCTTTACGAGTTACCACTAAATTAGTCTAATTATTCTCAGTCTCAGTTTCATTCTGAAAATTCAGCAGAATTATATTTTCCGGACCGTTCGTAATTTAATCAAAACTTGTACTATTTCATTACCCAAGAGTCAAGAGAACCTATTTAAAATATATAATTTATATCGTTAGTTTTATAATTGGTACTTTGTAATAATAATTATTCGAAAGACCTTTTTGTAGAGTGTACTTACCTTTTGAATATTCAAAATCGTTTATTTAATTACTTTTATTAAACTTTCTCGTTGCATAATTAATACAATATTTACATAGAAACACGGTACCTACATTAAGATATTCACAATTAAACAAGTAGTCCGACATGTCTCGCCATGAGCATATCATGTAAAATATTTATATGTATATAAGTTAAATTTTAATGTATTCACACATTAATTGTACATGGTTGTAATCTGTAATTAACAAAGACTGATATTTTGGTAAATGATAAAGTCATTCACTTTATTAGTAATAATTCTGCTATTTTTTATCTAAAAGCCATCTTAATGTTTTTATACATTCTGGAATCCTATTATATAGTTTTAAACACAAATTTTTTTTTTTTTCACAATGCAGTTCTGGGTACTAAGTTTAGGAACAAGGAAACAATATGATAAAACCTGCATAATTGTAACTACAGAATGATTTGAAACTACACATGTAGTAAAGGAAAGGTGTGAAATCATCATTACAGCCATAGGACGTCCACTGCTGAACATAGGCCTCCCCCATTGACTGGCCGGTTGGAAGCGGCCTGCATACAACGTCTTCCTACGCTGCGCTTGCCGGTACGCAGCCTCTACGAGTATTCTAGAACCTTTCTGCCCCATCGGCCGTTAGTTCTACGTGCTATGGAGCTTATATAAATAAGATAAAGCAAAAATAAAAACGGCCAAGTGCAAGTAGCAATCTTGGACATTGGGTTCCGCATCGCTGTATTTTTTATTACCGAAGGAAAATCAATAGGAAATTGTGCATCTAGCAATCCAATACAAAATAAACTTTTTCATAATATTCTAGCCGCATTACTATTACATAATACTGTAACCATACAGAACTACTAGCGATTGATCGCAGTTCCGCTTGCGTGATAGCCTGAATTCAGTCACCTGTTTTATTTTTAGGGTTCCGTCATCATCATTTCAGCCATAGAACGTCCACTGCCGGACATAGGCCTCCCCCATTAACTTCCAGATTGGCCAGTTGGAAGCGGACTGCATCCAGCGTCTTCCTGCGACCTTTACCAGGTCGTCTGTCCACATGGCAAGCGGACGTGAAAATGGAACCCTTTAATTTTGCCATTTTCGTCTGTCTGTCTGTCTCTCCATCCGCGGCTTAGCTCAGAGACTCAGTCTGGAAAGCCGTTATTTCCCTAGGGTATAAATAATAATCTGTATCTGTATTTAACGTACACGTAGGGTACTATACATAATTTGTTCAATATATATCACATATTATCTGTACTATATCTTATTATCTATAGTATTATCTATATTATCTATAGTATACTTTTAGTATGGGCGAGACAGGAGTGAAAAATCACTAACTAGTTTCGGAGAAAGATGGTTTGCATTGCTCTATAGGGTATGTGCTTGATGGTTATGGAAAATATGATTGAAAGTTGTTATATTTCAGTACTTTAGGTATTAGAAACTGTCAAGGAGTTAAATGACTTCATATTTACCGTATATACAAATTAAGCCGTATACCAAGGATAATTTACACCTAATAAGGTTTTAACTGCCTACGGTGGGATTCGAACCCACGACCTTTCGCTATCCGGACGACTGCTCTTACCAACTGAGCTACGGAAGACATAATTATGTTACTAAGCCAGCGTTGTTTCTTCAAAGTCTTGGATTTTATAACTACAAACATCTGAAAGAAATATATCGACGACCTCCGTAGCCGAGAGGCGAGCATACCAGACTTGGTGTCGCTATCTCCGAGGTTCCGGGTTCGATTCCCGGTCGGTCAATGTAGAAAAATAACTTTTCTATATTTGTCTCGGGTCTAGGTGTTGTGGTACCGTCGTTGTTTCTGATTTCTGTAACACAAGTGCTTTGGCTACTTACCATAGGATCAGAGCAATGTCGAAACAACGTCACATATGTTGTCCAATATTTATTTAACTATTTATTAATGGCAATTTTTTTAACAATTAGTTAAGATGAAAATGATTGAATTATCCTTGATATAATAAACTAGCATTTTGGTAAGTGCAAAAAAAATAGGCTGTATACGATCTATTTTGTCATGAGAGCCATTTATGGCATCATAAAAGAAGACAAAGAAATGAAGGCCACCACTTTTGACTAAGCATTTTAGAAAAGGAAAGTATTAGCATACTTAAGCTTCCTTTGTTTGCTATAGACGTAAATAGACCGAAAAGCCTGTTGACACACTTTTGGGCACAGTTATTTTGACAAAGGTCAAAGTTTCTAATGCGTTAGTTGAACTGTCTAGCCAATGTCAAATAAGGAAGACATGATTCTTAAATTGACAATGCATCTTTTGAAAAAATAAATATCACAGTAATAAAATATCATAAACAGGGTTACACTGCACAGATGTGCCAAATTAAAAAAAAAGATCTAGGGAACAATATTCAAGATGCGTCTTAATCTTTAATATTTTTAATAATCGTATGTTACAAAAAAAATTACTATAAAATATCCGAAAATAAAGTCAATAGAGAGATTACGAAAGCCGTGCAGTGATTTATCAGAGGCGTTGGTACGACGAGCTTACAAGGACCTTTTCAGTGCACATATGGTGCAATTTATTCATGAATGAATTAAATTATCCACGCGTACGATTTTTAACAGCAGATAGGAATAATAAAATGTTGAAAAATTGAATTTTGTTCTTGGCATAGTTCGATTAAGTTACTGATTCTGAGCCAATCTTAAAGATTTGGCACCCCTTTGAAATGTAACCCTGTATTATAAATAAACTTAGTTTTGAGGGTGATTTACTGCTAGAATAACGTCATGGAAAAGGCAAAAAAAAAACTTTTCCATACTAATAATACATAGACATCAAAATCAGTTCGCATTTGACGAAGATATCGCTAACATACAAACAGAATTTGTTTTTGATTGGTTCACGAACGATTGGCTATGTCAATTAAAGTTAAAATTACATAGGTATTCCATTTTAAAGATTATTACAGGAAAAATTAACAATAATATGTTGCATGTAATCAATATAATACCAAATATCAACTGTAATAACAATTCGAAGTCATTGCAAAATGAGATTCCCCGGAAATATTATTGCAACATTTTTGCTTGTGTAGGTAGGTGTAATAATGTATTATTTGTATAAAATATAATGATCACAACTCATCTTTACGTTTTATTGTATCCTTATACAGGGTTATTAGTAAAACATCATCAACCTCCTGGGGGCTGATTCTGGTGCTCAAATACAATAACTTTTTCTACGGGACCCATTAGTATAACTTTTATAAACAAGTGCCTTGACTACTTACCATAAAGTTAGAGCAATGTATGCGATGTTGTCCAATATTTATTTATTTATAGTAGTGTAACAGTACCATAAAATCTAAATATCAATAGAAAATTCAATCAACGTAGGTACTTTTACATCGAATTGTTCAACATATTCACATCTCAGAATCAATGCTTGTATTCGCATCATATTGAGCTGTAACATAAAGTTGACTTTCTCTTTTAGACAATAAAATAAACGTCGGTATCTATGTGAACTTAACGATATGTAATAAAGCGATGAAACTTGTTTTTTAACTGCATAAATATTGTAATACTTATTCAATAGCATTTCACACGATGGGGTTAAAAAAATACACACCCTATTTGCTATGAGAGAGGAAGGTGTTAAGAGGCAGTGCATCTTTTTTCAGTGCAAAATTGAAATACAGTTCTATGCTTGTGTTTGTGTATGATGCGGGATAAAGCGTCAACAATGTTGGTCCTATAAAAGATAATGTTGCTAATTTATTAGGTACTGGACGTCCTACCTAGGTTTGAAAAACGATCGGTTTTGCGCTCTTGATTTTATAGTTAATTTGACAGGTTTACTACTTAATTTTTTGTTTATTACATAAAGAAAAAGTTATTTTAAAAGTATACCTGAAGATTATTTTGTAGTGTTTAAATCTCATAATAGTTGTTTATAACGATAGAAAAATAAATAATATTTGAAAATTTTTAAAATTTTATGTTATTTCAGCTTTTTTTTTTGCTATATTTTGTAAGAAAATAAAAAAAAGTATTCAACCTATGTGCAAGTAGACTATATCTTCAATCCAATGTTAAAATCGAATTGTCAGGATAACTAATAGTCTCCTGTAAACTGATGATCAAACGTAACTCGAATGTCATTTTTCCGAAATATGGGTAGTTCTTTTGGTGATTTACCTTTATTTTTGAAATGATATGAAATATCCATTCGCTCTACATGCAAGAATAAGAACTAGTCTTTAAAAATCACGTGTTATTTTGTTTCAATGAATATTCACGTCTTTACAATCAGAGAACAAAATGTACGGAAATACGACGATTTCTAGGACGGCCTCCTAAATAAAGTGTTTTTGATTATTTATTATATTGACTCATCAATGCCACTGCTATGCAAAAGTCTCTCCCATGTATCATGTATGTAAATTTTGTTTAGATATCTGTAATCATGCCGATACTTTCTGACACGTTATACTACGATTAAGATATGAGAGATGGACGGACAGAACTTGTTTAAGATGTTATAAGGGTTCAGAGTTCCAGTACCCTAATAAATAGGTTCTTAGCAGAATACTGAATATGTAATGAGAAACGCAGCATGTATTGTCGCTTTTTTGCCTCACGGATATTTCTACGAGTAAGCATCTAATCATCATCAACTTAGTCCCGTCAGACTTCAAAACGGATTTATTTATATTATTTAATTGCAAAAAGTACAGTTTTTTAAAAAGTTATATAAATAATCATAAACTTTTATAACAATGTTAAGCACAACTCATTGAAGACGTCTGATTGTCAGGGATTGGTGACAAAAAGTTTCAACAAATTAAATCAAATAAAACAAGGCAAAATGTATTGCTATAGAAAACAATACTTAGTATATGGACGTTCATCTAATAGGTAGAAAAAATCTAAATGTATTAATTTTGTTTATTCTTTTGTTTCAGGTAAAAACGTTTAGAAACAAATCATGGCGGACGTGATAGTTAACTCAACACAAAGTGTGTTGAAAGACACATACGACTATTATTTATGGACACTGTCACTTTCAGGTAAGTTATCTCTGAAAGCCAGTCTTGGTTTTGTAAGTTGTTTTTAACACAGTCATCTAAGTGTCATAAAAATGCGCGCCAGGAATAGCGCTTTTAGAGCCTTATCTTCAAGACATATTTGCATAAGAGGGGAATTTTTGTGGACTCAATACAGTAATTTTCCTAGGAACAAGGTACCGAACCATTACTGGGTTGGTTTTGATTGTCGGTGTAACTGACTAGCTGTAGATTCATGTTAGTTAGTTGTTAGTTAACTTACTTTTTGGTTAGGACAAACATCAAGTTTTTTAAAAATGATTATTTTTGCAATACAACCTAGAACAGCAGCCATCGCGATGTTGGTCCCATAGTAAAATTAAATTAATTTAAATTATTTTCACAATCACACCAATTATCTAGCTCCAGACTAAGCAAAGCTTTTACTATGGCGACTAGATAACGGATAAACATACTTAAATACTTTTATAAACATCCATGACTTAGGTACAAATGCTCGTGCTTATCACACAAACATTTGCCCCTTGCGGGATTCGAACCCGCAACCGCTGGCTTTGTAGTCCGGAGCGCGAACCATTACACCAGACGGTCGTCGTTGTTGTTGCACTTATAATGTAAACGAACAAAAGTCGCTGACACAGCCCAACGGATTACGAAGCCAAGTGGCAGTGGGTGGGGCACTTAATAATCGTAACTGGGGGCCGATGGGGCAGAAAGGTTCTAGAATGGAGGCCACGAAACAGCAAGCGCAGCGTAGAAAGCCCACTTACAAGGTGGACAGAGGACCTGGTAAAGGCTGCAGCAAGCCGCTGCAGAATGCAGGCAGCTTCTAACTGGCAAATCTGGAAGTAACTAGCAGAGGTTATGTTCAGCAGTGGCTAAAATGATGAGTAGAATCATCGTTTGCCCTTTTGGGCGGCCGAGTCTTACCTCTGTCCATTCTTTATGAAAAAGAGTTTGTATTTAGTTCTGATCTAACAGATAAAACGATGGATTACGAAAATAATAATATTCTACACTTAACTATCGTAACTGGGGGTCAATGGGGCAGAAAGGTTCTAGAATGGAGGCCACGAAACAGCAAGCGCAGCGTAGAAAGTCCACTTACAAGGTGGACAGAGGACGTGGTAAAGGTTGCAGCAAGCCGCTGCAGAATGCATTCAGCTTCTAACTGGCAAATCTGGAAGTAACTAGGGGAGGTTATGTTCAGCAGTGGCTGAAATGATGAGTAGAATCATCGTTTGCCCTTTTGGGCAGCCGAGTCTTACCTCTGTTCTTTATGAAAAAGAGTTTGTATTTAGTTCTGATCTAACAGATAAAACGATGGATTACGAAAATAATAATATTCTAATGTTTTATTTTTTCCTTTTTGAGGTTTGAAACCTAAAAAATATCATTTAGTTCAAAGAATTCAACATTTTTTTTTTAAATGCTATGATATATCGGTCGTTTTGAGCCAAAGAGTAAAAAAACTTATTTCCGATTAAATAAATGATGGTTTACATGGGCAAAATAAGGCTTTGGTTGTCTATTTCATTTAACACTGTCAAGTTCTAAAATGAATTTCTAATATTAACACCGACTATTTCCTCCGAGAATAGGCGAAAATTAAAGGGACGAGACTCACCCCGACCCTAAATTAAGTCTATTCACGAAATCCGACGTTAACAATCATTGTTAAGTTCAAGAGGAAGAATAAACAGTCAAGTAAACTGAGAATATTGTTATCATTGTTTAAAACAATCGGTTTTATTATGTAAATACCGATGAAAGTCTTGCCCGATTTGTTTGGCAGCACAACTACGGAAACAATTTCTAGAGTTAAAGTTATGCCATTTCATCTGTCAATGTGCCAAAGTAATGACTAATTGACTCATTGAAATTATACAAAAGTGTTGAAGATGAATTAAAGTAATGATGCTTAACTGAAATAACTTTCTGTAAGGAACAAACATAGAAATCTTATATATATTACTTATATACTAATGCTTTTTCACGCTGCACGCTGCCAGCAGCTTTATACTATAAGCGTTACTTCGACGAAAAAGGAATGCTCTACACTGCAATTTCGAAGTCGCTGGCTCCACTCAAGAACACCTCTTTGTGAATGTGACCAACTCATTGCCAATTTATCATTTTCAGTAGATGTGTGCGATTACTTTAGTTTTGTCTGATAACTTCATTTCTAATATTCTCAGACTTAAATAAAATAAATCTAAATTGTAAACTACTCGTAACTTAGAATAGAAAAGTTTGCCCAACGGTACCAACAGCATGTCACGCATTGTATCTTTGTCACACTGTAATTTCATATGTCTCAACAAACTTAAAGCAAAACTTTGTTGTTTCAGACAACAGAACGAAAGGATGGCCGCTCGTTGACTCACCTGCGCCTACAGTATTCTACACACTACTATACCTCTTCATCGTGTGGATAGGACCAAAGATGATGAAGAATAGACAACCGTTTAAATTGACGTGGCTGTTGGTGCCTTATAACCTGGCGATGGCTGGGCTAAACGCGTTTATAGCGGTTAGATTACTTACAGCTTCGTTCAGGTTGCGATATAGCTATATCTGTGAACCATGCCGGCAGAAGTATGATCCTGATGAGTTGCAGGTAACACTAGAAATATTTTACTCATTACCAAATCGTGTACGAACTTGAGAGATACTACGACTATTATTGGTGAACTAATAGGCAAAGTGATTCGATTCCTTATCGGATCAGATTAATAGTAAATTTTTATAATTTTTTTCATGTCTTGGTGTTGAAAGCCAAAACAAAAATTATTGTCTTGTACCTCATAACACAAGCATATTTGGTTCGGCACCATAACAATGGTCTTGCATTATATTAATTTTGTCTTGCATGTATTTAGTGTGCTAAGTAAATTTATGGTCCTTTCGTTGATGGCTTTTAAGTACAAGTTTTTTGTAAACATTAGTCCTAAAATAATACTTGCAGGAATATTTAAAATTCTTATCAAATTTCAACCTGTTTCTATGCTTGACAAAAATTTAAAAAATAACATTTTTGGCCGAATTTTTATATTCGAATATTTATCATTGTAACTAAAGGTTAATTTACCATAAGAAATGCCATGATCATGGGTCATAAATTATAATTAAGTCATCCTAAAGCCTTAACTGTTGGGTCAGAGGGCTATTAGAAAGTTATGTTTCCGTTTCTATTATAAAAACGAAAGGGTCACCAGAGTGATTTAAATATCATGGATTTAATGTATTTAGTGTAGGTTGCGAAAAGTAGTAGCTGTCATATATATCCGTTATATCGTAGATTGATAACTATCAAATAGTTTTTATAACTTTAAACATAAAATAGTTTTAATCTAAAAATACTTGATCACGCTGTCGTGAGAATTACTAAGAATCATGACATTTCATCAAGATTTAACCGAATATTGACTGAGATAGCACCGTCAGTTGTTATCTCTAATGTCCATCTAAAGAACTAAATATCACCGAATTTCGACCTTTTAAATAAACGCATCATAAAAAAAAAGATTTAAATCCTAGAAAAAAAAAAATTGAATACATGTGGTCACATTTTAGTAAGTGCAAATATTTTAACTGAGCATCTAGTTTTATCAGAGAAATATGGCCATAGCATTTTTTTTTTCTGGTACTTTTTTATTTTTCTTAGCATAATATTTTTAATTTGCTCATTTTGGTCGCTGGGTTGGCGTTGGCGGGTTGGCTGGCGGTTCTGGATTTATTCTATTATAAATTTTGTGCTGTAACTGTAATTTGAATTCGTATCCGAAACCGCAATACAAAATTACATAAATACCTATGTAAAGCTGTCATTAGCAAAAACCGATTTTGAAAAATTAAAGCAGGCCGACTGTTGAGTTTCTAATATGACAGACTACATGTCACAAAACTTATTATGGCATCATGGCAAAATCTATAGTGTCAAAATAGAAGCTTACATCACACAGACACAATTGTAACACCTGTTTTTTTTTCAGATAGCTGACGCAGTATGGTGGTACTACTTCTCGAAGCTTCTAGAGTTTTGCGACACCTTCTTCTTCATTCTGCGCAAGAAGGAAGAGCAGCTGACGTTCCTACATGTATATCACCACTCCACTATGTTCTCCTTCTGGTGGATCGGCATCAAATGGGTGCCTAGTGGATCAAGTGAGTACATACCATCACCATCATCATTTCAGCCATAGGAGGTCTACTGCTGAACATAGCCTCCACTAATGACTATTAGGTACTATGAGGTTGGAAGCCGCCTGCATCCAGCGGTATACCATAATAGGGTTTAAAATCCAAATAGCAACAGATTTTCTTTTATCTTGTTTGTCTTTAAGAGACATGATACAATTTATATGTAAGTCTCAGCAATTTAGTTAGCGAATTGCAGCATAAACTTAAAATTTGAAATGGTATTGATGGTGCCAACAAATAAATCAATGGGCTAGTTTCCTAAAAAAATCTAATTAGTCCGTCAGTTGGATTAACAGAAAATATTGGACACCTATTTTTTCTTTTCTCAATCAAACAAAAAATGATGAACATATAACCCGTTAAAGTTCCGCGTAACGTCACGGACTTGCGACACTTTTTAGCAAGACGTGACGTCACTCCCAAACTTTGATGCGCTTTATCTTCGTAATTTTTTGTTGATTGACAAAAGACAAAATATGGGTCTAATGTTTTTTAATAATCTAACTGACGGACTAAATAGAATAATCTTTTTTGGACCCAGGAAACTAGCCTATTCTTCTGACTTACTCAATAAATATCTAGCCACAAACTGAGCAAAGCGTATTTAACTTAATGGATGCCAAACGGTCGCGTCAGACCGCGCGTAACAAAAAAAAAACAATTTCCGTATGTAAACTAGTATGTGGTTTCGTAAACTTGCCCGAATTGTTTTATATGCTAAGAATTTTCAAAATGTACACAACATTTTGAGCATAATATTTGTTTCTAATACCTACTTATACTTCAAGAAAAAAAAAAAGAAATCATTAAAAAAAATGCTTATTCTCTTTTTTCTTTTTAACCGCTTGACCAATTTAATCAAGGTCGATTGATAGGCTAACTTGATAGCTACAGACTGTGCATAGTGTTTTTTAACAAAAAATTGCGTCCGTGCGGAAAGTTTCATTTGTTTTCAGTACGTACTTAAACTTCAGGAGAAAAAAATATAGAAATCATTGTAAAAAATAGATTAATTAGCAACGAATTAGCAAGCTGAAGTGGCAGTGGGCGGTGCACATAGCACGTAGAACTGACGGCCGATGGGGCAGAAAGGTTCTGGAATGGAGGCCACGTACCGGCAAGTGCAGCGTAGGACGTCCACCTACAAGGTGGACAGACGACCTGGTAAAGGTTGCAGGAAGCCGCTGGATGCCAATCTGGAAGTCACTGGGGGAGGCCTATGTTCAGCAGTGGACGTCGTATGGCTGAAATGATGATGATGATGATGATGTAAAATATAAACAAAAAAAATGGAAATTCTCTTACTTCTTTTTCACCACTTGACGTAACATGTATTTCAATGAGCTTTCGTGCGATATTCGAACCATCACGCGTCGAGTCGCTTAAGGCAAAGAAAAAAATAAAGGGATCTTTGCTTATGGGCACTACTCGCCCGATTACTCACCTTGAGTCTCGTTATGTGGGGCTGAAGGGTTAAATACATTCATATACAGTACATAAAACTAGTAAATCGTACTGTGGATAGTAATAAATACGTATTACTTTACTAATTGCTATACGCAATCAGTAAAGTTATCTATGAGAGGCAAGTACTCGTACAAAGATTTGCAGCATAATCAAAATTTTCTTAGGTTCGTAAATCATTCTTGTTTGAAAACTTGTCCACTAAATCATGTAACATTTGGTATGAATGTAGAGTCGTCATGTAGGAAGTATGCTATAAGTATTTTATTTTAGGTTAAATACAGGGTGTACAAAATAATAATTAACAACAATTTATTACAAGTTGTCATCACCTTTTTTACCTTGAATCCTTCGGGACTTAAAAGGCTTAGTAGCTTTATTTCCCTGGGTTTTAAAAAGTATATTTTGTTGTATAACATTTAGATTATACATACAAAAACTGTTTTTAAGTACTTGATAATTCAGCATCCTGATGATAATTTTAAATTTTACAGGAAAAAAAAGTAAATGAATAAAATAATTAAGCATACGAGTAATAGCAGGAAAGTTTATCAAACCCCGTCTGATC
The DNA here is from genome assembly GCA_963576865.1 of Anania hortulata. NCBI lineage: Eukaryota > Metazoa > Arthropoda > Insecta > Lepidoptera > Crambidae > Anania > Anania hortulata. The sequence continues at coordinate 19,597,451 of OY756394.1, forward strand.
TGTATAAAGATAAATAAAAATGATGTTTACATTTATTTTTAGCAATAGTTAAATTCAGCAACTTAAATTTATTAAATCCTGAAAATGCTTAAAATATAATCTATATGATTACTTAAAATCCAATTACTTAAAATCGAGCCAAGCAACGTTTTAATGTTTTATTTTTAGTCAATTTCACTCAGTACCTAATTACCTTTTTGATTTTTACACAACATTCAGTATTATCCTTTTTATAAGGAAAGAAGTCATCTGTCTATCTGGAAGTCACTGGGGGAGGTCTATTTTCAGCAGTGGACGTCTGATGATAATAATTCTGTGTTTAATTTAACTTCTTTCTACAAGGGTGTTTCTACTGCTCAAATATCTATTACAACTTTTCCTATAAAATCAACATTAGGTTTAAAAAAAAAAAACATTTTGTAAATATCATACGACATCTATAAACCAGGTACATAAGCTCTTCCTCATCACGCAAACACTTGCCCCTTATGTTTCGAACAAAAGATGTCACAATGCATACTTTTAATTTGACTAACTTCCATCTTAAGTAACTAGAACTAATCGTGATAAAATATGTCGTAACTAACCGCCAAGATTTGGTAAAATTATCATTAAATATATAATTTTAGACCACTGAAAATTAAGTGACAATGTAAATGTTTATTGTTTTGTTATTGTTATCAATTTGCAGCAGAAGATTTGGGAGAAGGATAAACTAAAGTCGTTGTTAGCTTTGACCTGAAAGCTAAAACTCTCATTAGTCTCTATTTAGTTTTTTTGTGGGGTTTATTAAAAAAACATAATCACGAGAGGTTTAGACTAAAAGATGCGAGAAGGATAATTTTTTTATTATAATTTAATAATTTACGAAAAACCGCTTTTTACGGAATTTAAGAATACAAATAGAGGCTATGGTAGGCCTTCGTAGACGGTGTTATTTTATCTTCTCTTTCCTTTTATTCTGAAACATAACGATAAGGATAACATTACAGTTATTATGATCACCGTGCCGTGTGGGGATGGCCGTAAAGAATACACTTTCCCACCGCCAATAGGAGGCGTGTCGTAAAAGGCGACTAACACCTATAGCACGAGATGGGCAGCAGCGTCTGTGTTTGAAATGTTATAAAAAACTGCGCTCGCCAACCCGCCTGCCAAGCGTGGCGAGTATTGGCAATCCCCCCCCCCCAATGAAAGTCATTGGGGGAGGCCTATGTTCAGCAGTGGACGTCCTATGGCTGAAATGATGAATTATGATCACCTTAAATATGATCTAAAACTATTTGACTATTTTTGAGTCCAGTTCAGGTCAGGTCAAGGTTGCACAGCGTGCTATGGAAAGGGCTATGCTCGGTGTTTTTTTGTTAGATCGAAAAAGAAATAAGGTAGGTAAAGGTTGGAGGAAGTCGCTGGATGCAAGCCGTATCCAAACGACCAATCTGGAGCTCATTGAAGGGAGACTTATGTTTAGTTGTGGAAGTTCTATGGCTGAAATTATAATGATGATTCTAAGTCCTGGAGCCTATTCATAATCACTTAACAGTATCCACACAATGTTATTATCACTTCAAATTCTATACACTAAATAGACAATGTTAAAGTTAGTGATTAAAAAGTTAATGGTTGTCCCCTGTTTATTTTTTATTTTAAAAATATCAATGACACCCAAACGTAATAGAATAAATTTGTAAAATAAAAATATTCATCCTAAAGTCCTACTCATAGCTGCAGCTTTTAAAATTATTTTACGATTAGATATTTATATGTAAAGAAAGGTAACATTATAATTTTACAATTCCATTTCAAACCTTAATCTACAATCAACTGATTTATCAGTGCCAAACGCAGAAATTGGCCCTTGGCAATAAAATACAACTGCCTCCGACAGATTTAAAGACATCTTTGAGTTCTACTTGTGAAAGCTTTCATCAATATTTAAATGGCACGAAGCGCGTATTCAAACAGTTCTTATAAAGAAAAGGGACATGCTCTTTGAGGCAGCTGGTTGAGATTTATACTAAATACAGCCGTGCCGTGTGCGGACGGCCGTAAAGAATACACTTTTCCACTACTAACAGGAGGCGTGTCGTAAGAGGCGACTAATTCCTGTAGCACGAGACGAGCAACAGCGTCTGTGTGCGAAATGTTATAAAAAACTGCGCTTGCCAACCCGCTTGCCAAGCGTGGCGAGTATTGGCAATCCCCCAATGAATGTCACTGGAGGAGGTCTGTGTTCAGCAGTGGACGTCCATGGCTGAAATGATGATGAAAGCCATAAAAAGGACAAAAATAGTTGTGTTCAAAACTGTCTGCAAATTTGTTGTCGCCCTAAACATATTTAGTAAAAAATATGTTCCATACTAATGTCCCAGTAGGACAACCCGTAGAAGTTTGTCTCTCATTATACATACATATAACGTATTACAAAAAAATATTACATGTATTAAGTACAATGATTTATTGATAATATAATAATTGTAGAAAAATATTTATGAATACTTACAATCCATTAAAGTTGCGTGCTAGAAAAGGAGATCCGACATGTACCGTGATGTCGCAGTACACATCCATTCGCCTCTGGAATTCCTTACCATTAACAATCAGAAAATCCGAATCGATTGCTATTTTTAAAAATCGGCTTAAAGCACACTTTCTTCTTGACACAAACTGCCTTTATATCTTAGAATATTACTGGTCACTGTTAGTCTTGCCATCTCCTCGCATATATCAAGAAGTATGTATGTTTATTGTATGTATGTATAATTATTGTTATGTATTTATTTTATTTTATTTTTATTTATTTATTACTGTATGTATACGTCTATGCCATAAATTTATGCAATCCTATTTGTATCAGGTAAGAATTTAAAGAACTCTGCAACACCTTCCCCTTTCTTTAATGGTTGTCCTCTACCTAAAGGTTGTCTGGAAGAGATCGTGTATTTTACTTGTATGGTGTGCAATAAAGAGTATCTATCTATTTATCTACACGTCCGCCATACATTTTCCATTGTAAAAGTAGTTTTAGAAACAGACAGGATCTCAATTTCTAATTACTGTATTACGGTTATTTTTAACCTAAAAACTATTTGTTTTCACTATTAGCACTATAACTTCATATATTTTCTTATAAATATAGTAAAAACAATACCTAAATTATTTTCGTGCATATTTCATGACAGAAATAAATGTAAAATTAATCCCTTGGGTACTTTCTATCTCATCATTTCAGCCATAAGAAGTCGACAGCTGAACATAGGCCTCTCCCAATCTATTGACAATACTCGCCACGCTTGGCAGGCGGGTTGGCGAGCGCAGTTTTTTATAAGATTTCGCACGCAGAAGCTGCTGCCCGTCTTACAGGAATTAATCGCCTCTTACGACACATGGCACAACGGCCGTCCCCACACGGCATATCCTATCTATCCTACGAGTATTTCTAATGTAGATAATAGTAATAATCTCTGCTTGAAAATACTATGCACATGCAGTGCTAAAAACGAATTCCAATTTCTATCTAAGTTATAAGTACATTTTATTACATCAAATCAAAATATATTGTCATGTAGATACTGTGTAGTTTGCTTATTTAACCCCTTATTTTTCAGCATTCCTGCCTGCTATGGTGAACAGTGGTATCCACGTGCTCATGTACACGTACTACGGCCTGTCAGTCTTCGGACCCACTGTCAGCAAGTACCTTTGGTGGAAAAAGTACCTCACAATCATGCAGTTGGTAAGTCCTAAATAATTATAATCAGTCACGTCAGCTTATTGTGTGTTTCTCTTAATGCAAGCTTCAAAGCCTGATCCTCGGCGATTAAGCGAAATAATTGGACATCTATACTCGTTATTCCTATCCGTCCTCCGGAAATTGCGAAGCCACTTCTTTTTGTAACCAACATGTCTTTTGAAGGTCATAGTGAGCACGTGATCTTTTAATTTTTTTTAAACAATTATTTAGAAAGCCAACAGCGTTACAATTGTACTTACATTGTACATAAATACTTTAAGTAAGGCCATGAACAGGTTTCTCTAAAATTAACAGTTAACAATAAGACAAGCTATTTAGTTATCTAGGATATCAATCAAAATCAAATGTGTGTGTGTGTGTGAGAGAGAGAGAGAGTGAGAGTGTGTTCAGAGCATCGAGTACATACCCTATAGAGCAGCAATACGAACCATCTTTCTCCGAAGCTAGTAAGTGATTTTGCACTTACATTTAGTATTAAATGACAAGTCCTGTCAACTCTCGCCCATACAAAAAAGTACAGATACAGATTAAAAAATGGCGGAAATTTTTGTCGAAAAAATCATATGACATTTCTAATCTTTATGGTATGTGCTCCTTGGTTTTGAGTGTGTGTTAACGTGCACGTGAACGCGCCTGCCTGCTGCCTGCACGTAAAAAAGCTAAAAAGAATCCTAAAACTTAAGTACCTAATCAGTTACTTTTGGAGTCGGTGCATACAAAAACATTAAATCTCTCATCGTACTGATTAGGTACTTAAGTGTTAGGATTATTTTTAGCTTTTTAGTGTTTTGAAGTCGTTTTTATTTTTTTTAATGAAATTTACTTATTTCATCTATTTTTAGTGATAAATCCTAATCTAACTGCTGAACACCGATAAAAAAAATCATCAAAATCGGTTTACATTTGTTGAAGATATTGGTTAACATAGATCCATGAATCACGAACCAAAACATTATCTGGGTATATATTTTGTTATTTTCTCAAAAACTGCTGAATCAATTACAATAAAATTTATATGGGACCACCTCTGAAGTATGATCTACGACCACCTCTGAAGTATGATCTACCAAACAAAAAAATAATCATCAAAATCAATTCATAATTGGCGGAGTAATCGCGTAACATACATACAAAAAAAAAAACAGTCGAATTGAGAACCTCCTCCTTTCTTGAAGTCGGTTGAAAATATACATTCCACAGTAGTTTCAATAATAATCAATAATTATATAATAAATTAATTGGCATGCTCTAGCAATCAACCATTTCGGTGCTAAGAACACGATTTAGAAACGTTTATTGGACATTTACGCAATAGCTTTCCTGGGTCAAAAAAATATTATTCTATTTAGTCCGTCAGTAAGATTATCAAAAATATTAGACTCATATTACATATATATTGTCTTTTGTCAATCAACCAAAAAATGACGAAGATAAAGCGCATCTAAGTGGGGCAAGTGACGTCACGCCTTGCTAAAAGTGACGCAAGGCACGACGTTAAGCGGAATTTTAACGGGCTATGACTTCATCCATTTTTTTATTGAGCTAGGAAAACATATGTGTCCAATATATTTTTGTTAATCCAACTGACGGACTAATTATTTTTTTAGGAAACTAGCCCATTCTTTCAATGTTATTGTATCCAAAGCGAATTTTATTTCTAACATTTGCATAGGTTATCAATTCATTCATAGTTTTCTCTTAAGAACTTGAAGATACAACCGGTTTTATCCGGTTCAGGCGGTCGCGTAACAAAGTGATTACACAGTGTTGTATTACGTGCTAGATAACAACGGGATTATAATTAATATGCGTAAAATTGATTACTGGGAGCTTTTGCGTTCTGATGAGAAAACTAGGCAGTTGTGTTAATTGTTTATCTTAACAAATCATGCCGTTCTTATTAACGCAATCATAATTATGATCAAGCAAACTTATCGTAAAGAACAAATTTGGCAAATTAACACTAAGCATAAAATTGTGTATTACATTAAAAGTAAGAGCTAACTTTCAAGTCCTTAAAATTTTTATCATCTACTTCCAGATCCAGTTCACCTGTGCCCTGGTCCTCGGCATTAACGGCATCAGGACTGGCTGCGAGTTCCCTCTTTGGATGCACTACGTGCTTATCATCTATATGATCTCCTTCATCGTCCTCTTCGGCAACTTCTACATGAAGGCTTACATTGCAAAGGTAAGTTTGTTCTATTTTACTACAATTCGAGAATATAGAGACAATTCCTATCTCTCTTTTTACTATTGATTGTATAGCTTGGCAGTCTATAAAACTCAAAATTTTGGTTTCTTGAGTTTGGAACACATTTTTCCCGAAACGCTTTGTGCCTGTCAAAAATTATCACGTACCTATAACAGACACTTTTGACAAGTCTGGAAACCGTACCGAGAAATCAGGGAAGGGCTTAATAATACAATCCGCTTTAAAATTATAAGATTTAGATTTACGTGTTTAGTAATCCTTGAAAATGATTTTTTATATCTACATACTTTTTAATGTTTATCTGCCAAACTCTGGTATGTTTTGTTTCTGGTATAAAAAATTTACACACTCTCGTACATTTAAATTTTTATTCACAATATTTTAAGAATCTTCGGCTAAAACTTTGTATAAATGAAAATTGTTTCAGTACAGAGTCACATTGCAAAGGGGTGCCAAAATAAAAATAATAAGATCTAGGAAACAATATAAAAAAGCGTCTTAATCGTTATTATTTTTAAAAACGGTATGTTACGAAAAAGAACAACTTTAATATAAAATAAAGACAATAGAGAGACTACGAAAGCCATTCATCAGAGGCGTAGGGTACCTACGGCGAGCCAACAAGGACCTTACGCAGTGCACATACGGTGTAATTTTTTTATGAATGAGTTAAATTATCCACGCGTACGATTTTTAACAGCGGATACGAATAATTAAATTTGAAAAAAAAAAGTTCTTGTTCTTTGCGTTGTTAGATTAAATTACTGATTCTGAGCCACTCCCAAAGATTTGGCACCCCTTTGCAATGTAACCCTGTTTAAGAACTATTTGTTTTAAATGACGAATTTTCGTTATTCTAAAAGCTTAAAGTTCTCACATAAATTCTTTGAAGCGCGAACTTTAAGCCTTAACCATATTCTGATTCTTAGTCGAGTAAACATTGTTACAAAGGGCTTACAAAATCTGCCCCTAGAGACGAATTTAGAGAAAAGCCTTCTCTAGAATTGTAAATTGGTAATTGCAACGTAAAGTTATAAGTTAAGCTATAAAGTAAAATGTTTTGTAATAGTTTCTTTATTTGATTTGATCACTTTGCCCTTTGAATGCCGTCTTTGAGCGAAAATATTTGCATCTGCGGACAGTTTTAAGTGAACAGACATTTTGTAAATAAAAATGTTACTTTCCATTTTGAATTTGTTTATACATAATGTGAAAAGTTTAGTATAATTTAATGAAAACGTTAACATTTTTGTTGTTGTTTTGAACTTTTTGTTTTTGGGATGTCCAATTTTGGTGGTTCTTTTTTGTATAGTTCATTAAACAAACATTAAGTTGCGTAAATCGATATATTATGAAACCTTGACGACATCAATCACTCAAAAACTTGTGATTTACTTAGGTCCGCCCGACTCTATAATGTTCTATATACCTTTTTTTTGTAACAATCGATTTACATAATCGATCAATCCTTCTTAAAGAAACCAGCAGTTTCCTACCAAATTGCTACTCGACAAAATACAAATCAAACACAACAGCTGATTGATTTTTATTATTATACCGTTATTCCCATAGGTATTTAAAGTTGTAGGTAAACGACGAACAATCAAAGTATGTCATACTTTCAACACACACTTTATGAAATAAAACCTCTGTTAATAATCCAATAAAAGATAAAAAGAGTATCACTAGTTTATCAACTGTGCCTGCAATAAATCGTTCTCTCAAAGTCCTATCTCGGACCCACTTGTCACAAAAAAGATAGATTGAGCCTCCAAATTAATTTGAATATATGGAAATGGGCTAACGTGTTTTATATGCGAAGAAGCGTATGCTAATTACCCTTTGATGGATGATAGAAAGTAATGAAACGGAATGATTAAAAAAAACTCTACTCTCAAACAATATGGCGTTCCCATGAGGATCATCTAGAGATCGTGCGAAAATCGAGATTAAAAAGAGAAATTAACGTGTGCGAATATAAATTGATGAGGATAACTTTTAAAATAAAAACCACTGATGCAATACATTATTTTATAAATAAAGTTACTGGACTGACTGAAAAATAATTATAACCTGATAAGGTTATTTAATATATTTATTTTTGTTTTAACTAAAAGAGGAAACGCTATTGCTAGTTGCAGTTTGTTTTGTATTTGCTACTAAATTTTTAAAAAATGACATCATCATTTCAGCCATAGGACGTACACTGCTGAACATAGGCCTACAATGTCTTAGACGATTATAAATGATGAAATCGCAAAAACTTTTGATTTTCTATAAGAATTAAGACCCCATCTTTAGAATATTTAAATAACTTTTAAAACTTCTAAAGATAGGTAGTCAATAATTTAAGGACAGCTGATTTCTCAAAATAAAAAAAATGTTTTCACAATCACACCAGTTATTTAGCCCCAAACTAAGCAAAGTTTGTAATATGTCGACTAGAAAACTGATAAACATACTTAAATACTTTTATAAACATCCATGACTTAGGTACAAAAATGCTTGTCCTCGTCACACAAGCATTTGCCCCTGCGGGATTCAAACCCGCAACCGCTGGTTTCGTAGTCCGGAACAAGAACCACTACACTAGACGGTCGTCAAAAAAATATTTGTTCCGCAGTAAAAAATAATTTAGTCTTACAAATTCACAAACAATAAAACTATTCTTAAACTTCGTAGTATAAAAATCTGCGACTTTAACTCAAGACTAATTATCTAATTAACCTGTACACTTTAGCTGCAGTTATGCAAAAACACACAATCGTACATTATAATAACGTTATGGCATTAATCAACACATCAGCTGATCTTACGCAACTAAGTTCCGAGAGAAAGTGTGTTATGTAATCGTTGTGGCTAGTTCCGTTATTCGAATCTGCTTTCATAGCTCTTAAATGTACAGTCAGGTGCGGTAATATGTGTAATAGCGAGATCCCACACGTCATACAAAAGATGCGAGCAATTTTTTATTTATGGTTGAATGATGCTGTAAAAAAATTCGGAAATAAAACAAAAATCATTTAAGTAGTAAGAGCCGACGTCACATTATTTGCACATAACTTTTGATTCGAAAGAAATGATTTCCAAAATTTAATGTTGGTCAGTTTTGTTTTAACGTCCTCCTGTAGCCTAAACGGCCTTTTTGCATTTTGACGGCAAGATATCGTTGAATTTACTGTGTATGGATTGTCATTATAATAACAGTTAAAATAAAAACAAATTGGGGGCAGTTAGAGTTTAAACAATCTTATCAGAAAAGCAGCAAACTAGTTCCATACGACACAATAATTTACTCAATACTCAATAATTTATTGCAAAACCATAATGTACTTATAGATGTTACAAATTAAAGATTCAGTGTTATGGACCCTGTTGGGCACGCAACTTGGGGGCTAGGAGGGAGGAAGCGCTTTCATCTACCTATGTGTTAATGACATTTTGTTTATTATATTATAAAGATACAATATAATTAAAATTGAGCTATTTGGTATAACCTATGTATGTATTATCGATAAAATATTCATTTATGCTATAGTAACATTTACTAGATAAAAACTGTTTTTTTTTTTGTGTAAATATGATTAAATGTGTATGATTAAATGTGTAAAATAAAAAGTGATTTAAAATATTCAAAGACTTCCGATAAAAAATAATAACGACTATCAATTTGTAACCATTTCGATTTGATATCGCAACAGCTCTTATTAATCATGTTGTTCCATTTGTATTTAGTACCAATTTAATACTTTTCTGTTTCTTCTTTTTATTGGAATAATACTTAGCTAAAATTCACAAATTCTTGATAAAAAGATGTTTATCTTCATTCAGCGTTTAAAATACAAAATTTCGAAACTTCACTTTCATTTGAATGACTGTACAAAGTAACTGACCATAATTTTGCGTAGTAATGGAATTTTAACTGGTCTATTTTTAGGCATACAAATATTTGTGGTTGGCCAACTGTGTTGTTATAATTTAAACTGTAAATACTTACTTTTTAGGCTTTAGTGAAAAATGTGAAAGTGGTCTGAATAATATTGAGTGCACTCGCAGTAATTGTTGGATGTCGCAATGTTACTCAATGTGTAGACATATTGGGTAAATTATCAATTTAACAGTCATTTCCAATTTCGTCGCTTATATAACAATACTACGCAAGTTGAAAAATGGGCCAAGTGATGTTTTATATATCATTTTTCTTGACGCGCATCAAATGATGTATAAAACGCTACGCCATTTTTTCGACTTGCGCGGTATTGTTATTTAAGCGACGATTTTGTGTTCATGTGAACAGCATCTATGATTGTCATATGTAAATCTATACAAATATTATAAAACTGAAGAGCTTGTTTGTTTGTTTGGTTAAACGTGCTAATCTCAGGAACTACTGATTCCTGAGACATTAAGAGACAGTGACACATCGAACTTCATGCAAGCGCAGCCGAGAGCGGAAGCTAGTCTTCTATCTATAACTATCTATATAGTCTTGCCATAAATACTGAAACAAAGAAAAAAAAATCTATTGCAAATAACATTTATTACTTTTCCTGTGTGTTAGTTTAATACATAAATATAAAACAATTTAAAATATAAAAAGCTTATTCGAAGTGGTCTCCATTGGCTGCAATACAGTCCTTTAAACGTTGAGGCAAGTTATCAGTAGAAGCACGCACTCTTTCCATGGGAAAATTCTTCACTGCCCATCGTACGGATTGTTTTAGGGACTCCAAATCATCATGGCGTTTAGAGCAAGCCGTACTCTCTAAGATTACTCTCTTAGATTAAGATCGGGACTAGACGACGGCCAGTCTTCAGCTCTGATGAAGTCCGAAACGTTCGTTTCCAACCAAGACTGCGTAGACCGAGCTTTATGACCCGGCGCCGAGTCTTGCTGGAAGGACCATTCTTAGTTATTGAACACGGTGTAGTTAAGGGGCTTCATTATCTTCTCAAGAATCGTATATTGATACACTAGTGCCGATGTTTTGATACCTTTTTCACAAAAGTATGGCTCAGTCACGCCTTCATAGCTAATACCCCACCAAACCATCACTGAAGTCGGATAGTACCCACGTTGCACTGTGTCGACTAATTGGGAAGCTTACTTAGAGCTTTGAGCATAAATACGGTCATGTTGTTTGTTAAAATGTTGCTCAATTGTAAAAAAAATCTCATCCGTAAACAAACATTTTCTGTCTCCCTCCTCCCTACGCGTACTTTTTTTTCGAATATTTTTAAGTTTTTTTTTTTTTCGTAACATACGATTAATAGAATCACCCTAAAACGAAGTCAACTAATAGAACCTCATACTCGTATAACCACAAATGCTTAACCACTTTTTGATACGTTTTCCGTCCATATTGTCCCATTATACACGGTTACATTGCAAAGGGGTGCCAAATTTAAAAAATAAGATCTAGGGAACAATATAAAGAAGCGTCTTAATCGTTATTAATTTTATTAAGTGATACTTTAATTTAAATAGTCCTCATTTTTCTGCTGACACGCTTTTAGCTCAATTTAAGTTTAGCTAAATCATTCTCTTGTTAACGTGATTATTTATGTTTCTGTTTCATTTTAAGTACATACGTGACAATCATACATAACAAGACAATGTAATAATTTAAAACTTTTCTCGAAAGGGAGGAAGGTGGTTCGAAAATAACACAAAAATTACAAGGAAGAAGCGATAAGTAGTGAGAAAATACACGTGATATCACGTGTATTTTTTTTTAACGCGTGACTATTAAGCCGAAATTCGATGTGTGACCTTAACTTGCCGTTGCCTGGCAACGCAAATTGCTGTTAAACGGTGCTTAATTTACCATTATTAAATGAGAGTATACCTGTATTCAAAGATAATATTCTGTAAAATTTAAGATCACTTACTACCAAATAATAAACGTGGTATGGCTTAAAAGGCTGCAAAGAATCGAGCCCACTGTCAATTCTATTATAGAAACTGACTTTGAGCGTGGATTACGTAAAAACGTTAGGCTCGATCGGCCATTATTCGACATAAGCCACTTAATCCCAAACCACGTTACAGCATAGCCATTTTATTAACGCTTCAAAAAAGTGAAAACGTTTAAATTGTCGTTGCTAATCGGTGTATTTGGTCTCATTCTATACAGGGTTCTTTTCAATTTACTGATAATCTTCTAAAGGCCGATCATATTGCTAAAATACATCAAGTTCAATTTTTCTTTTAGTATGAAAAGAGTTTTTTTTTGTGACTTGAGAGAAGAAAAAAAAAATTTTTTTTTAGAGTTCATATAGACGAATTTACAGGTTATTTAAGGTAAGACGACGGCTACGTGCTGGGCTTAGGTAGACCATTTAGAAACTTCCTGGTCGCACGTACTGGGTGCCGTTCAGATAAACGTATGGCGCTCCGGACTCGGATTCAGACTCCGGACCGAGACACAATTAAGCGATTCTGGTGTGATTTATACAGCGCTATACCTACATTTTATCATTTTAGCCATAGGACATCCACTGCTGAACGTAGGTCGACTCCAGTGACTTCCAGAATGGCCGGTTGGAAGCGGCATTCAGCAGCTTCCTGCAACCTTTACCCGGTCGTCTGTCTACCCTGTGGACGTGGTGATGGACCACTTGTATTTAATATTAAATAAAAATATATTTCCGCATTCACCAATTATCTAGCCTAGCCCCAAACTAAGCAAAGATTGTAATATGGTCATTAGATTACGGATCCTGCTAATCACTCAAACCTGCCCCTAGTTGGATTCAAACGCAAAATGAGTTGTCAATGGTACATTGCGCGACGAAAAAACGATACTACAAAATTACAGTTGTTTGGCCTTAGACTTGGTAAAGAAAGAAAAAGAAAGAAAAAACACTGCTGCAAAAATACGTCCGCTTGGCCTCGGACAGTGTTTGATATGCTACGAGCCATGTAACATCACGGCCCTTGATTTCGTAGTCCGTAGGACGAACTAGGAGCTTGACCAAGACGGATAGCGCAAGGACGTAAATACGATTCCTACCTGGGCAGGCTAATTTTTGTTTGATTTAATTCTTGTTGGCGACATATCTGGCAACCCAGTTGCTAGGCTTTAAGTTAGTCTAGCAACGGTATAACTTTCTGTTGTCGTTTTGAGCTTTACGGTTTCTTGTAAGTATTAAATTTTGAATAATTTTACTTATTGAAAGGAGTTTCTTTTCACTTCGATACACAATAATACTCATTCATTATCCTAATCAAGAATATTACGCTCTAGGGTTTCCATGGCGTTCCTACAGAGTCACGAAGTTAATGAGGCGTTGAATAAATCTTGACCTATTTCCTCAATAAAATTGAGGCTGAGATCTTGGCATAGCAATTATTGATGATTGATGTTTTTAAGGTCTCGCCCCGTATGTTTCACCCCTTATACCATAAAAAATCTATTCGCCCCTTAAAAGTTTAAATAAATCTATTCGCCCCTCATTAAAAAAAATTACAAAGTATCTACAGTTGTCAAAAAACTTGTAAAAATCATTTTTCATACAAAATTATTTAAGTTAAATTTTTAAAACTGGAAACAGTATCTTATTCTCTATAATTGTGCCGTAGTTGTAATAAGACGTTCTTTTTTGTAAAATCCCATAATATTTGTACAAGAAATACCTTGTTTGGTAACTCAGTTACCAATAGAAGTATCAAAATGTGATCTAAATAGACATCTTTAGATTGCGTTAAATTAGAAGCTTGAATATATTTAACCCTAGATATTGTGAATTAACTAGATCTTAAGTGATATACAGACGGACAACAAAGACATCCTTTGAGGGTTCCGTTTTATCCCTTTGAGGTACGAATCTCTTTATAAGCAAGGCTGTTTCGGTGAGACACCTACAAAAAAAATGTTACATTTGGGCACCGATTTTAATGTTTCTACTGAGTGATAAAAGTAAACCACTGAAAGGCTGCATTTTCGTAGAAATTTCTTAGATAATGAATTACTTTAAGTTATTCGTCATTTTTCCTAAAATAATTCTTCGAAAAAAATTCCTACCAAGTATAATATTTTGCATTTCTCGTATTCATGGTTTAAAACTTGTCCATTTAAAGTTTAATTATTATTTTGACTTTATTGCACAGATTAAAAATCATACAAAAGGTGGACTTAATGCCATGAGACATTCTCTACCAGTCGACCATTAGGCTAAACGGAGACGTTTTGTGGGCGGTGCGATATATTAGGCGATACAAATTCAAATGAAAGTCCGGGTGAATTATTTTAAAAGCATTATGATAATATTAGCATTATGATAATTATGATATAATGAATAAATTATTTCTACAATTTTAACTAGGTATAAGAATTATTTAGCCCCAAACTAAGCCTAGCTTATACCACCTATCGTATTTATTAAAATGTGTGTGTGTGTGTGTGTATTTATGTTAATGTAATGAATGAGAAATAAAAACCACGTAATGAAGAGAGTTATCGGTGTGAGTCTGATTCTCCGGCCACTGAGCTGCTAGTTAAGTAAATAAATATAAATATTAGACAGCCACATACATAACTCTGATCCTAACGAAAGTAGCAAAAAGCCAAAAACGGTACCACAATACAGCAACAAAAGTTCGTTTTCAACATCGACCCGACTGGGAATCGAACCCGGGACCTAAGATAAACATCTGACTGCAGGGCACAGACCTCACCTAAATTAGGTATGAGGTGGTTTGGGTCATAATTACTCTACCTCACGGGCTCGGTGTGGTGCGGTTGAGGCCAGTCACTAAAACCTTACTGTCAGATGTAATTAAGCCGCCTTAAGGCCTCTGACTAGGCTTTACGACTATAATATCCGATAATATCCTGGACATACGTTTAACTTCCTGTGCTTCCCAAAGGACGGAGATGTCTGTGATAAATGTCGCTAAATATGGTCGGAATTTTCAGCCATCGTAAAACAATTTACGCATAGCGTCGTGTCTTATTGCGTCGCGTTTGTCGCTAACGTATAACAATTTACGCATAGCGTCGTGTCTTGTAACGTAGAACAATTTACGCATAGCGTCGTGTCTTGTAACGCAGAAAAATTTACGCATAGCGTCGTGTCTCATCGCGTCGCGTTTGTCGCAGACGTAGAACAATTTACGCATAGCGTCGGGTCTTGTAACGTAGAATATTTTACGCATAGCGTCGTGTCTTGTAGCGTCGCGTTTGTCGCTAATGTAATATATGTATAACAATTTTGTTTGATATAATAAACTTTCATTTTATGAATAAATTGACAATCCAGTCACCTCTTATAATGTTTTTGGTGATTTTATGATAGTAGTGGCATAATACATGTACTTCTTATTTGTTACAGGGAAGCAAATGCATGGAGGTGAGGTACGGCCAATGCTTGGATGACGAAGAAACCATCGCAATGAGGAAGCTAAAGAACAATTGATTTTTTGTTATAAATATTATAATATTTATTTATTCTTTTAGATTAAAGCTGTTAGCCCTATATAAGTTACCTAGATTCTGATAACGCTTTGTAAACATGCTAAGTGAGTAAATGTTATTGTTGGGTATATTTTTTTTTATAACCTTGTCAAGGACTGAACTTTTGAACTCTTATTCTAAGGTCACTAGCTTTATGACTACGTAGTTTGTTGAGAAATTGGGAAATCAATTTGAGAGATACGTGATACGTGATACGTGAAATGTGTGCAATTTTTTGAGTTTTCCGTTGCTTCCTCCTGCAACCACATTATTTTCAACGGTTATTTTGTTCCATTTTCAAAAAAAGGATCACAAAATATACTAGAGACCAAACCAGCTGAAAATATTGTGGTAATGGTATATATGTTACAGTCAAAACTCTTAACTGGCAAAATCAGTCAAAAGTACTTTCGACAATAATACTTTTGCCTGAAATATCAGGCAAAAATACTCTTTTTAACAGGCTCTAGGACGTCTTTAGGGAGGCTAATGTCAGTGAATTTTTGGAGGCTATCATGGTGTTGAATTATGAACCTTAAGATCAACCCCAAGTATGGAACGGCAAGCTTGTTTTTGTTTCTGGTAACAAATGTATGGTATTTAACATCATCGAGTTCTCGTATATTATCGCCTACCCAAGCTTCACAAATCCACTAAGCAAACTAACAAATGGTTTTGCCTAATGGAGTGCAGACTGAAGGATAGGCTTAATCTTTGAATAATTATTTTCGCATGTAATTGATGCTTTGTATGTAAATTGCTAAATGGATTTAGATGACACATACCAAATGATGCTTGGAATTATTATAATTTATTTACCACGATAGAAATTTCCACATTGATATTTTAATAACTTAGATAAAGCAACATCGGTTTTTAAGAATAAGAAAATATTTATTCCACAAAAAAACAGAACAATAACGTGAAATAATAATATCTAAGGTAATTTATTATACAGGGTTATTAGTAAAACATCAACCACCTCCCAGGGGCTGATTCTGGTGCTCAAATACAACGACTCTTTATATGGGACCAACATAGTAATCTAAAAAAAAAATTATGCTCCATACAAACTGATGTCCGCTGGTTGGCGGCTTAGTATGGGGAAGTTATTTTTTTTTGCGATTTCGATGTTGATCCCATAGAAAAAGTTGTTGTATTGGACACCAGAATCAGCGCCTAGAAGGTTGTTGATGTTTTACAAATAACCCTGTATATAATAATAAATGAATAAATATTTGACAACATCACATACATTGCTCTGATCCTATGGTAAGTAGCCAAAGCCTTGTGTTACAGAAATCAGAAACAACGACGGTACCACAATACCCAGACCCGAGACAATATAGAAAAGTTATAGCGAGATAGTAAATAATAAAAATTGGCTGGTCAACTGATCAATTTAGCATAGAATATTCCACAAATATACAGGGTGCTATATAGAATATCGTCAAATTTAAGGAGGCGAATTTGTTCATCAATTGAAACAACTTTCACTATGGGACCAACATCGAAATCATAAAATAATTTTTTGCTGCTCCATACATTATCATCGACGTAGAGCGTTAGTTCGTATGGGGAAATAGAAAAAAAAAACCATTTCGATGTTAACCTCATAGAAGAAGTTGTTGGTATTAATGAATACATTCACCTCCTTAAAGTTGGCGAGTGTTCAAAACTACACCCTGTATAAGTACCTGTATGTTTTTAGTTTGTTGTGGACAATTAGGTAGATCCATCTTAAAATAGGGCAGACAGTTATGTAACACGATACAAAATGAAAGTTTCAGCTCGATAGGATTCCTAAAAAACATATAGTACAAAATTCATGTGCACAATTATTTCACTTTATCAGAGTTAATAACGAACATTACAAGAGTAAAACTTGAACACTACATCCAATAAAATGCATATTCCGAACGTATTTTTTGCAGTCCGTGCAAAATGGAAACATGAACAATTTGATTTCTTAAAAAAAAAAAAAAAAAAAACTGTATTAGTAATAAATGTAGTACATTACATAGGTGTTCAGGGTTAGTTCGATCATTGCACATTTAGCTAAATGTTAGCATACAAATCTTAAGCTAGGATATTGTAATTTATATTTATGTCACAAAATATTTAAGAACAACATTATGTGTATAGATAGATAGATACTCTTTATTGCACACCATACAAGTAAAATACACATGATTTTTACAGAAAGATGTACAATTTAGGCGGTCTTATCGCTAATAGCGATCTCTTCCAGACAACCTTTAGGTAGACCTTATTAACCTTTAGGTGTATCTTAAATTTTTTATTTCAAAAACTCATCAATCGTGTAAAAAGCTTTCAGCATTAACCATTTTCGAAGTGCCGACTTAAATCTAGTTTTTATGTTAGCCGAGATTTTATTATAAATTTTTATTCTCATTGCGTAACAATTTTTTTTATAACAAAAAATAAAAAGTAAATAATGATTTTTAATATCAGTGGCCGGCGACTTTGCCTTTACTCTGGCTCTAGGAGTTTACAGTGACAAAAAGGTGACCAATGGTGAATAGTAGTTTATTACAATTTGATTAATAAGTAAAAATAACTTTAAAAGAAACTTCAGTCACGCTTGCGCTAATAGTGATTAGATATCCCCAAGTGTGTTTTAATTTCAGGCTCAATTAAAAAAAAAAACTTAAATGTACTTCAGTTTTTTTATTTTTAAATTAATATTTTGCCATTTTTTTTATTACATTTTCTTCTATTTTATTGGTCCTGATTTATAAATTAAATTTTTTTCAATATCTACATTTCAAAAACTCAAACACTTTTTGCACATTATGTGTGTTATGACATTATTTCGGTATGTTTGTTATGGAAAATTGCACAATAAACAAAAAACATTAAAAAAACCTAACAGTCTCAGAACATTAGCGTTCGTTCGAATGGACAGACCGTTAACCATAATATGTTTTATCTATCCATCAAGAATCAACTCATCTTTATTACTTGTGAGAGTTGTTCAGCTGGATCCGTTTTTATTCAACCGCCACTGGTTTCTACCACACACGTACAGAACCAATAAAAATGATAAATGATAAACACAAAAATATTTACTATGGCTCTGATTAAATATTTAGGTAAATAATTATTCATATCTACATTAAATCTACTATGTCATAGTTGTCACACTGGGGTTAGTAACAGAATGCCCACTTTCTACTTGACATAAGTGTAGCCCAAAAATGGTCTTAGTTTTGCTGACTTGGTCTTGTTCTTGTATTTTCTCAAAACTAAGATTACAACCACCAAGACCAAGACCAGAACTGACCCTGCATGATTTCAGCGTAAACAAGACTGGCCTGCAAAACTCTTGCGTCTCACAGTAAAGGCGACGAGTAAGGCAAGTGACCTTGAGCATTTAGCGTCGACTCGCGCGACTTCTATTACGTGCCTAAGATAATACAAATGCTTCTCGCAGACTAAACATCCATCCGTTGCGCTCCTGTGCAAATAGTATCATTGCGAGCAAAATATCCGCTCATGGAAAAGTAGGTGCTAAGAGTCAAATCCATTAATCCTTAATTTTTGAATATTTGAAAATTAAAAAACTTTAACCTAAAGGCACGAAAGTTATAAATATCTAAACCAACTTTGAAAAACAAAAACAGCAATAATTAAAATATAAATGTGTACAAGCTCGCGATATTCGCGGTACTTTCAAATATTTTTAGTGTTTATAAGAAATAATAACTAGTCCATATCATATATTCAGTATTTTCGCCAGAAAACTTGTGCAAAAACACCACTTCTCCTTACCCTGCGCCTTAAGTCAAATTAAGACTTGGGCTATATTGAGTATTTGGTTTCAACTTCATAAATTGTTAGTCGTTCTATTAATACATACTGACACATCTTATCTCCACGGGTGTAGACAAAAGCACCATTTTACTTGCTACAATGATAGTTGCTACCCAAACTAGGGAGTATCGGTATTAAATCCACAATTTCTTTCACCTAACAACAAACTTGGTCGCTCTAGCACAAATAGCTATTGTACTGAATAAAACTAAAATAGCTAAATTCATTTTAATAATTCGGTCAGGATCTAATAATTCTTACTATCTCAATATAAGCTCAAATGAACCTATTCTGTTGCGTTGTTCTAAGATTTAAACTAGTGTTTATTAAATAACAATAGGCTAATAAATAGGTAACTGCAAGACTGGCGAGACTGAGATCAAGACCAATAGTGAGTACCTACGTAATACCAATACCAAGACTGAGTGCGGAATACCTAGTGCAAGTCCAAGACTAGGTGTATTGACGCAAGACCAAGTCTTGCCTTGGTCATGTTTAGGCCTCTAGATACGCGTGGAGTCTAAGTAAGTCTACAACTTAATCAGTTGATTCGAATCGGTATTCAGCAGTGAGTAGATTTTCTTTTGTGACACTCATAAACAAAAACGCACGTGACTTGTTGCAGTTTTCGTGAGTTTAGTGAGTGAGCCAACTATATCTGCTTGTAATATGACAATACTATCTTTTAAAAAATCATCATACGTATATCTATACTGTTTTGTTTGAATCAAACGAGAACGAAGCCAACACGAAGCACCTTCTAAATAAAAAGTAGTTACTTTTAACATTTTAACCATACGCACGGCAGGTGTTAAACAATACTTGTGACTTATTTGACATCTACACGCAAAAGCTAACAACGGATCTGTTGTGTTATAAGTGTACAATAATGAAGAAAAATGTTAAGTGGTGTTTGGGTTTCGGTCTTGTTGTGGTTTTAATCTTATTGACAGTGTTTCTTGTGATTTTTCTGAGAGAATCATCAGAATTAATAATAGTGAATACACCAGCGGGATCAATTCAAGGCATGAGAGCAACGAATGGAGATTATAATGTCTTCTTAGGAATCCCATACGCAAAAGTGAATGAAAGCAATCCTTTTGGGGTAAGTAGAGTTATAGCAGTAAGAAGTCTAAATTGAGAAGGTAAAATCAAAATCCAACCATAACTGTTGTTTGTTTATTTGCTAAACCAATCCCACTCCACAGATACTGAATGATGTTTCAACCTGGGCTTAGGTGAAATATATATTTAAAAGTTTTGCAAATAGGCCTAAGATATTAATTTGTTCATGGTTCGTCTGTGTGTCATGTCTTATCTAAATTCATTTGACAGTAGCTTGTCTTTCCACCCAGAATGGGGAAGCAAACTGTCAAATAGTTCATTGTAGAGGGCGCCAAATGTTTGTTACAGAGTAGCTGTCAATTTCCATACAAATTGTGCAAATTATTACGATTATTTAATTTTATTGTAAAATGGGTCGATGTGTGGCTTTTGGATGTGAAGAAGTAGGTTCACATAAATTTCCTCCTAATCCCAAGCTAAGAAAGAAATGGGAAAGAGCTTTGCGAAGAGTAAATTTTAAAGCAGAACATTTTAAAGAAACTGATTTCGAAACTTTTTCTAAGGAAACAAGTACTTAAGTTTAATAATATACTTATGTGTTAAGAAGCATAATATCCAATACTTAATTGTAACATTATTAAAGTTTTTAAGCACTTAACACATGTTATACTTGTTCTTCCAGGTTTTCCACTTCAGCGTAAATCAGCGTAAAAATTGAAGTTTCTGTCATATGCCTCCAATCTAAAATAGAAATAAAACTTTAAAATCAAATTACTGTGAGGTTATGTTCGTTTTATGATAACTTGTTAGTTCGTCTCTATGGTCCAAAAAACACTAAATATTACACTAGTTTTCAGTGCTAAAGTATTTTATTTACCACAATAAATACATTAAGTCCTTAGGAATCGTGAAATGGCTTGCAAAATGAATAGCAAAACTTACCTTTCTACCAGCTCCGCTTTTTTTCCTTGACGAGAGGCACCCCTTTTTTTTAATTCTTCCTTTAGTTCTGCGATTCGCCAGGTAGAATACATGTTGTAAAACTTCGTTTGCACTATTTATAAGAAACAGGGCCAAAAAAACGCAAGAAAAACAAGAACGACTTACGTACGGAATTTTTGACATGTAACAAACACACAGCGCCCTCTGCGTAAAAGTTTTGAGTTTTCTTCCCCATTGTTAATAAAGAGACCAAAACAGAAATCTGTGTTAATAAGGTAGGTGGACCGTGGAAAGCCATGCTCCTTCGAAGGCTAATTATTAAAAATGAGTAGTTATTGTAATGTGATGACATATTTTTTCTACTTACACTAAAACCTATTGAACTTATGGCTACAGACGGGGCGGCGGATTTGTTTGTTTCATTTATCCAGTAAATAAATGAATAATAACAGTTTAATTGTTATAGTCACCTTCCATGGTCCACCCAGTTATTAAGTATGAATATTGAATTTAATAACATATTCATGGTTTTTCAGGCATCTACTCCTTACCCAAAATTTGAAAACGTATTTATCGCCACAGACGACTCCAAAGTTTGTCCACAGCTTAGCTCTGGTAATCTAATTGGAGTAACAGACTGTCTTCACCTCAGTATCTCCATACCAGACTCTGCTACAAGTAACCGCCTGCCTGTCATGGTTTGGATCCACGGCGGAGCATTCGAGAACGGCTCAAATCGTGGTTACGGTGCAAAATATTTAGTCAGGCACAATGTGATAGTAGTAGCAATTAACTATCGTGTTGGGCCCTACGGTTTTATGTGCTTAGACATCCCCGAGGTACCTGGTAACCAAGGACTGAAGGACCAAGTCTTAGCATTGAGATGGGTTAGGGACAACATCGAAGCGTTTGGTGGAGATGTAAATAAAATTACCATATTTGGTTTGAGTGCTGGGGGACATTCGATTGATTTCCATATTCTATCTGATGCTGAGGTACTATATAATAGCGCTATCATACAAAGTGGTAGCTCTATGGCATCGACGGTGTTTACTAATCATCCGAAAAGAGCTCCCATAGACATTTCTGCACAACTTGGGTATAAAACCACTTCAATGTCCGAAGCGATAACGTATTTATCGACAGTCGATACGAGTTCAGTTATATCAGCGTCAAGAGCATTAGGTTTTGTTTACAAACCATGCACAGAAATGAAATTTGAAGATGTTGAATCCTTTTTAACGAGACATTGGATTACGGCCGATACACCTAAGGTGAAAGGAATGCCAATTCTAATAGGATACAATGAACAAGAAATGCTTCTAAGATATATTAATCCCAGTGCTTTTGAAAATTATAATGCTATTCAAAATAGACTTTCAGAAACCTTCAACTTTGATGAAGTGGAACGTGCTGAAAGGGCAAACAATATACGAAACTTTTACTTTGGAGATAAGAACATCACTTATGATCAAATGTGGAAAGCCGTCGATTTTGATTCAGATTATACATACGTTTATCCTACTCAAAGGACAATTAATAAATATTTTGCAAGTAAAGCTAATAGTATATTCTTTTATGTTTTTGCATACAATGGTGGTAGAAATTATGGTAAATATCGGGATAACGTATCAGTAGGTTCTGCATGTCATGGCGATGAGATCGGATACCTATTTGACTTGCAACTTTTTGAAGAAAAAATAACAATAGAAGATCGATTGATTTTGGACCGCATGACAGCCATGTGGACAAATTTTGCGAAATACAGGTAAATTTTTATTTTTCCTTAAAATTTAACTGTTCTGAAGTTGCAGCAGATATTTTTTTGTGATGGTTTTTGTGATTGTTAGATGGTTTTGTTAACTTTTGTATTTTAGTAATCATAGGTATCAACAATACTCATCAATCATATTTGTTACTCTTATCATTTCTGATAATCAAGAAAAAACGTCACAAAAATTGGTATCTTCAATTGTTATTCTGACATCGTAAATTTCTACTTTAATCCAGTACTATCAATTTCACTAATACCTAAGCATTTATTTAATAACTATTAACAAGCCGCTGTATTTATAAAATAAGCTTGTTGCGATATGATATTGTTGATAAAACATCTCTTGATATATTCATTTTATAAGCACCCAAATGATATCTACCTACACAACAACAATCTATTTGAAATATAATATACGTAAGCTAATATTATTGATTGCATCTAAGAGGGTTTGTCGTAATATTTATTAAACAATAATAAGTACCTAAAACACTTGCAATATAATTTACTAGCTAGAAAAAATCCAAAATATTTGTTAGGGTTGTGTAACTAAAAGGAAAAAAGAAATCCTTGAAGGATCACTTCGTCGTCGCCTGTTTGTCTGTCTGTATTTTTATCAAGACTCTTTTTGTCTGGAGTGCGTAAAAGTATCAGGTTAAATTTATTATCAAATACTCAGGTTGGCAATTCCTTAAATCTATGAAAAAAACAAACTTCTAAGTCAACGTAATCAAAAGATACGTTCGTTTAGGCCGCATATTTTGACACTTGTAAGGGAATCAAAACCTAGTATAGGTAGTATATCTCGTTGATCTAGAAACAAACAATTTGGCAAGGAGTACCAAGGGAAAAGTCTCAAAACCGTAAATTACATCGTTCGTAGTTACATCGGAACTAAATCGATTCTCGTTTACGGACTGTTTACATAGATTATACGGTACCCTCTCTGCGCGAGACCAACTCTCACTTGGCCGGTATTTTCAAATAAAACTTCGAAACTGCGAAATTTAAATAATTATTCAATGTAATTAAGATCGGATGCTATCTTATCATCATTCATCTAGAATTAAGTACTTAATATTATTATCGTTATTATGATGTGACGCAACGATACCTGCAATCATAATATCAAGAGGGAGCTCAGGCGTTCAGATTTGGCGAACGTATCGCGAATGCGTGTCATGCATTGCTCTTTGCACGCTGTTACTGCAACTGTTGGTGCACCTCTTTAGCTCTTAACCCCAGTAGTTAGTTAGTTTGTTTGTATGGGCTGTTTTCGCTCTTAGCTTCTTAATTGGTCCATTGTGCGTGATACCTATTCCTTCGGTCTGGGGTAGTCCCCAGAGCAGCAATACGAACCATCTTTCTTCGAAACTAGTTAGTGATTTTCACATACATTTAGTATGAAATGACAAGACTTGTCAACACTCTCCCATACAAAAACAGAACTGATACAGATTAAAAAATGTCGGAAGATGTTTTCGAAAAAATCACATGACGTTTCTACTCTAGTGCAGGTGCGCCCGCGCATTCACTTAGAGCGAGCGGAGCGCGATCAGCACTGCGTATAGCGCATTCGCTAGATCTGTACGCACCCTTATAATCTTGACTTGTGAGAAACCTTAGACTGTATTTTTAATGATTAAACGAACTTACCTGTATGTGAAGTTCTATCATAATTATGCGAAGTGCATCGTCCGAATAGATTCTGCAAATAATTATTAATTATTATAACAAATATGTAGTTACACGCAAGTGACTCCACTCAATTCACTGAATATTTTAGAGATTTAAATTAAATTAAAATAATTTTTCCTTTTTGTCGTATGGTATCATTTCCTTACTGGTCACCCCGTCGTCGAGGTAACGTCATATGTTTAGAGGCACACATACACACTGCTAAAGACTGTTGTTGGCATTTCGGCGGCATACCTTGGGATCCTAAGGGAGGGAGGGTTATAAATATATTCGGACGATGCACTTCGCATAATTATGATAGAACTTCACATACAGGTAAGTTCGTTTAATCATTAATTATGCTTGTGCATCGTCCGAATAGATTCTGCAAATAATTATTAATTATTATAACAAATATGTAGATTTTTAGAGCTGCCTAAGAAATGCCAATAAGCACCAGATAATTCTTACTCATAAATTGTATTGTTACAAACAAGATTGTAAAAGTTAATACAATTGATGTTAACGAGTAATAAACATAACAATTACTACATTAAGTCAATCTTATCTTGAACTATTGAAGATAGGTGGCAGGATTCATTTAACTCTGTAACTCTTAATTTAAAAACAACATAACGGTTTTAACATGATTGTAATATTAAATTTTAATCATTTTTTAATTCAATTCAATTCATTGACGTTTCATTATTAACGTCAGTAACCTTAGGATTATAATATCTACCAAAGGCAGAAGAACTGCCGCTCCAGCCAGCAGCTTTACAAGTTATAAGTATTTATAAGTTTTAGAGGAGGCGGTATGGCGCGCACTGTGAGCAATGAAGATTGAGGTATCAATACCACTGTCCTTCAAAGTGTTTTTAATCCAGCGGCTCAAGGATTGACATGTTACATGATTATGCGGCTTTATGTAACCAATAAAAAAGATTGTATCCTTACGGGTAGCATTCGCTATCTCATAATAAGAAAGTACAGTTTTAGAAGGGCATTATCTCTGGCTTTTCCAGGAATGGTAAGACAAGTACTGGCAGTTTGACACCGACTTTAGAAGTTTTTATGAGGTCTGATATTTTTATTGTTATTTATAATGACAGAACTTCAATGTTCATGATCTTCGCGAATGTTTGAACACTATGAGCAGTTGCTAGGGCAACTAACGTGACACAATTTTCGTAAGTGGCAGACTTCCATTTGGAAATTGGATGGATAATAAATTTAAGATTAAGAAAGTATCCCACGTGATATTATACTTCGACTGCGGAGATCGTAGTCCAAATACGCCTTTTAAAAATCTTGAAATCCTTTTATCTTTTGACATATATATGTGGGCCTAATATTGGGGCTAATGCGATTAATAATCAATACCATAAATTTAGAGTGCCGTATTGAATTCCATTGTTATATGATTTGGTAAAGAACTGATAGACAGTGGAAACGGACGCCTCATAAATTGTAACAAAATTTTGTTTGGAATACAAAAACAATTTCTAGAGCGCAACATCATATTGTTTAAATGAATTATTTGCGAGGGATGCCATCATGATGTCTATTGCGGACGGTGTAATTCTATGGCGCAGTAGCGCACGATACTCCGGCCACCGGGGTAAAATTCCCGTGAATGTTCGGATTGCTGAAATTAGATGCAACAACACTTTCATTAGGTCTGAGAACTGTGATCTTTGAGACAAGAAGTCTTAGTAATATTGGATACCACGATTGTGTCGGCCATTTAGGCACAACAATGATACCTTAGCTCTTGTCAGACATAATTTTCCTTATATATATATATATTTTTAAATATGATGCCAGGATACATTCGTCTAGGATTTGGCATTGATAGGAGTGGCCAATATGTATATTTGCAGTTGGTTGTATCTTTCAGTGATAGTCTGACAAGTTATTTTCTGCAATTTCCACTCTGTATCAGGGTGTACGCGGTGAGTCTCGGCATCTGGTATTGTATTATCCGACGATTTTGTATATGAGGCAAAAATAAATAGGTACCGGCTCTCGCAGCAGTGCCAGATGTCTTTTGTAATTTTTGTAAGGTGTGTAAACTGAGTCCCACCCATTATGGTTAACTCATCAGGCATGCGTAAACGAGACACAATATAAATTCTATTGTTATGTGGTTTCATGAGACCGATTGGATGTTAAAGAGGTTAATATATGCAACAGCTGTGGAATTGGCTATTACGCATTTAAGTATCTGGCAGTAGTGGCAGATCTTTAGTGGATATTTTGACCGAAATATGCTGCGATCCACTCCAAGTAGTTGATATGCTTTTTAAACGCATGTTTAAAAAGGGGCAAAAATTTATATGATGAGCACGAGCACCCGCACCCAAGTCATGGATGTTCATAAAAGCATTTAAATATTTTTATAAGTCATTTAGTCGCCATACCTAGTACAAGGTTTGCTTAGTTTATGGCCAGATAATTGATGTGATTGTGACAACAATTTATTATTGTTATATATTTATTAAACTCATTTTGCGACCATTTCCCGTTGGCCGTTTTATTTTTACAACCAGTGCCACTTCCAGTGGTGGAGGCATTGGTGAAAATGTCTACCTAATTATCGTTAGTTTTTACGATTCGAACAGAAGTTTCAATAGCTTGGGACCACCATTTGAAATCAGCTTGTAGTGAGTCTGGCAAATAGATACATTATTCTGAATTTACAACGCTCAATCTTTTTTGTATGTAACATACCGTGCTCGATAGCCGGACAAGCCGAGGCCAAAGTCTCGCGAATGGTAAAAAGATTCTGATATAATATGTTATGTTTCATTGTTTTATCCAGTTATATATATTTAACGTGTTTATATTGTTCGCTCGCGCGTTGAAATTTGTAATTTTAATATTGTTTAATTTATGTTCTCATGTAAGTGAAATGTATTTTTTTTTTGGTTTCTTATGAGAATAAATCATCTTTAAACCTATATATACTTAATATGATTTCAATTGATAACTTAACTTGTAAGTTTTTTGTATCTACGATTAGGCCAAGAAACTTGTGTAACTTTGACGGTGATAAGTTACTTTTCCCTTGGTTTATGATGAAGCCTATGCTTTCAAGGAGTTTTGTGGTGATGTTAATATTATCTTAATATTTTTTATAAAACTGGTCAATCAAATGTTAGTCATCGAAATAAATTGAGGATAAATATCCAAATGTTCTAAGTAATTTAGCAATGGGCTTCAAAATTTCTGTAAAATATATGGTGCCGTATTCAAACCGAACGGCAAGACTCGTAAGTTACGCTTTCCCGCCTAAACCTCAAATACTTTCTAGAAGCCTCGGGAATCTTAAGTAAAAGGTAAGCGTTCATTAAATTTAAGGTAAGTATTTGCCATAAAAACATTCTTAGAACAAGCTTAGTTGCTGTGCGAAAATCTTTTAACTTGAAAAGATTTTATTTGTAAAATTGAGATTTTTTAGATTCAATATAAGACGCATTTTATCGTTCGATTTAGGGTGCAACTAAATATTGGATGAAAACTGCCCTTCGCAGGGAGTACATTCAGAAACAGCCCCTGTTTTAAGTAGCTGTTAAATGCTTGGTGAAAATGGAATCTCTCTGAGTCTGAATGTTTGACAACTTTTGCTGACGGGACTAAAAAGCTGAGCTTATAACCGTCGATCCAGTATAATATGTAATAAGTGACCATTGATAATAAAATTTGGATTGCTGCGATGTCTTTGACGAGTTGACGTGCGTCTGATTGCGAGTATATTGCTGCTGTATAGCCCGGCACCATTGTTGGTGGGCAAATGTTCTCCAGGTTGCGATGACGGTTTCGCATCGTTGCAAAATACAAGGTTTCTGTTTTGGTACAGTTTTTGTCTTTGCAGATATTAGCGTCTCGGCTAAATTCTCACCAGAGAGGGTTTGTCGGTCTAAGTGCAAAAAGGGTGATCTCTAAGCTCCTGTTTAATAGAGATGGCAGCGAAATTCCGTCTTGTGACGGACTCTCGAGTGTTGAACATCGCACAAAATGCGAAAAATGTCCATGAGTTACTTCAAGGTTTATCAAAGGTGCACCAATTCGTCGTACAAGTGTCAAAAGACTGATGTTGGGTAAAGAGATTCACAACTCAGGCTATGCGCAAATTAAACCCTTTAAAGCATTTGCTATTTGGGTCAGTCCCAAAAACTGCCTTGATGTCGCACTATTTGAGCCGCGAGACAGTCCCAAAAACTGCTCTGAATGGCTATTTTGTGTAGGCGCGGGTCAGTCCCATAAACTGCCCTGATGCCGTACTATTTTGGCCGCGACACAGTCCCAAAAACTGCTCTAAATGGCCATTTTGTGTAAACACGGGTCAGTCCAATAAACTGCCCTGATGTCGTACTATTTTAGCCGCGACACAGTCCCAAAAACTGCTCTGAATGGCTATTTTGTGTAGGCGCGGGTCAGTCCCATAAACTGCCCTGATGCCGTACTATTTGGGCCGCGACACAGTCCCAAAAACTGCTCTGAATGGCCATTTTGTATAAGCGCGGGTCAGTCCCAGAAACTGCCCTGATGTCGTACTATTTGACCCGCGACACAGTCTCAAAAACTGCTCTGAATGGCCGTTTTGTCTAATGTGATGTAATGAATATTATGAATAAAATCTTATCTTATCTTATCTTATCTATTTGAGCGGCGAGACCGTCCCTAAAATTGCTTTGAATGGCCGTTTTGTGTAAGCGCGGGTCAGTCCCATAAACTGCCCTGATGTCGTACTACTTGAGCCACGACACAGACCAAAAAACTGCTATGAATGGCCGTTTTGTGTAAGTGCGGGTAGACAGCATTAGTTATATTAAAGTAAGTAATGCTTGATTTCATTGTACCGACTCGTTTTCCATAAAAAAGCTAGGACGCTATTGCAAACTATGAAGGTTAGGTGTTTAAGAACATACCTGATCGGTTGGTACAGACTTTTGAGATGATGAATAATGGGAGTTACCATTACTGCTTTTCCGGTTTCGATATTGAGCATGTATTAGCTCGCGTTCCGAGTTTTCAATTTTTTAGTTGATAGGCTCAAATTCGCCTGAGCGACATTATTAAGCATGGTTTAATGAAAAAAGTCGAAGAAAAACAATATTATATAAAAACGTGTTGAGCGGATAAGCACCAAAACGTGAATGGCGTTACCTCGACGACGGGGTAACCAGTAAGGAAATGATACCATACGACAAAAAGGAAAAATTATTTTATTTTAATTTAAATCTCTAAAATATTCAGTGAATTGAGTGGAGTCACTTGCGTGTAACTACATATTTGTTATAATAATTAATAATTATTTGCAGAATCTATTCGGACGATGCACAAGCATAATTATATAACGTCTGCAATGTAATTACATCTAATTTCAGAAAATTTATTTAAAAAAACCGTATAGAAAAATAAAAACATGAGTTTTCTAAAAGTTTATTTTTTATGTTAACTATTTACTTCTTTTTTGTTTTGAGAATATCCGTGTTAACATCTATTTTAGAAAAAAATAAATTGGCGACCTTTACGATGCAAATTTTTGCATGCAAATGCAAGTTTTATTGGTTTTATTGGTTTTTATCGTGTACTGTACAGTACAGAACATGTATGGTATACTACACTACTGTCCTAACACAAGTACACAACAGATCGACTGATAGACAGGCAGCGTAGGCCTAGTAATAGGGTCTCATTACATACGGAACTCTAAAAAGAAAATATTTGAATTCAAATTTAATGTAATTAAGTAATTAGCCGCTATCATGCAAGAAGATAAAGATCCAATACTTTCGGACCTTAATTATACCTACAAGAATTTACTATCTAATAGTTTATTAAATCTCAAAAACAAGTATAGGTATAGATTTAATGTAGAAAGTTAAAGACTGACCAGTCTTATCCGACCACAGGTCCAAAGATAATATTTTTTCATTATGTATTTCTTTTCTAACTGTCTATAGAACATGTTGCGGTACGGTACGGTGGTACGGTACCGTCTATAAGTTTTCAAATTATTATACGTTAAGTGATTGTTTAAAGAAATTTAATAGTGATTGTGTATAGAAGTAAAAGTATGAAGAAATATAAGGCTTTTTGATTTGAATGATTGTTTATCGTGTTTGTTGGGGAAAGAATACGGACTAGACTAGTAATTTATATTATTAGTAGGAATCTGATAAATATTACAAACTCCACAAATAATTTTTCACCTTTCACCACTAGATCACTGAAAACATTCTAATAGTTGAAGTTTAAATAGATTGTTAACGATTGTACACCTCATTGCAGTGACCCGACTCCAGAAGTATCAACCTTGCTGCCTGTAAGATGGCCTTCTGTAACCGACGGATCTTACAACTACCTGACAATAGCATCAGAAATGAATGTGGGACGGCGACCCATCCACGAGAGAATGACTTTTTGGGATCTGTTTTATAAGTTTAATAAGAAATTTGAAAAAGGCTATTATGGAAACAAATAAATTGTATTTAACAAATATGGTTAACTTTGGTTTGAGATTTAGTTTCACGAAAAATATATGTGTATGTACTAGCGTCTAGCTAGGTAATGTCTCCGGTCTGGGTGTGGTCCCGTCGTTGTTTCTGATTTCTGTAACACTAGTGCTTTTTCTACTTACCATAGTGCTTTTTCTACTTACCATAGGATCAGATCAGATCAGAGATCAGAGCAATGTATGTGATGTTGTCCAATATTTATTTATAAAGCACACCGCTACGTCCAATTCTCAGCTTTATATAAGTACTAGCTATTGCCCTGGTTTGTATGGTCTACAATTCAATCCAAACCCTCTCGGACATTCTCAGATGACTGTACCAAAGTTTCATCTCAATCTGTTTTTTTTTTTTTTTTTTTACATCGTGCTTTCTTACTGCCTTTATTGAAGTAAGTTTACAGGATACTTTCCCTATTAACATGAACAACTGTTTCTATATGGACCTTATTAGTCTTGATATGATCAAAACGGTCTTTCAATGTCGTGACTCGCTTTTGCGATCTAATTTATAAGTAGCGCCATCTGTTGGTGATGCTAGGACCTCTGTTGTCAAAAATTAATTGAAGATAATATTATTTGCATAACTAGTTTATTACAGCTGCTGGCACTGGGCTCGGGCCATATACGCGACTTTCTGCGCGCGCTGCACCACCTCCGGGCAACGCTTACGTCGCACCAGCCGGCAATCTTGGAAAAATCCCTCATTGCGGGGGAAACCGTTGCTGCCGTCACTAAAAGTCACCAGACCTGTTGATAATACATTATGGATGTTTCTAATTCATTGTAAAATATTAACAAATTCCACGGTAATAAGTTACAACAGTAGACAACTAAGCGTAAGACCTACATCAACTGGTCTAGAGTGTGAGTCGGATTCACGAGGTAGTATTCTGATAATAGTACGATGTCACGAAGTGGACAGACGACCTAGTAAAGGTCGTAGGAAGACGCTGGATGCAGGCTGCTTCCAACCAGTTAATTTGGAAGTCAATGGGGGAAGCCTATGTTCAGCACTGGATGTCCTATGGCTGAAATGATGATGATGATTCCGATTAGGTTTGGGAACTTTGATGCGAGCTCGATTACTGCTTGACTGGTTATTACCACATTTGTATTACATTAGTCTTACTAATTTAATACAAACTTTACACTTTAATCACACATCAGAAAAACAATTGATTCGCAAAAAAATGGTGTTCGCGCACCTTCGGCCGTGCTCGGCCAGGCTCTCGCGACCGCTTTAGATCACCCACCGAAAACACCTCGTGCGCTCTCAATTTGTTTGTACATCCACATCATTTTTTTCATCTTGTTCAAGTGAACTTTTATTTAAAACAGCTCACTGCTTTATAATTATACCCCTCAGCCAGTTGGTCCCCCAACAGTTAGTCTGTCTTGGTTAAAATTGACATGAAAAGGGTTCGAGATGAGATATTTTGCCTGACGAAATTTCAAAGGTCAATTCTGCTGCAACTTTAATAGAACAATGAACAACATTATTATATGGGACCAGTTTATTTTTTTATAGCGCGTGCTTTTAGCTGGTTTTTATAGTACATGTGTTGTACCTATTCGATGAGGTTCTCAAAACAATTTCGCAAGGGATTGAAAAGAGGTCGGTGATTGTATTTTAGGCCAAAATCTAGCCTAATGTATCTAGCTGATATAATGATAGTTACTCAATCTACCTACTCCAATGTTTATTATTATTTTACCTAGGCCCCACACCCTTCCTCCTCGGAACTCCCCTTCAAACTTCATGCCGTCAGCTCTCCAGAAAACGCCGTGCCCGTGGAACCAGCCTTGCATGAATTCACCTTCGTACCTAAAATACACAGAAGTAGTATTTGAGAAAGGATACAAACGAAACATTATAGAACGCAATAAATATATTGAATTGAGTTGAATAACGATTACTTACAGTCATATTAAGTATAATTACAATCTGATCGAAACGTATTGGATGTTCAGTTGAACGATAAACATACTTCTTAATCATCATCATTATTTCAGCCATAAGACGTCTACTGTTGAACATAGGCCCCCAATGACTTAAATTGAGGGGATTGCCAATACTCGCCACGCTTTGCAGGCGGGTTGGCAAGCGCAGTTTTTTATTAGATTTTGCACGCAAACGCAGCTCCCCGTCTCGAGCTACAGGAACTAGTCGCATCTTACGACACGCCTCCTGTTGGCGGTGGGGAAGTGTATTCTTTAAGGCCGTCTCCACACGGCACGGTACTTCTTAATGTTGTTCTTTATAAATATAAACAAAAACATTTTCATGAATTTGAATGCAAACGACCTAGAGTCGCTCGCTGAGGCCTTCTATGGGCGAGGCATATATTTCGCAGTAGACTCTTATGTAGGCTGATGATGATGATGGTGATCTTGTAACAACGTTTTCTGTCTTTCTTGAC
Source organism: Anania hortulata (assembly GCA_963576865.1). Classification (NCBI taxonomy): domain Eukaryota; kingdom Metazoa; phylum Arthropoda; class Insecta; order Lepidoptera; family Crambidae; genus Anania; species Anania hortulata. The sequence continues at coordinate 19,631,119 of OY756394.1, forward strand.
TATTAATGTCCTTAGGAAATAGAGAACCAGAAATCATTTTTTGTACATTTTAGTCTAGTGTACACTCAAGAGTAGACTTAGACTTTAGTATAAAACAACGGTGTTTTTTGTAGATTTCACCATTCGATTAGTAAAAGTTCTTAGCTTCATGAGACAACAGACTTTATAAGTATGTCCCTCGTTTAACATAAGATTTTTAAAAAAGTACTTTTTATTGAAGTTATTTTTAAGTATTGATTCTATAAACTCATTTTTTTTTATCAACAGCATCAAAATCTTAAAAATTGTCAACTTTTTCTTACAACCCAAAAAGCTGATCAACTATTTAATAAAGAAAGGAGTTTTTTTTCGCGATTTAAATGTTAGTCCTTTAAAAATCAAATTTTTGTATTATTGGATCGAAAATTCCATCTCTTCTTTCTTACTGCCTAGTTAAAGAGTTTTGTTAACGTGAAAATTTACGTAGTTTCATTATTTCACAATTTATGCAAATAGTGTCGTTATCCGTGAAAATTTAGAGTCTCTATTTATATCTTTAACAATATCGAATATCAAAGGAATAATTGGAATCACCAAACGCAAAGATCCTTGTAATGTCACAAGAACAAATAACACTTAAATTATCGTAAAAATCTTGAGATATTTTATTTACGGTCAAAGGAAAATAGAGAGTAGATATCGTTACTTTTCTTTGATGTTTTGTAAAACCCCGAAAAATGTAATAATATTTTCAGGTACGGAAATAATAAACAATAATTTGTCTTTGTAATGAGATAAGTTTTATGTTCATTTGAGAAGCAAATGAAATGATGGAAAGGTCTAAAGTTATTACGTAACTTTCCGAGTTACTATGAGAGCAAACAAGAACGTAATTACAGTCATTTGATAAATGTGTTTAATTTTTTAACTAATGGATAAAGTGTTATATAATAAAAGGACCTATTTTATTAGTTAATTTCCTTTGAGGGGGTAATTCTTCTGCTTAAATACAAACATGTTTACTATGATGCCAACTTCGATATTGCAAAATAAAACTCTTTCACAAATTTTAGCCCAACGGATAAGCAAGCTGAAGTGGCGGTAGACGAAGCACATTGCACGTAGAGCTGACTGCCGATGGGGCAGAAAGGTTCTAGAATGGAGGCCACATACCGGCAAGCGCAGTTTAGGAAGTCTATCCACAAGGTGGACAGACGAAAAGCTTTGAGGCAGTTTAAAAAAATTATTGAAGATATTTTCTTGATAGGTATACTAGCATTAGTGTGAATGCAAAAAAAAAGTTTAAATGGAAAACCCATATCCTCAACTAAAAAAAAGATATGATACCTGTAAAAACGTGCGGTGACGTTTGGTAAGTACGTGTTGAATTGCCTAACCTAACGAAATCTAAGTGCTAATTTGGATTCATAACACGTTCAAGATAGCTCTAAAATAAAACTGAAACGAATGGGCTAACGAGTTTCAGATTTTACAAACACAAAATTTTGACAGTGATTTCTTAATCTACGAAAGCTTGTTTAATGTGTAAATTGGTATTTATTTGTACTCTCAAATGTGTGTAACTTTCGGACTGGGATATTGGTTCTTTTAAAAGGCAAGTAGTATCACCGTATAGTTTTCTTATCAATTTCCAATATTCTTATTTTGAGTTCATTTAAAATGGCAAACAATTAGAATTAAGTAGGTACAAGTTATTTTAAAAGGTAGATAATCAAATAAGGTTTTCCGCTTCGATCCATTTAGTTACGTACTACTATAGAGTAAAACTGTATTTGTACTGTCCTGTACTGTATAGGACGATTCTAGCCAAACTTCGACCAAGACCAGATAAGTTTTAATACCACTTTGAGTTTCCAAACTCCTAGATCCTTAATGCGGCAATTCTAGTTAATATATTTAGAGTGATGACCATGACAGCCGATGGGGCAAAGGTTCTGGAATGGAGGCCACGTACCGGAAAGCGCAGCATAGGACATCCACCCACAAGATGGACAGACGACCTGGTAAGGGTTGCAGGAAGCCGCTCGATGCAGGTTGCTTCCTACCGGCCAATCTGGAATCACTGAGGGAGGCTTATGTTCAGCAGTGGACGTCATGATGATGATGATTATCAGGTCTCCGTTACTCTTAGACAGTGAATCCAAACCATTTTGGACCATGGCAACACGT